>CP141149.1:16905325-18342482 GCA_035235625.1 Saururus chinensis | reverse complement strand
TCTTTGTGTTTGAGAAGGAGCTAGGATGGTGCTTCCTACCTTGTGCGGCACTCGGAAAGGATCTACTTGTTGCAGACACCCAGCAGAAGACTTGCAGGACGGCTAGCAGAATAGGCCAAACGCTCCTTCTGTGCTCACCCAACATGATGATCGGCTATGAAAGATACAGACAACGGCGAACCAGGCTATTTCAGGCTCTACTCAATCAAATGGACATGATTACACAACATATAAGAGGAAACGAACAGAAAGCTGGCACCTCCATCTCTTCCAAGAAACCAAGTGACCCGTCGTTTCACCTTCAGCAGCAGATTCCCCTTTACAGTATGCAAGTACTTTTACCATCTCAGTTTTCGTGATACAACCCAGGTGAAAGCCATATGATCAATCCGTTTTCTCTGCCCCTCTATTCTCTCTTTGCTTTCTTCCTCCTTTGCAAGCCATCTCCTGTCACCAAACTCTGCAAAACCTCTTTCGTAAGCTCTACATTTATTTGTCCAATTGAGTGTATTTATAGCTGCTGCACCATATGGGGACGGGGTGGTCCCTGAGGAAAACAAGACAGAATACTTTTTGGGTATGGGTTTGTACACCTAATGGTATCAGAATTGAAGAGCTAGAGCCCAGTTCGTGTCTTGACTGCAGTGCAACTGATCCTTACAGTAACAAAACCAAATTGCCTTGTTGGTCCACTATTTATGATCTGGCAGAAAGAAATAAAAGGGCAAACACATCCCTACCCTTACTCTCAGTCCTGGATATTTGATTAAGTGTATTGATCAAACAGGGAATTTCTATCTGGGTAGCAGGTATACGGCTAAGACGGTACGGAAGAGTGATGGGGTATGCAGGTATGGATGGGTGTGTGTCACAGAAATGCTGCAGACAAGAAAGAAGGGAGATGGCAGTGTGCACGCTGATCAAAGACCCGTATGAACTGTCCGCATTATATACACTGGATTGATGGGGCTCAGTGGAAAGACCTGAAGGGGCAAGGGAGGAGATGCTAAGAAGAGAAGTGACTTAGTTGGAAGAGGAAATCTTTGATGGGCCATGCGCTGATTTGCAGATATGGAGTAATCAGGTCAGGAGGCCTAAGCAGTGTTAAATCAGCACTACGGTTAGAGAAAAAGGACTATGGGGAAGACACCTCGAAAAGTGACTTGGCAGGCAGAGGAAATCTTTGAGGGACCATGTGCTGATTTGCAAATGTGTAGTAATTAGACTACGATTAGCAAATCTTTATGTATTGCTTTATTTTCATAGTTGCTTTCTTTCATTGGCCACAAAGCACGAGCATGAAATAGCAAGTGCATCATCTTTCTTGGACGAGATCTTTTCTTAACGGTTCAGTTAAACTGTATCTGAATAAGGGATTATATGCTTATTAAACAAAAGCAACAATAGAGAACTAAGAGGTCTTTAAGAGCTAGTTCACTTCAATTTTTGCAGTATAACTTTCCCGTGTGAAAGTTCTATCTTCTTACAATTGATCAAGACGGGGAGAGGAACATCAAATTAAATATGTGTGGCAGTAGGAGCTGGAAGGATTTGGTGATGGTTGCTTGAGTATTAGTACTGTTATCATAATATATGATAGGCGGAAGAAGAAATTCATTTTTCACTTTGCAACATGGGAGAAGAGCATTCATGCCACCAATCTCTCTCAAATTAGTGTAAGGCGTTGAAGATGACGATGGTTATTTTAATTGAGATTTGTTTTCTTGTAATTAGCATTGCACATCGAGAAGAAAGATCTCAATGTTGAGAAGACTCACGTTTCTTTGTCCAATCTGGTACTATAATGCTTGCCCGTTTGTTCTATCACAATCCCACCATATGGTATCTTTACCTTGATATGCTAAAGCCCCATCTGTGTTCTCTTATTCTTCCCTCTCTTCCCGTCTCCACGGTAAAGACTAACATATGCACGCAAAAAGTTTGGGGTGGTGTTAGACCTATAACTTGTCGGATAGAAAAAGGGGGCAGCTACCCCCTTGCTTAGCAGCGGACAACCAAGTATGCTTCGACGATGGACAACTTAGGTAGCTTATTGGGTACAGACGGATGCTAGAGCAGCGCGGGGGGTGTTCCGGATAGAATACTCGCCTTGCAGAGCATACGGGACTCTTGTGGCGAGCTAGGCGCCGCACACACTTAGGGACAAACTCCTAAGGCAACTAGGACTCACTTATGCAGAGCAGCCACACTACTAGCTCGGGTAGGAGTTGAGGCAACTTGTTCCTTGGACAGATTGAACTCTTGATGCAGCTAGGCACTGGACTCCTAGTTGGATAAGGACTCCCTTTGGTTTCCTTATTTGGGCTGGGGTGGACTGCTTGTTGAGCTGAGAGTTGGTCAGGGTGAGAACTCTTGTATGGGTGGGTTATGTAACTCTTAGTAGCATAAGGACCGGCCTTTGGGCTGAAGTCTATTTAAGGGAGAGAGCAAGGGTGGCCATAGTTGATAGAGGATTGATTTAATCATGCAAACTAGGGTGCAGAGAGAGAGAGAGAGAGAGAGAGAGAGAGAGAGAGAGGATCAGCCTTGGCCTCTCCCTGCCATTGTATTTTGACGGACTGAAATATAGCTTGGGCGGGGACCCTTGCACTAGGACGACTTTGTGGTTGTTTGTTGTTGGTTGCTTGTGTTTTCCCTTATGTATACGAGTAGGAAGGGACGAGATAGGACGCTGGTTGCGTGGTGTAGTCAAAGCTATGTACGGACCTTACAAAGGACTTGGCTGAAGGTTGCTGAGTCACTGGGATACCCAGAAGAGGTGAAGTCCTTGAAGGTTTGTTGCTGAACATATTGGAGATCCCTGTTGCGTGCTTACCTTACCTTAACGAGTTACTGGAAAATAGAGAGCGCTGATGGTAGGCTCAATGTTGGCTCGAATTGTTGAGATTGAGGTGAAGGTGGATGTGATGGCTACTGCGAACGGGACGTTGGTTGAAGTCCAAAACTCTTTGCATAGCATCAATGAGCATTTGACCCTCTTCGACCAACGAGTGTCCCTACTTGAAGTCACACCGTACCTTGATGAATCTCAGGAAGACAGTACATCTGAAGGGGCAGCCCATCTCACCACATTAGTAGCTGATGTTGCTATGACGATAGACTATCTCAAGTAGCGAGTGCAAAAGGTTGAGGAGGAAGCGACAACAAAGATGGGGACGAAACGGGCAATCATCAACACTCCATCCCGAGATGGGGACGAGTCCTTATCTCAGCAGGTTGCGAAGAAGGCAAAGGTGCTTGAACCGAAGGCGTATGCAGGGACGCGAGGTGCCAAGGAGATCGGGAGCTTCATGTGGGATATGGAGAGTTATTTCTCACTGGTCCATACCCTGGAGGAAGAGAAGGTCATGGTGGCACCAATGTATCTTGAGGGAGATACAAAGCTGTGGTGGTAGACGTGGTTGGAGGATGATGCAGCTGCAGGTCGGCCAAATATTGGGACATGGGATATGTTCAAGAGGGAGTTGCATGCACAGCTCCTTCCCAAAAACGGGTCTTGGATGGCTAGAGAGGCGTTGAGGAACCTTAGGCATACGGGTGTAGTCCGGGACTACGTTAAGGAGTTTCAGTCACTGATTTTAGCATGACAAATATAACGGAGGATGACAAGCTCTTGCAAACGTGGGCTCAAAATGAGCTGAGGCGAAGAGAAGTGGAGGACCTTCCCGCAACGATTGCAGCAGCTGATAGCTTGACGGATTTCAAACAAACTCCCACTGAGCCAGCGAAGGAGAATGGGGAAGTGAAGTCATCCAACAATGAGGGCAGCAAGGGTGACAACGGTGTCAAAGTCAAGGGCAGCGAGCAGTCTAGCCGGCCAAACAAAGTTGGTGGCTGTTTTATATGCGATGGGCCGCACCGTGCCAAAGTCTGTCTAAAGCTGAAAAGGCTAAATGCACTTGTCGCTAAAGAGGAGGAGGAATATGACCATGAGGAGATAGCCCAGATGAGTCCTTTGCAGCGAATGGGATGTGTTCGATTGCTAGAATCCCCATCCAAGGGGGAAACGTTAGATCATTGAGGATTCGAAAGGAGGAGGGGAGTGGACTCCCCAAGCCTTGGTTGATCGAAGCAGCCAAGGAGCGGACTGATGGAGAGGTTCGCAGGATACAGGGGCAGCGGGTGTTGCCCAAACCTAGTCGAATGATGACTTAGGCTTGTTTGTTGAAAATCCATGCGGCTACAACTTATTTTGATATCTTTCTTGTTGAAATTGAACGGGTCTATATACACGAAATTCTTTTAGAACGTATCTATATACACCCCACTAATGATTTTAAGATTTCGTTAAAGTTTTGAAGATTTCTCGGTGAATATATTTTCTTCATTGACTATACCTCAATCTACCCTTTTCTCATTTTTACTTTTACTTCTCTATCGTAGGTACGAGAGCTAATGCTTATGGCAAATGTACTCCGGCCCTACCTTAAGTCAAGGCAGAATACTGGTTGGCCACATCGGGCTAGATCTAAACCTAGCTACAACTTGGCTAACCACAACTAGGCCAAATTTGGCAAGCTAGGTTGTGCCATATCTAGCCCGACTTGGCCACAGCTAGATAAGGGCCATAGCCAAACTTGGCTAGTCGTTGGTGGTTTATAGTGCCAACTACTAAGAGGAAGAGGAGAGAAGAGAAGAAGAGGTAGGGCCGCTAATGTTAGAATTGTTGTGCCATTGTAGAAGTTAGAGGAGATATGAAATAATTTTAATCAGGTTAGTAAATGGGAAAAATAATGGGAGTTCATGAAATTAGAAGAGTAAGGGGCTTTGTGTATGAAATTTCTGTATGATTCCATCGATTCTGCCCCAATTCCGATTCGAATTATTAGAATCATGTTTGTGTATAGAAGGTGGGTTGAATTAAAAATTTTGCCTTAAAGTTGATTCTAAGCTATTTCGAGCTAGAATCGGTCGGAATCAACGAATCATGGTACTTCTATAGATTCCGGCTCTCAGCCCCTGTTTTGAAACTACATATTCTTTTATTTTTCAACAGCTACCTTTCATATTGATTTGAGTATAAAAAAATGTACCATATAGGTAGGGCTCACTTTAAAAAATTTAAATTATTTACCCTTATAAGTTCTTATTTGATAAAACTCGAATTTAGAAGCATAATAGTATTAAAAACGTGCATATTCAAGTTTAAAATAGAGAATTATATTAGTTTAAAGTTTTAAAATTAGGTTTAGCACAATATCTTAATTTAATCTAAAGAATTTTATTATCATAGTTCGTATTCTAGTGTAAATTTTTTGAATTAATTCAAAAAATCCTACACCCAAACCCAAACAGTCCTAAGTTAAAAAATACTAAGTAATTTAGTAAAACCAATAATTTAAAATTGGGCCCGGACTTTGACCCGGATGGGTAGTCTGAACAATTTAACCAGGATTAACCCGAGTTGACCAAGTTGTTCACTCGGTGAGACGGTGAGTCCTCACCACTCAAACGTCATTATATCACCTTCCAACCCTAATCCCCACTGCGGCAGCTCCCTTCCCCTTCCCACCCCTCTCTTCCCCGACAGCCGAGCCCCGACGGGCGATGGTGGACCCGGAAAGATAACCTCGACGGCCCTTCCCAATTCCCCTCCCTCTCTTCCCCTGTGGCCCGACCCTAGCCCCAAGGTCCCGGACGACCCCTTCTTCCTTTCCCCCATCCCCTCGCTCTCTTTCCTAGCAGCCCCGACGACCGCCGGCCACCTTCCCTCTTCCTCATATGATTTCTCTCTCTCCGAGTCCCCCATCTCTACTCTACAATCTCCGCCACCACATAGGGTCCAAAACCCTCCTTCCACTGACATGCTCTCGCCGTAACCCTAATCCTAATCTGTTGCACCATCCTCCTCTTTCTCAGGCTCCCATCCTAATCTATCAGCACCCCTACAGTTCGCCCTTCTACGGCCGCGTGACCCCTCCAAGCACACCCGCCCCTCCGAAGTCCGACCCTCTCCACGACCTGCCACCTCCGTGTGGATGCCCTCCTCCACGACCCCGCGAACTCCATGTCGCCCTCCTTAACCTCTTATGCGTCCCCCTCCGCCCCTTCCTCCTTGTCTACCGCACGCTCACCACCCACTCGTCGTCGAGATCCTGGCCCGGTCGTCCGGGTGCATAAACACGTTCTTTTGCTGACTGGGTCACTCAGAGCAGATATCAAACCACATAATAATCTTAGTACTAGAAAAACATCCTTTATTTATAATTTAATGAAGAGTAATGCACACATCTTCTAGCAGGACTAATACAAAGCCGCCGCCACTCAGATGCCGATGTAGGAGACGCTCTCGACCGAGAGTACCCATGCATCTGGGCATCATGCAGCATTGACAGCAATCTTCATATCAAAGTTGCAGTGAGTCGGAATGCCGCATATGAAGTAATTGTCTCCCTTCTGCAGCGTGATCACGTCGTTTCCACTGCTGTACACCTTGGCCCCCGGGGGTACAGTGCATTTCTTGTAGCTTGCGGCGTCCACCACCACCACATTGTGGGCTCTGGCGGGGTATTTGAAAACTGTTCCAAACCAGTCAATCAACAATAAGAGCTTAGTAACTGGTAGAAGGATGTTGCAAAATCCATCCGAAATGAGATCACAAACACAAAAACTCAAGTAGGACTTACTGAGCTGATCGCCTGCTTTGAATGTCTTGCCTTTAGGCCAGTTGACGGCGTCGAAGTCCCACCCTTCTGCGTCTCCAACCGTGTAGGTTGCAGCATGGGCAGTTTCAATCATGTGGAAGACGAGGAATAAGAGCAGGGCAGCCATGACTGCTGCTCCAAATGCACTACCTCTGCTCTGACCCATCTCCGGCAAGAAATTACACCTGAACGAGGAGAGAGGAAGAAGGAAGAGGACAGAACTTAGGCAAGGGAAAGGGAGTCTTATATAGACGTACATGTGAGCATGGACTTCCGGTTTTGGTAAAGTTCGAATAATCGATTCCTTCTGTGTGCATGCAGAAATGTATCCACCATGTGGCTCCTGCACAATTTCTAATTTTAATATACTCTTTTTCTCCTAAATTAATAATTTTATTTAACAAAAATATATATTCTATATTAATAGTTTTATTTTATTTAATATAAGTAATTAAATACTTAAAAAAATAGAAGAAGCTTATTTTTCCTTGTCTTAGAGGTAGGTGTCACCATTTAATAAAAAATACTATTTTTTTTAAATGTAACTATTAATATAAAACGAAAGGAGCATTTTAATATATTAAACATGCTAAAAAGTGTAATTTAAAATTTTACACAATCCAATTTACCTAAAATTGAATGAAATTAAGCACTAGCAATGTGGTGGATCAGTTTTATCTTCTAGTTTAAGAAAGTTAGACTTTTTTAACTTAATATGCTAAGGTTTTTAAACCTGCCATGGTGCAATACGCCGCTCGTGGATCCTAGAGGTGCTAATCACAAATTACGAGGCCTATTGTGGAAAGAAATCCGGAGGTTTTTGGTGAAGAATTCATGGGAAGATCGCATTCGGATTCTCTGAATTCCAATTTTCCTTGAGAATCTTGCGTCAAGTTTTTACAGGAAAAATGAATTTTTAATAAAAATATGCTTATATGTAGCTCAATAATCCTTTCAATACCCCTAACTTTATAAATTATTAGACGCATTCTTTCTAACAATCCGAGAAAACTCATGTCCACCTTTTCTCCATTGATTTTTTCATCCAAACAGCCCAAATTCAAGATAAGTCCGGTCAAACATTTAGGTAGCTCTCAATTTGTGTAAACTGTAAACAAACAAATTAACTGTTAGAGGGCCCCAATTCTCTTTGAATCACGCTCTCATTCCTCAACCAGACAACCCATAGAATAGTCGTGAAGGTAAATGAGCCAATAAGAACTTGGAATGCGTTTTCATTGCCATGTGCTCCTCTCCAATAGGTGACTTGTTTATTGGTGACGTTTTCCCATCGTTAAGCATAGTAATAAATTTTGAGAAAATTTCACAAAGTTTTGTTAATTTTGGTGAAATGGGACTGCACCAAAATTTATATCAAAATTTTTCCTATTTTACTAATTTTTTGTAATTTCAAACATCTTGTCGTAATTTCACAAAATTTATGTTTCAGAAAGATTATTTTTGAAATTTTTTATAATTTAGGTAGTTTATTTTTGGTTTTTTTATAGTCTACCCAAGATAGTTTTATTTTTTTACAATTTGGACAAGTTAATATTTTTGGGGGTTTACATTGTGGATAGATTATATTTTGTGCGATCTCCCGCTTTTTCATATGCATCTTCTATTTCATCTTATTTCTATTATCTCACTTTGAAACTTTCCCAAAAAAATTTCAAAACAAACTGAATCAAACCCAAAATGACCCCTTACCAAAACAAACCAAAATGCCATTATTGATAATATGTTGCTAGGTGAGAGAAAAAAAGACTTCACATAGCATAATGCTTCTCAATGCTTGTAAATGAGTAAATCCTCACTACAACAAAACGGACTTTCGTGACCCATTTATATGTCGCTAATAGTCCCATAAATAATGTCGCTATAAGCGTTGCAAAAAGTGTCATCGCTATTGCCTATCAGCGATGAACAACGAAAAATGTCGCTAATAGTGTTTATTAGCTACGCATAAATATGCGTCGCTATTAAAATAACTACGTTGCTAATAATAAATTATTAGCGATGCTTATTTTTTAGCGTCGCTAATAATCTGTTATTAATGACGTTATTATATACGTCGCTAAAGCAAAAAACTATTTAAAAAATAAATAAAAAATAGCTTATTAGTAACGCATAATTATATGTATCGCTAATAATTCGTTATTAGCGACACTTTTTAAGCGTCGCTAATATAAAAAAAAATTTCATGTATTAGCAACGCTCTAGCGAACATCGTTAATAAGTAAAATAATAATAAAAAATTTAAAAGGTTTTAGCGACGCTTTTAAAATCGTCTCTAAAAGCCTTAAAATATTAAAAAAAACTAGCCAGGTGGCGGGCCTTGGGAGGGGAGAGGGGCCGGATTCCGATTCCCCGCCGGTATCTGAACAGTCCTATCTCTTCCTCCCAGGGCCGGGGGGGGGAGCGCCGGGTTCCGGTGGGGAGCCGAAAGGAGGAGGGGGCCGGATTCCAGCTCCCCTCCGGGGTCCAAAGGGGGAGGGGGAGAGGTGTCGTCTCTCCCGGGGTCCCCCTCCCTCCCCTCTCTCTCTCTCTCTCTCTCTCTCTCTTCCCTCTCCTCTCTCCCTCTCCTCCCTCCTCCCTCTCCTCTCCTCTCTCTCTCTCCCTCTCCTCACTCTCCTCCCTCTCTACCCTCTCTCTCCCTCCCCTCTCTCCTCACTCTCTCCCCCCTCCTCTCTGTCTCTCCTCTCTCTTTACGCCTCTCCTCTCTCTCTCCTCACCCCCCTCTCTCTCCCTCTCCTCTCTCTCCCTCTCCTCTCTCTCTCTCCCTCTCCCTCTCCCTCTCTCTCTACACTATCTATCCTCTAATTTCAGTTTTTTATTTTTAAAAATTAATTTTAAAAATAAAAAATTAAAATAAAATAAATACTAGTAACGACGCATAGAAATATATGTCGTCACTACGTCGCTAATACCTACCCTATTAGCGACGTATATTCTTATACGTTGCTAATAATATTTATTTTTTATTTTTAAAATATAATAATTTTTAAAAAAATCTTAAAAAATTAAAAAATTAACTAATCTCCCTGTCCTCTCTCTCCACCCTCTCTCTCTCCCTCTCCTCTCCTCTCTCCTTCTCTCTCCTCCCTCTCCTCTCTCACTCTCTCTCCTCTCTCACTCTCTCCTCTCTCTCTATACACTATCTCTCCTCTAATTTCGATTATGTGTCGCTAATAGTATTCATTTTTTATTTTTTTTATTTTAAAAATATAATAATTTATAAAAAAATCTTAAAAAATTAAAAATTAACTAATCTCCTTCTCCTCTCTCTCTCTCTCCCTATATCTCTATCTCCTCTCTCTCTACACACTATCTCTCCTCTAATTTTAATTTTTTATGATTTTTTATTTTAAAAATTATTTTTAAAACTAATAAAATAAAATAAATGTCATTTTATTTTTTTATTTTTAAAATATAATAATTAATAAAAAATCTTAAAAAATTAAAAAATAATTAATCTCCCTCTCCTCTCTCATAACACACACACACACGCACACTCTCTCTCTCTCTCTCCTCCCCTCTCCTCTCTCACTCTCTCTCCCTCTCCTCTCTCTCTCTCTCTCTCTCTCCCTCTCCTATCTCTCTCCCTCTCTCTCTACACACCATCCCTCCTCTAATTTCAATTTTTTATGATTTTTTATTTTTTAATATTAATTTTTTTTAAAATAAAATAAATACTATTAGCGACACATAGAATATGCATTGCTAATGGTATTAGTGATGCATAGTAATATACGTCGCTAATAACTACCCTATTAACGACGTATATTATATGCATCGCTAATAGTAATGATTTTTTTTTAAATAAAATAAATATCTTTTAGCGACGCTTTGTGTATGCGTCGCTAATAGATATATATTAGTGACGATTGGTATTATGCGTCATTAATAATTATAGTAATAACGACGCTTGGTATTATACGTCACTAATAGTTATTATTTTTGCGACACTTTATTTTGCGTTGCAAATATATGTTTTTACCGACTCTTATATTTGCGTCGCTAATAAAAGTGCCACTAATGCTATATTTTTTTGTAGTGCCTCTCTCAACACATATACAAAAGAAGCTGACATATTTATTAAAAGAACTTTAGTATTGCCACCCCGACAATATCTCATTTTCCATAGTACCCACTTCTCCCAAGTAAACTATTATAAACTCTTGCAACCCACCCTACTCCTCTTTATCCATGTTGGTGCCAAAGTTATCACTTACATAATTACGTCCAAGGATTTTTAAAACTCTTTTATCACAATAAAATTAGCAAAAATAAATTTAAATTTTTTTTTTTTGTCAATCAACAACAAAACTATCTTTGGGGTGAGTTATTCATTTTCAAACATAAAAACATTCAAGTCATCATAGTTATATTTAATACAATATCAAATCGCACATAAACCTCACAAGGTCTTACCCAAGTATATACCAAAAATCCATTACATGTATACAATCGTAAGTAATTGGCACCGATGTGCCTATACTTAAAATTACACACTATATTAAATGTCTTACTAAATAAGATAAGAAATTCTATATTTCTTCTAGAGCACCCGTACCCAACCCGACTACTCTTCTAGAGAACCTATATCATGAGGTTGTCGAGTATACAAGTATACTCAATAAGATGGCTAAATAAGTACTATGTAATAACAATGCACATACTTACATTACATCAGCACATCAACAATACTAACATGTTCATTAGTAATCTCACTGTCATCATATATAGATACATTAAATAAGGCATTCATAAATTCTTTCTTTTAATTTTAATTATTTATAACATGACCTCACTTAGAAGTTTCTCTATAACATGATAGTCACATCTAGGAGTATAGCCATACCTTACTAAACTATGAACTATTCACTAGGCCTGCTCACTCCATCCACGTCATAAAGCTAAGGCCCACCGGGGCTCATAGACTCAAGTGGTTGAAGTCCCGACTTCTATGATAATCAAAACTTTCTGTATTACGCGGGACTAGTCATCTTTAAATATTCTAGTATATTTAAACACATCTCCCAACCTAGAGAAGTTGTTATACATAACTCTCATCCTTAGAGGGCAAGAAGACCTTAGTCCTATTTTATACAAAACCATTTTCATATGTGGCTAAAGACTCATTTGAGGAGTCATTTATAAGGATCTTTTTTTTATTAAGTTCCTTTATCCAATAGTCTCGAGGTATGATCCATTACAAGGATATCCACACACACATAAGAGTACATATACTCAATCATCATTATCAATTACAACATCACATACATTTGCATTTTATGCATTCAATATCGATCATACAATTATATTTCATAATAATAACCTAACACTTATAACATTTATAACATTTATTGCTAATATTTATTCTAAAAACTAACTTAATATTGGTGAACTTATTGATGTGTTGACCAAGTCATCGATGACAATTGATAACTCATCGACATATCGAACCCTTGCCTGTAGTGGGATGATATGGATAACCATCCTCATCAATGTGTCGACCTCACTGCCCATGACCTGTCGATAACACACCAGCATGTCGATGTTCATCAATATTTGCACTATTATTTCCTATGTTACAACTGTAATGCCATTGACGTGTCGATGGACATGTCGATGGTCGGGAAGAATAATAGGTTTATCAACTTATTTCAAACTCATGTAGAAACATGAAGTAACATGATATTTCATATTTATTATTCCATATAAAGGCTATAACATGATTTCATGGAATAAAAACACTCATTTAACATAGGAATCATGATCATAATCATAATCAAAATAGAGTATTCTAAAAAGTCATTCTTTCATATGTTCAATCATCATAACATTGTAATTCAAATTCATCGTGCATACACATGATGTTAAATCACAGTACAAAGTTAACAATACAACCTCTTACCGCAAACAAACAAGGTCTCCATGTATCCGATTCTTCTTCACTTCCACCACACTCTAACATGCCCTCACTCTACCACTTTCTTCCCAGAGTTGAAGAATTCATGAGATTAGGGTCAAGATTTGTCAAAGGTATATATATGAGAATTAAATAACCAAATTCTGGTGCATAATTATTACGGAAATTTCTTGGAGCCATTCTTTCATGTAGTTTCAAACCCATCCATAAAACAATTTCATGATCGTTGACAAGTTGAACATGGTCGATAGTATCTTTAATACTCTATTAGTGAGTTAACTAACATGTCAAACCTTACAAACAACGAAAAATTGTTTTATCAGTGGGTTCACTGACATGTTGATGCTCGTCGACAAGACTTTCTGTTTCAAACTAAGATTAAACAAACTTCATACTTAGCATCATTACTACTTTCCTAAGTTTATCACTAAAAAATCCTATATTCATCAAAGAGATTTGTTGGTTCGAAAGACACTAGAACCTCCCACACAAGGTAAAAAATAAATAATGAGGAAAATCATGAACAAATAAGTAGAAATTCCTCACAAAATTATGAGAGTCACATACATGGTGCAACATTGGCACCAACGTACACCAACGTCTTCTTCCCAATCCACTCTTCCCTCATAGGCACAACCTCCTAGCATTTGACGGGCTGACCCTACAATCATAGAAAAGTCATGACCATGACCAATTTTTGTGTTCCCTTCCTCATGTCCTCCTTCATCTTCAATTCCTCCTCCTCTTTCCCAAAATTGTGGGTAGGCAAAGTTGAGAGCTGGAAGTATAGCTAGAGTTGTAATTGACACTAAGTGAGAAAGAGGAGTAAGGGGTGGGAGGTTGTCACATCCCAGACCCTCAAGCAACTAAAATATTACAACAAAACTCAACTCAAGGCTCACATCGGCTCATATTTTATACTAAATGCAGGATCATCGTCTAAGTACAAGTATTGTAACAATTTATACTTATATCTTTGACACCAGTTGAGCTAATTTTGCAATGTCTATAAGGTGGTGAGTATTTTGGAAAATTCAAATAGGAAGATTTATGACAATGATCATAAATAATAACATGCAATGTGTTGTCCCATATTTCCTTTAGCCAAGTATATGACTTAGCAATACATACTTCTTATAAGTGAAAATATTGGTACATGTCATCATCTCAATCTATGCCCATCTCAAGTGGATTCTAACCCGAAGCTAAGTTGAATAGAAATATCATTTTGGCATCATGGGAATAAAAACATGGTCCTCTTGGTCGTGGGTATCGGTGCACTCTTTGGCAAACCTACCTTAATCCTAAGTTGAAGGGTACTTACAACCATACCTCATACATATGTACCAATCTCACTCCTAGGACCAGATAAAGGTTATTTGTGATGCTTTTAGAGATGCGTCATAAATATTATGAAATAATTACGATGTTTTGAAGAAAACATTGCAAATAACATTTACTATTTGCAATGCTTCCCTTCAAATGTCACGAGTAAGCACACATTTGCAATGTTTTCTAAGAAAAATAGCAAATAGCTTACCATACTATAAATTAGTCATGAACACCAGTCCATATTATGAAACATTTGCAATGTTTATTGTAAAACGTCACAACCACATTTCAATATTAGCTACGTTTATTATGAAATATTATAGAAACTATATGTTAATGGCGACACTTTTAAAGAACGTGGCAAATAAGGATGCGGGTGGGGGCAAGGATGTTGATTGTGACACTTTTCTTAAAAGCATAGAAAATAAAAAGATAATAGTGACATTTATTTTAAAAGTTTTACTAAAATGGGTTTTTTGACATTTTTTTATTATCGCAATTACTAACTTGTATTGACGTTTTTTAGTTTGTTGCTAATAAAAGTGTTGCAAATAACCCTTTTATTTCAAAGATAAATGAGGCAACTATAAATTAAGAAAAATCATGCACTTTGAACACACATCCATATCACTAAGCATAAACCATAATCATAAAATTACCTACTTCAAGATCCAAAATTTTCCTCCCTTTAGAATCCTCTTGAATCATCCTCCAACATGAAATGTCAATATTGTTGTCGACATGTTGATGCCGCCTCAACTCATGCTGACACCTCTTTGACCGTTCACCTCCACATTGACTATTATCAAAATCTCCCAACTCATGTTGAGTCCTGTAAACACCTCACCGACTCTTGTCGACATGTGTTGACAAAGAGTCCAGACCTCTCCACTCGACAAAGCCTTTTCTTAGTTATGGACGTCTCCAAGTGCTCGAATGGCCTTCCCTTAGCATCATCCTCTTTGCCTCCTCTCTTGCTCTCTCTCTTTCTCTCCCACTTTTCTCTAGTTCCCCCTTAGGTATGGAATCTATAGAAACAATAAAACGGAAAGTAAACATTGTTATTTATAGAGGGTAAAATGCCTTCATCTCTATTTAATTGGGGAATATTATTAAAATAGTACCCCTCGACTCATAACCTTCCTTCGTACTTTCCGTGGACATTTAAGAAATTTGTGAAGATATTTTTTCGTCTCAAAGAAAGCTTTTGATACCTTACTCCTCATGAAGTAAGGTCCTTCAAAGTAATATTAAATTATATAAAACTCCCTGTAATTCCTCTTATTGTACTTATGTTCCTTTATATTATAATATTATAAAAAAAACATATGATATTTGAGGATAGATATCACATCCAACTCCTCAAATTATTGGATAATTAGGGAACAAGGGGTCATTGGGGGGTAACAACATTCTTAGCAAAGAGGTTGATCCATAATCACTTTACATGCAACGTGATGGTAGTGGAGCTACACCCAGTGAGCCAGTATTAAATGTCTAAGTGGTTCACGAAGCAGGGTTGTTTGACCTAGGTCACGCAAATTGAGGGAGTTTTAGGGATGTTGGAGCTCAAAATGGACATTGACGGGGTGTTAGAGCTTTGGGAGAGGAATGGTAGAGGAGGGAAAATGAGGGAGTCTTTGTTTTTTTATTTGTGCAATTCGGTCAACCATAGCTGACAGGGTTGGTTGTCCAACCATATCCGGACGGTTCCAAAAACCCATGGATCCTAACAAACCAAACCGGAAAAGTGATTGAATCGAACCGAGTCAGCAACTTTGAACTAGTTTTTATAAAATTGACCCGGCCACTGACAATGGTGGCCATTGATGTTGGTACGGATTTTCCTAGTCCAACCGGGCATAAACCCAATTCGATCGGTAAATGGCCTGGCCGGATCAGATCTAACCGGTCGGAATAGGCCAGTTTTTAAAACAATGATTCGGACAGCTTTAAACGCTGCTCATTATAGAGGTTAATGACATAAGAGATCGAAATCATCCCAACCACCAAGAATAATGTAGTGTGTTGATGATGACGATAGCAGATTTGATATTACAATTTTAAGTAACTAATTTTTTCATACAACAAACAAAATTGTCAAGACTTTATAAAGAAGTTATTTATATAAAGACGCAATAAATTACTTCTGCAGTAAACACCTTTTTACTAGCAGCTAATTAGTCCGGACCCTCCGAAAAATTAACTTCGTCATATCCACTAAAATTTGAGGGAAAATATTTTCATGACCGGCTCCATGACAAGGCCCGTGACCATGCTGCATGGGGCTCTTAATATAGTACATTGAGCTCCATGTAGTGTAGTCATGAGGCACTAGTCATGGAGCCAGGTCAGGTTGATGAGTTCAAAAGTGAGCCCCTTGATGCCGGAGTGGCATCAAGATCAAGAGGAACGGGGCACAAAATATGGTGCACTACATTCTTGAATCCCATATATAGGATGAACCAACCAGCTAATGCATAATTATGGTTACCATGGGGACCATGTTTTCAAACACAATCTTGATCACATTGGTGTTGGTCATCCAAAGGATGCCTTAAGATCCACTTGAGCTGAGTTATACAATGAACAAATATAATTAATACCGAAATTTCATTAAATTTCAAATTATATGATATTTCAGGTTCAGAAATTAATTCTAAATATGTAATGACTAACCCCACATTTGCAAGTTTATAACACACTTTTTGTTTATGTCTTAAGAGTTTTATGCATGTCTATATGCATTAAATCAGCTATTATAATATCCATTTTCTTTTGCCAACCATATGGACATAGACAATTATATATTGATTAGCCTTTAGGCACACAAAGATGAAGCGTTTCAGCCTATATATGTATTTAGACTAGTATTATTTGTTGCATTTCACCTGATTATTACCTTACCAAAGTGCTTTAAAATGTCAGCATGATGTGCGTTGAAAATGGTGAATGTTAAAAAAAGTCCCCTTTCCAAGCATGTGTTAAATGTTTTGCAGACAAAAACCTCTATAACTGATTAAAAATTGGAGCTTCCAAATTTTTGGAAAAATAAAAAGAAGATTTCGATTACTATTTCATGAGTTGTCTTTTTTTAATTAATGATAATAAAATCAATGGCATGAAAAAGTATCCAATGGAACCGCTCTCCCACGTGGCCATGGATACGCTCATTTATATTTAAATATGTAAAGTAAAATTTATGCCTCGTTTTACAAGTACAAATTGATTAAACTTGTCACTCATCAAAAACACATATCTACCACATGGCCCATATAATGGTTCTATTGGATAATTTTTCAAAGAGAAGGCTACAGTTCCTTACCTTCTTATAATTACCATATATGGTATTCTTCTGGTTTTTCATATCTCTTGCCCTTGTTGATCCAACTACTTAAGATTAATTGATGGTTGGCTTAGAAAGTGTGTCGCGTGTGGTTTAGTCGTTTAGAAAATAGCTAAAAGGAATTTTGTTTTTCATGCACCCTATTTGAGGCAAGTTCTTTTTTAAGGATCAGTGCTCACTAATCCATCCACCCATAGCTAATCAGTGGCATAATGGATAGAGCTAATATAGGTAAATCAATTATGTATGGAGCTAAGTCAAGGGAGTAGCTTTCTTAATTACTATAAATTATGACGGTACTTCGAGCTTTTGGTGATAATTACTTTGGAATGCATGCATTGGATTGGACTAACGCTACAATAATGTGAAGGTTTGTACATGATGAATATTTTATCATCTAAATAGGGTTGATTAGTACTGTCAAAAAAAGTGAGCCTTCCTAATCAATAGTGTTTAAATGACGAAGTAGGTCCATCACGTATGATCCTTCACATCACTAAAGCATTTTTCAATGGATTATGCAGGGAAACTGCATATTTCTCAGGCCTGGTTTTATATCAGCATCTGATCAATAACCCAAGGAACTATGCCCCCGGGAGCTGGCCAGGGACCTCATTGTTTTCTTGTAGAACTGTGTTCGATGCCCAACTGTTTCAAGTAAAGTGTTCTCATGGCCCAAGCCTAATGGAGTCATGGTAATATGCCTTAACGACATTTCATTGAACCTTTACATAAATATACGTGCATGCGGACGAGCATGTCTTATTTACTTCTCACCCTAAGTATACGTGCATGGAGACAAGCATGTAACCTTTTCCAGGAGTGAAAATGGGGATTTCTTTTCTTGTAAGCAGCATTGCCATAACGAGAAGAAAGATCTCAATTTCATGTAAAGCTGGGCCATCTGTTCTATCACATCTCTCCATCAACTCCCACCATGCTTGTGGTATCTTTACAGCCCCACTTTTGTCTCCTCTGTCATTCCTCTCTCTTGACTCCAGCCTTCACTGTAAAGACACCAAGAACTGCAGAAATCAAAATTATCCTGGTACCATGAGATGAAGCCAGATGGGAGAATCTTCAACAATCCCCACTGAAGATGCTGAAAGCCCTCAAAGTCCAATTGTGGGGCAATCCTAACAGTTTCTCTCTGATGTACTTGACTGATTACATCTTCTTTCATTACTATCTGTTCACATTTCATCTCACGAGAGCCAATGGCATCTGCATTGCGAGCTCAAAGTCATAAATGGCCTGTCTACCAAATCTCAGTAACTTTAGCAGCAGATACAGAGGGTCAACTCTTGCCGCCTGCTATACTAGTATTCCTTATTCCAGTATAGTTACAGGACATGGCTCCAAGCACCATTCAGGGATGGATTTATTCAAAACATAGAAACTGGTCCCCAAGGCCCAAGCATTTCGCTTATGCACGCAAAAGGCTTTGGGTGGCATTTCCCAATATGAATGCATTAACTTGAAAGAATTCCAGACTATTTGTGCGTAGCCTTCACCCACTTGAGAGTTTCTGCAAATATGAATCGGGTTAGATTGATAACAAGGCGTGACTAGAGTGGATTGCTCACAATATTTTCTATTGGGTGACTTAATATGTGCCTCAAAATACATGTCACATCTAAGCATAAAAATTTAGTTTATACATATTTAGAGACCCTTTTGAGTAGAGGCATAAGTGACCAAAGGCCACCTAAGTATATCTGATATTATATGATCTTTTTATATAATGGGACCCATTATTAGGAGCCAAGGTTCACACGCCTCATTGTCAGCCTGGGCATTGTGGGCCGTCAATTTTTAATCTGGCAATGTACATTAATCAAGGGTAGGCTAGTTTGAATCATCGTCCATCTCTCTTACACCTTGGATCACGCTGGCGCAGCCCGGGCAAACTTTTCCACATAAAATATAAAAATTAAAAGAAGAGTATGCTACAAAATTTCCACCTAATGAGCTTGCAGAGTGGAATATTACTTAAGAGGTTTTTGATATCGTACATGGTTGAAGGCTCGCTTGCACTTGGCTGACAAGCCTAAATTTCAAGCGTACGTGATTGACAAACAAAGCTCTAGCTGTATCAGCTCCTTCAAAACCACCAAAGAATGTATTCTAATTAAGTTACAGATAATTGTTTAGGTAGAGCTTAATAATATGAAAAATCTAAAGCTTAAATATTGGTCGGGCTTCTTCTGATGGATGGTAACGTTAATTTATAGGATGGTTAAGTAACAAAATGCAGGTAATATTGAAAGGTAAATTATTTTGTTTTCAGAAATTGTCGTTGTGGCTTGCAAGTGATACTGAAAGAGCC
The DNA here is from genome assembly GCA_035235625.1 of Saururus chinensis. Classification (NCBI taxonomy): domain Eukaryota; kingdom Viridiplantae; phylum Streptophyta; class Magnoliopsida; order Piperales; family Saururaceae; genus Saururus; species Saururus chinensis. Next base: position 18,322,875 of record CP141149.1, on the reverse strand, counting down.
ATTATAATTATGTATATAGAAATTGCTACAAAACGCCAGCCTATTTCAAACCAATCACTGATTACAAAAAATTAAAATGAGTTAAGCAGACTTTAGGACATAATCAGAATGCTTTCTGACATAAGCTACCATGTTTTTGTTCAAAATGGGCCACAAACTTCCAGCTTACCAATGTCTTCACACTCTGCATATGTTACATGCACTGGACATATATGGCTCAATAAATCCTCCCCATCATATTCTACTTCCTCTCAGTTTCTCTTAAAGAAGCAGCCATAGAAATCAATACTCTTCAGTTGATGCTTGAGTATAATTTTATTTTTACTTTATTATCTTAACTTGTCTTAAGATGCATTCTAATCACGTGTCGAAGGTTAGGTGTGAAGTCCAATCTCTACTGTCACTTCCCAACATAACAACAGATTAATGAATCAAACCTATTAAAAACCTGAAGCACATTCAAATTTGTATGTGAGAGTTGTTTGGGGACCAAAGACAGTTAGACTTATGAGTGCGGTGTTAACCTTGCTTTAAATTGAATGAGTGACTAATCATATCTGGTCTACATGTCATTCCAATTAGAGTAATTCTTGGGTTTCAAAGAAAGCTATTGATATACCACAGTCACATCATCATCACCCCCTAAGAGAAATTTCCCACAAAGCATTTGCGGATTGTTTCAATAATGATAATGGAACGAAGAAATTTATTGAATAATATCCCAACTCCTGTCATGCACTCAATTCCAAATGTAAATATTCAACCATAATTAGAACCTTCCATGAAAAGGAAAAAGCACCTTAGCCAGAAGTGTAAACCACTCTGCTACTATAATAGTTCCAAGTGCTTATAAAAGAATGAGTAGCTCATTTGGTATAAACCCAAGAGAAAATTACTCTCCTAAGAAGAACTAGAAGATAAAGTTGAATAACAGAAAGATGCAGCTGCAGTTCACATCCAACTGGTAACAAACTAAATTAGGGTTGCTTCTCAATGCTGTCATGGGTCAGTGAATTAAATTGGGGGTACGTAGACACCCTTAGCACCTACGTTTCTAGGGCAATGCCTGATCTCACACTATCGCCATGTTTCTATTTTCGTGAACTTGAATGAATGAAAGAAAAGATTCCATTGTCATTTTCTGCAGCTTTGCTTTCTGTGGCAGTACAGCAAAGACTAGCTCTCCATGTTCAATTTCTCAGGCTATAAATGAAGACCAATACTATAATTGATGCCTCAAATTTGCCTAATATTATTCCCCAGCACCTATTCTTTTTCAGTTTATAGAGCATTGCCTCCAATAATGCACTCTTTCCATGAATTGAACATAATGATGAAATCTAATTGTCTTTAGCAACAAATACATGAGGGTGTATGTTATCAAAAAACTTGATATCTTTATGTAGGATATGCTATGATGCAAGAAACTAAAAGCTCCAATAATACAATCTGGTTCTGTCACTCTTGTGACAGTTTTACCAAAGTTCCCCTGGGGCTAACCGTCCATCTGCCTCAGTATATCACCCTCAATAAATTCAAAACCAGGGCACAAGGGTTATATCTTTGACCAATTTTTCCTATTGCTTCCATTTGCTAGTTGGTGATCTGGTGTGTACCAGTGAGATTGTAGAAACTGAGTGTTTTCATCTATGTGTTTCTAGGGATAAGAAAGAAGAATGGGCCACCATTCTTGCTGCAACAAGCAGAAGGTCAGAAGGGGGCTCTGGTCGCCGGAGGAAGATGAGAAGCTCATCAACCACATTACCACCTATGGCCATGGTTGCTGGAGTTCGGTTCCAAAACTTGCAGGTAGAGAATTTTAAAAAGATACGCCCTTTTTTTCTTGTTGCTTATTTTCCTGCTTTTCTATCTCACTCTAATTCCGGGAACTGACCTAATCTTACATCCGAAGGCCATCTACAGACACTTCAAGGTTTCATGCACATAGAGGAAGTACATTAGTACACTGTTGTTTTCACGATAGAGAATTATACATATAAAACATAGGTGATCCAGTATAAAATCCTTTTACTAGTTTGTTGGTTGCTTTGCTTTGGAGTATATTGCATTTTACAAATTGTCCAAACAAAAAAGAATTTGCCTGTAACCCTATGTCACCAGGAGAAAAAAATACATGTTCCTCTCTCTCTTTCTCTCTCTCAAGTACTTGTGGAAAAATATCATATGGGTTGTTAATGATCAGGACTGCAAAGATGTGGAAAAAGTTGCAGGCTAAGATGGATAAACTATTTGAGGCCAGACTTAAAAAGGGGCACTTTCTCACCTCAGGAAGAATCTCTCATCATTGAACTCCACAGAATGCTAGGGAACAGGTAGCAAGATGATCCATGTCCTCTTCTGCAATATTGTTCAATAATTCACTAAAAAGTAGGATTACAATTGAATCTATGGTTTTCTTGCTTGTAACAGGTGGGCCCAGATAGCCAAGCACCTGCCTGGAAGAACAGACAACGAGGTGAAGAACTTCTGGAACTCTTGCATCAAGAAAAAACTCATCTCCCACTCTGTGGCTGCAGATGTGAATATTTCTGACAAGTCCCACCACCCCCTTGTCTCTGATGGACTTCTGCTACCAATGGACCCTGGACCCACTCAAATGATCAGTGCCCATGTATCTTGGCCAGCAGAAGCAGTTATGCCGCAGGCTTTTGATCATGTAGATCAAATCAAGACAGATGTGGCTAATTACAGTGCTGATTGGTATGTGCCGCCAGCATCCACTGATTCCACATGGTCTTCAGATCAGGAGCAAGCCCAGCAAAACCAGCAGGGAGTTCAGATCCTGGAAGGCCAGTTCATTTTGCCATATGAACCATGGGTGGGATATTCTTCAATGCCAACCTTTTCTGCAGTACAAGATGGCGAGCAAGGTGCCAGAGTTCCTTGTTTTCCATACGGGTCATACCCATTTGATCATAACATGCCCATGAATAATGCTATGGATACCATGGAGACTTTCATAGCTTCATCCTCCCTACCAGATGGGCATTTTGCCATGAGCCACAGCTTGCCCCAGCACTGGGATCCTTGAGCATGGCTGTCTACTGGTAGGGTTTTCCATCCCTAATTGAATTGAATATGTCCACTCAATAAAACTACCAGATAATTACCATGGTAACATGTGGGTCAGTTCTCTCAAGGTAGAAGTTATTTGGAAATAATTTTTAGCCACATGATATACTACTGAACTTTGGCTTAAATGGTCCCCTGAGTGGATTGTTTGTATAGTGTGCTCTCTATTATACATTTATGTTGTGTAAATGGTTTCGGAATGTGTCAAGGGAGGTTCATGTTGTACTTAAACCTAAGAGGTAATTGGGACTTTATTATTTCATTAGAATGATGTATGTATAACAACAACGTTTCAAAAATCCTGCTCTTCGTTCTTATTATTTTCATTAAATAATGTACGTATAAGCAGTCTCTATAACAACCACCATTGACATTTAAAAGTGCTACACTTTATATCCATCAACCTCGTTCACCTAGATCAAATCATTTATGGATAATCAAAGACATATTTATGCCTCAGCTTGTTTCCTATTTTGCTCTGTGTGTTTCTCCTTTTACCTTTCTTGTTTACATCTTTCTCCTTCAAATATTATATAAGTTGTATATTCTCTCAGAACAAGTGAAAGAGCTGGTCCTCATGGATACAAAAGTTCCCCTCAGAAATCGGACTTCATTTGGCTGATTTTAACTTTAGGAGTTTTGCCATGCTAACCTAGATGTATTTTCCTCTATCCATTGTTAAATGTCTTGTTTGTAAAAAAAAAAAGAAGCTTTTTCCATATTCCCTATCTAACATGCAAATATTTTATATTCCTTTATTTAGTGAAAAAAGATTCTACATTACAAGGTTTTACATGATATTCGATAAAAGTTGGACTCAAATAACTTTTAGAAGGATTTAAAATCATGTAACCCATCAACAAAGGCGTATAAACTCAAAGGTGACTAGAAGTCTAGTGCTACTTCCGATTTCCGATTGGCCATCTTTTATTTTAGACGGGACAAAAGTGAGTGGTATGATCCAAGGACAAATAAGTGAATTTCGGCTTGAGCTTTTCTGATCGTGGTCCAAAAATTTCCGCCAGCCATCCCTCTGTGCACACATGGCATGGGTGGCCATTGAGGCGTCAATCTGACAGCAGTCGACAACTTTCACGGAGAACAACAAAACTAGTACAAGCATTCGTGCACAAGGATGGCAATGGGTCGTGTCGGCCCATGCCCGAGCTCGACCCGCTAGTACAACATGCCCAAGCCAGGCTACAGGCTAACATTCCAGTGGGGTGGTTTGCGCGTGCTGGGCCTGGGTATCTTGGGCCCGACAAGCTGGACCCAACGGGCTACAGGCTAGCCCTTGTACTGCCCGTGATTTTTATGAGAAATTTCTATGCTATTATTTATGATTTATCCTCATAGTTTGTTTCTGACTTTGAGTTAAAAACGTTCTTTAAGTCAATAAATCTCTTTCATAAATATAGAATTATTGAGTGAAGAACTCAAGCAAGTAGTATAAATGATAAACATAAAATTTGTTTGATTTTAATTAGAGTAAAAAGTAGGGACGGAGGTTGGAAAAAAACACTAGGGGGGCCACCTTGTTGCACAAATAAAAAAAATCATTAATGCAATATGGTTATAAAGAAAATTTTCATGAATTGGGGGGGCCATGGCCCCCTCTAGCCCCCCCTAGCTCCGTCCTTGGTAAAAAGTAATGTTAGCAGGCACCAACACATCAGTGAACCTACCGATTAGATAATATTTCACTGTCGGTAAGGTTCAACACATTGGTCAACTCACCGATAAAGAACTAAAGACACTTCGACTACTTTTGACGTGTCGATTGTCATAGATTAGTTATACCAATGGGTTATAAAACTGAACAAAAAAGTGGTTCCAAGCAGTTTCATGAGAAGTTATGCACCTTTAATGAACCTTGGCCCTAATTCCACTAATTCTCCAACTTTTGGAGAGAAAACAGTGGACTAAGGGCATGTCAAAGTTTAGTAGAATAGAAGAAGAATCAAATTCATGGAGACTTTGTTTGATTGCAGAAAAGAGGTCAGATTGCTCACATTGTATTATGATTTAACATCATATATATGCACGATGAATATGAATTGCAACATTATTGTGATCGAATATGTGAAAGCATGACATTTTAGAATATTCTATCAAGATGATGATTATGGTCACCATCTTTTTGTTAATTGTGTTTAACTCCATGAAATTATTCTATTGCCTTCTTAAGGAATAATATATATAAAATATCATGTTATATCATATTTTTAGATAAATTTTAAACAAGAGTGATAGTTCTATTACTTTTCCCAGCCAGCGGCAAGTCTACCAATACATCGGTGATGTTGTTGATGGGACGGAGAAGATAAAGGAATGGAATATTGATATGCATTGACACATCAGTGTGCTATTGACAAGTCACTGGCAGTGAGGCTGATGCATCGATGAAGCGTAAATGAGAATGGTTGTCCTTTCCATTCCACTGTTGATAGGGGTTTGATGCATCAATGAGTTATCGATGATCATCAGTGACTTTACCGACACATCGATGAGTCTATTAACAGTAAGTTTATTTTGAGTAAATTTTAACAATAAATGCTACATGTATTAGGATATTATTATAAGATATAATAGCATGATATTGAATGTTTGAAATATAATTATATGTGTTGTTGTGAATGATGATGTTTAGATTTATGTACCCTTGTGTGTATGTGAAAATCCTTGTAATGGGTTGCACCTTAAGATTATTGAATAAAGGCACTTAAAAATAGAGGATCCTTGTGTCGATATGGTTCCTCAAGTGAATCTTTAGTCACGTAAACAGAAAGGGTTTTGTATTAAATAGGACCAAGGTCTTTCAATTCTCTAAGGATAAGAGTTATGTAGCTCCTCTAGCTTGGGAGGTGTGTTTGAATGGACCAGAGCATTAAAAGATGACTAGTCTCATGCAATACAGGAGGTTCTGATGATTATGAAAGTCAGGATCTCAACCACTTAGATCCATGAGCCCCTGTGAGTCTTAGCTTCATGGCGTGGATGAAGCGAGCAAGCCTTAAAATATTTGACGTCCGTGGTGAGTAGGTCATGGTCTACTGAGGTGAGACTATAGTCCTAGATGTGGCTACCATGTTATAGAGAACCTTATGACTCACTTATGGAGCAAGAGTCTCTCAAGTAAAGTTGCACTATGATGATTGAAATCATGAGAAAGCAATCATGAATGTTTTGCTTATTTTATTTATGCTTGTGATGATAATAATTACTATTGGATGTAATAGTATTGTAGTTGTGTTGATGTAGTCATATCATTTGCATTGTTATACATAGTACTTGTTTAGCCATCCCACTAGGTGTATTCGTATACTCAGTGTCCTCATAATGCAGGGTTCATTGGAAGAATAATCGGGTTGGAAGCAGCACAGGAAGGATAACAAGCTCAGAAGAAATGCAGGATTTCTTATCTTATTTAGTAAGACTTTTAGTATGGTGTGTAATTTAAACTTAGGCACGTGAGTGCCAATTACTTACGGTTGTATGTGTGTATACATCTTTGATAGTTGTAGGCAACGAGAAGATATTCAAATGGCAAAATCACTGAAGGACTCACAGGGGAGGAGGTCAGGGCTAGGCACAAATAGCTACCTCGATGTATTGAGACTTTTAAAGGACTTTGTTGAAGTAAAGGCAAAATGCAAGTGAATCATGGTAGAGACTGGGTTCTACCTGTATATGAATATGAGAAAGGGGGAGGCCGATACTAGACGTATTAATTGGCCACTGATGGGATGAGTCACAAAAAGTATTTAACATCCGGGATAAAATTCTACCCATCGCAGAGGAAGATGTTAACCTCATCACAGGTCTGAGGGCTCAAGGAACCCTGGTGAAGTTGGAAACTAGAAAATGGAAGGCAGCCCAAGCGAAAGGGTAATTTTATTAAAAGGTTCTTCTCAAGGAAGAGACCTAACAAGAACCATATTGAGGATATTTTGAAGGAATTATATAAAGGAAAGTGTGTTGTCACTGATGAAGACGTAACATGCATGCTTAGCAATAGTGCATATGGGTGCACTAATGCTATTCACAAAAGCAAAAGATGTGTCTCCTTGTTGCTTGATCCATGACATCTAGATGACATTGATGATGTGAGGAAGTAAAATTGGGTGAGAGCCATGCATGAGATGCTCAGACAAGGGATTCTTTGTCACATAGAAGCATCAAGAGTAGAGAAGATGTAATGACCCTGATTTTTTAAGGTAATTTTCTATCTCTAATAATACTTATATTCAAGTTTTTATCGAGTTCAAATTAATTATAGATTTTACTCGATGAATTTTTTCTAATGATGTGATAAAGCGCTGAAGGATGAGTGTAATGGACCTCAAAACGCTCTAATCGGACACTAAGGCCGAAAGTTACGATCTAAAAAAATGTGCTACATGGGCAGGACCCACTTAAAAAGTGCGGGAACCCCCCCCCCCGCCCCGAAATGTGGGTCTATTTTGTAGGACTGTTCAATACGAGTCCATCAATACTAAGAACGCGTGAATTGGAGTCCGAGAGAGTAAGTTACGTGCGTTTAAAGTATTTATAATTTTTGAAAAAATAGAGAAATAAAATAATATTTATTGCATTAGGTGGTGTCATCATGATGATGCCAGTAGGCACGACGTATGTCGCAACACGCCACGAAAGCAACACACGGCATCTCTGCGAGTCACTTCATGCGGTCGTTCCATGTGCGTGGCGAAACCGCATCACGCGCAATGTGTGTATGACACACGTCGCACATTCTGCTTCCCAATTTTCACAGGTTCAACTATAAATTCTGAATCCAGATCTCTTCCCCTAATGATTTTTCCTCTTCTACCACTCTTTAAACTTCTCTTCTTTCGTTATAAGTCATTTTAACTTCGAATTAAGCCATTCAAAAGTCGTTTCCAGCTAAATTGAGCATGTTGAACGCAGTGGTGGGGTTATTTTTTCTATTTGAAGTCTTTTTCAATCAAGAAATTTTACTCTAAGTTCAAGGTAGGGAGTCTTAAACTCTAAACTGATGCTCTACCAATAGAATTAATCTTTCCAAACTGTTCTTGTTCAATTATGCATATTTTGTTTATTTTCTGAGGAATGTTATATCTATGAAATGTTTTGCATGCGCCATTTTATGTTTTGGTGTGTGCTTCTAGATAATTTTGATCAGATTTGAAGGGTAGTTATTTGGTATAAAGTTCAAAAACTATCAGAGCATGCTCCTTGATACTTGCCGAGAAAATAATCAGTATGGCAGGTGCGAGGGCGTTGAGTATCATGGGAAAGCTTCTCGCCTTCTGAGCCTCTCGATGCCCCATGGGTATCATGGCTTCTGGATTTATCAACATCGGACAAACTGGCGATTTCTGATTCTGTTTCTGAATTGTTTGCTGAATTAATTGTTTTGAGGCACGCATTAAGTTTTCTATTATTTTATGAATTTTTGGCTTAGCATTACTTTAGATATTAATACGACCTACTGAGTATAAATATACTCACCTACCCCAAAATTATGCAGGAATTACAACTAGAATGGAGGTGGAAGAGGAAGAGTTTTCCAAATGATTTATTTCGTTGTTGCTTTAGATATAATTTTTGTAATTATTTTGTGACCAATATATAAAGGCATGATATGCCTCAATTCTCTATAACTATCAGGTCTACGCACAGTGATCTTAGGCATGTAATTAAATTTTATTATGCTATGTGAACTACATATATATATATATATATATATATATATATATATATATATATATATATATATATATAAAATATTTTATTTGTGCAATTACTCCGATGTATTTTATATTAAATATGATGCTATGTGTATTTTATGTGTGTTATGTGCACCAACGGCCATCACGTTTGGACACGTGAGTAATTATTTACATGTGTCAGATGAAATCATGATGTTTATTATATCATTTTAAAATGGTGCCCGACACAGAAGAAGACTACTCTGCCATCACCAAAAGTCAAATGGAGGCTTCTTTTGTTCTATGGTGAAACTTCATAATACTGATAACATGATTAGTGTACAGTAGCATAGAGTTATTAGCACGACTAATTAACATGTCATGTTCATAATAGCATTGTAGGAGTAGCGTATTTGGTGTAGCATGTTGTCAATGACATGATAATTTAATTTGTGTATTCTCGATAATACAATAGATTTATTAGCATGTATTCAACTATATAATTTTTTATTAGCATGCAATCGATGACACACTTCTTATATTATTGTGTCATCAATTAGAAGATTATCATAGGATCATATTTTATGTAACATGACATACCTGATCTCATAGCACTGCTAATGTGACTGTTTTGGTAATGTAGGTGTAGTTTTTTTAGCGCACAAGTATATAGGATCCAAGTTGTCCTCCATGTACTCCCAAATGTAAGAGATGGCCCAAGATGACTCAGTTGATCAGGGATGTAGAGAAGGCTACAAAGCTTGATCCTTTAGATGAGAAGTCTAGGAAGAGGTTGTTGGCTCATCACAGGATGAAGAAGTAGTATGATAAGATGCTCGCTCATCTGAAAGTCAACTCTAAGGTGATACCTAAGATAATGCTAATTGCTGAAGAGGCCCATTTGATCATGGTCCAGTGGCCAACCAATAAGTCCCACAAGACGGCTGTCATTCAGACCACTAGCCTAGGCTAGAGGAGGTAGTTTCTAGTAGAAGCACATAGGGCACAAACATCAGCCCAATCTCAAACCGGCCTCAAATGTCATTGAAAGCTTTGTGATGCCCTTGGACATTATGTTCAAGATTCTTGACATCGTGATGGAGAAGGCCGCCATCTACATGCAGCGAAGCTAGAGCACAAACAACATGGAAATGGTGCTACAACGAGTTAAAAGCTTGATGGAGGTGGTCACGGGTTTAATTGAATGCCTAAAACCTCTACAAAAGTTTTCCAAACACAAGAACATTGAGAAGCACCACCTCTCCAACCATGAAGTGAATTTATCCATGATGACATTGAGGGAGAAGTCCCTTGCTTCAAAATCAAGGAGTCCTATTTATATTAGCCAAGGCATCATGCATCATCGGATTTCAATCTGATGATGCACATTATCCAAGGAGCATGTGGGTTTGAATCACCTTTACACTACTAGCACACAACCCCCTTATCATGTTAATTTTTCCCTATATATAATAAATACATGTATAGAGAAAGAGAATGTAATGCCTCATAATACCAATGTTTTGAAAATTTGAACGTGTGGGCCTATTAGCACGTTTTAGGGCTCAATAGTCAATTTTTCATAAAATTGAATCATTTTGATCTTGATTCGTTCAGATGAGCCTTAAGGTATTTGATAGGGCTCAGAGAGACATACGTATCGAGCCCAAGATACGAGTCAATCAGACATCGAGATAATAGGCAAAGGCTTCAAGAAGCATGTTTTGGGCAGGGTTCACTTTAAACTAGCGAGAAAATATACCCTTGTGTGCTCTTATTTTGAAGGGCTCATCGATACGAGTACAAGGGTACCAAGAACATGTGATTCCGAGTTCAAGGTAAGGAATTATGCCTATTTGAAATTTGAAATTTTGCTTTGATTTAAAAACGAAATTTATAATTATAATAATAATAATAATAATAATAATAATAATAATAATAATAATAATAATAATAATAATAATAATAATAATAATAATAACAATAATAATTTTTGTGTTAGCATGGGTTTTTTAGCCATTGGATGTGCTCTCACATATACTTTTGCTATAAATATGGGGGGCTTTCCAACTTGCCCCAAATTTTCTACCTTTATTCTCCTTTGAGCTATGCCCGCTCTCTCAACTCTTGACCCCATTTCTAAGTCATTTTTCACCCAATTCTCTTTGTTTAAAACCCGTTTCTAGCTAATTCAAAGGTGCTCTATGTTGTAGAAGGGCTTGTTTTTCGAGTTAGTTACTCTAAGAGGATAAACGACCCATGATATAAGGAGGCTCTGTCTGCCACTTTTGGGCAGGGAGGAAGAAAACGTCCTAGTTCAAGGAGCGACATTGTCCACCACTTCTAGTTTGGAAGAAGAATTCTTCCCAACACAAGGGAGGCTCCGTTTGCTCCTTCTAAGCCAGGAAGGAGATCCTGTCCCTGCACGAGAGGAGGTTCCGCCTGCCGCTCCTAAGTCTGAAAATGAGAAAAGGCTTTGACCGCCGACCGTTATTCTGGTCAATTTCAAGAATGGAGTGTAGGTGGTTTTAAACTCTAATTATGTGCTACGACTATGTCGTACAATTTTGTATTTGTTTCATAAAAGATTATTTAAAAAAAAAGATATTTATTAAAGGTCAGATGAACGCTAAATTAATGGTGTATCGTACACCGCTAAGATGGATTTCATCATGATATAGACTTTAAAATATTAGTATTATTTGAATGATATGATGATTGATTTTGATCGAATTTGAAGGGTAGATATTTGGTTTACAGCCCAAAAGCTATCGGAGTTATGACTCATAGATACCGCCTATTAAGGCATATGAAGTGCCCATGAAATGAGATATTGTGGGAAGATCTCTTTCATTCTGATCGCGTTGACCCAAGAGCAAGAGTGTATATCGCTTTGGTATCAGCGACATTCTATGAAGAACGATTTATGAGATTTTAGATTGTTTATCAGATTACGCTTACAAACAATTTATTCGAGTTTATCAGATTATTTGAAGAACTATTTTATCTGACTTTTTGTATAAGAAGTGTGTTGGATTCTGTCAGTTGATAATATTATTTTTGAATTTTAAATATGAATTATTAGAAGAATATTTTATGCATCTTTGTTTATGCTTTTATGTTTTAGCATGCTAATAGAATTTAACTCTATCTACTGATTATAATTATACTCACCCATGCCTATACAATGCACATCTAAACGAAGAAGATGATGTTAATGAATATTGCCCATAGAACTTCGAAAGATATATGCTTAGATTTATTTTGTTAAGTTCTTTTGTTATATATTAATTAAGTACATTGCGCTACTTTGATTTTGCTAAGGCATGATAAGCCATGTTTTGTAAAGTTTTATAATTACATAAATTAATGAATAGTTACTCTTCTGTATATAGTTGATCTTGGCCTGCTTTTAATTACGAATTGGCAGCACTCTAACTTCTGAGTTAATTAAAAGGTCGGGGCGCTACAATTGGTATCAAAGCCGAGGTTCCACTGTCTGTAGATGAGTAACTAAGTCAAGCTAGTCAAGCTCCAAAATCTTAGCCTTTGAATTCTAACTTCTTTTTTATATATAAAAAATTTATGTGAGGACCCTCTCATTTTAACTTTAAGGGTTAGAGATTTTATGAGATTATATGAAGGTGGTCTACATGCTGGAATAAGCCCAAATTTGGTGCCCTGCCCTCTTTCATATAACTTTGGTCCCACTCCATATAACCCCTTTGGGCTCTACAAACAAAAGCATTAACAAGTAAACTACATGTTAATGTTTTTATAATTGAATTATTGTTAGTGTCAATAAGGAGATGTTTCTCTTGTTTCTTTAAAAAAATTTGTGAACACGTACATACACATTCATTGTTTATTAAACAATAATTAATTAATAGTTGAATTTACTCATTTTTTTCGTGTTACCTGTGCACTCAATTATCTATTCTTATTGGTCACATCAATGAAGGTGATCTTTAAAATATAAGTTATTTTTCTTTAAACTTCCATTAAGATTGCGTGCAACCCATAGTTGGTAAATGTATAATTAAAAATTTGAAGAATCAAAGTCACCGCATTCATAAAAATTGGGCTGTTAGGATATCCAATATCAACATTCCCATCATGCTGGCAAACTCGAAGTTGTGCATCACACTCACAACAGAAGGGAAATTGCTCAAGACTGTAAAGATCTCTTTGATAGTGCCCGAAATGGTGGAAAATGTCAAAATTAATTGCTTAAGTGAAAAATCAAATTGCATAACTCTCTTAAATTCATTCAATTCATTAGGTAGTTTTCCATGGGGCCAATGATCAAGTGAAAAAACACCAAATAAGTAGTAGACAACACGACTTTTTGGAAGTTTGGTTAGACTTAATTGGGGACATCACTGCTTGATATCTTGCAAATTTGGGCTACTCTTATTGAGTTTTAATCAACTCAGCTCCCACTCACATCTTAGACAAAATAATCCCCTTCAAATTATTATGAAAAAATCAAAGTTTGATTTCACGATTCCATTATTTGGAGGTTGCCATATTTTGTTACCTAAATGCATAGGTGCTCATGTTGGCCCCTTCACTCAAGATTTTCTTTCTAATTTGCATAAGAATGACATAGTCTGGGGTTAGCAAAAAAAACTAACATGATTTGATGATCAACTCATTTATCACACACACAAAATCAACTTGGCATTTCTTTCCCTTTTTTTTTTTTGCATAAAAACATTAGACCGGCACATTTAGGCTTTACATGAAAACACAAACATAAGATCTAAGGTCTTTCTTGGAACCTCTTGTTCAAGTGCCATGCATCCTAAAAACTTAAAATGCCAAGGAACATTCTAACTATTAAGCAACAAAGTATCTGACTACACAAGTCCAGCACAAGTGGTATTTGCAAACAAATAATTCAGTCGCCCCAATAACTGGGGAAATGGCCACACCCTTCATCTCCTCCTTCCTCCATATTCAAACACCATGCTCCCTGCTGGTCCTAATGTCATGTAGCAAATGGCCCAGATCCTAATACACCGAGAAAAGCATGCTAAAGCTCTTATCCCAAGGAAGTTAACCATCTTTTTTGTCAAAAAATAATAATAATAAAATATAAACACAGACTGTCCAGCTAGCTGACTATCTGATTTGGGGCATAAATATTCCAACCAGATCAGTTGACCCTTTCAATTTTGGCACGTCTTTGCTTAATCAAAGGGGCCAACCGACACAAGCCTCCGTGCATTTTATGTCTTTCTGGCCAAGTTGCTGCCCTTAAACAATTCCCCAAACTTTTGGGCACCCACTTTCCTTACTCTAATCAATCACCTAATTAGCCAAAAGACATCACTCATCAAATATTCATGACTTGGAACAGTGGTCCGCACTACATCAACGTCTTGGCTCCCAGCTTATCTAGGCCTCCGGAGTCCGTTCTCTCATCCAACTGGACACATGACAAAGTCGAGAGGGTCTTTTTCGTCGTTTAGTAGATGAGAGTTGTATTCATAAATTATTAATTTTATTATAATTATTATTATGCATGTTACATATGGTCAAACCTAAATTTGGGTTATGACACTAATTGGGATTACATAATGAACACATAATAAAGAAGATAATTAATCCCAATATAATCAACTGTAGTTATTTATATTTTTATATTTTATATTAGGTATATGTAGATATATTTAGACATCATAGTGGTATAATTTCTTCGCCCAAGGGACATTAAAGAGAGAGGACGTTAACTAATTGTAGGATTTTTATTTATTGCTTAATTTCATAGTTGAACTTAAACTCAGGCAATTGGAATGCCATTTATACCTTGTTAGTTGGTTATACAACTTGCACAGGATTGTCATAGAAATAATTTTTACATGAATGATTATTATGAGTATAATTTAGTATTTATATGTCCAAAAACTGAACGTGATGCCATGAGTTGTTGAGCACGGATTTGGGAATGGAGTTAAAAATAAAAAATGACTTCCATTAATTTGCACTTTAAACCCTTTACCTTTTAAGAAATCATAACCCAAATTCTACCCGACCCAAATATGTTAAACTAGAACTTGACCCAACCTGTCCCATTTAGAATAAAAAAAATTATTTTATATATTTCAATTTTTATTAAAGCCCACTTATTTATGAAAAGAATGCAAGATTTTAAATAATTATTTGGCTTTATATTTTACCTATTAAAAATAATTTAAGAAGGAAAAAATTTATATGAGCCCTGGTTCATGCGCGCCTATGTGAGCCGGAGCTCTATGGAACATCGGATTTACATCTGACAGCCCATAATACTCACGGGTTTAAATGCCCTGTAAGTATTATGAGCCACTAGATGTAAATCCGACGGCCCATAAAGCCCGGGCTCACGTAGACGCGCATGAGCCCGGGCTCAAATAAACGGGACTCATTTAAGAATTATTATAAGAACATAAGAAAATATAAAATACTAATATCTATAACCTTAATCGGGTTGGGTCAGGTCATGTTGGATCACCTGAAACCCGAACCCAACTCAGATAATTATTCGTGATAAATTTAGAAACCCAAATCCTACGGAACTGGCATCCCTATACAAGAGATTGGTTCCCTCCACTCACATCATGGCTCAACAAAAGTTCAAAGGATATGACTAATCAACCCTAGTAATTAAGTGGATACAAATTCTGCTCCAAGAATAATACATTTTTATAAGAAATTTATGATGAATATGATGATGTAATTCTAATGTGAACCAACAAAATTTGAGGATGTCTTAGGAAAAAAAGTTTGGATGAAGGTCATGGATAATGAAGTAAAAATAATTGAGAAAAACAACATATGGGAGTTGGTTGATAGACTAAAGGGAAAGACATGATTGGCTTGAAATTGATAAACAAAATCGAGTTCAATGAAGATGGCTCAATTCAAAAACATAAGGCATGATTGGTTGCAAAATGGTACTCATAACAACCTGATATTGATGTTAATGAATTATTTTCCCTCATTGCAAGGATGGAAACTGTTAGAATTGTCCTTGTCCTTGCCCTTGTTGCTCAATTTAAGTTGTATGCATATCAATTTGATGTCAAATTAGCATTCTTAATTCTAGAGATTGAAGAAGAGTTTTATGTCAAGCAACCCTGAGGATATATGATTAGTAGGGCTGCCAATAGAACGATACAGTTATGATATAACCTAGTCCATTACCGTAACCATTCTGTTAAGTATAAGTACTTCCATAAGCGTTCCATCCACTAATAATTGGTTGGTTAATCAGATAACCATTAACCATTACACTTTTTAAATGTGCTAAAAAAGGATAAAATAAACATTTGTTATTCACTGAATTAGATACTACGGAGGTAAAATACTAACATTATTACTACTATTTTTTATAGTTGCAAATAAATTGTGAGGATCAAATATGAAACGCAAATGGACACATACAATAGGCAAATACCTAATAAAACTCCTTATTTTCTAATAATTTTTTCTTATCATACAAGTCCAACTCCAAAAATCCCTCCATTGCCTATTTCAAAAGAATCCCAAGTTTGAGAAGAATGACAATTGTTTTCTTGCAACTAGTTGTCTTCGAATGTGTCTTGCATACAACAATGAGACCACATGCACTGATGCACTTTATCCATTTGTGTCTTTTTCAAGCAATGTCTTAAAATTGAGCCCTAACCCTGACTTGGATTAGTGGATGGGCTAGGCCAACCCGATTGAACTGTGGGTCAACTCAGATGATGACATCATCACATCAAAAAAATTAAAGTCCATATTTCAAAAAAAAATTGCTTAAACTTGTTCAAAATTTCCCTTAAACCTGTTTAGCCATTAAAAACTTTTTCATTCCAACCTATTTCAATAAGTAAATCATCATCCCAAATTTTTAATCTAACATAGATAAACATGATTTGTAACATAATCATGATTCCAATTGACATATATCAAATCTCAAAATAAGCCACCTATATTACTCATTCAAAGTTAAGTCAGCTAACACACAAACAAAGTTAGTTTGAGATCGGCCAAGCAAGATTTTGGTTCTATTAGCTTTAGTTTGAGCTTTGATTTTAGCTAACTTGAGTCTAGACTCAAGTAGAATAGAGTTGGATTAACAATCCTACTCTAGACCCACCAATTATTTCCTTACACAACAAAAACTTCTTGAGTTTAATTATCATAATTATATATAAAAAAAGCACTCATGTGTTTGAGTTATCAAAAATGAATCTAAACTAACGTGAAAGATGGAAAAGCATTTTGTGCAAAGTGTATGTGTAACCAGTTAAGATTCCAACACATATGATTAAAAATAAATCCTAACCTAATGAGACTAGAGAAATTAGACAAAGCAATCCAATGGAAAACATTGAAACAAAGTGAGTTTAAGAGAATATACAATGTAAATTGCATATGGATATTTTTATAGCAAAAAATTGCAGATGGATATGAAATGCTAGAAAGAGTAAATCATCTTCCAAGTAGTAGCTTGTAACAATTATAATGAACAATTATAAGTAGTTAAATTAATTCATTAAATGTTTGATATTTGAATGACATCTTCCATTGAGAAAATCACAGTGGTGAATCATGTTATGAAAATTATTATAAAAGGCCATAAGTCAATCTTTTCTTAAATTAAATCACTTAAGACTAATGGGTATAATATATTTATAATTTTTAAATATGACAAACAAGTAATGGGTAAACGGGTATGGAAGAATTTTTTATGTTACCTTCTATTTAGATAATAGTTGGATAAAATTATCCTCTTATTTACCCGTTAAATAAATTTGAACATATATTAACTTCTAAGCGGTATAGATTTAAACAAGCGCCAAAAGTGTGGAATGACAAGATTGACAAGTATTTTAGACAAAAAGGGTTCCAAATGTGACATCCAAAAATTAAGGTAATCTTCCTTCTATTTAAACTATTGAAATCTAAATTTTTTTATCACTACATTGTCGATATGTAATTGATGTGTTGAGTGTGTCGATGAATCTAGAGAGTACTGTCAACACAGGTCCAACATGTTGACGGATTTCATAAGACACTTTGACGTGTTGATGTTGTGGGCAATTATGTTAATAAAAATTTGAAACACATGCCTTCAATGGCTACATATGTCATTTGGTTGTTTTTCTTTTATAACTGATTTCACAACTTTTGGGGTCCTATTTGCCTTTTCTACTCTCCTAGATGCCAGATAAGTCGATTGAGAGATTTCCAAAAGCAAAAGAAGGAAGAAATCAAAAGAAGCAATCAACTGTTGATGCTTGAATACATGGAATCCTTGGAAAGGTACAATTATTCGACCTCCATTATGTTAATAGATGTTAACGTATTGGAATTAAAATAAGAATTGATCCTAAGTCTTATATACATAATTTGATTTAGTTTTTTTTATGAATGATTAGAGTCATTAGGAGTAGTAATTACTGTTGATGCAAATTTAAGACTAGAAACATGTGATTAATAGTTATGTACTTATATTGTACCTTGTTTTGAAGGAGATTGTGAGAAGATTTCTGGAGTGGTTTGTGCATCGAAGTGCTTGTAAGAGGAAGAACTTATGCAAAGCAAAACCTTTTTCCAGTTTGGCTTGAAATTGAGTAAGGTGCATTTTGAGGACTCATTGTAGATCTTAAAAGAAAGAAAAGTGGGTCTTTTTACACCTGAAAGAAGGGTATATATTTTGGTAGTTGAAGTGTAGTAGGAATTTCTTCTACATGCTTCGTCAACATGGCTTCTAACACATTGATGATAGAAAATGTTCCATGTATCTTACTATTGACATAACCAACATGTCGAAGGGGGTTTCGATGGAAGGGTCAAGTGGAGAATAGGTTTGACATCCTACTGTTGACATGGATTGATGAGTCAATAGGGGCGTCAATGGACACAACAGAACTATCGACATATAACTCAAGACAATTGTGAAGGGTCAAAGTGTACCCTAGACCTCTACTATTCCCTAAGACAAGTTGAGGATTAAAGAGAGGATCTTGTCGCTTGGTAGTTATAGAGTTAGACATTAATGAGAAAGTCAACTTTTTATTCCATAGTTCTCTTAATTGTGGGATGAAATCATGGGTTTGAGGTCTATACAGGATCATTTGTTAGTCATGACGAGGGGGTACTTAGACTATTGTCATGCCTCGAGATTTTTAAACCCATTTTTTTATAGATCAAACAGCGAAAACAAAATTTTAAAAAGTTTTTGTCAAAACATCCGTTAAGATATATCGGGGTAGAAGCCACTCGTTTTTCAAACATACAAATAAAATAAGAGTACAATAGTAATCCAAGTTAAATCATATCTTAAATTAAACAGGGTCTTGCCCGAGTATATGTCTAAATATCTTGATGTGCACAAATATTAATAGATTGACACTCACATGTCTAAAGTTATCTACTTTCAGAAAACATTAAATATGTGAGGTTGCCTAGCAACATTATCTTTATCACACAACCAAAGACCTAAAGTAACTTTAACCTTGCAAGGTACCTACATCATATGGATGGTGAATATACGAATATACCTAATGGGATGTCTAAACAAGAACTAAAATATTGGAAATACATCCATTATTGAAGAGCACTATATATGTGATTATGATCATTATTACATGCACCACATCAAAAAAGACATATGGATAGAAGTAAACAAAAACATAAAAGCATACACATGTATAAAACATCATCATTTTGTAACCATGACTACACTTATGAGTCAATTTCCCCTGCTAAGTGTATGTCACTAAGGTTCTCTACGATACAGTAGCCACATCTAGAAGTCCATATCTTTCACTAGATCATGAACTACTCACAAATCGACTACAGTTCTTTTGATGCATGCCAGCCCCACCCATGCCATGAAGTTAAAGCCCAAAAGGGCTAATAGGCCCAAGTGTTCGAGATGTCAATTATCATAATCATGAAAACCTCTTATATCAAGAACAGACATTTTTTAATGTTCTAGTTCATTTGTACCTAACTCTCGGGCAAGGGGAGTAGCTCTACATAACTCTCTCACCTATGGAAACTTGAAAGATCATAATCTTTTTTTATACCATACCCTTCCATCTATGTCGGTGAACGAGTCATTTGAAAAGCTAACCAGGCTCTAAGATCCCTTGTCCTTAAGTATTGAATATCAACAGTCCAGGGTATGATCCAACATAAGGATTCATATATACAAATAGCCATATTTACAGACGCAACAACATGCTCACCATCACATATGCATGTGTTCATATGCACTAAAAATTATGTCATTATAATATTTAATAATAGCATATATAACCCCACAACTTATGTTTAAAAATACTCAACATCTACTTATTATCGACAAGCTCACTGACTTGTCGACCAACGTGTCGATGCCCATTGGCAACCTATTGACCCCTTGGAACCTCACTTATGTGGGTTGGTTGGGACAACCCACCTTATCAATGCCACATTGACTCGTTGACCTTATTATCAGTGATTGACTGGTTAAACACCAACACACCGATGCAGGTCAATGTCAATACTATCATCTCTCTCCTTTCACTAACATCGTCACTACATGTCGATGGTTGTGTCAGTGATTAGGAAGAAATACCAATAACTGATTTTGGTTCCCAATATCACTCCAAATCATACCTTAATGCAAACCTTCCCATAATGACAAATGATGACTCTTACTCTTGCATGATCATTAAACATGGGGAAAACATAATTTAATAGTATATATGAGACATAAAATCTTATAAATCACTTTATCATGCTTTTGTGCCAAATAATCAACGATAAAACGTGTCATATATTCACTTCAAAGCCAAATCATGGTAACAAGGTTAGCAATCGGACATAGAATTATGAATTCTCAATGATTTGAGAAACCCATAATTTTAAAAATCATTCATTTTCTAAGTTTTAAAATCATAGAGGGTTCAAGGTTAGCAATTCGACCTATTTCACAAAATAGAAATTCTTTCTCACAATTGATATTAACCTATCTCTGAGAATTTTACTCCCTCCTTTGAAATTCTTCTACATTTGGAGAGTTCTTGATCCCTCTTCATTTTTGAGTATTTTTTGAAGAAAAAGGGAGCCTAAGGACCTCAAAGGGTACTAATAAGATAAATGGGACAAATTTTTGGTTTAAATTGTCAAACTGGGTGATTCTTTAGCCCAACTGTGTAATTGCCCAAAAACCATTGACACCGGATTGACATAATGATGGTGTACTGACAGTAACTGTGATTTTCCCTAACACGTTGATAGGTTGTTGACAATTCCCAAGTCTCAACTTTGGACGGTCAAAACTTTCACTTGTAAACTCTGATTTATGTGTTCTTAGTGGCATTATGATGATATTTTTATCTATAAATTTTGGATAAAAGAATATTTTTCATCTTTATAAATCTAAAATTTGAGATAAAAAATTTATGCTATTAAGAATGTTGGAGGATCAGATAGGTAGACATCAGTAAGTCACCAATAGAACCTTAGGTCCAACATCCGATGATAACAACTCATTCCTCCAAACTTCAATTAGTGCATTCTTGAGACATTTTGAAGCTATTTTTGTTAGTTTCTATCACAAAAGTTTCATAATAAAATTCAAATTAAATGATAAATTATTGTAGTGAGAAGGGTCAAAGGTTAATTTACTATTTTCATGTGTACGCTCTATGTATCTCTATGAAGTACTTTTTGTCTAATTTCTAATAATAAAGTTTAAAATTCAAAATCCATGTATAGAAAAAGTTATTATATTAAGAAGACAAAACGATCAAACTCACTTATTTCTTTTAAAAAATTCAGGTGTTGCATTATTCTCTCCTTGAAAGAATTGTGTCATTACAATTCATCATACTCAATCTTATACAAGCTTAGATCTTGAATCTTTTATATTGACTCGGTCTTTTGCATGATTTGTGCTCTAATTCTTCTCTAACACCAGCTTCCATTGCACAAATTTACTTAAATGAATCACTACCAAGTGACATATCTCTAGGTATGCTAGTAAAGACACCTCTAAGTCGATACTAGTACTTGCATCCCGTACCATGAGTATTTTGCAACTTCAAAAGAATAATATCTACCAAGCATTAGGGCAACCAACCTTGGAACTATTCACTAACACATTGTGTCCCATACCATAGGTGTTTGGTGGTTTCTCCTCAGCAATTCCACAACCCTTTATGATATGTTCATTGGTGAGTATGTTATATATGTTATTTTATCCATATTTACTTTATTTTATAGTATTGATTAAGAGTTAATATAGCATAGATAATTATAAATTAGAATTAATGATAATGAGATAGACTTGTATGAAGTTTAGATTATATTGGTTATTTTTTTTTTCTTGCTGAAACTATACGAAGGAGATCGATTGGGGGTCTAGGCCGATCAAATGGCCTTGCACATACAGAGTGATCAATCGGCCCTGGAGATGATTGATCGGTTGTGAAGAAATTGTATTACAATAACTTTTTGGATCGAACAGCCTTGGAGGGTGGTCGATCAAGGCTAATCGATCGGGCTATACTTAGTTTCCAAATTTAGGACATTTTTATCTTCCACCGACTCAAGAGTCTATATAAATACCTTTTGAATTTAGGGGATTCTACCCAATTTTCTGAAGACCTAAAGGGAAGATAAGGTGGAGGAGCAATCAAGGAATTTCATGAAGATTTTAAGGTCTCCATCAACTATGCAAGGCTAGAGTTTTCAAACTTAGGAAATTATAAAGTTCTAGATAAGTAGAAATCATTTTTTCTTCTGCTTTAGGTCTTAGTTTGTGATGTATGACAATTGTATAACATGAGGTTTCTTCAAGGAAATGAGTTTTACTTGTTTATTCAATATTACACTGATTTTATTCATCTTGCATAGGATAGATATATGTGGTATTGATATTCAACATCGAATCTAATGTTTGTGGTTTAGATGAGATGGTTATGCAATAAGATTCATGTTTATGTGATCAAGGATTATATGGTTTATGCTACAATGAGATATGTTTATAGTTTAGATTAATGTAGATGGCTCGTGCTATGTCCAAGATAGTTCATGCCATGAAATTGATTACTAATTTTCTCTGAGTAGTTTAGAGGAGTTGTTATGATTCTATTGGTGGATTCGTAGTCCTAAGTTAGTTTCATCATATTACTTTCTCATTTGATTTCTCTTTCATTTTCAATTAAAAACAACTTTACCTTCAAGTTTGGTAATAATTTAATCTGTCACTAAGGTTCGACAATCCTTAATACTTATCCTAGTACAATTACTTTATACGCTTGTAAAGGGTTTAATTATAAATGATCATTCACTTAGGAGTGTTTCAATGCTTAAATCTAACAAAAATTTGTCAAATCTATCTACTAGTTCAAATGACCTAACAAAGTGTTGACTCAATTTGTCATTTCCCTTCAAACTTAATCACACATCTGTATACTTTTCCAACAATTCGTGTAGTGAGGAGTTTCTCCTTGATTTTTCTAATCTTCTCAATGCAATGAAATATCATCTCTCCTTTTATTAGCCCAATTTGCTCCAATATGTGGTTATTCTGCATTGAAATCCATACCTTGTTTCATAAGATTTCAAACCTGAATCATGTCTTCTAATGTTTTGGTAGTGTGCTAGGTTGACCATTCACTGAGGATGAGTTGTTGTGCAAAATTCAATTTTATCCCTAATGCTCCAGAATACTTTTTTCTAATTTTTTATATGTGAATAACGGGTCTCTATTGGGTATTATAGTCAAAGGTATTATCCTATGAGATCTCATTATCTTATGAAAATAGTAGTTCCAGAAAATTTTTGCACTCCAACTCCTTGTGAAGCTACCATCATCTTGTAAAAACCTTGGGATTATACAACCAAATTAGCTGGAAGGACTTCCCTCCTTTGATTAGTCTTCAAAGGGTATTTTTTTCAATCTCTTTTCATCAAATGTACCACCACACATCTGACTTTCTGCAATGTGGATTCTCAACTTCTTTAATTCAACATAGACTACTTGATAAGGTGCTTTTACAATGGGTGTAATCTCCGAAATCAAGTCAGTAGTAAAATCCACTTCCATCATTGGAGGCAAGCCATATAACTCCTTTAGGAATATGCCAAAAAATTCCATATTGCTTATACTAAAAATATCCACTCCTGAGATGAGGCATTAGCACTGCACCTTAGATCCACAAGTCAAACTCTTATGGTTAATACAGAGGTTGAAGCAACAACAACAATATTGGTAGTTGAAAGGTATTTAGCCACATTTCATTCAGCTGCATCTTATCTCATTTGATTTAAAATACTAGAGAGAGAAAGAAAGAAAGGTACCCTTAGGTTGATTTCTTTGAAGGTCACTTTTTATGACCATCAAAAGGAGTATGGTAGTGAGGGATGAATATAAAATCAAATAGACATGGTCTTTGTGAAGTTAGGGCCCATGTGGATGTGCGGGACATACTCATCAAGGTTGTTCAAAATTTTAACCCTATCAATGACTACATTTTGATAAAGTTAAATAGATGGCCTTTACACATATTTGAATGACCCAAAATTTGTTAAACCCTCATAGTCAAAGTGGCTCTTTAAATCCTAATTGGCCTCATACTTAACTTATACATCTAAAGATTTCAAATTAAAAACTATAATTTCAACTATTGATCTGAAAGTAAGATTGAAACACCTTGATGAGAAGGGGCCACTTGTCAAAATGAGCCAAAAAATTATACTCCTTTTTTTATGATGTTTTTTAAATTCTTATTGCTCACAACCTCGACAAACATTGGGAGGCCCAATATTTTAAAAAACAATCTAAAAAACTTTTTTTCTTAGGTTACACACACACACACTAGTTAACTCTTGTAGTTTGTGGGACCTACAATGTCAATGCAAGATAGTACATATGAATTATCTTAAACCAAGAGTATGTGAGGCATGTTAGCAAACAATGGTGAAAACTACCAAAAATGACGAGGAAATAATTAGAAATTCCTAATTGATAGCTTGGCTTGAGAACAATGCAGTTGTATAAATAGTGGGATAGAGCTCATTTTAAGGGGTGTCATTTGTAATCTAAAATCAGACCTTGCCATCTTCTTCCATAATTTGCAAATGATGAGATGGAGTTTTCCTTTGTGGATTTAGAGAAGCGTGTGTTGTGTAGAGTAGGTTATTTGGGTACTGAATCTGTGAAAGATTTAGTCGATTCAGTCTCAATTCAGTACTAAATTATTAGAATCCTGTTTGTGTACTGAAGCTGTGACGCCCCGGCCCGCGAACCGACCGGGGCCGGGGGGTCCGAAAGCGACGAAAACCAAACCCAGAACCCGAGAGCGTCCATCTTAGAGTGCGAGAGTCTTCTCCTTCCTCTATGCGCTACGGAACTTTAGCGCTTTGTTGCGCGTAGGCAAGAACTGGCCTAATTATATATCTAATTCGGACCGGGCCAACGTCGCATTGCCGTTGGTTGCCTACGTACATATCGGATAACATCCACGATGTTACTCCAATACGATCGGATCCGGACGTAGTTCTGCCTATTGGCTACTACATACAACGGGCACACCAAAAACACATACGTATAAAGTACGTATCTCTGAATATTTAATCGGAGTTATACGAAAACCCGATAAAACATCGGCAACACATATCTCGCTCTATCATAGAGACAAGCACCACACGACCACCACAACATGCCTCGCTCTATTCTAGAGCGGATACATCACATTCACACGTCTCGCTCCATCACTGAGCCGAGACCGAACACACACCACATGTCTCGCTCTACCGTAGAGTGAGACAACACACATCATAGCATAAAAGCACACATCGATCATGGCATATAAGCCGACATACACACACACAACACGTCTCGCTCTAAGCTAGAGCAAGACAGCACACATCATAATATATGAGCATAACATATCGGAACATAAAGGATCATAGCACTTCATGGCATATGAGCACATATCATGGAAAACATATAGATCATAGCATAGCACACATCATCATCACTAGCATATACCATTCTATAATTAAAATAGGAGGTTAGGAAACGCTTACGCCCCTAATGTCTCACGAGGTAGCGTATTCGGGATGCTCGTTTCTGGGCGTCCTCCCCTTCAGATCCGGAGACAGCGGACAGAGCCTCCTCTAGCCTCCAAACATTCATCGCCTTGCGCCGAAAGATGACCGACCGACCGACCGATTCTCCCCTTTCCCGGAGACTTCTCGTTTTCTGCGCCCGTAGGCGGCGGATAGAACCTCCCCTACTCGGGGTATTCCTCACACATCGTGGCCCTTCGGTGGAGAATGGAGTCTCCCCTACATCGGACCACCTCTCTTGATCCGGCCTGATAACGGAGGACGGAGCCTCCTCTCTTTCCCGGCCCATCTCTCTCTCTCTTGGGGCAGGAGGGTGGCGGACATGCCTCCTCTCGCCCCGGGACGTTCCTCCCTTCTAGGAGCGCCAACTCGAGGAGTGGACCATGCCATTGCGTAGATCACCCTCGAATTAGCTAGGAACGCCTCAAGAACGACTAGAATCGGACTTAAAATGAGTGAGAAACGAAGAACAAAAGTTTTTGAATGTCAGAGGGAACACAGAAACGTGGGAGAGGATTCAGAACCGTGGGAGAGAATTTCCCCGGAACTTTTAAACTGAAGACTCTGGAGCTATTTATAGAAAAACTGGATAGATGTGAGGCTGACACGTGGCAGATAGGATTGACACGTGTCAGTCCTATCCGCTGCATCAGCGATCTTATCCGCTTCATCAGTAATCCTATCAGCTTCGTCAGCAATCCTATCCGCTTCGTCGTCGATCTTATCCACTGCGTCATCGATCCTATCCAGAATGATATTATTTTATTCAAATAATATCCTAAACTCAAAGCGCGATAACTTCCAACCTCTACCTTGGAATCCCACGCTCTTGTTACCGATGGACTCGTGTCGACGAGACCTTCGAAACAAGACCACACATGGATAGGTTATCCCGCACTTTCATGTGGGTCCCGCCCATTATGGCACGCTTCCCGAGGCCGTAGCTTTCGCTCCCGGCCTCCGTTTTGCGTGTTCTTCGAATCGTTACGCTCGTTACTCCGAGCTCTACCAATCTACAGGGGTTTCATCCCTTAAAACCCCCTAACACTTAATCAAAAATTACCGAATTACCCTTAACCCACCCGGGTTAAGCGTAATCGGAAAACGGGTCGTTACAGAAGCTGCACTGAATTAAAAATTCAACATTGAAGTTAGATTCGGGTCGTTTTAGGCCTGAATCTGCCTGAATCACTTCATAAGGTGATTCAATTGATTCAATCTCCTAATCACCGTTTTAAAAATTACAGATTCTATTATTTTTCAATGGTTATCGTTCATATCGATTTTAGCCTCGAAAAATATGCCATATAGGTAAGGCCCACTTTGAAAGTTCAAAATTACCTACCCTTGTGGGATTTTGTTTGATAGAGCTTGAATTTAGAAATGTAATGGTACCAAGAACATGCATATCCAAGTTCGAGAGAGAGAGAGAGAGAGAGAGAGAGAGAGCTATATTAGTTTAAAGTTTTAAAACTGGGTTTGACATGACATTTTAATTTATTCTAACAAATTCTCTACCCAAACATAATTCATATTCAACGGTGAATTTTTTGAATTGATTTACTACTGAATTAATTCGCTACCAAATTAATCATGGATTCAAAACAGCTTATGGATTCGAGCTCTATGAACTATTTCTTCTCTTTGAGTTTAGTTTTACAAGGTTTTGTATCCAACATTGAAACTTTCAATACAACTTGCTTCAGCAGCCAGCATCGACCCCATCATACCCTCTTTCATGTCACTTTGACCCCAGCCTATCACAGTCAAAACCATTAACAAGTAATTTATCTGTTATTTAATGTTAACAAGAAAGGTTTTCTTTTTACATTAAAATAATTTATGAATGCACACACTATTATTTATATTTATATTGTTATACAATATACTGCGGGATAAATCCAATAGTGCACCACATGCAACATTAGCACGACTAATTAATATTTAGATTTAACAAAAAAATTTAGTGCTACTTGTGATAGATCTGTGCACTTAATTATCTATTCTTATTGATGATGTTAATATAGGTTGTTTTCTTCAAACTACCAATAGGGTGCTAGCAACCAATACTTGGGTAAATGTATAATCAACCATTTGAAAAAAATTAAGTTAAGGCGTTGATAAAAATTGAGCTGGTAAGATGTTACATGTCAACAATCCCATATTTAGCCGGCAAAGTTTGAGGTTGTGCATGACACTCCCACCAGAAATAAAAATTGTTCCAGGCTCTGAAGATCTCTTTCATGATGCAATTAGCGCACCACGTGCAGGGGTGGCACGATTAATTGATCTTTAGATTTAGTGTTTTTTTGGTGCTACCTGTGTAAGATCTCAGCTGTACTTCATTATCTATTCTTTTCTATGACATCAATGAAGATCATCTACAAAGTATAGGTTGTTTTCTTGCCCAGGCGTACTTGAGCTTGGTATTGCGTGCTGTCAAATATTTTCTATTGCATATAACTCAATGGGTAGATTGGTTTCTAACCCTTGCACTCATAATGTTTGTATTCACGCCAGTAAACTTTTAGATTGATAGCAACCTATACTCATGAAATGTCATATCGGTCGATATGGGTATATATCGGCTTATATATATTCGTATCAGTCGAGACTAATACAAAGGATGGTATGCCCCTTACATAAATCGGTGATATGTATCGGTCGTATCATATTGATATAGCCGATACATATCGATACTCAATTTATTTATTTTTTATTTTAAAAAAAATTAATTTTTTTCATAAAAGAAAAACACAATTTAAACCTAACTTTTTCGAAGGTTTAAAGATGATAATATTTAGATTATATTAAAAATATTTTTTTAAAATTATTTGAGAGCATTACGAGTGGGTCATATAATTTATATAATTATTTTTTATAAATATAATGTTCCACAATTATGCATTTACTTAAATATCTAACTTAGAGATTTTTATAATATTTTTATGGCTCATAGTAAGTATTTTATTTAGTTCTAAAATAAATTAATTTCATAGCAGTCAATATGGGATGGAGCGAGTAATAGTTTATATGGGTCGGAGGGAGTAATAGTGTATAGTTCCAAAATGAACTAATTTTAGAATGCCCGTATCAACCGATATGGCCTTTTATGGTCTTATTATACTCTAAAATAAGTATTATAATAACATATTATCAATTATAATATTTTTTTTACATGTAATCAAAGGGTTTATACCTATTTTGACAAATACCAAAGATATCATTAGTGCGTACTCATATTTATGATCATCAATATTGTCATCCGTATCAATATAGCCTTTCATACCAATACTTGGTAAATGTAGAACATTTGAAGAAATTAAGTTAAGGCGTTTATATAAATGAACACGTCTATTAACCACCCCCCCCCCCCCCCCGAAAAAATGCTTAGAGCCCCCAACTATAGAAAAATAACTGATATTTTCTAACAACGTAGTACCCCCCACACCCTCCTATAATTTTACTCATGTCACCCAACACCCCAAAATTTCTAGAGGTTTTTTGGTGGATGGTACCCTTCGCCAAATAAAATTGATTTGGATGGAGGCCTTAGGTCCCCATCAATAAATAAAACCGCATTATACGGGGAATAAAGATCCCCGTTAATGTCTGGCAGATGATATCCCCCGCCAAAAAACTTCTAAAAGTTTTTAAAATTTTTAGATGGTTTCTGGCGGAGAAAGGTCACCACCATTAAATAAAACTGCATTATATGGGGAACAAAGATCCCCATTAATGTCTACATATTATGGCAATAACCCCTCTCCGCTAGAAACCATCTAGAAGTTTAAAAACTTCTGAAAGTTTTCTGGCGGGAGGTACCATATGTCAAATAAAATTTATTTGAACGAAGACCTTAGTTCCCTGTTAAATTTTGCATATTTTGACAGTGACCACCTCCCGTCATAAACTATCCAAAAGTTTTTCAAACGAACAACAAGGAGAGGGAAGATGAAAAATTATTGTGAAAAAAAATTACAAGAAAAGATAAAGAAAGAAAATAATTGAGGAAGAGGAGCCACAAGCGACGAGAGAAATAAAAAAATTTACGTTAAAAGAAGAAGATTCAGAATGAGACAATAAAATAGTAAAAATAGAGTTTAAAAGAATAATAGTGGGGGTAGGGAATATTTAATAATTTAATTAAAATTTTAAAGGTGTATAAAGTATGAAAAGGCTTGAGTATAATTTAGGAGGAAATAGCCGCCTTCTATGAAAATTGAGCTGAGAAGATGTCCCACGTCCGACAATCCCATCTGGCCAGCAAAGCTTGAGGTTGTACATGGCACAGACAAAAAGGGAAAATTGTCAACATAAGCGGTCTTTCCAAACCAAGATTCCAGTCCCTGGGGAAATAGGGAAATGGCCACCTCCTCATCCAAACATCATGCTCAGTAGTGACCATTTTTGCTATATCTGTCACGTATAGCAAATGATTGATGTGAAGAATTTTTAATGTCTCCCGGTTTTGCTATATCATATCTATAAAGAACACATGAAGGCTGTTTATCTATGAGCTCAACAGTTTACACTCATCAATCTTGAAAATTAACGGTCCCCCACCATTCCTAACACTGTGCTCGGTAAGCAAGAGCATAAGAACCCTCCTCCCAATGATCACCCTTTGTGGACATGGAGACAAGGCAAATTGATATATCAGGCTGTCAGCATATGGATCTACCAACCAGATCAGTTGGACCATTTCAGTTGTGACACCTCTTTGCTTAATCAAAGGGGCCAACACGCATAAGACTTCTTTTTGGCCCTTAAACAATCCCCCCACCCTTTTGGGCACCCAATTTCCCTGCCGAATCTCCACTTCTATTGCACCATTAATATAATCAACCACCTAATTAATCAAAATCATCCCCCATGAAAGATTCATCACTAGATCAACGGCCATGGCTCCAGCTTATCTTTGCCTCTCAAGTCTCATCCGACAAGGCAGATGACAAAGTCAAAGAGTGTACTTCATTAAGGCTCGAAAAAGCGATGTCTGAGACGCATCAGTTTGCTGATTTTTTTTGGCTGATGCCCATGCTTGAGCTTAATTTGGAAAGAAAATGGTGGATATACAATCCTCAGCAAACAAAACTATGGATAGTTAATGTCAGAATCCAAGTCATGCGCCCATCACAGTCCTGAGCTGAGCTGAGCTGAGCGTTGACCGTCCCATTTGTAGTTACAGTCTATTCCTCCGGCAATCCCAGTCCGGACCCAGCTCTCTTTTTGGGCTCTGATGGCGGTTCCAATCATGACCCAGTTCGTTTCATAGCCTCTAATGGCGAATCCTCCCCTTCTCCTGCTCTAAGGGAGCCCAGATTCCAAAGGGTGGTCTCTCCAGGTTCCTGTGATGAACTCCTCCTCCATGGCTATTACGGCCGACTCCTCCAATGACAACGGAAGCAGCATCTGCTGCGCTTCTACCATCGTCGACCCCGCACCCGCCCCGTCTGCCGACTTGGCGGCGCTCCACCGCCTCTCAGAGAACCTCGAGGCCGTCTTCATCTCGCCCGAATTCCGCTTCTGTGCCGATGCCCGGATCGCCGTCTGCGGCGGCCCGGAGGTGCCGGTCCACCGCTGCGTGCTCGCCGCTCGGAGCACTTTCTTCCGTTCGGTATTCTCCGCGGCCGCCAAGGCTTCCAGGGAGGCAGCGGGGCCGGCAACGTTCGAGCTGAAGGAGTTAGCCAAAGACTTCGAACTGGGCTACGACTCGGTGGCGGCGGTGCTGTCCTACTTGTACAGTGGGAAGGTGAGGCGGCTGCCGGAAAGGGTCTGCTCCTGTGTGGATGAGGAGTGCCCCCATGAGGCCTGCCGGCCGGTGGTGGACTTCATGGCAGAGGTCTTGTACGCTTCCTTCACTTTCCAGATCAGTGAGTTGGTCTCCTTGTATCAGGTTCCTTTCTTCTGCTTCTTTCCTATTTTGTCATTTTTTTAAACTCAGTTGCATTAGCTCTGAGATTATTTGATGGGAGGTATAAGAAACTGATATTATGAACCATGTCCTGAGAACCATCAGTTTGATTAGTTCAGTTTTAGTTCGTGGAGTTTTACTTAATTCGGGTGAAGGGAGGACTGATTGCTTCATGTAATTTGGTTTGCTTCCTGATTTGTTACAATTACTTTCTGTAAATAGCTGCAATTCTGTTAGGTACATGGAAGTGACATTAATTTGCTGAATTGGGTGGAGAAGTCAGAGTTTGCAGTCACTTGATGCTTACATCGGTTTCTATGGTTTTAATATATTCGAAATGAATCAGGACTTACTGTAATTTTAGTCAAAAATAGGATGAGTAGGGGAAGGAGGGGAGGGGAAATACTTAAAGAATAATTAAACTAAACAAAGCCGCATGTGTGTATGTAGTAAAAGCAATTCCAGTAGTTTAATGACATAAATATGAGGAATTTATAAATCATCCATAACAGTTTCTGCTAGATGTATCGTAAAACTGTTCAGACAGGGAGGAATCATTGACTGAACCAGGAAGTTCTCCTAGACACAAACTATCAGGAAGCAACAGATTTAAACTATGAGTTTTTTTGGAGATTCTCCACAATTTAATGAGATTATGGAAAACAATAAATTTGTCTTGTGATAATTTTATTTTCAAGCAAGGATTTCAACAGTATTAGGAAATGGTGAAAGTTCATAAGGCTATATCAATTGCCAAGAAGTGTGGGGCCATATGGTCAATGATAAATCAACTGTTCTGAAAAATCTGTTTCCCTAATTCTACATTTCGAACTTCTATCATAATTAGGAGGGATTTTCCAGTAATATGTCTCTTCGTTTGTTCTATATCAAGATTTTTTCTGCATTAGTCAAGAAAGATGAACAGAGTGCACTTCATATGGAAGTGCCTTTCAATAATCCCACCACATGCCACTAGTTCTCTCCACAATTTTTATTTTGGAGCTGAATTGGTAGGCATTGCAGAATTCTGATGGTTGACACATTTGCCTATTCTCCAAACGCTAGACAGAGCTTTATAGTGTACTGCCTTCGTAGTTAGGATACCTAAAAAATTTAGAGAAATAAAACTTAAGCACTGGAACAGGGCGACTTGGAAAAGTTGCTTTTGTTCCAACTGCTTGTCTGTCCATAAGATTCTGCTTGTGCTGACTTATTAGCTCCTTTACTAAAATTGAGCTGTTATCTAACACAGTAGAATATGATTTCTACATACTTGCATTTTATACTCCTTTCTGAAAAAATTAATTTACTTATCTAAGGAGCAACTGTTCAATTAATTCTTGCTACAAGTAATGATATAGATTTTCAATTAGTTTGCTGTAATTATTTCCAGGTTGAAAGAAGTACATAAAAAGGAATAATGATTTGTTTTTTGCAGAGGCGTA
Organism: Saururus chinensis; assembly: GCA_035235625.1. Taxonomy (NCBI): domain Eukaryota; kingdom Viridiplantae; phylum Streptophyta; class Magnoliopsida; order Piperales; family Saururaceae; genus Saururus; species Saururus chinensis. The sequence goes on along the minus strand of CP141149.1, from coordinate 18,289,615 downwards.
TCATTGATATCCTTGACAAAGTGGCCATAGATGATCTACTTGTAATTTTAAAAGTGGCAAATATATGCAAGAGTGCTTGTGGAAAGTTGCTTTTGAAATGCTTAGAAACTGTGGTCAGGTCTGACCTTGATGTTGTAACTCTTGAGAAAACGCTTTCTTGTTCTCCAGAACTGGTAAAAAGAATCATTAACACTCGTTCAAGTTTGGGCTTGGGTGGGTCTGGAAGCATTGGATATCCAGATAAACATGTGAAAAGAATTCATAGAGCTCTTGAATCTGATGATGTGGAACTTGTGAGAATGTTACTCAAGGAAGGGCATACAACTTTAGATGAATCTTATGCCCTACACTATGCGGTAGCCTTTTGTGATTTGAAGACTACAATTGAGCTTTTAGAACTCGGAATTGCTGATGTCAATCATAGGAATCCTAGGGGGTACACTGTACTCCATGTGGCTGCTATGCGAAAGGAACCAAAGATAATTGTATCTCTTCTTACAAAAGGGGCTTGCCCAACTGATCTTACTTTGGATGGGAGAAAAGCACTTCAAATGTCCAAGAGATTAACCAAGTCTGCAGATTACTATCGATTGACAGAAGAAGGGAAAGCTTCTCCGAATGATAAGCTGTGCATAGAGATTTTGGAGCAAGCCGAGAGAAGAGAACCATTGATAGGAGAAGCTTCAGCATCTCTTGCAATGGCCGGTGATGAATTCAGAGCGAAATTGCTGTACTACGAAACCAGAGGTGAGCTATCCAATTCTGTTGCAAAATTTCCTCCTTTTAGGCATACATCGAAAGTGATGTACCTGAAATTACTTTGGGTACAATCTAAAGCTCTCAATAGTGCTTACTATACATACGCTAAATGTGTAACAGAGGATCTATCAGTTGGCTGATACTGCATGCTTCAGCCATCTGAGAAATGGTTTGTAGTTTTATATGGACTACTGTTTATTGGATGTTAATATTCGTTGTCGTAACCTGTATGTGCTAGTTCATTCAGATTGTGTCAGAGTATGTGCAATTGGCCCTGCTCAGATCTACTGTATCCATATATTGTCTATCCTAGAATATTTTCAATTGGTTGTTTATAGAAGAAGGGTCGATTTAATTCAATATTGCTCGTTACCTTTCTGCTTTTGCAGTTGGTCTGGCAAAATTTTTTTTCCCCTCAGAAGCACAAGTCGCCATGGAAATTGCCCAAGTTGATGGAACTACAGAATTACCACTGTTTGACAAATTTGGGGCAATGCACAGAAATCAGAAAGCACCTGTTGATGACTTAAATTATATGCCTTTTGAGATCAAGGAGGAACATAGAGCCAGATTGAAAGCTCTTGCCAAAACTGGTAGTGTATTTAAAGCCAATTGTACTAATTTCTTTAAAATGCAAAAAATCTTATTTTTCACTTTGGTTTTATTTTAAATCATCAGTGGAGCTTGGGAAACGGTTCTTTCCTCGTTGCTCAGATGTGTTGAATAAGATCATGGATAACGATGACCTGGCCAACATTGCAAATGAGAATCCGGAAGAACAGCTGAAGAAAAAACAGAGATTTGATGAAATCCACGATATGCTTAAAGAAGCTTTCACTGCAGACCAAGAGGAGAGAGAAAAATCTGTCATATCATGTTCTTCATCTGCATCAACTTTTTCAACCTCGCTCTGCCAGAAATGAGCTATAAGAAGAGGACGAGGGTGGTTCTTTCTTTCAATATTTCTTCTCGATACTCTTTTAACACAGTATTAGTTTAAATCACACATTAATTCCAGAGTTCCTGCCACTGTGGGGAGTGCTTCACTTACTAAAAATGACAGTATAAACTAAACGTTTCCCATTAATTTGTAGTAAGCGCAGCAGATATCTTTGTTTAGGTGTTTTCATGTTTTAAAGTCATAGAAATTTGTATATAGTGAACGGGGATGAACAATGTGATTTGGATTCTGATTATCCAGATTGGCAAGTTGTGCATATTCTGTTTCGATTGCAAGGTCCTGCATTTGAGTTGCAGCAACTTGAAAAACAATTACTAGCTGTTACATTTATTTTATTAAACTGCCAAAGTTTTTCTCCAGTTTGAAGAAGTTTAGGTTGATCCTATAATTGTTGATGCTCAAAACCCGTGACATCTGTTGAAACATCTCCAACTCATGAGAATAACAAGGTAAATTTCATGAAAATATCAAGATGGGACGAATGCTAATTACAAATTAACGAACTTGGGAGGCATCAACAGCATCGTTACATTAATTTCAATTATACATAGATTTCTAAGCCCGCCAAAAATAGGCTACCACACTTAGACATCATACATCATTCTCACTACAAATCTTACAGCAAAATAATTCCTGTTAATGTTTAACAAAAAAAGAAACAAGATATCTGAGATCTAGTACGTGAAAACGCCGCTTCAGAGTAGGCGATGATCCCTCTCTCTTTAGAGCCGGAGAAAACAGAAATATTCAACCGAAAGCTGCTTCTTGTGGGGTCGCACCGGGTCTTTTGTAAGCCACTCATCCTACACAACAGGAGATGCAACCAAAATGCCAATTATTAACACAAACTACAAGCCTTCCCCTACCCCAACGAAAAAAAAGCAATAACAAAGACGAAAATACAAGGGACAGAAAGAACTCGAAACTAAAGACAACACACTATGCTACCTCCATGCTTTTGGCAGTTTAGAGACTGATCTCCTTTGGTATATCTCCCTTCTAATTGCTATACTTCAGCTGATAAAATAGAGAAATTGCACCCCATTAATATCATCCATTCATCATATCATTATGAACATCAAAATAAAAATAATTTAGACGTTCTCAAGGCTCTGAACCACCCAAGAATCCCATCTGCTTCACTAGAACCTGCACATCCTCACCCCAATCCTCCACTGGCGTAGCCGCCAAATCCTCCACTTCAACATCTATTTCTGTTTGATCCCCACCCACATCAATCTCTGCATCTCCAGCAGACAGCTCTTCACTCAGAAATACTTCCCACATCTCATCATTCCCAGCGTTAGGCTCCATGAGCTCAACAACAGCCTCTGGCTCAGGGACAAGGCTGTCTCCGACATCACTACCCATCACAGACAAGAACGTATCAATATCAGTCTCAGTTGCCACATATTCCTCATCAATATGAGCATCCAAGACTGCTTCCCTTGGCAAATCCAGCAAATTCTCTACGCTTTGAGCAGCAGGCAATCTTCTCTTCTTCCCAACGTCACCCAGCTCCTTCATCTGCTGGCGCCTGTGCATCAGTTGATGGATGAAGGTTGGATTCTTGAGGATCCTGGCCAGGAAGGCCATCATCTGCTTCTGCTTACTCTCTGTACTTTGCAAGCGTTCTTCCAATCCAGCCAGTTGGGTCTTAGATTGCTGCTGCTGCTGCCTGAGATTCACAATCTCCACCATGAGCAAGTTTCGATCCCTTTGGAGCATGTTGATCTCACCTTCGAGGCCAAATTTCCCCAGCTCCACACATGGGACTGTTGCCTGCTGCTGCTGTGGACTCTGATAAGCATTCCTCCTCCTTTTGATGTTCTTGAGAAGTTGTCTCTGCCCTCCTAGAAAGCCTTCATTTGCAAACTCCCACCTGTCCGGATCAACCTTCCGAAAGCCCTGTGGGAAATAGATCAGTGTTGAGATACATTGTCCTCAAATGAATTTTGTAAATAAAAGGAAATTTGATCTTGCATCTTCTAGAAAATTAAAGGTTATTCACGAACACAAGGATACAACCTTCATAGTGTAGTCTCTAGGACAATCCAGAGTTCAGTATATTACTGTCACAAGAACTAGAAAATTCACGAAGGAAGGAATGTATTCAATTCTAGAAAATTCATCAACAATGCGAAAAAACACTTCAAGGCACAAATAGGAAATGCTAAAAGTTATTTCATTGAAACTGTGAATATATATTTAACTTGAGAAGTTCATGAACAATGTAAGAAACACTTAATAATGAAAATTTTGATAAGAAGCGACTATATATATTTTCCTCTTCAACTATGCAAAATGACACTAGGAAATGATCCTGCCTATTAAAATGTGCACTTTTCTAGAAAAAAAACTGATACTCCAAGTTCTAATGAAGCAAAAATAGGGATGTATGAATCTGCAGATACCCATTAACTTCCCACAAAACCTTTCAACAACAAAAAAAAACATTCAATTTCTCATTGTACTCACAAAATTCAAAGAAGTACTGTTTCATTCTAACTGTGAAAAGCATAACACAGGAAAACGGAAGGTCGCAATTCTATCAGTTCAGCGTTATCAATTCTTCAAGCAACCTAAGTTCTAATTAAACAAAAACAGTTCCCTCTTATCCCCAGGTCCTAATTAAACAAAAATGGAACGATATGAATCCAGAGATCCAATCACTACCCCCAAAAAAAACTCTAAAGATATCAAAACAATTAAAAAAATCAATATCTCTTCGTCTGGTCTGTGAGACAGAATTAGAAGATTCAGAAATTGAGTGGCAAGGAACCAATGTCAGAAACTCCTAATATATACAGTGATACTTACATAGGTATTAAGCTGGCGGATGAAGCTGGAGAAGTTGTTGTGCTTGAAGTACTTGGGGAGCAGGCTGGTGGTGAACTTGTGGGCGTCCCACACAACGAAGCTATTCCGAGCCTGGCTCCACGAAACGATTGGATTCGTCAGTGGGTCTTTCACCATGTCGAACGTCTTGGTCAAGAACGGTGGCGGTCCGGAGTCGTGCAGACCCTCGATAGGCTGCGGCAGGAGTTCCGAAGACGCCGAGCCAATCCCCAAGTCCTCCTCCTTCACTGTGTTGCCTGCCATTTACCCTTGCAAACGCACAAACCAAAGCAGAAATGAAGAATAACAAGAGAAAAAGAATGCAATTTATAAACTTTTTCAAAATACCCAGATGAAATTAGAGGGCGGGCGCGGCGCAGGAGTCTCCACTGATCACCAACGGCGGACAAGAAGATGAAGCTCCAACTCCAGATTGAAGGGCCCCTCTGGAGCTCATCTAAGTACGGACATCGCGAAGGAAGAGTAGTCGGATATTTCTGAACTGCGGCTGGGGAACCAGTGAAGCTGTCAGTGGTACTAGTCTTCATTTGGAAAGTTTGGATTTTGGTTGGCGTTTAAAAGAGGGAAGAAAGGAGGCTTTATAAAGTGGGTGGAAATGAAAGTTCTGGATTTTTGCCCGAAATGTCCCTGTAGTTTCTAGAAACTTCTCCGGGTTGGGTTGTAGGGCAATGAGCCAAAACCGGGTTAAAAGTTAAAACTCAATTATGTTGATCTCGGACTTAACAACTTTACACCGGCATCTGGGTTTCCACGAAATTTAATTATTTCTATATAAGGCCCGTTAATATGTGCTGGGTGCATATAAAAACCCACTTGCCCTAAGAATTGTTGGATAGTGATCTAGCGGCTCCAAAGCACCTGGCACACATTCTTAACTATTTCTTATTTTTATTGTATAAATGCCGATAATTAGTAGGAATTACATTTTTTCGGTCTTATTAATTAAAAGTGTTTGGCTGATAGCATAAAATAACTTCATCATGTACGAAAATTGAGGTTGCTCAAGTATTTTTCCATAGAATAGTTGTTGTTTATTCATTCCCTTATTTTGTTTCTTATCGTTCATGTGTAAAATAATGCATTAAAAAAAACGTTGGGAGCACTCGTGTATAAAAAACCTACTTGCCTAATACTTGTTAGCATGCCCCATGCCAACGTATTGGGGTCGTACATCTTCATCATGATGAGCATTACACATGTGTATGTGATGCACGAGCGTATGTAATATTTTTATAATGTAAATAAATGGTCATTTTATAGAATAGTTGAGATAAAGCAAGCTCGAAAGCTTGACTCAACTCATGTTTGACTTAGCTTGAGTTCTAGCTCAAACTCGAAATCAGCCAACTCAAGCTCAATCATAACTATATTCATTCAACTCGGCTCAAAGCTCAAAAAAAGCTTATATATATATATATAGGAAAAAGTTAATATGAACCCGGGCTCACGCATGTCAGCGTGCGCCAGGGCTCATTGAGCCGTCGGATTTATATCCGACGGCCAATTAAACTCATGGGTTTAAATGCCCCATGAGTTTGATGGGCCGTCGGATATAAATCCGACAGCCGAATGAGCCCGGGTGCACGCTGGCGTGCGTGAGCCCAGGCTCATATAAATGGGACTCATATATATATACTTTCACATTTCAACTTCTTTCATAATATGTACTCCCTCTGTCTTAAATTAATAGCTCTATTTGGCAAAAAAGATTATTCTATATTAATAACTTTATTTTGTTAAATTAAAGTGGTTGAGTACTTAAAAAAGAGTATCATAAGCTTTTTTTTCTTCTCTTAGATGTAAGTTTTACTATTTAATAAAAATTATTATTTTTCTAAATGTAACTATTAATATAGGACAGAGGGAGTATCATTTTTCACTTTTTTCATGTATGATATAAGTAAAACATATCACATGTGAATTAGGACCATTTTTTTACTTTTATAAATTCAAACTAATTGAAACATACATATAATAATATTTTCATCCTTTGTTAATAGTGTGAGATTAGAAATTAAAATAAAGTAATATTAGTTCATTTAATTTTTTAATCCATACATTGAATATGAGCAAGGAATAAATTGGGTTGATGTGTTAGGAGTCACAATATTTACATCTCTCTACTAAAATATTATATTATGCAATAATATTGTAAACATTTATTACAAAATCAAGCCACCTCACACGCTAAAACAAATCGATTCAATTAGACTCGAACTCAAAGTTGAAATTTTAAGCTCAAGCCAAATTTGCCTAAAGCTCGGCTCGACTCGTAGCACCCTTAGATATGGGAGAGGGGACCAATACTAAGAGACTAGTAATGCTATCTACGCTCATGTCGTCCCAACAATGCCCACAACCTCACATAATAGTTAAGGATGCCACATAGATTGGGGTTTTTGGGTGTGTGATCCAACCCAACTCTATAAACTAGGTTTTGTTTTTCTTATATGGTAAGGGTATGTTTGGATTGGTAGAAACTTGGAGAAAGGGAAAAGGAAAGAAAAAATGAATCTTGGTGAAAGAGAAACTAGGAGACTCCTAAAAAAATTAATTGTTTGGTTATACCAATGTTATTATAGAAAATTGAAACTTAAATCTACCAATATTGATAGTGGTGGTGGAGTTAGTCATGGTGGTGTGGGTGGTAGTGATAGCAGAAGTGACAACCATGACGGAGGTAGTGGTGGTGGAGGCTGTGGTGGTGGTAGTAATGGTAGTTGCGGTGGCTATGATGGCAATGGTGATGGTGGAGTTTGTGGTGGTGCAGGGGGCGACAGTGATGATAACATCCGTGATGGTGGTTGTAGTGGCGATGATGATGATGATAATGATGATAGAGGCAATTGTGGTGGTAGAAGTGGCAATAGTGGTAATGGTAATGGCGATGGTGGTGGTAGTAGTGATAGTGGAGGCAGTAATAGTGATAGCAGTGGCAGTAGTGATAGAGGCAGTAGTAGCGAGGGCAATGGTGGTTGTGGCATGGTGGATGTAGAGGTGGTGTTAGTAGAGGTGGTGCTAATGGTGGCAGCGGTGGTAGTGGCAGAGGTAGTGTTGGTAGAGACAGTGATGGTTGTGACAATGGTGGTGATGGTTGTAGTGGCAGCAGTAGTGGCCGCGGCAGTATAGCAATGTTAACGGCAACAAGGTCGACACTAGGAATATTAAGGCGTAAGTCTTTAATATGCAAATTTTCTCCCAAAATTTATGAGTTAAGGAATGAAATATTTTGGAGCCAATTTTCTACCCATTTTCTTCTAGTTTCTACTTTAGCTTTTTTTCCCTGTTGCACCAAACAGTAAAACCTATAGAATTTTTAAAAGATTTATTTCTTTTTTCCCACTTTTTACTAATCTAAACAGACTCTAAAGGGATCAAGTTTAGGTTTCTAACCCTTACCAAAAGACTAGGTAGGGTCAAGTTTGGGTTTTGCCTGACCAGACCCAAGTAGGGTATAAATTTTCATTTATAGATAAGTAGGTTATAATCATTGGTTTTATTCCACTAAAAATTATGTGCAATTTTAATTCTCATGATTAATGTAAAAAATCTTAGATTCTATAAATGAGATAAAATATTTGCCAATAACATAAGTAAATTCTATTATAGAAGGATATTTATTTTTAGTGTCGTTAATATGGTTTGGCGCATATTGGTTGTGCAATCTCGATCATATGATCTTAGTCACACGGCCACAGTAGTAAGGGGCAAAAAACCCACCTGCCCTTCTACGCCGGCATATAATGATCCGCTAGCATGTGCCTAAGCGCTAAAAAGAAAATTGTGGTAGAAGGAACTTAATCCAATTTTGTCCGATTTAAAATCCGATCCAGCATGACCCGAGACAGGTTTGGTTAGGGTATGAGTTGGGATTTTATATATAGTAATGAGTTTGGGTTTACTAAACAAGGTGACAACACTGGTAGTGCTCATGCTCACCAAGAAGAGTGGATCCTATGCCCACATTAATCCCTATCAAAGCCTAGGATTTTTTAATATATTTTCTAAATCCTTCGGAATGCAGAATCACAAGCAAATAGTTTTCATGCATGTTTTTAAACACAACTAACATATCGATTACACTAATACCTGGTCTGCGACTATTGCTTTTCACACAATGGGTTAATGAAACGTTTACCCAATTTACATGATCAATATCCTTATGCAATATGGTTTATTATGCATGTTACTAAAAAAAAGTTGATAGTACTGTTGGACATTAGAAGGGGGCTTTATGTAGTTTATTTATTTTTTCTGTCTAAGCAATTCTGGAGAATATTTAATGCATGAAGTACACAATCTTTGTGTCATATATATCTGATTTCATTTTTTCTTAAGGATGCTATAATCAATTTTTTGGCAAGAGTGCATAATACAATTTAGTTGACCCTTACAAAGAAATGACATATATGTATCTTCTTGGATAAAGATACAAAGCTATACATCTATGTTTAGACTTATTTTGTAAACATTACTCTGTTTTGAAATTCATGTATGTCCTACGATCTTCTTTTTTATTGTTAATAACTCTAAATTTGATGTTCCTTGAATTTATGTTACCCGGGTGTGGGATTATTTTGTTACGAAGTTGATTGAACTGTATCTTGACATTCTCTAGATTAAAGAAAAGGCAGTTATAGATGTTGTCTGCAATCCTCTTGGAAAATTTGGAGGGTAGTCTCTAATTCAGCAGATCTTGATCCTGTCATTGGCCTCTTGCAAAAAAAATTCATTAGCTTTGGTAGAGTTCAATCCATTGGCACTATCAGGTCATATGGGGAATGGTGAGAGATGCATGGAAGTTTACCCATTTTATAGATCCAAATTGGCATGCCTAAAAAAAAGAAGCGAATAATTCCACCTATGATAGGGCTTGCATGTAATATTATATGGAGAAATCTAGCCCGCAGTGCGGGCTAGCTATCCTCATTTTGTATGGCTCTAAGTTACATGTATAAATCTGTAGTTTTTTTTCTCTTCCATCACATGACATATTTCACTATAAATTTTACTTCAACAATATTTGTTTCTTGTGCAATGTAATGCATATCTAGATGGTCAAGCGTTTTTGCTCTTGCAAGCTCTCCACGAAATTGGTGCACCTTGTGGAGCTTAGCAAGTACCCACTAGTCCAAGTTGTGGAATATTCTTAGAGAAAGTCGAGAGTGATTAGCTAGAGGACTGGCTATAGTTGTACTGACGCTAATGTGGAGAGGCTGGTGCGTTTATCTTTTTGGTTTCATGGCAAGACTTGTTTTGCTCTTCTCTTTTTGCAAGTGAAATTGAAGGACTTGCTGAAAACAAAAAATATTGTGACCTTTGATGTTGCAACCTACTCCCTCTATCCTAAATTAATAGCTTTATTTGACAAAAAAGTATATTTCATATTAATAGTTTCATTTTGTTAAATTTAAATAGTTGAGTACTTAAAAAAGAGTATTATATATTGGGCTAGTTTTAAATTAAAACTGAAAGTGACCCAACTGTCTCAATTGACGCTTATTTTGGGCTTTTAAAACTGTCTAGGTAATGACCCCAAGTCATGATACCTATTAAGTTATGATTTTAGTGATGAATCTAGACCGTTGCTTGACCACTGGATGAATGGTTAAGATTCTATGGTTCTTAACAATGAAGTTTTGGTTTAGTTATAAATACACCATTAGTCATTTTAATTTGGTGCCTGAAACAAAAATTAATCTCAGCCAAATTCTACACTAGAAACCCATTATGAAGGTTTATAGAAGATTAGCAGAGGAAAAACTTCATTAATGGAGATAAAGTTGTGATCGAGTTCTAATAGTTACATGTGATTAAGCCAAAACCCTTTAATATTTAATTCCATTAATTGGTATCGAGGTTAGGTTGGTGGCAACCAGTGGTAGCCTCGAGTTTTTTGGCTACTCACTAGTGTCATCACTGGACGACCGCCATACCACTTGATGACCGCAAGAATTTTGAGTGGCAATTGCCGGACTGTTGGCTAGAGCATATGCGCCAACCAGAGCCGCCGCCAATAGGCGCTATGTTTTGGCAGGCACCATAGCACTCCTAGTCCTCTAGTCAAGAAGGCACAGTCCAGTGGTGGCAAAAGTTCATTTTTTTATTGTTTCTGCATAAAAAAAATTGTGGGTTCTCCAATCATCGGATCAGTCCTAATGACCTGTCTCTCGCTAACCAGCACCGTAGTTGTACACAGAGCTGCCAAACTTCGTCTTTTTCCTCTTGTTCATTATTTAATCGATCCACCTAAAATTCGCTGTTGTTCATCTCCGATGCTTTTGGATTCTCTGTCATCAGGAAAAAATTTCTTCAAGCCTTTCGTGCATAGGTGGCCTCATCGGATGATAGAAATACAACCCACTTTTCAGAGGGTCGTCTACAACTTCTCATGGCGAGAGGTTGAAGACGACCCTCCAGTGGGGCGAGACAGAACCGCCAACGCAGGTCTGAACTAGCCTGCATTGGACATAGGTTAGATCCAACCATTTTACAAATAGGGTCCACATACCTAGTTTGGCCCATTTCGGGCAAAAAAATCATTTCTTTCTTAAAAGGTTTATGGAATGTGTGTGTGTGTATATATATTACTTATCTTTAAAGGGTTTTAATAACGTAATGAGCTGGCCAGGTGATCTAAAATGCAACCTTATGGTTTATCAATTTTTTAAAATTGTTAAGTGCACCACTTGTGTAATTTTATTAGAGATAGTACATTAGATACATTGTAAGCTTCACCAGAACTCAAGGATCACATCTGGAGGCAGATGCAATCATATGGTATTAATGTGTATTTTTTATTTTTTCAAGGGCATTAGTGGTTCTAACTTGTACCTTTTTATTGTTTATTTTTTAAGGACATAGATTATAAACTATATTATATTAATTATGGTGTGTGATGATAAGAACCCTTAGCCAAATCCCAAAAGCCCTACAAAATTAACAAAGAGGCCCTTGTCAATTTTGTTTACTCATTTTTTATAATTTGATAATTATTTATACTTATCATGTTATTCTCCCTAGCCTCTTGACTTTGGGATATTATATGAAATGGTGATATGCACAAATTAAGTTCTCACGCCCGTTAGGATGACTTAAAAGTGGCCAAAACATTTTAAGTCATTTTTAAAATATAAATTATACAAAATATCAATATAGGGTGCATAACTTCACATAAAGAACTATTGTGACGTCATTAAAATTTTAATTATGTGGCAATGATTATCATCCGACCCCATAGGGAGGTGGTAATTATAGTCACATGATTAAGATACTGTGGAGGCTTATTTGTTGTAAACATGGGTTAATCCCTAGTCCTAAAAGTATGAGATTTTCCCGTTATGTATCATTGTATAAACCACTAGTCTTATCATGGAACAAAATGCCTATTTATTTTTATAAAGTTTTAATAATTTTGGTGCAGGATGCAACCTTTGCCTAAAGGGAGTTCAAAATTTTACTAGTTAATTTTAGCATTGGCTATTATTATATTTAAGTTTATTTCTTATCTCATTAATTGTATGTATGTATTTGTCTTTTATTTCATCCTATCTATCTTTTATTTCTAACCCTAACAACACATTATATTATTGTCTAGGGACAATCCAAGGAAACAATATATGAGGAGAACATAGATTAACGGCCCAGATGAGACTGAATGTAGTTCATTTATGAGACCAAAAAGCAGAGATAAAGGAAACCCACTGGCTTTATTGCATCTGGGCCATCGTCCCCATCCATCAATGCACAACATCCGGACCCAACCCTACCCATCGGCTTGCCGCCCCACCATCCTTTCAAACCTCCAGCCCTCCCACTGCTTTGCAAGGGCCATAGTAGGGTGGAACAGGAACCGCGGGCGTCTCTGCCCTCATCTCGGTGGCCACCTACTGGTCCCCATCTTTTACCACATCAATAACTCCGTCCGTCCATGGCCAGAAAGCCGTGTTGAAGACCGTCTTTGTCCGTCTCAAGGAGGCCTTCATCGTACTTGAGTGGGCTCGCACCATGAGAAAGCTGAGAGCGCAAAAGAAGACCATGAAATGTAGCAACCTACTGTTGGAGATGTTGGGTTAAACGTACACATTGGCACTGGCTTAGGCTGGGGAGGACATTGCTACAACCGTGAAAGGCAGCACAGAGTGGTGAAACAATAGTAGAGAGTAGTTGGCCTTTCGAGATCTTGCTCCACCCGTGGACCGTGGACTAGCCGGGGAAGAGGAGAGGTGAGAGCTAGCAATGGGGGTGGTCGGCATCCTCGCACAGGAGCAGACCAATTTGAACCAGATAGCAGGGATGGACAAAGAGTTGGACTGATTTTAGCTGCTGTTCATTTAGGCTAGTTGTGGGGGTTGAGAGGCGAGGCGAGGCGAGGGAGGTGGTGCACAATATGTCCACGCCTGACGGTTGCTTGGAAGTTGGTGGCAGGGAGGCGGGGGATGAAAGGGCTTGGTTCAGACATAAAAATGGACATGGCACAGGAGAAGGCGACGATAGCATGGCTGTTGGTGCAGGAGCTAGGAAAGTCCCCTGCTGTCGGCCGGGGGTTGGTGGTCAGAAGCCAAAAGTTGGAGGCCGGACATGGGGAACCAAGCAGAGAGGTGATTTGGAGGTTGCAATTACATGTGAAGCAGCTGGACAGTGACGTGTGGGAGATGGCTGTTGGCGAGGGCATGGGAAAGGATGGGGGATGATGACGGAGGTCGGAGGAGGGAAACAGGGCCGGGTCGCGGAACATGAAGTGGAAGGGCAGATGATTAAAAGAGTGGCGATGTGGACTGCAACAACGCCTCGTCAACGCGTGAACTTTTACATGAAAATCATGTCTGGACCACTTGGAGGGTATATTAGTCATTGTATCATCATTAATTATTGTCAGGATGTTTCGGTGCTAATTAATACGATCGGGACTAACCAGTGATTAGCCTATTTATATGGGATTAATAGGTTTCCGCCCCTTAATAGTAAGAAGAAAAGACAGAGAAAAGACATAGGCAGATATAGTAAAATTATATATTCTTTAAGTTTTATATTAATTAATTAAAAAAAGTTTATATGAGCCCACACGTAAGGCGTATATGATCTCGGGCACGTATAAATGAGACTCTTAATAATTACATATTAATAATTATATTTAAAAAATATTAATAATTTTAATTAAACGATAAAACTCATATTCATAAGCAGGAAAAATAAATTTATAATAATAAAATAAAATATAAAGGGTTTATAGGGAGTTTGGTTGCACCCTTTTTCGGTTTTTACCCGTAACAAAGTAGTTGTAAGAGTGGGAGGTTAAAAATGCCAGCAGAGGTTCCTCGACTATGGACGCCGGCTCGCCTATGACCATCCACCCCTCCGACCAGTCACTGCAGATGCCGGCTCGCCATGAAAGCTCCCCCCCACTGGTTACTCGATCTCCCTGCCCACCGGGTGGACGCTGATTGAATTGGTTCTGTTAAAATAATTTCTATGTAGAAAGATTATGGAGACCTGAACTAAAGAGATTCATGCTATTTCTTCCTGGTTTTAGCTTCGATCTTTTCTTCATCATGTTTTATTCCACTTCATTCATCAGGTTCTATTCTTCTATCTGTTTTATCATAAAGTTTATACCTTTATTATCTTCTGCTTCGTTCTTCTATCTGTTTACGAGCTTCTGCTATCTATGCAAAAGAAAAAAAAAATTGATTGATTGCAATTTCAATTGTTCAGTGAATTCTTTGTGGCTCTGTTCTCCTATATAGCTCTTAAGATCCCAGCTTAGCTTTATTGATCTATCCGTTTTTGCTCAAACTGTCCTTGATATGGGGCTGTACCATTCCTGTTTATGCATCATCTATCTAAATTTTTGCCGTCAATACACTTACTCAGCATATTCCGTTTTGATTCGCATAAAAAGAAGTTAAAAGAAATCTAATTTCTTACAGGGATGTCTTTTCTAATTTTTTGCTTGCATGAACATGTACTGCAGCAATTAATTTTAGCAAATTAGGCGTAGTTTGGATGACGCTTTGCAACGGCTTTCTGTCTACTTTTTATTGTTTTCCATATAAATCTTGTTTGGTTAGGCAATTTAAACTAAAAGTCTCACTTTGTTTTAAAAACGTATTTTTTTCTATTTTTGACTTGTTTTTGCTTTTCAACATCTTTCTGCTTAACTCTCCTCCCGAGGAGGGTTAGTCTAAAAGCTGATTTATAAAACTTTTTTTGAAAAACTAATTTTTCATAATATATATCCAAACATAACCCGTTTTTGCTTTGTTTTTCAAAAAATGATTTCAACTAAAAGCAGCTTTCCATATGACACAAAGCGTCATCCAAACGACGCCTAAATGTTGGTGAAAGGATTTGTACCATTGTTTGGATTGCTCGTTTTTTTAGAGAGACTATTGTGCTTTGAATTGTCGTGAATCCGATATATCAGTTTTTGTGTAGTTCTCAATGTATTTTCTGCTTGTTAGGGATCATATGAGAAATGGCCATATTAGGGGAACTTCAGGGTAGCCTCAATTCTTGATAAATTGAGAGAATGCCAATTGAGATGGCTTGGGCATGTTCAAAGGAGATCACAAACAGCCATTATAAGGAGAACTAATCAATACTTATAGATGTGACACTTTTTACTGACCTATAAGAAAAAGTGGATGACTGATGGTAACTTAGAAAGAACTGGGGAGAGGAGATGAAGAAATGTTCTGTGATAGGGCCGAATACGGAGCATAATCCCTGTGGCCGACCCCATACAAATAGGATTAGGTGCTGATGATGATGGTGAATCAGTGAAGCAAATGAGGGATTTTTTTTGAAGAAGTGTTAGGGGAGAGATTCTTTTATTAGTTTTTATAAACTTCATTTTGAGATTTGAACCAACCGATCACTCATTTATTTTGAATGTTCTAGTAGATGTGACACTTTTTACTGACACCTATTGATCATAATCAAATTAATTATGGGTTTTCTTTGTTTGAAGTGGTTAAAAAATTTATTTTAAATTGTTGTAATAACAAAAAGAAACCGTAAAGAGAGAAGGCTATGATGTAAAAGGTTGTAAAGAGGCAATCTCATGCAAAATGGAAAAAAGGAAAACCATGCACAAGCAATGACTAGAGGAAGCAACACTTAACGATATGGTTTACATAAAAAAATATAGTACCCTTTTTAAGAAATTACAATTTATTTTTGAATACCAACATCTTTACTCATCTCATTATGTTAAATACTGAACTGTGCTAGACCTACAGAGTTTTCTCCTAATTAAAATATGTGAGCTTTGTCTCGAAGAATATTGTGAGCTCTACTTATTTAGATAGGTTAGATGAAGTAGTAATTAGGATTATCTGGGAAAGCTTCTTCTATTGCCTGCAGTAAGGCATGTTGAAGAAAATTATGATGAAAGAAAGATAGTGACAATATCTCATTTGCTTAATTTTGTCATGTTTATATGGAGAAAACTGCTGGGGCTAACTATTTTTGCTACTAATCATGAGTGTCTTTCATCTAGAACTTCTTTGTTTTAATAGTATATATTTGAGAAGATCCATTTGGATGTATAGTCCTCAATCGAAGATTGGATCCCATGTAAGGTTGATTATGCTTCAGCTTGTTTAGACTTCCATATTTGGTGGCCCTTTTGCAGTTGCTGCTTCATTGGGTTAAGTGCTCCTTAGTGTTGCTGGCGATAGGCCACTAAGAATGAGTGGTGATTGGAAAATGTTTGATATGATCAGTTTCTTCCTATCAATATTTTTTAGTTCATAAGAGTAGAAGCGATATTTGAAGTAAATTTCAAAAAAATATATCAAATTGGAGTTGAAATGTAAATAATTTACTTTGTAATTACTTGACAATATTGACGTCAACTGCTTATCTTTTGAAGTGAAGCTATTCAAGAAAGGATCATGAACTAGTTCTACAGGCTATACAGGCACGTTTTTAGAGAACATGACCAGGCTTCTGGTTAAATTGGGAAGCCAGATTGTCCTCATAGTTGTGTATTGCATAAATCATTTCAGATTTAGCTGTTTTGTGCAAGTGGTAGCTGATTATGTACGGCTGGTTTGCTATTTGGCTCCTTTTTGGCACACATATGGTTAGTGCGAGAAATAAAATCAAGCTTCCACCATGTCATTGGTGGAGTAGTTGGCTAACCAACCCTTGGTCCTGCATAGGTAGGTCAATGGACGGAGGCATAAACAAACAAAATAGTTGGGCAATGTCCATTCAAAGTACAAACACAGGGTGAAATCCGTCTAAGTGTAAACTTGCCAAGCAACATGTAACATGAAGATACGAAAGTATTCAAATTAATGACTCGTAAAATTGGAATAAATGGATCATGTTATCTCAACGACACGGAGGCTACGCGAAGGATCTGTTTGTTAGCCTGTCAATTTGGACAACATGTACAGTTTTCCAAACCGGAGGCTTTTGTCATCTACACGTTCAACACAACCCAAGTGGGCTCTGCAGAGAAGCTGGGAAAATTATAGTAGAAATTTAAAACTTCCCCAAATTTATAGGAAAAGTTGTTACAAAACATGAGTTACAACCAAACACTCTATTAGACTCACATGTAGCCATTAGAACTTAAAGAAACCTTTATCTTCCTTAATGAAGCTTTTCTTCTATTAATTTTCTACAAACTTTCACAATAAGTTTTTAGTTTAGAATTTGGCTTAGATTAATTCTCGTTTTAGGTATCGGATTAAGATGACTCATGGTGTATTTATAACTAAACTAGGACATCATTATTAAGAACCCTAAAATCCTAACTATCCATTTAGAGGTAAAGCAATGGTCCATTCACCGCTAAAATTACAACTTAATGGGTATCATCACTCAAGCCCAATACCTAGACAGTTTTAAAAGCCCAAAATAAGTATCAATTGTGACAGTTAGGTCACCTTCTATTTTAATTTAAAATAAATCTAATATTATCCTATTTGGCATAACTTTTCAATTGAGATATAGAAATAAAATTTCCCACTTGGCTTAATTACACAAAATTTAAGAAGAATATTTTATTTAAAAAATAACAAAGTAGGTAATGGGAAAATTTAAAATACCTTTGTATGCGCATACTACTTTGGAAAAAATGACACCCTTTGAACTTTATGTGGTAACTTTATACTCTTACAAAATTTCATAATTGCACAAATTAAGGTGGTTATGTCTTTCATATGAGAACATTCCCTTCTATGTATCACAATGTAACTAATCCATTGTTTAAGTGCTATATGTGGTATAGATATATAAATATGAGTGAATGCATGCTCTGACTCATTGTCCAAACATTGTCTTATACTTAAGTGCACATAAAATAAGACATCACAAGAAAGAAAATGTAACTGCTATGTTAAATAAAAAAATCCAAATGTATGTAAGCTAAATTAAATACACGATGAGCTAATAAAATTCATACGATCCACATGACTCTTATATAGAGAAGGGTTAAGCCCTCAGTCATTGGATCAACAACTATTAACTCAGTACTTATATGCTTATAAACAATTGTCCCTTCTTTAATATGATCTTGGACAGTAAGATACTTCATGTCAATGCGCTTGCTCAGACTTCCACTTTTGTTATTCTTTGTGAAGAGCACAGTGGCACTATTATCACAAAACATCTTTAATGACATATAAATGAAATCCATAATAGTAAGCCTTGTGATAAAGTTCATTAGACAAGTAGCATGTGATGTGCCCTCATAACAAGCAACAAACTCTGTCTCCATAGTTGATGAAGTAGTAAGAGTTTGCTTGATACTTTTTCAAGAGACTAACACTGCCTGCCAAAAGGAAAATGTAACATGATGTCGATTTTTTCAAGTCAACAAAACTAGCAAAGTCTGTATCTATGCACCCGACTAGCTCTAGATGATTAGAATGTCTATATATAAGCATGTAGTCTTTCGTTCCTTGTAGATACCTCATAACCTTCTTTGCAGCTCTCTAATGATCCATCCTTGAATATTTTTGGTATCTACCCAATATTCCCATGGCAAAGATAATGTTTGGTCTTGTACAGACTTCAGAGTACATCATACTACCAACAACCAATGCATAGGGAATTATTTTCATGCTTTTTAACTCTAAAGAATTATTTGGACAGTAAAACATGCCAAATTTGTCACCCTTCAGAATAGGAGTTGCACTAGGCAACAATTTTTCATGTTAAACCTTTTTCAGAACTTTATTGATATAGGCCTGTTGAGACAACCTAAGGATCTTTCTAGGTCTATCATGATAGATCTCAATCCCTATGACACAAGATGTGTCTCCTAAATTTTTTATGTGAAAGTTCTGAGAAAGAAACTTCTTAGACTTGTGCAACATCTCTAAGGCACTGTTTGCAAGTAGAATGTTATCAACATATAAGACTAAAAATATGTAACGACTCCCACTAACCTTAAAGTATATGCATTAATCATTAATGTTCTTCTTAAAACTAAATGATGTAATAACATCATTGAACTTTAAATACCACTGTTAGAAGACTTGTTTTGGTCTATATATTGACTTCTTGAGTCTATAAATCATATGACTTCATTTATCTAAGGTGAATCCTTCAGGCTGATTCATGTGCACCTCCTCCTCAAGATCCCCATTTAAAAACATTGTCTTCATATCCATTATATGTAACTATAGGTCATAATGAGCTATAAGGGCTAAAATAACTTTACATAAATCTTTCATAGAAACCAGAAAAAAGATTTCATTGTAGTTGATACTATCTTTTTAAAGAAAACTTTTGGCAACAAGTTGGGTGTTATATCTGCTGATGTTACTGGATTGATGTAATTTAGTCTTATAGACCCATTTACAACCAAGAGTCCTTATGCCCTATGGTAACTCTATGGGATCCTAGACTTGATTACCGGCCATAGATTTTATCTCATCCTTCATGACATTATATTATTTGCTAGAGTTATCTCCATTCATGGCTTGTTAAAACATAATAGGATCTTGAATAAGTCTAATATTTTCATCAGGTTCCTACAGGTATAGAACATAGTTAGAAGGAACTGCATGTTTCCTTACTTTTGAAGACTATTGAGGTCCTATTTCATCCACATGTGGAGGTACCTGTATAATAGGCACTTCAACAACTTGTTCCAGAGGGGATGGTGGTAGAATGATAGGATGCTCTGGAATTACCATAGGTGATGCAACATGTGATCCTCCACCTAATGTAAGCATAAAAATTGGAACCCGTGTTTCCTCAAGCACAATGCGTTTTTGGGAAAATACCCCCACTAAAGTTGTCATTTTCAAGAAAACGTGCATTCCAAGCTTCGACCACTATAGGGATGTGCGAGTGACAATGAAACCTATAACCCTTAGACCTTTTGCATAGCAAATAAAAAAACCACTAATAGTTTTAGGGTCAAGTTTCTTCTCAAGTGGATTGTACACCCTTACCTCAACAAGACAACCCCAAATGTGTACATGATCTAAACTTGGTTTTCATCTATTCTATATATTAAATGGTGTTTTGTGAACAACTTTAGATGAAACTCGATTTAAAATGTACACAATTGTCTTTAAGGCCCTACTCTACATATTGAGAGGAAGAGAGAAATTATTAATCATGCTCCTCACCATGTTCATCAAAGTGCAGTTCCTTCTTTCTGCCACTTTATTTTATTGTGGTGTGCCTAGTACTACTATATATTATGCAACAATACCATGTTCCTTCAGGAACTACGCAAATAGACTGAGTTTTTGTCCAGTCTCTATGTACCTGCCATAGTATTCTCCTCCCCTATTTAATTAAACGATTTTGATACTCATACCAAATTGTTTCTCTACATTTGCCTTACAAGTCTTAAAAACATAAAATGATTCAACCTTTATTTAATAGATAAAGATACATGTATCGGGTATTATCATCTATAAAGGTAATGATATACTTTTGACTATTTAGAAAATGTGTACTAAATGGTCCACAAATATCAATGTGTATGATACCTAGTTTCTCATTATGCCTCTTAGCACCTTTAGAAGACTTGTTAGTCTACTTTCCTATTATGTAGTCTATGTATATCTCAAAATTAGTAAAATTTAGAGTTTTTAAGACTCATTTTTTCCTAATCTCTTAAGGTGGTCAATGGAGATGTGCCCCAGTTGCCTGTGCCATAACATAGAGAAATTCTTATTAATAATACTATCATACACATATATTATAGATTATTCAAAAGAAACATACAAAGAGAGACATTAACTCATCTATCAAGGAACCAAAACCAATGATAACTAAATCTTTAATAATCAGAAATGATGAATTCATAAACTAAAAATTAAAGCCATAAGATACTAGTCTTGACATAAAAACCAAATTCTTTGGAAAACTTAGAATATGAAAAGTTCTCTTTGAATCTAAGGTGTATCCCGTATAAAGAACAAGTCGATATGTTCTCACACCTTCAACCTTTCAACACATCTTATTGCCTAAATAGATGTTGTGCTCCCCATCATTCAATTCCTTAGATTGAGAAACCCCTGCATAACTGTAGAAATATAGATTGTAGAACCCGAGTCAATCCACCATGTATTATTATTATTAGAATCGACATAATTAGATTCATAACACATAAAAGTTATGAATTTACCCACTTTCTTGGCAAGCCACTTTTGATATTTAGGGCAATCTTTCTTGATGTATTCTTTCTTCTTGCAAAAAAAATATTTGGTTCCTTAGTGATGCCAGTAGACTTCATTAACACATGACCTTTACCAGCTTCCTGTTTGGAGCACTATAATTTCTTTTTTTTGTCTTTTATGAGAAACTAGATAAACAATTTCTAATTTCTTTAGCTTAAATCTCCCTTCTTCCTTGACACACATACTCAGAAGGTCATTGACTAACCATTGAGTGTTATTTTTATTGTAAGAAATTTTGAATAACCCATATTGTGTAGAAAGGAGTTTAGTATAAAGTGGATCAAAAATGCGTCATCACTTTTGATTTTCATGCTATTTATGTGATAAGTAATATCACACATTT
This sequence comes from Saururus chinensis, assembly GCA_035235625.1. Lineage (NCBI taxonomy): Eukaryota > Viridiplantae > Streptophyta > Magnoliopsida > Piperales > Saururaceae > Saururus > Saururus chinensis. The sequence goes on along the minus strand of CP141149.1, from coordinate 18,268,026 downwards.
ACATGATATGCTCTCGCACCCCTTTGTCATCTGTTAGCAAATGGTTTTAGAGTTATATTTTTTTTGAATCTTTAGAATCTCTTTTAAGTATTATTTTACTGCAGCATTTATTGTCAATATATTTTATTGTATACTATAGGTATGTAAAGTATAATTTTTTGCTCTTATTTTGTTATTTGAATGTTTTTCTATAATTCTGTAGAGATATATGATTTTATTTTAGGTTTATTATTGATTTTGAATTTTAGGTTTTGCTACAATGTACTATAGGTTTGTTATTGGTTTTATAGAGTATGATTTTACTTTAGAGTATAATCTTACTTTAGAGGCTTATTTACTAAGCGAGATATGCTTATTATCTACTTGTTTTAGTAGTAAGGATACATATTAAATGTATAATTTTACTTTAGAATACTTGCATAATATAATTTTACTTTAGAGCATAATCTTAATTTATAGGCTTATTTTAAAGAAGATATGTTTGATATCTATTTGGTTTAGTAGTAGGGATATTTATTAAATGTATAATTTTATTTTAGAATATTTGTATAATATAATTTTACTTTAGAGTATAATCTTACTTTAGAGGCTTATTTACTAAGTGATATATTTTTAATATCTACTTATTTTAGTAGTATAAATATTTACTATAATATAACTTAATATGGAAAGCAACAATCTACTTAGATTGTAATCAACATTTTAAACGTATCATTTATCCCATATATGTGTACATGTGCTTACAAGGGTAACATACAATAACTAAGATCAAATTTTAATGTTAAAGTTAATTAACCATGTAACTAAGAACTATAATGAATAACTAGACCTCAAGATTTATGGTTTGAATTTCTAGGGTTCAAGTATAATATAAGTATAGTCTAAAGAGTATTATTATACTTCTAAAAATTATTATACTTTATATGTGAACAATATTAGGCAATATTGTTCACATACCATCTGAATCAAGTATTTGAGGCGAAGGGGAAAACTCAGGCAATGACTCCGAACCCAAATAAGGAGGTCTAGGCAAGTTCAGCCAGGTCCTTGCAACCCTTTGTCTTTGGCTCAATCTGCTTTTCATCTACATCTATTATACATCATTTTCTTTTCTTCCCCTTCTCCCCCTACCAGCAATAGCCGATCAAAGTTTTTTATTCTGGAGGACGTAACTCGTGAAGATCAAATGCAGGAACTGTGGTTTCATATAGCCGTCCCTGTTTTTGGATTTTAGGAGGATGTGTCTTAGGCTTTTCAACCAGTTTCAATTTGTGATTTGTATGATATGCGTTCCTTCTTTGAACTGATTGCCGGCACTGGTGGTTTTTCAGAGGAAAGGGATTCTCTGGCTCCTGCTGTTTTCCAGTCCCACACACGGATTCTCTGGCCCCCGTCGGCACTTCCCATTGCTGCGACTGTTCATTTCCTCAATTCCCGGTACTCCTTTTGTAGTCAAGCCACAGGGGTCTTAGGTTCGTTTTGTGTACATTACTTAGAATTAAACCCCCCAACAGCCAGCATCAACGCCCAAATCCAAGAAATCGGAGTTGAAGAAGACAACAGAGACAAGAAGTAAGCGATGAAGACCCACGCCGCCCTCATCAGCAGCTGGACGAGGCCCAGCTCCATAGTTCAATACCTGACACGGCTGGGAAAATCAGAGCTTTTTCACGGTCTCTCCGCATAACCTCTTGAATCAGCAAGTGGCAAAATTGGCGGGAATTTGTGGGTATGGGTGAGCAAGAATCCAGAGACGCGAGCCCAACACGAAATGTTTGGCCGGGAAAGAGGAAGGAATCGGAGACGACATTCCCAAAGGGAGCCTTAGACGCCCTGTACATGACTACTGCAAATGTAATGGGTGGGCATCTTGTCCTAGGTGGCAAATTAGTGGCTGCAAATTGCAATTCGTCTTTTCTGGAAAAGCTGATCAGTTCCCCTCAGAGACTTTTTATCTAACAGTTCATGAGCATTCAGATATTTCAACATCGAACTCCTCGGTTTAGTTGAATAGACCAATTGCACTCCATATGAACTAAAATCATAACACGGAGAAGAGGAGGAGAGGTTACACTGTCACATGTACACATAAACAACTATACAGACCGGCGATTTCGACGGTCTGATTAGTGAGAAGGGAATACGCAATGTGAGTTCCAATTTCTGACCTATTCCACGGGCAATTTCGAAAAAATTCCTTTCGATTTGCAAAGTGCAACCAGTGAGAAGCGAAAAAACTTTGCAATGTTTGATTTTTCTTATTTTTGAAAGGCAAGTTTGAAGTTTTCTGCCCGAAGCAAGTTTTGTCATGAAGTGAGGTTCCTTCCGAGTGTATAATGATGCAACCCAAATCACCGTCTGATAGAGGGGTTAATCTGGCACGGATCAATTTCATGGTAAGGCCTTTCTCTAGCTCTAAATCGTATGTTCATATACACGAGTTTTCATATATCGTGATATGGAACACATGACATATTTACGATTATTAGCTCCTCAATAGTTTATCATATTATCAAGTATACGATATGTAATATATCATGTTATCGACTTAGAAGAGCACGCTGAGCAGCAGAAGGATAAGGAGGAGGTCGTTATGGTGCCACATAACTACCTTGTTCTACAGATGGTGTTCTACATAAAGATTCAATTGGTTGAAGATCAGGAGACCATCTAGGACTTTTTGGCGCACTCACACAAGGAATGACCCATGGTGACACTTCTCTACACTGACTAGGTGTCTCTGCTTAGGCAGGAGTGCATAAGGAATTAGGTAATATCGTGTTCTTGAACATACGTTGCATTATATAGCGTGTTATTAATCACACGATAAAACGAACTATGGCAAAGGCCACATCTGTTTATCACTTTATTGATAATACGAAACATCCAAATATCATTGTAGAAATAACACACTAAGTTTCAAACGATATTATCGTGTATCACTAGCATATTTTTTATTACACGACATAATTTATGTCATGTTATCTGTTACATGATTTATTCACATATCGTGTTTGTAGTGACACTACGTATCGTACGTCTTGTTATCACTAACACTATTATTTTGTTGATGATTTTAGGTCATAGATCTTCAACCAACTTCTAAAGGAGCATAGTACAAAATATCTCATGCTTTATCCCTACTGTTTTTTCGGGAGATTTGTGATCCAGCACTATTACAACATTGGGACACAACATGATAAGGAGGAGATGCTCCCCAAAATAGTTAGCAACTTGATAAAGAGGCTGAATGTTAACACCAATAGTAGTTTCATTCCGATCTACGTCACTAGCCATTTTCTTCTGCTAATTGCCTGATGTAGAGAGAAGAGGTTTAGGTTCACTAAAGGGTGACTACAATCACCACTTTATAGAGGTGAATTACATTCGAAAAAAATTTGCCGCAGAAATGGAGAGGGTCCTACACATAAAGGGTGCAACAAAGTGGTCAATGATGAAGATTAACAAATGCTCATATCAAGAAACAAACGAAGATTGTAGTGTGTTCCTCATATATTATATAGTGAAACTAGTTGGAGGAGTCCTTTAACCTGATTTTACCCAAGCCGAGATCAAAATTTTGGTCAGGCTTCAGATTTGTGTGGCAATTCTTCATGGGTGAATCGATCAAGAATTCAATCCAGAAGTGGATGAATTGTAATATAGTTTATTGTTTTTTATGGAGTGTTACTGACTTTACACAATTTATAAAGTATACTCACCTATTTTATTTTACTTCCCTATCATGTATTTAGTGATAGCCGATTGTATAATTAGCATGACGCATATACGTAAGGCATGTTACTAATAACATGAAGCCATGTTAAATCGTCTAAGTTAGATGACAAGTCATGTAAGCAACAACACGCCAATTGCTATGTCGTGTCATCATTCAGTTGACTGTTGTTTACATCGTGTTAGGAAGCACATGATATCCCCGTTGGTCGTGTATTCAATTAGACAAAATATATTTAGGACATGCCATATTAGTGTGACGATTGTGTAATCGAGAACCCGACTATATGTTTATCATGTCACTGATAATGCGAGAAGGACAAAATTGCAAAAAATGGACTGGAGGACAAAGTTTAATGAGAAAAAACATACTAACTTTTATTAATACTATTCTTTACAAAACATGAGTCCATTACAATAATAATATTCTTTATAGAACATAAAAAAATATAAAAAATCCATCAATCGACCACCATATGTGTTCCCCATCCATGCTCTGTCTGTAATTTTCAACATTTGTCTCCTGGGGATCCACCACCAACTGCAAGGGATAGAAAAAAACACAGTCAATAAATTGAAAATTACAATGAAGATTCTACAGAAAAAGGTACACCAGCTATCTCTATGACCACAATCTAGTCAGCCACCAAAAAAAATAGGTTAGACAAACGAGACATTGAAATAAAGCCGGATTATGAGTCATCCTCCCTAGAGGTGGATGAGAACTGCACCGGTCTCCTCATCTACCTCAAAGGCTGACGAAGTCATGATCAAGCATCATTTCAATGTCTAGATCGCCCTATGTTTTACTCAGATAGCTGACCATGCTCTGCTCATGGAAACATATGGTGTTTGATCTGCCCAAGCATTATCCCGACAATCTCACCGATTCTGGTCTTGATCTAACCAGAGGGCCGGATTTATAATGGCCGATTCGAGTCAAGGTCAGCGTCGGACATTTAGGAGATGTCCTCGCGAATTGGTGACTTGGACTTATGGAGTGACTCTTCAAAAATTGGAGTGGCTCTTCAGAAATTGATCATTTATTTAATGCTATTGTCGTGCTATTGATATTATGATATTAAGGGTATCATGTAATTAGTGACACGCAATGCAAGAAACATAGAGTATTCATTGCAATTATTTTCTTCTCGTGTAATTGGTAACACGTTAATCCTTTGTGCGTGTTTTCGATTACGCGATTACATATACTCACCCCATGACTATCAATGGTCCGCCCCTAGTTGGAAAACCCTAACTTCAGCAGGCCCATGACCCACACTCATTACATAATTATGCCCTTAATCATGAGACTCCTACTAAAAAAATAAAATCGTATAGTTGTTAAACAAATAGACTAAAATAATGATTTATTGTGCCTACAAAGGCCTACTGAACCTGTAACATATGGGGTTATGGTGGCAATAGAGTTGTACCATCACTACGTGTGGATGCAATGAGAGGCGCATTTTTAGATGTTTGATAAGTGTTGTGATTTATCATTGTTCTTTTTCCTAAAGAACAAGTGCAAATGCCTTATAAATAGTGGGCAGGGGATTCATGAGAAGTACCTTCCCGCGCACAATGGCGAAAGAGTTATAGAGTCTCATTAAATCTAAAAGACTTTCTCCTCATGATCTCAATCATGGAGAACTTTCATGACACCCTAAACACAGGTAGGAAAAGAATGATAAGATGTAAGTTCATCCCAAAAAGCCCCTAACTTTTTGATGTAAGTTCAAGATCTAATAACTACATGTGATTAAGACAAAACCCTTTATATTTTATTCCATCAATTGGTATCGAGGTTAGGTTGGTGGCGACCAGTGGCAACCTCGAGTTTTTTGGCCACACTCTAGTGTCATCACTAGATGACCGCCGGACCACTTGACAGCCGCTTGACTTTCAGGCGATTGTCGGACTGTTGGCTAGAGCATGCGCCAACCAGAGCCACCGCCGACAGGTGCTGTGCTCTGGTAGGCACCACAACACTCTTGGTCCTCTGGCCGGGAAGGCACAGTCTAGTGGTGGCAAAAGTTCATTTTTTTTATTGTTTTTGCATAAAAAAATTTGTGGGTTTTTCAATCATCGGATCAGTCCTAATGACCCATCTCGCATTGACCAGTGTCGTCGTTGTACACAAAGCTACTAGACTTCGTCTTTTTCCTCTTGTTCATTTTTTAATTGATCCACCTAAAATTCGTTGTTGTTCGTCTCCAACGCTTTTGGATTCTCTGTTGTTAGGAAAAAATTTCTTCAAGCCTTTTGTGCATCGGTTGCCTCATCGGATGATAGAAATGCAACCCACTTTTCATAGGGTCATCTACAACTTCTCATGGCGAGAGGTTCAAGATGACCCTCCTGCGGGTCAAGACAGACCCGCCAACGCAGGTCTGAACCAACCTGCATTGGGCATAGGTTAGATCCAACCATTTTGCAAACAGGGTCCACATACCTAGTTTAGCCCATTTTGGGCAAAAAAATCATTTCTTTCTTAAAAGGTTTATGGAATATTTGTGTGTGTATATTACTTATCTTTAAAGGGTTTTAATAACGTAATGAGCTGGCCAGGGGATCTAAAATGCAACCTTATGGTTTGTTAATTTTTTAAAATTGTTAAGTGCACCACTTGTGTAATTTTATGAGAGATAGTACATTAGATACATCGTAAGCTTCACCAAAATTCAAGGATCACATCTGGAGGCAGATGCAGTCATATGGTATTAATGTGTATTTTTTCTCTTTCAAGGGCCTTAGTGGTTCCAAGTTGTACTTTTTTTAAGAATTGTACATGGACTCTATTATATTAATTATGGTGTGTGATGATAGAAACCCCTAACCGAATCCCAAATGCCCATTGACAAAATTAAAAAAAAGGCCCTTGTCCATTTTGTTTATTCATTTTTTATAATTTGATAATTATTTATACTTATCATATTATTCTCCCTAGCCCTCTTGACTTTGGGATATTATAGGAAATGGTGATATGCACAAATTAAGTTCTCACGCCTGTTGGGATGACTTAGAAGTGGCCAAAACATTTTAAGTCATTTTTAAAATATGAATTATACAGAATATCACTATAGGGCGCATAATTTCACATAAAGAACTATTTTGATGTCATTAAAATTTTAATTATGTGACAATGATTATCATCTGACCCTATAGAGAGGTGGTAGTTATAGTCATATGATTAAAATACGGTGGAGGTTTATTTGTTGTAAACATGGGTTAATCCCTAGGCCTAAAGGTACGAGATTTTCCCATTATGTATCATTGTATAAACCACTAGCCTTATCATGAAACAAAATGTCTATTTGTTTCTATAAAATTTTAGTAATTTTGGTGCAGAATGCAACCTTTGCCCAAAGGGAGTTCAAAATTTAACTTGTTGATTTTAGCATTGGCTATTATTATATTTAAGTTTGTTTCTTGTCCCATTAATTATATGTATGTATTTGTCTTTTATTTCATCTTATCTATCTTTTATTTCTGACCCTAACAACACCTTCTATTATTGTCTAGGGACAATTTTTTGGACTAAGAAGAAAATATATTTTTATTATCAGGGTACATGGACTTAGATTTAGACTTTTGTATAGATGTACCCTCAACCTCTACGGATAAAAGCACCCCAAGTGAGGTAGCATTATTTGAAAAGTGGGAGTGGTCTAATTGCTTATGATGCTCATAAAGTCTCACATAAATAAGAACATTAGGGGATCTATCCCAAAATGGGCTATAGTGATAGAACTTTTGAACACTATTGAGCTCAATTCAAGAGTTCTGATAAAAGTTTGGCCAACACCTTAATGTACAAGTTGTTATCTATAAAGCTAACAGATGACAAAGGGGTGCGAGAGCATATCATGCAAATGCGTGATATTACTAATCAGTTAAATAGCATGAAAATCAAAAGTGATGACACATTTTTTATCCACTTTATACTAAACTCCTTTCTACACAGAAATTTCTTACAACAGAAATAACACTCAATGGTCAGTCAATTATTTTCTGAGTATGTGTGTCCAGGAAGAAGGGAGATTTAAGCTAGAGAAGCTAGAAATTGTTTATCTAGTTTCTCATAAAAGACAAAAAAGAGAAATTATAGTGCTCCAAACAGGAAGTTGGTAAAGGTCATGTGTTGATAAAGTCTACTGGCATCACTAAGGAACTAAATATTTTTTTTTGCAAGAAGAAAGGATACATCAAGAAAGATTGCCCTAAATATCAATAGTGGCTTGCCAAGAAAGTGGGTAAATTCATGACTTTTGTGTGTTATGAATCTAATTATGTAGATTCTAATAATAATAACACATGGTGGATTGACTCGGGTTCTATAATCTATATTTCTACGGTTTCTCAATCTAAGGAATCGAATGATGGGGAACACAACATCTATTTAGGCAATAAGATGTGTTGAAAGGTTGAAGGTGTGGGAACATATCGACTTGTTCTTTATACGATATACACCTTAGATTCAAAGAGAACCTTTCATATTCTATGTTTTTCAAAGAATTTGGTTTCTTTGTCAAGACTAGTACCTTATGACTTTAATTTTTAGTTTATGAATTCATCATTCCTGATTATTAAAGATTAAGTTACCATTGGTTTTGGTTCCTTGATAAATGAGTTAATGTCTCTCTTTGTACGTTTCTTTTGAATAATCTATAATGTATGTGTATGGTAGTGTTATTAAAAAGAATTCTTTTATGTTATGGCACAGGCAGCTGGGGCATATCTTCATTGACCGCTTAAAGAGATTAAGAAAAAATGAGTCTTAAAAACTCTAAATTTTACTAATTTTGAGATATGCATAGACTACATAAAGGGAAAGTAGACTAACAAGTCTTCTAAGGGTGCTAATTGGCATAATGAGAAACTAGGTATCATACACACTGATATTTGTGGACCATTTAGTACACATTTTCTAAATGGTCAAAAGTATATCATTACATTTATAGATGATAATACCCGATACATGTATCTTTATCTATTAAATAAAAAGGTTGAATCATTTTATGCTTTCAAGACTTATAAAGAAAATGTAGAGAAACAATTTGGTATGAGTATCAAAATCGTTCGTTCAAACAGAGGAGGAGAATTCTATGGCAGGTACATAGAGATTGGACAAAAACTCAATCTATTTGCGTAGTTCCTGAAGGAACATGGTATTGTTGCATAATATACAGTAGTACTAGGCACACCACAACAAAATAAAGTGGCAGAAAGAAGGAACCGCACTTTGATGGACATGGTGAGGATCATGATTAATAATTTCTCTCTTCCTCTCAATATGTAGAGTGAAGCCTTAAAGACAGTTGTGTACATTTTAAATCGAGTTTCATCTAAAGTTGTTCACAAAACACCCTTTAATATATAGAATAGATGAAAACTAAGTTTAGATCATGTACACATTTGGGGTTGTCTTGTTGAGGTTAGGGTGTACAATCCACTTGAGAAGAAGCTTGACCCTAGGATTGTTAGTGGTTTTTTTATTTACTATGCAGAAGGTCTAAGGGTTATAGGTTTCATTGTCACTTGCACATCCCTATAGTGGTAAAAGCTCGGAATGCACGTTTTCTTGGAAATGACAACTTCAGTGGGGGTATTTCCCCAAAAACACATTGTGCTTGAGGAAGCACGGGTTCTAATTTTTATGCCTACATTAGGTGGAGGTTCACATGTTGCATCACCTATGGTAATTCCAGAGCATCCTATCATTCTACCACCATCCCCTCTAGAACAAGTTGTTGAAGCGCGTATTATACAGGTACCTCCACCTGTGGATGAAATAGGACTTCAACAGTCCTCAAAAGTAAGGAAACGTGACCTTCTGACTATGTTGTATACCTGCAGGAACCTGAAGAAAATGTTAGACTTATTCAAGTTCCTATTATGTTTTGACAGGCCATGAATGGAGATAACTCTAGCAAATAGTATAATGTCATGAAGGATGAGATAAAATCTATGACCAGTAATCAAGTCTAGGATCCCATAGACTTACCATGGGGCGTAAGGACTATTGGCTATAAATGGGTCTAGAAGACTAAATTAGATCAATCTAGTAACATCAGCATATATAACACCCAACTTGTTTCCAAAGGTTTTCTTTACAAAGATAATATCAACTACAATGAAATCTTCTTTCCGGTTTCTATGAAAGATTTATGAAAAGTTATTTTGGCCTTTGTAGCTCATTATGACCTACAGTTACATATAATGGATGTGAAGACAATGCTTTTAAATGGGGATCTTGAGGAGGAGGTGCACATGAATCAGCCTGAAGAATTCACCTTAAATAAAGGAAGTCATCTGATTTGTAGACTAAAGAAGTCAATATATAGACTAAAACAAGTCTTCTAACAATGGTATTTGAAGTTCAACGATGTTATTACTTCATTTAGTTTTAAGAAGAACATTGATGATCAATGCATATACTGTAAAGTTAGTGGGAGTTGTTACACATTTCTAGTCTTATATGTTGATAACATACTATTTGCAAGCAGTGACTTAGGGATGTTGCATAAGTCTAAGAAGTTTCTTTCTCAAAACGTTCACATAAAAAATTTAGGAGACGCATCTTGTGTCATAGGGATTGAGATCTATCATGATAAACCCAGAAGGATCCTTAGGTTGTCTCAACAGGCCTATATTAATAAAGTTCTAAAAAGGTTTAACATGAAAAATTGTTTGCGTAGTGCAACTCCTATTGTGAAGGGTGACAAATTCGGCATGTTCTATTGTCCAAAGAATTCTTTAGAATTAAAAAGCATGAAAATAATTTCCTATGCATTGGCTGTTGGTAGTATGATGTAATCAGAGGTATGTACAAAACCAAACATTATCTTTGTCATGGGAATATTGGGTAGATACCAAAAAAATTCAAGGATGGATCATTGGAGAGTTGCAAAAAAGGTTATGATGTATCTATAAGGAACGAAAGACTACAGGCTTATATATAGACATTCTAATTAGCTAGAGCTAGTCGGGTACATAGATACAAACTTTGCTAGTTTCGTTGACTTGAAAAAATCGACATCATGTTACATTTTCCTTTTAGCAGGCGGTGTTAGTCTCTTGGAAAAGTATTAAGCAAACCCTTACTACTTCGTCAACTATGGAGACAGAGTTTGTTACTTGTTATTAGGACACATCATATGCTACTTGGCTAATGAACTTTATCACAAGGCTTACTATTATGGATTTTATTTATATGTCATTAAAAATGTTCTGTGATAACAGTGCTGTTGTGCTCTTCACAAAGAACAACAAAAGTGGAAGTCGGAGTAAGTACATTGACATCCAGTATCTTGTTGTCCAAGATCATATTAATGAAGGGACAGTTGTTCTTAAGTGTATAAGTACTGAGCTAATGGTTGTTGATCCAATGACTAAGGGCTTACCCCTTCTCTATATAAGAGTCATGTGGATCGTATGAGTTTTATTAGTTCATCGTGCATTTGATTTAACATGGGAGTTACATATATCTGGATTTTTTTATTTAACATGGGAGTTACATTTTCTTTCTTGTGATGTCTTATTTTATGTGCACTTAAGTATGAGGCAATGTTTGGACAATGAGTCGGAGCATGCCTTCACTCATATTTATATGTCTTTGCCACATATAGCAATTAAACAGTAGATTAGTTACATTGTGATACATGAAAGGGAATGTTCTCATATGAAGACATCACCGCCTTGATTTGTACAATTAGGAAATTTTGTAAAAGTATAAAGTTACCACATAGAGTTCGAAGGGTATCATTTTTTCCAAAGCAGTATGCACATACAAAGATATTTTAAATTTTCCCATTACCTACTTCGTTATTTTTTAAATAAAATATTCTTCTCAAATTTTGTATAATTAAGCCAAGTGAGGGATTTTATTTCTATAACTCAATTGAGAAGTTATGTCAAGTAGGATAATATTATATTTATTTTAAATTAAAATAGAAGATGGCCCAACTGTCACAATTGATACTTATTTTGGGCTTTTAAAACTGTCTAAGTATTGGACTTGAGTCATGATACCTATTAAGTTGTAATTTTAGTGGCAAATAGACCATTGCTTTACCTCTAAATGGATGATTAGGATTCTAGGGTTCTTAATAATGATGTCTTAGTTTAGTTATAAATATACCATGAGCCATCTTAATCTGATACCTAAAACGAGAATTAATCTCAGCCAAATTCTAAACTAAAAACTTATTGTGAAAGTTTGTAGAAAATTAATAGAAGAAAAGCTTCATTAACGAAGATATAGGTTTCTTTAAGTTCTAATGGCTACATGTGAGTCTAATAGAGTGTTTGGTTGTTACTCATGTTTTGTAACAACTTCTCCTATAAATTTGGGGAAGTTTTAAATTTCTACTATAATTTTGTAGGGGGAACTTTGGCATTCTGACCTATTTGGCTGCTCCTACACTTTGAAAAGTGTAAGAGTAGCCAAACACCTTATTAGGCTTTATTAGACTTTGCTCTTGCTTTTTACTCTAATTAGTTTCTTTGCCATTATTTTCAAGTACAGGGCTATATGAGATGATAGTACTCCACGCAGGAGGGTGGGTGGCAAAGACTCATAAAGCTCCTATTACCCCTCTCATCATCCTCTCCCAGCTTCTCTGCAGAGCCCACTTGGATTGTGCTGAACGTGTAGATGACAAAAGCCTCCGGTTTGGAGTACTGTACATGTTGTCCAAATTGACAGGCTAACAAACAGATCCTTCGTGTAGCCTCCGTGTCGTTGAGATATCATGATCCATTTATTCCAATTTTTCGAGTCATTAATTTGAATACTTTCGTATCTTCATGTTACATGTTGCTTGGCAAGTTTACACTTAAGACGGATTTCACCCTGTGTTTGTACTTTGCATAGACTTGGCCCAACTATTTTATTTGTTTATGTCTCCGTCCATTGACCTACCTATGCAGGACCAAGGGTTGGTTAGCCAACTACTCCACCAATGACATGGTAGAAGATTGATTTTAATTCTCGCACTAACCATGTGTGCGCCAAAAAGGAGCCAAATAGCAAACCAGCCGTACATAATCAGCTATTACTAGCACAAAACAGCTAAATCTGAAATGATTTATTCAATACACAGGCTATGAGGACAATCTGGTTTCCCAATTCAACCAGAAGCCCGGTCATGTTCTCCAAAAACGTGCCTGTATAGCCTGTAGAACTAGTTCATGATTATTTCTTGAATAGCTTCACCTCAAAAGATAAGCAGTTGACGTCAATATTGTCAAGTAATTACAAAGTAAATTATTTACATTTCAACTCCAATTTGATATATTTTTTTGAAATTTACTTTAAATATCGTTTCTACTCTTATGAATTAAAAAATATTGATAGGAAGAAACTGATCACATCAAACATTTTCCAATTACCACACATTCTTGGTAGGCTATCACCAGCAACACTAAGGAGCACTTAACCCAAAGTTGAAGCAGCAACTGCAAAAGGGCCTCCAAATATGGAAGTCTAAACAAGCTGAAGCATAATCAACCTTATATGGGATCCAATCTTCGATTGAGGACTATACATCCAAATGGATCTTCTCAAATATATACTATTAAAACAAAGAAGTTCTAGATGAAAGACACTCATGATTAGTAGCAAATAAAGTTAGCCCCAGCAGTTTTCTCCATATAAACATGGCAAAATTAAGCAAATGAGATATTGTCACTACCTTTCTTTCATCATAGTTTTCTGTAACATGCCTTACTGGAGGCAATAGAAGAAGCTTTCCCAGATAATCCTAATTACTACTTCATCTAACCTATCTGGATAAGTAGAGCTCACAACATTCTTCGAGACAAAGCTCACATATTTTAATTAGGAGAAGACTCTGTAGGTCTAGCACAGTCCAGTATTTAACATAATGCCATGAGTAAAGATGTTGGTATTCAAAAATAAATTGTAATTTCTTAAAAAGGGTACTATAACTTTTTATGTAAACCATATCATTAAGTGTTGCTTCCTCTATTCATTGCTTGTGCATGGTTTTCCTTTTTTCCATTTTGCATGAGATTGCCTCTTTACAACCTTTTACATCATAGCCTTCTCTCTTTACGGTTTCTTTTTGTTATTACAACAATTTAAAATAAATTTTTTAACCACTTCAAACAAAGAAAACCCATAATTAATTTGATTATGATCAATAGATGTCAGTAAAAAGTGTCACATCTACTAGAAGATTCAAAATAAATGAGTGATCAGTTGGTTCAAATCTCAAAATGAAGTTTATAAAAACTAATAAAAGAATCTCTCCCCTAACACTTCTTCTAAAAAAATCCCTCATTTGCTTCACTGATTCACCATCATCATCAGCACCTAATCCTATTTGTATGGGGTCGGCCACAGGGATTATGCTCCGTATTCGGCCCTATCACAGAACATTTCTTCATCTCCTCTCCCCAGTTCTTTCTAAGTTACCATCAGTCATCCACTTTTTCTTATAGGGAACTCTATAAGTATTGATTAGTTCTCCTTATACTGGCTGTTTGTGATCTCCTTCGAACATGCCCAAGCCATCTCAATTGGCATTCTCTCAATTTATCAAGAATTGAGGCTACCCTGAAGTTCCTCTAATATGGCCATTTCTCATATGATCCCTAACAAGCAGAAAATACATTGAGAACGACACAAAAACTGATGAAATATCGTATTCACGACAATTCAAAGCACAATAGTCTCTCTAAAAAAACGAGCAATCCAAACAATGGTACAAATCCTTTCACCAACATTTAATTTGCTAAAATTAATTGCTGCAGTACATGTTCATGCAAGCAGAAAATTAGAAAAGACATCCCAGTAAGAAATTAGATTTCTTTTAACTTCTTTTTATGCGAATCAAAACGGAATATGCTGATTAAGTGTATTGACGGCAACAATTTAGATAGATGATGCATAAACAGGAATGGTACAGCCCCATATCAAGGACAGTTTGAGCAAAAATGGACAGATCAATAAAGCTAAGCTGGGATCTTAAGAGCTATATAGGAGAACAGAGCCACAAAGAATTCACTGAACAATTGAAATTGCAATCAATCAAATTTTTTTTTTCTTTTGCATAGATAGCAGAAGCTCGTAAACAGATAGAAGAACGAAGCAGAAGATAATAAAGGTATAAACTTTATGGTAAAACAGATAAAAGAAAGTGGAATAAAACATGATGAAGAAAAGATCGAAGCTAAAACCAGGAAGAAATAGCATGAATCTCTTTAGTTCAGGTCTCCATAATCTTTCTACATAGAAATTATTTCAACAGAACCAATTCAATCAGCGTCCACCCGGTGGGCAGGGAGATCGAGTAACCAGTGGGGGGGAGCTTTCATGGCGAGCCGGCATCTGCAGTGACTGGTCGGAGGGGTGGATGGTCATAGGCGAGCCGGCGTCCATAGTCGAGGAACCTCTGCTGGCATTTTTAACCTTCCACTCTTACACCTACTTAGTTACGGGTAAAAACCGAAAAAGGGTGCAACCAAACACCCTATAAACCCTTTATATTTTATTTTATTATTATAAATTTATTTTTCCTGCATTTCTTTTGAATATCAGTTTTATTGTTTAATTAAAATCACTAATATTTTTTAAATGTAACTATGTTATTAAGAGTCTCGTTTATATGAGCCCAGGATCATATACGCCTAGTGCAGACTCATATAGACTTTTTTTAACTAATTAATATAAGACTTAGAGATTATATAATTTTACTATATCTGCCTATGTCCCTTCTCTATCTTTTCTCTTTACTATTAATTCACAAAAGCCTTCAAACCCTTACATCTCTTTAGAAAGGCCCCCAAACCTATCAAAAGACATAAAATTTTTGCCGGTAAAAGGAAGCTGCAGATTGAGAATGGTTCAGACACTTGTCATGGCAAATGCATCAAGCCAGCATTCAAATACATAACATTCAATATAACCAATATACCAACTGTAACTTTACATTCTCTCAACATCCCATTGAACCATTGAATCTTTTCTGAGTTTTTTCCAGACCGAAAAAGAAAATATTCTATATTTCTTAGTTTTTTTAAAAAATATCAATAAATTTGGACTTACATAATATAAAAAAAAGTTTTAGACATAAATACCCCTGAGTCAGGGTTTAGGGTTTTATATTGTGTAAACGCATTACACTGTCACATGTACACATAAACGACTATACAGGCCGGCGATTTCGATGGTCCAATTAGTGAGAAGGGAATACGCAATGTGAGTTCCAATTTCCAACCTATCCCACAGGCAATTTCGAAAAAATTCCATTCAATTTGCAATGTGCAACCAGTGAGAAGCAAAAAAACTTTGCAATGTTCAATTTTTCTTACTTTTGAAAGGCGATTTTAAAATTTTTTGCCCGAAGCAAGTTTCGTCATGAAGTGAGGTTCCTTCCAAGTGTATACTGACGCGACCCAAGTAAAGCAATGAATTTTGACAAAAATCACCATCTGATCAAGGGGTTAATCCAGCTTGGATCAATTTTATGGTAAGGCCTTTCTCCATCTCTAAATCGTATGTTCATATACACGAGTTTTCATATATTGTGATATGGAACACATGACATATTTATGATTATTAGCTCCTCAATAGTTTATCGTATTATCAAGTATACAATATGTAATATATCATGCTATCGATTTGGAAGAACACGCTAAGCAGCAGAAGGACAAGGAGGAGGTCGTTATGGTGCCACATAACTACCTTGTTTTACATATGGTGTTCTACATAGAGATTCAATTGGTTGAAGATCAGGAGACCATCTAGGACTTTTTGGCGCATTCACACAAGGAATGGCCCATGGTGACACTTCTCTACACTGACTATGTGTCTCTGCTTAGGCAGGAGTGCATAAGGAATTAAGTAATATCGTATTCTTGAACATACGTTGCATTATATAGCGTGTTATTAATCACACGATAAGACAAACTATGGCAAAGGCCACATCTGTTTATTGCTTTATTGATAATACGAAACATCCAAATATTGTTGTAGAA
Organism: Saururus chinensis; assembly: GCA_035235625.1. Lineage (NCBI taxonomy): Eukaryota > Viridiplantae > Streptophyta > Magnoliopsida > Piperales > Saururaceae > Saururus > Saururus chinensis. The sequence goes on along the minus strand of CP141149.1, from coordinate 18,251,283 downwards.
ATAACATGCTAAGTTTCAAACGATATTATCGTGTATCACTAGCATATTTTTTATTATAAGACATAATTTATGTCATGTTATATGTTACATGATTTATTCACATATCGTGTTTGTAGTGACACGACGTATCATACGTCTTGTTATCACTAACACTATTATTTTGTTGATGATTTTAGGTCATAGATCTTCAGCCAACTTTTGGAGGAGCATAGTACAAAATATCTCATGCTTTATCCCAACTATTTTTTTGGGAGATTTGTGATCCAACACTACTACAACGTTGGGACACGGCATGATAAGGAGGAGATGCTCCCCAAAATAGTTAGCAACTTGATAAAGAGGCTAAATGTTAACACCGAGAGTAGTTTCATTCCGATCTACGTCACTAGCCATTTTCTTTTGCTAATTGCCCGATGTAGAGAGAAGAGGTTTAGGTTCACTAAAGGGTTACTACAATCACCACTTTATAGAGGTGGATTACATTTGAAAAAAATTTGCCGCAGAAATGGAGAGGGTCCTGCACATAAAGGGTGCAACAAAGTGGTCAATGATGAAGATTAACAAATGCCCATATCAAGAAACAAACGAAGATTGTGGTGTGTTCCTCATATATTATATAGTGAAACTGGTCGGAGGAGTCCTTCAACCTGATTTTACCCAAGCCGAGATCAAAATTTTGGTCAGGCTTCAAATTTGTGTGGCAATTCTTCATGGGTGAATCGAACAAGAATTCAATCCAGAAGTGGATGAATTGTAATATAGTTTATTGTTTTTTATGGAGTGTTACTGACTTTACACAATTTATAAAGTATACTCACCTATTTTATTTTACTTCCCTATCATGTATTTAGTGATAGCTGATTGTATAATTAGCATGACGCATATACGTAAGGCATGTTACTAATAACATGAAGCCATGTTAAGTCGTCTAAGTTAGATGACAAGTCGTGTAAGCAACAACACGCCAATTGCTATGTCGTGTCATCATTCAGTTGATTGTTGTTTACATCGTGTTAGGAAGCACATGATATCCCCGTTGGTCGTGTATTCAATTAGACAAAATATATTTAGGACATGCCATATTAGTGTGACGATTGTGTAATCGAGAACCCGACTATATGTTTATCATGTCACTGATAATGCGAGAAGGACAAAATTGTAAAAAATGGACTGGAGGACAAAGTTTAATGAGAAAAAAAATACTAACTTTTATTAATACTATTCTTTACAAAACATGAGTCCATTACAATGATAATATTCTTTACATAACATAAAAAAATATAAAAAATCCATCAATCGACCACCATATGTGTTCCCCATCCATGCTCTGTCTGTAATTTTCAGCATTTGTCTCCTGGGGATCCGTCCACCACCAACTGCAAGGGATAGAAAAAAACACAGTCAATAAATAGAAAATTACAATGAAGATTCTACAGAAGAAGGTACACCAACTATCTCTATGACCACAACCTAGTCAGCCACCAAAAAAAATAGGTTAGACAATCAAGACATTGAAATAAAGCCAGATTATGAGTCATCCTCCCTAGAGGCGGATGAGAACTGCACCGGTCTCCTCATCTGCCTTAAAGGCTGACGAAGTCATGATTGAGCATCATTTCAATGTCTAGATCGCCCTGTGTTTTACTCAGATAGCTGACCATGCTTTGCTCATGGAGACATATGGTGTTTGATCTGCCCAAGCATTATCCCGACAATCTCATTGATTCTGGTCTTGATCTAACCAGAGGGCCGGATTTATAATGGCCAATTCAAGTCAAGGTCAGCGTCGGACATTTAGGAGATGTCCTCGCGAATTGGTGACTTGGACTTATGGAGTGACTCTTCAAAAATTGGAGTGGCTCTTCAAAAATTGATCATTTATTTAATGTTATTATCGTGTTATCAATATTACGATATTAAGGGTATCATGTAATTGGTGACACGCAATGCAAGAAACATAGAGTATTCATTGCAATTCTTTTCTTCTCGTGTAATTGGTAACACGTTAATCCTTTGTGCGTGTTTTCGATTACGCGATTACATATACTCACCCCTTGACTATCAATGGTCCGCCCCTAGTTGGAAAACCCTAACTTCAGCAGGCCCGTGACCCACACTCATTACATAATTATGCCCTTAATCATGAGACTCCTACTAAAAAAATAAAATCCTATAGTTGTTAAACAAATAGACTAAAATAATGATCTATTGCGCCTACAAAGGTCCACTGAATCTGTAACATAAGGGGTTATGGTGGGATACAATAGAGTTGTACCATCACTATGTGTGGATGCAATGAGAGGCGCATTTTCAGATGTTTGATAAGTTTTGTGATTTATCATTGTTCCTTTTCCTAAAGAACAAGTGCAAATGCCTTATAAATAGTAGGCAGGGGATTCATGAGAAGTACCTTCCCGCGCACAATGGCGAAAGAGTTATAGAGTCTCATTAAATCTAAAAGACTTTCTCCGCATGATCTCAATCATGGAGAACTTTCATGACACCTTAAACACAGGTAGGAAAAGAATGATAAGGTGTAAGTTCATCCCAAAAAGCCCCTAACTTTTTGAAGTAGGTCACCACAGAGGATTTTTCCTACTAGAGAGAAGAAATAGCTAAGTGAATCTAATAAATACAAGGAGTATTACTTTGGGGAAAACGTTCACAGATGTCACTCCATACTTCTCATGCCTTGTCTATATATCATTGAAGCTTTGCTAGAGAGCAAAATCTTGAGAAGCAAACGTGGCATTCGGACATTGAAAAGTCCCATTGATGAACACCAATTTATTCTTGGCATTGATTGTCATATACATAGCCCGATTCTATGTTGAATAATTGTCTCTAGTCAAGGTACAAAAGACAAGAAAAGTACCAAGATTATTTGAGTTGAAGATAATATGGATTGGAAGAATCAATGGAGGCGGCACAACTTGTACCAGTGCGACTCATTTGTGACGAGTTCCTGGAGTGAGCACCGTCTCATCGTATGCAACATAGAAATTGCTAGACATTTAAGCTTGATAAGAAGAAGTCTGGTGAGGGATGTCCCTCCTAAGCTACCATGTAAAATTGGCTTAGAATACACTAGAAAAAATCATTAATGTTTGATCTAGTACAAATAAAGAAATTTACAGCAACAACCATGATTTGGGTCACTCAGGTATAAAAAGAAAACTAAACAAACTACACAAGGTAATCAGCTTAAAACTTCTATAGCAACAATATTCAAAGAAATCAGCACCGGATACACTCGTGATATAAACCAACACGTTACGAAGCAATCGATTGCCAAATGATATAGCTCCATCATTTGTCTTACTAGACATTGAACGATCGAGTAATTTATCAAAACGATTGATTGTTCATGTTACTGTAGTTTTTCTGATCAATATTTCTTGGAACCCGATTGATCATTTGAGGTATTAGACTAGAGGTTGCCTTCTAGAGAATAAGTGATCGATTGTCCTTCAATACCGATCCATCATACCTTGTATTTATCAACAAAAAATTTTGTTTTAATGGTGAGTGACTATGAGTTTCATCAACAAAACACCATCTTCTTTAATTTGGAAACAAATGCCAAGTTTGATACTCCCATAATTGTTGGCCTTACGCATGTCCCAACTGGTTAGGGTTTCATCAACTAAATACCATATTTTTTTGCTAACAACTCTTAATACCATGTTTCATATTGTTGGCTTTGGGCAAAAAAATATATGAGAAACTAGAATTTTAGAAGGTCTCTTTTAGAAATATTCTTCCACAGTTCCACTCAAGGCTTTGTCCTAGTGGTTGAACTACATATGAAATTTGAAAGCCCAGTTCCCTTTTAGTTGTGCATAAATAACCTTTTTCTATCTTTGGTACAATCATGGAACACCCATTTCCAGCGATCAAATACTTTTTGCCAGGCTCAATGATTAGACGAAAACAGTAGCTAGGAATCTTAGGGGTCAAAAACGTACTTCTTTTAAACGAAAAGCTCAACACTTTTTTTCCTTATAAACTCGAGTACTTAAAACAAGTGTTCAAGCTGCTGATTCTGAAACTAATTAGTAAAATTTGATACTAATCATCTACATTTGTTCAGCTGAAAACCAATAAATAATTTTCAATTACCTGCTCTTTCAACTTGGTAATGTCAATGGAATGGAGAAAATGACATAAAAATTTTCCATCATTGAAACCACTTATTTGACAACTAGGTTTCCAAATCTGTGTCATCAGCGCACTTATGCTTGCACAAATAACAGCCTAGATCCTCCTCCCAATATGGGCACTTTATAGTGTAACTCAGCACTTTATGTATCAATTATATTTAAAATTTACTGATTCTGATGCTTAATAGATATTTAGTACTCATAGCTCATTTTTTTTGCCTCTAAATTAAACTTATATCACATAATTAAACCTAAAGAACCATGTGATCAATAAGAAGGTGCCTTATGCCGACCACTTTAGTGGCGTGGGTTACATCTCCTAAGACATTGATGGCTTCTTCTTTATGCAATGCCTTATCACCACCTCAACGTTAATAGTTTTGGCTTCTTCTGCCCACACTGAGACTGCCTCATGCTCATGAAAATGGTGGGAATATGCACACCATATGAAACATCTAATGAAGGTTTTGTTTTTTTTTGGTTGGTTATGCTGAGTTGTTGTCTTGTACTCCAGGTTATTCCCTTCTTTTTTTGTCCGATACTTTTATTCAAACCGTGTCCTGATGGATTTTTTCTCCACATTCTACATTATGTTTCAAGTTTGTTACTTTGTTTCAGATTTACTCTGTTGAAATTTTCGCCAAATTCTCTAGATATACATAATACATAGATATATATAAAGAAAATGGAAGTCATTCATTTAATGTGCTGTTTAATATGTAAGAAGAAGAAGAAGAAAGAATGAATTCGTTCATCTTAATGTGAACGAAGTCAGAGATATGTACCCAAACATATGCAGCAGCTGCCATTACCTTCCAGAACCCAGATCACCGTTTGTCGTATAAGCAGCCATATTACCTTCCAGAAACCATGTCACTATTTGTCGTTTAAGCCGTCATATTAATGGGACACTTTTAAGTCTCAATTGCAAAACCAGACTGGTGCTTCGAATACGTCAAACTCAAACCAGAATGGTTCTGATATATCGCAGTATCTGTCACACAGTTTGCTGACATTGCTGTACTTTATGTGATTTTTTTTTGCACATTCAACACCACAAACTCCAAAACAACACTCTGTTAACACGAGTACGAGAAAACTTGTCCAACTTTGAAATAAATCCAAAAAATAAACACCCCACTCTAGTTTTGTCCCGTTTGTTGCTTGTTATGACAATCATATAGAAACCCGGCCGCCAGAGGAATTACGTTCTAATCTGACAACTCAATATCATTATAAAATTGATTGATCAACTCTTATGTTCTTCAGCTTTTCCTTTATAACCAAACAAATGCCAGCCACTGCCAGGTGATTTGACCAAAAGCAGATGGCCTCTGCCCCAGGTCTTTACTAAAGGAAATGAAACGTGTAGGAGAATAGCAACAAAACATGGGAGATCAGCAGCTATGGTCTGTAGCTAGTGGAGAGAGACTTTTACTTGATCAAATGGAGACAAGTGACATACGAGGGGAGAGCATTTTCTTAGCATCGAAGCATGATCATTTAAAGCGCTTTTTCCAAAATCAGCGGGCTGGGAACTGAACCTAACCCACTACGTACCTTAAGCATCAATTAATCCAACTTTTCGTTAGCTGACTCATTTGATCGAGAGGTTGATGATCGCACTGGAAAAGTGCGAAGTGCTTCTTCTATTTCATTTTCTAAGGGAGGGGCCATCTTTACATGACATCACTGTTGAGGCTCCATATCTTTCTCCACTGGGTCCGACCCACATCACATCACATGATTCCAGTGCCATGGGTCCTGCATGCAAGTGGCACTTTAGATTGAACGACATACATAAGGAGTCAACCAAACCAGACAGTTTTAGTTGACATGATTATCATGGCATAAATATACATGAAGCTTGAAGACAAAGATTTAAGGTAAAGATATTGACTCCATGGTCTTGTACTTCATTTTTTCTCTTTACACCAATGTGAAGATCAGAGATTAGCTAACTTGTACTAAACCAACTTTTACTGTCATTCTTCTGCTTCTTCCTCGCGTGGCATATATCTTATCAAATTCTATTATTTTGTTAGCTCTCTTTATTAAGAGATACACTCAGGTTGAGTATATGGTAAACCTGATCCTAATGGGTTAGGTTTAAGTTTTTAAATTAAACTCGAATAACTATTTAAGTCGATTTTAAGTTTTAAGTGATCTAACTTAACCCTACATGATTATCATGCAGTATACATAAAGATAAAGCTTGAAGAAAAAGATTTTAAGGTAAAGATATTGACTCCATGGTCTAGGATTTCACCTGTTTCTCTTTACACCAATGCAAAGATCAGAGACTTAACTAACTTGTATTATCATTCTTTTGCTTCTTCTTCAAGTTGCATTTATCTTATCACTCTATTATTTTGTTAACTTTTTTTCTTAAGGGATGTATATTTGGTAAACCTAACTCTAGTGGGTTGGGTTTGGATTTTTAAATTTAACCCGATTAGCTATTTGGGTCGGTTTCAAGTTTCATGTAATCCAACTTAACCCTACCCAACCAAAGTTATTAATATTTAAAAAAAAAAAAAATATATATATATATATATATATATATATATATATATAAATATAAATTATATATATATATATATATATATATATTAATAAAATTTGACCTGACCTAACCCTAACGGGTTAGGTTTAGGTTTTCAAATGTAACCCGAATAATTATTCGAGTCAAAATTAGGTTTATCATATCTTAAATAGTATCGGGGTCGGGTTTGGCAAAACTTAACCCGAACCCAAACCTGGTGGAATCCCTTCTCTCTGTATGTATTGTATAGCAATATGCCTTCAAGGCAACATGAAATGATTGAAAATGAAGATAATAATTGAAATTTATTGTGACACAAAGTAATTAGTAACAACCATCAAATCTAATAGTGATTTTTATGTAAAAAATTGTACCCTCTATGTTCTATATTAATAGTTATATTTAAAAAAATAATATTTTTTTCTTGAATGGTGAAACCCACATCTATAACAAAGGAAAATAAATTTATAATACTCTTTTTCAAGCACCTAATTACTTAAATTTAATAAAATAGAGCTATTAATATATAATAAATTTTTTTATCAAATAAAGCTATTGATTAATTTAAGAGAGAAGGTGTATACATATTGGTTGGAGGTGCGGGGAGGAGGAGGAGGAGGAGGAGGAGAAGAAGAAGAAGAAGAAGAAGAAGCCTCGTGAGGAGGGAAGTTTGGAAAATTTTATGGTCCTCTTGGAGGATATTCGCTACATAAAAGGGAATCGATTATGAAAGATTGATAGCACATAGGATATCCGTTATGAAAGATTGATGGCATATACGCTAACACACATTAGCATATATAATGGGCTAGCATACATTAATGCATATGTACTTAACATATATACCATGGATCATGAAATTGATGGCTCCCCTTTGATGGATGATACCCCTCCGGGGAGGACAAAAATCTTCCCGTCGGCAGCTTCTTCCTTTTGCCCCTTATCTCCAAACAATTGAACGACATGCATGACGTCCTCCTCCATTATTTCACCAACCACTTTTACTATTTGGACTCTTCAACAAAAGAAAGAGAATAATGGAAGAAAAGAAGATGAATCTCTTAGGCTAATGGAAAGAGAAAGTACACACACCTTGCTAGATTCTCTTTTTAACTCTTGAGAATAATTACAGATACACCTACAACTTTTAGAAAGCTAAGAACACATTGCAACTACCAAATATAAAATTGAACCAGCCCCCCTTCCCCAGACAACCGAAATTCCATTTTTGACCCTTATACAGTCACTATGCCCACAGCTCCAACCTCCCTCAGCCTGGGAACCAGCCTCCCACTAAGGTGGAGTGCCATCAGTGACTCCAAGCCCCCCACGCGAGCCCCGCCGATGAACACCGCCGGTGCAGCGGTGGCCTCGAGCGCCTGCCTGGCATGGTCCATCTCGACGTCGTCGAGCTCGATGACAGTGGGGTGGACGCCGACGGTGGCCAGAAGCTGCCTCATGACGTGGCACATGCAGCAGGAGGCCCGGCTGAAGATCACCACCGGGTTCTCCGATATCAGACGCCTGATCCTCCCTTCCGTGGACTCCCCGCCGTCGATCGTCAGCATCATCTCCGCCTCCGGCCTCTGCCTTGTGTTGACTCTCCGGTAGGAAATTGAAGAGGCGGAGAAGCGATGACAAGAGAGGGAGGGGGAGGCGGGGCCTCTATTAAATGGAAGGGGGAGGAGGCCAACCCACATGGCGGAGGAGCTGTGGCTGACGCCATTTTCATGTCCTCGTGTGGACATTGACATCATCATGGCCGGGTAGAGGCCCATGCATGGGCATGGGGTCCAGCCATGGCTGTCGCCACCATAATGTATCTCTTTGGGATCTATATAATTTGAAACCGGACTGGTTCAGTGTGGCCTGGTGGGGCAGCGGCACTGAGATTTGGAAGGTGATCAGTGAGAGTTGAATCCTGAGGTAGGGACTTGCAGAGCAAGATGGGGCGTTAGTGGGGGCAAGACTGTCTGCCATGCCATGGCAGTGGGAGATCAAAAGTGGGAGTAAAAGAAGGGGAGATGAGAGAGAGAGAGAAAAGAGCTTCAAAAGTGTACGTCAGTTTGGGGATATACTGCAACCCCAGATGCCTAAAGTGAGCTTTGAAAAGTGTAATGGAAGAATCTGTACATCGGACTCATACATTCTTAAGGTGTTGTGTTTTTATTGGACGGTAGAAGTGGGCCTCACATAGATCACTTTTTGTTGTACAGATTTAATATAGCATTATTATTTTACAAGTCGAATTAAGGGCTTTTTGGTTAGATGACATATCAACGAATCTGTTCAAGAAAACCTTCTAAGGCTCACGCTGAGTTTTGTTGGAGAGACAGAAAAGTGGGCCATGTAAAGTTTGGTTTTTTTCAGTCCAAGAGGGTTTTGTTGGGCAAATTTGTTGGGCAAGTATGTTTTTCCTTTAGCATACTGAATCCTATTCAGCCCGGAACTTTTTGGTATTCTTCAACATGGTACATTAAATTAACATAGGTCTCTCTCTCTCAAACTAAATCTTATTTGTTTCACTTAAATTTGGCTGGCTTGAATTAAATCTTGTTTGGCTAAAAATTTTATATAATTTTATCTAAATCTGAGAATCATAATTTAAGCGTGAAGCTCCAACCATTAACTTGTGGACAGAAAGAACCATCGCAAGAGCTCTTTATGCGTGAAAATGACATTAGAGGAGGACATGGAGGTAGAGGTGGGACCGTGCTCAAGAAGGAGGCTTCATCGTAAGACACTCTAGCACCGGAGAAGGAAAAAAAGGAGTTATAGTGAGCTAAAAAAAATTAATAAATAAGGTAAGCATGAGAAATTTTATTAAGTTTTGATGTGATAATTGAATAATGGGGAAGAGACATTATTGGGGTTCCAATAGAAGCAATATATATCACTTATTCCATGGGCGCTCCTTGTTTTGGCCACTCTATGATGAAGACCCTTTAACTAGAAGCCCATATATTTAATTCTCAAACATAATCATGTCATGTTACTTTAAATCAAATATCAATCCAAAGTACCTAATAAGAAATAATTCATGCAGGAATATAAAAAGGAAAAATTACTCAAATGTTATTTTTTAAATAAATATTTATCATATTGGAGGAGAGAAAAACAATCCAAATAGGTTATTTGACTCTTGGAGCCTTATTACACAGGTGCCAGTGTGACAATTGGTGCCTGTATGTTTTTTTTTTTGCTTTTTGAAACATGAAATTGTCATTACCAATGAAGAAATAAGTATTAAATAAAAGTTGGACGTAAAAATTTAAATTGCGGCTGGTACCAGCACTTGGAGTGACAAAATAACTTAATATATATAGGATCCCATGATAGTAAATAGGAACATAACTAGTATGGTACATACGGATCCTAGATTGGTGCATAGAGACAGTGATGAATTATTATTACCTTCAACTGAAGTGACGACTTCACCTTTACACTTTAAATGAAGTCGTCACCACTTGAAGTGGTGGTATTCACTTTATAGAAGCCATCCATTAACAGAATAGATGGTGCACACACTAAGCACACATATGCTAAAGTGCTCTAACATGTACCATCGATCTTAATTATACCCGGATCCTATAAAGTGGAGTATTTGGGAGTACTGAATAATTTCTCCATAACCAGAGTTAGTGAGAGATGCAGAGAACTTGCTACATGGGTTTCAAGCTTACAGCGTTAACAGAGGAATTTGGCCTCCTGCTGGGAGTCATTCAATAAAATGGATTCCTCCTTGTGGTTTCTTCAAGTAGGACTTTAATGGAGCTTTTTTTTTTTATGACCTAAAGATGGTGGACGTGGGTGTTATCATCCTGAATGATATGGGGTCTCCTATGGTTTGCTTGAGTAGGCCGGAGAAAGAAGTGAGCCTGTGCTGAGTAAGTTGAAAGCCTTTGTTGCGTTGAGAGCGATTGAGTGTGCAGCTGATATAATAAAGCTGGATCGCGTTGTATTGGAAAGAGATGCGACGAGTGTTACTTCATGCTTTGCAGGAGATGACTCCCCAGTTTGTCGCCTGTTGGTCAATGGATTGAGTTAATGAGAAGACATCAAGGTTCAAAGTTCATGCAAGTTTCTCTTTTGTGCAGGTCAATAGAGAGGCCAGAGAAAGCGTCTCAACAGACCTAGCATGTCAGGCCAAATTGTATGAGAATGTGATGAACTTGGTAGCTAGTTTCCTTTGTTAGGTTTTCTCTGCTTGCTGATGCTTCTGATCTGTAGCCACTCTAAAGATAATTCCCAATACGAAAAAAAGGTGCAATCAACCGTTCAGCAACTTATGATTAAAAAGTATAAAATACTAAACTCACTAGGAAAAGTTCTCCCCTCCGTCCCATATTAGTTGTACGGATTAGAAAACAAAAATATATATCGTTCCTTTTGGTTTTCTAATCCAAACAATTAATATGAGTCAAAGAACGTATAAAATATTTTTTACCAGTTTCAGTCCACGCCCTAGGGAGCCAACCTGATTTATATCAGGCTCGATTTTTCATGGATGAAAAATCCAGCTGTGTATGATGCACACCTATAGAAATTCAATCTGCGTGCACATGTTAACTTTTTCCTACAAGTTTTGTCGTATTTTTTACTTCTTAATGGTGCTCCCCATCAAAGGTGCATCCAAAATATAACAGAATCAGAGAAATAAACTAATATAAACACATACACGAGCGGACGTAACTTGTAATTGTGGAGATTGAAAAGGCCCAAAGATAAATTAGACATTTGCATCACTTTGAATTAAACACATAATTTAGGTATGTGCCATGAACCAAGCCATACAACAAAAAAAAAGGCAAAACCAAACTCTTCCCAACCTAAAATCAGTGTGCTTCCGAAGAATGACAAGAGAATTCTCAGCATTCCGGAAGTGCTTTAACAAGTGAAGCCAACTTGGGTTTCTTAAAAAATTACAAGGAATTTTAAATAAATGAACAAAAAAGATAAAAGTGAGAAAATTAAAATGACAACAATTAGGCCCACACGACAAAATTACACTGCAGTCAATATCAGCAACATACGCTGAGATTCATCTCCTATTGTGTACAGAGTTCTACTGTTAATACCTTCATTCATCTCCAGCAAGAGCTGATGCAAGCCATTCTGATGTCGATGTATGCATTTCTGACTCAATATGAGAAGGTAAACAAAGGGGGGTAACGGCCACCTACAAGTATGCAAAAGCTTGAAATTATCTTAACAAAAAAAAAGGCTTGAAATTTACTACTAAATGAAACAGCTTTAGCCAAGAAACATGCCAAAAGGAAAAGACGTAGATGCATTACTTACAAAGCCATTCTCAACCGCCCTAAAATCAAGCTCATCATCTGTGCTTTCTTGTTCCCTCTCCAAAAACTGACAACAAAACAAGTAATGTATTGTTCAACCCTTTAGCAATCGAGAACATACAGACAGCACCAAAAAGAAAAAAACATATTGATTTTGGAAGAACTAATGCTTTTCATTGTATTTATTTTTTAAGAACCTGAAAGATGAGAAATCCCTAAGGTGATTAATCATTACAGTAATTAGCCTTACAAGTCACAACAACAATTGATCGCCAAATCAAAAAAATTCTAGCTACTTTCTCAACAAAAAATAATTAGATTTAGATGACAGCTTAATGACTCAATTTAAAGCCTTACAATCCACAAAGATAATTGATTGCTAAAATTGAGACAACTAATTGCCCACGAGATATGATAATTTCAAATGACATGTTCATCCATACCTCCATACGGAAGTATTTCTTAACCATTCCTCTCTGAGGCTCTGGTTTCCCCGCTTCTGCTACTGATTCTATCTCCACCGTTTTTCTTTGTGTACTAATACGCCGTGCAGCTCCCTGTATTAGCAAAATAGTCCATTTATTTACTAAGTATATTCATTTGAAATAAAGTGAGAGAGGCATAGCATTTTCAATTTTTGGACAAGATAAGAGCATGTAATAATTCTTCTTAAAAAATTGCTGTACTCTAAATTATGACTCACAGCAGCAGAAGCATCACGGCTAAGCTGCGCAAGCTGAATACCAAGACTCTGGTGCTTGGACATAAATTGGCCTGCAGCTGGGTGCCTGGTTCCTGACACAGCTTGCCAACTCGGCATAGATCTCCACAGGCTGCTTCTTGTAACTTTAAAGCCCTGCAACAACACAAAACACATTATGAAGTCTTTATCATAACATGGTCTTATAAGAAAGATGAACAGCTTTCCTTATATCCTAAATAGAAAAATGAAAACTTCACCAAAATATAATTAGTAAAAAGTAAAGCCAAGAACCTATCATAAAAGAAAAAGGAAAACAAGCCAACAATGCTGTTTCCATGGTTCACAATATCTATTGTCAGAGATACATCAGTGACCTAAAGATAAGATATATTGGAGATATATCAGAGATACTGGGGAAAAGAAATATCAGCAACCCAAAAATGTTTTCACAAGTATCTCGTTAATCTAACCATATATTAACATCTAAAAGCCTTAATACTAATCTCAAAAAATCATAATACCACATAAATACATTATACTAACATAAATTACATTTATCAAGAGGAAAATATGATCAATAATGATAAAGAACATGTTTGAAGGTAAATATCAATGATTAAGCAGAAAACACGATGGTGTGTATCTAAATTAAGCTTAAAAGTCAAAACACGAATATATAATGAAGAACATGGTAGTGTATTGGTTGTTGGCGCCAGAAAAGATGCTAGAAAGGGCGTTAAGTGTCCAAACACTATCATTGGGTGCTTGGAAGGGCGCTGGAAAATGAGGATGGGCCCAAGATATCACCCAATATCTCAGATTTATTGCCAGTTGGTTATATCTCGGATTTCACAAATACTAGTAGAAGTGTATGTGCATAATGCACGTGTTGCACTCCATAGATTTAGTCTTATGTTACTAAATGCAAATTAAGCTTCAAGTTTAATTACCTTACCAATCCATAAATAAAATTTCATAAATAATATTTTTAGTGTATTGGGGGTAATTTAAGACTTTTATGACAAAAATTTTGGCCCCTATTTTACAATAATAATAATAATAATTTAAATTAGCGGTGATTTAGGATTTCTATGACAAAAATCTCTACACTCTTCACTTTAATAAGTTCTAAACCAATTAGGACTATAAAATCCATATTTTTTATATGGCTACAAAATTATACTTATTCGAGAAATTATTGTAATTTTTAGGTCTCTTAAATTCTAAATTAATTAAGAGTTTTTTTAAAAGAGCAATATAGGCATAGCATGGCAAAAATCAGTTCTAAACCAAATAGGACTATGGAATCCATATTTTTTTTGTGGCTACAAGGTTAAACTTATTAGAGAAATCATTGTAACATTTTAAGTCCCTTAAATCTATGGAATCCATATTTTTTATATGGCTACAAGATTATACTTATTCGAGAAATCATTGTAACATTTTAAGTCTCTTAAATTCTAAATTGATTAAAAGTTTTTTTTGTAGGGTAATATAGGCATAGCATGATAAAAATCAGTTTTAAACCATTTAGGACTATGGAATCCATATTTTTTTGTGGCTACAACGTTATATTTATAGGAGAAATCATTGTAATATTTTAGGTCTCTCAAATTCTAAATTAATTAAGAATTTCTTTGAAAAGGCAATATAGATATAGCATGGCAAAAATTTCTAATAGAAATCAGTTCTAAACCAAATAGGATTATGAAATCTATTTTTTTTTTGTGTCTACAAGGTTATACTTATGGGAGAAATCATTGTAATATTTTAGGTCTCTTGAATTTTAAATTAATTAAAAATTTATTTTGAAAGGAAAATATAAGTGTACCATGGCAAAAATCTCCGCCCCCCTTCTCACTTTAATAATAGTATAGATAGATATAGATATCTAAAATATCAATCTTTCCGCATATCTTGTATCTGTCAAGCGACATTGAAGACAAGTAGGTTGTACGTTTATAGCTCTGGGTTAGTTTTCTCAAACTGAACCGATTTAGGATAATATTAACAAAATCGTGCCTGTCCATTTCATGTCAAACTTTGCTCGGTCTTCACTAGAAAACTAGACAGAAAAACGATCTTGATGCAAAAAGTCCTTAAAATTCAAGCCAGAAAAGTACATGAATAACCACTTAAACGTTACAACTAATAATTTGATCTGTGTGGCTACCAGCATAGATTTACGCACCATTCAACTCTTATCAACTTTTTTGCAGTAAACTGGAATTCCAGTCAAGGTAACATATTATTAAAAAGATTTCCGGTAAGGTCAGGTTGACTTGACCATTTGTTTTATCAAGGCAAGTTAGTGGCTGACGTTTAATCACAATTCCAGCCAAGGCAACGCTTAGATCATGATCTAAGGGCTCCCTCATATTTGACTTTACCAAAAATTTATTAGGTCGATCTGACCTTATCTTTTGCTGATACAAAACTGATACAGAGCATTGCCCAATCTGACCAGTTTGCAATCCTAAAGATAGTGATTAGCCATCTAACAAAATATCCAAACTAACCAGATTCACAAAATTCAGCAAGCTAGAAATAGAAAGGGCAGGCCAAAGCACACCTTTAAGAAAAAAAATTATCCAACTGGAATAAAAGAAAACAAATTGGAAAAGAATAAAATAAAAGAAAACATGATACAATATCAAATGACATATTTGACAATGTGCAATAATGCCTCTATACAAAATGCCCTACTAAGACTGCAAGATAACATAGATACTTTTTCCAAACTATGCAATCAAATGAACTAATATGTGACAACTTGCTCAGCTGAGGGCTCAAATTACTCATAATCAACTCATATCAGGTTTCGATTCAGGTTGATGCATCTGGCGATCTAATCACACACATATTTGGAGCATAACAGTCAGATGCATATATAACCAACAAGTCATGTCTTTTCAGGATAGTACAGAAGCTTGGCAATAGTTCATTTGTCCTTGCAAGTAAAAGGCAAAATTCACTCCATTACATGTCAAGAAAAATTGGATCTCATCTATCTGCACGAACTTAAACATGATTCAAACAGACACCATGACCTAATTTGTTGAAGTATAAAATAGGCTCCATTGAACTAGGTACAGTCAGGCTTAATAGATTCAGATTGAAGTCAGGTTTAAATTAACTTTGTTCAAGTTCTACACTCTCAGGTCAGTACCCACACTAATTTACCTGGCCCAAGGTCTATCCGCACTAAAATGCTAAGACTATGTTTCAAGTCAACCATGGTCCACAATACACTCACTGGCATGTATCATCAATCACAAGTCTTTGCCAACTTTCCCTCAATAAAATTAAACATATCTGAAGGAATTCATACCATTCTGAAAAAGAAGTCCTGTAACTATTCACAAAACTTGTTTCCAATGGTGGAACTATTCAGTTCAGCCCCTACTATATTTTGCAATTTCATATACATCGGACTTAGCAAGATAAATAACACTCATCAACAGATACAATCCAACTCAACCTGATTATGGAATTAGCTCTGCATATTAACAATTTAAATTATTAGATAGAAGGGATAACCAACCATGAGGGGATTTAAGCTCAAAAGTTAAACCTCAAATTTATCTTTTCTCATTTTCCTTTATAATTAATAAATTCCCTTCAGTTTGTTTACCATACAGGCTTGCAAATAAAGAAATTCCCATCACCCATATATTCAATCAAAGTTGTCTGTTTATGAGACATTATGGATCCCTAGTCCAACTATAATAAACAAACTAAATTTAAAGTCATAGTATAAAGAGATAGTGCCATTAGATCTGACCTCATCCCACCCACCAACAAGTGAATACTTGTCCCAAGGATTTAAATCTTCTAGTGACAGATTCAATCTTATTCTAAAATATGTGTCTAGAACTCCATACGACCATACATGATGATCAAGTAAATGATTACAAGCCTAGAACCACTTTCACACACACTTAGTAAAAATGTAAAGTTTATTTCAACCGACTTCAACATGATCATCAGTAAAAAACATTCAGAAACAAACCTTATTTGTAGATGGACAAGTAGGGATTTCTATGTTCAATGAGCAGCTTAGAGAAAAAGTTCCTTTTTCGATATCCCTAAGAGCAGCTCGTATTAATGGAAGACAAACATCTACTGCATCTTTTAAATAGCTTTCCTGGCTTTCATCTTTCTTCCTAGTAGCAGATTCAACCAAATAGTGTTAAGAAGATTATTAAAAACAAAAATCAAAGTATAATAAAGATACAACAGCAACAAGTCTTCTGCACACCAATTAAGTGATAACGACAACGATGGTACACCACAGATTAATGCCTCTCTAGCTCCAGCAACTGCACCTGAGTAGAATCTGCATGTATATTCCATTAAAGACATTAGGACATATGACACGAATTTGTACACATACAAATATGCACGACATAAAAATTAAATAAACTGACATACGGAAGATATTGAACAGTCCTTTAATCCAAAATTAGCAACGATAATGTCAGAATCACAAGATAACATTATTATTGGCCTTTCTTAACTTACAATAGAAAAAAGAAAACAACAATGAATGGCACATTTAGAGTGAATGAAGTACACATATGACACGAATTTGTACACATACAAATATGCACGACATAAAAATTAAACAAACTGACATACGGAAGATATTAAACAGTCCTTTAATCCAAAATTAGCAACGTTAATGTCAGAAGCACAAGATAACATTATCATTGGCCTTTCTTAACTTACAATAGAAAAAAGAAAACAACAACGAATGGCACATTTAGAGTGAATGAAGTACTTACATATGATTACCACAACTTGTTCCTTTATTAATTCCACTTATTACCTAAAAAAGGATCATTGTATCACCATGACAGATATAAAACAACTAACTAAAAAGTAAAAAAATGCAAGCAAGCACTTGCTCATATCAAACATGTACCAGCGCAGGCTTAGACCAAGAGAACAATGCCCCCGACAGAGCTAAAGAAACGCAATCAACAGGCGTCCCTGATAAGATATCGGTTTCAGAACTGATCAATTTACCTTTCAAATAATATTAACCAGGCAAAAGCACGAGGAATCGTCCAAACAAATATATATAAATGATCAGAAGCCAAACTGTGTAGCCATTGATCAAAATACAAAAAAAAATGAAGGAATGAAGTTCACTGAGAACACATGAAGTGGAAGCAATCTAACCAGAAACTTCATAAGCCGTAGCACCCGCAATATCCATGGAGCTCACCACAAGCGTCTCCCGAAACGTCAGCGAGTGCCCTGTGACAGACTTATCTCTGCAATCCCATCAATAATCGTCAGGACGCGAATTAACGGAAGGAAAATGCTAGACTTCACGAAGAGTAAAGGGAGAAAAACCCACGATTCTGGCGCACAGACATGAACATCGCACTGCCCATCTCGAACCAGCGCGTCGACGAGCCACCTGAGGCCTGGCGCCTCGATTCCTTCCCCGTTCGTCACGAGTACGATCGGCTTGGACCCTTCTCCGGCCGAGTTAGTCTCCGCCGAAGCAGGGCCCTCAACCGAGGGGGCGGGGCCGGCCTCCCCAGAATCCTCCCGTCCGTCGCCGCCATCTCCGCCGCCCCTGCGGCTGATGAGGGCTTCCTGGAGATTGGACACCAGAGAAGGCGGTAAAAAGCTGTTCTTGAGAGAGGTCGTCATGAAACGGAGGCAACCCGGAAGAATCAGAGGAAAATGGGATCGACCCAGATGCCAAAACTGCAGCGGGAAGCGAGACCCACCGCCCCAGAAGGACGCGACGTGAGCCCCAAATTGGGGAAGTCCTCGCAGAGCTCGGCGCGAAAAGGGGAACAATCGAGCAGTGAAGGCGCGGCGCGGCGCAACAAATAGGAGGAAATACCAAAAAGATGATTAAAAAAAGGAAAGAAAACGAAGGAACGGAAGGAAGACCAAGTCTCAGTCTCTCATATGAAGGAGATGGAGAGAGGGAAGACCCAGCAAAGCGAAGGGGTGCAGGAGTAGTATAATAACTGCAGAAGTGGGGGAAAGGATAACAGATTTTGACGAGAAATCTAAAGCAGCAAAAACGTACGTCGTGAATCGTGATGGGAAGATGAGAGGCAGGAGGAGCTTGACTTTCCCCCCCACTCGTTTTACTGTTTTACAGCTCTGGTGCGTGCCATTACCGGTTCAAAGTTCGAACCTTTCTCTCTGGCTTGCGTTGTCGCTATCTCCCTCCCGGGTCCTCCTCTGTATCGTAAAAGATGAAGGGCGATGGGATGGGGAGACAAGCAACATGTGTGCCTGTCAGCGGCATTGTTGAGCTGAGCCTGTCCTCTGCGCCTCCAATGAGCCATGCGGGTGGGGCAGCCTGCCGGTTGAGCCCGCACGGTGCTAACTGATAAAGTTGGAAGTTGCAGCTCCCTTCCCTGCTGCTCGACATTCTCTATTGTTGTTTCGATTTCGGTTTGTAATTTTTTGTTACTGAAATCGGTTTTAAGAGGTTTTCATTTTTCAAGATGAAGGTTTTAGTAATGAGTTAATTTTTGATCAAATTTTATTGGTTAATTAATTATTTAGTCCAATAATTTTACTGAAGACGGTTTAAGTGGGTGATGAAGATTTTAGTAATAAGTTAATTTTTTATCAAATTTTCTTGGTTAATTAATTGTTTAGCCCGGTACTTTTAATTTACGCTTGGTAAAAATAAAGTAAGGTTAAGTCGGGTTGTGTCCCCCTTGACCTCCACTTAAATTGGGTAGGGTTCTAATTCGATTTTATTTATTAAAAAGTTCAAAATCTAAAGTTACAAACTATAATCTTTTATATATATATATATATATATATATATGCGTCAGGTTGGTGTATGGGTAATCTTATTTTTTTCTCAATTAGGTTTTTATTAATTCAATATTTTATATCTTA
Organism: Saururus chinensis; assembly: GCA_035235625.1. Classification (NCBI taxonomy): domain Eukaryota; kingdom Viridiplantae; phylum Streptophyta; class Magnoliopsida; order Piperales; family Saururaceae; genus Saururus; species Saururus chinensis. The sequence goes on along the minus strand of CP141149.1, from coordinate 18,231,678 downwards.
TCTCCTTAATTAATTTTTTTGTTAATTTAATATTTTATACTTTATCTTTGTGGTAGTTAAACATTGAAAAAATTTAGATACACATAAATAAATGTCAAACACACTTTGTGTTATTTTGAAGTGAGAGTATTAGAAAGAGAGTATAACAACATTATAACACACATCTAAAACCAATAAGAATCTCACAAAAATTATTAATTGGCTATCAAATTAATTTAAAATCTAAATAAAAATAAAATTATAAAAAAATTCTTTCTAATCTTCTTATTTTGAATTATAAAATAATTTTAAATAATATGGTTGAGGTAAGATTATGTAGGTAAATTTGGACCTGAACCTATTTTTAAAACGAATAAAATTTTAAAATGCTAATTCTAACCCTATTTTTAGTTATGTTGAGTACGAGTTTAATGGTTCGGATCAAGTATGTCAATTGGCTTGAATTTTTCCTGTACTAATTGAACCTTTCCTGTACTAATTGAACCTCCTGGTGAGTTTCTAACCCTTTGGAGTTTTTGGCTCTCCTGCAATCCCCTTAGTTAAAAATTTTAATTTTTTTCTTGAAACATTCCCAAATTAAACTTCAAAATTATATGCATTACCAAAATGAAGCAAATTCCCGATAACAAGAGAATGCTTGGGCTGCACTTTGACCTTAGCTTACTCTATTTTGCCTATATGCCACATAAGTAGTCCATGAGAAGACAAGGAGAAGTTGCATATAAGGCCCGGGGTTTGGAATTGAGAGATGTTATTTTGTAGGCAAATAGTTAACATTTCCTTCATAGCTCCATTTTTTTTTTAAATGAGTTCATGTTAATTTATTTAAAAAAATTAAAGTTATTAATGTAGGAAGAGGGTGTGTGACGTAGTATATTATAGATGATAAAGATCCAACGACCCATGTAATTAGGGAAAAACTAGCTAGAGCTACAACTTCGGTTAGTTGTAACTATTAATATGAAACAAACTTTTTTGCCTATTAATTTAGGACAAATGGAGTATAATAAAAGTAAATATGTGTATCAAGTCGGAGGGATGGGCAAGCGAATCTAAACTCGGCACACAATCAAAATCGTAAAGCCCTAATGCATATGGCGCACACAATAATGTTCATACTAATAATACATACATATTATGATATCATCACGAACATACATGCATTCATTTACATACCAATTGGTGAATTAGTGCTTCCAAATACTCTTTTTTTGACCAAGTAGAAAAATGAATAAGAAAAAACCTTTCCACGGATAGGTGCAGCCGTGGGGGCAGGTTAGCTGGTTAGGTGCTTCAAGGGGTATTCACGTTATCAATTAGTTTTTTTTTCTTGGTACAATATCAATTAGCTTCTTATCCTAACAAAAGGTTTTATGCATAAGCATAAGATTTCAATATTTATGGGCTTCTGCACCTAACCCTAGAATTTTCACATTTTTCAACTAGAAGAAAGTGTACGGAAAATTACGTGGGTTTTATTTATTTAAGAGATTCACAAGCAACTAAGCAAGTGATGTCTAACCTCTGGGAAACTCTTTCGGACCTACGTAATTAATTCAAGCAGTTGCTGCAGCAGATGAATGTCCGAGTCTGCTTAACTTTTCATCCCACTTTGGCCCAAGGTGGCAGATATCACAGATTCACAGGGTCCATGGCTTTATGAAGTACGGGCAATTTCGCCCCTGGGTTATTTATGCCTGTAACTTAGAAAGTCGCAAACTCATCTCATCCCTAGGAACTTTCCAAGCTCAAAAAGGATATATTCGACTCATGAAAATGGGTCCAAAGCGGCCGAACAACATAAACAGGTCTCTTCGATTTCTAAAAGCATGAGCCCGACGGAGCTATGGACACCGTGAGATCACATGCTATAGCAATGGGGAAGCTGATTGTCTCGTGTAAACTAGTCTTCAATCATACAATGTTTTTAAATAAAATTACATAAAAACATTTTAGTCCTCCACATAAATGAATCCCTTGCCCTATCTGTCGGACTAGATGATTTGGTTTCCGGCCAAAAAAATTCTCTTCACACCCTAGTTCGACAAAAATTGGCTTCCAAAAAAGAAAGCATGTACATTATAAGCAATTGACAAAAGGAAAAAAGTAAGAAGCAAAAATCCACCCCGATGCGGTAATAACTGCCCACGTCAGTCAATAAGGCAAACAGAAGAAAAGGTAGCCACAAACTAGCCACCGCCAAATAAGAACTCCTCCAACATCAGAGAAGCATCCATATTTCCGCTTTGCAACTTTGGTGCAGGAGATGGTGTAATCACCCTGCTGCCCAGGCCACCACTACCTGCGGTTGCTGCATTACTTGCATCCAATGGCAACATCTTCATTTTCTGTGAAGAATTTGGAGGGGTCGTGCAAAACATAGTGACTGGTAATTCTGCAGATGGACACAACGAAGGTGGCAATGGCATTTTCCCCTCACTTGGGTTTCTGAAAGGCAGATTGCTTTCAAAGTCCTTTCTATCATTGCTGCACTCATCTAAAGATGCCTCTTTACCACCACCAAATGAAAAAAAGGTGATTCCTCTTGGTGGCACTTTTGCATCAAGTAGATTTAATTTCTTCTCTGGATTGACGTCACTTGGTTGCTGGCTGAGGGAGTTCTTCTCCAAAGACGATGATTGGCTTGATGAAGTACCATTTCTGAATAAACTGTAGACAGCCAACTGCGGATTGCTGTTGACTCTAAGTTTATTCACTAAGTTTGTTTTCTCTAGCGCCAAGCAATCTTCTTTGCTGGTATTTGAAGGTTTTGTAGGGTCTTCAGCCAATTGGACCTAGGAGGATACAAGGAAGGTATTGTTTCAACTTACAACATAACAGCTACTCAAATAAACAAATTTTAGGCCTGAAATTGTCAAATTATCATCATATTTGATCAAAATCCAGAGAGTTACCTTGTGTGAAAAAAGGCAGGAGTCCCCCCTGATGCAACTGCCTTTGGACATGTAATTGTGACATGGATACTTAGATAATTCATGATCAAACGGACAATCATCTCCTTTCAAACAAGAGTTGCAAGCAAAGTACTTGCACGGCTGCATCAGCAAAGTAAAATAAAATTACATAGCATACAAACATGAATTGCATGAAATTAAAATATTCCTTGAGGTCTAAAGTACAAACAAAAGTCCATGACAGCATTTAAATTAAGGGCTTTCTTTAGAAAAATAAAATCTTAATTTTCCTATCCAGTATAAATATAAACTGAAGGTCACTGCATTGATTTTCCAACAAAAGAAAAAAGGGTAATGTTTTCAGATTACAGCAAATAAACAGAAAGTCCAATCCCAAAATGTTATTTCAAATGGTTCAGCCAAGTGAACAAACTGGACAATCACCACTGTGCTGTAATAATCAGGTCAAAAACCAAAGGTTGTGGGCAGGTGGGTGGGACCGGAGAAGGGAAAGTGAAGAGAAGGGTAGAGTTAAGGAAAATAATACAGCAGAATATTCTAAAGAATGAAACAAACAAAACTAAAGATAGCATCTTAATGATGATAAAATTATGTGTTGAAAGCTAGCTAGGGGCTGTTAAGCAAGACCTAATTGGCAAAAAAATTTGCTAGTATAGTGCACAATTGTTGAAAGGAAAAGCTCAAACAATATAGTCTTTTGTATCAGTACCAGAAAAAATGAAACAAATTAAAGAAATTGTCATATAAGAAGGTGACATGGAAGCATTCAAAAAACATTAGAATTAGAGAATCATAGTACCTGTGATTTTGTGAGGGGAACAGCATCATGGGAAAATTTGCATTTATCAGCCTGGCAATGCAACCAAAGAAATAAATATTTTAAATAAAAGCTGACAACTAAGAAGAAGAAATGTTTTACTTTAATTTAACTGAAAACAAATAAACAAATTAGATATTCTAAGGATGAAACTGATGTAGATCTCCGTAGTCTACATGAGGATCCATTACGTGAGAAGACTACATCCAATGATTAAAGCTAATGCAAAACTAATACATAACTTCAATTTATCAATTCTCAATGCTTGATTATGAGGGACCCTACATGTTATAAGGCAAGCCTTTCAAACCTTAGTCTAGTTAGGATTCCTACTTTAAAAGAAGCCATTATTAATAAAACATCTTATTAAGGAAAGTAAATCATAAAGCAAATATAACTCTAATGACTTGACTAAAATAGCCATGACCAATTTGGAATCTGCCCAAAGAAGAATTATTCCAGTAGTGGAAGTGGGCCCCTTGCTAGGGGCTTGTGGGTCATAACAGAAACTAAAGAGTAAAGACACCCATATTGAGAACTAAAGCATATATATGCTATATCTATACTACAATCAATTTTCATTTTCACTCTAAATGCATAACCTGAGAATGGCAAAACAGGACTTGAGACAATAGAAAGCAACAACAAAAAAGAATATCTGCTGCACATCAAATGCAATGTTAAGTAGTGAGCATGGGCCTCGTAAAAAAAACAAAAAAAGTAACATGGGAAATCTCCCAAGAAATAAATAATATGCATACATTGGTTTACTAAAAAAAATATCTGAGACAGAGTTATACCTGTCGGCATCTTCCCTTGAGATAATATTGGCAAATCTGCACCACTTTTGGTTTTGAAACAGGGACCAGCTTCAACCTTTTAACACCAAGTTTCTTATTCATTTCTGCTCGTTTACGTTTTTTTGCTAGCTTCATTAAAAAATGGTAACACATTTAATTAAGAGGTCATTCAAATATGCTGCATAGAAATGAGCACACATATGCAGTATCGTACAAGCTTCAGTGACTCTTTTGATGAAATGAAAGAGTAGACAGACTCATTAATCTCCACCATGTCTGATGTGCTTGTTAGCCACAGTAATCATTATTAGGGGTGCTAATGAGTTGAGTCAAGTTTTTGCCTCATGCAACTCAAACTCGAAGTCGGAATACTTGGCTTGAACTCAACTCAATGCTCGAAGAACAAGCTCGAGCTTACTAGCTCAAACTCGATTCAGAAACAAAAACATAAGCTCGAACTCATTCTATTATGATGGCAAGCCCAGATTGAATTGAGCTCGATCTATATGTAAAAATAAACTTAATTTTGAATTCAAATTTTCAACCAACATTCAATAAACAAATCAATTACAGAAAATGAGTTGATCACTTTAAAATTATATGAAAAGTTACAAATAAAAGTCAATATGTGATCAGAGTAAACTTGCTCAAAGCCTAAAACTAAGTTGCACTCGAGCCTTAGTTGCTCTCAACTCTCCAGTACATATAATATCAAAATGTCAATATTGATTGAGCATATATGAAAATACAATAACTAATTGTATAATCAATGTTGTCCTTTCTTTAAGATTTTATTTTCATGTTATGATTACCCTTAATTTTGGTCTCAGTATATGGCGAGATGTTTTGGGTCCATTACATCTCATCATTCGAATAATGATTATCAAGTAAATCAAATTGTATTGGCAACAAGAAACTTGGATTCTTCCCGTCTTTGACCTATCCTAAATAAATATAACTTTTCCTTTATCTTATGAAACAAAAAGAGGCTCCATGAGTCAATACTAAGTACTTTTAGGAAATTATTGTAAAATTTTAATTTCTAAGGATTCCAACATTACTCTATAGAAAACTTGAAAAATATATCATAATTTGTTTGACATGTAGAGATAGTAGATAAAATTATTAATACATTTTTGTCTGATGACTGACATATAGTTTGATATACATTATAGTCTATAGTATACCCATTTTTTTACTAATTGTACTATATATGTATATACTTTATTAAATCAAATTTCTATGATACATCTAAATTTCAGCATATATCACATGTGGACATATATATATTATGTGTCTTTAAAAATTTAACTTATCAATCTCTCTCTCTATATACATATACACACACACCCAATACATAGACATTATATATATTATAATGTATAAAATTTAAATTTGTTGTATATGAATTTTGGGATTGATAATTTTGCATATTTACAAATAGGTTAATATGTTTTTATGTATATTATAAAATATCTTTATAACCTTCATTCAAGTTCAAGTTCGAGCCAAGAACGAGTCGAGTTTGAGCCGAATTCGAGTTGAGCCAAGGTATGCTCAAGTGTGACTTGAATATGTTCAAGTTCGATCCGAGCCACTTCAAATCGAGCCGTATTCGAGTTGAGTCGAGTTCAAACACCCTTGCTCGACGAGCTAGCTCGGCTCGTTAGCACCCCTATTCATTATTGATTAAAAAGGAAACAAACCAACCGGAAAACTAGATTTTAGCACCCCTAATCATTATTGATTAAAAAGGAAACAAACCAACTGGAAAACTAGACTTCATGAAATTTATCTGCTTGGATACATTAATATCCACTGCATTACGAAGTATGCAAACCCAAACTCCAAAAACTAGACTTAAGTGGTAATGTAGCTATGCATACCCAAGCATTAGTATACTGAACGCTTTGTTGTACATATTTGCCTCTTTCAGATAAGATGATCTTAACTTAAGATAACTAGAAGAATAAGAATGATAACCCAGCACAAGTGACTTACAAGGCCCATGTCACTGCCACCACATACCATTAGGCCCACTCATACGACTAGCAATAACGGCATTTTATTTCTCACAACAGATTAGTAAATCTTCAAAATGCTTTGTTGCTTGTCGCTTTCAAGTGTCTAGTTCATTACATTAAGTAAAAGAACAAACCTGAAATAATTTTGGTAAGGGGAAAGTTATTGCATAAATTGTAAGTCATACCTTATTCTTGGCTTTCCTTCCATCTGATACAGAAGTGCGTTTCTTCTTCTCACGAACTCTATTATCCTATTACAGATCACCAATGCTGAATAAATTTTAAAGAACGAAAAACAAAACATTTCTGGAATAAAATAACAACATAAACACTCTCCGAATTAAGAAAGGTAACGAAGTAAAGAAATGCCATTAATAGCTGTTTATCGCTTCAACTCATATGAATATAATTTTTCTAAAGAAACTGTCTCAAGCATTTCACAAGCAACAAATATATTGGTAATCATTACATTAAAGAAACCATTAAAAATTCACTTTAGTAAAAAAACAACTATTCTTTACATGCAGAGTTAGTTAAGATATGATTTTCTGTAAACAGAATTGTTATAAAATCTTAAACACTAGGACAACCATGAGGTTTAACATATCAGCATAACCTGAACTTGTTACACAATAGACATCAGATGCTAAATAGATAGCTCATGAAAAATACAACTCTATCTACATCTGAACTAATTAAATCAACAACAGTTGTTCCAAAATGAGCCAATCGGATACATCAACTAAACATGCCTACTGATATTCCAAGCAAGTCATTTCGGTAATTGGACCAAACATGCGACTGATATTATCCTGGCCTTTGTGCGAGGTAAGCATATATAAAAACACCCATCCAAGATAAAAACAAGGTAAAAATATGATACTTAATACTTTAATAAAATAATTATATTTCCAACATGACAAAGAAAATCAACATGGAAAGTAACTAACCCCTGCATGGCAATATTTGAGAAGGTACAATCTGGGTTAAAATATCCACTAACAGTCCTGATTATATCTTAAAATTTTTGCATGTATAACAGTGAAAAAATAATTAAACATTCATATACAATGCCTTGCATTTTTATTTTATTTTTTTGACAAAAAAGAGCATTCAGATGTATGACTAGAACACTGGCTTCCAGTCGAGTTAAAATAAATGAAAACATAATAGGCGACAATGGCTTAAATTATATCTTCAAAATTTTGCAAGTATAACAGTGAAAAAAGAATTAAACAATCATATACAATGCCTTGCATTTTTTTTTGTTTGATAAAAAAGATCATTCAAATGTATGACTAGAATTCTGGCTTCCAGTCAAGTTTAAAAAAATGAAAACATAATAGGAGACAATGGCTTAAATTATCTGCATTAGCCCGGTGACTTTAAGTATAGTAATTTTTTTCAAAACAAGGAGAAATATATCATAAACTAAAAGTACTAAAACAGTTCAGTTTGGAATGTTCCATGACCAAATGATTTTCAATCCGCTATCACTTACCTTTTTGGTTGCCGCGTTTTCTGCACTTGGAACTTCAGCTTTCTGAAAATCTTCATTAATAGACCCCAAACTAGAGAAATGAACTTCTGGACCCGGCCTTTTCCCTCTAATTTGGCTATCCCCAGGATTGTCATTTCTAGATATGCATACTCCATCATTCCCAGGAAACAATTTTACCCCATCAGTTTGTTCAGAAAGCAGAGTATTGGACTTCACTCTATTGCCATACATCTCAGAAAGGGAAGAGTATTTGGATTTTGAATGTAACACATCCAGTCCAAATGTTTCTTTATTTACAGAAGTGTACTCATGTTCTCCATTTGTGTCATCAGCAATAGCAACAATATCGACCCGTGTCTCCATGTCAGAAAATGAATCCATCATTGACATATTAAAGTCAATACCATCGGAGATTTCTCCCTCTTCAATCTCTCTGTCCTCAACCAAATTTATAGAATTGTTTTTGTAGTTGCATATACCAACTTCTTCCAGTCTACAGGACTTGGTATTCTCATCTGAATTAATTGAAGTTTCAAAGACATTGCCTTCGTGTTGCAGCTCATGTCCTAGTATATCCACGCCAATTGGGATGTCGTCTACATCATGTTTGTTATCGTAGACAGGATTTCCCTCCACCAAACAATCCCCAATTTCTGGACTTATCAAGACTAGAGAATTGGTGCACTTGTCCTCTCCCGATTCCACCTGCTCTACTTCAGCAGATAAAACAGGTTCATCATGAGAAGCGTTAGTTTTTTCAACTATCTGGTCTACCTCAGTTGTCGGTTTTCTATTCAGAATCATATGATTCATATCCTCAACCTCCACATCAGTACAGCACCCAAATCCATCAGACTCTTTTCGCAATTGTACTTCATCCGAAACTCCAATGCCTAGCTCTACTTCCAGATTTGCACCAGATTCCCGAGCAGCCTCTCTTGACAAATTCCTACCTTTTGTAACTTCACACCCTTGTCTCTGCACCAAATCCACTGATGCGTCAACCATCGTCCCCCCAGAACATGAAGGCTCCGGCAAGCTGGAAACTTTAACGCTCCGCTCTTTCTCTGCATACAAGTTGGTACATTCACCAGAGCCGCAACCTTCTCGGCCAAACGACTTCCCCAATTCTTCACGCCGGTCCTGCTCCCTACCATCACACGGCATTCCTACATTTGGAACACCGCCCAGTTCCCCAACTTTTAGACACCGATCAACTTCCGAAATTTCCCTGGAGCAGATGCCGCTCGCCCCATCATCCCCGTTCTTCTCCTCCGCGGCACTAGCTCCTTCGCCGCAGGGAACTCCGATCTGAGCTCCGCCACTTTTCTCCAGCGCACAATTCCCAAGCGTCCCAGCGGAAGCCGGTAATCCCCGGTCGGAGAAGTGGGCGGGGTGTGAAAGAGCACCGGAATCATGGCCGATGCCCGGAGCAGCGGCGGGGCAGTGGCGCGAATCGGCGGCCGCGCAGAGGGAGAGGACGCGGAGGAGGGTACGGACGGTGGCGCTCTTGAGGTGGGACCGGGGATGGAAAGGCGGCGGAGGATTCGGGGGGCAGCGGTGTTGCATGAGAGGGTGGTCGGTTGCCGGAAAGATATCGGGGTTTAGGGTTTCAAAAGCCCAGCTCCGGCCGCATTACTCGATAGCGGGGGTCCCACGAGGGCGTCACGGCTGCGAGCGAGCCACCCATACGGGACCCACTTTTGGTGCCTGCGCATCGCGAGCGAACCATGGCTATGTATTTATTAAAATAATTATAAAATATTTTTTAAATAATTTATTAATAAGGGTTCCCGATAATTTGTTTTGCTATCTATCTCCATTAATATGTAATTGTGGGAAACATTTTTTATGTTCCACGTCCACTATTTATGCTAACGTGTGTTATTATATGCGCCGTCGATCTTGAAAATGAATGTCTCACAAGTATTCCTTACGCTCAGTTTATATTCTTCTGAGAACATAAAAAACACATCTATAATTATGACATAGATACTTTCTAACAAGAGTTATAAGCAAAACACTTTCACAGCTAGCAAACGGAGAACAGCTGAGGTCCTAATTAACATATTGTAAAAAGAACATGACTGAGTTAAATTAAAAGCTAATTAATAAGTTAATTTTTTATTTTTATGTAATAGAAAAATTAAATTATTTGTGCAATAAAAGTGTTTTAATCGTTTTACAAGCATAAAAAACTCCACGACATTCACGTTAGCCCACATTACACATTAGTATAAATAGTTCTCTTAATTTCAAATATAAAAAATTTCTGTTTATTTGTTGAAAGGGCGAGGACACCTCGTACAAGTCGAAACTGGGCCCATCAATGGACAAAGCAGGCCCAGTCCCAGTTGAAAGTGGGCCCATATCCCCCTGAGAAGTGAGATACGCTCTGCCAGCTCACTGCGTGTCGGAAATCGAAAATTGATTTTCTTACCCAAAAAGGAAGGGCTGCAAAGTAAATAAAACGCTCACTGGGGAGTAAATTGAAAAACTATAACGGACCAGCCCATGGCCTCAAATTTCCTGGTAAATTTTTTCCCCTGTTTTTCCCATTTTTGATCCGGCCAGGGAGGCCGATTGCAGGCCGGAGAGAAGATTGAGAGAGAGGGAAGAGCTCCAATGCCGATCCGCGCCTGCCTCAGTACTTGATATGTTTCTTCCCAAAATCGGAGGTGCTGGGCTCTTTTTTCCCGCCTTTTTTTCTGTACAAATTTCATCACAATTCCAGGTACTTTCACCACTTTTTTCCCTTGTTGCTTTGGCTGATTTTTTTCTTGTTTTTTTGTTTTTGGAATTGCTGTTGTTGGAGGTTGTTGTGAAAATTGGCATTTTGCAACGCGCTTTCGTTCTTCCGAAATTGGTGGAGAGGTTTCCGCCGTGAATGCAGCTGAATGTGGTGTATTTTTCCTTTCATTTTTCGTGGCGTGTGGTCTTGTATACGAGTACATGGAGTATGGAGAGTAGTCGTCAGTTATCGTCTTTTTTGTTCAAGTTCGGATTTTGAGCAATGACAACTAGACGTGCTCTTATTGATTAAAAGCGCTGTTTAGTTTTGCTACGGGTTTCAGTTCTTGGTGTTGAAACTCCTTTTTTTATGTAAAATTAATGATGCATGACAGCTGAAGGACAATGCAGAGCTTCAAGAGAATTCATGGCATGGATAGAGTTTGATTAATTTGTGTCTTTATGCATTCAGGTCTTCCATTTCAGTTTATTATTCATTTGAATGCAGCTCTTGGTACCTTCATTTTTTGTTGATTGACTCCATTTCTGACCGAAGAAAGAACTGTTGCAGTTTCAGATGCTCGTTTGTTTTGGCTCTCTTATAGTGGAAGATAAAATCTTTGCTCTTTTGGAGGCTTGTTTCCCTTGAAATATTGTACAATTGAGGGGAGAATCATATTGTTTTGTAGGCCACCATCTATGCCACCTGCCGACATTAAGTAATGTTGACCTTTAGGGTGTATTCTGATTTCAGCTGGACCTGAGCTGAAACATTGAAAGATGTCGAAGGCAACAAGAATAAGGGAGAAGCTCTGGTGGAGCCACCTCTACACCTTCTCTTGCATTCGCCCCACGTCCATCCTAGAGTCGGAGAGTGGTGCACATTCCCTCCGGGGTTCTACTTTCTCCCGGATAGTATACTGCAACAAGCCTCGTGTCCATGGCAAGAAGCCCCTCAAGTACCCTTCCAATTACATATCCACCACAAAGTACAACATAGTCACTTTTCTTCCCAAGGCAATCTTCGAGCAATTTCGGAGGGTCGCCAATCTGTACTTTCTTTTGGCGGCAATCCTCTCGCTCACACCAGTCACACCTTTCTCTGCAGTTAGTATGATTGCACCTCTGGCTTTTGTTGTCGGCCTGAGTATGGCAAAGGAGGCCTTGGAAGACTGGCGTAGGTTTATACAAGACATGAAAGTTAATAGTAGGAAAGTTTGCGTCCATAAAGGGGCAGGTAGATTCAGTTACAAACCATGGCAGAAGATCCGTGTTGGGGATGTGGTGAAGGTTGAGAAAGACCAGTTTTTTCCAGCAGATTTGCTTTTGTTGTCATCAAGCTATGATGATGGAATCTGCTACGTTGAGACCATGAATTTGGATGGTGAAACAAATTTGAAGGTGAAGAGATCTTTGGAAGCAACCTTGCCATTAGGGGATGAAACATCATTCAAGAACTTTTCTGGAACAATCAGATGTGAAGTCCCCAATCCTAACCTTTATACATTTGTCGGTAATTTTGACTATGATGGGCAATTACATGCTCTGGATCCTGGTCAAATTCTCCTCAGAGATTCAAAACTTAGGAATACCTCACATGTGTATGGTGTCGTGATATTCGCTGGTCATGATAGCAAAGTTATGCAGAATGCCACAGAATCTCCATCCAAAAGGAGCACAATTGAGAAGAGGATGGACCATATCATATACATTCTCTTCACCCTTTTGGTTTTGATCTCTTTAATAAGCTCAATTGGTTTTGCTATATACATCAAGTTCAAGATGCCAGACTGGTGGTACTTGCAACCTCAAAACACAACAGATTTATATGATCCAAAAATGCCCACCTTATCTGGCATTTTTCATCTGGTCACAGCCCTTATACTCTATGGCTACTTAATTCCAATTTCACTTTATGTTTCAATTGAGGTTGTAAAGGTGCTGCAAGCAATGTTCATTAACCAAGACATTCAGATGTATGATGAAGAGACTGGGAATCCAGCTCAGGCACGTACTTCTAATCTAAATGAGGAACTTGGTCAGGTAGATACCATTCTATCCGACAAAACAGGGACACTGACATGCAATCAGATGGATTTCTTGAAGTGTACAATTGCTGGAGTCTCTTATGGGTTGGGTTCTAGTGAGGTTGAGATTGCTGCAGCTAAGCTATTGGCCTCAGATGGAGAGGGGCAAAGACAGGGAATTTCTGTTACTGTTGGTAGTAATGGGACACATCATTTGTTGGAAGATGGTGGAAATGAACTTACAGAGATTGCACTAGAAACAGGAATGAATCCAGAAGTTCACAAGGCACAGAAACGTATTATAAAGGGGTTCAGCTTTGTAGATGATAGACTGATGGAGGGGAATTGGTTAAGAGAGCCCCATGCAGAGGAATTTTTGATGTTTTTCCGAATTCTGGCTGTCTGCCATACAGCAATACCTGAGCTTAATGAGAAAACTGGTGGCTTTACATATGAAGCTGAATCACCGGATGAAGGTGCATTTCTTGTTGCGGCAAGAGAATTTGGATTTGAGTTTTGTAAAAGAACGCAGTCAAATGTATTTGTCCAAGAAAGATATTCTGTTGATGGATACCCATCTGAAAAGTAAGAATAAGAAATAAGGATCTGCCAAATAGTTCGGTCTACTTTTTTGAGTTGTGGTTTTTTTTTTTCACATTTTCTCCATTCATGCTACTTTCAGGAAGTTCAAAATTCTCAATCTATTGGAGTTTAACAGCAAAAGAAAGCGCATGTCTGTAATCGTGCGTGATGACAATGGCTGTATTCTTCTTCTGTGCAAAGGTGCAGACAGGTCTGCTGCATGAATAACTTTTTATGCTGATCTTTATCTTGTACACTGTTAAGTGTGTCCTTATGTATTGAATGAAAACCTTGAGCTTTCTCTTGTTTCAATGGGTGTTCTTGTACAGTATCATCTTTGAGCGGCTGTCAAAAAATGGGAGAGTATATGAGGAGGAAACCAGTCGGCATTTAAATGAATATGGTGAGGCAGGACTACGAACCCTGGTACTTGCATACCGAAAACTTGAAGAGTCTGAGTATACCTCTTGGAGCAGTGACTTTCTAAAAGCAAAAACTACAATTGGTCCGGAAAGAAAGGCCCTCCTTGAACAAGTAGCAGATGCAATAGAACGAGAATTAGTTCTTGTCGGTGCAACGGCTGTTGAAGACAAACTACAGAATGGGGTAGGCTTAATCTTGTTTTCCATGGCCTCATTAGTTGCTTTATTATTCTTTTAACTTAGTTATCTCCTAATTGAATCTCTTCTTCTTTTTTTAAAAGGTTCCCCAGTGTATAGATAAGCTAGCTCAAGCTGGTCTCAAGATCTGGGTGCTAACCGGTGATAAGATGGAAACAGCAATTAATATAGGGTAGGAGGTCTTTGCGAAAGGCAAAGTATTTTATTATTTCATTGATATTAATTATGCCTCCTTCAACACAAACAATTCTGTTGGTGTTTCAGATTTGCGTGCAGCCTTCTTAGACAAGGCATGAAACAGATATTTATAACAACAGTGAATACAGAGCTCTCATCCCAGGATGACAAGCAGGTGTCAAATAGATAATGGTTCATAAATATTACTTAATCCTCTATTTGATACCTTTCATAAGTTCCTGCAAATTGATTTCATGTTAGTCTGCTGCTAACTTAGATGGTTATCAGGTACTGAAAGAGAATGTTCTGATGCAAATCACAAATGCCTCTCAAACAATTAAGCTGGATAAGGACCCACATGCTGCCTTTGCTCTTATTATTGATGGAAAGACTCTTTCTTATGCATTGGAGGACGAAGTGAAGCATCAGTTTTTAGCACTTGCCGTTGACTGTGCATCTGTTATATGTTGCAGGGTCTCACCAAAACAGAAGGCCCTGGTATTTTTTTTTTCTTTTCTTTTTTCACAAAGAGATATGATCTTTCTATTAAATATTCAGTTGCCAGATTATTTAGATAGCTACTGGTTTTAACTCATGTACTCATGTTACTTCCCATTACTACATTTGACCATGGTTTTGTTTATTTGACTGTGGTTTTGTTTTACAGGTGACAAGATTGGTTAAAGAGGGAACTGGGAGAACTACTTTAGCAATTGGTGATGGTGCAAATGACGTGGGCATGATTCAGGAGGCAGACATTGGTGTTGGTATTAGTGGCGTGGAGGGAATGCAGGTCTAAAAGAATAGGCACTATTTACCCATTGCCATTATGATAATGTCTTCACTCGAGAAGTATTTCATTTCTTGAATGTCATAGCATTTCCAGGGTTTAAATCTATAAATAAATCATGTTAGGATAATTTATGATTACTAGGATCATATTTAGCATCACAATATGTCAGGCATTATCTTGCTGAAACATTATGCAACTATCTAAAAGGTTACTGACATGAATATGATATTATTCAACTGTACTCAAACTCTCCCTAGAATTTTTAATCATGTGCCTTTATTATGCATGACTTGATGAAATATAATCATGTGAGATTGGAACAAAGTTTGTCTGATTTCCAAAAAACTAATGAAGAATATGTAAACTTGTCGTGCCTGTTAGGCAGATACTGTTTGGCTAGTAGTTGACATTGTTAGGGAATTCAGAGAACAAGTTGAAGGAAGAAAAGAAGAAAGCTTTATTTTCTGTAAATCATGTTCAACTACAATAATGAAGGGATCGACCTTCTTAATCAGAGAAGGAACAACCCTAACCTTAATCACAGTAAAAGTCCTAATTACCCTTCACTTAAAGAAGAGTTAACCAATAAGAAAATAACAATTAACTAGATTGACTTAACTACCTTCTATAATGTTAGAACTAAGATAAACACTTAGACAAAAAGACTAAATGATACTCTAATAGACGTGTAACTAACTTAGCATAATTAAGTCATTGAGTGTCCATTATAGTGGGCTGATAAATGTTTGACCTTTGTGCAGGCTGTAATGGCTAGTGACTTCTCCATTTCCCAATTTCGATATCTGGAGCGCCTCCTTGTTGTTCATGGACACTGGTGCTACAGGAGAATTGCACAGATGGTCAGAAGCACACCCACCTTTCTTATATATATATTTCAATTGCGGAATTCTGATTAAGCATAGTGTCTTTTAGCTTATATAATATACATAGTTGGAATTTCCCTACCTCCCAGGTCTGCTATTTCTTCTACAAAAATATAGCATTCGGACTCACCATTTTCTACTTTGAAGCATACACAAGCTTCTCTGGGCAGTCTGTCTATGATGACTGGTACATGCTTCTTTTCAATGTAATTCTCACTTCATTGCCGGTCATCTCTCTGGGAGTATTTGAGCAGGATGTATCATCTGATGTCTGCTTACAGGTTAGGTTTTCATTTCAATTTTTTTCTTTTTCTTTTTCTAACGGGACAGAGAAGAGATCTTAAGGTTTCTATGTAATTGATTAAATTGGCATTAATACTTTTCAGTTTCCAGCACTTTATCAACAAGGGCCCAAAAATGTGTTCTTTGACTGGTATCGGATACTTGGGTGGATGGGGAATGGTCTATATGGGTCCCTAATTGTATTCTTCCTCAACGTCAACATCCTCTATGACCAGGCATTCCGTTCTGGAGGCCAGACTACTGACATGGCATCACTGGGAACTACCATGTTCACCTGCATCGTCTGGGCTGTGAATTGCCAGATTGCCCTCACAATGAGCCACTTCACATGGATCCAACATGTCTTTGTGTGGGGCAGCATTGTGACTTGGTATCTCTTCCTACTGCTGTATGGAATGGCTCCTCCAATATACTCACGAAATGCCCACCAGATTCTTGTCGAAGCTCTTGCTCCTGCACCCATTTACTGGTGGGTCACACTTTTGATAACCATCCTTTGCAACCTCCCTTACCTTGCGCACATCTCTTACCAGAGATCTTTCAACCCCATGGACCATCATGTGATCCAAGAGATTAAGCATTACAAGAAGGATGTTAAGGATCAGCACATGTGGACGAGAGAAAGGTCCAAGGCAAGGCAAAACACTAAGATTGGGTTCACAGCCAGAGTTGAAGCCAAAATCAGACAGTTTAAAGGGAAGTTGCAGAAGAAGTGTTCATCGTTAGCTGTTCAAGTGGGCTCGTAACAACAAACAGTCATCTTTTTTTTTTGTCCCCTTTCAAAATCTATAAACATTATTCTTTCTTTCACAGGCATTCATGGCCTCTGGGGATTTGATTGGTTTAGGTGCAATTAAGGCGCTTGTTTTATATACAATATATAGAGCAAAATATGAAAAGTTCCAGCTATGTAAAAATATTAGGAACTTCAATCGATAATTTTACTGTATTCTTCAAATAGAATCTGCCTATTGAAATCGAGACTGGAAGTGCTGACTCTAACTCAAATGCCAGTTTAAACGCAAAACTTGTGGTCATTCTTTGCCATCTTATGGTAAGATAACTGGCATGAATTGGTCCATTCCAGAGGCGGAGCCAGGAATTTCGCTTAGGGGGAAAAAATTTTGCTCTCAAATTTTACCAACAAAAATAATGAAAATAAAATATCATTATAGAAAGTAAGAGTTTACAATTGTCAAGCACTAATATTTTAGAAGCATTGTATAATAGTTTCATTGTCAACTTCACTAAATACATCTTTTTCAATATATTTGCACTCTAAGATTAAAGATAGATAATATTCAAAATAAAAATACTGAATTAAGTTGTAAAAAGTTAGATTGGTGAGAACTATATGAATTTTATGTGTTCCTAGAAAAGAATTGAACAAGGACTTCTAACAATGAAAGAAAACTTAAGTCATAAATAAATAAATAGCCTTAGTTACTTCAAGGTTATGACAAGTCCATTCTTAAGAAAACTAGAGATTTTAAATGTCAAAGCTATAAAATATGCCATATTTATTACGCGCCAAGCAACATGGGCAAGAACAATGTGGATATAGGGCCTACCTACTTACCCTTTCCATTTCTTTTGGAATATGAAATTCTGCTACATGTGCTCCCAAAAATCACCCAAGATAAGGGGCAACATTACAACTATACCTATTTACTAACACAAGGTTTTCAAATGTTGATGAGGGGCAATTAGCATTTTTTTTGGGGTGTTACTATTAAATGATGAACGCGGCTATTTCCCCCCCAAAATTCACTCAGGGCCCCCCAAATAAGAAAATTTTGGGTACTTTTTTTATTACTCAGCACCCCCCACCCTATTCTTATAAGGCACCCCAGTCAAAAAAGAAAAAGAAAAAACCCATGAACTTCTCGCCGGCGGCAAGAAGGTTGTCAGCACCGAAGTTCTACAAGGTAATGTCCCTCCCATCTTCCTCCCTGCCTATAAAGGTCGTCCATCCTAATTGCTTCTCCATACATAAAAAGAATAGTGATTACAAGCGTTTCTCCCATCTTCTTCCCTGTAATGGTCGTCCCTTTCAATTACTGTGCATGCACTTAGAAATCGCTACTTCCCATCAAAATCAAAAAAATCTTTCATTTGGATGATTAGCAAGTCATCTTTATTGATTTTATGG
Source organism: Saururus chinensis (assembly GCA_035235625.1). Classification (NCBI taxonomy): domain Eukaryota; kingdom Viridiplantae; phylum Streptophyta; class Magnoliopsida; order Piperales; family Saururaceae; genus Saururus; species Saururus chinensis. The sequence goes on along the minus strand of CP141149.1, from coordinate 18,213,332 downwards.
GCATTTAACGATTAGAATTTGGGTTCACAGTGCGTCATGGCTAACTGAACTTTAACGTGCATAAAGTTTTCAAAGCGTCATTCCACAAGAACTCGTGACGGGGGCTACCACCCACCATTACAAACTGATTTATATGGGGACTAAATGTCCCCATCAATTTCTTCCAAATATGTCGGTGACCTCAACCCGCCAGAACTCGTCCAGAAGGTTTAATGATGCGAAAATCTTCTGGAAGTTGTTTGGCGGGCGGTACCCCTTGCCACATTTAATGCATTCATACAAGGACATATGTCCCCGTAAAATTATTCCCAATTTATTGGTGACCTCTCCCCACAAGAACTTGTCCAGAAGCTTTTAAAACCCTCGAAAATCTTCTAAAAGTTATCTCGCGGGGGGTACCCCCCGCCAAATTCAATATATATATACAAGGATGTATGTCCCCATAAGATTATTCCTAATTTAACTGGCCTATGCTCCTTGTGGCGGATACCAACAAAAGTTGCTTATCTTATGGAAAAGACAAGAAGACATCCGAGCACGCAAACAGAGTCCACAACTGCTGCTCTTGCGTTGCAGTTGATATAGCAATGCCCTAAATCAGTTACACATGAAAGAGAACAAGCGACTGTTTTATAAAGAGCACATTTGATCTGCTTGGTACTTGAGCTGCCATGGTCCATGGACGATACTAAATGCAAATGAAAACTAAGAGAAAAAAGTGTCATTGTTCGTGTGATAGCCTCTTTCTTTGTTGTATTTGTTCTTTTGTTCATAACTTAGATTTGCATGGCTCAAATGGTGTTTATATCGTATGTGTTAATTTCTTAGAGATGGTCTGGCTTCCCGCTGCCATCTTTTCTATCTGTTTAGCGGACTTGGTAAAATACTGTTCTTTTGTTCAGGAAATAAAGTTGTAATTACTTAAAAAAATCCAAGGACAAGTATAGGCCACAAGGGTGCCTTTTTTGTTAACAACAAAATTAGAACCCTTTAGTGGGATTTTTAACGGCGGTTTTAAGACCTATAACGGGGGTTTTAAAACCTACGCTAATAGTTTTTTTTTTTGTAGTGATTTTAACCTTCTACAAAAATAGTACTCTATAACTGTAACGTCCGGGAATTTTCTAAATTTCTGAAGTCGTACACAGGGAAATTAGGGTGTAGGACCCCTTGATCTTCCTGTGAGAATAACCTGATCATCAGTTGGAAGTGGTGGCTAAATCATATATGGATGGAAAATAGACAGATAGAGCTTCAAAACGCCACCAAGAATGCGCAAAATGGAGTCCGGATGAGGGAGATATGACCGTTCGAAGTTGACTATAACGTGCAAGACCCGTTTACCCGAATCGGACGCGTAAATTATCCGTTTTTTCAATGCGGACCCGATGAATTACTGTTCCGAAATTAGGTTTTTGAGGCCTAATTTCTCATGGGATTAGGAGTCATAATCCCATACCTATAAATAGAATTAATTAGGGCTTTTTTGAGGGTCTTTTGCCCAATCAGAGCAGAAAAAAAAGGGGTTTTTGACGGTGGAAGACATGAAGGAATTTTTCGACGAGACTCCGGTGAAGCGTTTGCGGTGGTGGATCGACGACAACTCGGCCATTGAGGTTGGATTTCGAATCGAGATTAGCATAGATTTGTCAATTCGAAAATAAATTATATTTGTAATCGGTATGAACAGTAATCTCTGCAATTACTGTTTATACAATTTTTCTTTTTTTTAAAAAAGGGTTATTTATTTACTATTCAACTGCCGGCCGGCCACGGCCGATCGTTGGTGGCTAGATTCATGGCTAGACCGGCGCACCGGCCCTGGCGTTGGCCGTGCCAGCCGGGAATGCGCGGTGGCGGCAGCGGTGGCTTCTACTGCTGCCGCACAGTAATTAAAATAAAAGAAAAAGAAGTTTTCCGGTCGGCAGGGCAGAGATGGGCGGAGACGGCAGGGGACGGCGGGGGATGGCCGGCGAGCCTGGGCTTCCGGAATCGCTGGATCTCGGCAATCCGGTCGGTTTCAGGACGTTGCCCGGCTGTGGCGGCTGGCCGCCATGCCGATCAGTTTGTTTTAAAAAAAAAAAAACAAAAACGGAGAGTTTGGCCCCGGTCGGCCACCAGGTGACGGCGGGGGCCAGACCCATTGTGATCGCCGCCTGGCGGCAATCAGGTGGACGCCAGCGTGCCGCCAGAGGCGTTTCCGCCTCTGGCCGGACGCGGGGAAGACGACCCGCGTTGCGGGCGTCGGTTTAAAAAAAAAAGAGAGAAAGAGAGAAGGGAGTGAACCAGGTCCGATTCAGGGGGTTAATTATGTCAAATAAATCCTAGAAATTTACTATTGGATCTGGAGAGGTTTGGGATCATTTTGACCGAGTTTCAGCTTGGAGAAAAATCCCAGAGATTATGAAATGACCTTTTTACCCCTATTAGTTAATTATCGTATAATATTAACTTATATGAGTTCAAGGCTTTGGTTCAGGGGCCTATGAGTTGATCTATAAATCGGGAAACTTCTCAGTGAGAGTTTAATGGGTAACCTAATTATAGTACAAACCGTTTGGTGAGTAAAAATCCCAGTGAGTGGTTAATTGACCCTTTTGCCCTTAGGGTTTATAGTAAACCATTAGTCAAAACTTGGGTCGGTTCAAGGGATTCATGACCCCGTTACACGCTAGGAAAATTACACAAAGTCCATGAAGGACAGTAGTACCCTTGACCCTAATTTTGGACCTATTAGATGTCATTAAGGCCTTAAACCAAATGACAAAAATACCCCTTAGAGTGGACCCGCCCACATTCGTGTGAATAGAAGCGTGAGTCGGTCTGAGAGTGGAGCTTTGTGAGAGGTTAATTACTTAAATCAATAGAGAGGCAGTAAAATAACTAAAATGACCAAGGGAGGGTATCATACCCTAGGTGGTAAAATTACCTTAACACCCTTAGGGGCAATATATTCTGTTTCTGTCGAAACGGATGACCTAGTGAATCAAACGTTAGGGTACCCTAGAATGATGTTAAATGACTTCAAAAGAAAAGGGTGTGAACAACAAGAGACATGAAGACCTTGTCAGGTCATAGTGTCACGGGAATCAAGAGGAATGACCTTCATTCTCAAGGTTTAGGGCAGCGGATTATTTGTGTCTGCAACCGAGTATGTCGATTGACTAGAGTATTAAAAATGTAACTCGTGCGATGTGTTAGAGTTGATTACACTCTCGGGCTTGAATTCTCTGAGCCCTGGCCCTGCAAAGGAATGCAACGGGCCTCCGTTTATTATTTATGCACTTGTGTGACTGCATATTATATATGTTGATTGTTCTGATGTTTACATTTATTATTGTTATGTTAAGTTACATCAATAACTTAAGATTAATGAAGATTAATCAAGAGACATGGGTTGCTGTTGGTTTGGAGGGAGAACATCTAATCAAGATAAAGACTAAAATACCCTCAATAGGGTTTAGGACTGGTTCATGGATTGAACGGGGCCTTGACATAGAATTTTACCCTGGTTAATGAACCGAGGATGGTTACGGGATGTTATTTGAGTCATAGCTCAGTGTATGAGTTATTTATTGGGTCGATTCACAAGGTGAAAATGACCCAAATGGTTGAGTGAATACTTTGACTGGATGGAAATAATCTAGTCTAAGTTCAGATGTTTGGCTGAGTCAATGGTCATAAGGACCTAAGACTTATATGGATAGTGCTGGAGATTGCGATATGCTTCTTCATCACCACAACGGTTTAGGTATTGACCAGAGGGTCTTTACCGCGGGTCTCCCGCAGGTCTTCCTAGGACTATTTAGTATGTACGAAAAGCGGAGTTGTATGAGCATCATGGAAGGCTTGTGCTTCTTGTCAATCTGTGTCCATGAGCACAGTTGGGATCCTTTTCCCCGGATTCATGGCAGGCTATTGAGAGCCCTAGGGATTTGGGTCAAGCTGTTGTTAAGCAGTCTACTCCAAGGTTGGAGTACTTTGGTTGGGGATTTCTCGAGGGGCGAGTCATCTCCGAGTTATAGATTTGATAGTATTAATTGTCGAACAAGAGTTGTGAGATAATTAATAACATTGTTTGTTGTTGCTTGTTAATTAGACAAGTGAAACGATTAAATGACTTACTAAAATATAGGTTAAATATACTTAAGCATTGCATGTGTGGTGCTATGCTTATTAGGATATAGTAGTTTCTAGGCAGAACTACGTCTGGATCTGATCTTGTTGGAAACATTGAAGATGTTGTCTGATGAGTACGTAGGCAACTAACATCGGGTGATGTTGGCTCGATCCGAATAATATTAATAAAACCTTTTGTCCTTTAGAAGCTCTTCTCCTGAAGGCGGAGATGCTCCATTGTGGTTGTTGTTTGGTTTGCTTTGTTGCAGCTTCTCCAGACGACGACTAAGTGAGATCAAGACAAGCGAGCACAAGAAGAAGTTGTTACGTTTCTGCAACTCCGGTACGTATGTGTACCTTTAGCGTGAGAGTCAACTTATTATTTATTTTCAGACGGACAATGGACTTGTACTTAGATGGATGAGCTATTCTTTATGAATTTTCAGACGTTAAATAATATCATATGATTTGATATCCGTATTTGTGAACCTCAGTTATCATGACTTGGATATTTAATCGAATGGTTTGTTTTGTATTTAAAGAAAAAGAAAATTTTCTCGCTACTTACCGTTCGTGCTATTTAAAAATACTTTTAAAAACCCGGGTCGTGACAATAACTATAAGGGTGTTAAAGAGCCTTGTTCACATAAGGTAGGGGTAGTTCAAAATCACTAGTGCGAAAAGAGCAGTTTGGATATAGATGATGTTGATTAGGCTGCATTTGGGTTGGATTCTCTAAAACCTGACCCGACTCGAGATAGGCATTGAGTTTCTTAAACCTTACCTAACTCGAGATAGGAACTAAATTCCTTTGAACCGACCCAAATAGAGATAATAACCAACATTATATTGGGTCAGTTTTATCTATGATAATTAAAAAAATATGTACCACCCCTGATAAATAAGGTTATGTAGGTTAATTATGAATTTCGGTTGGGTTGAGTTGGTTTTAGGGTTTTTCACTTCTAGACCTAACTCGAGAAATACTGGGTTTTTTTCTCGCATCCCAACCCAATAAGAGATAGGACCCGATCATACTTGATGGAAGTCAATCTTAATATGTTCTCTAAGGTTGAGTTGGGTCTAGGTTTTGAGTGCAGCCCTAACATTTACGTCTTAAGAAAAAAGTTGTTTATTTATTTTAAGCAGAAAGTCCATATATGTTTGGTTACAGATGATGCTGAAAGCTACATTAACTATTTCCGAAAAAGCATAATAATCTATTGCATTATTCAAATAATTTTGTAAAAAATATGGCAACCCTACTTAGGCTTTTAATAGGTTTCAAAGAAATCTTCAATTCTTTTTTGTTTTTTGTTATACAAGAAATCTTCGCAGTTGCTTGATTTGCCCAATCAAAAAACTCATTAGTCAGTATTTGTGTAAAGTAACTTATTTTAGCTAGCTGCTTCATCTTGAAGTCCCATGTTGTCATGTAACAACAAGTAGCAATGGTCTTGACATATGGGATACATATGCGTTATACACACTTGTGCAGGGACTCCATAATGCATTCACACAAGTGTGTGCAACATATGTGCACCTTCATATATGTGATGAACACTATTAATTTACTGCTCATTGACAATGTGCATTAAATGTTAAATTGTACCCACCTAAATGGCCTTCTATATACTACCTATGTCTTATATTTAATGGCTATATTTGAAAAAATAGTGGTGTTTATTGAATGGTAAAATCTACATATAAGAAAAAAGGAAAATAAACTTATGATAATTTTTTTTAAATACTCAACAACATAAATTTAACAAAATAGAATTATTAATATAAAATAATTTTTTTTACCAAATGGAACTATTAATTTATGACGAAGAGAGTATAATATATTACCTTTCAAAGAGCTAAATCTTTAGTGTACAACAAAAGTCATTGCTTGTTCTAAGAAGAGTTGATAGCAATAAAAAAATTACCTAAAATAAAAATTAGAGTTCAGACAGATCACAGCACCCATAGAATGAAATGGTCTTGCTTGTAGTCCAAAACACCGTGTTTTTTGCCTTGTTCTTTAGACCAAAGAAGGCAACTAAAAATGACACCGGCGTATGATTTATCTACATAAAGCAAGCCTGGACAGTGTAATCTTGACATTCCACATTATTATTATGTCATAATCTATGCAAACATTTTCTACTTCTATTGTCGAAACCGCGAGTGGGAGCGCATATCTTTCGAGAGCCCCCATATGGGAATAAGTAAATGACCAGCATATTAAAATGCAAAAAATGGTAAAAAAATATTTTTATTTGTGATTTTCCTGAAGCTCCAATTTAACAGGGCACAAGGAAAAGCCGATTCCTCAGTGTAGAATTGGTCTTTTTTAATGGAAATACTCCATCCGTCCATATTAATAGTTACATCTAAAAAAATAAGGTTTTTATTAAATAGTCAAACTTAAGAAAAAGAAAAATAAACTCATGATACTCTTTTTTAAGTACCCAATTACTTAACTTTAACAAAATGGACTTATTAATATTAATATAGAACAAACTTTCTTGCAAAAAAATGAGCTATATGATACTCTTTTTTAAGTACCCAATTACTTAACTTTAACAAAATGGACCTATTAATATTAATATAGAATAAACTTTCTTACAAAAAAAGGAGCTATTAATTTAGGACACAGAAAGTATTATTCAAAATGTATGAGTTTGATCAGTATATTGCCTTATGGACCTTTTGGGCTTTTGCATAAAATGGCATAATTTTTTTTTTTAACAAAGGTGTTCGAATATGTATGACCTCAACAAGGTAATCCTTATTTTAGAGCATCATATTGTGCTCCCAATTTCTTCTATCCATATGGGAATAGCCTGTGCCTGCGCTTATAATAATAGAACCCTAACCGATAGTCATAATACATAACTTTAGAGATAATTTTGATGCTTATAAATAGAGAGGTGATACTCTCAAGTTAACCCTAGAAACTTTATCTCAAATTAATTTTTTAAAGGGTCCATATTAGTGGGCCACTAGTAAATATGGGTATGAGACAAAGAGGGATAAGTGACAAATCATTGAGGTATGTGAATGATATATTTTGGGCCAATTTTGATGAGCAGGTTTGCTCATCAAGGCTGATTAAAGTTTGAACCCTATCAATAATTTACATTTGATACAATTAAATAGATAAGCCTCATATATTGTAGTGACTCCTAGTATTGTAATGATCCTATATTTGGTAACCCCTAAATTTAAAGGAGATCTTTAAATTTTAATTGTTTTAACACCTATCTTACAATTCTAGAGATTTAAATTAGAAAATATAATCTCAATTGTTGATTTAATGGTGAGATTAAAATATCACAATGAAAAGGGTCCAGATATGCAAATGTGATCCAAACTTAAGTTACTATACTCTTTTTATTTTTCTTTTACTCTTAACAACTATATTTTTAAAAATCAACTTAAGAAAATTTTCTCATGTTGACTTAACTTACGTTTTTTTCTTATAAATAACAAAAAAAAAAGCTAGTAAACTAAAGTCATCTTCCCGTAGTCCCTACTAATGGCATGCGTAATAGGACGGTCGTGTCGGTCGTACGTATGAGTACGTCAGATACGAATTACTACCGACGCACGTCGCACGATGGCGCTAAGTCCACATGTTTTGCGGATAGTCGTCGGGTATCGATGGTAAGGTATCGCACTTCGATACGCATGGATACTCTCCTTCGTCGTCGTCCTCTTCTTCTTCTTCCCACCAGCTCGACCCTTTGGTTCCCTCAGTTCCTTATCAGAAAAACTGTTTCCAGATCCAGATTTGAAACATCTTCCCTAGTTCCTCTTGTACCTGCCCTTCTTGTAGTATGCTTTTAAGCTTAAGTCATTTTGACCTCAAAACCAACTAGCATTTGTGCTTGTGTGTTAACATCAAGGTAAAGTAGGATTTGTGCCTAAGATGGGCAATTTCTGTCTTTTTTTGCAATTTCAGATTTTACTCAAATGTTCCAAATGGAATGTGTTCTTCGTAGGGGAATCTAAAGGGTGGTTTTTTTCCTTTTCCTTTGAAGGATTGCACTTTGTAGCAACTCTTAAATGTTAGAGTGCCTAGAATTGGTAGGTGAGCAAGAAATAGTATCTGAAATTAGTAGAATTGAAGAGGTGGTGTTATATCTTTTCTTGTTTATTGTGTTCTTGATTGCCTTAAGAATTGAGGGGCCTGTCAGTAATTTTTCATTTATGAGTCATCATTGACATGTGCCTCTTCAATCAGATTTTTTACCTCTTACTCGGGCTACATTATGTAGCATTATATGCAGTTATCATGATCATTCATCTTTTAGAATTACTGATCGAAACCACAGTGGGCAAATTTTATATTTTTATGTGGTGGTGAATTCGATATGCCAATTTTTATAAATTTTCTTCTTTAGCTGAAAGTTTGTACCCATGTAATATCTATCAAATAGAAAAACATGTTTTGATCTCTGATTTATAATGATCTGTTTGTATATTCTATTACTTACACAGAAAAATTCTTTATCATGGATCAATGGTGCTGATGAATACAATGCAAAAGAAGATAAATCTATAACTTATTAGTGATTCTGTCCTTAATGTACCGCTTTTGGCCGTCAGTGATTCTTTCTTAACTTTTAGTTCGTGAACATTTTTAATTTTTGACTTGTACCTTAGCAGCTAATTTACAGAAAGGTCACCAAATTGTGTTAATAGCGTCTTTTAAATTAGTAAATATATCTGTTCATCTATATAACTGCTTCTAAGCATCTACAAAATGTGTTACTATGTGGCCTGCAGCGATTGGGACCTTGTATTTTTGGAAGGATTTTTTTTCTTCATATTTAGCCAATTATTTGGCATGACTACCCCTTATCCTTCTCTGCCTTCAGGATGGAGTAAAAGGTCTGATCCCAGGTCAAATTACCTCTAGTTGGAAGGAATGATCTCGATTTGTTTAACTGTATGTTTGGAGGACTTAGTATCATTTGGCACATAAATCAGATATTCTTGTTTCATCACAGTTGCACTACGAGCATATCATCTTTAGCTTTGATCATTTTTTTGACCTGATTAAAAGGTGTTTTTTATTTACATTTCTAAATTAAATACTAAAAATTTACCGTGATTATTGTGCTAGGAATCTGGCATACAGATCTCTTTCTAAGAAATTGTCACTCTAGATATTTTTCGCAGCCATAGATAGCTGAAACCATACATACTCATTGATTATATGTAGTTTGGAAGAAAGGAGTTCAAATGAGGGAGAGAGTATATGTTGAGTTTGAATAGTTTTACTTTGCCTTAGTTCTACACTTTATCCTTATCAAGGATATATTCATTTTGCAGATTTGGATGAAAACACTATGAGTTCTATCTTTTAAGTGTTGTAATGTTTATATTAACTCTTGCATTGATGTTTTGGTATTTTTTTTATAAGAATTGATGTTGTAGTATTCTATTATGAAATTGATAACATTTCATTTGTAAATAGTTAAATTCTACTACCATATATATCATGCTTTGAACTTGTTGATAATATTGGTGGTATTCTTGTTGTTAACTAGTATGTGTAAGTTACTTATTGATTGCGGCTCTATGTTCATTTACAATGATACCCATGTCTTATTATGCTCTTCAAAAATTGATATAATGATATTTTGTTAACTTTAATAAATTTTTATGTGTATCAGAGGTATCTGGCCTGTCTCATCGGCACAGACCTGTATTAGTGGCTATCAATACAGCCATCAATACCATTACGAACTTCCATGCTGTCTCATGTAGTGGGCAAATATTGCAGGGGGGCAGTATTTTCCAAATTCTTGCTATACGCCCATTTTCTCCTCTTCTTCCTGCTTTGCTAAGGTGGAGAGTTTCATTGTAGAGTGCAGAGGCATGTTTCATGACTTGCAGAGCCGAAGCCAGGACTCTGCCAACTCCAACCATTTCTCTACAAGAGCCAATCTTGGTGTGGTTCAGTTCCAGGATCTTTATGGTTTCACTGTCGAGGGGAATGTTGAAGATGTTAATGTGCTAAATGAGGTGAGAGAAAGGGTGAGACAGCAGGGCAGAGTTTGGTCTGACATGGAGTCCAGCAAGGGTGCCGATTGGTATCTGCAATCTCCCATGTCCTCCATTTCTGACACGTTTTCTGTCTCTTCTTCGCTTAAATTGTCGGCGATTGCAAGCACGTTTACTAGCACATTTGCTTTGAGAAAGCTCATCAGGAAGGGAATTCCACCTGCTTTACGGCCCAAGGTGTGGCTCTCTGTTTCTGGGGCTTCTAAGAAGAGATCCACCGTCCCAGAGAGTTATTATGATGACTTGACCAAGGCCGTGGAGGGGAAAGTCACCCCTGCTACCCGGCAGATTGATCACGTAAAATTTTCTTCTCTTACATTTATCCTATCATCATTAATCACACAGCTTATCTTTGAATTATAAGATAGCAACTCTGTATTCCTGTCAGTTACTTGTTGATAAATAGCTTTATTTAAGCTTCGTCCCTCTCTTTTACCAGCTGGCAATTAGTCATTTACAGGTAATTTTTTTGATCAATTGATCATTACTATCCATAAATTTTATGGCTTGTAGATTTAGCAACCTTAGGAAACATGGGATCACAGCCTGAAAACCTAGGCAAGGATGCAACTTGAGTCTTTACGTACATTTGGTTAGAACATAGAAGGGTTATTTCCTGTGGTACCACCCAGTTTCTGGTTGGGAGGGTCAAATGCGTGAACCAACTATCTCATCTTTGCTGAGTAATCGAGCTTTCATTGTAATGTTAACATTGTCCAGTAGATCTTCTATCTAATCCTTGTCTACATGCAAGCACTGATGATGCCACTGAACATTATAACCGTTTTCAATTCTTAACAATTTCTTCCCTTCAATCTAACATGAATAATGCTGTCAATTGCCAGGAAATTCATTTTCATTCTTCTAATTGTGACTTTTTGTCCAACCTTTTAGGTCTTTGAACATTCCTTGGCTTTGTTCTCTGTTAAATACGCAGGATTTGCCTCGGACTTTCCCAGGCCATCCGCAATTGGACTCACCCGAAAGTCAAGCATCTTTAAGGCGCATTCTCGCTGGATACTCTTTTCGAGATTCAAATGTTGGGTACTGTCAGGTACTCTACTGCCATTATATGTATAGAAAGTGTTGGTTTATTCTTTTCATTATATGTAATAGGCATAGCATCAGACCTCGTCCTATAGGAATCATCAAATCAATAGCAATAAGACCTGTTTGAAGCGGCTCATTTATGGAACGTCTTGAAATAGTGCCCAGAGTAGGATTCACTTTTTTTATTTGAAACTTGTTCGAAATTGACATATGGTACAGGGTTTAAATTATGTGGCAGCCTTGCTTCTGCTGGTGATGGAAACTGAGGAAAATGCCTTTTGGATGCTTGCTGTTCTACTGGAGGATGTTTTGGCAGATGATTGCTATACTGATAACCTGTCAGGCTGCCATCTTGAGCAGAGGGTGTTTAAGGATTTGCTTGTTAGGAAGTGCCCGAGGTATTGTTTCCATTATGCTCTGGTTTTGTAATCTAATTCAATGTGGGTTAATTGGGATGGCCTATATTCTTTTCCTGTTTTTTACTATTTTAGATTAAAGAAACTTGCAGAATAGCTTTTCATCTTGAAGCTTTGGGGTTTGATGTTTCTCTTGTTACTACTGAGTGGTTCTTGTGTCTCTTCTCCAAGAGCTTGCCTTCTGAGGTAAGATATCTTTGTCATACCTGTGCTCCTCCCACACCAAAACGGTTAATATGTTGGTAACTTCAGTAATAAATGAACTGCTTTTGGAGGATATGACTACATTTTTCTTAAAAGAATTGCTTTTCTTTTAGTAGTAATTGAAAATTTGAATATAGTTTTAATGGAGACTGAGCAAGTACGATTGGAAAACTTCAGCTGCTCTGTGACCTGGCTATGTAATTTATTAAATTAACATAGACCTTTATCAGCCTCATTAGACAAAATGGGATCTAAGGTGCTTGTGTAGCCAGAAAGAACTGTGATGAAAATGCCCCACACAATCTTTTGGGTTTGACTTTTTACTTGTGTAGTCAGAAAGAACTGTGATGAAAATGCCCCACACAATCTTTTGGGTTTGATTTTTTACTGTTGTCTCATCTCAGCTTTTGTCTAATTGTACGAGGTGTACATTGATCTCTTGTGTAAAAAACGTTAATATCGGATACAGATCTTGACTTAAATGGAACCTTGAGTTACATTGCCTGTTCTCAGAATCAAGGATCAAATACTTGTGTTCGCTTGTTTCTATGTTTGATAAACAATAACTTGACTTCTGCGCAATTTGTTTATCTTGTCCTGTGACTAATATTCTGGTTCTATGTAACATATCTTTAGACAACCCTGCGTGTTTGGGATGTTCTTTTCAATGAGGGGGCCCAAATTTTGTTTCAGGTTGCCTTGGCAATTTTCAAGGTTAGTAGTTCATATATCATCTAATACCTTTCTTCTTTCTTGTAGTATATAGCTTAAGTTGGTATATAGGATTTTGTCCGAACTGAAATTGCCTATTTTCTGAAGAAAGATAAGCTTTAGTATCCGTAATTGCAGACGAAGGAAGAACAGTTGCTAGTTACTCAGCAGATTGGCGAAGTGATCAGTATCTTGCAGGCAGCTACAGATCATTTGTATGACCCTGACCAATTGATGACTGTAAGAAACACTTGCTATACTTTCGAGAAATTATATGATTTTGGTTTGGCTTGGTATTCAAAGCTAGGATTAGCTAGTCCATTTGGATACCCTCCCTGGCATATAATTGGAGGGCCAGTTAATTTGACTGGTCCATTCCCTTACTATCAATTGGATGAATGTTTAATCTCGTTGAACTCTTCCTGCATTTTCCACCTATAAAAGAACTCTAAACACGTCTTTTTAGGTGAATATAAATGGCCAACCTTTAAGTCAAACATGTACATGATATATATATTTTTTTAATCCTCAAGGTAGCCGTGACTATGTAAAGTGGACTATAACCCATTGTTTACTGAAATCGCAGGTGGCATTTGATAAGATTGGTTCCATTCCGACCAATGCTATTGCCAAGAAGAGAAGAAAGCAGGAATCGACGGTGATAAAAGAGCTAGATCAGCAATTGCAACGGCTTAATTTTTTGAGATTCATTGATTAATATAAGCCACTGGGCTGCCTTTTGGGATGGTGCAAAATCACTAGTGCAAAAAGGAAAAGAACAGTTTGGTACTGGTTCTGAGCTGAATGTAGATTCGAATTAGTAAGCTACAAAAACTAGCTCCGGAAAAGTCTTAGTATTATTGATAATTGAAGCAATGTTCTAAAAATCATGGCACCCTATGGCTTTTGATGGTTTACTTCCCCCCTATCCTACAAGCCCATAAGCTCGTTTTACATAAAATTGTGCATTTGAGCGAGCTGCTTTATTTTGGGCTCCATGTGCACCTACAAATGCTGAATATACACGGATGATTCTAAGAAAGCTAGCTGTCTTCAGGCCTTTTATTTATAAAATACTACCTCAAGGAGCTGAATGTACAACAAAAGCCATAATTTGTTTTAGAAAGATTTAGTAGCAATAAGATCAAGCTCAACAGAAAAGAGAGAGAGAGAGTGATCTTACAGATCATTGTTCTTTACTTTTTGGGTACTAATGTCAAAATGAAAAGTGAAAAAACTAATTAGTTCTGTTTAAATTGATCCTACTTGAAGCACTTTGTAAAAAGAGTCTCGTTAATATGTACCCCTAGGCTTGCGTGACTGTAAGCCGGTTTGAATAACCTCCCACCTCCTGGTTGAACATGCCTCCGAACAAGTTGGGACTCATATGAGCTTTTTCCTAAAAAATGATCACTTCTACAAATTTATTAACACGCCCTCGAAAGTTCTTTTTCCTTTTAAACCAAAGAGACAAAAATCATGCCTTCGACAATTTACCTCCAAAACACGGACATCAGAAAGCCTAGAGACTACCAGTTTGTCTTTCCACAATATGATCATGTCACAATCCATTGCAAGCATTGATTAATTTTAACGTCAAAACCGCGTATGATGAGTTGGGATCGCATATATTCCAAGCCCGTATGGGAATAAGTAAATAAATAGCATATTAAAATGCAGACAATGACAAAAAAACACATTTTCTTTTGTTATTTTCTTGACACTTGAGTGTAATTCACATGCCCTTGAACTGCTCAATTTCTTTTTATTAATTAACTAACTACTTAATTAGAACTGGGCAAACCAATAGACTTGGGCAGTTTCGGTAAAACTGCAACTTGTGGGTCTGCTTGATTATACTCATATTAACTGAGTAATAAAAATATTTAATCATAATCACAATTAAGAAGTGTTTTTCCTCAATAATTTGAGGTTGGCGATTCGGATCTCACGCTTCTGCTCCAACCTATTTTGTGCAACTTTTTTTTAAAAGAGAGCATAACCAACAGGAGAAATCTACCCAGTGCTAAATCTTCAATACTCTGATCTAAGGGCCAGGGCTCCAGCTAGCTACGAAGTACTGTAACTTTAGTGTGTACCCATTTTCTAACCAATAATTAAAAAATATAACTTTGTGAGATAATTTTGACAGATAAAGATGCCAAATAAAAATGCTTAGTAATCTGCAGTCGTCTTCCTACTGATGGCAACGGACTGTGATCATGAGCTGATGTGGGCCCAGTTCACGTGAGTGTAGAATCTTCAAATCCAACCAGGCCAACAATGACAACGATTGCACCTCGGTAAATTGCTGTGCCTAGTTACTCTTGATCATTCAGTTTAGAGCATCAAAAACAGTGTTTAAATTTGAATCAATCTAAAAGAGGAAACATAAAACAAATGACAGAACTAACAAAAGCAATTTTTATCCAAAAGAACTTGCATGTGTGCAGTGAGCTCAATCAGTGAACCAATCATGCTAGTGTGAATGAGGAAAGCTGAAGAACAGCTGCTTTTCAGAGTTTTCACCATGCCCAGCAAAGTAAATCAAGCTGTTAATACTCACTTGATCAGCTTTTAAACCTTTTAAGAGAAAGTGCAGTCATTAGTATACCAGCCGTGAAGAACAGTGAATAACAACTGTTCATGAAGAAGCAGACATATTAGGCTGAGAGAGAATGGACACATTGAGTGAGGTGAGAATTTTCTGGGTTAGTGTAAGCAAACACAGGAAAAGACAGAAAGTGTTACGTCAGAAGGAGCATCCTGCTGGGCGTGGGCTTTGAATGGGTGGACGATTGCACAAGGATCCCTCATCCACATCCCCACACCCTTTTGCAGCAATTTCCCCTCCATACCTTTCATTTTCTTTTCTGTCTTTTCACATATAAAACTATGCGTTAGAGATGTCTTCCTTTGCAATATCTACGTGATGGGTCTTCTGTAACCTGTAGTTACAATTATTGGCAAACATCCGTGCTTAGAGAAGATGCTGAAAATTTTGATCAAGTTTGGACCTCTACTGTGAGTATGTTATGAAGGTCTCTCTTGCTTTTTTCTCTTGTGTTGCATCAGATGTGGTGATGGATCATCATATGCCTGTCTGAGAAGGGGATGGGTTTTGCTCCAGGCTGCAGATGAAATTCAGGATCCTGTGACTTTGGTGCTGATTCTATCATCAATTCCACAGTTTTTTACTATTTTTAATTCTTTGATCCTAGTAAAAGGAAGGATAGTGTGTAATGATGGTCTTCTGTTGCCTTCTTCCTTCACGGGTTCCTTGTGTCTCTTGAGATCAACCAGATCAATTATTATCAGAAGAAAAAAAACTAGATCACTTCTATTTTAGCACAAAAAAAAGATCACTTCTTCCACTTGCACCTGTATATTAAACTTCTCTATATCTCTTTGATGCTGTTCTAAAACCCTAAAAGCTCCGCCCAGTCAAATTACCCCTTAGCTGATGATGAAGGGCTTGGCACCTCAACAACACACAGCTGCTGAAGAAAACATGTCCAACTTGACTTCTGCATCAGGTGAGGCCAGTGCATCTTCAGGCAACAGAACCGAGAATAGCAGCATCTATCACCAGTCCTTTGCTTCTCCAAATCCGCCACCAGCAAGGAAAAAGAGAAACCTTCCAGGAAATCCAGGTTCCTTACATCTGTTCGCTATGAATCTAATTTTGTTGATCTTCTCCTACCAAAAAAATCATGTGGGCACTTGTTGCCATATTGGTTTTTGTACCAGACCCAGATGCGGAAGTCATAGCCTTGTCCCCCAAGACCCTCATGGCCACCAACAGGTTTATGTGTGAGATCTGCAACAAAGGGTTCCAGAGGGATCAAAACCTCCAGCTGCACAGGAGAGGCCACAATTTGCCATGGAAGCTGAAGCAGAGAACAAGCCAAGAAGTGAGGAAGAAAGTGTACGTGTGCCCGGAGCCTTCCTGCGTGCATCATGACCCTTCAAGGGCCCTTGGGGACCTCACTGGCATCAAGAAGCACTTCTGCAGAAAGCATGGGGAGAAGAAGTGGAAATGTGAGAAATGCTCCAAGAAGTATGCAGTTCAGTCGGACTGGAAGGCTCACTCCAAGACTTGTGGCACTAAAGAGTACAGATGTGACTGTGGAACCCTCTTCTCAAGGTAACCCAATCCAGAATGACATGAACTAGAAATTACTCATATACAGAAGAGGGAAACCTCAACATACATAGAAACTCCTCTTAAGAATTCAATTAACCCATTGAAGAGGAAGAGATAAATATAGAAAGAACACTAGATGAACACTACAGTTTACAATTGTCCTGAACTTGAAGTATGGGTCTTGCCATTTGGCATTTCTCTCCTTTTTGGATTGTTGTGAGCTTTTTGAGCACTGGTTCTTTTTGTAATGCTTTGTTTTTTGATCCTCTCTTTTTGGGCTTTCTGTCCTCTTTTGTGTTTTGCAGGAGGGATAGCTTCATCACTCACAGAGCCTTCTGTGATAAATTGGCAGAAGAGAGTGCTAGGGTCATCACAGCCAACAGTACTCTAACAAGCCCTCTTCTCTCTTCTGATCATCAAGCAGCTTCCTATTCAGCCACTCTGGAAAATCTCCAAACTCAATTTCCTCACGTCATAAGAGCTGCAGATCAGGACGATGGTAGCTGTGTACAAAGAGACCAGCAACAACATTTCAGCTATAGATCAGCTGTACCACCTTGGCTAGGAGCTGTATCAGGCCAGACAGGACCAGATCCCACTTTAAACCACCTTGATCTTTCATCCTCAATCTTCTCCACAAGATTAGACAATGTGATGTCCAGATCTCAGCCTAATCAAGTGTCTCAGGACAACAACAAGACCACCTTCCCCTTCTACCATCCCACAGCTTCCCCACACATGTCTGCTACAGCTTTGCTCCAAAAAGCAGCTCAAATGGGTGCAGCTGTGAGCAGCCCATCTGCTTCCTCTTCCTATATGCTTGATTCTCAGCGAGGTCACATGAGTTTCATGGAAAACAATCCTATTTCCATCACAACTGGATTTGGCCTGGGTCTCTCTTCACGTGAAGACATTGGAGGTGGTTTTGCCGGTCTTGCCGACCTCTCACAATCAGCACCAGCCTCTTCTCTGCTCCAAAACATGACGAGATCTTTCCACCACAAGAATGAAGAGGGATCAGCTGGGAGTGAAGGGTTGACTAGAGATTTTTTAGGGGTAAGTGCCTTCTCTCACAGGGACATTCTCAGTATGGCTGCATTGGATCCTCGCATGGACCCCTCACCTTATGAGCAGATGCAAAACGAAAAGCCATGGCAATCTTAAGCTTGAACAAGGGCTACTGTTTCTGTACTACATGTCTTTTTACACCATATATACTTCTTGTTCTATTACCTTTTGTTGTTTGTCACAAAACTGTACCAAGATCTTGGCATCTACTTGTTTGTTTTGTCCACCTCTTCCAAAGGGAGAGGGTGTGCTTGTTTCCCAAAACCTCAGTATACAGAAATTTTCAAGACACAACCATTCTCCTTTTTGTCATCTTACTGTGGTCTGCAGTTTCATCGTCTTCAGAATCTTCACTATTGCTGACAGTCTCAGTAACTCGTGGACATGGCAAATTTTGCACTTCCACAGTAAACAACAAGGACAAAGACGTAGCTGGTACTGTCTTCTCTCGCACTCAGTGATCAAAAAGACTAATTTGAATCTCACTTCGTTGCCGTAGTAGTCTTGTGGAGTGAATATAGAAGATGAATTGCAGGTACTTTTTCTTCCTTAGGCAACGATATATGTTCCGGTGAGCTAACGAACACATTGCACGCATTTATGAACAAGTTATTTCGCTCTTGTTGATGTACGTGGGTGCATGGCGTACCAACTTCGGTCAAGTAGCTCATGCAAGCTCGTTTTGTTTCTCTACATATACCTTGGGTGCAGCCGTGCAGGCTTTATTATGCCTCTGCTTAGCGACGAAAGTAGAAGAGTGGCACATATATCGTGAGATCCATTGGCATTAATTTGGCAGGTTCAGGCTCAAATCTTCACGTGTGTTTAGAGTGATGCTCATGTTCCACAAAGGATATAGATCCATTACGCGCTTTCATAGGATTGCTGGGGTCATATTGCACTTGCTAGTACTAATCCTTAAAAAAAGTCTATAGTTTTGACAAAGAACATTTTCGTTCTGAATTGCTTCAGCATCTAGTCCACCATTCGCATACAAAATGGACTAGTGTCATAGATACATATAGACAACGCTTCTGTTTTAAGTATCTAGATCTCTTTCCCCCCCCAAAAAAATTATTTTTGATAAAGAAAAAACACAGGAAGCTAGAGACATAGGCTATGTAAAGTCTATCTAAACTAGAGGTGAAAGGCAAAGATACGAATCAGAGCAGCCAAAAGGTAAAAGAGGACTCCTGTACAATTCACCCTTAAAAAATTATTTTATCATTGTTCCCCAAAGCTCTTACCATGATAGATGGAGCATGGGATAACTAGGAATCATGGAAATGATAAAAGATGCCATAGGATTAGCTGCAATAATCAGAAGGAAACACAAGAGTTCATGGAGCTGCTGCTTATCCATTTTCCACTTGACATTGAGCAAGAACCTGGGTAAATAAAGCAATTGGTTCTTAGATGGCATACGCTGGGATGCAAGAGAGAGAGAGAGATTTGCATCAGAGAGGGATGGGCAGGACTACCTGGTGGGTACCAAGTGCCTGACGTACAGATTTATTATACTATCATTTGAAAGAGATAAGTAAGCGTTTGATGGGCGTTTAAGACTTTAAATGGCGGTGGTGGAATGTCGAGGCAGCCATCACGAGGGTGGTGGTGGTGGACAGACAGTCACACAGTCGGGGGGAAGCCAACTCAATCCGACAACCCTGCTTCAAATTATTCCCCTACGCTTTTTACCTCGTGAGCTTGAAAGCTTTGTTGGAACATTTCTGAAGAAGACAAACTTTACCAGCTGCCATGACAGACCCAGATGAACATTGAGAGAGAGGGGCATAGAGAAAGTCATTGACGCATTGTACAATTATTGGGACTTGAGATGCATGGAAATTTTTTGAACCAATATATCTCAACATCACAAAAATTTAACACTTAATATGCAATAGCATGGGCAATGCCAATCCTAATAATCGATGGCCTAAAGTGAAAGATATCCAAGAAGTTATAAGCGGGAGGACGAAACTTCCCCCAGGGTTGACATCAGCCTTGGCGTAAAGACTAGACAAGTGCCCTTTTATTTTTGACTTCTTGGTGGTAGTTGACCACTTTTGGAAAGGATGGTGGATCCCATCTGTTGATACCAATTGATTAAATGTTTATTTTTATTTATTTAATGTACCTGCATGATCAGTTAGGATGGATTGAAGGGGAGGATTCATACATACATTGCATTTTTTAATCATTTAATACTTTTTATCATATTTACAAAAATTATTTTATCCCTGCATTTAACCTCTTTCCAATACATATTTGGTTAATGGCTTTTTTAAGTTCGAGCACTCGACTAAAAAGGCTAGACTTACGTTTGTTGAAACTGCACTTATAGCCTAACACTTTTAGGTTTAAAAATTAATTCGTTAATAGATGTTTATAAATAACAAAAATACCCTTAATATTATCAAATTTATTAATATATACTCTCTTCGGGTTAAAGCAAGCTCAAAAACTTAACTCGGTTCACGTTGGACTCGATTCGACTCGCATTCGAGCTCAAATTGGAAGTTGGTCAAGCCAAGCTTAAACATACATGCGTTTGACTCGATTCGGCTCGAAACTTAAGAAAAACTTAAAGTCACATTTTATATATTATTTTTTAAATATATACATATACATATTACACACTATATATAGATTTCATATCTCCCAAATTTTAACTCCTTTTATTAAATATATCATTTTCACTTTTTTCATGCACAACTATCTCATGTTTTTTGTTAGAGGGAATAAATAATATGTCTTGTGAGAGCTAGAATTATTTTTTTATAAAACTTTCCTCCTTTTGTTTAATATTGATAATCTAAATTAGAAAATTAAAATCAACTAAAATAACTTCATTTGATAGTCTAAATTAGAAAATCAAAATCCACTAAAATGGCTTCATTTGGTTTTATAATCCCACATTCTGACTATGTTGGTATTAGTAATTTTTCTCTAAATACCTCTGGACCATGAATTACAAAACCAAACAATGATCACAATAACTCAGCTCGAGTTGAGCTCTACTCGAATTATAAATTGAAGTTTTGAGCTCAAGCCCAAATACTAAAGCTCGATGATATTCAGCTCATTAACACCCTTCCTAAAATAAATGTCTTATTTGATTTTTTTTAAATAAATATCTTATTTAATTTTTTAAAATAAATTAATTTTAGTTCATTTTGAAAAATTAAATACAATACTTATTTTGAAACAAAAGGAGTATTTATAAATGTAATTTCAACAAACATCAAAGATTATAGTGTGCAATTTATAATCAATTTAACCATTTTCATCAAGTTTAGGTGGGAATCAAGCACAACTATAGTGATTCATACATATCTTATTAGTGCAAATGGGTCAAACCATTTTTGTTGTGAATCGTATATGTAATCCTACAAATGAGCAATGCCTAAAAATAATTAAGATACAAGCAACTAAACAATTCAAAAAACTTATGTTCCTTCCGCTTTGGATCGGGTGTGAGGCAATCACAATCAATGGCAGTGCCCAATACAACTCTGAAATGTATGAAAATATAAGAAGCTTTTTACTATGCTCCCTACTTACCATAAGCCTAACGTAAAAAATGCTTAGGAGCTATTTATATGTGAGATCGATAGTGCACACACTAGCAGAAGTAGCCAAATTTTTAATTTTTTTACAGTCGTATCTGGCTAATTAGCATTCACACACCATTGGCTGTAAATGTCAATTGTAACCGCGGTCCTTCCAAGCAACTAATAAGTGATTATATATAAATAAATAAAAAAACAGAAAGAAAACGACTAAATCTGTCCTCGGCACGTAACTGCATTCAAAGAATGCCTCTAATTCTGCCTCCTTTTTTCCCCCACTCACAAGAACTAAATCTGTCGATCTTGCACCAGTGTAAACTCATTTTTTAATCACCTACCCCCTCCTTTATACCACTTACCCCATGTCTACCCCTCGCCCGGTCCAGTCTCAGGCAACACCCTACCCTCGGCATCGCTGTTGGCCTTATGCTGCCCTTGGCCCGGCCTTGGACTGACAAGTTTTGTTGAAAAGATGAGCACCTATTGTTTTTAGGTTTTTACTACAATTGCATGATTGCTTGGTTTTGGTAATTTTAACCTTGGAGCGGCTTCAAATGTTATGTTCACTTGAGTAGTCATTATGTATAAGACCCCCACGTCCATGTATGGCTGGCCCTGCTGTTTGCCTGGATTAACAAACAAATCAATCTAAGAAAATAAAATAAAAAAGATACTTCATTGTTCAAGTTGAGCACTTGTGCCCATGCATATGCATCTTAATTTTTAGGGCCTGTATCTGAGTTCTTTGGCCCCAATGGTCAGGTTTATAACAGTGTAGCAGTTCCTACAACGCAACGCATGCACTTTAAGTGTACAGCGCCCCAATAAGTATCACAACCCTTAAGCTTTGCTTCTGTGTAAGATTGGGCATTTGCACCAACCCTAGTTTGGAACCCACTTGTATGTCATTGGATGTTATTGTCAATCTTCAATGTTGAGTTACTGATTACACTCCATCTCTGATTGCTCTATTAGTTTTAACGTTTTTCCGCCACTTTGGGATCGGAAACCTCTGGTACACTTACCTCCATTACTCAGATAAATCACTCATCAGTTTTGTTTACCAATCAAATTGTAACTTCAGCCAACCCCTGCAAGAATGGCCAAGTGCCTCAAACATCGAATGTTCATCATGCATCGAGCAATTAAAACAGGAATATTGAGATCACTCCTCATTTACTCACTCTTTATTTTGCCACCAACAAATGTAGTTCTTATCTACTTGGCACATTCTAAGGTAGTATCATCTTACGATGGGAAAGGGAAATGGATCATAAGAAGGGCTAAAAAGGAACATATAAAATGCAAAGTCTACGGGCACATAAATCGTGCACAACCATTTTGACACCATGTCTATTTTCCATTTTTTATTAAGATTTTTTCATATTATCTAACCTAACCTAAGGTATAAATATTTTATAATCTTTAAATTTTAATACTTAATCCCATATGACCTAGTTTAGGACAAAAGTACCCTTGATCCTAAATGAACTCATACTCAAGTTCTTATTTTATTAATAAAAAGTAAACAGGGTTGGGGACACCATTTTGGTGGGGAGGTATCATTGTCAGTGAATTATTAATGATGGCCCACCAGAGGCAGACCATCAATAATGACTCATTAGCAGGTCGTTAGAGGTGGTAAAGCCTATTATTATTTTTCTCCGCAAAAGCTTTCTCGGTAAAAAAAATTGTCATTTCTCTAGCATTGACAACTTATTCTCTAGCATAATGGATAGAATGGCTCATAATACTATCTGACTCACATTACATCCATGATAACATGACATGTTAATAATACGTTTTATTGATAATACGATATGCGTTATATTATGTTACTAATAACACGTTATGTGTTTTTTGCACTAGCGACTCATAATATAATGTGGCTCATATCGCATATACGATAACACGGCTTGCCAATAATACGTGTTATTGATAATATTATATACTCCATATAGCATATATGATAACACAATAATTACCACATTGCATATACAATAACACGATATTTGTCATATCGTATATAACAATAACATGATGAGTATTCTCCGAGCCAGCAACCCATAATACGATATGCTCTATATTGCATATACAATAACACAATATTTATCATATCGTGTTAATGATAACACGACATGTGCTCTTTGATCCAGTGACCCATAATACGAATGTTCCATATCTTATATATGATAACACGATATTCATCATATCGTGTTAACAATAACATAATATGTGTTCTTTGAGTCAGTGACCTATAATCATGGAAGGCAGTGTTAATACAGATGACAGTATCGATGACTATGGATACAGGTACGCGCTGATGATACGTTTAGTACGTGCCGAAACGGGCATAAACCCTTTTATAAACATAAAAAAAATATTATAACTAATAATAAATTATTATAATACTTCTTTTAGAGCATAATAAAACCGTAGAATGTCGTATAAACAGATACGGGTATTCTAAAATTAGTTCATTTGGAACCATACACTATTGTTATTTGTCCCATACAAATTATTGGTCATTCTTTCCCATATTAAGTGCTCTAAAATTAGTTTATTTTAAAAAAAAATAATATGCTTAATATGAATCTAAGTTATATATTTAAATAAATGTATATTTGTGGAGCACTATATGTAAAAAAAATTATGTAAATTGCATGGACCTACCCGTATTAATCTCATATAACTTTAAAAATATTATTTTTAATATAACAAAAACATAAACTTTCGAAGAAGTTTGGGTTTGAATTGTGATTTTGTTTTAAAGAAAAAAATTTCAATTTTTTTCAAAAAAAAGTTATTTTTTTAAATAAAAAATTAATTTTTTTAATAGTGTATCGATATGTATCGGTCATATCGATACGGTACGGCCGATACGTTGATTCATGTGGGATGCGTATTGCCCCCCATACTATATCGGTGTCAGCCGATGGCCCGATACGGCCTTCCATGCCTATAATATGATATGGTTCATATTACATATACAATAACATGACATGTTACTAATACGTGTTCTTGATAATACGATATACTTCATATAACATATATGACAACACGATATTCGTCATTTCATGTTAATGATAGTATGATATATGTGTTATTTAAACTGATAATTCATAGTATGATATGCTCTATATCACATATACCATAACACAATATTCATCACATCGTGTTAACGATACATAATATATGTTCTTTGAGTTGAAGACCCATAATATGATGTGACTCATATAGCATATATGATAACATAATATGTCAACAATACATGTTATTGACAATACAATATTGCATATACGATAACACAATATATGTTCTTTGTGTGTACTCGAAAACACAGTATTCACAACATGCACCAATATATATTAGTGATACAAGTGTTCATTAAGTCGGGGATGAAAGCTTTATAGATCGTGTACATACTTACAGAAGATGTTCTATAAAATAAAACTTGCATACAGAAAACCATACTAGAGTCTCTCTTTACACAATAGTTTTGGGGGTCATCAAGGCTATTCCACATAGTTCTTCCTTCACGTCCACATTCTTCTTTATTATTATATAATTATGTTCTCCCAACTAGTATCTCATGATTCCTTTTTGGAGTTGCAAATGTCATCAGCTCATTTGTAGGGATAAGTGGCTATAAATTTTTGGACAAAACACAATTGCCGATGAAGTGATGCAGGTTGACAATCACCAAACGAAAATTGAAATTCGTTGTTGATGGGAATCACCTAACAAAAATCGCAAATCACCTCTAAGCTTTGATTGTTTCTTCGCTTATGCACCATCACCGACGAGTTTACATGATTTTAACCCCTACTGCAGAGGTATTTTGATCCAATTTTTTAAATTTTTATGTAAATCCCAATTTTATGAAACATTTACTTACAAAATAAGAGAATAGAAAATATTTATATCTTAGGTTAGGTAATATGAAAAAAACTCTTTTTTTCATTGCTTATAAAATTGGGGTCAAGCAATTGAAATAGAAAGCATCTTCAAGGACCTTATGGGATACGAAAGAAAATACTCCATCCCTCGCTCCCACATTAATAGCTCCATTTGGCAAATAAATCTATTTTATATTAATAACTTCATTTTGTTTAATTTAAATGGTTAGATACTTAAACAATTTTGTTCAATTTAAGTGGTTGGATACTTAAACAAGAATATCATAAACTTATTTTTCGATGTGGGTTTCACCATTTAATTAAAAAATACTCTCTCTATTTTAAATTAATAGATCTATTTGGTAAAAATTTTTGTTCTATATTAATAACTCCATTTTATTCAATTTAAATGATTAGGCACTCAAAAAAGAGTATCATAAGCTTATTTTATCTTCTTCTAAATATAGGTTTCATCATTAAATAAAAATTACTATTTTTTTAAATATAACTATTAATATAAGACATCAAAAATATTATTTTTTTAAATGTCACTATTAATATGGGATGAAAAAATTATAAAACATTACCGAGACTAATGAAGTAAATGTGGTAACATAAAAAGATCATGAAAGTCGTGCAAAAACAAGACTTTTGAAATGGACAAGTAAAAAATAATACTAACATTTAAAAAAGAAACATAAGAGAAGCAGTCGTGTCCAAAAGACTGGCGGGATAGAATTTATTCAATGAAGCCTAACGCTTCACACAGTCACACCACAAATTTGTGCTTGTAAAATAATATAAGCGTTCCACTTGCATGGGGACCTACATATCAGAACATTATACTCCTTGACAGCTATATAAAAGGAAATTGTTGGTATATTAAGGAAGATCACAATCTGAAAATTAATCCAAATCACAAGCTACGGAGAACATATTGCCATAAGACAAAGATTAACGAATATAAGTATATAAGTTAATACAGATTCTTAAATAAATGTGAAGTTTTGGTGTCAATATATTGCTAATACAGGAATACATATAGCCTGAGGAACCCAAAAATTATAAGTACAGAACAGAAAACTTCACCTTCAGCTTATTAGAGATCACAATCAAATCTTCAAAGGATTAAGTCTAGGCAACTCACCATACCTTTTGGTCCCTGAGAACATCTGTTTTGCCTAAATAACAACAGCGGGTGAATAGGTCTACTTGATTTTACTAAATAAGCATGGGAAAAAAAACGGCCCGCTAGTGATGTAGATGCCCTAGGTACAGGAAGTTTGTCTGGGAAACACTAGAAGAGACGTCATGTAACCAATGAAAAACCATCTTCAGAAAACATAAAATTTTGCCATATTCAGGTAATGGGATCATGAATGCTCCTTCGATTGGCTTGAAACATAGCACTAACTGATTGGCATGACTTTCTCTATCATTATTGTTTCAAAGGAGCCTTCTTCTCCCTGTCGGATATCCGAGCAGGAGCATTAGAGTGTGACTTGAATCGTCCTCTTCCACCCTCATCCGTCTCCTGAAATACAAGAAATTTAACATGTTTTACAAGTTTGAAGTAAACATAATAATCACTTGTAGCGGTGTTAAACAGTGAGGAACTATAGGTATGTAATAAGGGACAAAAAACAAACAGAGTTCTGTGTAAAAATAACAGTTTTGATACCTTTTTCTTCACTATCTGAACCACATCTTCATCATGAAGAACGTGAGAAAGTCCACAATGCTGTGGATAGTGCCTTGAACTTGTGCCCCATACCAGTACATACTTCACATCCTTAACAAGACTACGGTGGATATGATTACAAAAATCTTCAACTGTGCAGCCACCTCGATCCTGAAAGTAAGTACCAAAACAAAGGTTCGATGACTACAACCATAAATTCTGCCAAAAACAACAGAAAAAACATAAGGAATACAACACCTACAGCTGAAAGAACTACAGGATCTGTAAAATCAGGTTGCTGCCCCTGCGGCTTTGTATAAATTCTCACAAGCCCCATTGCCTCCCACATCTTTGCCAGTAATCTGTCTAAGTTCAGCTGTAACACAGACAACAAGCTTAATATCAGTCACAATACACAATTTAACAATCCAGACATAAATATCTTCAAAATGTTCATAAACACCAAAGGATAAAAAAACTACTCCAATAAAGAACTGAGGCAAAAGATCCTGCCTTCAAGTTGCAACTAATTACAACCGAGTTTGGTTGGCGGGCCAGTGTGTCCACATCATCAATACCAATTACATCAATTTTGTTATAGACATAAATACACTTCATGTACTTGCGGTTGCCTTCTATAACATCAATTAGATCATCAACAGTGGCATCCTCACGAAACAAAATCTGGTGCAAAACCAAAAGAAAGGGTATAAGCTGATAGTGATAAACATCCAACAAGGGGAGAACACAGGAATAGAGAATTATGGAGATATACATGTTCGATTAAAAAACCTAGAGTTGCCTGTCTGACTTGTGTTTTCTGCCTTCCGAAATAGAGTAAGAGGAGAATATTGATTGAAAAAGAGTACCTCTGCATTGTGTATTTTATACTCGTGCAGAATCTGATAGCAAAGCTTCTCATCAACATGTGTCAATGCAATTGTGCTATTGAAAGAAATTCCTCCAGTCTTCTTCCTTTTAAAATATATCTGCCAACAAGCATCATAGGACGACAAATGAGGATTATAGCGCACTTTTGATGACAACAAAAGAAGGAATCTAATCTGCTTGAGCCTGACTTCAACTGGACAAAAGCATAACTTGGAAAGACAAAAGGCCTAAACAAGGTGAACTAAGTAGTGGAGCTACAGCCACCTAAGCAAGGTGAGCTAATAGTGGAGCTACAGCCAATCCAGACTTCAGTGTGCAATTTGGATCTCTCCAGCTATTGGGAGAGGTCCCAGGGACAAATCCCATTGGCATAAAGGGTTGCACGACTCTTACCTATCAAAAAGAAACTATCGGAGATGCATAAACATATCATGTAAGAACGACTCGCTCAAGATCTATAGCTGCATATCCTACCTAGGGTGACAGCTTCTAACCCTACCCACCAACTCTATCAATAAGAGTTCAGATAGAGTTTTAAAAAAACTAACAGTAATACGAGCCAGATTCAGAATTACAAGAAAATTTTTAACCTCTGCGCTAAATTCAAATCAACAAAAAACCATCAAGAAAAGATTTACATTATAATTATCTCAGTCCATCACATCCTGTCAACCTGTGATTGGTCAATCTAACTGCAGTACATCCAGAATGCAACAATGCAGATACAGACAAGAGCTTCACACAATGACACCTTCATCCAGAATTTTAACACTATTAACTGTTTCCTCCAGCAAGGGAGTGAATCCAACACCAGGACGTATGAACATTCACAACAGAAAGCACTACGAAAGAATAAGCTTGCCAGGTATTACAAAATTTGGCCTTACTTGAGGTGGTCTCTTGTTTAAACGCAAGCCCACAGCTTCCAGCTCTTTGGTTAATATTTGGCGGTGACCCTCACTCTGTATGAAAACTGTCAATTAGAAGTAATATTTGTGGACACGCACAATACGGAAGATGCACATAGATAATATGTAGTAACCCTTCAAAGAAAATTGTAATTGTGGTATAACTAGTTTCAACCAAAATTTCAGGCAAAGCAAAAGCAAGACTATTATAACTACAGATATCACATAGATCATAACTTTTGGGACTGTGAAAATGGAAAAGTGCAAATACTGAGAGATTTAAAACTTACTTTGGAGGCATCAAGAACCATCAAGACTATGTCTGATGACTTGGAGACAGCAATCACCTGAAAAGTGAACCTTCAACCAGTATGAAAGTCTAAACCAATACTAACACCAAAACGTACTCAAGAAAAAAAACAAGATGATAGTTAGCATAAAGCAGAGACACATAAGCAAGCAAAGTAGTATAGAGTGAGCAATAGAGAATATACAATAGCGAGTCAGTAAACCTTTAAAAAGTATTAATATTTATTCAGCAAGTTAACTGACGCATAGGTTCATAGTATGCTCATGACATAGGATAAAAAATTGACATAGAAACAAACGCCCAAGCATTTTCTGAGTCATAATATTAACATTTATCAAACACATATTTTTTTTTTAGAATATTCCCATAATTGAAGTAAACATATATAACAGAAGAACCTTCTGACTATGCTCAAAACCCAGTGCATTTAGATAAGACAAAAATTGCTATAAACAAGCTGACATATAGTAATTAATATGATAAGCAATATATTGCTCCAGAACAGTGACAGCAGAAAATAGGATTAACGTTAGACATCCATGCATACATTTATGATTAATCACTTGCTAAAGAGAATTACACAGCAATCAAACTTCTCATTTCTTCTAAAGAAATGAAATAGCTATTAGTCAGTTGTTCATAAAAAGAAAACATAACCATAAGCTATGACTCATTAATCTAAATGGAAAAAAGTGCAAAATTATGTACCTGCCTACCACGCCCTTTCCCCTCAGAAGCTCCTTCAATGATCCCAGGAAGATCAAGAAGCTGAATCTTCGTATCATTGTAATGAATAATGCCTGGAATGCAGGTGAGAGTAGTAAACTCATAAGAAGCAGCCTCCGAATGTGTTCCCGTTAGTAGAGTCAACAGTGTCGACTTCCCCACACTAATAATAAAGAAAAGGATATTCTGTAAGTAGTGCCCTAAATGAACTGTAAAAGAAATTATATAATAGCATGTTTTGCTTTTTTTACGTGTTCTGATTGAAACTACTTCAAGAGGCAAACAAACCTTGGAAACCCTATTAGTGCAACGCGCCCGTGGCCATATTTTGTAACCTCAAAACCCTCTCCAGCTCCACTAGAACCCTAAAACATAACTTGTAAATTTGTATACATAGAGCTCCAGTGAATAGAAGTATCTAACATATAAAGAATGGAGTGAACTTTCCATAAAAAAGTGCTTATGCATCAATCAAGGAACAAAGATAAAAATACTCAGAAACCTTCGGAGGCTCTAGTAGCTGAGTCCTCAGTTTTGCTATTTTAGCTTTCAGTTGCCCAAGATGGTACTCTGCAATGCCATAAATAAACCAAATTGCGCCATTATTCGGAAAAGAGATTAGACGATAGCTGAAGCATCAGTTCTTAAAGCACAAAGTTTCAATCCAATGAAAATAAATGACATCAGCTGACAGTTCAGATGAGAGACCTGTCGCCTTATTTTTCTGGGTACGAGCCATCTCGGCTTCAATTTCTTTAATCTTCTCGATGATACCCATTTTTACTAGATACCAGCTGAGACACCGAGAGAAATTAAGAAAATTAACTCAAAAAGGCAAATTTTGTCAGAAAATTAGCGAACTAAAAAGTCCCAGAATGAGAAGAAATCCCCATAATATGATCTTTTATATGATCTAACCAGACAAGCATACTAGTATCAAACAACCCAAAAACTAACTTTAAACAAGGCATTCGCCTCTTCTCCAAATGATTTCTTCCGCCGAAGAAAATAACATGAAAAATAAAAGCTTCTTCATCAAATCCAGACTTAATCACACTTGCCGATTTCAAAAACTTAAAAAGAACTAGGAAGCGAAAAAGAAAAACACTAAATCACTAAAGCAACAAACAGTGTGCACTTTACGTAATTAGTCTAGATTACAATGGAATAAATACAAAAAAAATAAAAAAAATTGGACGAATTTGAATTCTAGATGAAATTAGGTCGGAGCTTACTGGCGATCACAGTGAAAATTAGAGCCGCCTGCGAGGACTGGCGGGGAGACGAGAGTGCCCAGGCAAGTCCGGCGAAGGGAGATGGGCACCTCTGGCTGCTGGTCTGGTGCCTGCAATGCTTTGCTTTCCTGCAATACTTACCGCCCTACGCTGTTGCTGGACCTGAGTCCAGAACCAGAATGGACTAACCCATAATAGGCCTAGCCCCTTCTCCAAATTAGGCCCGGCTGAATTACGGTTTGTTTGGGTGTAAAATTCCTCTCACATTTCAAAGATTCCGCCACATTCTGTCCTGAATAGAATTGTAGTTTGATATAAAATATCATGGAGCGAAAAATTTGGAAGGAAGTTAGGATTTAATTCTAATGAAAATTACATGAGGTGATTATGCAGATTCCATATTCCAGCTTTCAACCTCCTATTTTGTAAGGTCCCTGATTTTTCTACGATTTTTTAGGATTTTTTTGTCATTTTTCTAGTCATTTTCGGCAGGAAAATGTGACGTTTCAGCGTATGTATATTTGTGTATTTTCCCTATATTTTTACCCATAGAGTTGGGTGTGGGGCTTAGTCGCAGGCCGCGGGCCTCGCTGCGCACTTACGGGGCGAAGTTTGGAGCTATAGCGCGTAACCAGTGAGTTAATGCGCATTAGGGACATAGATATAAAAATTAAAAAAATTTAACTATATAAAGAAATCATTCATCGGCTTTTCACAGAACCGACATCCAGTGAAAAAGATTTCACGTCCAGAGAGAAAGGAGAAAACCCGAGGGCATATCCGGTCACTCCGTTCTCCCTCCTCCGATGTCGGATTCCATTAATTCTTGTCAGGATCCGCTTTGTCTCACCGCCACAAGTCCGTAGGTACCGGCTATGACCGCCGCCACGGCCTCTTCGCTCCTCCACAAGGTACCGAATCTTTTTTCGGGTTTTTCTCTCCTTCAATCCCATTTTTGCACTGTGGGTGTACGATTTTGACATCGTTTGCGGCCGCTCTCAACTAGACTTATGTTTAGTTGGCCGTTAGGAACCCATAGACACTGGCTGGAGCCGCCGCCATGCTTTCTTCGCTCCGTGGTGAGCTACCGATCTTTTGGTCGGGTTTTTGTTACTATTTGCATCTCACTGTCCGTAGGATGTTTTGGACGCCGGTGTGTTTCTGGTCGTCGTCCGGCCACCGGATGGGCTCCGTCCAGCCTACCTCGACCCAGTGTCGGTAGGGGGTTGCCGTTTCCGACCCCGCCTCGCCCCTATTGCCTTGCTCCGCCCGATTAGACGCTTTGGGTGCGTCTTGGGCTGTGGTCCTCAGCGAGCCATATGCTATTTGGCCATTATGGGCTCTGCCCCGGCTCGGCGACAGTGAGGGTCAGCCCCACTTAGCCTAATTATATTACCGCTCGGAATGGGCCGCTTGTCATTGCCCTATACCGTGCGAGATGCACAGCCGCCCTCACCATGGGTATTGGTTGTGGGTGGCGATCGGCGATGTCGCCGCTTAGATTGGCCACAGCTAAGGGCCTTAGCCCTATTGGCTTTTGTGGGCCTTGGGTCGTCTCCGTTCAGCCCTCTCCCCCCCCCTTTGGGCCGCGTGCG
This sequence comes from Saururus chinensis, assembly GCA_035235625.1. Lineage (NCBI taxonomy): Eukaryota > Viridiplantae > Streptophyta > Magnoliopsida > Piperales > Saururaceae > Saururus > Saururus chinensis. The sequence goes on along the minus strand of CP141149.1, from coordinate 18,180,737 downwards.
CATGTGGCCACGCGTGTACTTCTGGGTTTAGGCGCTGCATTCGTGCCGCCTAACCATCGGTTGGCTTTGCCACCGAGTGGAGTTGATCACTAGAGCCGTCCTCCACCTCTCCTTTGATTCTCGAGCGTTGCCCCACGCTCTCCGCCCTTATGTGGGCCTTCGTTGACCGGAATCGTTGCCGTTGGGTGCTGTCCACGGCCGATTTCGATGTCTTGAGGCCAGTTGTGCACGTTTTAGCCACCGGCTGATCTTTAGAGTGTACACCCTCGACATCTGGTCGCACCGCCACTTATGTTGGCACGATATTTCTCCCGGCCGCCCTAGTGTGCCGCCGTGGATCGCGGGTTTTACCGCATTGATTTTTGACACTCTGTTTGGCCGTGATAGTTCCGGCGCATCCTAAAATCCTCGGGACAACAGCTCTCTTAGCCAGGCAACGGTTTTGACGCCAACTCCGCCGCCGACGCCGCCACCATCGTGTGCTCGCCATCGAACGTCATGATTACGAGGTAGGGGAGCTTTGAACTCGTAATTTCATGAAGCATGCTTTGAATGAGTAGCAGCATGCTAGGATTGTATGATTCCATGCTTGGATGTAAGTAACGATCCAATTGCATGATGTGCGTGTAAGCATGATTGTATGGTATGATTGATATGCATGAGATGTATGCACGTTTTATGGATGTGGATTATGTATGCGCTGGCGATGGCTAGCAAATATGTCAGTATGCTACGTATGAATTATGCATGTGCTAGTGATGACTAGCGTATATGTTGATGTATGCATAAGTTAGTGATGGCTAGCGTGCATGTTTGAAGTATGTATGAATGTGTGTGCATGTGCTAGTGATGACTAGCGTGTACGTTTGATGGATGCATGTGCTAGTGATGGCTAGCGTGCATGTTTGACGTGTGTATGCATGTGCTAGTGATGGCTAGCGTGCATGTTTGTAAGTTATGTATGTATGACCGTATGTGTATGTTATACGTATGTGTGAGACATACGTATGTATGATGGCATTTTGCCTATGATTTGGATGTGTGTAAGTGTATGTACGCAGAGGTATTGGCGATGGACAGTAAGAGGTGGCAGAGACTTTGTCTGAATTTGGATACAGTTGTGTAAGCGTATGACAGAGGATATGAGTATGACGGGCAAGGATTAGAATGGATCAGTTTGGGGTGGATTGTGTGTTGGGCGTTTGTCAGACAATAAGAGTGTTCATAATTGTACAAGCATAACGTACAGATTATGAAGTGAAAAGTAAGTATAATAAGTGAGATATAAGTAAGAGGGCAACAACTGGGTTGGCTCTGAGGAGCGATATTTGAGGATGTCAGTGTAAGAGGATTTGGCCATAAGATGGATGGCAAAGTGTAAGACTTTAAGGGTTTGGTGTACGATGAGTTTTGTCCATGATGTGGACGGGTAAGTGAAATTCTGGCCGCCTCACGAACTAGGGTTTCGATCGGCTCGGCTTCGGTTTGACCGCCGAGAATTTGTGAGTTTGTGTGGCATAATTGTACCGCATAATATACTTAATTCAAACTTGAATTATAAGCAGAACTAATGATAGCGTTGTGAGTTTGAGACCTGAAGGTTCGACGGATTAAGTTCCGTGTTTGAGCTGGCCGCTATTGGGTCGGCCGAGCATTTCTCATGTCTTGCCATGGTGTTTATCCTGCGGGATGTTGTCTGTGTGCTGTATAGGGCACCGGACGTCTGATGCTCTGCTGAGAGCGACGTCGTTCGATTTTGTCTCGCGTGCTGTATAAGCCCGTACGCTTTGATGCTCGCTGAGAGCGATGTACGTTTCTGACTTTGTCTGTGTGCTGTATGAAGCCCAGACGTCTGATGCTCTGCTGAGAGCGACGTATGTTTCTGATTTGGTCTGTGTGCTGTGTAAGCCCAGACGTTTGTTGCTCTATTGAGAGCGTTGTATGTTTCCGCCCAAGAGTGGCACTGTATGTTTCTGCCCAAGAGTGGCAATGGCACTATAAGACCCATTATGGTGGGCAATTCTCTGGCACTATAAGACCCATTATGGTGGGCGATTTTCTGGCACTATAAGACCCATTATGGTGGGCAATTCTATGGCACTATAAGACCCATTATGGTGGGCAACTGTATGACCCCTTATGTGTGGGTGTTTATGTTTGCGCGCTCAGGTAAGTAGTATCATGGATCTACTCTTACCTGTTTGATCCAGTGCCCCATGAGCATTGGTGTGCCTTACCTTTGGAAAAGTCCATGGTGTCTAGTCACTCCCTGGAGGTTAAGGTGTTGCCCCAGTGTCATTCTTTTCCTTTTCGACGCTGGAGCCTATTAGTTGTAATGAGCTTCAATGGTCGTTGATATGTGTACGATTGTGTATGAGTACGACCGTAAGCGTATGAGTATGAGCAGGACTGTAAGAGTGTGTATGAGCAGGACTGTAAGAGTATGTATGAGCAGGACTGTAAGAGTATGTATGAGCAAAACTGTAAGCGTATGAGTATGAGCACGACTGTAAGAGTATGAGTACGATTGTGAGAATATGTTTCTGAGTAAGACAGTAAGTATGATTTTGTGCGTGCACGAGTGAGGTCGCATTTAGTGTCGAGTGTACGAGTAAGGTCGTACATGTATGGGTAAGCTATATGAGTGAGCATATGATTGTACGAGTAAGGTTGTACAAGTATGCGTATGCTGTATGAGTATGCATACGGTAGTACGAGTAAGTTTGTATGACCCTGGATAAGGGTATTCGAGTAAGTTTGTATGACCCTGGATAAGGGTATTTGTGTAAGTTTGTATGACCCTGGATAAGGGTGTTTGTGTAAGTTTGTTTTGGTATGATGTTGGCATGATGGTGCCTTCGGGATGTCTGTGGCACGATGGTGCCTTTGATATGATCGTATGTGTATGTGCACTATATGATTATGATATGCTTCTACTTCATGTTTGAGTTGCATGACGCATGTGATTATGAACTTATGGAGTTCACCGTTTGGGATTTCCCCTACTGGGTATTTTCCTACTAAGTATGAAAATACTCACCCTACTATTTTTAGCCCCGTTGCACGGGAGGTTTTGCAGGTTGTGTGGAGAGCTCCTGGAGATGGACGCTCATTTCAGCGGTGGATTGATTCCCGTTGACTCAGGTATCTGCTTGACTCATTATGCGAGTTTATTTATGCCACGATCTCCCGTATTGGGTGAGACGTGACATCTGAATTTATTCTAACAAATTCTCTTACCAAACGTAATTCATATTTAATGGTGAATTTTTTGAATTAATTCGCTACTGAATTAATTCAATACCCAAACGACCTCTTAATTTCAATAAAAATCACATGAGGTGATTCTGCCGATTCTAGCCTCCAACCTCCTCCCATTTTTGTCAATTCCCTTATATTGGCCATGTAGTTGGGCCCACTTAAAAAAATTAAGATAATTACCTATGTGGGTTTTGTTTAATAGGGCTTATCGATATGGACATAATAATATTAATATATATATCCAAGTTTGGGAGATAAAATTATAGTCGTTAAAATTTTATATATGAGTTTTTAGAGATAAAATGTCATTGGATCTATTCTCTAGCCTTTGTGTAGTTGGTTTACCGTTTGAACAATGTTGTACGTTCATTTTCATTTGTCTTACAATTTTGATAACCTTTTTTTAAAATTGGCATTGTGTCGTAGTGATATTATTCGTAAAGGGAACTTTAGGAATATAAAATTATTATTAAAAATACTAGCCGGAATGTAAGCACTTGAGTAAATACAATTTAGTTAAGAAAAATTAAAATAAATTCTATTAATATATAAAGCGCCAAAAGTTACTCTAATGCCCCAATATTTTAAAACTCATTTTTCATGAACAAATAAGTGTAAATGAAATTTTCAAAACTTTTTGTTTATCATTGACAAAACTATCTTGGGGGTGATGCACTTGTTTTCGAATATACAAATATTCAAATCATCGTGTATATGTGTGTGTGTGACAAAGTCATTGTCATATATATATATGACAAAGTCAGATCATGCTGCAACACACATGGTACAGGTCATGATTCATAATATACATAACCATAAGTAATTGACACTCATATACCTATGTTCCTATGTGCAAATAAACACAATACTAAAAGTTTACTAATAAATATTAGAAATCCTACATTAACTATAGAAGTCTTGGTTGTCTTTTCCATGCACAATGATCCCAACTCGATTATTCCTCCAACAAACATGCATTACAAGGATGCAAAGTATATGAATATACCTAATAAGATGACTAAACAAGTACTATGAAATGTTAATGTATATGAATACACTATATCATCGCGTTATAAATAATTATTATCTTTAAAAGAAAACATCATTATGATCAAATATAAGTAAATTAAGCATATTAATCATAAATGCTTCAACATAATTTCAAATCAATATCGTGACCACACTTAGGAGTCATATGATCCATAATTGTAAGATATAAAAGTTCTTTATGTCATGATAGTCATGTCTAGAAATTTAACCCCACCTCACTAGACTATGAATTACTCACAATTGGACCTCAGTTCTTTTAAAGCCGGTCTGCTCTATCCACACCATAAAGTTAAGACCTACAAGAGCTCATGGACCCAAGTAGTTGATATTTCAACTACCATAATCATTAAAACCTCCTCTATTGTGCTGCGCGGGACTAATAATGTTTTAGTCCATTTGAACGTTTCTCTCGAGCCAAAGAAGTGGCTTTACATAACTCTCACTCTTTTAGAGCCAGAAAACCTTCATCTTATTTCATACCAAACCCTTCCGTTACATTGCTAAATACTCACTTAAGGAGCCAACTAGACACTAGGATCCTTTGTTCTTATGTGTCCTTATACATTAGTTAGGGGGTGCGATCTATTACAAGGATTATAACACACAAAGTTACATATACCAAAACATTATTACATATACATGCATATCATGCTATTATACCTCATAATTATAGCTTAACACTTAGCAATTTATGCTGAAGAATTACTTGAAACTGACTTACTATTGATAGATTCACCGACATGTCAGCTAGGTCACCAATGCTCATCGGTGACCCATTGACATGTCAAACCCCTTACCAACAGTGGGTTGGCATAGTGTAGCCTTCCTCATTGACGTCTCACCGATGTGTCAACCTCACAACCAATGACAGACCTGTTACTCATCGACATGATGCGTGTCAGTATCAGTATTGTCACATCCTCCATTTTATCGGTGATGTCATTGACATGTCAGTGGTCGTGCTAACGATCGAGAAGAGACAACATAAATTGTTTTAGCTGTCAAAAAATTAATCTAAAATATTTTAAAATATATTTCTTCATGTATAACATCTTCCTGAATGCTACAATGATATACATAATCAAATGATCACACAACACATAAATTATAATTCTTCGACATCACCAGGGCAGAAAATCATAGAAAGTCCACTTTTTATGCTTTCATATAAAAAGGTACCATAATCTATTTCATACATGCAATTCCAAGTCAAATCACAGTAGTTAGGTTAGCAATCCGACCTTTAATATGACCCAAATATCAAGGTCTCCACAAATCCGATCTTCTTCCCTCTTCCTTTGAAACACACCCTAGTCCTTCACTTTTCTCCCAGTTAGAGAATCTGAAAGATTTGGGTAAATAATTGTCAAAGGTATTTATATAGGGAATAATTAATTGAATTCTGGTGAGACTCCAAAACTGCCTCCAAAATCGCTCCAAAACCACCTCAAAGGTATTTATCTAAGTAACTGCCTCCAAAACCACTCAAAATCATTTTCAAGTGCAGTTTCGAACCCATCAGTAAGACCATCCCAAAACAACAACACATCAATGATTGCTGATAGTATATCAGTAGATTGACTAATGTATTCCCTTACCAATAGTAACTCCGAGTTTCATCGGTAGGGTCATTGACCTGTCGATGCCTACTGACAAAAACTTATTTCTTATGAAAAGATAAAATAGAGTTTATATTTATCACTATAACTACTATAACTACTTTCTTGAGTTTATTACTCACTAATATTATCTTTATCAAAGAAGTTCATCAACACTTCGGATAAGATATCATACACACACACATTCAAGATCATCAAGAACTTGATGCAAATTAGAAATCTATAGTTCTTTTCTTTATTTTAAACACGAGTTAATAATTAACTAAATACTCAAGAATATCATACAAAAATCATAGGTGTCATAGTAACGATAAATTTTTTCACTATACTAATCCAAGCTCATTTATAACTGTGAATCCAAATCTCACAAGCAAGATATTAGGTCACTAGGTTAATCCTAGATAGAAGCTCTTAATTGGATTTTATCTTATAGTTTCCCTTATTATTTCCTATCATAATCTCTAATAAACTCCACTTAATGTAATCTCTTCTCCACACACAATTATAAACTCTACACTAACTCAAATACACTTGTAATAGGCAATTGCGAGTCTAAATTTCATAGGTTAAATATTATATCATAGACCGATGAAGACAATGGCATTGAAGTATTTCATGTCATAGAGCATACTATTCATTTTTATGTCAAGTTTGGTGGCATGTTACATTTGATAGAGCTTGTCGGGAGTTTTCTACTAGAGTAACAAATGCACAAATATGAACATGTATAATAGTGGAAAAAATGCAAAAAAATATATATCGAGAAGTGTCATATATGTGTGGGACCCACACAAAAGTTAAAAAAAAGCCATGTGGGTCCTCATTTGGTAGAGCCTATCGAGAGCATTCCAACGATATCAAGACTGCTTGAATTAGAGTTCAAAGGTGAAAGATAAAACATAATAAAGTTAAAACCAACATATCATAAAAACAAGTTTATGTCATATCAACAACCAATATTGGGCCGACATGTGGGAGTCATCTAAAAGAGTATAAGTAAATGCTTTTATTAAAAAACCCTAAAATCACATACCAATTCAAACTTATATTTTAAAGGCATAAGATATAAAACATAGATACATTAGAAATTAAAGGTAAAAATCAGGTAAAAGAGGCAGAATTTAAAAATTCCATCATCACTTAATTTGCTTTATATACTAGTATGATAATCCAAAAAGCTAATGTGCACAACATTGCATAGGAATTAATATTTATATAATTTGTATTGACTATTTCTTTTTTATTTATTTATGAAAACGACTCCTTATCTCAATGAAAAATGATAACGCTACACCAAATAAGTATAGCAAACCCACACATCCTTGAAGTGACAAATTTTTGTAGGACAATGAAAAAGTGGGTTATTTGAGTTCAACTTCCAGTCCACCAAAAACATGCCACTTCACATGGGAAGCATTTAACATGCACTAGCATGTTCGCTGTCAATCTCAAATTTCAACGGCTCCCATGTATCCTTAACATTGGGCGCATTGTCATTATGGAGTATAGAAAATGCTTTCCTTTAAGTGTGCATGAATTTGGTGTATATATTCAATGTATAACTATTAGCACTTTATCTCAATATAGGGTAACTAACATGGATTCACTATACTAATTCAACACATTATAATGAAATGGATTCTATACTAATATTTATTTTAGGGGTTTCTTAGTCTTTAAGATCTAACTAGATAGGGGAGTGCCACCCTTCTCTTAGAGCTTGGTATCATGCTACCAATCCCCCTTGGGTAGGTGTAATGTCCCCACACTACATGCACCATGTAAGTCAATATGTAATCCATGTAGGTGGCCAATGGAGTGGGGGCAATGTTTTTAAACTTGAACCAACCACAGACCTAGATTGGTCACAAGGTTGTGACCCAAATGATGGTCGATATGAGTACATGGGTAGTATTCCCCCCATAGGAAATATCAATATGTATCGGCCATACTATATCAATATAGCTGATATGTATTGATACTTAATTAAATTATTATTTTTTACTTAAAATTTTTTTTTTCAAATTTTTAATTTTTTCCATAAAAATAAAAATACAATTCATACCCAACCTCTTCATAGGTTTAAAGATGACATTATTTTTGTTATATTAAAAATATTTTAAAAAAAATTATATGAGATCAGTATGGATGGGTCCATATAATTTACATAATTATTTTTCCTAAATATAGTGCTCCACAATTATGCATTTACTTAAGAAAAATGATCTTTTCACATTAAAGTATACATCAAAAACTCACACATGAGTTTTGATTGGTCTAGATAAGTGAGCCCATGTGAACTTTGTGTAAAGCCCACTTGTAAAGTCCAATTAAAAGGCTTGTGTGAGTTTTTGTGGGTGTTTTTGTTGTGGGAATATCACTATCCTTTACTTAAACATCTGACTTTGATTTATATTAAGTATCTTATTTGGTTCCAAAATGAACTAATATCATAGCACTTAATATGGGAAAGAGGGAGTAATAGTTTATATGGGAAAGAGGGAGTAATAGTTTATATGGGATAGAGGGAGTAATAGTTTATGGTTCTAAAATAAACTAATTTTAGAACACCCGTATCGGCCGATATAACCTTCCATGGTCTTATTATGCTCTAAAAGAAGTATTATAATGATATATTATTAGTTATAAATTTTTTTTCATGTGTATAAAAGGGTTCACGTCCATTTCGGCGTGTACCAAGCTTATCATCAGCACATACCCGTATGCATGGTCATTGATACTATCATCAGTATCGATACGACCTTCCATGATCACCATAAAAAATTATTGAGCCACTCACCTCACTCTTCAGAGTTCAAACTACCAAATTCATATACTCAGCGTCTATTATGGTGCAAGTGTTGCAAGTGAAAATCATTTGCACCTAAGGTCAGACAGGCCAAAATATGGACTCCACTTGCTACTTAGGTTTCTTCTTTTCTTATAGGAATGCTAACTAGGCACATGAGTGTGCCATTTATTTCTACTATTAATCAAAGTTGTGAATTAACAAACAAGTGCCCAATAGTAAATCCTATAGTTATTAATTTGACTTAGATATTTAGTGACTTAGATATTTAGTGATGTAAATATTGTATAACTCACTTGCATTGGGTTGAAAAAATGAGTAATCATGCTCCCAAATGATTTCATTGTTTATTTCAATTGTTCCTTGTTAAAAATTATTTTGTTGCATCAAGCTCAAGGTGTTTTACATATTTTTCTAAAAGAAAATATAAAAGTGCATGTGTAAATTTGGGGGCGTGACACTAGGTAATCATGATCCTTCGTGTCATTCATCAGCAGGTCAAGGTCACTACCCTCTTAGTATGCCCAAACATAGTATTTATATTTCAAATCAATTCCCAAGCCTGGGGAAGAAGGCCCAAGAAAACCTCCCACTATGTGACTAAATGGACTCACACATGGGGCCCAAATATAGGGTTTACTTTACCCCTTTCCCACATATATTTATCATGTATTCGAATGATTACTTGCATTCATTATGGAATAAATATTTCTCATTATCGTTCTCTTTATATGTATTTTATCATATGTAGGAATGTCTACCTACGTTCATTATGCAAAAAATACTTCTCATTGTCCTCCTCTTCAATGTATTTTATCATGTGTTCTAGCATTTACTTACATTCATTATGTAAGTAAAATATACCAAAATATTCCTCATTAGTGGAAAAAAGATTATATATAAAAATACCACTTTAAAAATATAAACCGAAGTTTCATCGGTCATCCCATCAATGCATTAGTGTTGTGTCAATGGTCATCGACACCACCATCGACACTCAATATTTATCGACATTTGAGTATACCATTGCGATCAAGTTCACTAACACCATCATTGACGCGTATGATCTTCTGTCAATACCTAATATAACACTAACAAGCTCTATATCGATGTTGACAACCATTCATCTTTTCCTAACCATCTAGTATATCATCAACATGTAAGTGAACATGTCAATGACTAAAGCAGAAGAGTAAACAAATTCCCATACTAGCTCCTTGTCAAAATTCTCATAAATCACACACCACGACTCTTAAAAATATGTAATAGAGTCATTATACTTATTACTTGACATAGATTCATACATAAAACCTTCCATTATTGTCTATAAAAGTAAGTATTAATCGTTCGTAGCATAATCATATAGATTCAATTTATGATTTTCATATTCTCCATGTGAAATACTTAACCATAATACTATAAATTTGTGTCATTGTCTAACCCATGACCCTATTGTCATGATTAACATGATTCTTCATGATTTAGATCATAAATAGTTTCAGGTTTAACAATCCGACCCTTTTCACAAAATAGAAATCCTTTTTCATGTGTGTTATCGGATATTCTCCGCAGAATTTGTTCTCTCCCTTGATGCTTCTTGTTTTGGCATGTCATTGTTCTTCTCCCTCTTGATTTTGAGAATTTTTTGGAGAAATGAGAGTTCAAGGAGGGTCAAATGGTATTTATAAGGGAGAAAAAAAAGGAATTCTAGTACATAACTGGCAAAAACTTTAGCCCATTTGTGTAAATACCCAGATTGTCAGTTGCTTGATTGACATTTTGAAGATTTTGTATCTACTTTATAAGCCCAAAATTTTAGGCCAAATTACATTGACTAAAACTTTATACTATTGAGAAGATCCAAAGGGTCAAATTGGTGTGTGTTGGTGGATCGCCAACATTACCTTATGTTCAATTTTGAATGACCATAACTTCTTCATTCAAACTCATATTCGCATATTCTTGGTAATGTTTTGAAGTTATTTTTGTCTACTTCATATTCCAAAAAATTCAAACATAAATCCCATTTACAACAAAAGTTATTCTACTTAGAATGTATAAGGGTCGAACTCAATGTTTTCTACTTGGGCAAGTTTAGAAAATTCCTTACTATTACAGAATAAGTGGTGCAGTTGGTATATTATGAGGTTTGATACATATTGATTAGAATAAATATCAGTGACCAATATAACACCGACATGACATAGCGGTCGGTGCCAGTATTGTTCATCTTCCTTGTACCACCAACATGGTCACCGACATGTCGAAAACCATGCTGATAATCGGGAAGAAAACAAACAAAGACCATATTGGTTCCTTGGCAATTTTTCTCTTCAAAAAACATGATAAATTCTGCATATAAACTGAGAAAAGATGTCATATAATTAGCATGCAACAAAAGCACCATTGTTACTCAAAACATTGTAAAAGTTATCCAGTAATCAACCATGCATGTGTTCAAAACTAACCAATAATCATGAAAATGAATTAAGAACACACAATTCAAATTAATGTCATGCAATAGCAAGGTTTGTGATCCAAACTCGAATCTGCACTACTCCTTGGCATGAACTCTTCTTCAATCTTGCACGGAAGCACCCCTCTCTCGCTTGGACTCCACAAAGACCTTCTAACACTCCAAAATTCCGGAACTCTCTCCCTTAAAATAGGGTGCAACCATCTCCAAAATTCAGAACTGCATAATTGCCCATGTTTTTGAGGCAACTGCATCTTATGGTTTCACTAATGAGACCATCGTTACATTGGTGCCTGCAAAAAATTAAGATTGATTTTCACCTACGTGCACATTGACATGTCGATGGCTTGGCTTGCAAACGAAAAAGGGAAATTGAAAAAATAAAAGATTATATTTTTCTTGAAAAATACAAGGTGTGACACCCAGTGTCGCAGTGGGCTCCAAAAGTGGCCCGTTAGCTACATAGTGGAGGGTCATGGTATGAAAAAAGACCATAGGTTTTTAGCTCCTCTGGGCTTAGGAGTTTTGTTTGTACAACCTCTCCCCTAGCTCAGAGTTGGTTCAAATGAGTTGTAGCTTTAAAAGAAGCATGACTCCAACACAACGCAACAAAGGAATTTTCGGTAATTATGGAAGGTTTAGAATATCAACCACTTGGGTCCATGGGCCCTTGTGGATCTTAGCTTCATAGACTGGATGGAGCAAACGATGGTCTTCAAAAAGGGTACGAAGCTGCTTTGTGAAGTGGTATACATTTTGAGGAGTCGTGGGGATCTCCTTAATGCTACCATGACATTAGTGAACAATTTTCCTTTAAGATAAGGGTAATTTGTGTTCTTGGCATGTCAAGTTAAGATCCTCACCGTAAATAGATAGAGAGAGAGAGAGAGACAAGGCTCACCGTAAGGTGAACCTCACTCATGCTTCTGTGAGGTTGATTCTTGTAAGTTTTTTTTTTTTTGTAAAACCACCATCAAAGGCAGACATGGGACCAAGGGAAATGGATAATAAATCATGAGGGTATGAACTATGTGAAGTTTTGGTCCATTTCAATAAATAAACCCACTCATCAAGACCGGACAAAATTTTAACCCTAAATCAATGGCTCAAAATTTGATGAGGTTAAATGAATTGGTCTTACATATTACAATGATACCAAATTTGGTTAACCCACATCATAAAAAGGGTTCTTTAAATCCCAATTGGTCCCACTCCTTTTTGTGACCTCTTGAATCCAAATTAAAAATTGTAATCTCAACTATTGATTTGAAGGCGAGAATAAATAATGTGATAAAGGGAACCCACACATCAAATGGCCTCAAATTTTGCTGACCCCTATTTTTTATGGTACTTTTCAATTTACCTTGGTCATGTCCTCTCCAAATATTGGTAAGACCCACTTTTAGAAATTTTGTTATATTCTCTCTATATATATATGTATGTGTGTGTGTGTCTATGTGTGTGTGTGTGTGTGTGTGTGTGTGAGTGTGTGTGAGAAATGATACAGTGAGTTGCTATATCCATGAGCCAAATGAGACACATGAATTTTTTCCTCCTTATTCCCACATGAGGGGGGAAAATAGGGAACTAGGGTGCTCCAATCAACCATCAGATGGGAATCAGGTGGCTAGAATTCATGCGGCTTACCTGGCTCACGGATATAGTGGCGCATTGTATCATTTCTCATATATGTACACACACACATACACACACACACACACTATGAGCATAATGAATTGTGTGGCTTCTTGTTTAGCTATTCCATTAGGTATTTTCGTATACTCAACATCTATGTGGTGCAGGTACCTTGCACGATTAAAGTTCTTTTGGGGAAAAACAATTGTGCAGCAATGATAATGTTACTAGTTCTTTTGGTATTTTATTTAATTATTATATTACTTAAGAGTGGATAACTGTAGGCACATGGGTTTTAATCTATTTTACATTGGTGATTATTAGGATATTCATATGTGTACTCGGGTAGGAACCTGTTCAATTTATGACATGGTTTAACTTTGATTACTATTGTATTTTGATTTGATGTTCATATGTTAAAAAATTGAGTGGCTTATACATCAGGATATCTTAACTTATGTGTTGATAAAAAATATTTTTGATGTTTTATTCATGAAAATGAATTTGAAAAATCTTTGGGTGTGACACATTCAAAATTCAAACATAATTAATAATACTAGCAAGAATGTACATGCATTACTAATGTAAATACAGATTAAATGCGTTAAAATAAAATAAATTAGAAATAAAATATGTATTAAGCAAATGCCTCCTTTGCATGTTATAGTTACAATACATTGCTTTGAGATTCACAATTTCATTAGTTATATGCACAAGCTCTATATTAACCCATATATACTCATGGTAGGAAATCTCATGGGCTTAATATTATGTCATAGGTTGGTGGAGACAATGGTGTCAAGGAACTTTGTGTCATAGTGCACGTATATTCAGGACTAGTTTGGCAGCAAGTCTCATTTGATAGAGTTCTTCATTTCAAAGGTTGTTAAAATACACAAATCGTATATGTGTGTGTGTGTGCGTGTGTGTGTGGAAAAAGTTTATATGAGCCCGGGCTCACACACGCCTACATGAGCCCGGGCTCTATGGGCCTTCATATTTACATCTGGCGGCCCATACACTCACAGGTTTAAATGCCCCGTGAGTATTATGGGCCGTCGAATGTAAATCCGATGGCCCATAAAGCCCGGGCTCATATAAACGGGACTATATATATATATATATATATATATATATATATATATATATATATATATATATATATATATATATATATATATATATTAAGAAGCATGCTATATACTTTGGGCCTACAAAATAGTTCAAGAAAAATAGTTATGTGGGACCTCATTTAATAGAGATCGTCGAAAGCTTTCTAATGATGCCATGAATATGTGAATATGGATTCGAGAGTGTAAGATATAATATTATAAAGTTAAAATCAACATATCCTAAAAATCGGGATTAAGATTATAATATCTTTAGCTTCTTGGGGATTACGATGGGTAAATAGGGATTTAGTGTATAAAACATGGGTCAAATAGTTAGAATTTGAAAGTTCTATAGTATAGCACCAATTTGCTTTATATATTGTATGATAAATCAACATTTATGGCTTCAAGTCCATTTATGGATTTCTATGAATTTCATAGTAATAGAAATATAAATATATGTCTAAGCGAGACATAATTTGTAATCCTTGCATGTCACTGCCAACTCCAATTTCCAATCTAAACTCTAGAGCTCCAAATAACAAAAATCAACATTGTCTTCAATACTGAGTCCACTTCCCCAAAACATTAGATCCCAAACTTCCCAACTCAAGTTCAAAGTACAAATGCCAAAATTATTAATTTATCTTGTATTCTTCTTCCAAATCTCTTACAAAAAACCAAACTTAAAATAATATAATAAAGTCACTAAAAGAAGAAAAAATCCCAAGTCATAACTTAATATTACCATTCCAATTTCAATAATCAAGATCATCATTATCTAATCCTAAACCCTTCAAGTCCAACTGTTTGTTATCTATGGATGGATTTTCCTCATTTCTTACAAAACAAATTTTGTACTAACAATAAAGAACTCAGTTAATAATGATTGAGAATTGAACTATGAACTCTAAGAATATTATTACCACTTCTTCTAAATCTAAGACCTAATTCGTAATCTATATCCTCGAGAATGACATTTTAATTCACTACCTAATCTTCAACCAAGTCAAAGGCTTCAATTGGTATAGAGTCAAAGATTTTCTCTTGCTCTTCCTTCTTTTTACTCTTCTTAAGCAATTGCCTTCGTTTACATAACAACACATAATTATGAATAGGAAAGCAAATAATACAATGTAAAGAAAGTAAGGACAATATCTACCATTAAATAAGTTGTCATACTTCAAACTAATGTAGATTATGTTGAACAACAACAAGGTCATTAAGTTTTTTTGTGTGCTAATCTATTTCTTTTCTTCGTATGAATCTATTCAAAGATACTTCAATTGCTCTTGCAACCCAAAGAAGCATTTGTTTGACTAAAGATCCTAATTGCCAAGTTTCACAATTTTGGAGGCCACTCAACTACAAAAGATAAATGGCAATTAGTGACCCAACTATATAACAATATACTATATTAAAGTATTATGTTAGCATAATTTATTTGAGTGCATAGTCTAATGTGAGGTAATTGTCATGCCATGTGCGAACCATGCCCCTTCCATTACGTTCCTAAATAATTCAGTTGGACACGGCCATGGACACCTCATACATTGCTAAAAATTGAACAACGGATGTCCACGACCAACCTTATGCACAACATCACATAGGAATTAATATTTATATCATTGATATTACCTACAACTTATTTTTCTCCTTTTCTTATTATAAAAACTACCCCTTAATTATCTCAATATAGGGTAACTGACATGAATTCTCTATAGCTATATTGACACATTATAATTAGATAGCTTTTATATTAATATTTTTTTGTTAACAAGGGATGTCCTAGTCTAACAACCCCTTATCACATGCACCATGGAAGTCTATATATAATTCATGTAGGTGGCAAATGGAGCAAGGGTTTAAAACTCAAAAGTTGTGATATATTGGGCATTTATTATTATGAAAATGTTGATAAAAAAACTAGGGTTTCATAAAAAAGTGAACCAAACCAAAATAGGGGAATTGAGCCAAGATTGATTGGTTCGATTTTGTTCAATTCCTTATTCAGTTTTGGTTTGGTTTTGGTATGATTCCAATAAATTAAGAACCAATAATCAAATTTATTTATTTCAAAAAAATATGTGTATAAATTTTGGAGTTCAACTAACCATTCTCAGTTTGGTTCGGGTTCCATGCCAATTCTATCAAATCAATTCCTTATTTTTTTCTAGTTCGGTTCTTGAGATTTAGGCGAGGTTGTTTGGGTGTGGAAGTTTTTATGAATGGAAGTAATTTTTTTTTAAATTAATTCATATGATTCAGCATTGAATCAAAATTAAAGTTGGTAATGAAATTTTTTAGAATTAAATTTGGATGGAACTTCAAACCAATTTGTAGAACTTTAAAGTAACATAAGTCTCTCTCCCAAACTCAGATATGTATGTTCTT
Organism: Saururus chinensis; assembly: GCA_035235625.1. Classification (NCBI taxonomy): domain Eukaryota; kingdom Viridiplantae; phylum Streptophyta; class Magnoliopsida; order Piperales; family Saururaceae; genus Saururus; species Saururus chinensis. The sequence goes on along the minus strand of CP141149.1, from coordinate 18,164,381 downwards.
GGTACTGTTACACTCATATTGACAAGCCCTATCAAACAAGACCACATGGGTAGGTTATGTTAAACTTTTAAAGTGGGCCCTACCTTTATGGCATATTTTTTTAGGCTCAAATCGATATAACGGGTAAGATTGAAAAATAACATAAACTTTAATTCCGAAACAGGGGACTAGGAGCTAGAATCGATGGAATCACCTTGCGAGGTGATTCCGTGAATCTGGCAGAAACATGCTAGTATATATCATCATTGGGGCAGAATTTTTAATTTCATGCAACTTCTACTGTCACGCCCTGTCACTGCCCGACCCGAGCCGAACCTGGTCCAGGGGCCGGTTAAGCGCACAGGGGCGACAAGGAGATTGAAAAATGATTTAGCGGAAGACTTATGCCCTAATAATAGGGGATCTAACAAAATTATGGAGTATACGCACCACTTTGAGCAAGAGTAAATAAGTAGAATCAAAAGAGTTACTTTAACTCTAAAATAAACTAAAATCTCAAACCCACATACTAAATTAATCCATAGCCCACTCTAGGCTCCAAAATATGTTTTAAACAATCCAAATGTATAATGTAGCACAATCCAAAATGAGAACTACACACATAGGTTCTAACATAATAGCAAAATCAAAGAAACAAGCCACATAAGAGGTCTCCACGTCTACTCCCAAGTCATCTCCGACCTTTCCTTATAAAGAGGATCCTATCCATCTGCCCAAAGCAAAAGCATAAGAAAGAGGGGTGAGTTTAACAAACTCAGTAATAGTTTTACTATATCTATAATTATCAGAAACACGACGATATAGTAATATAACAATTCAGATCAATGATTGACAAGAGATATCATTTTCTGATCACACATACACATCACCTAAACCTGCATCATAGTATATAACTTGCATAGTGCAATTCAACCTCATATAAACCTGCATGGGATGTATCTCTAACATACATTTCAGATCATGCATCAACATCATATAAACCTGCATGAGATGTATCTCTAACATACATTTTATATCATGTATCAACATCATATAAACCTGCATGAGATGTATCTTTAACATACATTTCAAATCATGTATCAACATCATATAAAGAATGTCTCCATCAAGGAGTAAGCACAATTTAGTGTCACACAGACAAGGCCACGAAGGCATGTCATGGTCCAAATTCTACACAAGAATATAAGAAGATTGGGGTTGTTGGCCCCTAAAGCTGCTCGCCCTGGACAATCCGGGCCAAGGATGTCCCATTCTCACATAGAGAACCTAGAGCAGGGGTGTTCACCCTGAGATATCTCCTGCAGTGGGAGAGAGCCCGAGTTCCCACATAGGAAACCCTATAACACATGGTAGCTGGTGCACAAAGCGTACCACTCTGGATTCTCAGGGTCCAGAAGACAATCATAATAATCTCAATCCACAAGACAAGTAAATAACTCGTCTCCACATAATTCCATTTAACTAGACTCAACCCGAGGAGTGCACATGTTCCACAAAGGGACTCAAATCAAAACATGTCCTTTCGGACCAATCAAGTTTCGATTAAGCCAACGACTAATTAATCTGGCACGCAATTTCACTACATTGCATCCAATCGATCAAACTCGGTTAATCTCAATAAAGCCTCAATTGGAAATTCATTTTCATGATGCATGCAACATGGTACATATGTGGGTAAGGCATACATGAATCTTAATTCATGATAAGTGCTCTCATCAGCCCCTCATGCATCATTCATAATCATAATATCAAGCCTCATCATAATCATTAACCCCACATGTGTGTATACATGGTAGAAGCACCTCACTTGATGTATATCAACATACTTTGTAATTAACTCACCATCACACTACACATGCGCATTAACATCTAATCATGGATTCCAACGGAAATCATAGGAGAAGAACCATTAAAAATTATAACTCAAGTCAAAACCTAACCACAAGCTAAACATATATAAGCTCATTCACCTCATACTTGAGTCTAGGCAAAACACTAACATTCACACCTCATTTAACCACATCTTATAATGACATATCAGTCCATTAGCATGTTGTAACTCTATTGAAAACATGCTTAAACCATAAAGATCAACCACTCATATCTTCAAGATAGCAATTCCAACAAATATATCCAACTACAAGCCATTTCACATAACTTTAAATATACACCACAACTTCTAAACCTCAAAAGTATGCACTTCCAGTAGCTTACCCTGGCTCAAAACATTCCACATAAACATAAAAATGATATTTTAGAGTAGAGACATCGAAATAAACAACATACAAACAATAGTAAATTCTGCTATGTAGCCGTTTGAATGCCCAGGAGGGCTGTTCGATCGGCTAAACAGGAATTATGCCGATAATGCAGTGTTTTCGTTCGAACGTCCAGGAGGGCCGTTCGAACACCAACAAGGCAGATTCGATCTTCTTCTTCATTTCAAAATTTCAAACCGAAACTCCATTAATGAAACTTAAAATCTCCATCTAACAATTCAAATGCTATTAAAATTCCATCATACCTTCCAGAAAGCTAATCTACATCATAACAAGACAAAACCCTAAGAAATCGGGATAAAAATTACCATTTACTAATATCACCATTAAAACACTAAATCAAGTAAATATATTCCAAATAAACCATAAAATCGAGATTTTTACTATAGGAAGACTGAAATTTAGAAAACCCATTACCTTATCACCTGATTAGGTTTGGATTTAACAGTCACTCTTCTTGAAAACCTTCCAAAGACATAGAGTTTAAGTTAAACTCCATTAAAATCGATTTAACATTGAAAACCTTAATGAAATCTTAGATCTAGGGTTTGTTAAGCATAAAAAATGAATTTTTAGATGTAAGGTTTGAAGTAAAGAAGCAAATCAGTGGTTTTGATGTTTAAAATCGAATTAAAATAAAAGGGGAAATGATGGATTAAGAATGGATTAGGAGAAATTCTAGGATTTAGGCCTAATTAAAGAAAACATACCTCAATCTCCTTTTAATTCAGGCCTAATTGGGGAATTAGGCCTTAATCATCCTCTCCTAGCCTATTCCCAAAATGGAAATGACTCAGCTCTTTCTATTTATAGTAGGGCTTGGGGCGTACATAATTAACTAATGGGGTATGAATAAAAATTTGGGCTAAAAATGGGTATTTTGACCATTTGAACACTAATTAAACCCTGGAAAATTATGAAAATTTTTATAAAAGCTTGTGTTGATGTCTAGGTTAATTTGATCCAAAAACCTCAATTTTGCCGGTGGGGCCCATAGGTGGTCCCGCCAAACCCTAATTTTTGGAAAATTAGTAAAAAATTAGAAAAATCTCAAATATTCAGGTTTGACCCAAAATCACTTAAAATTAATAATTGTAAAGTTAATTTTGATTAAAACCATAAGAAATACCATTTATTTTTTAAAACACCGAGTTAATTAAAAAACGTGTTAATTACATGACAACCGATAATTAAAATGAAAAGAAAACCAGTTCAAGAATGAGAGTCCATATATCTACACCCAACCATATTTCCACTAATTTCTCATGGCATTGAGACGGAATCAGAGGAATCTAGCCCAAATTCAGAACCCAAACATTCCAAATTCGATTTGATTCCCATAGAAACCAGCTTTAACCAAACCAAGCCCTAACAAAAACCATGGGTGAACTAGCAAGATTTAAATGCTAGTTACCCTTCCTAAGATAACCATCTAAGGGTGTAATAATATGTAAGCTTCAATATCATCCACTTATCTCAATTATTTAGCATTGGATTTATGGTAAGAGAAACTTTGATTTATTCGTCTTTCACCTAAAAAAATGACACAAGGACACTGTGTTTTTTTTTTTTTAAAGACAGAAAAATAGTTGAAGGTAACAAAGACATTACTCTTTTACATTTTCTTCTGCTAAAGAATAATGGAATATTTTGGTCCATGTTACATGAATGTATAAGAAAGAAGACTGAAGCGGCCTCAAAATGCATCATATGTGGCATGTGAAGCAATTGGTAAATTGGTCTCTTCCAAGGCGGCCATCACAAGAAACAAATTTGTCCAACCATCATATGTGACACATGCATGTGCGTTTCCTCGCATGGTATGTGATAGCTTTCAGTGCGGTTTTTCTTCCAGATCTCTTGCAGCTTCACCACCCTCAATCTGGTGCGGCTCATCTGAATCTTTGATCCCTTTTAGGTCTGGCAGTATCTGATTAGCATCAGAAGCCATCTTCACCTCGACGCTCTTGATAACGTTTGAGTCATCTTCGTTCACCACATCAACTGCATCATTTTTAAATGAAAACAAAGAAAATCATGGAAAAAATGAATAGTTAGGCTGTGGGGATCTTTCACCCCCACCATGCTGCCTTGGTTACCTGGGTGGGAGAAGGACCAGAGAATGAGAGCGCAGAGGAAGAGAACCAGAGGTATGACATGAATCGCGTTCACTGCTGTCCTGCACCCCCTTGACACCATCTCCTTCTTGGAGACGTAAGACAGTGGATCGTACTTCGGGAGCTGGTCCATCTCCATTTGTCTCACCAATCCATTGGAGCCCTTCATCTGCTGAGGGGCCACGGGCACGAAGGACTCATCATCAGACGCCCGAGACAAACTGGCCGACCTGTGCATCTTTGAACCCACAAAACTGAGATGCAGAAGGAAATTACAAGAACACAGAGGATTACAAAGGAAGAGAGGTGTGGGTGGGATTGGTGAGTCAATTGTAGTATGTATATAACATGAGGAGCCAAATCGCCCGAAGGCTATTTCTTGCTTGATTTTGAAAAAGGGTCTGCTGACTTGATTGTATTTGGAGGCATGAGCAATTCGGTGTTTTGACGTGAATTCCTTCTTATCTTATACGTGCCTAACTTCCTTTACGAAGTCCACATTGTCATGCCTTTCAAATTGGAAACTAGTTGACGAATCCTGTTAAGTCTGGTAGATTCCACTAAGAAGAAAATTATTAGTTAGGATAAAGCCTGGCTTGCTTACTATCTACTATTGTAATCAAAAGTCAATGGATGAAAAGCTGAACTTGGAAGAAAGAAGATTGCCAGATTTCAAGCCTTTGCTCGCAGATATATGAAGGAAATTCAAATACTTTGCCTCTCATCCATTTATAAAGGATTGACTTTCTTGTTGACAAAGGAATATTTGAACTATAAAGAATTGAAGGTATTGCAGGTTGCCCTCACAGTTCTGCAGGTTTTACATCTCTCACGGAGTTCCTGTTCAAAGTGAAGTTAGGTACTTAACATTGAAATACGAGTCCTGTTAGTAAGAGCCTCGGTTCATTTTGAAGTTTGGTACTTAACATTGAAATACGAGTCTAAATTACTAAGAGCCTCGGACATTGTGAGCTATTGGATTTTGATTTGACTGTCTAAATTACTAAGAGGGTAGGTAAGTTTGAATAGCCAGCCCTCTCCCTCTATTAATGTGTGCCGTCAGAATTTGATTCAATGGCTTGCGATGCCCATGCTCATGTTGGCATATATATATATATATATATATATATATGAACTAAAGCTCATGTTAAATTTTTTCTAAAAGAGACCTATTAGTTTGAGCACACGTTAGTGTGAGCTTGAGCATTAAGGGGCATTGGATTTCGATCCAATAATGCATGTTTCTTGGGGGACATGCAAGTTTAAATTACTCACTCACCCCCTATATTAACTCAGGATGTAAGATCTTGATTAGCAATACCGGATCTCACATAAGCATGTATAAACCCTAGGTTATATCAACTTTTTCTAAAAGAGTTCTATTAGTATGAGTTGAGGCTCATGCGCGTGTCACATCCTAAGATTTATACTTAGATTGTCTAAGGTTCAAATAAGTGTCACTTTGGTAGGTCGCTGATAGTGTGATAAGTTCAACTTTAAATGACCATAACTTTGTTATCCAAACTTTGATTCTTGTGTTCTTCATGGTGTTTCAAAGCTTTTTTTGTCTATTTTTCAACACTAAAATTTTAGAACAAAATACCTCTAAAGATGAAGTTATTTCACTAAGAAAGCTCAAGGGCTAAGCTCACTATTTTTCACGTGGCCAAGTTTAAAAAATTTAGAAAATTCTTGGGCATTATAGCACATCAGCATGAGCCCGAGCATTGTGGGTGGTCAATTTACAAACATGTGGTTTTGAATCACCCACCTTCTTCCTCCCCTTTATTAACGTGTGTCATCATATCGATGCTCGGGCTCATAATAGAGTATGTGAGGCTAGGCTCTTGTTAACTTTTCCATTAAAAATATACAAGAATAGTTTGTTTTTGAGTAATGAGAAGTTTTATGTAGTCCAAATAACCATGTTCCAATTAATATTTATCTTCTATATCACTCCACTATTTTCCTGGTCCAGCAAATTATTTCTAGGAAAAAGTTTTGGGCTCACGAGCGCCAGCGTAAGCCCAGGCATTGTAACCCATACTTGCCTTACCCCTATATCCACTGTTTCTCTTACTTATTACATGTCATTACCCAATTTTTTTAATATATAGAGAAAATTAAAACTATAATCAGATCTTATACAGGTCACGACATGGAGAAGTTTTGCCATAAACATAGCATGGTATAGTTTATTTCCCAGGAAATGCACTGGTTGTGTACAAACACACAAGTAAAATATAAACAAGTCTTCTCAAGCCCACAAAAGTAAAAAAGTACTTAGGACCTACTGGTGCAATCATAGATCTTTAGTCACCTCTTAAAGCTAAAAAAAAAAACCTTCTCAAGAGTCTTTTCTACTCGCAATCTATTCTTATTGGGTCTTGCAAGGTTTGGGGGTGGTGAGTATTTATTCTATCAAACATAAATTTAACAAATGATAATTTTCAAATCACACAATCATGTAAATAGATAATACTTTTAAAAAACTAGGGTGTGACTCTCACCCAAAACCTCCCTTAGAGCTTCTTCCTACTTATCGAAGATGCTACTAGGGTTTGTTAACTCTCAAGGCTTACTACTAGTGTCCCAGATACCTAGTCCATCATATGGACTTTGTTGCGAGTATAAAGCAGCCTCCTCTTACTGCTCCACGGATTATCGCAAAACACTTTGTGCTTGTAAAGAGAAGAGACATTGGTGCTCATAGGGCATTGGGACCAAGAGAGTAGAGAGTTCCTATGGTACTCTCTATCTTAGCGTGCGTAAAATTCTTAAGGGTCTTGTCCTTCTTTAGGGGCTCACCAAGGTCTTGACCTTCATTAGGGGCTCATCAGACTAATGTGTGTACCATGTATCTGATTCCAAACTGGATTATAATTGTGCACTCCGTATTCATGGAGATCTATCGATACATCTACCAAGTTAAAGCTCCAAACAATCAAATATCCCTTGACTTCCCCACTCAAAACGAGAGTTTTACTTTTCAGAACATATTGCCCTGAGGTTCAACCTTTCAAAAATAGTAGCCTCGCCTCTGCAAGTCATGTACATGTTACTGATAATGACTATAAAGGTAGGGTTGGTCACTTGTTCCTACGAGAGAGTTATCATTTCTCTATCTCATCCCAATAACTCGGTCGTTATACTTGTATGCATTTTTTAAATCCTTTTGACAGAGCAATAATTCTAGAAAACCATCTTTCCATCCTACCATACTCATGTATAATTAAAATAATTGTGAGGCTAAATTTTATATACATTACATATATCATATAGCATAATTCATTATTCCACATTTCAACTCAACTTGGTTGCACTCCCTACCGCTTACTCCTTAGACTAGGTTTGGGTCAAGGGTGGCATGTGTTAGGGCGTGACACCCAGTTTTCAAGGGGAAACTATGTATGCCACTTCCAGGTTGGAAAGAGAATTTGTCCTAGAACAAGGAGAGGCTTTGTCCACTGCCTCCAAGCCCGAAAGTAGATTCTATTTTATCATAAGGAGAGGTTCTGCCTGCCGTTCAAGTCAAGGCTCCGACCACTAGCCATTACTCTGGTCAAATTTAAGAACAAACGATAGGTGGTTTTAAACTCTAATTCTTTGCTACGACTATATCGTATGATTTTGTATTTCTTTCATAAAAGATTATTTCAAAAAAAAATGATATTTACTAGGGGTCAGGCGAATGCTAAAATAATAGTGCATCGTACACCTCTAAGATGGATTTCATTGTGATATGAACTTTAAAATATTAGTATTATTTGAATGATATTATGATTAATTTTAATCAAATTTGAAGGGTAGTTATTTGGTATAATTCCCAAAAACTATCATCGGTTTTAAATGGTAGCTATTTGGTATAAAGCCCAAAAGCTATCGGAGTTATGACTCCTAGGTACTACCTATTAAGGCATATGGCACGCCCATGAAATGAGATATCATGGAAAGATCTCTTTCATTCTGATCTTGTTGCCCCCAAGCACTAGTGTATGTCGATCTAGTATCAGCAGCATTCTTTGAATAATGATTTATCTAATTTTAAATTATTTATTGGATTATGATTATGAATGATTTATCTTAGTTTACCTGATTCTGCAAATAACTATTTTATCTGGCTTTTTGTATAAGAAGTACATTGAATTCTGTTAATCCACAATATTATTTTGAATTGACTTTTGAATATAAATTATTAGGAGAATATTTTATGCATTTTTGTTTATGCTTTATGTTTTAACATGCTAATAAAATTTAACTCTATCTACTAAGTATAATTATACTCACCTACCCCTAAACGTTGCAGGTCTAAATGAAGAAGATGATCTTGATGAAGATTATTCATAAAACTTCAAAAAATCTATATTTTTTATTTACTTTATCACGTTCATTTGTTATGTATTAATTTTGGACGTGCACTGCTTTGATTTTGCTAAGGCATGATAAGCCTTGTTTTGTAAAAAATTTATAATTACGTAAATTAATAAATAGTTACTCTTTTGTACATGGTTAATCTTGGCCTATATTTTATTACGAATTGAAGACACTCCGACTTTTAAAGTAATTTAAAAAATCGGGCACTACAAGTGGAGCAAAAGAGAGTGGGTGAAATAGAGAGGGAAGGGAGAGGGAGAGAGAAGAGATGGATGATGCCAGAGTGAGAGACCACCATGAGCAAAGCTAAAAACAACTTGAAAAACATAGAGCGGGAGAGAGGTGGGTCAGAGGGAGAGAGAAGAGAGAGGGGGGAGGAAAGGTTTACCTGGAATAGAAGAAGGTGTGCTGGAGAGAGTCGAAGCTCACTTCATCGGGAAAGATAGTGGACTCCCCCAAGAGCTCACCCAAAATGTTTTTGCCCTAGCTCCTCCACTGTCATTGCCCACCTCCACCACTCTTCATTCCAATTGTTCCATATCTTCCTGACAATAAAGGAGGGAATGGGTAAACAGAGAATGGGATGGTGAATGGGAGATTTTTGGGTAAGAGAGACAACGGAGGGAATAGGTAAGACAATGGGGAGGAAATACGGAGTGGGTTGGCATTAACGGTGGCTTAAACATCCGTCTCCATCTAGGTTGCCCGCCCCTCTACAATGTGGCACTTCTTGATTCACATCTCATTTTGTGCTCCTTGAATCAAAGAGCATTTAAAACTCCTCCAAAAATGCTATGTTTGCATGGCATCACACATGTAGCATCAGAAGGCTTGAAATTCATTGTTTTTCATGAGAAAAGGATAGTAATTTTTTGTCCTACGAAACATTACACCAAGCATGTAAGATTTTGTCGGATAGAAATTACAGTAGGAAAATCACTATCTGTGAGAAAAACTCTCACCGGCCCATTCTCTAACCCTGTATGGCAGTTTTCCGTTTTAGAAACAGTTTGATTATTAATATAAAATATATACTAAGATCATAATGTAGAGAGTTAATGAGCACATCATCACATAGGACTTGATTTTCTTACAATTGCTATTAGATACCTCTTAAGAGGGTTTCGTCACTGGCAAAAAATTTGCCACCATATATCTTTACATGGATTCTATGCCCATAATGTTGACTTTCACAAGTCACATATAATGTAGAATTTATATTGCCAACTTCAAATAGCTAAATAAAGGCATATGATGATGAAACTCTAACAGCCACTATCTCAATATAAGGTATCTTTCATGGATTCTCTAGTACTTTGAACAGATTATAATTAAATAAATTCTATACCATCTAACAAGGAGTGTCCAAGTCTTTAAAACCTGACCAGAAAGGGCAATGCAACCAGGTAAGTATTCTTGAGCAGATACAAGGGCACATGCACCAGCTACTAGGTAAGTCCAAAAACATAGCCTTCTAACTAGAAAAGAATGAGTATCAACATCATACACTACTCCCCATTAGAAGCCATTGCCTTTTTGGCTGATGGATAAACTTCACTTTCAGCCCAAAAACCGATACCAGTCGACTCTTACATGAAAAATAAAACAAGGGTCTTGATGTTTTTTCTTAACAGAAAAGAGAAATCGTCAACGGTAACAAAGACACTAAATCTTCGAAATTGTCTTCTGTTAAAGAATAATGGTATGTTGGTTTCTGTTACTTCAATGTACAGCCTGTAAACACATCATATGAGACGCTGCACATAATGGGTGAACTGTTCTCTTCAGAGACAACCATCAAAAGAATCAAATCTGCCCAACAAACCAGCTTATGGTTTTCCTCATTATTGTAAATACAAGATAGTGAGGTTTTTCTTCCAAAGCTCTAGCATCTTCACCACCCTCATACTGGTGTATCTCATGGGAAACTTTGATCTCTCTAGGGTCTGGCAGCATCCGATTAGTATCAGAAGCCATCTTCATTTCGGCTCCTAAAAACACTTATCTTTGTTCACAACCACATCAACTGCATCATTTCAAAACAAAGAAAAAAATGAAAAACATGAAAAGTTGGGTTGTGTGAATCCCAAACAGAATAATCTCATGAAGCCTTGGAATCTATTTCTTCTAAAAGAGGCAACAACATTTGCTAAGAAATTCAAGGATCATCTATGTATGATCTTAAGTACCAGACAGCGAGACATATCTTTCAAAGCTGGCATCCAAAAGAACACTATAGGTTGCACTGTTAGGCTGCAATCCCCTATCAAGCATCTCATCATGAAACCTATAAGCCTCTTCCATATTGCCTTCTCTAAAGTATCCAGCAATAAATGCATTATAGATAAGAACATCTAGCACCAATCCCTTCGTCAACATATCTGTATAAAGTTAAGATGCAGAATATATGTTATCAGCTTTACGTAAGCCGTCAATTAACATCGTGTAAGTAGCTAAATCTATAAAAAGCCCTTCTTCGTACATTTTCTTGTGCAAAATAAGTGCTCCGTCCATATTATTACTATTCCTATACCCAGATATAAGGCTATTATAGATGGCAGTAGTCGGGCACAAACCCATCCTAGGAAACTCATTGAAGAGCTCAAGTGCATGTTCCATGCCTTCCCTCTTACAAAACCCATCAATTAGAACGTTGTACACAGTGCTAACCAACTCGATACCCATCTTCCTCATCTCTGTGTATTCCCAAAGCAAGATCAACATTATTACTTTTGGAATATCCATCAATAAGACTAGTGTAGGTTACCACATCCGGTAATATACCAGTTTGACGCATCTGTAGATAAGTAGACCAGGCCACATTTATGTTACCCAGTTTTATGTAACCGCGGATGATGCTATTGTATGTCATACATGAAGGAGTGAAACCTTGCTCCATGAACTTCTTCAGCGATTCAGTAGCTTCCAATATTTGGCCAGCTTTGCAAAGCCCATTTATTGAGAATGTAAAATCATTGGCAGTAATCCCTGATGCCAAGATTTCATTGTACAAATCAAACACCATCTCAATATGCTTTCTTTTTAGATATCCATCCATAAGACTTGTACAGGTGATAACACTCGGTTTTACACCTTTGGCAATCATTTCTGAGAAAGTCAACCTAGCTGCTTCCATTTTTCCTGCTTTGCACTAACCAAATATCAAGCAATTGTGAGATACCACATTGGGCATCACACCCTTATTCATCATCTTCTCCCACAATTGACAAACTTCATCCACCTTACCCTCATTGCAGAGCCAGTAAATGAGAATATTACATGTGAAAACATCAGCCAATCAACAGTCCACTGCCACATTAACCAACTTCTTCTCTTCAATCCACTTTCTATTTTTCAAAAATCCCTGAGCAATGGAAGTGACAGCAGAAACTTTGGGTGAGACACCCATCTGTTTCATTTGGTTAGAAAGTTTATATGCCTTCTCCATATTTCCCTTGCTGCTACAAACTTCAATTAGTCATATAGGCCAACAAATTCAATGCCCTCTTCAAATTGCCCTGATTGCAATATCCCTTCATAAGGATTGTCTCCATAGCCAGATTCGGCTGCCAACCTTTTTTAATCATCTCATCTTTCAATGTTAAAGCTTCTACCATGTTTCCGTCCTTCACAAATGCATGTGCCTTTTTCAAATCGGACATCTAGCAAGCCACCTGAATCATGGTATTATACACAAATGAATCAAATTTAGTTCCAGAAACTTTCATCTTTTCAAAGTACTCTTCAGCCTCCTCGGGCTTTCCTTTCTTCAAGCAAGCACGCATCCTCACATCCAGGGTAACGCGGTCCTGCCCCATGCCCTTCTCACACATCTCCTGGTACAAATTCTCAGCTCTGTAAACAGCATTCAATCCTCACATCCAGGGTAACGATGGAACAATGCCATTTTCGACCATGAACCAAAAGGCCTCCACCGCATCATCAATTCGTTCAGCCCCAACACAAGCTCCCAATGCGTATTAAACACGCGGGCGTCTATTTCACACCTTTTTGAGGTTTCAATCAAACACTTCACGAGCAAACTTATTTCAGGGTTATGATTTTTAGTAGACAACACAATCCATTTCAGAAGCTTCCAGGCAATGGCATGCTTATCACAATGAACAAGGATGTGCAGCAAGAAGCACAGGGTGTCGAGATACCCTACAACAAGTTTGTGCCTTCTCCGGACGAACTAGTAGTGCTTGAACGCCGCAATGGGCATCCGGAGATGGAAAAAGGGCATCAGAACCGCTACAGGAGCGGCTCAGGGAGGCGACGTACCTGCATTCATTGGATGTGGATGCGGGCAAAGATCTGACCTTTGTGGAAATGGGTTCTGCAACGGTAGCTGTATCCGTGTCATGGACGGGGAGCTCCTCGGAATGGAAGGAGGCAAGGGAGATGGAGGGGAAAAAGAGTCTGGCAAGCAAACTAGAGGCCAATGGAAAGGACGAGAGTGAGCGGGCCATCGAGATCCTCGGTATAAGGTTGCAACTTGAAAACTGAGTGATTTCAGCTTATGCCGGACGGCCGGCCATGGCCATCAGCCGCCATTGACGATTGCAGGGAGCAAGCAGTCCGCAATCACACCCAGTGATTTCAATCAATCAAATTCGAGCTTTGCGATCCCCCGGAGGTTGTTGTGCTTGCCGTTAGACCGCCGGATTGCTATTTGGAAGCATGTGGAAAGTCCGAAAATCTCCCGGCCGCAGCTGATATCGTGTCGTTCAACTGTCCGGAGTGACTCAGTGTACTTCCAGCGTTCCACGTCAGGCTTCGGCTTAAAAACCAAAAAATGAGAAAGTTGATGGCTTAAAATGCGTGTGATACATGCTCATGGGCAGGGGCGACATGATCTAAACGGCTGGCCCAGCATGTACAGAACACCCATTATAAGGGCACACGAGCTGGAGTATGGGACCAGACCAGGGAGATTGAACGCTGACCTGCACGCCACATTGGGAAAAGGAATTAAATTAACCATAATCCAGTATTATGAGCATGTAGCATTCCTGATTACTGACTAATTGAAATGACCATAATTCTCATCCTAAATGTTGTAAAGAACTAGCCTCTCCCTTTCATAAAACACTAGTGTCAGCAACTAATAAATCAAAGTTCATAAACATAAAAACATAATATGATACACTCAAAACCAAGTCAAAGTTAATAATCAATAAAATATAATACAATTGTATATCCTCATTCATCATACAACTTGCAAACTAAGTTAAAGGCAAACCTTTAGCTCAGGCATTGATGATGCAGAAAAACCATTCCACAAGGGCTCTGGAACCAGCACATATGATCTTCGCTCCATGAATTGCACAAAACTGAAATAAAACTTCAATTAACTAGACTTTCCCTTTATATCTTTCTACACAGAAGAGTACATGCATTCAAAAGATCATGCACGCGTCCATAATTCTTGACAAACAAAGCAGCAATTCGCTACCACTCAGAAAAAAACTCATATCGAGGTGTGCCCATTTGAGTTTCAAATTAGCAGGCATACGCTGTACCAGAATATGAATGCATATGACACTTATCACGGATATAAAATAGTCTATCTACCAATTACTTAAGCCACTAGGACCACAAATAGCACTTTCTCTACTTAATATGCTCATACAAAAAGACACATTGACCTTAAGATCTCAAGATCACAGCAGCAAGCATAAGATAGTAGGCATAATTTCAGTGTTATTTCTTCTTTCCATAAGAAATAGTAAATCGCACTGCAAAATAATTTCTTGATGGTAATAGAATAGTTTACCTGTCTATACCAAATTCAAATCTCTTAACAAGTTCCAAGCTCACTCTCTACAAAACTTAGAAGCAAAGGAAGCAGAACCATTTCCAGATAACTCTCTGATCTTATAGGCAAGCTCAACTACCATCGACCTGTGGTTTTCATTAGATCGCTCCATTGCGAAAGTAACATCCACTTCATCCCCATTACAAACACCTGAGGTGCAGGATGTAAATAAAAGACCTATCATAATATAAAGATGAAGTTAGTACGAAAGATAGACCATAAGACAACAGCACTAGGTTACAACTTTTCAGTTCAGTCCTCAAAGAACAATATAAACTAAATTGCCCAGCTACCCAGGTACAAAAGGAAACAATGTACCAAACCTTGACAAGAGGGACGGATCTAGGAAAAATTCTCAAGTGGAGACAATGAAATTTAAGTTACACAATTAAGGACAAAACATTTTTGTTACTAGAATATACATTGGGAAATTTCAGGGGCCAAGGGGGAAGGGGACATAGCCCCCTCACTCCATCCCTGCTTGACAATAAATAAAATATCCATGTGGAATCAAGGATAAGAGATATTGAACACCAAATGGTATTTATGTTAGAGTACATTTGCTGTTAGAGTATACTTGCTCTCTGTTTTTGTGTTGTGTTTATATTAGTCTTCATACTATAGGGGGTAGTTTAATCATTCTAAATAAGTTTCTATTTTCTTCTTTGTAAACCCTCACTTAAGTGAAGGGCAATTAGGACTTTTCTCTTTAGTTTTCTGGATCGATCTCTCTCTTAATGTAAGGATTGTACCCCTATTTGTGTATATTTATGTCATGAGAAATATGGGGCTCTCTATTTTTCCATAGTCCAAAACCTAGCTCTGATTTTGCTATCAATTTATACCATTGAATCCAAGTCAAACTAATTTTCTTTTTGGAAGAACAGTCAGGTCATTATCAGATTATTAGAAGCCTCACACAATAGAGCGATCTTCATGTTACAACTTAATTTTCTGTGTAACAAAATTAAGTTCCAGACTCCTGGCTCCAAGATATAACAAACAATTGAGCCACAGGAAACCTTACCAAGAGACAAAAAAAATTTAAGCAAATTGCCATTGTTTTACAACTATACAATAGAAAACATACATTACAAAATATTACAAAATAATAAATGGCAAACCTGTTGATTGGTGCTTGGAGAGGTGGTCAACTCAAACTCATGCCTCACCAGATTTTCCCTTCTTCCCTGGTTAAACATTAGGGAAAAAAAAATTAATCTCAGAAGAAATCATGCTTCCAATTTCAGGTGCTAGCATAATTTTTGCTTTACCGAAGTGCATTGTAGAAGGCAGACTAACCCAAAAGTGGACATCGAATCCACAGAGCCTGGTCTTTTCAATGGACATGAGCAACAAAAACTTTGCTTTTAACTTTTAAGGATATCCTTCACAGTGGTGGTCAGATAATCAATTTCTTTTATAAAGAGCAGGAGCCCAATGACCTGATCTGAACATAGACTGTTCAAAGAAGATGTATGCAGAGATTTTACAATCAGCACTAAAAGCGATCCACCACAACAATTCAAAAAATAATTGAAATCATAATCAAGTAGCACTTTTTCCGGCGACAAGGATCTTATGCCTCCATTCTAGCCCTTTTTTGTCAACTCTTTTGTAAGAAATAACATAGTCATATCCTTTCTCATTAATTTCATCTAAGTTTTCTTAGGTCTCCCTCTTTTGGCATCATTTACATACAACCCTTCCAACCTAAAAACGGGGGCATCCATTGGTCTTCTTTGTGCATGCCCATACTAACACAACTTACGCTCCCTAAGCTTCTCTCCTAAAGGTGCTACCCCTAAGTTCTCATGTATATACTCATTTCTAATCTTATCTTTCCTAGTTATTTTAAACATCACCTTAACATCCTCATTTCAGCCACATTTAGTTTATCAATATGACTTTTCTTTGGTGTCCAACATTTTGCTCCATAGAGTATTGCGGGCCTAATAAAAGTCCTATAGATCTTACCTTTAAGCCACCCCGCATTAATCCTATATACCACATCACTAGTAATATGTCCCTCTTTATAGATAATGGAGCCTATATAACAAAATTGCTCACATCTTGGCACTTCTTACCCATCTATTCAACTAAAGTTCTACATATGGTTCTATTATCCTTAAAGTTAAATTTTAATATACTTCGGCGTAGTCTTGCTTATTTTATAACCTTTTGATTCTAGAGCTTCCCTCTATAGTAGGGATAGGGAACTAGTAAATGGTTATGTTAAGGCATCCATATCGACACCATTTCCTTACCTATACACTACAATATTTGTTAAGAATCTAAAATTTTAATAAAATGACCATTATCTTCTATGTTGTTTGGAGTCCAAGCAACATAGATTGCAAACTTCTGAATATTTAAATGCAAAATTCTGTACTTTGCATGAAGAGCAAATTAATCAGTCAGAAAGAAAATTTATCCTTCTTGTCTCAATTATATATATTATGGGTGCTTGAAAGATATATAATCCTTGCTGCTGAACTCGATCAAATAATAGAATTATTATGTTATCTTTGTAGTAACACCCAATAATACCTAGTTATAGGTCAGTATAATAAATAACTACTTCTTTGTAGTTAAAGGTTCATATGATCGTAGTGATGAGGAACTAAGATAGGGCAGAGAATATGATGAAAGTTTTAATTCTATTCCGGCATTTTATATCAGCTCCTGAGAACAATAATTTGTCTACAATTTAGACCGGATGGCACTCATGTCTAAGGAGTGATAGATTTTGTAAAATACTCTCAGTTTATCTACAAGCAAGCCTCTTTTGAAGAAAAGGCAACACTTCAAATGAACCAAAATTCCCATACCGCCATTCATAAAAGAGATAGTGTGCAGTATTAGCTCTAGGGCTCGTTCGGCAATGGCTTTGGAAACAAAGCAAAGCAGTTTTGCTTTTGGCGAAAACAAAGCATGATGGGATGTTTTGCACGCAGCTCAAAACCCTAAAGCAGAACCACTTTTGGGTTAGAGCAGTTGCCAAACGAACCCCTAGTATATCAAGCATAAGAGGCAGATTGCAAGTACGTTGGACTAATTGATAAAAGTGAAAGAAGAAGAAAAAATATGTCAAGGAAAATAGAAAAAAGTGCATCTTTATAGAGAAGACAGAAACAAAGAACTTTGACCTTTCAGGTGGAGAGTTTGGGTTACCATCGGTTTGTTGAAGTTATAGCTGAACAGGTTACTGCCAGTTGAGTGCTGATCTGGATCCACAGCCAGCAAGAGAGAGGTCAAAATAGGGAGATGAGGCAGTTCACCGAAAGGAAAGCGTAAAAAAGGTCATTGGTTAGTGTGAGTGGCAGGATTGTTCTGGATGGTTGGAAGGGAAGAGGTGACATACTGTGACTAGTGTCACGGCCCTACCAGATAGAAAGGCTACCGTGCGGCACTTACAAGGCTTTCTGCCCGGCAAGTAAGCCTATCAAATGGAACAAGAGTTCTTGCTTGGCAAGGCGCTGCGCGGACATTAAAAGGTATTGACAATATATTTACAAGGGGTTCGGACCAGGTCCGTAACACTAGAGGGGAGGTGGGCAGGTAAAACTAGGGCATCAAAATATATAGGCCTGCAGGCATTTTCAAAAAAGGTAGCCTGTTGAATTTCAAATTAGAGGCTTGGAGCACGGTGAGAGCTTCTTTCCCAGCGACTTCCCAAATAACCCAGACAAAGTAACTTCTCTCAACAATTCACATGGAAGGCCACTAGAAATCCAGTGCAGAAATAATTACTAGCAACAGCCAGACAAAAATCCTGCTAAAAGCTCTTTTTCACGGGGGTTAATTTCAACCCCTTCTATAAACTGGCCACTAAAACACCTAAATTTTGCAGTGTGATCTGAAGTCAAATCCACCACTCCTTCAACTACTACATAAAAATCCGAATTTACTGTAAGGACATGTTGCCATTTTATCTATTTGTCCACGTACACTCCTTGGTAACTCTATAAAAGATATCAAATGCAGAGGACTTGCCAACAAAACTGCATTTACTGACTTACCTAACTGATTCAGAAATTTAGTTTTCCAGCCTGCCAGCTTGTTCTGTATTCTTTCTTTAAGAGATTGAAAATCATTCTTTGTAGGCTTCTCCTTGGTCATTGTAACACCTAAGTAGAATCCAAATCTGCTTTTCAACACCAAAAATAGTTGAAACTCATTCTTTGACCAACAATCTGGCAGAAGGAAGCTAAAATGACAGCCATATTTTCACATTCATTGGCCTTGCTCCTGGGAAATAAAAAGTCATCAGCATAAAGTAGATGTTAAACTGAAGGTGAAACCCTACTTACTTTGATGCTAGAGTATACCCTAGTTTCTTCAAGTTTGTCAATTCTCTCAAAAATCAGGTAGCACCTTTATGGCCATTGGTCCACACATATCAATTGCATCTAAATGGTATTTTGGCTAGTTCAAAGTTATTCTGGAATTGTACAGAATTCACAACACATGGTGGGAGAATATATTTACCTATGACACTAATATAGGTAACTGATGTCATAGATTTCAAAATGGTGATTTATGTTGTTGCCTTGGATCCCCGGACATAATAATCTCACGAGCCTTTAGAAATCTATTTCTTCTGAAAAAGGGCACAGCATATGTGAAAAAACACAAGGACCACCCACGTTTGAGCCTAATTACTAGATGATGAGACATATCTTTCAAAGCTGGCATCCACAAGAACATTATAGGTTGCTTTGTTAGGCTTCAGTCCTCTATCAAGCATTTCGTCATGCAACCTAAAAGCCTCGTCCTTATTGCCTTCTCCAATGTATCCAGCAATCAATGCATTATAGATAAGGATATTCGCTGTCTTGTTACTTCTCCACATCTCATCAAATAGTTTCCTGGCATTCTCTAGCTGCCTTTTCTTGCAAAGTCCATTTATCATAAGAGTGTAGGTTATTAAATCTGGCACCACTCCCTTTGTCAACATCTCAGTATAAAGCTCAGAGGCTGAATCTATATTATCAGCTTTTAGTAAACAGTCAATTAAGGTAGTGTACGTAGCTAAATCAACAGAAAGCCCCTCTTCATAAATATTCTTGTGCAAATTAAGTGCTGCACTCATATTATTGTTATCCCGATAACCAGATATAAGACTATTATAGATAGCAGAAGTAGGGGCCAAACCCATCTTTGGAAGTTCATTGAACAGCTCAAGTGCATGTTCCATGTTTCCGCTCTTACAAAACCCATCAATTAGAACATTGTATGCGATGATATCCAACTTGACACCCATCTTCCTCATCTCTTCGCGTATTTCCAAAGCAAGATCAATTTTATTATTTTTGCAACATCCATCAATAAGACTAGTGTAGGTTACAACATTTGGTAATATACCAGATCGGCGCATATGAAGATAAGTAGACCAGGCCTCATTCATGTTACCCAGCTTTGTGTAACCATCGATGATGCTATTGTATGTCATACATGAGGGAGTGAAACCTAGCTCCATGAACATCTTCAGCAATTCAGTTGCTTTCAATATTTGGCCAGCTTTGCAAAACCCATTTATAAGAGTGTTGAATGTAAAATCATTGGCAGTAATCCTTGATGCCAACATTTCATCGAACAAATCGAGTGCCACTTTAACATCCTTTTTTTTCAGATATCCATCCATAAGACTTGTGTAAGTGATAACATTCGGTCTTACACCTTTGGCAACCATTTCTGAGAATTTCAACCTGGCCACATCCATTTTTCCTGCTTTGCAATAACCGAATATCATGTTGTTGTAAGATACCACATTAGGCATCATACCCTTATTCATCATCTTTTCCCACAATTGACAAACTTCATCCATCTTACCCTCATTGCAGAGCCAGTAAATGAGAATATTACACGGGCAAACATCGGCCAATCCATAGTCCACTGCATCATCAACTAACTTCGAGGCTTCAATCCAGTTTCTATTCTTCAAAAATCCCTGAACAATGCAAATGACATCAGAAACATTGGGCGAGAGACCCATCTGCTTCATTTGGGTAAAAAGCTCATATGCCTTTGCCATGTCTCCCTTGCTGCAGCAACCTTCAATTAGAACTGAATATGACACATTATTTGCTTTAACTCCACTTTTAGTCATATAGGCCATCAGATCGAACGCCCTCTCCAAGTTGCCCTGATCACAATATCCCTTCATAAGGCTGGTCTCGACAGCCAGATTCAGCGGCCAACCTTTTTTTATCATCTCGTTTTTCAATGTTAAAGCTTCTTCCATGTTTCCGTCCTTCACAATGGCCTCAATTAGGAGGATGTATGTGATATTCTTAGGAGAATGCCCCAAACTCTTCATCTCTCTGAGAAATGCATGCGCCTTTTTCAAATCGGACATCTTGCAGGCCACCTGAATTATGGTATTATACGAAACAGAATCAAGTTTAATGCCAGAAGCTTTCATCTTTTCAAAGTACTCTTCAGCCTCTTCAGGCTTTTCTTTCTTCAAACAAGCACGCATCATCACATCCAGGGTCACACAGTCGTGCTCCATGCCCTTCTCAGACATCTCCTGGTACAAATTCTCAGCTCTCTCGACCGCATTTATTCTCACCAATGCACTTAAAAGACTATTTCTTGATTGAACCGCGGGAACAATGTCATTTTCGACCATGAGCCAAAACACATCCACCGCCTCATCCATCCGCTCAGCCCCAACACAAGCACCCAACGCATAATTAAACACGCGAGCGTCTGCTTCACACCTTTTCGAGCTTTCTATCAAACACTTCACGAGCAAACTAGCTTCAGGGCTGTGACTTTTATTAAATAAGGTCTGTTTCAGAAGCTGCCGGGCAATTGCAGTCTTACCACACCGAACAAGGATGTGCAGCAGGAAGCACAGGGCGTCGAGATACCCAACAACAAGTTTGGGCCTTTGCTGGACGAACCGGTAGTGCTTCAAAGCTGCAACGGGGTTGCGTTTGTTCTCTAGAAGGAGTTGGACAAGGGCATCCGGAGAAGGAGGAACAGCATCGTGACCGCTACAGGAGGGGATCAGGGACGCGGCGTACCTGCATTCATCTGAGGCGGATACGGGCAGAGATTCGACCTTCGTGGCAATGGGTTCCGAAATCAAGAGCTGGTCCGAGGCAACAACGGCTGTCTCCGAGTCTTGGACGGGGCAATCCTCAGGATGGTAGGCGGGATGATGGAAGGAGGCGAGGGAGATGGAGCGGAAGAGGAATCCGGTGGACGAAGGAGAGAGCAACCGGCAAAGGGATGAGGGGGAGCGGGCCATGGAGACCCTCGGTTGCAAATGACAAAGCTGAGCTATTTCAGCTTACGCCGGCCGGCCATGCCCGTCGGCCGCCATTGAAGAACCAACTGGTTCCAGTCGGTCGAATTCGCACTCTGAGTTTGAGATTTGGAGGCGCATGGAAAGTCCAAAAATCCTTCCGGCGGCGTGTCGTCTTACCGCCCGGAGTGCGAACGAGATGTTCCCGCCGCCCGCCTAAAAGTCTCGTGCTTGAAGTGTATCCGCGGCTCTCATCTCTGATCGATACTGCTACTTTTACGTCAAAACATCCACACGAAGAACCCACGGGCTTGTTAATACTCCCTCTTATAATTTAGCACCATTTGCAAAAAAAAATAAAATTGGTTCATGATAATAACTTCATTTTGTTCAATTTAAATAGTTACGTACCTAAAAAAGAGTAGAATTTATTTTTCCTTTTTTTAGATATGGGTTTCGCCATTCAATAAAAATTATTTTTTAAAAATTTAGCTATTAATATGGGATGGTGGGAATCTTAATCAAACCCTTGGTATTCATAATTAAACAATAACTGAAAAAAACCTAGAACTAACCCTATAAACTTGTCTCTCTGATTTGTTATTTTTGTTTTATTCAAGAAGAATTTACAGATTAGCAAGTCAGAACTGCATAATTTTTATAAATATTTTTCTTTGGCATGTTATTTCAATGTTTTCATCAACTCAAATTTACTAACATGAATGTATCGTGAAATCTATTTAATAATGGCATAAATAGAATCTGATTTTATGAGAAATTATCGAAACCGGACAAAGAGTAACATTATAGAAAAAAATTTGTCAATCTCTCAATTTGGCAACTTTGACATGCCAATAAGCAAATCCTTCTTGATATAACAACTATCGTAGCTTTTACCTTGTTCTATTAGATTATAGTATTCCCTCCATTCTATATTAATAGTTATATTTAAAAAAATAATAATTTTTATTAAATGCTGAAAGTCACATTTGAGAAAAGAAATAATAAGTTTATGATACTCTTTTTTAAGCACCCAACTATTTAAATTTAAAAATGGAGCTATTAATATGGAATAAGCTTTTTTTTTTCTAAATGAAGCAATTAATTTAAGACAAATGGAGTATATGTTTTTCCCAAAAATTAATTGAATAACATTTCATTTGTGGTAAAATGTTGATCCCTGTAAGGTGCAGCAGGTTGGATTTGTCTAACAAATACAATGATTCATCTGCTAACTTTTTTGGTTAAAAATTAACTTGTTTATATGCAACATTGATGAATTCTTGTTTGAAAAGTGAAAAGATGATACTCTTTGAGGTTCAAACTTTCAAGGATGTTAATTGTGAATAGGGGTGTCAATTTCAAGGGCCGGCTTGCAGAAGTGCAGGTTAAGGCATGAAAATTTTGGAAGCATTTTCTATGATCCCCATTGATAATGTGTCTAGCATAAGGAACATATGGGAGTCCTTTATTTATGAGATCAATGACTCATAGCGGCACAAGCTAGCACATGTTAATGTCAATGGTATTGATGTTAATGTGTGCTAGCATGTACACTTTCAATCTCAAGTATCAATGGCTCCTATGTGTTATGTACACTCGGTGCATTGTCAGTGAGGAGCATAATAAGTGCTTCAAAAATTTTCATGCCCATCTACGTGGCTAGGCCTGATAGTTTTAGGCATGTTGTAAATAGGGTTAGGCTAGGGGTCAAGTGCAAAAGGCTTGTAGGCAAGCCCGTCGGTTGGCTGGCATGGCCCAAGTGTGAAAAATAATTTTTGTAAGGGAATAGTCCTACACCACTAACAAGAGAAGTATTAATGTAGGAAGTTCTTTATCTAATGGGTGGTTAGGGCTAGCCCTAAAATTTTTGAGCCCACCTTAAATAGAGTCAGGCTAGTGAGGGCAAACAGCCTGCAAGCCCTTCCCTAAGTATAAAATAATTTATTTTTATTTTTTTATTGTTTCACATAAGCCGAAAAGAATAAAAAATAGAGCAGTTTGTATATTTTAAGAAAGTTTAAGAGAATTTAAGTTTGCAAGTCATCATAGTTAGTCGTTTGTGACCTATCTTAAAGGATAAATGCATATTATGTTGTGTCTTATGGGGTCAACTAAATAGGATCTTAGAGCATCTCCAACATGGGATGTCATTTCCAAATGGCATCCCACATGGCCAAATAGAAACCCATAATGGTGCCCCAACCATTCCAATAGGGACGCCATCCCCCCCCCCCCCCCCAAAAGTTCTCATAACTGTGCATTTATTCTATAATGTCTACTTTTGGAGACATGTTTTGATTTTTTTATCCATTTCCCACCATTGTTTTGTTTTTTGAATTTTGTTTTCTTTCAACTCTATTCTTCTATAAATTCACCTCTCCCAATTTTATTTCACATTCATCTCCATTATTTTGTGTGAAAAACTTCAACAAGAAGAATGAGAAAACACTGAGAGAAAAACGGAGAAGACACCATGGTTCTATTCTAGGTCATGCAGTTATAAACAAAGAATGAACTGAAGACCATCAGAGATTATATACTGATTATTTTGGTGAAAACCCTGTGTATACTCCAACTCAATTCTAGAAGAGGTTTTGTATGCGCCGATCTCTATTCCTTTACATTATAAATGCAATGGAAGCTTATGACTCACTCTTTGATGAGAAAAGAGATGCCATCGGTCGTCTTGGTTTACACCACTTCAAAAGGTCAGTGCTACTATGAGGATGCTTGCCTATGGTCTTGCACCGGATGGTGTGGACGAGTACATGAGGATGAGTAAATGTATTGCAATTGAAGCACTAAAAAGGTTTGCTAACCCAGTCATTTATGTTTTTGTAGACAAGTACTTGAAAAACCCGAACAATGCCAATATTTGTAGATTGCTATCAAAATGTGAGCAATGTGGGTTTCCTAGGATGTTGGGTAGCATCAATTGCATGCATTGGAAGTGGAAGAACTATCCAATTGCATGGAAATGTATGTATGTTCATGGAGACCACCATGAGCCTTCCTTAATTTTTTATGTTATGGCTTCTCATGATCTTTGGATAAGACATGCATTTTTTGGACTATTGGAATCACACAATGATATCAATGTGTTGTATCAATCTCCTTTATTTACCTACCTCACCAAAAGTTGAGCCTCTCTAGCCAATTACTCAATTCATGGCCATCACTATATAATGAGATATTATCTAACTGATAGAATTTATCCCTCATGGTAGACATTTGTTAAAATAAGTTCATGTCCAAAAGGACAAAAAAATATTCATTTTTCCACAACTCAAGAGTTTGCAATGAAGGATGTCGAGAGAGCATTTGGAGTGCTACAAGTGAGTTTTGCTATTATTCATGGGCCAGCTCATTATTGGAATTGTCAAACATTTCATATCATGAAGTCGTGCATTATAATGCACAACATAATTATTGACAATGATGAACTTGCAGTGTCGTGTGAGGAAACAACAAAACATAAGGATTTCATTTGAAGTCACTTGTAACTTTGTGATGAGGAACACATTGCCAACTTCAAGCTGATTTGGTTGAGCACTTGTGGAATTTTCAAGGGGATGGTAGCATATAATTATTATAATATGTATATTTATTTTCCTTCTATTTGTTACAAAGTTAATATGTATTTTTATTTTAATGTTGTTTGTTTTTACGTGATTATGTATTTTATATATTTTTTATTTGTGATTATATATTAATTAATTATTTTTATTTTTTATATGTTTATATTTTAATGTTATTAATTATTTTAAAAATTATATATTTTAAAGTAATTTTAATGTGAAATAGAAATTATATAAAATAATAAATTTGATACATATGGTTGGAGTTTATATGTTGTCAAATTGCCACATGGGCAAATGAAGATGTCAAACTGAGTTGTTTAATTGAACAACTTGAGCATATCTAATGGTTCAGTTGAACATCATCTCACCTAACAAATATAAAAAAATTATTAAACTTTTAAATAAAAAAGTATAAAAATTAATAAAAAAATATAAGAAAAAAAAAAGGTCGGCTGGGGCTAGACTTTTGAAAGCCCGCCTAGAACCAAAGTCAGACCTTGGTCTAAAGTTAAGCCAACAAGATAGGGCAATAACCCAACTCTGGCTCGGAGGCAAAATTGGAAAGAAGTAGGTTAGGTTGGGGGTAGACTTTAAAGGCGTCTAAAACCAAGGCCGCCCTAGGGATTAAAAATAAGTTAACGGGATGGCTAGGTCTTGCCCAGCCAGGTTTCAGCTCTAATTAGATCTACTCATTCATGGATGGGAATATTTTATAGTCCCCTTGGAGTATGTCCTGATATCTTGCATAAGGGGAAGTCATTGATGATGAAAATTGATAATGTATGTATTAGCGCACGTTAATGCATGTGATAGTATATGCACTAGTATACGCTTAGTGCACATGCACTAATATATGCTTAATGTATGCATCAATGATCCTCGTGATCCACCACTTTGTGGCAGATACCAGCCAGGAGGACCGAAAAATCTTCCATGGATGACATAAATGAATTTGGCAGTGCAGAGGCAATAGACGTGATCAGGGAGGAGCCACCAGAATAGGCTAAATAACAGGCTCTGTATGATTCCATCGGATTGCAATTATTTTGCTTTCGTTGCATTCAGCTGCGTGTTTCTAGTAATTCTTCACCATCCCCACTCATCTTTCTTCTCGGGGGTGGTTTGGCTGCCACTGTGGCTGGACTCTTGGCAATCTCATATTGGTGCTTCAAAGTCTTCAGTGTGTGATTCATCATCTCAGCAAGGTCACCCAAAAATTGCTACCACCTTTTTAAGCTCTGATTTGTTTAGAAAAATATGGCTGGAGGAACCATATGTGGAGCAATCAGGCAGTATGAAGTTTTAATGTTGAATCATGATATGGGTTCGGTCTAACCGGTACACACTCACAAGGGTGCAAGGAACGTGGAGGTGGACCTACGGACTTACCCTATCGGTATATGCGTGTTGTGAACCCGAGCCACACATGCATAGACTCATATATTAGGTCTATGTATTAAATATAGATGCATACATATACTTTGTAGGCCCCAACAAGTGCACGACACATACAGGACCCACATGGACTAATCAAGGGGTCTGTCTCCTATAGGCATGGCCATTTGGAGTGCAATAGGCCTCTTTCTCCGTGGGCTTAATCCCATACTCCATGACTGATACATCGTAAGTAAAGTCCTAAACCCAAATAGGAAAGGTTGTTTAATTTAAATAGGGGTTAAGAGCATTAACTACACCACTACTCCTCCCTCTCACTTTCCCTTTGCTCGCTGCAATTGGGTGCCCTCCTCCCTCTTTGTTCTCGAGTGCCAAAGAAGAGGGCTTTGCCCTCTCTCTTGCACAGGGTTTAGCGCTATCAGCCCCACGGTCTACATACAGCTTGGAGGAATTGGTGCAATTTAAGGCGTCGTTTGGATAACGCTTTGTGTCATATGAAAAACTGCTTGTAGTTAAAATTACTTTTTGAAAAACAAAATAAAAATAGGTTATGTTTGGATATATATTATGAAAAATTAGCTTTTTAAAAAAAAAATTATAAATCAGCTTTTAGCCTAACCCTCTTCTGGAGGAGAATTAAGCAAAAAGTTGTTGAAAAGTAAAATCGAGTCAAAAATGGAAAAAAATACGTTTTTGAAACAAAGCAAAGCTTTTAGTCTAAATTGCCTAACCAAACAAGATTTATATAAAAAACAATAAAAAATAGACAGAAAGCTATTGCAAAGCATCATCCAAACGACGCCTTAGTTTCATTTTTCCCGTTGTTAAAATTCTCAGCATGTTGTTAAAATTCTCAGCATGATTCATGGACATCTACAAGCTTCTTCTATTGGTCAATTATCCAGCCTAATTGAACAATTTATGTCACATAATTAACCGTGAAATCTCTTTCATACTTCCAAAGGCGTATGTTTTCACAATTCTGACTTGACGTTTTTTTTTTAATATCACGCCAATGTTAAACAACATACCCCCTTGTATGACATCCCCAAAACGTTCTAAGAGGCACCATCAGATCATGTGGTGCCCAAATGATCTAATGGCCCATATGTACATGGGACACTCGAGTGGTAATTTTTACTCTATACTACTTGTAAAGATGCTTTGCCCCTTGCACATTGACATGTCGCCGACTCTCATATGGCCCACATCAAAAGCTTCGAATCACAACCTTTTTTTTGTTTTTTAAAGGCACAACCGCATTTTGTAATGCATCAGAAATCAAAATTGTGTATACAAAGTTCTCAGGGGAACTTTGTCAATCCTTTCTCGTAATCTTAGGGTCCCCATGGTAGTGGGCCCCATCTATAAGATGTGTCAAAGTAACACACGCAATATGGGGTAGACAAGTTAAAGATTTGATATCTCATACTCACTTCATCCCATATTAATAGTCTAATTTAGAAAATAATATTTAAAAAATCATTTAATTATCCGTTTTACTCTATCAAATTTTTTTATTCCATTAACTAATTACTATGAGTACTATAATATGAAATACGACCATTAACATGGGGCAATTATTTTTAATGGGTCGCGAGGAGCATAGAGACAAACGAAAATTTTCAGGAACACCCTTTTCACTATTCTACATCAGCTGCGCGTTTGGTTCGTTTCAAGGTTTAAGATAAACTCAAATCCTAGATACAAACAAAATCTCTGACACTCCATAACAGCACCATTTTGATAGCACATGTACACGGCCACATGAGGGCTGAATAGGCCGTAGCCTGTCTAAAGATGTGTAGAAACGAGTTTTTCTTATTTCAAAAGCATAATATGGTAGATTGTGCGCTGACGAAGATCCACTCAAGCAGCATATAAGGTTGGTCGAGTGGGTGTGGGTGTGAAGGACTCGAGTCAAAATCAGGTTTCAACTATATTTCACGCAGCATCTTAGGGTTGTCATATTCAATTGCCGTTAGACAAAAATGGGTAGTTTTGGCCTCTAGGAGCTTTCACCACGAAATTCCAAACCCACCTGTGTGTGTGTGAGAGAGAGTGAAAGAGAGAGAGAGAGAGAGAGAGGGGGGGGGGTTGTAAAAATTTGCTCACTGAACATATCCAGTTGATACACCCAAGACTACGTCAAAGTTAATAAACACAAAAATATAATACGATACACTCAAAAATTAAGTCGAAGTTAAATCACAAAAATATAATACACTTGCATATTCTCATTTCATCATACAACATGCAAACTAAGTTACCTGCAGTTCAGATATTGCTGATGCAGGAAAACCATTCCATAAGGGCTCTGGAACCAGCACATATGGTCTTCGCTCCATGAATCGCACAAAACTGAAATAAAACTCCAATTAACTAGACTAGACTTTACAAAAAGAGTACATGGATGCAAAAGATCATGCACACGTCCATAATTCTTGATGAACAAAGCAGCAATTTAAAACCACTAAGAAAAAACTAATATAGAGGTGAGGCCATTGAGGCACATGCTGTCCCAGAAGATGAATGCATATGACACTTATCACGGATATAAAATAGTCTATTTACCAGTTATTTAACTCATTAGCCCTACAAATAGCACTTTCTCTTCTTAACATGTTAATACAAAAAGACACATTAACCTTATGATCTCAAGATCACAGCAGCAAGCATAAGATAGTAAACATAATTTCAGTGTTTTTCTTCATTCCAGTAGATATAGTAAATTTGCATTGCAAAATAATTTCCTGATGGTGATAGAATAGTTTACCTGTATTATACCAAATTCAAATCTCTGAACAAGTTCCAACCTCACTCTATATAAAACTTAGAAGTAACAGGTGCAGAACCGTTTCCAGTTAACTCTCTAATCTTATAGGCAAGCTCAACTACCATCAACCGGTGATTTTCTGTAGATCGCTCCATTTCGAAAGTAACATCCACTTCATCCCCATTACAAACATGAGGTGCAGGATGTAAATAAAAGACCTATCAAAATATAAAGATGATGTTCATATCTAAAGATGACCATAAGACAACAACACTAGGTTACGACTTTTCAGTTCAGTTTTCAAAGAACAGTATAAGCTAAATTACCCAGGAACAAAAGAAAACAATGCACTAAACCTTGACAAGAGGGACAGACCTAAGAAAAACTCTCAAGTGGAGCCAATGAAATTTAAGTTACACAATTAAGGACAAAATATTTTTGTTAATAAAATATAGGTAGGGAAATTTCAGGGGAAGGGCGCATAGCCCCCTGGCTCCGTCCCTGCTTGACAATAAATAAAATATCCATGTGCAATCATGGATAAGAGTTACTGAACACCAGATGATGTTTATATCATTGAATCCAAGTTAAACTTTTCCTTTTTTTGGAAAGAAAAGTCAGGTTATTATCAGCTTATTAGAAGCTTCCCATGATAAAGCGGTTTTTCACTTGTTGTTACAACTTAATTTGCTGTGTAGCAAAAATAAGCTCCAAGACTCCAGTCTCCAAGATAAAACAAACAATTGAGCTACTGGAAACCTTACCAAGTGGCAAAAAATTTTCAAGCAAACTGCCATTGTTCTACAACTATACAATAGAAAACATACATTACAAAAATTACAAAATGAAAATTGGAAAACCTGTTGACCCCAATGGGTTGAGTGGTTGCTGCTTGGAGAGGTGGTCAACTCAACCTCATGCCTCGCCGGATTTTCCCTTCTTCCCTAGTTAAACATTATGAAAAAATTTAATCTCAGAAGAAACCATGCTTCCAATTCCATATGCTTGAATCATTTTTTTCTTTTTTACAGAAGGGCATTCAAGAAGGCAGACTAACCCGAAAGTGGACATCAAACCACCCTGCAAATCCACACAGTCTTGTCTTTTCGATTGATATGAGCGACGAAAACTTTGCTTTAACTTTAAGAATATCCTTCACACTGGTGGTCAGACAATCAATTTCTTTTATAACAGCAGGAACCCCAATGACCTGATCTGGATGTAGGCTGTTCCAAGAAGATGTCTGCAAAGATTTTACAATCAGCAGCAAAAACGATTCACCACAACAGGTTTAAAAAACAATTGAAATAATGGACTTATTTATACAAAGAGCAGTAGCAATAGGGAACTAAAGACAACCAAAGTTTTGCGGACCTGTAAATAGTATTTTCTCTGCTCATCAGTGAATGGTTTTGTTAGGGCATCCATATCAACACCATAACAATTTCGGGTATCATCTGCAAATGCATACCAATCAGCCATCGATGATTTATAATCATTCATTTTCTGATCTCCATGACTGGATCTAATAGGTGCAATCAACATGCGGGCATGGCTTGGATACCTTGCATAGAACAAAAACAGCAATATAGACATTTTTACTTAGATTATATCAGCTATACCAACTTGCTAAAGTGGCCCCTTCACAACAATAACAATACTAATTACTCTTAATAAGATCCCAAAAATGGCATCAGGCCAATCATCTAGAACTCTACAATCAACTTTTTACAAAAAAACAGGAAAACAAACATCACTAGTAGAGCATACATTACTCCTGTTGGCTTCAACCACCGCTCACGTGCACAAATTACAGAATCAAACATGGACTCGCGAAGGAGAAAATACCCCATCCACTCCGAGATAATTACATCAACTGGCTACAAAACAAAGATACACGTGAAACAAGAAACAAAGAAAAAGTTGCAGGTCTCAAGACAATTTATATCCCAAATAATTATCATAAAAAATACAAGCCTTTTTCCGGCAAAGTGACATCCTCCATTGAACCCTCAATCACATCAACAATGTCTTGAAAACCATTTGCCTCCACCAGTTTATGAGCATGTTGAGCCATCTTAGTCGCTTCAACAGCATATACTTTCCGAGCACCTGCCTGTGCTGACCAGATTGCAAGAATGCCACTTCCCGTTCCAACATCAAGGATTGTCTATTACAAAATCACAGAAATAGAACTTTTTTTTAGCCATGCATAGAGTAAATTGCATCTTGCACACAATTAGGGTTCATATGGACTAGACTCTATGTTAATCCAAGTCCAGCTCATGGCTTCCCACCTCATGCTCGAATTCCAATGCATTTAGTGAATTGAAGTACTTTCAGTAACAGAAAAAAATTAAGTATCAAATTTTATAAGGATAACAAGTAATATCCGCCTTTCCAATATGATTATGAAAAATAAATGACAAAATGGATTAGGTTGGGTCACAATTCTACCCAAGCCCAAGTGTGGCCAATTTAGACATTTGCATTTAACATAGCTCAACAACAGTTGGAGAGCCGGTCAAACATTTTAGCCCAAGAGTAAAGAAGCCAATTATTCTCATGACACTCCAAGAAACTAAACTTTATTTTTGAAAGTGAAGATAACCAGAATACCATATCAAGGAGCATTCCTTTAAAGCGTTCAATAATATTCGTCCATTCATTCATACAAATGAAGCAAACGAGCTCCAGCTGGGTGTTCCAAAGATTTGGCAGGTCTTGAACTGAATTTAGTATAATTAACGCATTCAGAATCAGTTTTGCATAGAAAAAGAAGCACCTAGACAAGCAAAACTTTGATTCTATTATGGGACTGGCTACCATTGCGAGAGAGGACTAAACATCATTAATGTCTCTTCACGTTTCACAGTCACACACCAACTAATAAGTGATTATTAATACGTTCTCCGTCAGACAACTTCATATTTCCAACTACAATACCAATCTAGTAAAGCCCTTTGCACTGAATTATTCACTTAGGGTTGAATAAGCCTGTTCTACAGATTTTTTTAGCCAACTTAAATTGGAAGCTAAAATATAAGAAACAACTTTACAATAAAACAAATAACCAAAAAGGGGAGTAATGGGGACTAAATATCCAACAGAACGTAAAAAAAAAGTAAACACTTTAACAGAAGAATGACAACTATTTTACGATCTCAAACTAACAAGAAAGGAAACTAGCGTAAACAAAGTAAAATAGAAGAGAAAACGGCTTGTATGATATAGCAGAGAATTAGAATAAACAAAGATACAAGAAAAATCGCACCTTTCCGCGAAAATGGTGCTGATTGTCGAAGATGGCGTTGTAGTAGGCGTCCATGCGGACGCGGTCGGAGAGCATCTCCTTCTGGTGGTAGAGGAAGGCGTAGGTGCAGAAGTAGTTGGCGTAGTCCACGCCCTTGTCCACGACGACAGTACCATTTCCGGCAGCGGCCCTGCTCGAGGACTGCTCGTTCGAGCAGCTTCCCATGTCGGCGGCGGCGGCAACGACGACGGAGGATGAGGAGGATCAGAAGACACTCAGTTCGCCCTCTCCTCCGCCGGTCCCGCAAGGAGAAGATCGGGAATCTAGGGCTCGCCCTTTTATATGCTTGCATCACGTCGAGGTGCGCATGCATGGGACCCGCACGGGAGCTACCCTGCTGCGCGCGTTCTTGTCTACCAGCCTTGGGGAATCTCGCACGCCACCTTGAAGCTGTGGGGCCCACGAAACCGTACATCTTCGCGCGCTTCAGACGGCGTGAGCATACCTCAAATCAAATGTTGGAGAGAGAATTTTCCTTATAAGTTACTCCTTTTTTTGTACCTTTCCTTTTTGGGTCAAAACTCAAAAAGCGTGTAATTTCAGGTATACATGTCAAATTTTGTTTTTTTGTTTGTTAAGTATTCTCGTGAAAGATTCTATTATCCTCCCTCACATTTCTTCCAAATAAAAAAATAAATAAACAACATATTTCTAACTTTGTTACATATTTTAAGTACTCCTTTCGATTTTATATTAATAATTATATTTAAAAAATTATAATTTTTATTTAATAAAAAATAAGCTTATTATAATCTTTTCTAAGTACTCAACAATTTAAATTTAATAAATTAAAGCTATTAATATAGAATAAGTTTTTTTTATCAAATGGAGCTATTAATTTAAGACAGAAGAAATATAAGTTGAATTCACTAATAAGAAGAGGGAGATGTGCAGATGTGTTGTTGCCCTTTTGTTGGGATGATTTAGGAAGCCCCTTGTGACCCTACCCATGTTCACCTTTCTAGTTTTTCTCGTAGTTGCAAGGGACGTACCACATCCAAAGTGCTTCTTTCGGTTGAGCTTGCATGGAGTTTAAATGTTTATGCCCAATATTTTTTATAATATTGATTATGTACTTGAGTTTGTAGAATATTGGGTGTATTTTGATGTTTAAGAGGTGATTTGATGTGTTTCATAAATTTTCACATGTGTTTTGTTTGATTATTATTTTTCATCTAACTTGTTTTTAAGTGAGTTTTCTAATTGATTTATGCCCCTAAGGGAGAATTATATATTGGTATCAAGTTATGATGCTCAATCTGACCACTTAAGGGAAACAAATAGAAAGCTTTTTAAAACATTGTTTCAAAAATGTAATAATGCTCTTTGAACTTGGTTATTATATGTTGAACAAACTTGAGTTTTCAAATCGGTCTTATGCTTTAAGAGGTTACATATTTGTAACGACAATATTTTTGTTTTAGCATGTTTTCCTCATTTACAATGGTTTTATTCTTACCGAAGCATGTTGAATTAATAGCTCTCAATGAGAACTATGACATTGGTTATATTTGTTTATCTTTCTCACCCACAAAATCTTTTTCATTGTGTTTGTTTTAAAATAAATTTAAGGGAATTTTTGTTTTATGCAACACGTTGGAAAATTGTTCAAAATGGGCATGGGTTTAGTAGACGAATTTTAAAATAAGAATAGGTTTTTGCATTAAATGCTTCCCACGTCGCATGTATAAAGCGAAGGACCGAAATTACCTTTCGGCTGCCCATCCCGTTGCAAGTTTCAAATCGTCATATCACCTCTGTGCCAGTGCCTCCATTTCGATTTTGGACCGTCGCATCACCGTCACACTATCTCTCCTCTCTGATCTGCTCCGGTCTCCTCTCCAATCCTCTCTGTTATGCTCAGCTCTTTCCTCTCCTCTCGGCTCTGTGGCACTCTCGTCCAGTGTTCCTCTTGGCTCCATTGCGCTCTCGTCCCGGTGGTCTAGACTCTTCTCTGGTACAAATGGCACCCGGCAACCGGGTAAGTTGATCTTCTATTTCATGTTTATTTTACCTTATTTTGGAGTATACTGTGATAGATTTCTCATTGTGTTTGTTTTGAAAGAGTT
This sequence comes from Saururus chinensis, assembly GCA_035235625.1. Lineage (NCBI taxonomy): Eukaryota > Viridiplantae > Streptophyta > Magnoliopsida > Piperales > Saururaceae > Saururus > Saururus chinensis. Next base: position 18,129,392 of record CP141149.1, on the reverse strand, counting down.
TTAAGGGAAATTTTGTTTATGCAACACATTTGAAAATTGTTGTTTAGTAGATGAATTTCAAACTAGGAATGGTTTTTATAAATAATTCATAATGGGCCCCATTAAATGCTTCTCATGTTGCACTTATAAAGCCAAGGACCGAAATAACCTTTTGGCTAGCCATCCCGTTGCCAGTTTCGTATCATCGCATCACCTCTGCGCCAGTGCCTCCATTTCAATTTCGGACCGCCATCACACCATCTCTCCTCTCCGCTCCAATCTCCTCTGGTCTCCGCTCAGTTCTAGTGAGCTCTTCTCTCCTCTCAGCTCCATTGCACTCTTGTCCTGGTCCTCTCGACTCCACTACGCTCTTGTCCCGGTGCTCTAGATTCTTCTATGGTACAAATTGCACCCGACAAGCAAGTAAGTTGATCTTCCATTTCATGTTTATTTCGCCTCATTTTAGAGCATACTATGATGGGTTTCAATGTATGGCTGGGGGGGTTTCGATGGGCAGGGGGATTGTGATGGGTGGAGGGGGATTGCAATGGTAGGGGGTTGTGATGGGGCAGATGTGGGGAGATTGCGATGATACAGGGGGGGTTGTGATGGGGTAGATGTTGGGGGATTGCGATGGGCCAGTGGGTGGGATAGGCAGATGTGGGATGATTGCAATTGGGGGGCGGGGGGGAGGGTTGCAACGGGGTAGGGGGGGTTTTGCAATGGGGTAGAGGGGGGTTGCGACGGAGTAGAGGTGGGGTTGCGACGAGGCAGAGAGGGTTTCCCACCAAGAGGCCATCACAACCTACCCAAATGCCATCGTAATTTTATTTAATTTGCAATTTAAATTTTAATTTAGACTCTAATTGTTGTATTTATCTACTTACAAATTGGCAAGTTAGACTACAAGTGCTCAACTGCTAAAATGATAGAATTGAATCAAGTCCTGACATGGGATTTGAGAGCATTATTTATGATGACTTATTTTAAGAAGCTTCTTCATCTACCATTGACTTAGGTCTGCCATCAATTGATTGCCAGCTTTCTGTGAGGCAATCTGGCCTCACATTCAACATCAATGGTAAGGTGGCCACCTTTAGGCCACTAGATGTTACCCTCATCCTTGGGTTGTCTCTTCATGAGTTGCGGGATGCAGACGTAGAACAAGCATTCAAGTCTAGCTTCAATGAAAGGCTCTTCCCAAAAATATTAGGGGTAAAAAACAATGACATTTTGAATAAGATCAAGGCTAAGACCTAATGGAGGACAAGCTTAGGCTTTCTCTTCTACATATCATAGTTGTCATCCTATTCCCCAGAGCAAGGGGGACAATTGACTTGAAGTGTTAGCTATTGGTAGAGGAGGAGAGCATCTGGTCGCTCAATGCCTTCCCTTGGTGGAAAATAGTCTACCAGACCCTAAGGCGAGCCGTGAGGAATGTAGGTGATCGTCTATATAAGGATAGGGTCAACTTATTTTCATGTTTAATTCTTTTACTGGTAACTACTTCCTTACATATATATTATACTTCTATGACATAGCTTCATATTGTTGCTAATTATGTGCATATGTACTATACTTCTCACAAACTTTTCGTTTGTGTTTCCCTTTCAGTATTGGCACTTCAACATATCTCCCTCCATTGTGGGGATCAAGCGATGCATTGATGAGTGGCCCAGAATCTTGCAATGAAGTGTGTGTATAGCCCCAGACCTAAAGCAAAGCATCTAAATGATGCAAGACCATCTTGTCCACACCATAGAAGTCACAGATGAAGAGGCTCGGATGTTTGTTGTGGTAAGGGCACTGACATTGTCATAGCAAATAGAGGAGGCACAAGATTTAGAGGAGAGGGATGATGAGGCATCGTCCATTCCTCCTACACCTTCATTACATGCAAAGAGACAATGAGGACAGGGATGATGAGGCAACGTCCATTCCTCCTACACCTTCATTACCTGCAAAGAGACAACGTGATGAGGCATCCCCCCCCCCCCTCCCCCTTCCCACCATCCCCCGAAGAAGACGAGTCGAGGCAATTGGAGCTGAGCCCCCCTCAAGACATGAGCCCTCCTCCACGCTGGGCCTCTATTAGAACCATGAACCCTCCCACCCAGCTACATGGGGAGCCATCACTTGACTCCTAGCTACAAAGGCAAGCACTAGCCCTCCCACCTAGCTACATCAGAACCCTAATTTTTTGGGAAAATAGTAAAAAATTTGAAAATTTCAGAAAAATTCCAAATGACTTAAATTATCTTAAAAACTTGAAATGCGAAGAATATTTTGGTTAGAACTTTTGTTAACTACTTAAATTTCAAAAATAGTCCAAAGCCGATTAGAATTAACATTAAACCATATAAAAGCAATTAAATAGACTAAAGTAAACCGGTTCAAGCTTAGGGATCTTACAATACCCCTCCTTGAGGGATGCAGCAGGAGTCTTCCCAAAATTCACAGCCCATGGGGAGACATGAGGCCGAGGCAGACATAGATGTGGGCCTTACTTTGAAAAGGAAATCAATCACTTTGGAGGCTCATGAGGAGATGATATAGCAGATGCTGAAGAACTTTTAGCACATCTATGATGTCAACTTGCAACTAAGGGAGGAAAATGAAAAGTTGAAGTACAAGAAACAGAGGGAAAACAACTCCCTACAACAACGGTGTTGGGTGCTTGAGAAGGCACTTGGAGTAAAGATGGCTACGGGAGTAGTGCTCGCACGGAGACCATCGATGCAAGATGATGAGCCTATTTTGCCTCTTGTGTCCAACACCCACTTCAAGATGAAAGCAACAAAGTCACCGTTGCAGCAGAGGATGTTGTTTAATGGCATTGACAAGACATATTCCTCCCCTCACCTCCCAACTATTCTAGTCTTCTAGTTTAGCAAAGTTGAAATAGTAGCATCCTCTCCCACTGACCAACCTAACATATGCCAAAATGAAGAAGGGCAGGAGGAAATGGTCCCTCCAAAAGAGGCACTAAGGATAGCTACCAAATATATGGAAATATTAGATCAGCTTATAGCTGACATTGCAGTAGAGGGTAAGGAATTTACCTACCTAGAAGATTATGGGGAGGTAGAGGGTGAGCCCTCTATTGGCTTGCATTCGGTGATTGTTATTCATCGGACCCTACATATGCCCGACCAGCCGTGGTGCCCATCACTGACCTTAAGACACTTGTGGTAAGCTTCATACAACCTATGTATCCTAAGACACTTGTGGGTTTGTATTTCTAACAGGAACTTTTATATCTTGAAGGATGGACATGAGTAACAAATTAAACATCCTTCTAAGTGAACATCATATGCAAGGGAGGCATTGCCATGGCCCAACTTTAGAAGTCCTTTCTATTATGATCTTGTAGTGAAGTGCAAGATTAAGGATGGCCTCGAGGATGAGTTTGACATCCTTGACAAAGATGAGACCTCAATACATCTCATATGGAAAATCCATCGAGAGCTACAATTCTACAATGTAGGGCTGGTTGCGGGCTTACCGGTAAGTGTGGATAGCTTGTAGAGCATGAGATGGAGAGGTTATATGGGTGAGGAGGATAGGGGGGACAATGTTGGCTAGTTTGATAACTTCGTTGTTGACACATATGTGGCGCTCCTCTGGAAGTAAGTGGAAGGAGGGGAGTTGGACAATGAAGGGCACCCCAAAGTCCACATTTTTTATCCACATTTCCTTGTACATATCTGGCCATCTTATCATACTCTCTCTTTCAATTCAGTTATACCCATTTACCTACTTTGCTTTGTGGTTGCTAACACATTCATACTAATTCATCGAAATGATAGGCTCATACTTTACTTTGTGGTTACTTTACTTGACTGTTTCAAATGCTCATATCTCATTTAAGCATTTGGAACAAAATGGGGGCAAAAAAATTGTTCTTGTCGACTTATATATTTGGTGATTTAGTGTGTATGCTTGGTTGACCATTGAGGAGGGTTTTAATATGTACTCAATGAATTTGTTGCTTACCATTTGTGTTTGCAGCTTCAAACTCTTTTGTTGTATAATCTCATATACTTTGTGTTATTGTTTACGTAGTCTTTTTGCTATCAAGACAAGTCTCAATACGAAGCTTGGGTAAAGAGGACAAAAGGCACTAATGCTCCCTGTGATGAAGCATCTTATGGGAAATGGCATAGGGAAATAATTGTGCGTTGTAGAGGCGGTTCACTGGGATACAACATATTTCGGTGTGAGAAGTGGCTTGTATCAGTAATTAAAAAGATGCATTGGACGTTGATGAAATTCATGCCACTAAATAAGAAGATGTTCCTCTATGATAGCATTGGAAAGAGAACCAGACATGCTGAGGAGATGCAGACATTTTTATTGGCTATGTAAAGACGGGCTACATATGTTAATGGCGATCCCCTATCTGCTAACTGGATGAAGTAGTGAAAATCTGTGCCTGTTGAAGTGCCTGAAGAATAGAAAAAACGGGATGATTGTGGTGCTTTCTGTTGTTTTTACACATATAAGTTGGTGATAGGTGAAGCTATTACTCTCATTAGTGTTGAAAAGTTTCGGATGTGGTTATTGTGGTACATTGTTAGCTCCATGGACGTGTACCAGAACTTGTAGGATATAAATGGTTGTCATCTTAAACTCTCATTTTTGAATTGACTGTTAATAGGATATTATGTTGTTAAATTTTAGTTAATAGTGTAGTATGTTGTTGTTCATCTTAAACTCTAAATTCAGGTTGTCTCTGTTACATTTTGAATTGATTGTAAACAGGGTATGTGATTGGTATTAAGGTTGTATATGTTGAAATGATGATTTTTGAAATGAATGTTAATAGGGTAGGATAGGATGTTGGTGTTATTGTTTTATGGTGTATTTTCTCAACTCTTACTTGTGATGCAATTTCCCTTCTCTTTCTCAACTCTTATTGTACATTACATATGTAAGTCAATGAATTCGTTTCTAATAGTTATTTAAAGATTCCCAAGGATAAATGTTTTAGGATAATTTATCTGTGATGCCAATTTCAATGGCTGATGGCAGTTTGCAATGTGCCAGTTTTGATGGCTGGCAGCAGTTTGTGATGCCAGTTTTTATGGCCTACAATAGTTTGCAATGCCAGTTTTGATGGCCAACTGCAGTTTGAGATGCAAGTTTTGATGGCTGCTAGCAGTTTACAATGCCAGTTTCTATGGCTGGAAATAGTTTGAGATGTCAGTTTTGATGGCTGGTAGCAGTAGGCAATGCCAGTTTTGATGGCCGGTAGCAGTAGGCGATGCTAGTTTCGATGGTTGGTAGTAGTTTGCGATGCCACTTTAGATGGCCTGAATTCATTTGAGATGTCACTTTCGATGAAATGAGGTTTTGCTCAATAATAAGAACCCATTAGTTAAACATAGTCTACTACAACACATACAAATTAAGAAAACTAAATTATATGTCATACGCAAGTAATATAATATTTAATAAATCACATCCTTGTTACAAGTTGATCGGAATCATGCAAGTTAGTCCGTTTGTTCTACGACCGTCACACCTACTGCACCAAATGAATGTGTTGGGCACCTTTGAGATTCAATCCATTTTTTCTTCGGTCTGCCCCTGGCCTTTTTGTTGTAGGAGGAAGAATGAAAAGATCACCTTCAGAAATGATGACCCTCACTAGCTTGTCATCATGGGGTACTAGAAAAATAGTTTCTCTATAAGTGCTCTGATAGCATTCAGTAGTCCAATAATCCCCTACAATAGTCAGCTATTGTACCCCCCATCACAGATATAGTAGCACATGCATGCCTACATGGTAGCACTGAGAGTTGCCACTTCCTACATGTGCAAGTGCGGTCATTAAGGTTGACTATTGAATGTCCTTCGATCTCCACCACCTCTACCACATTCTCATTAGCATTCAAGGTGAAAAGTGCATGAGATGTGTTGATGATATAATTCAAATTTTCATTAATTTTAGGAATAAGGTATGTATCCCAGTTCTCACAAACATACTTGGCCTCATGAAGCTTGGTCATTATTCTCATGCGAATCCCATCAAGCAGCCCAACAATCGGCAACTTCCATTTTGTCCTCACCCAACTATTGAAGCTTTCCTTTATGTTGTTCAAAAGGTGTCCATACCGTTGGCCAGGGAATAGTGCATCACACCATCGTTCTGGCTCATTTTGTTGTACCAAAATGTATGCCACTTTAGATGTTTTTTGGAGCTTCAGTAGTGTAATGCCTGAGATTTTTCATCTCATTTTCTCAAATATCACAAATTTTTTTTTGCAATATAACAACTGTAAATCGGGAAAATGACGAATACAAAACATGTGAAAGCAGTTCAAAATTTTAAAACATCATACACCAATTTTTCCCATACAATTTTGTGCTCATTCAATCAAACATCATACAGCCAAACCAAACATCCTTGGGCGCTACTCGAAAATAAACGTACGAATAAATTGTTATGATCATAGACTTTAAATACAAATATCTTCCAGGCATCCCTAAGTGCAAGTCCCATAACAATCCAATGTCTAATCCAAATTACAAGTCCAGAAAGCATAAACAACTTAATTCTCATCTCACCCAATACAAGAGATCGTGGCACAAATAATACTCACAGTAAGTCAAGCATATACCTGAATCAAAGGGAATCAATCCACTGCGGAAACGAACATCCATCTCCAGGAGCTCTCTGCCACAAACCTGCAAAAGCCTCCCGAACAACGGGGCTAAAAAATATGGTAATGAATATTTTCATACTCTATAGGAAAATACCTAGTAGGGGAGTTCTAAACAGTGAACTCAGTAAGTCCATACATAGATGCGTTCATGCAACTCAAACATGAAGCAAATAGGCATATCATAATCATAATCATGCTCCTACACATACAATCACGCATACCATCATTCCATAATACGCATCATCAAACTAATCTTACACATACACTCTTAATTAGAGTCTTACAAACTTACTCATATAATTGTATGCTTACTCATACAGCTTACACATACTTGTATGACCTTACTCGTACACTCATACACTTACTCATATGACCTTACTCGTATAATCTTACACTTACAGTCTTACTCATAAACTCACGCTTATAGTCTTGCTCAGAATCGTACTCTTATAGTCTTACTCATACTCATACTCTTACAGTCGTGCTCATTGTAACGACCGGACCCGAGCCGGGCCTACAAAATCACTAATAGAAAATTTTCTCTTTCCTTAAGCCAGGAATCATCGTCTATGTGCGAGAGGTACGACATTCATCTACACACTACGGAGCTTCAAAGCTTCCTTATGCGTAGACTCGAGTTGTAACAGTCATTTACACACAACGAAGCTTCATAGTTCGTCGCATGTAAATCAGAATAAAACTTATTATTATAAATAATTTGGATCGGGCCAATGTTGCCTTGTCGTTAGTTGCCTACGTACGTATTGGATATTATTCCAATACGATCGGATCCGAACGTAGTTCTGCCTAACGGCTACTACATACATCAGACACCACAAAATCATATACGTTAAAATACATATATACTAAAATTGAATCGAAATGATACTAAAACTCGTAATCTATTGGAGTAAAGCGGAAGTTAATGAATCAAGAAATCATACATCTCGCTCTACCACCGAGCGGGATCATAACCACATACACACGTCTCGCTCTATCACTGAGCCGAGACTGAAAACACACCACATGTCTCGCTCTATCATTGAGCTGAGACCGAACACACACATTACACGTCTCGCTCTATCCTAGAGCGAGACAGAACATAGCAACTCACAACAAAGCATAGCAAATCAAAACACAAAGGATCATAGCATAGAACACATCATAACTAGCACATGCCGTTCTAACTTAAACGGGAGGTCAGAAATGCTTACTCCCCTCATGTCTCGTAAGGCAGCGGTATTTGGAGTTGCTTGTTCCTTATGGGCGTCCTCCCCTTCAGATCCGGATGTAGTCAACAGAGCTTCCTCTAGCCTTTATACGTCCCTTGTCTTGCACCGAAAGACTACGTACAATCGTTCTCCTTACCAGAGACACTTCTCGTTTTCTGCACCTATGGGCAGCGGACAGAACCTCCCCTACTCGGGGATGTTCCTCACACATCGTGGCTCTTCAGTGGAAGACAAAGCCTCTCCTACTTTGGATTGCTTCTCTTGTTGTGGACCGACAACTTCGGACAGAACCCCGTCTTGCTCCTGGCCCCTTTTTCTTTCTCTGGTGCTCGAGGACGACGAGCAGGGCCTCTCCTTGTCTCGGGGCATTTCCTCCTCATACGATTGCCAACTCATAAATGGACCCCTCTATTGCGTAGGACACACTCGATTTAGTCAAAAATGCCTCTTTGACAGACTAAATCGGAGTTAGGACGCTTAGAAACAAATAAAAAGAAGTTTGTCAGTGCTCGAGGATAACAGGTAGAACATCTCCTTATCGCAGGGCATTTCCTCCTTATATAGTCTCCAACTCGAAGAAAGGACCCCTCCATTGTGTCGAGCACACTCGATTTACTTAGGAACGCCTCTTGAACGGCCTTGATCGGCCTCAGAATGCTCAGAAACGGGGAGAGAGAAGTTCTGGTGAAAAAATGACGGAAGTGGGGTATTTTTAGACCCCGGTGCGCCGAAACCGTGGCACCGCACCGCCAAATCTAGCAGTGCCGCGGGTTTTGGGTGGCGGTGCTGCAGTAACGCGTGGGTCACACCAGCGCGTGGAACCGCGGTGCCTGTAGTAACGCGCGGCTCACGATGGCGCGTTACACGGATCGCGCCCGCTCGCAGAACTGCAGCACCCACGATAACGTGGGCGCACATCGCACTGTGCTGGCTCATGCTGCGGCGTGCGCTAGTCGCGCGCCGCGCTCTAGCTTAATTATTTATTTTTTTTTTCTTTTTCTTCTTTTATAAACTAATCTTCAAACGCGCACAATTTCATACCCCGGATTTAGATTCGCGCGTTCTTGGTACCGTTGGACTCGTATCGATGAGCCCTTTGATACTAGCCCCACTCAAAGCAGTATATCGTGCTATTTCTAAGTGAGTCCCACCTACATTACACATTTCTTGAGGTCGTAACTTCCGGTCCTATCTGTTTCGCCCGTTCTTCGAATCGTTACGATCATTTCTTCGAGCTCTACTCATATACTGAGGATTCAATATATGAAACCCTCTAAAATTCATTGAAAGATTATCTAATTACCTCTAACCCCATAGGCGTAATTAGAAAAGCGAGGTGTTACACTCATACTCATACTCTTACAGTCGTGCTCATACTCATATTCTTACAGTCGTGCTCATACTCATACTCTTACAGTTGTACTTATACTCTTATAGTCGTGCTCATACTCATACTCTTACAGTCGTACATATACTATCAACCACTGAAGCTCATTGCAACTAATAAGCTCCAGCGTCGAAATGGAAAAGAATGTCACTGGGGCATCACCTTAACCTCCGGGGAGTGGCTAGATGTCATGGACTTTTCCGAAAGCAAGGCACACCAAAGCTCATGGGGCAATGGATCAAACATGTAAGAGCAGGTCCATGATACTACTTACCTAAGTGCGCAAACATAAACACCCACACATAAGGGGTCATACAATTGCCCACTATTATGGGTCTTATAGTGCTATACAATTGCCCACCATTATGGGTCTTATAGTGCCATTGCCACTCTTGGGCAGAATCATACAGTGTCACTCTTGGGCGGAATCATACAATGCCACTTTTGGGCAGAAATCATATAGTGCCACTATTGGGCAGAATCATACAACGGTCTCAATAGAACATCAAATGTCTGGGCTTAATATAGCACACAAACAAAATTAAGAACATACATCGCTCTCAACAAAGCATCAGACATCTAAGGCTCAATACAACACACAAACAACATCCCGCAGGATAAACACCATGGCAAGACATGCAAAATGCTCAGCAGACTCATTATTGGCTAGCTCAAACACGGACTTAATCCGTTGAACCCTCAGGTGTCAAACTCACAATGCTATCATTAGCTTTCTTTTAATTCAAGTTTGAATTAAGTAAATTATGCGGTACAACTATGCCACACAAGCACTCAAACATACCATGCTCCACTGATCAAACCGAGTTGAGCCCGATCCGAAACCCTAGTTCATCAGGGCAGCAGACTTCCTTTACCCATCCATCTCACAACATAACTCACCGTACCACAAATCCTTACGGTCTTACATACTCTGCCATCCACCTTATGGCCAAAACATCTTACACAAACATCATCAAACTAATCTCCTTAGAGCCAAACCCAATTATCACACTCTTACTTATACCTCACATATTATGCTTACTTTTCACTTCATAATTTGTATGTTATGCTTGTACAATTATGCACACTCTTATTGTCCGATCCACTCTATTCCTCGCCTATCAACTTACATCCTTTGTCTTCCGTCATACGCTTATACATCCACAACAAATCCAAACAAAACCCTCTGTCACCTCTTACTGTCCATCGACCATACTTTTGGCCCAAACGCATACACATATCCATTAGATAGGCATACAACCATCATACATACATATGTCCAACACACACACACACACGTATAACATACACATACTTTCATATGTAGCTTACGAACATATTCGATAGCCATCACTAGCACATACGTACACATCCATACACGTAGCTTACTGTTACCCCCTTAACTTGATGGATGCGGAAAGGGGGCGGCTACCCCCATATTTGGCAGCAGACAACCGAGTTTTGCTAGGCAGCGGACAACCTAGATAGCCCCTTGGGCAGGGACGGATGCTGGGACAATGCAGGAGATGTTCCAGACGAGCTACTCGCCTTGCGGAGCAGGCTGGGTAGGAGTCCTTGCGCGGGCGGGACTCTAGCGGCGAAGCTGGGCGCTGCTTGGACTTAGGGGAGGACTCCTAAGGCGGATAGGATTCAGCGATGCTGGTTGGCTGCACTCCTAGTTGGAGTAGGAGACCGGGCAACAGACTCCTAGGACGGACAAGACTTGTACATGCATGCTGGCTACACTCCTAGGACGGATGGGAGTTGGATTGGCTGGTTCTCTCGGATGGGCTGACTCTTGGAGGCAGGATGGAGAAGGACTTCTAGTGGAAGACGGACTCGCGAAGGCTTCCTTATCTATGCTGGCCCGGAATGGCTTTGGGGTGAGAGTTGGACAGGGTGAGGACACTTGTATTGGGTGGGTTCTGTACTTCTAGTTGCTCTAGGACGGCCAGCCTATGGCTGAGTCTATTTAAGGGAGATGGATGGGGTGGCCATGGTAGATGGATTGGTGATTTTTCCTGCACAGTGAACCAGAGAGAAAGAGAGGAGAGCTCTCAACCTTGGTGATTCAGCCCTGCCCTTTCCCTACTTGTGTATTTCAACGGACTGATTTACATAGCTTGGGCGGAGACCCTTGCACCAGGTTGGTTGTGTGGTTTTGTGGTTGTTTTGCTTGTTTTCCCTTGCGCATACAAGTGGGAAAGGAAGAGAGTGGCTGCTGGTTGCACGGTGCAGCCAGGCCATCACGAGTGCAGACGCTAGGCAAAGCTTCGCGCCCGTGACACTTACCAACATACTTGCTAGCCATCACTAGCACATACATACACATCCATACATGTAGCTTACCAACATACTTGCTAGCCATCACTAGCAAATACATACACATCCATACACATAGAAACATACTTGCTAGCCATCATTAGCACATACACAATCCACAAATGTAGCTTACTAACATGCACACTAGCCATCACTAGCACACACAATCCACATACATCATACATACTTACAACTCACATGCATGTCATATGCATTTCAACATGGCATAATTCATCCTCTTAAATCATGCAAATGGATCATGATTTAACATCCAAAGCATTGAATCATACAATCCCCTACCTAGTAATCATGCTATAATGAAATTACGAGTTCAAAGACCCCCTACCTCGTAATCATGAAGTTTGATAGTGAGCACACGATGGTGGCGGTGTCAGCGACGGAGTTGGTTGCCAAAAGCATTGCCAATTAGAGAGAGTTGTTGTCCAAAGGTTTTAGGAAGCGCCGGAAGTACTCACGACCAAACGAGGTGTCAGAAGTCAATGCAGAAAAATCCGCAATCCACGGCGGCACACTAGGGCAGCTGGGAGAAAGGTCATGCCAACATAAGTGGCGGTGCGACCAAATGTCCAGGGTGTACTCACTAAAGGTCGGTCGGCGGCTAAGAAGTACTCGACCGGCCGTAAGAAGTCAAAATTGTCCATGGACATCACCCAACGGCGGTGATTTCTCATCATCGAGGGCCCACAAAATGGACGGAGGGCATGGGGCGACGCTGTAAGACAAATGAGAGGTGGAGGAGGCTGTAGTGGTCAACTCAAACGGTGACGGAGCCATCCGATGGTCAGGCGGCGCAAAAGCAACGCCTAAGCCCTGAAACACACGCGTGGCCACATGCACACTCGACCAAAAAGAGCCACTCTAGGGGGAGATGGGTCGAACAGTGGCAACCCAAGGCCCACAAAAGGGAAACCAATCTAGGGCCAAGAGGTGGTGGTCAATCAAAGCGGCAACATCGCCAATCGCCACCCACAACCAACACATTTGGTGTGGGCAGCAGTGCATCTCGCATAGTCGAGGGCAGAGGGGTAGGCCAAGGGTTGGCTGGGCAATCACTATGACAAGAGTGGCCAAACATGGCCCATAGTTGTAGCGGAACGGTCCTCCTTTGATCGGTTCATGCTGCACACACTAGAAAACAAGCATAAGGGAAAGCGGCCCATTCCGGGCGGCAACTAAGATGGGGCAAACAAGGCTAGCGATCTAGGCCAGAGCGGCCATGTCATCATCGCCGGTCCAAGGTGGAGCCAAATGGCAGATGACAGTTTTCGGCAGCTCATCGGAGAATCAAAACATAGTGAGGGCAAAGGTTCAATTTGTTCGGATGGAACAATACAATCGGGCAAGGGCAGATATGGTTCCGACTGAGCGGAGGGACAAGAAAAATGGTCAGGGCGGTGGGGCTCTGCTGAGGCGATGGCTCTGTCGTCTATCGCCCAAGGCTGGCCAATCGGAGGCAAGCCAGAGGCTGGCTCTCGCCTGCTCAACCTCAATCTCTGTCACGACCAAAAATAGGGAAGGCGAAAAGGTCTGGCCGGAGAAGAGAAAGAAGTGGCGAAGGTGGAACCAGGCAGAGAGGGGTGGTCCATAGCCTTCGCCGGACCAAGGAGGTCCAAACTAAGTTTGGCCGGGCCGTCCAACGGCGGCCGAAGCCGGCCAGCGAGCTCAACAAAAGGGGGCAAAAAAACAAGGGCAGAGGGGAAAACATAGTGGGGCGGCGAAGGAGAGGCCCCTGGGACCGGGAGGGACAGCCTCCCGCCGTCATCGGGTCGGGGCGGAGCTGTGGGTGGGGGGCCCTTGCCAGCCCACGGTGGTGGCAGAAACACAACATAGAGATGAGAGAGGGCAAACTAGGGAGGAGGGCGGCGCGGCCATGGGGGCCGGGGTGGTGGCCCCTTGGTGTCGCACCACCGAGGCAGAATCGGCGGTGGTGGCCTGGCATCTTGCTTGCGGTAGCAAATCGCCGAAGAGCAGACATCAAATGGGGGGGGGGGGCGTCTCTTCCAGACATTTCTGGATCGGGCTCGGCCGAACCCGAGTTTTTTTTTCATATTTTTTTCTTACTTATCTCTCTTAACCCGTCTCTCATTCTCTCTCTTTTTCACGCCACGCATCAAGGCCCATGACCTACGACTAAACCGCACACCCGACTCTATGGTACAAATACTGATGCCAATACACAAATATGAGTACGCCAAAACGTTACATTTTCCCATTGAAAATGACCATAAAAATAGTAAAAAAATCACAGAAAATTGTAGAAAAATCAGGGACCTTACAAGTAGTGCCTCCTCGTACTTGTGCATATCGGAAGCACTTGCAACATGGTAGATCATCTTCGCCACTTTTGCTTAGCTTCCTTTATGGCCCCGGCTTCTTAAGTCCCTATCCCGAAGGTTGTTCTCCAAGTGACAAACACAATAGTCATGAAAAGCTCTAGGGAATGTCGTGCTTATACTACTAATCAACCCCTTGTCCCTATCAGAGATAAAAGTGGTATGTCTCTCTTCCCTACAATGTCCCATATTTGCATCAAGAACCATTTCCAACTAGCCTTACTTTATGCAAACGAATATATATGATCTCCCCCATCAACAACACAAGTAGCTAGAAGAGTTCCCTTTGCCCAACCATAAAGATGTGTGCCATCCAAGAACAATAAGGGTCTACAGTATGTAAAACCAATAATGGATGCACTTAATGAAATATAGCAACACATAAACCTCATGTTAGAAAGATTCACCTCATAGTTTGCATGGCTCCCACGGTTTGTCGTCCTTAGTTTATTGTAATACCACGGAATATCATTGTAAGAGTCCATGTAATCACCGTATATCAAGCATCATTCCGCCTCTTTAGCACGTCATGCCTTTTGATAGGTGATGGATATTCCATATTCTCGCCGCATGTCCTTCAACACTTGAGTTACCCCATATGCAGGAGTCTCGCGCAATCTATCAACAATGAGCTTCGACAAGATACTCTCCGATACGTGAGGATGGTACTTTGTCCTCATCCCCCCCCCCCCCCAACACATGAATGTTGTGCAACATACTCCTTCACTTCAAAATGACATGTCTTTGCCTCCAATAGTACATGAACTTTCCAACTACGACTTGCATCTTTACATACGATTGTAACCCTACCCTTTCCATTCCTCACTTTTTGTAGCTAAAATTGTGAGCAATTGCAAACTGTTTCAATGCCTTCCTAACTTGAAATTGATCCTTGAATTATTGCCCAATGCCTATTAAGTTGTTCTCCCATATGCTAGACTTCAATCCGGATGCTTGGCTACTTTGAATCTTCAAAGTTTCATTTGTCGGTATGTCATTCTCATACACACTATATTGTGTTTGCATTGTCCAATGCCCCACATCCTCACTGACCAACATCTTACAATGACTACCAAGCTGACTAAATACATCTACCATCTCTGCCAACCCAAGGTCATTTGCAACAACTATCACATTATCAACATCAAGGTATATATATGCCAAAGACACATTCACAGGAACAAGATTGAAAGATGCAGACACCCATTGTACAAAGGAGGAATGAGTATCACTTGGCTAGACATAATGCAAATGATTGATCCCTCCAATAGTCTTTGCTTTCTCGTTGGCATTAAACTCAATCACACCACCAAAGCATGCTAATACTCTAAGCATATTTTTTCTAGTTATAACATTTTCATACGGGCTATAGATATAATGGTTTTCATCTAAGGGTGGAAGGGAACAAGAGGCCATATTGTCATCATATGCCCTTCCTATTGTACTCCAAAGGCCATCACAATGTCCATTGTAACGACCATCGCAATTTTGATGCCTCTTTGCAGTTTCGATGCCTCCTTCTATCCCAATTTTGACACCCTTCCTTTTTTGGTCTAGTACTTTCCAATGTCATCGCAACGGCCATCACAATTTTGATGTCTCCTTCCATCCAATTTTAATGCACTTCCTATTATATTCCAGTATAGTTTGATGGCCATCGTAATGCTTATCACAATGGCCATCTCAATGGCATTGCAACGCACATACAACAGCCATCGCAATGGCCATTGCAATGCAACATACTCCATCGAAATAATATTTGTGTTTCAGAAGCTACTTACATCGCTTAGCTGCCATAAGTGAGGGGCAGAGCTCGACTTAGCTACCGCAACTGAGGTCCAAATGCCGATTTATCCATCGGAACTGAGGGGTAGGTGGCCGAATTGATAGACAAGCTTGATGTCGAGGCATCGGAATTGAGGGTGGAATGGAGGAAGAGGGTAGCTTCCATTGGAGTTGATAGATAGAATGGGAGGAATAGGACAACTGACAGAGAACCTAGTAGAGAGAAGGGAGGGTGGTGGTTGCGGAAAGCATGGATTGGCCAAGTCGAGCTCTCCAAAAGAGAGAAGGGAGGGTGATGGCAGCAGAAAGTAGGGACGGGTCAAGTTGAGCTTGCCAAAAGAGAGAATGAAGGACTACAACAAAAGTGGAGCTCGCCGAAAGAGAGAAGGGAGCGTGGTGTCGGCAAAAGGCAGGGATGGACAAATTGAGCTTGTTGGAAGAGAGGAGGAAGCGCAAAATGGGAATTTATGGCAGAAGGGTAAAGTCAACGTTTTACAAATAATCTCATCCTCTTTATTTAAAAAGTGGGCAATTAATATTTACAAATTGGCTAGCTGCCAAATTTAGGCACCTTTTCTATACGATGTTCATTTACTAATTCCTTCTAGTTTTAAATGTTTTAGTGGAAAGAGAAGGAGACTGAGTTTGAGATTCTTGTACATTAATATGTTTTGTCTTAGACAAAAATTAAGAATGCAAATGTATGATATGCATTTTTTTCACTATGTTTTGATTGGTTTGTTAATCGAGTGCATTATATAAACATGCTTGTTATGCTCTTTACACAATTTGATTTTTGCTGAAGAACTTTAGTTATTCACTTGTTCTATATTTGTATGCTTAAAATTTTCAAATGGTGATGTAGCTATTTAATTTGGGGATTGCTACCAGTTTACCTTCATATGCATTATATTCATCTCTATTATATTTTTGTATAGGAAAAGATAAGTCTAGCTTCTCATGTTTTTAGTAGTAGAACTGAACTTCAAGTCTCTATGTGATTGGGCGAGAGTCACAACTATCTTCTAGATATTATGGATATCCCCCTGCCTATGCGTTGCACATATGCCTTGAACTTGTACTTTTACCTACTAGTCGCCCAAAACACTTTCCTTTGGGTAATTTTCAAAATGAGGTGTGTTAGGTTTTATCATGTTAAGTCCTTATAACCAATGCTCTTGACACCAATAGTGTAGTCAACCTTAGAGAACTAAGGAATTACATACATAAAGTTGGAAGAAAGGGGATAAGGATGAAGAGCAGAGAGGAGAGGGGATAAAAAATAACTAGTTACACTATTCAATTAATAATAATAATCACAATACAAACTAATGGGCTTCTATTATTATGTTACGTGAATTCTAATAAAAGTATAAAAAACAAATCATATGCAAAGTAGAATTAACTTAAACGAGCAGTCCTAATGTATGTAATATGCAGCAAGGATCGTAACATACTTAAAGACAACCCAAGGTACATATGCTTTATTCTTCTTTTATCCAACCTTCTTTATGATATCTTGCTTTGACCATAAATTTTTGTCAATGATTCACATACAAAATCTAACATATATTTATTTTCATATAGTAAAAGTACAAAGTGGCTGACGCAAGGTTGCATCAGCCTGACGCCACACTGTAATTATTTTTAATCTCTTTTCTTCAAACGGGCATAACTTCCTACCCCAAACTCAGTCTCGAGTGTTCTTGGTATTGTTAGGCTTGTATCGATGAGCCTTATAAAAATAATATAGGTAGGTTATCTCACACTTTTCAAGTAAGCCCTGCCCATATAGCACACTTCTCAAGATCATAACTTTAAATTCCGGTGTTCAATTTATGCATTCTTGGGCTCGTTATGCTCGTCTCTTAGAGCTCTATTAGCACACTAAACTTTTACAACAAATATTTTAAAAACTATTTTAGAACCTACAAATGTTACATTCATGGCATGGATAGAGTGAAGTAGGCTTCATGTAGAAATTGAAGTTGAGTTTGTGGTAGTTTATTATTTGGTATGAGTCGTGAACTCCTAAATGAGGCTATCATGCCTAGAGAATGTTTTGATGTTAGGTTCCTTTTGTTGTAAGTATAATTGTAGCATTGAAATGTAAGCTTGTTTTGACAACTTTAAAATTGATTACTTGAACAATTCCTTTTCAATGTACTTTTGTCATAATCCTTGTTTTGGTTTTGCAATCTCAGTGAGTATACTCTATACTCAGCATCCTTTGTGATGCAAATTTCTTAGGAATAAGAGGTTGCACCATAGTGATGCAAATTTACTTGAAAAATGTTTAGAAAGTGATGTACAAAATTGGGGATCTGACAAATGATGTAGGCTCAGTAATGTTAGGTCACATTGACATGAATGAGGACATGTCGAGAGGGTTGTTTGTTCACCTTGACACAAATGAGGATTATTGACAAATAAATTTATAATAAGAAAAAAGTCAAATGTTAAGAGTATGACTAGCTCCAACATGGATAAAGTCTAAATAAAAAGAAAAAAAATGTTGAAGTATGACTAGCTCGAACATGGACAAAGTCCAAATAATAAAATTGATGGAGTATCACTAGATCCAACATGGACAAAGTACAGATTAAAAAAACAAAGAAATGAAAAATAAAATAAAATAAGAAAGAGGTTAAGTTCCATCCCACATGCATAGGGGTGCGTTGAGACTTTCAAAGAAAAAAAAAAGGAAGAAAAGGCTAAGTAAAGCTTTTAAATGCCTCACATTGAACTTAGCTGCAAAAATAAAACAAATTGGCTAAGTGGAAGCCTTGCCCACATGTCAAATTTAGCTGCCTAAATAATCGGCTAAGTAGAGGCTCGTGGGCCCCACATTAAGCTTAACCTTCAAATATCAAATTATTTGGCCACATAAGATCGAAATGGCTAAGCCACAAAAATCAAATTCCAAAGAAACAAAGCTCAAAATTCAAATAAACAAAAAATAAAATAAAATAAAAATCCAAAGAAACTATGTGGGATACCTTATGGGCCCCACATCAAATACATTGGAGAAAAAATAAGTAAGACTCAATCAAAGCCCCCAATGCTCATGAGCATCCTAATGAATTTCCACTTCATTGGTTAAAAAAAAGGAGAGTGGGGAGACCAAGTAAAGCCCTAAAGGGAAGTGATACCTTACTCTAAAATAAAAAAAATAAAATAAAAGAGAGAAGAATAATACAAAGAGAGTGTGAGAAAGTGGAGAAGACTAAGTCAAAGACTTTATGCCGGTAGTTTACCCACTACTTTTAAAACTATATATCCTAACTTCACAACACTCTCCATTTCCATAAACAACTACCTACGCCTCTCAAAATACCTACCCACAACTTTTACCCCACTACCCAAGCCTCTAACCAACTCATGCTACTATAAATATCCCCTACTCCTACATAAGGGGGGTTAGCTTCCAAATATACAAAAAACTCATTAATACTTCATACATAAAACCTCATTAATACTTCATACTCACCTGAATCTCATATTTCACCAAAAGTCATCTTCAAATCCTCAATACCTTTTTTCTTTTATCGAAGTCTACAAAGTCTAAAGGAATCCAAGGAACTTGAAGACAACTAAAGGTGTTACAAAAAGTGAAAGAAGAAGAAGAAACCATCTTCAAGACCAAGGAACTCTTATCTTTTAGAAGAACTTTATACTTTTGCTTATTTTCTTCATTTTCATTTGCTCTCAATCTGTAGCCACTTCTCCTAATAATTTTATTTTTCATTTTAATATATTTCAAGTTGCCTCCGTATTTGTTATTTAATTGGGCAAGTTAGTGGGGCAATTTGCGAAAGGTGAGTTAGTGGGGTAGTGTGGGAAGTTGGTAGGTAGTTTTGAAAGTAGTGGGGGAAGTTCCGATATAAAATCTTTGACTTGGTCTTCTTCCTATTCTTTTATATTTTTTTTACTTTAACATAAGTGAATAGCCAAATAAGTTTTAACTTAGTTTTCTCAACATAAAATACCACACTTTTTTTTTCCTATTAATCACTTGGTCATTCTTTGAAACTATCGATTCAAAGGATCCCTTTGCACCTCAAGACTTGGTATCAGTTGAACAAGACGAAGGACTTGGTACCAGTCGAACAAGATGATGTCCATAGGACTTGGTACCAGTCGAGCAAGATGAAGTCCATCAGCTGCAAGTCGATCCACCGTGTGAATCAGACCCATATTCTTATCAAAGAAGGGCATACACTAGTTTAAGGTAATGTATATAGGAACTATACCCTTGAAGACAATCATCTCACTGAAAGGCGCATCAAGATTTAGAGCCGTTGAAACAATCATCACATTCTGCTAGTACATATTTAATAATACATATTTTTTAATTATACATTGTTACATACTATACATTATATATATATATATATATATATATATATATATATATATATATATATATTTGATGATTAAAGTAAGAAGAATTATTTGGGTAATATAGAAAAATCTCCGTCCCCTTCTAGCTTTAATAATAATATAAATATAAATTAAGACTTATTAGTTGCTGAAATTCTCGTATTTTATGAAAGGCAGATACTCGTTCCTTACTGCATTAGGATGGTAATTATAGTAATTTCAATTAGTCGGTAATCAAGAATGCTACTTGCTCATAATAATGGATTATGGTTAATTTAATCCCTTTTCCCAAAGTGGTGCGCAAGACAGCGTTCAATCCCCCCGGTCCCACACTCCTGCCCGCGTGCCCTTATCATGCGTGTTCTGTACATGCTCAGAGTGGGAGCCGTCAGATTATGTTGCCTGCCCTTGCGCACGTATCGGGCACGCATTTTAAGCCATAAGCTTTCTCATTTATCCAGCGTCGAACGACACGAGACGATGTCGGATGCCGCCGGTAGATTTTCGGACTTTCCACGCGCTTCCAAATCGCAGTCCGGCGGTCTAACGGCACGCACAACGCCCTCCGGGGGATCGCAAAGCTCGAATTCGATTGACTGAAACCACTGGGTGTGATTCCGGACTGCTCCCCGCAATCGTCAATGGCGGCCTATGGCCATGGCCAGCCGGCTTAAGCTGAAATCACCCAGTATGCCAGTTGCAACCTTAAACGGAGGATCTCGATGGCCCGCTCACTCTCGTCCTTCTTCCCGTTGCCCTCTCGTTCGCTCGCCAGACTCTTTTGCCCCTCGATCTCCATTGCTTCCTTCCATTCCGAGGAGCACCCCGTCCATGACGCGGTTACAGCTACCGTTGCAGAAACCATTTCCACAAAGGTCGGATCTTTGCCCGCATCCGCATCAGATGAATGCAGGTATGCCGCCTCCCTGAGCCCCTCCTGTAGTGGTTCCGATGCCGTTCTTCCGTCTCCGGATGCTCTTGTCGAACTCCTTCTGGAGAATAAACACGACCCTATTGCGGCTTTCAAGCATTACCAGTTCGTCCGGAGAAGGCCCAAACTTGTTGTTCGGTATCTCGATGCCCTGTGCGTACTGTTGCACATCCTTGTTCGTTGTGGTAAGCATGCCATTGCCCGGAAGCTTCTGAAGTGGACTGTGTTGTCTTCTAAAAATCATGGCCCCGAAATAAGTTTGCTCGTGGAGTGTTTGATTGAAAGCCCGAAAAGGTGTGAAACTGACGCCCGCGTGTTTAATTATGCGTTGGGTGCTTGTGTTGGGGCTGAACGGATTGATGAGGCGGTGGAGGCCTTTTGGCTCATGGTCGAAAATGGCATCGTTCCTTCGGTTCATTCAAGAAATAGCCTTTTAAGTGCGCTGGTGAGATTGAATGCCATTGACAGAGCTGAGACTTTGTATCAGGAGATGTGTGAGAAGGGCATGGAGCAGGACCGCGTGACCCTGGATGTGATGATGCGTGCTTGCGTGAAGAAAGGAAAGCCTGAGGAGGCTGAAGAGTACTTTGAAAAGATGAAAGCTTCTGGAACTAAATTTGATTCATTTGTGTATAATACCATGATTCAGGTGGCTTGCAAGAGGTCTGATTTTAAAAAGGCACGTGCATTTCTCCGAGAGATGAAGAGTTTGGGTCATTCTCCTATGGATATTACATATGCGCTTTTAATTGAGGGCATTGTGAAGGACGGAAACATGGAAGAAGCTTTAACATTAAAAGATGAGATGATTAAAAAAGGCTGGCCACTGAATCTGTGTGTGGAGACAAGCATTATGAAGGGATATTGCAATCAGGGCAACTTGGAGAGGGCACTGAATATGTTGGCCTATATGATTAAGAGTGGAGTGAAACCCAATAATGCATCATATTCAGTTCTAATTGAAGTTTGCTGCAGCAAGGGGAATATGGAGATGGCATATAAACTTTTTATCCAAATGAAGCAGATGGGTCTCTCACCCAAAGTTTCTGATATCACTTCCATTGTTCAGGGATTTTTAAAAAATAGAAACTGGATTGAAGCCAAGATTTTGGTTAATGAGGCAGTGGACTGTGAATTGGCTGATGTTTTCACATGTAATATTCTCATTTACTGGCTGTGCAATGAGGGTAAGGTGGATGAAGTTTTTCTATTGTGGGAGAAGATGATGAATAAGGGCGTGATGCCCAATGCGGTATCTTACAACTGCTTGATATTCGGTTACTGTAGAGCAGGAAAAATGGATGTAGCTAGGTTGACATTCTCAGAAATGGTTGCCAAAGGTGTAAAACCGAGTGTTATCACCTATACAAGTCTTATGGATGGATATCTAAAAAAAAAGGATATTGAGGTGGCGTTTAATTTGTACAATGAAATGTTGGCATCAGGGATTACTGCCAATGATTTTACATACAACACTATCATAAATGGGCTTTGCAAAGCTGGCCAAGTACTGGAAGCTACTGAATTGCTGAAGAAGTTCATGGAGCAAGGTTTCACTCCTTCATGTATGACATACAGTAGCATCATCCATGGTTACATAAAACTAGGTAACATAAATGACGCTTGGTCTACTTATCTACATATGCGCCAAACTGGTATATTACCAGATGTGGTAACCTACACTAGTCTTATTGATGGATATTCCAAAAGTAATAATGTTGATCTTGCTTTGGGCATACATGAAGAGATGATGAAGATGGGTATCAAGTTGGATACCACTGCATACAATGTTCTAATTGATGGGTTTTGTAAGAGGGAAGACATGGAACATGCAGTTGAGCTCTTCAATGAACTTCCTAAGATGGGTTTGTCTCCGACTACTGCCATCTACAATAGCCTTATATCTGGGTATCGGGATAGTAAAAATATGGACAGAGCACTTATTTTGCACAAGAAAATGTACGAAGAAGGGCTTTCTGTAGATTTAGCTACTTACACAACATTAATTGATGGCTTACTTAAAGCTGATAACATACATTCTGCATCTGAGCTTTATACAGAGATGTTGACAAAGGGATTGGTTCCAGATGTGATAACCAACACTGTTCTGATAAATGGACTTTGCAACAAAAAGCAGCTAGAGAATGCAAGGAAAATATTTGATGAGATGCAGAGGAAGAACAAGACACCAAATGTTCTTATCTATAATGCATTGATTGCTGGATACTTTAGAGAAGGCAATATGGACGAGGCTTTTAGGTTGCACGATGAGATGCTTGATAGGGGACTGGAGCCTTACATTGCAACCTATAGTGTTCTTTTGGTTTCCAGCTTTGAAAGATATGTCTCGCCGTCTGGTACTTAAGCTCAGACATAGATGGTCCTTGAATTTCTTCACATATGTTGCGCTCTCTTTCAGAAGAAATAGATTCCTAAGCTTCATGAGATTATTTTGTTTGGTATTCACCCAACCCAACTTTTCATTTTTCTTTCATTGTTTTCTTTGTTTATTTTGGAAATGATGCAGTTGGTGTGGTTGTGAACAAAGAAAAGTCAAATGTTTTTAGGATAGTCGAAGTGAAGATGGGTTTTGATACTAATCGGATGCTTGGTCATGGTTTAACTCTTATAATTCATTATCGTATGAAATTTGAGCACCTATTTTTTGTAGGGCTGTGTGCTGAAGAGTGCTTTGGAAAATTGTAACTTGAGCACCTTGTTGTTGGCAAAGGACAATTCCAACAAGAGCGGAACAAATTTAATACATTGGAGGTTAGTATATTTAAGTTGTTGTGTGGCTGAATGTGGTAACATTCTGTAGTGTTGATGAAACTATTATTTAATGGTAAATGCTCGTATTTTAGGGGTTGTTTGGGTGTGGAATTTTTTAGAAATGAAAGGAGAATTTTTTGAAATTAATTCTAATAATTCACCAACGAATGAGAATCACGGTTGGTAATGAAATTTTTTGGAATGAATTGGATGTCATGCCAAACCCATTTTTAAAACTTTAAATTAATATTACTCTTTCTCTCGAACTTGGATATATACGTTCTTGGTACTGTTGCACTCCTAAATTCGAGCCTTATCAAACAAGATCCTATGGGTAGCTAATTTTAAACTTTTAATGTGGGCCCTACCTATATAGCATGCTTCTCAAGGCTTGAATCGATATGAGAGACAACAATTGAAAAATAACTGAATTTTTAATTCCGAAATCGGAGGTTGGGAGCTGGAATCACCTCATGAAGTGGTTTGGTGATTCTGGCTGATTCCGGATGGAAACAGCCTGATATCAACTTTAGGGCGGAATTTTTAATTCTGCTCACCTTCTGTACCCAACCAGGACTCTGGTAATTCCGGTTGAAATTGGGGCAAAATCGGTGGAATCTTACCAAAATTCCACACCTAAACAGCTCCTTAATAAAGAGATGGAAAATAAGCTATGGGACTGTTTAAATTTCTTAGCAACTACTGAACTTGCTCTGCTTTCTGCTCTTTTTTCTGATTTGTATTAAAGAGCTAGAATGTTTTTTTTTATTGATCCGGCGCTAGCATGTTCAAGTATCATAGTTTTGTTGTCTTTGTGTCTATTAATTGGAAAAGATTGCCAATGCCAACCCTTATGCAAATTCATCTCATAGTATGCTATCTCTGTGCTGAACCTTTCCCTATTTTTTTCCAAATGCATCTGAATTGTCCAAACTGAAGCAAAGTGCCCCTCGTGGAAGTGAATCCGAACTCCAACTTTGTGATAGAGGAACATAGTAGCTGCCATTGTGACAGTTCTCAGTAGCCATCATCAAGGAAATATATTTTTCCTCTCTCCTCTTGTATCTTCATTTTCACTCTTGAGTCTTGCTCACCATTACAGTGGAGGAAAGTAGCGTAAATTTTTTTTCAAAAAAATACCTTTGAGCTTTCTGCTTCTGCTTGCACTTCTTTATTTATGAAGACGATATGTGTGTAAATTTAAACTTGAAAGGATGTTTGTGAATTTCACAATTTGAAACTTTGCTTCATGATATTGCAAGAAAATGTTTCAGAATGGCAAGTTCTAGTTTTTGATGTAAATGAGTTTTAATGCTACAGAGAGCTGAAATAATGCCTCCACCATTTTTATTTTTTCAATGCCCTACATCTGGTTGCAAAGATTCATGCTTTTGAGGATCACATTTTTTTTTAGGATAATGATATTCTCACAACTGATTATCGCGATGATTGCTCCCATCGCCAACTGGGCTTCCCATGTCAACCCATCCTCCAGCTTGGATAAGATGTCATAATTGAGGCCAAATTTAAAATTTGAAAACCAAAAAAAAACCAGAGCTTCCCTTTCCCCTCCTCAAATACATCAGGTCCCCTTCCACATGCACAGCAGGGGAGGGGAAGATGGCCGAGAAGCAGCAGCAGGGGAGGAGGATTCTCCCTCACCGGCGCCTCCGACCACCACCTCAATCCCTCCTCCATCGATGACATCGTCGCCGCCCTCTGCTCCGTGGATCTATGCCCTGATGCTGGCGCCCTCATGACCGCAAACCAGGGCCACTCCTTCAACGGCCACGACCTCTGCTGGATCCAGTAGCGCCTCTCCCAAGCCACCCTCACCCTCATCCAGTGCAAGTTAGAGGGTCTTCTCGCTGCCTTCATGAAGCTGGGCCTCCCCACCTTTTCCATCATGCGCGGCCGCCGGCAGGTTCATGCTCGCACTGGCCGACCACTACTGGTTCATGGTTGGGAGCGAGGTGCTGTACATGAGCAAGCTGGACCACAGTATGTTCATGCCCAGGAGCCTCATGTCAATCATCAGTAGAAAGCTGGGTGGAGCCAAGGACATCATGGAGGTGGTGCTCAAGGCCGGGATGTTCTCAGCTTGGATGCCCCAGAAACTGGGATTTGTGGATTGGGTGTTCACCAATGGGGAGAAGATTGTGGCAGCGGTGGTGGAGGAGGCCAGGAAGTTGGCGGGACACAACTGGAAGGACAGCTACGTGAATCCACAGGTGGGGCATTATGGGGATGATTGAAGAGCTGGAGGCTCGCAGGGATTCCTATATCTGGAGACTTGATCCCGACTCCAGGCTCTGAATTGGTGTGCATTTAGAGCTTAATAAGAAAGTCAATTTGCACACAATTATATTGGTGATCTTTCATCTTCAGTTTAGGGTGTCAATTTTAACTGTTCCTTTCAACTGTGAAGATATTAGTGCATCAACGAGAAAGGTGAGAAGTTGTTATGTGATGTTAATATATTTTAGGCTGGAGTTTTACTTCCATGGTAGGTGGTTTAAATAAGCTGCATTTCTTTCCTTGGGGTTGTGAGATGAAGAAATGTGGTTAGTCAAGGACGAATGAAAAAATCATAGGATTCTGCACCATTGGATGTGGCACATCAGCAATATTTCATTGGTAGATACTGGAAATGCATCATCTTTAGTGCTTACTGTGTAATAAATGTTCTACAGCTATATCTCTTTCCTGTAATCTCCTTGGTTACTTTGTTTTTGCTAACTTGTGGTTTTAGTTGTTCTTGCATCTAAACCTGCAGTACCTATTTTAGTGTTGTTTTTTGTAAATTTTGTTGAGACATATTGATTAGTGCTTACAATATAATTAGTTTCATGACATATGGAGTGTTACAGCTGTCATCAATTGTCATTGTAGTCTTGTATGAATGGACTGTATTCTCAGTTTAGGATAATGAAATAGACTTCAAATTTTCTTCACCTTCTCCTTGATTTGGATTTTGAAACACATTCCTAGCGTGTTAGATATATATGGAAAACTATATAGTCTATGTAATCAGTTATTTGTAGTTGCTTTCATCATTATCCTCTTGAATATTATTTTTTTGGGTTGTCCTGTTTCTATCCATGGAAATTTAATCAATATTACGGAGAGGCTATGTTGTTTGTGTTCTTCGCAATTCGTGCTTGCACCATGGTTTAGAGTTTAGTTTCTTTTGCCTTTATATATGAACTGCAAAAGGTTTCATGGGGCAAGATGAAGAGGGTTCATGCATCATGGCGGGATCTAATACTTGGAACTGTATTCTTGACTCTCTTGTGGTATTTTTTTGTACCTGTTGTTCAGTGATAATATTTTCTGAAGCACCAACTTGGTAGTGGAGAGAATGTGAGATGACTTTGAATAACATTTATGCCATGCTACTCGTTGGTTGCTGATCATCCAGATTCCCCATGCTCCATGATGTCAGCTGAAACATAGAAGCTACTGGTTGTAATTTTGCATTTGATGTATAATCTAATTTATAGGCCAAAACTTAAAGAGCACATGCAGTACTGCATGGACCATCCTGAGGAGATTAGCAAACTTGCAAAAGTTGGCCCAGGTTTCTGAAGTTAAAGGAGTGGTGATGGAAAATATTGAGAAGGTTTGTTAATACATTGCATTTCACATATGAACAAGCTAATCTCAGTATATGTATATATTTTATCCTTTTGAAGTTTCTGATTAATTAGTCTATATTGCCCTCTTTATGGAAGCGGTATCAGAAAGTTAGCCCTGTGTAGTTGAATAATCGTGAGGTACTTCTTTCTGTAGGTCCTTGACCGTGGTGAAAAGATTGAGCTTTTGGTGGACAAAACAGAAAACCTTCGCTCACAGGTTGGTTGCCTTGCACTATAGTTAAGACTAAAAACTTCAAAAATTAAGTGGGACTTATCTCATCTGGATTGGTTTTAGGGCGACACAATTTTCTTTTGTGGTCAAGTTGTCAGATTGTTTGTCTGCTTAAAATTGGATAACTATCAAATGTAATTAGTTGATATACATAGTTATTCCTTTATACCTTATCAATCCCTAACAGCTTAAGTTTTTTAGGAAGGATTAATGACCTATGTGTACTGATACTAATTGCCAAGCTTCTGGACAGTTGAGCTATGAAAAATGTCACTCTTCATTCCCAAGAAAATTAGCACCATTGAAGAAATGACCAGATTGGATTGTTGTTCTATTTGGAGGCTGCCATTTAGATGAAGCTTGAAGCATTGCATCTTGCTATTTTATGCTGAGATTAGGTCAATTTATGTAATGAATGTTGTATCCATTATAAGTTCTCAAGTCTTGTTCTAATTTTGGAGCTAGACATATAGTTGTGGTCGTACTTAAAAATTTTCCCAAAATTCCGTTAGAATTTGTAATGCCTTGAAACTTAATCTGGTGCTTGCAAATACGCAAGGCACAAGCAGTGACATGGAGGATAATTTGTTTATCGATTTCAGCTGCAATGTTTAAAACAGGCACAAAATTTCCGCTCACAAGGAACCAAGATGAGGAGGAAGATGTGGCTGCAGAACATGAAGATAAAGTTTGTGGTGCTGGGTATCATTATCTTGTCGGTTTGCCACGGATTCAAGTGTTGATGCTTTTACACCTGCTGTTAGTATTCTTTTTTATTGTTCTATGGCTTATTTGTGAATGCCCTATTAGTTTTATCCTTTTTTTTGGTCGGTTTGGCTTCATTTTGTTTTGGTATATGCTTAACCAGCTTGAGATGCGAACAATCGGTTGTTTGAATGGCGTGCATGGATAGAATGCTGCGATGCCCGAATTATCATATGGGAAAATGTTGCATAACTCTTTTGTCATGATAAACATGAATTTACATTTGAAGTTTTTTTCTCTTTACCCAGAAGTAATCAAATATTAGCCATTCCAATATTATTGGATTGGTGCAAGTAAAAAAGTATTGGGCTAGGCATGTATGCTATAAAGAGCTCAAAATACTTTTGTAACTTGCAACCCGTGCTCTATATTTTTCTGAAACAAAAATTAGCGAGAAAAGGAAACAATAATTTAGGTTTGTCCCAATTTTGAATAAAGATGGCAAAGCTCTATGACCTATCCTCAATTTGTTGTCTTATCATGGCAACCTAAATGCACAGGTATCTGTACAAAGTACATACAGCCGATGCTATTTTCATCAGCAGTTCATTTCCATGTTATCAATCAATCTAACACTTCCAAACCAAGCAGCAACGCAAAACACAGCCGGGTTTCTGATATCCTCTAGTATGTAGAGATTTTCTTGGTTCATAATTGGCAAATGGACATAAAAAAATGACAAATTTGGGACTAAATATCAAACGAAGCATTCTGGAAAAAGGAAGAGTGATAAAAAGAATTCATGCTTTATGATTAGTAAGTCAGAACGTACAATTATAAGCAGCCCATCCAGTCCTGATGCCATACACTATTATAATTCCTAGTTTCCCTTTTGCATCCTCCAATACATCTTCGGAGTCATTAATGAGCACGAAATTTTTTATTTTATTTTATTTTTACTAGGGAACCAAATTTGCCACGTTGAATTGGATAGAAGCAATTTTCACTTTCAACAATACTATAATTGATTAAGTTGACAGACTCAAAGGATGACAACGCAGAACAACTCAAGCTGTTATGTAACAATGCATCTCCTCATTGGAAACTTGACAAAAGGCTTTGTCCCTATGATAAAACAATGAGTAAGCCCGATCACTCAACATGCAGGCCTTAAGGAAGAACTTGTTCAACTTAATTTGATGGCAACTCTGGCATGAGAATGGGGACCTAGCAGGTCATATCATAACTCCTGAGAAAAGACTTATCTACACAGTGATGTATTCTTCTTATTCAGATGAACAACATTGTACTTGTTTTCTCGACATTTTAGTGTTTTGTTGAGGAAGACTTTATGGAAAATAGTTCAGAAGTATACTTCAGCATAATCTACTTGACCGCCATCATCAACTATAGCTTGGATAACCAATTTCCCTTGATTATCTGCAGGAAGTTTGCCCATTCTCTGCAGCAGATTTAGCTTTCGACAGCAACCTATTTATGGACAGGGCCTGCAAAATAGAAGATATGATTCACTTCAAACATGTACTTTGTTTTGTTAGCCATGTGAACTATAAAATGGAATTGGCCTCATGTGGGTCGCAGAAGTGTTTGGTGTTGTTAGTGAAGTTTCAAACAAACCTTTTCCCTTTCTTCAGGTGAAAGGCGAACATTCTAAGAATTCATTGCAAGGCCATCAGGATCAGTACTAGTTCTGAGCCAACAATCCTTATGCCAAAAGCAAGGTGACGGACCTGGAAAAATAGTCATCCAAGCGTCAAGTTTCTGTTCCCATTTGAATAATCATATTATCTGAATATGATATCTACCTAGAAAAAAAAACTGTCAGGTAACAAAAGAAGGGATAAATGTTTTAATATAAAATCCTCATATACACAAGATTTATGGAACAAAAGGATAAAACGAAGACAAAAGTTCATTAATGTGAATAGTTTTGCTATTCAAGGGTGTGATGCTAGATTGACATAATAATAAATAGCAGTTTATAGTTGTATACTTGAAGAAAAGAAATAGAAGAGTTCACAAAGGACTTGTTCATGACCAAGCTAGGTGACCACCAATGGGAGGTTGCCACATCACCCAAAAATGGTGAGAGAGAAACTTGGAAATTGGATCCAACAGTTCCATGTTTCCCTTGTCCACATGTTCACTGGTCATTGAATCTAGTCGTACAAATCTCGTGAGGAAAATTTTTTTCTTTTACAAAATGAAAAAGCCTCATCTTTATGTGACTAGAGTTGATTAACCAGCATTTCGGAGGCATTCATATAATTCTGGAGCTCGGTGCACCTGAATAGCTTAGAGGAAATCAAGTTTCAAGATGCAGATTAACATGGAAAATAGAAACAATCAAAACCAAAATGCAAATAGATGAAGAGTTACTAATGCAACTGGTAATGACACAGAAGCAAGTAATGTCCAGGATGGACTTCTAAAGGCAAATTCAGTGAAAGCATCTTACAACGAAAGCTCCCTACAGAGAAACAAGGATGCTTCTAATCAAGCCATTAACCAAGGATTCAAAACTACTAGCTCTCTACATGTAAATCGGCTGCTATGTAACATTATCACCTGAAATCCAAATCATATAAAATAAAGATAAATAAAGTTATTCACAAGTATAAAACTCCCATGTTTCTTACCGTTCTGCATATACTTCGCCGCTGCTGATAATCCTTGTTCCCAAATATAGCAATATCAGGCTCTATGAAAGGATGAGAGTTTGCCAAACCCTCTCTTTTATCTAGCCCACCCCCTTAACATAGTCATAGATATTTACTGAAGTGGGGAGGTTGGATAAAGTGAGTGGTGGCAGACTTAGCTTGGTGTCACGGGCGCAAAGCTTTGCTTAGTGTTCGTACACGTGATGACCTGGCTGCGCCGCGCAATCAGTAGCCACTCTCTTCCCTTCCCACTCGTACGCGTAAGGGAAACACAAGCAAAATAGCAACACAAGTCCGACTTGGTGCAAGGGTCTCCACCCAAGCTATATTTCTGTCTGCTGAAATACAAAGTAGGGAGAGGGCAAGGGCTGATCCACCAGGTTGAGAGCTCTCCTCTCAGCTCCCTGATTCGCTGTGCAGGAACAAATCCGTCTCCGATCAGCCATGGCTGCCCTGCTCATCCCTTTATAAAGACTCAGCCTGAAGTTGGTTGTCCTAGTGCCACTAGAAGTACAAAACCCACCCAATACAAGAGTCCTCACCCTGACCTACTCTCAGCCCACAAGCATTCCGCCCCTAGCAAAGATTAGGAAACCTGCAAGAGTCTGTCCTCTGCTAGAAGTCCATCATCATGCTGCCTCCAAGAGTAAGCCCATCAAAGGAAACAAGCCACTCCGACTCCCATCCGCCCTAGGAGTGTGATCAGCCTGCTTGTGTGAGTCCTGTCTGTCATAGGAACTCGCTGCCCAAACTCCTACTTAAGCTAGGAGTGCAGCGAACCAGCATAGGTGAATCCCATCCGCCTTAGGAGTCCTCCCCTAAGCCCAAGTAGCGCCCAGCTTCATTGAAAGAGTCCCGTCCGCGCAAGGACTCCTACTCAGCCTGCTCTGCAAGGCGAGTAGCTCGTTCGGAACATCTCCCGCGCTGTCCCAGCATTCGTCCATGCCCAAGGGGCTGCCTAAGCTGTCTGTCGCCTAGCAAACTTGGATGTCCACTGCCAAGTAAGGGGGTAGCCGCCCCCTTTCAGCATCCGTCAAGTTAAGGGGCTAACACTCCCCGGAAAAATACAGGCATACTTTTCCCGCACATTCCTTTCTCCAATCTCTCGATCCTTATCCAGGTCTCATGCTCTGACTCCCCATCTCCCTTTTCTATGCAAGACACGACCTTCTTCTCCCAATCCCATGACCAAAATCTGATTTTTCCAATGACCCAGTACAAATTTCCCGTCCACTTGCAACTTGCATAATCATAGTGAGGGTGAAATATGACATCAACGCCAATCAGCTTCCGCAGATCGCTTTGGAAGTCAGAATGTCAAATGGGTACGTAGACAGACCTTTAGAAGGAGCTGACCCGGGATAGGGGTGTAAACCGTGTCCCTTTGTCCGGTGCCAGTTCGTGTCTCCGTTCGTCCTTACTAGAATGGACAATATTATTTTTTGTCTGTCCCTAATATGGATGGACATTGACAAGGGTTGTCTGTGTTCGTAGCCATCTGTGTCCGTCAAATATATATTTTATTATTATTATTTTTACTTTATACTAAATTACTAACCTATGTCACATAGTTAATCTTTGTAAAAAGATTGTAAAAAATGCATATTATACTCTCACATGTCCTCTATAACATTATTATTTATTTATTTATTAGATTAGACTATTTTACTATTATTATAACTTATTTTTTAATAATTGTTTTACTAACTACCCTTAATTTGTGAACGAAGTAGTATATGTTAAATTTTTACCTTCATTCAGTCCGTGTTTGTCCCTATCCCTCATGGACAAATGCGGATGGACAATCACATGGTCCGCATAAAAACGGACGGCTCCAGACATGCCTTGTCTGTGTCCGTGTCCGTGTCCGCTTCTGTCCGTTTACACCCCTACCGGTTGACGTAAACAGAGACAATGATTAACTAGGCAAGCTGCTGGGTTTGGCGAAAGAGGGACAGATGTCCCTCGTGAAGGAAGCCTATGGTGGGCACGAGCGCTATGGTTTTGCCCTTGGATCACACGGACCTCGACCAAGACCTCATCTGGTCCTTGTCTTTGATCACCTTCGGCTTTTTCTCCTTGGTAGAAATGAGAAGGAGATGCAGGGAGAGGGGCAGGCGGTGGGTGGGTGGAGGCCTCAAGGGAGAGGAATGAGGGAGGAGGCGAAGCCATCCAAAATGCCGAAAACAAATGAGTCTCTATGCACCCCAATAATCCTGTCAATACCCAATAACCCCATAAACCCTCTCATGAATTTTATGAGTAAAACAAGGTATTGAGGGGATTAGTAGGGTACATATAGACTCATTCGCCGAAAACATGCATATGACGCGGGGGAGAGGGTGTTGTACCACGTAGGATAAAGCGCAAGGGGACATGTGTTGTACCATGTGAGCGATGAGAGTAAAGTTTGTAAGATCCCATCATGAAAATATAATTTTCCTTTTCGTTTCAAGTTTCACTAATTTATAATTTTACTACTTCTAAGTTATAAGATAAAATTAACTTTAAAACTCAAGTGTTGCATTTAATAAGCAAGACATTTTGACCAAAACTATTTACAACAACGCCTCTTACCTAAAAAATTTATTTTATTTCTAAGGGTCTATTTGTTTTAGCTGAATCTTAATCTAAAAAATTATCTTAATTAGTTAAAAAGCTAATTATCTCATTTAGCTGAATCTGAATTTGAAGTTGAATTAGTTGATTCTAAACTTTGAATAAGAATCTAATTTAGCTTAATCTCACGCAACAGTAAATTTTCGTACATTTGTGCTAGTAAAACTATCAATTGAATCAAAGAATTACAAGCAAACTAACATAATTTCAGATAAATAAAAAAATAGAAGACCAAAAATTATTGTCATTTAGAGCCGTGAAATAAAGGAACCAATATTTATTGCAAGTGCCCATCAGACAAAATTTTGGTATCAATTAGAAGTTGTGTAGTGTAACCATTGGTTTTATTTTTAGAACCTGCAACTCAGACCCGGACTGGTTATATGATTCTAGGACGGATCGAGGGAGAGGAAAACTCACCCCTCCCAGCCCTAAATTTTGTGGGAGAAGGACAGACTCTCCCCTCCCAGCAAAATGACCCACTTCCCTCTCCCCATACGCCCCACATCCCCCTCTCAGCCCATCTTTCCCTCTCTTCTCTCCCCTCTCTACTTGCGCCCTAGCCTCCCCACCTATCCTCTTCTCTTGCTCCCGCAGGCAGCACCACTCAAGGGCGTCTGACGGCCGACAACGGTCATGGGGATGAAGATTTAACGGCAAGAGGGCTGGGCTGTAAGTCAGAGACGAAAAAGGTGAGTTTTTGGGACTTGAGAGTCTCCTATCTCTCAAACCGGTATTTCCCTTTCTCCTAGATCAAACTCTCTCTTCACAGCAAAGTGTCGGGCAAGTGAAACGCACATAATAAATTGTTCCTTCCTATGCTTTAGTTTATTTAAACCCATGTTTTTCCTAGCCACTAATTAGAGGTTTGGTTTGATTTTATTGTTAGGTTTTAGATAGGAGCATTAGCTTTTGGACGTTAGGCATTGGAGTAGGCTAAGGTGAGGACCCTCACGTAAAAATTAAAACATGAATTATTTTCATAGCATGAATTGTTATGTTTGCCTTTTTGTGGTATATGCACGTGAAGTTAAATTAAGTATGCATTTTCTGTAAAATATATATTATTCACTACGTACTCTATTTAGAACTATCTTATTTTATTTTTGGCCAATCTGTCTAATGTACATCTTGTGCACCATCTCCTAATTTATGTTTTGATGTAAGCATTAGGAGATTTGATCCAGGTAAGACTGAATTTGGTTATGCTGGGAGTATGCTCTAAGCATAGAAATTTATTTTGGTATTAATGATTTTATGGGATTGATATGTGTTAATAGTTAAGTATGTTGTGACTTATATAAGGCTTAATCTGTTCATCTATGTTCCTGTTGCTGAGTAAAAAAAAATATAAATGGCCTCATGGGTTGCTAGGGTGAGTTATGTATGAGGTAGTGGAATTAGGGCTGGTCCTCGGCCAAATTGTCGGCGGACAAGGCTTGTCCATGTCTATGTCTACTAACAATTTGTTCGTCGGCATTTTGTCCACGGACAAATCTTATTTTTCGGCGGACATGGGCATTGTCCATGGACATAGCCTCTTAGGCAAATGGATGAGGGTTGAAGTGGTTGGAGAGAATGAGAGTGGTGTTAACAAGTTTAACTAAGTAGGGAAGCTAGGGTGAGGATCTCTAGATTAAGTAATTTAGCATATAATAATAATTTTTAAACTTATATATGTCATCTTCTTTATTTGTAGTATTATTATTAGACAAATTAGTTCATTTTGAAAAGCCTAATAGAGCTATTAATGTGAGACAAAAGAAATATTTAATAACTAGCTTTAAAGAAGAACTCAAATATAACATTAACATGATTGTATTTAAATTGTTAAAGATTTAAGTATAAGAAAATGATGTTTAAGAATAATTAGAGGAGAAATTAAAATTGTCCTTTATATAAGAATGTACAATGTATTTAAAAATTAACCGAACCTCTGACAAACGGTCGGATGAGGTCTTTGTCCATGGCCATGTCCAAAAATTAGCGGACAAAAAAATTCGGCCACACACAGCCACGGACGTCGGATGATGGACGTCCACGACCAGCCCTAAGTGGAATGATGTATGATAGGCAATTGATTATTAGTTGCGAAATTGTGAATTAATTGTGGAATGTTACGGGTTATATATAAGTTTTAACCTACCTACCTACCTATATATATTATATATATGATTAAGGGGGGTTCTGCAAGTGAAAGTTCAAGAACTATATGTATTGGAATTGATATATTTTGGGAAGAATTGATTTCAAATACATTGTTAATATCTTGCACTCCGATGGTGTTGATGGTCTTTGGACTCTATTCAAAGCTTGGGTCGTGACATGTGATCCTTTCATTTGACTTCATATCACTTTCACGAAGTAGGGGAACTTTGGAGTATGTCCGGCTGCTATTCATCTATTAAGCTGTCAACAATTCCTTTGCCAACTAGCCTAGGTAAGAGAAAATAAAGAAACGTAAGAAAGAAGTTCTTGCTTCTCACTATCTATCTCTAGTCTCCACAACATGAACAACCTATGTAAGCAAAAAAAATAAAATCAATGACGTATAATGGTAAGCTACTAATAAAGCTAGAGCGTGAACAAAAGCAAAACTATGAATTAATTTCAGAAGTGCCAAGGTAACATTTATAGCTTTGACAACATCTTCAGTAAAAGGAGGGAAAATGCCAACCCATGCTACAACAAATGAGAGACCAAACACGGCAATAGATGCAAAGATAATGTTACACTTCTTACCTACAATATGCCATTGTATATCGTCAAAACTTCTATATCAACATTCACTTCAACCATTACGTCCCTTTTGTGTGCTCATTAAGTAAAATAACTCGACATTTCTTATCTTCCTTTAACAATCAAGCTTACAAAAAAAGAATAAAGTGCCCCTAGTTTTAGGGTCAGGATAATGTAGTTCCCAAATGTAGTCAATGGCTCACATACACTCTAAAGAAAAAAAAATCTAGTTGTTTATATAAAGTTACTAAGATTGGGATAAGGATATGAACAGGCAATAAAAAACCAACTGTTCACGACATAAACCTGAGAGGTGAGCATAAGATAGAAGATACACCAACATGAGACAAACAATGGTAGCAATGAACACTGCAACAACAATATTCCCCAACCATAGTGGTGTGCCACTAGGAATCCTGTACCAAAATGACAAATGAGGCTTACAAAATTCTGTCTACTACGCACATAAGCATATGATTCAAAAAGAATCATGAGGACAACCATCTTCTCGCCAAAATGACAAATGAGGCTTACAAAATTTTGTCTACTACTCACATAAGTATATGATTCAAAAAAAATCATGAGGACAACCCTCTTCTCGCCATCATCCACCACTTACCCTGATCAATTTTTGGCGACATAGATTAGATCAAGAATACAACAAACATAAGACCGAGTACTAAGGTCACTGTTTTGAGCTACTTTGGAGATCGCACTAGAGATAAGGTAGCCTCAATCAAGCCATCTGAAAATTATAGGCATGAGTAAAAAACATAAATCTGATCCATCAGATTTGACATTACAAAGCTGGGACTCAAGACGATTTTGAGATAAAAATCTTATATGCAAAAGCAGGTGAAATGAGCCGAACAAGAGCTAAATAGGCAGATCCAACCTTATAGAAGTTCCCAATGATCAGAATAATAAGCCATTGGACAAAACCAGCTTTGAAAAGCCACCTTTTAGCTTCCCATTTGATTAAATCAGCTCGAATCGCTGGAGACTGTCAAGGCACATGTTTGGAAGTCACATGAGACAAGTACATATGGAGCATGAGCTAACCTATATGTTGTAATGCCCCAAGGACAGTAATAAATTAAGATTTTCTAAATTCAACTGGCAAAAAAAGGTAAGTGATACATGATTGATAGAAAACAAAATCTATATTGTATTAAAATTTATATGTTTCACATTTTGGCATAGAACTCGTTGAATACAACCTGAAATACTTCAAGTTTCATTCAGGGCTATTATGGCCTTGGTCAGGTCATGGTATGTGTAAACAAAACATATTATACAATCATACACAAGTTTTGGACAATAATTGTCCCATAGATAAATTTAAATATTCATAGATAAGGCAATAAAAATGCCTTTTAAAACATTTCTCTAACCAGAATATCAAAGAAAACAGATTGTTCCCAATCTTCTTCACCTTTTGCAGATCATCTTTCTTGTGAAAGAGAGGAAACTGCAATTTGACACAGAAATGCAAGCATGTTTTCACCAAGATACTGAAGAGAGTCAGGCTTCAAAAGCTGTAATTTGTCATTCTGCAGGACAAACATTCAATTATAAGTCATTGAAAAGAAAGTCAAACCAACGCAAGCTCCATTATCCTCTGATATAACATGCACCTCTATCAAAATGTAGAGAACCTTAGCATACACATGACTATTGATAACATGTCATCAATATCTTGTTATGGGATATCCTGGAGACACCAGCATTCCATCTAACACTAAAAATACATCTACTTGCATTTATTAAAAGTTCAGTTAACATCAAGTCATAAATTAACGAATGAGATTTTGAATTGTAGCATATAAAATATCTTGTTATGGGATATGTTGTTCTAGCTCCTAACTCCTTAACACTATAAAAATAAAGGAATACTCCATTAGGTTTTTCAAGATGAACTAAACGAAGCTATTAACATGCCCTAATGCACTATACCATTTTAAATGAACAAATAGAAAAGGCAACAGAAGCAATTGTGTACTTTACCATAACAATAAAAGCAGCTGCAACTGTGCCCAGCTCCGTCATTGCATTCTCTATAACAACAAAAGCAAGTATATAATAAGAAGCCCACTAGACCATTTTAATTCAATAAGTAGGAAAAGAATATGAATTAAAATGAGTAATTAAAGTATTTGCCCCTTACCATAAGAGCATCAGTTAATTCCTCATGCAAATGATTCATAAAGCTCACATCTTCTAAATTTCCTACCTCTAATGGTGGCTCAACATGCTCAGATGGATCAAGAGTTACATTGTTGCACTCATATTTCTCAAAAAACCTATCACTCACAACACCTTGAATAATAAGCCTTCTAAGAAAATTGTAGATGGCTACATATGAGGTGACAATGTCTCTTCATACCACGTTCCATCTGACCCGTGTGGCACAGGCCATGACTTATGCTGTACAAGTTTTGACTACCTTTGCATTTACTTCTTCAAGTCAAGTGATTTTTTTTCCAGAATGAAGAAGCTTCACCTAATAACCATTTCAATCTAGAAAAACTTTGAGAGCTTGTGTGGAGTCTCTTTAATGGAGTTTTAAAAGAGTTGTCTTCTAAATTGTAAGAATCTCTACCATAAATCAAAAATAGTGATTAGAGGTGAGATTAGAGCACAAAACACTGTGTGTTCTCTAAAAGAGAGAATATGAAATATCTTTGTTGATAAAGAGAGCACAAAGAAGAATAAAATCAAACATGACCAATAAACAACCAAGGAGTGGTTGATTTAGAATTCAAGAGTGGTGTGAAGATCAAGCTGGTTTGAAGAAAAATGAGGTTTTTGTCTATGTAATTGGTAATTCTGTAATATTGAGTTTACATAGTGCATAGTTAATCTGAAAAGAGTGTCCCACAAATTTTCCCTGATTAGGGTTTCCACGTAAAAAAATTTGTATGTTTTGGTTGCTGATTTGATTGCGAATTTATCATTCATTAGAATTAGGAACGTTGAATTGGTTAAATTCTAGGTTTATATTGTTTAAAAGGGGAAAATAAATCTTGTAACTTAATTGCGAGTTAGAGAGACTTTATTTTCTTAGTTAATCTATACTACACACACAGTCCAACAAATCAACAATTTGTTCTTCACATTATTGTTATATTAAATTTATACTATGTTCAGATCATAATATAGATAAACTATAGTTCACTTATTATGATTTAATATTGAAAAGTCATTCTTTGTATGACATTATAATTTTCCTTCCTATATTAAATGTCTTACAATAAATTTATACTTTACTAGGATCACAACATAAATCAACTATAGTTTACTTATTATGATTTCATATTGAAAAGTCATTATTCGATCACATTATAATGTTGCTTCCTTTATTAAATGTCTTATAATAAATTTATACTTTGTTGGGAACACAATATAAATCAACTGTAGTTCAACCTAGATTAATTCCTTTTCAGGTTAGTGGCATTTCTGCCTATGTGGGAACCCCTCAACAAATTTATGTTCTTTAAACCACATCATGACATCCATGTCTTAAATACCATGATTTACTTCTTCATGACCAACAAAATTACTAGCATGCCCTTCTCTTATCCACTGTCTGAAAACACTACTTGTGCCTCAAGATAAATACAATTAAGAGAACAACAAAGATTATGGTCAATAAAACTGCGAAGAAAACTCTACGCATGATCCTCTTCCTAGCTTTTCAATGACACAAGATGATCCATATGTTGATAAAGTCAAATCATAAAATAGGTTGCAACTAATAGATTGGAAGGAAGAGGATGACTTCTTCAACAAAGACAATCCATTGAAAGGGATATGTAAAAATGAATGGAGTTTGGGCAATTGATTGTTTTTCGGACTCTTTTAAGGTATAGACCTTCAAGGCATCACTAATGGCCGCTTTTCTTATGCAACAGGGAAATACCATAAAGTGATTGTTTACAGTTGGATGCAAGTTTTAATTATATCTATGAAAAGTCCAACTAAAGCTAGCATATCCATAGCTAAGTCTTCCATAATCATTATACAATGCATACCACCCCAAACATTAGTTAGCCACTCATCACTTTTGATCGTTAAAAATAAAAATAAAATATATCACAAAAGCCACTTTAAATTCTACATCAGTGAGGGAAATAAAAGAAGGAGAACTATCAGCCTACTTAGTTTATTATAACTTAAATCTTCAAGTATGAAAATAAAAAATAAGCAAACAGGCAAGCCAAATGTTGCATGCCCATCCAAGTCTCAAATCATAGGTGACAACCAAAATACCTTCATCACCAAACAACAGTATTCAAGTAGCAACAATTTTCAATTACAAACATTCATAGCTATACCAAATGAAATAAATCCACATTGTATCTTTTCAAGACAAACAATACATAATTGTAGATCCATACAACATTACATCTTGTAACATTAAAACACAAGCTCCCCTCCAAATACTAACACTATTCCACATCAAATTCAAATGATCATAAAATTCAAATCCTCCAACAATGTACACTACTAACATCATTCTGCATCATATTTTGCAACATACTTATGCCTCCATATTCATATAAAAAGAGTCTC
The DNA here is from genome assembly GCA_035235625.1 of Saururus chinensis. NCBI lineage: Eukaryota > Viridiplantae > Streptophyta > Magnoliopsida > Piperales > Saururaceae > Saururus > Saururus chinensis. The sequence continues at coordinate 18,088,387 of CP141149.1, read as the reverse complement.
TTAAACTAGTGCACCATCATTCCCCAAATTCAGATGCTCATGCTGATCCCCCTTTTCGAATCGAATTTTCATGTGAATCATGTAAGCACCTAGTACTCCTATCTGGGCAAAAGGTGTAATGGTGGTTCCTCCTCTTCGTTAATCTAAAATTGTGATTCTCTTGCATTGAAAGGTTTGGAAGTAATATGATAGAAGGCAAAATGTTTGAAAGTAATCCATGTAGGCTATTGTGGTTGTCAGTGTCTTTTTTTCTCCAGACTTCAATCTTATCTTCTTTACAAATCCAATAACTGAAACACATCAAATCAGAGAATTATTAAAAAACTATAAATTGGATATTGGTAATTGTCATAAGAGGCTTTATTCACATACATGAAACAGTAAATTTATATTTTGATTACATACACATAACAATAAATTTATACTATGATTACATACATGGAATAGTAATTTTATACTCTGGTTACATATATGTACTATCAAATCATAGTAAAATTATACTCTAATTACATACATGGAACAATAAATTTATAGTATGATTGCATACACGGAACAATAAATTTATACTTTGATTACATGCATATACTATAAAATCATAGTAATATCATATACAGAACAATAAATTTATACTCTGATTACATGCACAAAATAGTAAATCTATACTCTAATTACATATATGGAACAATAAATGTATACTCTAATTACATACATATAACCAATTATTCTCTAATTACATACACGGAACTATAAATTTATACTCTAATTATATGCATGGACGATAAATTTATGCTCTAATTACATAAAATTTAATCTTTTTCTTCTCATTAGGCAGAAGCTCGATCATCAAAGGTGAAGCTCCTTTTTGGCGAGGAGAACAATTGGTTGTGTTGGGGAAGGAACTTGGATGTCGAAGGAGCGGTGCAAAACACTTTTTCTCATGGCAGGAAAAGCTTGATTTTTAGTCTTCTTTCATCATGATCTACATAAAGAAAAAAAGAATAAACAAAGATAGACCCACCTGAGAACCTATAATTGATAAAGCGACAAACAATGTGGAAACCCAAATAAAAGCATAAACAAACATGATAGAAATTCAAATAGCAAAAAAATTAGAGAAGTGGAAATGGAAAAAACATGTTGGCCATGAGTGATTTGGGAGGTTACGAGATCTTCTTCTTCGAATGCTCTTTTAAAGAATAGAGGGTGGCTATGGGTGGGAAATGCAAAATGTCTAGGCTTCGACGGACCACTATGAGCTTCAGTACTAGTAATCGTCGGGGAGGAGCTAAATCGTGAAAGGTAAAACTCCTTTCCGGCAAGGAGTTTGGACGTTGAACTAGATGCATAATGCTTGGAGGTAGCTTAGGGTTGTAGAAGACCTAGCTCAGTGATTTTAAGGCATTGTCTGATGAGCATTGGTGATTTTAAGATAGCACGATCGCGCTTTTAGGACAGGGGTATTAATGTATTTTACTTAATTGTCATTAGTGTCAATATTAATTGGTATAATACAATTTGGTAGTGACTAATTGGATATTAAATACTTAATCTAGTCCTTATCGGTCACTCACCCATGTTGTAATAATATGAATCATTTCTTCTCCACATTTTGATGTTGCCATTGGAGATATAACTACTGTGACAAAAAGGACCATAATTGTGGATTCACACAACCATATATGGAATCAGTCCTTGGTGTGGTGGCCCATGTAAAGCAAGTACATTCCAATGCTTGGGCATTTATGAAGTCATTAGATTAGAGATGGGGTCAGTAACATGTGCTTTCTTCCTATTTGTGGGTATGGTTATGTGGATTCTCGTGCATCGACTAAATCCAAAATCTCTTGTAATAATTTTTAGTAAATGCCTTAAAATTTGTAATGGTATCTAAGAGTTTAATATCCGTCTAATCGACCTAGCGGATCACTAGATTATTCTTAAAACTAGTACTTCCACAAGTAAGAATTAAGAGTTCTAGCCTTTTTGTGCAAAAATTTTCTATTAAGAAGAAATGATTACAACCTAATTGTTTACTCAATCTCACTCTCGAATTATCAATTAATCAACTATCAATCAATTCACACATAGACACAACAATTTATGTAAAAAACCCTAAACTCATGGTAAAAAAATCATGGTAGTTCCAAAGGAACCAAATTAATGCACTAAAACTCAGATTTTACATGGACACAAGCAAACCGCCAACCTTATTTAGACTCAAGCACAAGCTCCTCTTGTTTAGGCCATTATTGTTGGTCTTCAAATCTTCTCCAAGCACTTGAAACTTTTTCCTCCTTGCTTTATTTCTATTTGTTTTTAGTATTTAACAATCTCCTATTGTTGTCTTGATTTTGGCCTAGTGGAAATCTTCAATTTCCCATTGAAAAGATACTGCAACTCCTCTTTAAATACTCTGTGTATCAGCTTCTTCAGTTGTGGATTGTCTTCTCTTTAATTCTCCTTTGGAAAACAATTATCAAAGGTGTAACCCTCTTTTCTCTTTTCTCCTCTAAGTTTTCCTCTCTCCAGTTTCATGATTTCATAACCCTTATATAGCCCAATAAGTCAGTTTAAAACTTGTACTTGAATAATGTATTAAATAAAAATTGGAATGTCTTAATGGTAAACAGTCCTTGAAATGATCGATTGGTCATTGTTTTCAATGTGAACAGTCCTTCAAGTGATCAATCAATTATGAGAGCGATCAATCGATAACTCTCAGCTTCATTTTGTACAGTGTTGTAACATGTGGTGATTGATCATTTAATAGAGCAGTCGATTGATTCATCAATCTTCAAAAATTTTGTTCCTACTATCGATCGTTCTATTCAATAGTTATGTGCAACAATTGATCGTTCCGCCTAATAATTTAAAATTTTGCCATTTTTACCTAAAAACCTTATAAAACCTCTGCAATCACTTCTTAACCTTTTCCAAGTGATTTATGCAAGCCAATGTGATCTAGAAATACTTTAAAACCTTTCACATTCTTTAATCTTTCACCTTGATCAATAAGAACATATCTGCTCTTATTTTTCATGTCTATCAATTCCAAATTTGACTTCATCACAACAACCTCAAATCAAACTCTAAGATTTCTCACATACATATGATTTCATGACATGATTTTGACAAATAAATTAGCCAATAAACTAATTATATGACTCATATGTTCTTACAGGATCGTAATAATTATTTAATTTATCTTATGGAGTTAGACAATATTATATGTTTCCTTGTGCATGTGAACTATATCACATACTCTCTTTTAAGTTGTCCTCTATAACATATTGTTTATTCTTTAGGGAATATTAAGAGCTAAAGGCAATGCTCAACCTACAATCTAATGTGATTTTATTTTTTTTAGGTTTGACTGGTTGCAATAGTAAATTGTCAAGCCTCTTCTAACTCTAATATCCCTACTGCCCAATTAATCTATCTAAGTGAAATAGGGCTTCATAAATCAGATCATGTGGATAGGGATTGTAAATGATTATGTTGAAAATTTCTTGTGTTCAAAAAAAATATATGAGCATGAATTCATGTATGAAGTTAGTCATGATTGATCTAAACTATTTTTCAACTAGTTCAAGTCTCAAAAGCATTTTGTATCCTTCACTTCATATTTTGGATTCTCGAATTTTGTTATTCTTAGCCCTTAATATGCATAGTATCTTTTCAATCTAATCTATCCCAAGAGATAATACAGTGAGAACTCTTGGACATGAAGTTTTAATCTTATGGCTTTTTGTAGTCTTGATCATCAATTCAAGCTATACTACCAACTTAACTCCAATCCTCCCTGCTCAACAGCTCTATTCACAAATTGAAGGAATTGACTATTTAAGCTCAAGTAATGAGCCAATTGGAGTTCATATTGGATCTTTTTCCAAAAACTACCTCATTCAAGATCTTGTAGTTCCCTATGATTTTTATACCTGTCAACAGCTAAAATTGGAGGTGTGTGTCAGGAGTACAAGAGAGCAGGATGAGGCATGACTGCACTTTGTGCTTCTTTATTGTGCTGATTTTTTTGGTTGTATTTGTTTTTTTTGTTGCAAAATGATTGGCAAAATTGTAAGGATGAAGTATAATGTTTTTGACTTGAATGCTTTGTTTTGTAAATGTGTTGTGATATGTACCAATCCAGAATGCATGCAGTTATATACCCTATAGACTAATACCCTATAGACTGATGAACTTGATTCTTCAAATAGAAACAAGTCCCAACTAGATCGGAATATCATAGGTAAAAAACATGTGCATGTTATATATGCCTCTAACTTTGTCATTATTTCCTTTTTCTACCACAAGTAATCCACATGATTACACTAACATGCTTAATACAAGCATCAATAGCTTAACTATCCTTGTGGCATGTCTAACATGTCCATGGACATAGCCATTTAACTACCTTTACTTGAGGTAGTGTGGTTTAAGATTAGCCCATGTTAGAGGCTGCTCCCTCCGTCCTAAATTAATGGCTCCATTTGGTAAAAAAGTTTGATCTATATTAATAGCTCCATTTGGCAAAAAAAATTGCTCTATATTAATAAGTCCATTTTGTTCAATTTAAGTGTTTGGGTACTTAAAAAAGAATATTGTAAGCTTATTTCCCCTACTCATAGATGTGGGTTTCGCCATTCAATAAAAACCACTATTCTTTAAAATGTAGCTATTAATATCGGACGGAGAGAGTATTAGACAAACTATTCTAGTACAGTGAAAAAACCATTTCCCATAATCCTTACCTTTTTATCCTTTTGCATAGTTTGTCTCAATTTCTGTACACTTTTTGCGAAGGGATAAATGAAACAAATCACTCTACAAATGCAAACAGGGGCTCGTAGTATAATCATTCAAGCTTGTATAAAGCATTGAGTTCTTGAAAATAATCAAAATGGGCAATGATAACATCATCTAGAAGAGAAGAATTGTTGCTTTGTCTTTCATCAAGGGACAAATAGAATAAAAGGCCTCCCTCAAGATATACATATATGAAAATTTACATCTCACAAACTTGTCACTTGCCCCTAGTAACTATTAACTATCATAAACCTTGTTTTTTTCATCATTCCACACCACCCTCTTCTATTCTCTCCCCTTCCTCAATTCCGGTACTGGCACAACTTGCTTACCCTCTTTGGTCTTAGCTTGGCCTCCCCTCCTCCATCTTGCCCCCTTCTCCACCTTCCCTATCCCAACATGCTAACCCTTGGGTGTGTTCATGATCTAGCAAAATAGGTTCAAGCCCCCCACAAAATGCATCTTTGTGGAGGCAAAAGGAGGCTTGATGTTATCCAACTAAGATTTGTGGATTATTATTATTATATTTCTCATGTTTAGGTGAAAATTAGATTATGTCGTGTATTCTGCCATGCATTCTGAAAACTTGGGATTTTGGTTTGCATTTTGAAATTGAGCATATGAAAACAAGATTTTGGTCTATATTTAAAAATTGAGGATATGAAATGCAACAGTAGAAAATACATAACGATTAATGCCCTGTAAGTAAGGGTTAGTAAATCCTAATACATGTGTATATGACCTTGTGATGTGATAATTGGTCACTCGGAACTAATGCATTGGACACTTAAGGACAAAGGATCCTAATGTTGGATTGGCTCCTCAAGTGAGTCATCTAGGCACATAGAATGAAAAGGTATAGTATGAAACATATTCATGGTCTTCCGACTTTCAAAGGGTGAGAATTATGTAGACTGGCCTAGGAGTTATGTTCGAATGGGCTAGAGCATTAAAAGATAATTTGTCTTGGTCAACTTAATATAGGACGTTTTGACGTTCATGGTAGTCGAGATCTTGACTGTCACACCCTCAATTTCACAACCATTTTTTTCAAGAGAAATATTTGCCTTCACTTAAATTTTTTTGTAAAAGACTCCCCTTCACACTATGCAACAAATAAAATCATATTATGCATTCACAAAATATTGAAATATAAAATTGAGGACATGAGAACTATCTTCTCAGAAAACACTTGTTGTGATATCATAATAAATAATCATCAAAATATTTAAATATTTACATGACCCACAACTAAGTACTTGCCTACTGAAATGTACTAGTAGATAAAAGATAAATGACACCCTCTAGTGCCTGACATCAAACCTATGGAGAAAATAACCATCAAACTGAAGGTAGACTCTGCTATACGGCTATAGCCTTCCCATTACCTCTAAGTCTTCGCCCTAGGCGAACCTGCACCACAAAGGATGTTGAGTATACGAGTATACTTAGTGGAATTGCAATATAAAGAAAACAAATAATTCGATAAAATACCAACAAAGAATTTGTGGTCAAAGTTAATAAAAATGACATAGAGAACAAATTTCACACATACCTTTCGATATAAAGCATACCACTAGGACTTTATATCGAAATAAGGGCTCACTAGGGCTCATCCATGGCATGAAATAAGGGCTTATGGACCCTAGTATCGAGATCTCGACTGTCATGATCATCGAAACCTCCTTTACTGCATTACACGAGACCACTCATCTTTTTATGCTCTAGTCCATTCGAACCTAGGGTTGAGAATCGGGTTGGGTCAAGACAAATTGGGTCGGGTCGGCCTTGACCCACACTTAAATCAGGTCAAGTCATGATCTGACCCTATTTATCAATTAGGTTGAAAGCTCAAACCCTAACCTACTTTGGTCGGGTCAGGTCAGGTATGCAGGTAACCCTTTTTTTTCGTCAATTAAATATTATTTTCTTGATGTAATATTTTGTACGTTATTTTTGGCGCATGGGCCACACATAAAGAAATTAGATACATTACAACATTATAAATATTTGTCAACTATTTTCTATGTTATTTGATAAAGTGAGAGTTGGAGAGAGAACATTGTGACATTATTAAATTCATGTCCAAAACTATAAAAATTCCACAAAAAATTACAAATTGACTATTAAATAAAATAAAAATATAAGATAAAATAAAATCCTAAAAGGATTCCTTTCGAAGCTCTCACCTTAGGTCATTACATCGTTAAATAATAGGGTCAAGGTTGGGTTGTGTGGGTAAATCTCGACCCAACCCTACTTTTATAACGAATAAAATTTTAAAACCCGAACCTTGACCCTATTTTGTAATTAGGTCGGGTTTGGGTTAAGCTATCGGGTTCGGGTCGGGTTGAATTTTCCCTGCCCTATTCAAACCTGACTTATAGGATAGGGAAGTTGTTCTACTTAACTCCTATCCTTAGAGAGTTAGAAGACCATGATCTTATTTCATACCATACTCTTCCACTCTTTGTGGCTAAATGACTCACTTGAGGAGCCAATAAGACATTAGGAATCTATATCCTTTCGTGCCAAATGCATTAGTTCAAGGTGACCAAATCATCATATTAAATGGTTTTATACACATGTGTCAGTGTTTATTAACCTTAGTGCATGCTTATTCAACATTCCATACACATAACAAAATCCTCAAAATCATGCAATTATATATAATTTATATATAGCCCATTACTTGTTATGAATCACAATTGAAATCTAAATCATGAGGCACCATTGGTAACCACACCGATAGGTTGGCTTGGTCACTAATCTCATTGATAGGTCTACAGACGTGTCGAATCCTCATCGATAGTGAGATGGCTAGTTAAGTCCACCTCACCGACATGTCAGCAAGATCACTTATGCCAATCGTTAGATCCATTGATGTGTCAAACCCTCACCAATAGTGGGATGACTACTTTCCACCTCACTGACATGTCAGTGAGATCATTGATTCCCATTGGTATATCCATCGAAATATCAAACCTTCACCAATAGTGGGTTTGTAACGTTTAAGAATTTCCTAAATTTATGAAGTTTGACCATGTGGAAATTAGGGTGTTGGACCCCTTGATTTTCTCATGACAATAATTTACTCAATGATAGAGAATTGTGGATCAAACCTATATGAATAGAAATTAGATAAAAAGAGTTTCAAAACGCCCCCAAGAACGCGTGAATCAGAGTTCGGATGAGGGAGATACGACCGTTCAAAGTTGAACATAACGCATAAGGCCCGTTTACTCAAATTGGACGCGCAAATTAACTGTTTAAGTCACTATATGGGCCCGGTTAATTAAAATGACGAAAATCAGTTTTAGATACCCAATTAGGTTGCCTAAGAGTGGTTTAGTTAGCCCAAGCCTCTTAGTGGATTAGGAACCCTAATTCTTGGATTATAAAAAGGGGTTAATTAGAGCTTTTAAGGGAGGCTCTTAGTTTTTGGCTGGGAAGGAGGAGGAGCCACCTGGGGAAGTTTTTCGGCAACCATTAATGAAGGTAGAGAGGAGCATGCTTGAAGAGGAGAAGGACATAGAGGTAAGATGTTGAGTCTTCATCTAATTTTATTTACATCGAATTACTCTCCTTCTAAATAAATTAGATGGTTGTAAATGTAGTTTTATAATTATCTATTTCGAATAATCAACATATGCATCGAAAGATTATTGTGCACATGTTGTGCAATGATTTCATTCACCCTAGCCAATGCTTAATACAGTAACAAACTAAGGAAGAAAATAATGAAAAATTGGGGTAGTTGATTGTCGTCGCCGATAGTTCTGGTCCGACCTGAGAAGAGGACGACGGGTAAGGCCAAACGACCTACCTTTCCACCTCTCTCTCATCTCCGCTCTGACAAAGGCTGGCGGTCATGGATGTTGGATTCCATCAACAAAATAATATTTGGTTGCTAAGGGAAGGAAAACGTGCATCTTTGGTTCGGACTCAAAATAGTCCATCTCCTGGTCAGCAGCGGAATCGCCACGGGAGGTGGTCCAGTCGAGCAAAGGCATCCAGCCAGGTAGTCGGGCTCAACCACAAGGGGTTGGTAGTCTTTTGCTCGTCAACATCACCTTGGCCGATCGGATGAATTGGGGAACTGTCCCTTGTGGATCGGAAAAGAGCGGAAGATGGGCAGATGCACCACCAACTACTGATAGTGGCTGAGTGTGTCGTTGCCCTAAGGTTTCCGGTGGAGCTGGCCTGCCTTAGCCAGCTAACGCTTGTTGCAGAGCTGATACTCTTTCCAGGAAATGCGACATAGAGAGAGAGGAGGGTAGGGCGGTGTAGCAGCCTCAACCACCACCACCCAGCCACCGCCGGAGGCCATATCGGCCTATGACAATGAGATCTCGGCCCGGGGAGGCCAAGGCGGGGCTCTTCCGGAAGCAAAGCACTGCGAGCCAATCCAAATAGAGATCCGTAGTCATCTCTGCGAGGAAGACGACTGCTAGATCGTGAATTTAATTCCCGGTCCGATTTTTTAAAAAAAAAGAAAAGAAAGGGAAACGGACCAGATCCGGTTTAGGGGGTAAAAGTGTTCAACAAATTTAGAAAAATTACCAGTAGACCTTAAGAGGGGTCTGAGTGTTTTGACCAAGTTTCAGGCAGGAGAAAAAATCTACAAGCTATAAAATGATTATTTTACCCTTATAGCTAAGTCGTGCTTCCCTTACCCGACTTAGGGGCTCCGGTTCAGGGGGGCTATGAGGATTTAAAAATTGGGAAAAAATTTAGTGAGAGTTAATGTGTCCCATAATTATAGACCAAACTACATAGTAAGAAAAAATCCTAATGAGTGGATAATTGACTATTTTGCCTCTAGGGTGAAGGGTAAACCAATAAGCGAACCTAGGTCAGTTCAAGGGGTTCACGACCCCGTTAAATACTAGGAAAATTACCCTAGGTCCGTGACATCAAGGAATACCCTTAAGCTCAGTTATGCATCCATTAGAGTTCAGGAAAGCCTTGGACAAAATGACATAAATACCATTTTGTACGGATCACCCACATTCATGTGAATGGAAGCGTGGGTCGATTTGATAGTGAAGCCTTGGGAGAGGGCAACAATTTAAAATTAATAAAAGGGCAGTGAGATGAATATAATGACCCAAGGGAGGGTACCATACCTTAGGTGGTAGAATTACCCTAATGCCCTTAGGGACAATAAATTATGTTTCTATTGAAACGAATAACCTAGTTAACAAAGAGTTAAGGTACCCTATAATAATATTAAAGGGCTGCAAATGGAAGGAGTATGACCAGTAGGTGACATAAAGACCTTTACAGGTCACAGTGTCATAGGATATAAGGGGAAGAACTCTAATTCTCAGGGTTTAAGGCAACGTATTACACGTGTCTGCAACCGAGTACATCAATCCACTAGAGTATTATCTATGTAACTCGCATGATGCGTTAGAGTTATTTACATTCTCATGCTTAAATTCGCTGATCCCTAGCCTTACAAATAAGTGCAATGGGCCTCTGTTTATTATTATGACCTTGTATGTCTTGATGCTATATATGTTGCTTACTTTGACACATGTTTTTATTATTAACACTTTAATTTATAATGGTAACTTGAGATTAATCGAGAGATATTGGTTGCCGTTAGATTGGGGGGAGAATAGCTAATCAAGATAAAAACTAAAATACCCTCAATGGGGTTGGGACCAATTCATGGAGTGAACAGGGCTCTGATATAGAATTTTACCTTTGTTAATGAACTGAGGGTAGTTATGGGAGTTTACCCTAGTCTCATGGAGACTATTAGGGTTTGGGATGTTCTCTGAGTCTTAGCTCGTTGGATGAGCTATTTATTGGGCCAATTCACAATGTGAAGAGGACCCAAATGGTTGGTTGAATACTTGACTCGATAAAATTAATCGAGTCTAAGTTTCAAATGTTTGGGGAGATGAGTAGTCATAAAAACCTTAGGATTCTATGAGTTATATATTATTTATGTCTTTGTGGACATTACTCCCACAGTTGGGATGTGTGGAGATTGTGATACGTTTTCTTCACTGCCATGACGGTTTGGGTATTGGCCAATGAAGTCTCTATCGCGGGTTTCTCGCATGTCTTCACAGGTCCATATAGTATGTACGAAAATTGGAGTTGCATGAGCATCGTAGAAGGCTTGTGTTTCTCGCCAATATGTATCTATGAGCACAGTTGGGATCCACTTCTCCAGATTCTTGGCAGGCTATTGAGAGCCATTGGGATTTGGGTAAAGGTACTATTAAACAGTCTACTCCAATGTTGGAGTCCTATGTCTGGGGATTTCTTTGAGAGTCTAGTTATCTCTGAGTGAACATATATTTATATTATGTCAAACCTAGAGTTGGGTTAAAAAAAGAAGGGTGATTAGTATCATATGTCATTTTAGTTGGCATATGATGTGTTTGTTTGTCCAAGAGATTAGACAGGGGTATTAATTATTGAACAAGTGTTGTGAGATAATTAATGATATTGTTTGATATTTCTTGTTTAATTAGCATAAGTGGAACAATTAAAGGACTTGCATAAAATGTAGGTTGATTGAAAATACTCAAACATTGCATGTTGGATGATATGCTTCTTAAGATACTATAGTGTCTAAGCAGAACTACATTTGGATCCAATCTTGTTGAAAAAATTAGACATGTTGTCTCATGAGTACGTAGGTGACTAACATCGGGTGATGTTAGCCTGATCTAAGTATGTGGGTATAAGACTTGTGGACTAGTTCAGAGTTAAAAGTCCTCTTTTGTTCTACTTATTACTCTTGCTCAAAGGACGCGAGGTGTGTAACTCCGCTAGTTAAACCGCTCGTAGGAAGGGCTAAGTCTTCTGCTATCCTTTAATCTCATTCAATTTTTCGTCACCCCACGCACTTGACTAGCCCTTGGACCGGGTTCAGCTCGGGTCGGGCGGTGATGGGGCGTGACAAAGTTTTTGGTATCGGAGCACCTCTTTGTCCAAGAGTAAATAAGGATTGAGTGGTAAGTCTTATGGATTAAAGGGTTGTGAGATGATCAAGGTCTAGACATAACTAGCGATGTGAATTTCGTTAGTTGTTTGTCTTGATTGTTGCTTGTTTGCTTGATTGGGTGTTTTTCTGATTAGTTTTGTGTTGCTTAGTGCAATTAGGCCTTGTGATTTAGTGTCCAATGGTTGTGTAGATGGCTGGACCGGATCACATCAGCACGAGTGATGATCTCACGGCAAGAGATTCGAGAGTTGACGACGTGTTAATTGTCGTTGAAGGGCTGACACACATCATGCAGACCTTAACAGGAGTACTTCATACTACCATGGTGGTGGAGAAGGGTTCAGAGAAGTGTTGCTTAGATGAGGGACAACCTAAACGTGCTAGACAGGAGGACCCTCAGGCACAACATAAGAAGTTTTGTGGCGGTGACCGTGAGCGAACGCATACTCACCACGTGCAGCCAATTCACCACAGTCATCGCACTCACATCACTCGCTACTTATACGGGAAAAAGGGGCATTATAAAAAGGAGTGTTTTAAGAGGATTCATGAAGATGCACTGGGGTAGCAGCTCATTTCACCAAATCATGGCCCAAACGACGATTGTGCAAGCATTGCTTGTTACTTCTGTGGGCAAAGGGGGCACATCAAGAAACAATGCCCTCGACGAGCTCAAGGTGGTGCAGCTAAGCAATAGCTGGTTTTGCAACACCAAGGGTCCTAGGCTAGAACATCCATTGGGCAGCAGGATGCAAAGGGGAAGGGACCAACTAAGGAGGGGAGAGTGTATGTTACGTCGGCACACGAGGTGGCCAACTCCTCAGGCATAGTGGAAGGTATGATCCTCATTGCCTCTCACTATGTTAAGGTGCTATTTGATGCCGATCCTTCTCACTCTTTTATCTTTCTGCATGTTGCTTGTGAGCTTGTTGTTGAATGAGTTGCATGTTGATTTGATTATCTTGCCTATGATTGATTTTGATGTGATTTTGGCATAGATGTGATGTCTATAACATCATGTACATGTGGGTTGTCGGGAGAGAAAGTGGTGTTCACTTTACCCGAGGTTGAGCCTTTCTTCTTCCAGGGTATTATGTGTTCTAGTGGAAGATTCTTGGTGTCTTTTACTAAGGCTAGAAGGTGGACTAATAGAGGGTGTGTAGTTTTCTTATAAGCATCTCGGTGATGAGTGTGGAACTACCTCCTCTTGAAATCCATTTATTAGTGTTGGAGTTTGAGAATGCATTGTTGAACGACTTGTCGGAATTGTATTCCGATAAGGAGATTAAATTCCTTGTCAAACCTATTTTGAGCAAGAGAGCCCATAACCAAGCTGATAAGGACTAATGAGAAGTCTGAGTGGAATCAAGCTTGTGAAGAGAGCTTCCAAGAGTTGAAGAAGAGATTGACTTCGGGTTCGGTCCTAACTTTGCCTTCTGGGAGTGGTGAATATGTGGTCTATAGTGATGCTTCACTTCGTGGTTTGGGTTGTATACTCATGCAACATGGGAGAGTGGTAACTTATGCATCTCAACAACTAAGAGTGCATGAGCGGAACTACCCCACTCATGACTTGGAGTTAGCGGCTGTGGTTTTTGCATTGAAGATTTGGCGGCACTATCTCTATGGTGAGAAGTTTGAGGTGTTCACTGATCACAAGAGCTTGAAGTACTTATTTACTTAAAGAGATTTGAATTTGAGGCAAAGGAGGTGCTTGGAGTTTCTGAAGGACTACAATTTCACGATATCGTATCATCCCGGCAAAGCAAACGTGGTGGCAGATGCCCTGAGTCGAAAATCAGCCACTACGATTGCTTGCATGCGAGTTTGTGAATGGCTCCTTTATGAGGACACCATTGAGCTTAAACCATAGTTAACGGTGGAAGACACTTGTAGTTATTCGACAACCTCTCTATCAACTCTGGTGTGGTGGAATCATGAGGTCGAAGAGGCTACATGGGAGATCGAAGATGAGATCATAGAGAATTATCCTAATCTTTTCGACGCCGACCTTTAGTGAATTTTGGAGGACCAAAATTCCTAAGGGGGGAGGATGTAAGATCCCTAAACTTGAACCAGTTTTAAATTCATTATGTTTAATTACTTTTATGTGTTTTAAGCCGTTTCTGATCAATTTTGATGATTTTTGAAAATAAAGGTGATTTTCCAAAGGTTTTATCCAAACAATTTGTAATTTTTTGGGAATTTTCGTTTTTTTTTTCAAAAATTAGGGTTTGGCCCCCCGTGGGCCCCATGGTCGAATTTAGGGTTTTTTGTCCAAAACGTCATAGACATCAAAGGAAGTCATCACAAAAAATATCAGAATTTTTTTGGTCCTAATGAGAGTTAAAATGGTTGAAATACCTATTTTTCGTTGGTGCAGTGCCCTAATGGCTAAGAGAGTATTTTTTTTAAAATAGCTTAATATGGAGGAAGTAATTACAAAACTACCACTCCTCCACAAAAAAGACAATTTTAACCCTCTCAACATTAAAAAAATGTCACTTTCTAGGGTAGGAGGGGTAATTTTAACATTTAAAAATCCATAAATAAGGGGGAGGTTTAACCTTCTCTTCACCCTTTCATCTACTCTCTAAAGCTCTCAATCTCTTTATAACTCTTCCATCCTTCATACTCTCAAGCTCTCAATCACTTTATTTTTTGTTCTTAATTAAAATTTAAGATAAAACACTCAAGTCTCAACTCTCAAGCCTCATCCTTTCTATTTTTATTGAAGCATCAAGTTGACAAAATCAAATCAAGTATCAAACACAAGGTAAGTAATTTTTATTTTATAATTTAAAGTTTATGTCGAGTAATTTTAATTTGCACTTTAATTTAAAGTTTATGTTACGTAATTTTAATTTGCACTTTAATTTAAAGTTTATGTTATGTAATTTAAATTTGTACTTTAATTTAAAGTTTATGTTATATAATTTTAATTTGCACTTTAATTTAATGTTTATGTTATTTTTTTAGAAAATGGTGTCCTACTCCCACTACAATACCTCTTCCTCCTCCCACACCCCAACGACAACGAAGCCTTCTCCATTTTTCCCGAATAAGGTATTCCTGAATAGATTGATGAAGCCAATTATAAAGGACTTCTACCAATACCTTTCATGACTAGGGAAAGAAAAAAGCGGCAAACTTCCATAGTGTATAGCCACATGTAGAAAATTAAGGTGGTTGACCCCGACACAAGAGGAGTGAAGATCATAAAGGCCAAATGTAAATATTATAAAGCAATCTTAAGTATTAGAGGTGGGGCTACCAGACATCTTGTCCGACATGCTAGATTATGATCTGCCAAGCATGGCCTGAAGGACCCCAAATAATCCCAGTTGGGTACCTTGAGCTCCACTTCCACCTCTCTTATCACTTTCACTTTAAATCAAGATGTAAATCGAAGGGAGTTCGTGAAGTATATTGTGGACGTCGAGCAACCCTTCTCCTTTGTAGATGACAAATTATTTGAGACCTAACTGAGGCAAGCTGTCAACCCGACATTCAATAAAATCGCGCACAACACTATAACGAAAGATATTTTCAAACTATACAAGGAGTAAAAGGTACAACTTATGAATACTCTACTTACGGTTCTAGGTAAGATTTGTTTTAACTTTCGATATTTGGACTAGTAACAAAGATATCAGATATGCATGTATTACAACTCATTTTGTGGATGAAGAATAGAGATAACATAAGAGAATAATTTATTTTAATTTTATAGAATGTCCTTATTCTACCTCAATTATTGAAAAATCATGAATTTCTGATTTAAATAAAATTTTAATTAAAGATAAAATTATGTTTATTATTTTAGATAATGCTTTTAATAATAATTTCATTGTACAACTATTAGAATCTCAATATGATCACATTAGTGCAGTAGAGTCCAATACGTTTCATATTATATATGCATATCACATAATTAATCTATTTATTCAAGATGGTCTAAATGTTGTTAAACCTCATATTCAATTAATTAAAAATACTTTGTTACATATCACTTCTTCACCTTCTAGAATACAAGAATTTAAGAGTCATGTAGATTGCATGGTAAGAAATATAGAGATTTTTAATTAAATGTCCGTCATAGGTGGAATATCATTTATTTAGTGTTAAAATTATGTAAAGGATTAGAAAATTTGATAATTTATTGGGCTAAAGAATAGTTACCTCATCTTGGACTTAATGTAACACCTTAAAATTTTCTAAATTCCCTATACTTGGCTATGTAAATATAAGTGAGTTTGACCTTTAGTTCTTGTTGGTATAACAACTTCCTTTGTACAAAGAGATTAAATATAAAACTTTATTATTAAATAATATACATAAAGAGCTTTGTAGAATTACCAACAGTGTGCAAATCGAAGCTCGGATGAGGAAGTTATTATAGATATAACATGAAGGAAGTTTTGGAGTACATGTGGAAAATAGTGAATTTTACCTTTGATCATTCTTAATAGAATAACTTATACAATGATTTGAATTTTTGTGTGAAACTTTGGTTATATAAACTAGATAGACATAACTTTGAAACAACTCTAAGAATGCATGAATTGGAGTTTGGATGAAGGAGTTATGATTGTCTAAAATTGAACCTGAGATGCTGCTAATGATTTGTAGAAGCTTGCTAACCTGACTCTTAGACACTCTTAATAGAATAACTTTCTACATATAGATTTTTTAATCTAAAATTTTGAAATTAGAAAGTAGACAGAAATATCTTCACAACCCCACTAGGAATGCATTAATAGAAGTTTGTGTGAGGAAGTTATGATTGTCCGAAGTTGAGATTAGGTACTGCCAATAGCCATAAACTTGTCGATGGGATGCTAATGGTTACAGGCAATTTTACAGTTTTGCTCAAAACTACCTAGCTTGGTGGTTTTACATCAAAATTTCATCCCCTTTCCCTTATAAGTGACCTTTAAGGTCCTTAAACTTAATTTTTCTTGGAAACTTCTCTCTTAATGAAGAGGAAAAGATTACAGGCTCTCAAACTAAAGAAGAATCAAGGGAGGGAGTAAATTTTTACCAAGATTACTAACTTTGTTACCATGATTTGTCTTATGAAGTGAATGTGTGTGGTGATTCATGATTATTTCTTGGTATGTTTATCCTACTTTTTACTAATCATGAGATAAATTAATCATCATTAGTCATTGTGGGAAGGGTGTGTGGGGGAAGAATGTGAGTTTTATATCCTTCTAATCAACCTAGTGGATCACTACATTGTCCCTAGTCCGATTACGTAATGAAGACAAAGACTACGAGATCTGGCCTTTTGGGCAAAAATTTCTTATATAATGGAAACAATAAAGAACTAATTTCTTAGCGCATTCACAATTAATCAATCATTAAACCATAAAGTATAAAGCATGCAAACTACACATGAACACACAATGATTTAATACAGAAAACCAAAGTAGGGTAAAAAACCACGACAATTCCAACAAAGACCAAATCATTGCACTAGTAGCAAGCAAAACAATTATATCTATACAAGCAAACTACCGACCTTTGTTTTGACTCTAACAAAACTCTTTTTGTTTTGATCTCTACAAATTCTTATCATTTTTGGCCTTCAAGTCTTCTCCTCAAGCACTTGAAACTTTAATCTCTTCTTGTTTTGTCTACGTCTTCTTCTAACCTTCAACAAGCTCCTCTTGTTCTAATGACTTTGGCCTTTGGGTTCTTTAATTTCTCATTACAGAATTTATGCAACTCCTCTCTGAAACTTCTATGTGTACTCTTTAGTTGTAAATTAGCATCATGAATTCACCATTGATATTCTCTTCAAAACCCTTTGCTAATTCCCGAGGAAAACAATAGGCAAAAGTCTCTCATTTCTTCTCCAATTTTTTCGAGGTTTTCCTCTCTTGAATTTCATCACTTTTTTCATTTATATAGGTCTCCAAAATGATTTGACACTTTGACTTCAACAAGGAAAGAAATCCAATATGGAAAGGCTTTTTTAGGGCAACTGAAACTACTAGTGGTTGATTGTTTGAGACAACGATTGATCATTTCATACAACAATCGATTGTTCATTGTTTTCTGAACACATAATTCCTTGAGCGACCAATTTATTAGCAAACCAATCAATAAATAAGCTCTTGGCTTCATTTTACAAGGACTAATTTAGGTGTCGATCGATCGTTTCTTGGGGCAATTGATCTATTCATCGATTTCATACAACTGTTCAGGAGCGATCGATTGATTCAATCAATGTAAAACTCTAGCAATCAATTGATGACACCGTTTAATGATAATTTTATTTTTTTACCCTAAAACCTTTTGAAACCTCTCAAATCACCTCTAAACTTCTCCTAGTGATTTTAGTATAAGAATGTGAACTACATATGATTCATAAAACTTCAACATCCTTTAGTCTTTAGTCTTGAGCCATAAGAACACATTTGCTCATATTTTTCAAGTCCATCAATTCCAAATCTGACTCGACCACAAATATATCTAATCAGATTTTAATACTAATTACATACTCAAGGTTTCTAAATAATTTTGACAAAGAAATTAGCCAATGAACATAACATATGACACATATGTTCTAATAAAGAATTACATTGTAGCATGTTTTGGAGTGAAATTGGGAACCGGGAACAATCTCTGTTGTTTCTTCCCGATCATCAACATGATCATCGACACGTCGGTGATAGCATTAGTGAAAGGAAAGAGATAATAGTACTGGCACTAACAAGCATTGACACGTTAGTGTACCAGTCAATCATGGGCAATTAGGTCTTTGCATCAATGTGGCATCAATGAGGTAGGTTGTTCCATGCCAAC
Source organism: Saururus chinensis (assembly GCA_035235625.1). Taxonomy (NCBI): domain Eukaryota; kingdom Viridiplantae; phylum Streptophyta; class Magnoliopsida; order Piperales; family Saururaceae; genus Saururus; species Saururus chinensis. Next base: position 18,069,792 of record CP141149.1, on the reverse strand, counting down.
CCATTGTCGTGAGTGTTCGACATGTCAATGGGTCACCAATGGGCATCGATAACCTATTTGACATGGCAATGGGTCACTGATTTGCATCGGTGACATGACAGACACGTCAGTGAGTCTACAATAGTAAGTCATTTTGGGTAAATTTTAGCATGAATTGATATATCTATCTATTAAGCTATTTTTATGAGATATAATAGCATGATATTTAATGCATTATCTGCATGTGTATGTGATGATATGATTGTTGATGTATGTGATGGGCATCTATAATCTTGCCGACACATTTGTGAGTCTACCGACAGTAAGCTGATAATGAGTATTTTTCAGCATGAGTTGCTATATAATATAAACTATTTTTAAGTAATATATAAGCATAAAATTCTTTGCATAAGAGTGCATGTGTATGTGATGATATGATTGTTGATGTATGGGTATATGTACCTTTTTTATATTTAAGAATCCTTGTAATGGATCACACACCTAGACTCATGTTTAAGGACACATAAGGATAGAACATCTTAGTGTCTGGTTGGCTCCTTAAGTGAGTCGTTTTGCTACGCAACGAAAGGGTTTAGTATGAAATAGGATCATAGTCTTCTGACTCTCTAACGATGTGATGTAGAGCCACTCCTGTGGCCTGGGAGTCAGGTTTGAATGGATTAGAACATTAAAAAATGTTTGTTCCCATGCAAAGTAATACAAGAGGTTTCAATAATTATGGTAGTTGAGATCTCGACCACTTAGGTCTATGAGCCCTTGTGGGCCTTAGCTTCATTGCGCGGATGGAGTCGGCATGCTTCTGAAGAATCGAGGTCGGATTGTGAGTAGTTAGCTCATGGTCTAGTGAGGCATGATTAAATTTCTAGACATGGCTATTGTGTCATAGAAAACCATTTATGACTTGCACTTAGAGAGCAAGTGACTCGTAAGTGTGGTCATGGTAACATAATGTTAATGTTCTTGTGCTTTTGAGCATGCTTTTATATGTTCTGGTTTGTTTCTATTCTTATGCCTTACTTGATGTACTTCATGAAATGATGATCATGATATATTTATATGATATTGAAATATGGATGTATTGCTATTACTTGGTTCTTGTTTAGCAATCTCACTTGGTATATTTATATATTTAGTATCTGTGTGATATAGGTTCTTTGTAGGGTTAAAGTTACTTTGAGACTCTGAATGTGTAGCAAGGATAATGTTGTCAAGCCACTTAGCATTTTATTGTTTTCTTACTTTAAGGTAGATAACTTTAGGAACGTGAATGTCAATTTATTTTTATTTGTGCATATCAAGATATTCAAACATGTACTTAGGCAAGACTTTGTTCAATTTAAGATGTGATTTGACTTGGATTATTATAGTACTTTGATCTAGTATTCGTACATTTGAAAAGTGATTTGATTCGTATCCCGACACAACTTGTTGAATGTTTGACAAAAAATCTTTTTGAAAAATTTATTTCTACTATTTTATTCATAAAAATGAGTTTAAAAATCTTAGGGCGTAACATTTAATGAAGGTCATTTTCACAATTCTACTTGTTTGATGCATTTTCTACCTACTTTTTATAATGCTAAAAGAATAATGTGGAGTTTACTATGCTTCTTTTTGTTTAATTTTGAGTCATTTGTATGAAGTAACTTGTGCATTGAAAATTATAGAAGTAATAGAACTTTTGTACATCTTGTAAAGGAAATGGAGACATAATTCAATAAATATTGGTCTCATTTTAATATGATTTATTTTTTAAGGCTAATAATGATTCCTAGGGTAAGATTATAAGTTGTACAAATTTTAATAATATATGTGAAAACATGAGTCCTTATGTTGAAAATAATGATAATATGTATACAAAAGTAGAAACCACTTTGCGTTCTTTATATAATTTTTATGAAATTACATACGGATCAAGGAGGCATGAATCAACTTCTTCTTCTACTACTACTATGCCTCTTACTTCACATAAAATTAAGACATGATTATTACTTAAAAAAATAAAATAAAAATATATTTCTAATACTAATAAATTAGCTATATATTTACAAATTGATTTTGGTTCTTTTCCTACTGAGGAAGAAAGTAGTAATTTGAATGTTTTAAGTTGGTGGTAGATACATGGAAAGAACTATTCTCTTTTGCCTGCCTTAACTCATAATATACTAACCATGATATCCACAATAGCTTCAGAATTTGTTTTTAGTGCTGGAGGTAGGGTGTTGGAATATAGGTGAACTCAACTAACTCTAGATACGGTGTAGGTATACATATGGATTGGTTGGATACAAAACAAAGGGTACAAGCTCTTAGGTTAAAAGAAAAAATGGGAGAAGATTTAGAAGACTTGAGAATCAATTAGTCAACAAAATAATTTTGATTTATTTTTGCATTTAAGGTTTTAGATTATAATTACAAATGATATATAAGTGAGTGTGTGCCAACCTAGTTGATATGTACTTATTCTATAGTGATGCAATTCTAGCTCCACTTTATATTACAAAAATTATAATAAAACTTTTTTAAGAATTTTTTATAAATTTTCTTTTTTTTTTTAAAAGGAAGTGGGGGTGGGTCCCCGGTGTTGGGCTAGCCCCCCATATCAAAGGGCTAGGCCTAGGCTCACCCGACCCGTTGCAACTACTAGTTCTCTGTTTGTAAGTACGTTTGGCTTGGAAAGATATGTATAACATAGTTTCCATGGTTTATGTATTTGTTTGGCAATAAACTCTTCTTTGGTATGTTTTGTCAAATTACTTATCAATTGGTTGCAACTCCACTGAGTATACCTCTATACTCAACATCCTTTGTTATACAAGTTTATTTAAGTATAAGATTGTTTAGAGGTATTGAGAAGGCCATAACTATATAGTGGACCCTACCTTTTCAGTTTGTTGATTCATCACATTCTTATTGGATTTTTTAAGACGAGAGAGCCATTTATCATGTTTATTAGCTAGTGCATATGTTACAGACAAGTGCAAGTTATGGATCATATGACTATTTTAAAGTACATAGTTATTTAGATGTTTACTTATGGTATTATCACAACCTAAGTTTATCAAATGTATTACTTTTATGTCCCCAATTTAGTTTTTTAATATTTAATAAACTCATGAAATAATTTTATCTGCTGCATATTATGAAAGATAACATGATATGGTTTTCCATTTGGAGGAAAAGAATTTATAAATCAATGTGTAAATTGGGGGCGTGACAATTTTCTTGACTTAGAGTTTTAGTCAACGAGTCTATGGGTGATTGAGATGCCCAGGGTTCGGAGTTGTGTATATCTTTGTTACTCCACGAAAGAGGAACAATGGTGTAAGATCATGAATATGATATATATTTTTTGATTGTATAATTAATTAATAGAGGACTACGTGATCATTTATACCTTTCAATCCCACTGGGTTTGTGCAAATATGCACATAAAACTTAGTGGTGTATATTCAATTGAGTAACTGCATGAGTTTGAGAAATAAGTTGAGAAAGAGTTGCAAGAACTTGATCTTTTTCATAGTAAGGTGTATTTTTTTATACTTTAGTCAACTTCTATTGTACATGTTATTTTAACTTGACCTAATGGAGTCATTGCGAATGAAACATATATGACTTGTCTTCGGAACACTTTGTCATTATAATATTAATAAATAATTTATTATTCATAAAATTGAAAACCACAATCACAACTCTTGATTCTGTAATTTTGTTTTAATATTTAGAGCTGCTTTTGAAGAACAAAAAAAGTTATAAAAATTTGTGCACTTCAAGATATTGAAAATAATATTTATGAAAATTCAAGGCTGTGACAGTGCCTTTGTGTTGAATTTGACTTGACAAATCCTTTCAAGGTGTTTGAACATTGTTAAAAAGAGAATTTATTTTCCCTAGGGCAATGTCCCACATCTTCACCCTTGATGAGATGCTAACTATGGTTCATGATTTAATTGTGGATGTAGAGTAGATGCTCACAGGTTTTATGACAAAGTGGCTCTTGTTCTAGGGTTGTAAAGAGGTTCTATAACAAAAATCTAACATATTAAGATTAATTTAAGACTTTTATGATAAGTAGTATTAGAGGAAATGTAGGTCTTGTATGAGTAATCCAGGACTCCCCTTTTCGCTTGAATATAAAAATATAAATAATATAATTATAAATATAGTTATAGTTATTTTAAAAAAATGATATTAATATCAACATATATACTCCCTAAGAACCGAAAACATGAGCGTGCAGCATTTAGGCGTTAATTACACCAAATTAAGGTCTATCGTCTATGAGCCCACGGCCCACTACGTGATGTACTTAGTTTTTCAATGTGGACCATGGATATCTTATGTGGGCCGACGATGGGCCGCATAAGTCTTTGGCGTGCGCGCACTCTCGAGTCTCGACTCCACAGATGACAGAACGCAATTCGCCACCCACGAGCGACTCAGCACCTCATTTACTCCAGCATCTGAAAGTTCCGGAACACCCCCGATTCCTAACGAAATTGCAGACGGCAGCTCGGCACGCACGCGCGTCATCGGGGACAGTATCGTCATTGCGCAGTGCCCGGGAGGAGCAGCTAAGGTTTTTTAACTAGGTTTTCTGGACGCCTCGTCCCACGGAGAGGGTGGCCTGTGGAGCTGCTTTCTGCTCCTCTTCTCCAGGTAAACCCTAGACAGGGCTTCTGCTCCCCCCGCTCTATTTTTCCGCCTAATTATGCGCTTTCTTGTATTCGTCTTTGTCCCAGTTCTCATGGTTGTGACTTTCATGGAATGGATTTGATGTATGCTGATCTCAATTGCGTCTGGTTTCACTTAGATTATTAAGTTCAGTTTGGTTGAAGACGGTGATGTCTGGACTGTTTTTTGCCCGTTTCACTGATGCTGGATCCGTGTCCTTCAGGGCAGTTGTATTTGTTGATTTTGTCTAGGGTTTAGGGTTTTTGATGTGGGTTGCAGTCTGATTATTTGTTGTTGTCCGTGGTTGTTGCTTAGTCGTTTTCCAGTTTAGATCCGTTGGTGTTTCTGCCGGGTCTTCATTTCTATATCTGTTTTTGTGCTAAGTAGATGGGGTTATGGGAGAATAAGAATGAGTTATTTACAAGTTCTCGTGTGGAGAGTCATGCACTTGGTTTTAGCAATGGTTCGCAATTGTAGGGGTGAAGGAAGCAAATTTTTTTGATTAGTTTCAAAAGCATTGAAGTTTATGCATAGTTTGAGTTACTTACATATTCGGAAGAGGGGTGGGGGTTAAACCTGCATGTTTAGCTCGATTATTTACTGAAATTTGGCCTTATGATTCAGGTTAATTGGCATGACTAACTAATTATCTTCAGAAAAAAACAAGGACATGGCGAAGGTTTTTCTTGATGTTTCCATCGATGGGCACCCTGCAGAACGAATGACTTTTGAGGTACACTTGATCAGTTGAATATTGCTACTGACTGGTGATTGGATAACACTTTTATATGTTATTTGTTAGGATATTGTTGCTTTCTCATTTTTATTATTTATTAAAAATTTATGTCCGGGAAAATAGTGTGGTAATCATCATCTTGACGTACTTACAGATCGGTTTTATGTAGCATGAAATGGTCAGCGTTATTGGATAACACTTTTATAACATTAGAAGTGGTACTCTTGCTGTTGAATTCGTATTTCTTTGTATGATATGTAAATTTTCTGCTGTGCTGATTTGAGTTTTTTTGCAGCTCTTTTCTAATGTTGTTCCGAAGACTGCTGAGAACTTTCGTGCTTTATGCACAGGTACACAAATAGATATTTATTTATATTATCTGATGCGCCATTGATCAGCGTAATTCATGTCTTAAGTCACTGAACACGAGATTTTATGTGGTAATTTATTGTTGTTTTCCATAAGTTTGATACCTCAGGTTCCAAAATGGTATATGGATTGGCTGTTAATTTTATGTTTTTCTCATAATACACATCTTCCGCATTATATGAAAGCTTTATTGTAACTGTAATTTTTTGTTCAGGCATAGCTAGAATTTCTTTCCATTTTTTTTTCTTGGATAGTCTCAACAACTTTGTTTCACTAAATGCTCACAAGCTTTGCATTTTACATTGTCAACTGATTATATGATTTGCAATTTTATTCTGTCTTGTATGTGTATGATTATTGTTTGCCAATATTAAAATGGCAATGTTGATTTGTGTCGTTCATATTTCTATCGCTATAAGTGATGAATAAAACAGTTGAGAAATAGCATTATTATATATTATAGGTGAAAAGGGCGTTGGATTAACTACTGGAAAGCCTCTGCATTACAAGGGGAGCATTTTTCATCGCATTATCAAAGGATTCATGGCGCAGGTGTGTATTGTAAAATCTCATATTTATTGCATGTCTGTTTTAATATGCTAAATGATGGATGTCATGTTTGAAATTCTGTTTTCTGGTTAGCATTAGTTAGAAACATTGGTCTTACTTTTTGTCAGTTATCCTTGTTTTTATGGAGGCTACAGGGCTGATGATCACAACTGCTTTTCGTGTAATGTAGTTTTAAGGTTGTTCTTTACTAAAATGCCCCTAACCACGTAATCTTACTTACTGTTTTACCTTATAGAAGCCACATAGTAAGAAGAAAATATTTTTAATTGCATCTTTTGTTAATCAGTTGTTATCTTTTTTCAGGGAGGCGATTTTTCGAAGAGAGATGGTATGCACATCAAATTTGTTAAATTGTGCTTGTTTCACTTTATCTGGATCTTTAATGATGGTTATTTGAGTTAATTTTGGACAAGATAAATTGGTTCTTGTTTGAGTCGCCTGCTTACTTAATTTCTACCATGCTCCTGGTTTCCAGAAATATTAGCCGGTAGTAGTTAATATAGAGTCAATACAGTGGCTGTTGCTGTCAATTGCCTTGTAGATAGCTTTATGGAGATCATATTATAGCAATCCGATACTGGAAAAGGGAGCATTGGTCTAAATTATGGTTACATGTTTTGATGCATGTTGATCATCTTGGTTCATAAGCATACTAATGATGATAGAAATGTTACTTTGACAAATGTTGTGTATATTTATCTCTTTCTTGAAAGAGAAAAAAAAGGTATTTGGCATCTGATGGCAATTTTGAAGTATAATATCATCCTTGTTCTGTGGTGCATTGGTCTTTATCTTTTCTACTTTTTTATTTCATCTTCTTATTAAGAGAATAAGTAACAATTGGTTATTTGTTATCTGAAGCTCTGGTCATGGTAGGTCTTTTTTGGATGGGATTTTCATCTTTTTATATAAAAAGGATTTTCTTATATTCTTTCACAATTTATTTTCTACCATTCCTCGGCAAGATTTGTCCCTTTTCACAAGCTTGATAAACATGCTAAACATTGAACTGTGAAGGTAAATTTGTGGTTGGATACTTTCTTTCTGAGATGGGAGCTATGCATATCAATTTCGAATTTGTCGAGCTTTCTGTTGACTTTTAAGCACTTACGTCTGGCTATGTTTTTTGTGATGGTCCTAAAAAAAATTCAGGAACCGGTGGTGAAAGCATTTATGGAGGAAAATTTTCAGGTGAGGATGTTTTTTCCTCTTCTACTTATCCAATGTTTATTCTAGAAACATGGCTATGTATGCAGTGTTGTTTTTTCACTTGATTATGTAAGTGGCTTTTTTGAGAACACATGTTAGATATAGTTACAATTTATGTTCGAATGTTCTGGAGCTGGAGTGGTAAATTTTCATGAGTTGTGGAGGATCTTGAATGATCAGTCCCACCACTCACAAATGTCATGCTTAGATTATAACTTTGATTGTTGCATATAATTTCTATTGTTTAATGAATCACCATACTCGTCTTATTTTATCAGTGATAAATAACAAATGATAAGCAAATTTTATTTGGACATAAAATGGGTGTCCCACTCGTTAAGCCAGTTGTATATGTTTTGTTGCCTATTTATCTAAACGAAATGGTGATTGACTAAATTTGTGTTACTGGCCTAAAATGTTTTTAGCGGGCATGGTGGATTTATTTGAATGTTATTGGAATTTGGTGGGCATGAAGATCCACAGTTTTTCATGGAATATATTAGGTGGATAAGCTGAAAATTTTGGGAGGAATGTTATGAAAAACTATTGCCAATAACATTAGAAGTGACCACAGTAGGCAGCCCGCATGGATGCTATTGTAATAGAAAGCGATTTAAGATGGTTTGCCATAGTGAAAACAGGACTATGTGGGAAAGTTTGATTAGTGGTTTCTAGAGGCCATAGAGGGAGAACGCAGTGAATGGAAGGATTTAAGTGGATTAATTAGAAATGCATAAATGGTCCATCAGAGATTAGAATGGACATAAAATCTGTGTTGCAGTTTATTGATCTTTGGAATTGGTGAATAGATTATATGAATAGTTGTGGTTTTTGGATATTGCTGATCTCTCATTGTCTATTGCTAGTATTCACGTATGTTTTTGGATATTGTTTCAACTGCTGCTAATGCGAGTTAAATTGTCTAACTCTTATGATATCTTCCAGATGAAAATTTTAAACTGCTTCATGACGGACCTGGTCTTCTTTCTATGGCAAACGCTGGTCCAAACACCAATGGTTCTCAATTCTTCATTACCTTCAAGAAAACACCTCATCTGGATGGGTTGGTTTCTGTCTTTATGTGTTAAAATGCTATCTGAAGTTCAAAATATATGTATTTACCTGTATGTCTATGTATATGTTTTTAAGTACATTAATATGGCATTTTATATTGAACAATTTGGTCTGATGGTATAATCTGGTCATTTAATTCTTTTTAATTTTTTGGGGCAAGAGTTGCATTCCTGTAAGGAGTTTTTTTTTAACTTTGACAGGAAGCATGTTGTTTTTGGAAAGCTTCTACAAGGACATGATACCTTGAAGAAGATGGAACGCGTTGAAACTGATCATGCCAGGCCCATTGTTCCAGTGAAGATTGTTAACTGTGGTGAACTTGACAGTAAAATCCAGGGAGTGGCTGGTACATGCTTTTGCCTAGACTCCTCTTCTTTCTAAAGTGTGTTAGTCAAAGAATCTTTTGAGCAGTTCCACAAATTCCATAGTGGTATCTGAAATTTTAAGTCTTATTAAATTCGTAGTGCGTTTGATTAGTTCTTGGACTTAGAGGTTTGAATTCTGAAGCCGGCATAAGCTTAAACTCTGCAACAAGATTTCTGACTTGAATGTGGATTTTGCCCCATCCGAATCCTGGTGCTTTTGTCTTTTGCAAGTTAACTTAACCCTTTTCACCATGTTCAAAAGGCCCATCCTTTGATTCTCAGGTTGGGTAGATAGCCTTACCAAATTGTCATCGCCTTGCTTTTGCTTTATACTCTTGATCTTTTAAAATGGGGCTAATAAAAGTGTAATTGTTTGATTTTGAGTTGGAATCAAACTCAAAAATGGACTAATACTTAGAATATTGACTTGGAATCTGGCCAGTCCAAGACTTGATGAGCACTTTGCTGCCCCATGCAAAGCTCTACAATGTGGAATATTGTTGTGATGCCAAACAGCTTTTGGTCAAAAGTAAACCAGTACCTAGTATGATGATTGTTGTTAGGAAATTTTGTTATTGCTGTAATGTTCTCATTAAGCTTGTCAATAATTTTATCAAACTATCTTGAATTACTGGTCGGTGTTGTTTTTTATTATTAATCTGGTTACTTACTGAAAACAAGTAAAATTCAGTTGTGAAGTGAGATGGCACAGCTTGGAATTTTAGAATGACAGGAAGATGACGATGTACAATTTTTTTGTAATGATCTGTCAACTGATAATTTTATTTTGGCTTTCTCTCCTCTGAAAAGCATTTTATTTCTTGTTAGGTTATTAAAAATCATACAGTTTTTTTTTTGGGCTAGAAAGGTTGTCAGTTATGGTTGAACATTTATCATCAATCTGATCTGCTCTCTCTGAAGTTTCACCTAATGAATGCCATGATTTTATTAATGTATGCATATGTAGATGTACCTGTCTTCTCTGGTATGGTCAATATCATCTATTTAATGAATAAATTGGGATGTGTAGAGAAAAAGAAATTGAGCAAAGCAAGAGGGAAGGACATGCCTTCTGAGGATGATGCTCATGAAGATCGTCGTAAGGGAAAGCATAAGAAATCTTCTAAAGATAGAAGAAAGAAGAAAAGGAGAAGACACTATTCATCTGAGTCGGAGACATCTGATACGGACAGTGATTCATATGACTCTGACAGTGATTCTGATTCGTATTCAATCTCATCCTCATCTTCAGATATTAGTTCTTCAAGTGATGACAGGCGTAGAAGGCGGAAAAAATCCTCAAAGAGAGACAAGCATCGCCGAGGGAAAAGGAAGAGGGATCGAAGGCGCGAGAAAAAACGGAGACGCCGTGACCGTAGATCAAAGCGTAAGGCAAAAAGGTAATTATTAATGTCTTGTGGTTATTTTGCCTTGACAGTGTATTTAATTTGCTCAGGGGCAGTGTCTACCTGTTGTTGGAGTCACTTTTTCTTTTGTTTGCTACTATCATGGTGATGTTTGCAACTTCAGCTTTGTGGGACCATCATGCAATTGCATAAATTAGATGGAACATATGCTTCTGTACCAGTGCCGGTTTTTGTCATGCATCTCATGGGATTTTTTTAATAATATTATATTATGTATTTGTGGAATGCCATGTTCTTTTTGAAGTTTTTTTTCCCTTTTATGCCTTGGATTTCCAGTTGGATCAATTTAGCTTCTATGTGCAGTCCTTAAATACTTCTTGCGTTCAGGCCTTGTCTCATTCTGAACTCATATAATACTTGAATCCTCCTGTAAATTTCTTTCTAGGTGGTTGCATTAGTATGTAATAGATAATCTTGCTTAAGTGCATGACTGCTACTCGGATGGTGAATGCATGCTTCATTAGACACGTCATCATGCAATTTTTTGTAAATTGCAATGCCTATTTACTTGTTTTGATTTCATGGATAATACTTCAAAGCAGGTTTGATGTTGTGTTGCACTGTTATTTTGATATTCACAGTGTTTAGTGGTGGGCTCATTTGGATTTAAGTTTTACAGCATTTCTTATTAACTATATTTGAGGTTAATAAAAACTGTCAGTGTTTTTTGTTCGAATGTGTAGTTGGAGTTGCAAAATCTGGCTCTCTTCCATTATAATTTATGATTGTAGTCACATTTTAATTTATTTTTTCCTCTTTCGCAAAATATATATGTATATATGGACTGGAGGTATCCTGTCCTATTTTTTCTCGTCATTCTTTGTATCTACATATAATGCACCTATGCTCTAGAATTTATCACCTTGTTATCTGTTGGTTTAGGACCTCGGATATCTCAAGTGATACAGAAAGCGGATCCAGTGAAAGCAGCTTGGACGACGAAGATGGTGATGTGCGTGGTCGTCCTCGAAAATCTAAGAACTTGAATATATCTGGTAAGTACTTATTCTTTCCTTTTTTTCTATTTTGTTCATTTTAGACTGGAGTTGGTTGAAACGATTGTGGCTTTCCTTTGAGTGGTGTAATTATGTATATAGAAAAAGATCTATGTAGTCAATGTGGTGATAGATGACAAATGATTTACGCACTTGATGTGATGATTTTTTATGTTATGATTCTAAATTGTCCCCGCTTGGTTGGAAAATTTGTTTGTGTATGTAAGTGTTAAAGAAGCTGAGATATACTGCAGAGAGATGTTGTCATATACTGGTCAACATATGTTTTATATAATGCCTATTAAGATATCATGTATATCTCATGTCTTAACAGCTGGATGAAGTCCTTACTTGTCTCCGTAGAGTACTTTCTGTATGAGAAGGGTGGCAACCGGTGGGTTAAACTCTCTGTTCTGTTCTTATTTTTTCTCTTTTGCATACCTGGTTTTTCCGTTATTTACATTAGTTTTATTGTTAACAATTAATATAGGATAGAAAAAACTAAATAAGCAAATTGTGATATTCAGATCTCAGATCCCTGATTTCAAGGATGGAGTATTGGAAGGTATGTTAGGTAAAAGAATGCTGACAATATACAATAAGCTTTTCTTCTGAGTTGTATCATTCCACATACATTATGATAATGTTAATGCTCTTATAGTACCACGCTCAATAAGTATTTTTATTCAAATTCTAAACTTTGTGTCAAGGTGCAGTATTAACATAGATGGTGAATCTTGTTTGGCCTGGTACTCTTATTGATTTCTGTCTAGAAAGTCTGGAAACTAAAAGTTGCGGAAAATTTGCAGTACTATAATGATATGGTTTGTTGCCTAATGAACAAATTTGGAGCCATAACTTTGATACGAGTGAAAATACTAGGGTTTTTCTTTTTGCGCACTAGTGTTGACTGCTACAAGCTTGATATCTGTCATCATTTTGCCAATGCCAGAAGCATCGTCCTTGCCACATCTTAATGGGAACCGCCGATATGAGGTGCTTCAGTAGCACTTGCAAATGTCTCTGCGTTCTTGTTGGGTTGTATTGTCAAGGCTTCTTCTGCAAGAGTCAGTGGTCTAAAGCTTGTTACCTTAGTATCGGTTAAGAGGCATGCCACAGATTTAATTGTTGTGTCAAGTAAATTTATGCTAATTCAGATTGACTCCCATTTGGAATTAAATAGAATGGCTGATTGTGGTTGTGCTGTTAGTGCTTCATGTCCATTCCACATCAGATTCTAATAGATTCAATTTGCAGGATATTCCTGGTTGGAGGCAAACTACAGACGTGCTGATTATAGAGATTATTGTGACTGATTCATTGTGGTTTTATAATCTGTTTCTTCTTTAATTATCGGTTCATAATCTTTTTTGTATCTTCAGTTGATGTGGTTGATACAGTTGGTACCAGTTAAAAAGAAGACTGCTTGTGGTTAATCATGGGTGGCACCTGGCATGGATAGTTATATTCACACACTAAATACACCCAACATAAACTCCCACCTGAGTTTTAGTTGGACAGAGGTGGGCCTCACACAAAGATCACTTGAGCTCACTTGTTTTGTCCATCCAAAACTCAGGAGAGTTTTTGCTGGGTGTATTTGGTGTGTAAATATCATTTTCCATCTGGCATGGTTTTGGTTGTCAAAATATTTTTGCGGATGTGCCAAGTTTAGTGTGTTTAGAAGAGAAAGCTTTCTCTCTTGCCTTAATTTCTCTGTGATTTTGGTTTTGCAGTGCTTATATAGTTTGCCTTGAGAGATATTTTATCACTTCTGTTCTCTATGAAATTTTTATGTGGTGATGTGTTCTACTTGCCTGTTCTGTTCTCTCTTTGAAATTCCTCTACCCAAGCTTTGTGTCATTGATGTGATGTTATCTTATATTTGATCAGATGGTCGATCTCCTTTGGTTGAGGAGCTAGAGGCAGGCATGAAGCATCAGAAAAATGGTGAAAAATCTGATCAGCTTGAGCAAGAGGAGGGTGAATTCCCTGCTGAAAATGGAGATATTCGTAGTAATGGTATTGGGGTCGAGCCCAAGTCTGACAGAAGTGCAGATAGACAGCCTGATGTTGATGATCGTCCAAGCAAGTCAAGGTTTTTTCAAGTCTATCTCTTTCACGTTGTTTGAATTGTTATATACTAAGAATTCTAATCTCTAAATATATTTGCAGGAGCCATAGTGCAAGTCCTAAAAGATCCCTGAGCAAAAGCATGAGCATAAGCCCAAGGAGAAGCATGAGCAGAAGCCCAAGCTTGAGTCCTAAAAAGAAAAGTGTCAGTCGGAGCCCAGTGCCAAGTCGTAGTAGAAGTCCTGCTTCGAGGCCTGGTCCTGGACGTGCCAGTAGTAGCCAAAGTCGAAGCGGGAGCCCAGTTAGAAGTAGCAGGAGTAGAAGCCCCTCTAGAAGCATCAGTAGAAGCCCTGTGAGAGCTCAACCACAAAGAAGCACTAGCAGGGGCTCAGTAAGATCGCGTAGAACCCTGAGTCAGAGCCCAGTGAGGTCAGCTCGCAGAACTAGTAGGAGTCCTGTCCGAGCTCCTTCTCGAAAAAGTGTTAGCAGGAGTCCAGTGCGGGCTCCTCCAAGGAGGACCATTAGCAGGAGTCCCATCCGTGCACCTTCTCGAAGAAGTCTTAGCAGGAGCCCAATACGGCCCCCTTCACGAATTAGCAGGAGCCCAGTTAGGGCACCTAGTAGGACAAACCGTCGCAGTTATTCAAAGAGTCCTGAGAGTCCTGCCCGCAAAGCACCAACACCTCGCCGTAGGAGCTTGTCAAGAAGTGCTTCACCAGATGGGTCTCCAAAGCGCATTAGGCGGGGAAGGGGTTTTAGTGAAAGGTACTCTTATGCACGAAGATATCGCACTCCATCTCCAGAACGTTCTCCTGTAAGGTCACGTCGTTATGGCGGAAGGAATGACAGGTGAGAGAGGGTGGCTTGTGCGGATCTTTTATTGGAGTGACTTCTGGTTTGATAAAATTGTTAATGTTTTTGGATCCGTCTATTCATTGAATCAGATACTCAAGCTACAGAGGCTATTCAGAGCGTTCTCCACCTCGACGCTACAGGAGCCCACCGAGGGGCAGAACTCCTCCAAGGTCTGTTTGGGTCCTGGTTTGTCTTTTACAATTATAATGGTACTAGTTGTAGATTCTTGATTCTTCAGGTAGTTCATTTGCTTAGTGGAGATTTAATCTTGGTGTTCAGTAATAAAAGTTTTGAATTAGGATATCTAGATGTATGCTTTTGGTGTGATCCTGAAGATGAATGGGGCGAAGTAATAGATGTCCTCTCTGTGTAGTTTCCTTTCTGAACCTATTTCGTCTGGTTATCCATTTCTGTTTCATCAGTGGATCGGATCATTTCAGTTCAATTGGCTGGCTGCAAACTGTTTACTTTGTAGCCAGTTTTAACTATAAATTGATCAAGCTGACTAATTTTATATTTGGATTGCTTAAGGGCATTGATATTTATATCTAGGATACCAATCTATATATATCAAGTCTAATTGATAGACCTTGTGTTGCCAATCACAGAAGGAATATGATAATAAAGAATATGCTACAGGTTATTATGTATTTTCTGTCATTCCTTTAGTGTTAGGACTGCTCATGCTTGCATTGATGGAGCTGGCCTCACATGTACCCAGTCACCATCAACGCGAACTATCTGCAAGTGTCACAGGCTGCGAGCAGTCTTAAATTCATAATACATTATATGATATATATGTTGCTAATGAGCTGTATCTGGTCATAACTGTTTTCAGGTACAGAAGCCGGAGGAGTCGATCTAGAAGCAGGAGTGTGTCTCGCAGCCCAGTAGGTTATCGTGGCCGGCATAGAGGTGGTAATAGTCGAAGTCCTGTGCGCAGTCGATCTCCTATACCTGATCGCATGAGAGCTCGACTTGGGCCACGAGAATCAGGACGAGCTGAGAAACGAAGATCACTCTCCAGGAGCAGGAGCAGATCTGAGTCCAGGTCCTCCCGTGGCACTCCCTCACCAAAGCAAGCAAGCAAAGAGGAAAAGTCAGGATCGCCATCCAGCAGCCCTCCAGGAAGGGCAGGTTTGGTTTCTTATGGAGACGGATCTCCTGATTCTGCTCAAAGGTAGGCTTAGATAGTTGTTGAAGAGCTTTAGCTTACGTTATTTATATGCAGAGATGCTGGTTGTTGGTGGTGGGCAGTTCTATAAAACAAACTTGAGAGGTTTTGGGACCTTACTACAATATTTTGACAGTGATGTATGTCTTTCTACTTTTGGATTTTGTGATTAAGTGAAGATTGTGTCGGATCATAAATGGGGACACCCATTTTGGTAAAGTCAGTTTGCGTGCGTTCTGATACCTTGTTTATGTGGGGGGTGAATTGCCCTTTGGTTCTTATGGGCCAACGCGGGCCTGGCACATGGGCCCATGGGTTGTGCCAGGCCACATTGTTGGAGGTGCGGATGGGGCCATGCCATCATTGCTGGGTCCTCTTTGCGCCCGTGCCATCATTGTGAGCACCTTGGGAGCATGATTGGCCGAAGCAATCGATACACTACATTATTATCCACGTACGTGAACTAAAAAAGCAAAGGAAGTATGTACTGAGTCCTTTCTAATCCTCACATCAGATTTGTTGCGAGTGCCCAGTAATGTACAAACAACTGTGAAAACTAGATTTACAAGGTCCGTGGACAATTGTATTTCCGTGTTTTCATTATGGGTGGGAATTTTATCCGGCCTACCCCGGTAAGTTGCCGACCGCAAATAAAGAGAAAATAAGAGGTGCACACCTGAGTCTCAGCTTTATTATTTCCTCCTCACCTAGCCCAACCCCATTGCCCGACGGAAAGAGTGCTCGCCCTACAGCTGACGGGAAAGAGTGTCCACCCTAGGAGATGTCTCTCCGTCTCCTTTGCCCCTAATGCCCACCTCCTCCAAACCCCAAGAACAATCCTGCACCACCAAACCCCTCCAATCAGTCTCTTCAATCTCAAAAGCTTCTTTGTTATATACTAATGAGGTGTGTCTTAAGTCATTAGAGGAGTTGATCGTTGACGATGAAGACACATATTGAGACCTCTTCAGTGCCTTGATCAACATTTGTTGATTGTCCCTAGGTAAGTACTCTGCCTCTCTCTTTTTCTAGCTTTATTAATGGCTAAAATCATTGTTTAGCTGCCTTTCTTCATGCAGAAGTTTGGACTTTTAATTTGGGGTTGGCAATCCAAATATTGCACCTCCTCTCTATATGTGACTTAATTTTTATTTATAATCCCAAAACTCCTATTTTTTTGCGGGGATAGGAATGATATGCACTGTGAATTTTATCCGGTAAAAGAAATTAAGATTTAAATGATTCCCTTCATTTTCAAAATATTTTGTTAGTCACCTATCATTTCTGGTTTCTAGTTTATCAAAATGTTCAATTTATGGGATTGATATACATTTGGCCATTAGACATTTATTAGTTTGCTTCTAATTTTGTTAATAAGGTGTCAGTTCATCCATCTATCATTTTCAAAATATTTTGTCAGTCACCTATCATTTCTGGTTTCTACTTTTTCAAAATGTTCAATTTATGGGATTGATATACATTTGGCCATTAGACATTTATTGGTTTACTTATAATTTTGTTAATATGGTGTCAGTTCATCCATCTATCATTTTCAAAATATTTTGTCAGTCACCTATCATTTCTGGTTTCTAGTTTTTCAAAATGTTCAATTTATGGGATTGATATACATTTGGCCATTAGACGTTTAGGCCTCTTGGTTTGTGTCTAATTTTATTAATAAGGTGTTAGTTCATCCATCTTCTAACCCTTTTTATTTCATCCACTAATTACTATGAGATGGAATCAATTTTCTTTTTGATAGGATATTGTTAGACAGCATGGAGAGAGTATTAGTTAAAAGTGAATATCATCCTAATTAAGAGGAATGTGTAGCATAAAAGTTATGTTCAATAGACAATCCTATTTACAAAGTTTGATGCCTAACTAGTAGTTCACTTGGCTAGCTCTAAAATAGAAGTAGTAATGCATATGACTTTTAAATGCAACTAACAATAGTCCTATCTATACATCATACATTTTTTATACGTAGAAATTATGTTTTTAACTTTTTGAGTGTTGCTAATAAAAAAGCAGGCATAGTTTGACAACTTTCTTTCTTTTAAGTAAAAACATTAAAACAATGCTGAGTTTTATGAGGAACATTATTACGACAACTTGCGTCCTGATATTAAATAGACAAATTATTTGTCACTAGCTACTTTTATTAACACAAACCTTGATTAATCACACAATTCCTAGACCTTGATTCTCTTACTATACTTTTTCTTAACTATGGGATTATGGATATAATGCTAATTATATATATGTTTTATGATATGCAGTCATTCTCTAGATGAAGATGAAATGACAAACGACTTCATATAGGAAATCAAAATCCGTCGCTAGTGAAGTTGTAAAGTCAAATTTATGGAGGTCAATAGAAGGAGACACTTATGAAGGACATGACCAAAGAGGAAAAATAAATGGACAAGAAGATGGGGAGAATTTGGCTAATTTCCAGGAGGACCAATTGACTCGTGTGTTAAAAAGCTTTAAAACACATATTTCATTTGAGATATGGACAACTAAGGTAATTTTTTGTTAACTAATGTCTTCGATAATATGTTTTCAATCATTATGCAACATTCTACATAAATATCTTTATGTTTTCATGGATGTAATAGCTTGCAGAACCTTTATCATACTCATATGCTAAGGGAGTGGAATATAAATGGCCAACATATAGAACCTTTGGTAAGGAAAACTGGATTATTTTCCCTAGCAAAGGTATCCTACAATACTTGTAATAAAGTATGGATTTCTGCCTTAATTGAGAGATGGCATCCTGGAATGAACACATTTCATTTTCCATTTGGAGTGTTAAAGATCACTTTAGATGATGTCCATCAGTTGATTAACATCCATGAGGTGGGAAGAGCAGTGACGACCCCTGAATTTAAAGGTGAGAGACTGGTTAATTTGCGTAGCAGTACATTAGGGGTAAATTTAAATGAAATAAAAGGTGAGCTAGCTGAATGCAAAGGAAACATATCTTAATTTGGGTTGGCTACACGCTAAGATTAGTGAATTACCCGAGGATGCATCTACCGTGGATTTGGAATGTGCTGCTACAACATACTTATTTGGTTGTATTATTTTTTGTGGCAATAAACCCTTCCCATTGGACGTAAAATTGATTAATTCAAATTCATGATATGACTAATATGAAAAACTACGACATACAAGGGCTAATTCCAGTTAAACATAGCTTAGTAACTCATTTTCATGATGTATGTGACATAATTCATACATGAACAATGCTAAGTATATGCAAACATAAGTAATCATACTAATCAACAACCCTACCATGCATGAGATATGGTCTATACGTGTCTAATGAAATCATGTAAGTATAAAGGTAAATGGTCATGTTCATAAATGTGTTAAAACATGTGGAACATGGTTTATACATGATTAATGTAGTATGTGTATTAGCATTCATATTTCAGCATGGTCATACTCTACTAATGTCATGTGAAAGCCATGAAGAAATGATCAAATTTCAATTTAACAATAAGCACAATATCATATCTTGTATAGCCGATTGATTGGCCCAAAGGGGATATTGATCAGGAACAAAGAAACTCAATTTTGTCATTTGGCCGATCAACCGGCCTGTCTAGGAGATCAATCGGCCAAGAGACCTACAAAATAATTCCTTTTCTTGCACAAAATCAAATCGAATTCATTCAAAATTCCATAAAATTTCATAAAACTATAAGTAATCATTATCTAAGCCTTAGACATGATAGACCTAATATAACTCATGCATATCTATGTCAAAACACCATTAAATCATTCATTCAAGTTGCCTAATTTTACACATACATAAACTTCAAGAACATGAATCTACCCACAAACATGGTGTTAATGCAAGTAAAACTTCATTAAACAAAAACCCCTCACCTCAAATCTGACTATAGATCCTTGAATCTCCTCCCAAACTCAAGGAATCTCTACCCAACAAATTAGGTTACATTATCCCTAAGAAAAATTTCAATCTTTCCACCAAATAGAGACTCAAAACCACTAATAGATGGTAAATCTAACATCTTCTTGTGTCCAAAACGAAAATCACAATAGTAGAAGCAAGAAATTCATATATAGGATTTCAAAAAATAAGTAAAAGAATAAACTTCAGAAGAAGAAACCTTGAATCTCAATCAAGAGGAGAAGAACATGGATTTAGGGCAAAATAAAGGAAAACATGGAAGAGATTAGAAAGATTTACCTTCGACTAAGCTTTCCCTTCTTGAGGGGGGGCGGAGTTATCCCAAAACCTCAAAAATCTCAGTCCACCTCAAATGGGATATGACCAAAGTTTCTATTTATATATAGAGCAAGTAAGTGTGCTTAAATGATCCTAACAAAGAAATGTGTACCCACTTAGTAAAATGGACCCCAAAATGAATTTGACAAAGCCCAAACTCATTTAAAATATTAAGGGGCCGTTTAGGTACTAAATTAATTCGGTAGCAAATTAATTTTAAAAATTCACTCCTAAATGTGAATTGCGTTTGGTAAGAGAATTTGTTAGAATAAATTCAGATATCGCGTCAAACCCAATTTTAAAACTTTAAACTGATATAACTCTCTCTCTCTCTTTCGAACTCGGATATACACGTTCTTTGTACCATTACGCTTCTAAATTCGAGCTCTATCAAACAAGATCCCACAAAGGTAAGTAATTTTAAACTTTCAAAGTGGGCCCTACTTATTTATGGCACATTTCTCGAGGCTCAAATCGATATGAGATATAACCGTTGAAAAATAATAGAATATGTAATTTTCAAAACAAGACTAAGAGACTGAATCGATTGAATCACCTCATGAGGTGATTCAACGATTAATGAGGTAATTCAGTCGATTCAAGCCAATTCAGGCTTGAAATGGCCTGAATCAACTTTAGGGTTGAATTTTTAATTCTGCGCAGCTTCTACACACAAACATGATTCTAAAAATTGAGAACCCAAACAACCCCTAAGTTAGGGTTGGTGGCCCAAGAAGTTGGCATGTTGACCGAGATGGTCGTGGGTCCTAGGGTGGGGCACACTTCCTTAATAAAATGAATTCTATAGCAAATGACAACAATTAATGTGGTAACTTGGTGGATTAAGCTTGGAACTAATATTTTCTAACTAAATTCTAAATAAACCTAAGAAAATTCATCATTAAACCAAACCTTCATACAAAAACAAAACAAACAAAAATGGTAAAACTTTATAGTCAACAGAAAACAGTAAAAACTTTATAGTTCTTACATCCTACCTACCATATAAGAATTTTTTCCTCAAAATTTGTTAGTGATTGGCTGTGAGTAGATGAGGATACTTCGCTTTCACTTCATCCTCGAGCTCCCACGTTGCCTCCTCAGCAAAGTGATTTTGCCAAAGGACTTTCACCAAGAGAATCATCTTGTACTTGGGCATCTTCTCCTTCTTGTCCAAGATTTTCACTGACACCGGGGCATAGTTAAGATTGCTCCTGAGCTCCAATGGATTGAAGTCTAAAACAACAGATGAGTCTGATTCATATTTCCATAGAAGAAAAATATGGAACACCTCATGGATGTTAGTAAGTTGTGGCAGTAAAGCCACTCGATGCTCCAATCCATTCAAGGATCTCAAAAGGTTTAATGAACCCAGGAGATAACTTCCCTCTCTTGCCAAATTGTACGACACCTTTCGAAGGTGAGTTCTTCAAGAAAACATGATCACTGACTTAAAATTCTAGATCTCTTTGGTGCTTATCCACATAACTCTTTTGTCGATTTTGTACTATCAGAAGTTGATCCCAATTGAGTTGAATCTTCTTAACCGATTGCTACACAATCTCTAGCCCAGTTAGGAGATGCTCTCTAGCCTCACTCCAATAAAGAGGAGATTGGCAAGGACGTCCATAAAATGCCTCAAAATGTTTCATATTGATGTTAGCCTAGTAATTATTGTTGTAGGAAAACTCCACCGATAGCAAGAGTTGCTCGCAACTACCCTTCCACTCGAAGATGCATGCTTCGAGCATATCCTCCAAAGTCAGGATAGTCCTCTCAATTGACCATCCATCTGAGGATGATAAGCTGAGCAGAGGTAAGTTGTTATCCCCAAAGACTTCTAAAAACTTTTCCAAAACCTTGACATAGAATGAGAATCTCTATTGGAAAATATAGATATAAGAATTGCATATAACCGAACAATCCCCTTCACATAAAGCATTGCAAACATGTCCAATGAAGTAGTCATCCTTATAGACATGAAGTGAGCAAACTTAGTAAGTTGATCAACAATAACCCACACCGCATCATTGCCACTTAGTAATCTAGAAAGCCCTGATACAAAGTTCACAGTCACATTATCCCACTTCCACTCTAGAATAGGTAGAGGTTATAACATGCCTCCTAGATGATGATGCTCAACTTTCACTTGCTAACAAACCAAATACTTGGACACAAATGAAACAATGCCCCTCTTCATTCTACTCTACCAAAAGATTTGTTTCACATCATGGTACATCTTAGTTCTCCATGGATGAACGGAGAACCTAGAGTGATATGTCTAAGAAATAATACTCTCCTGCAACTCTAGAGAATTTGACACATAATTGAAAATTAAGCTTCCATAAGCCCTTTCATCAAAGTCAATTACCGTTTTTCCTTGCAACTTAGCTTTCATCGCTTGAATTTCCTTATCCTCCTTTTGTGTTTCAACCACCTTATCCACCAAATCGGAACTTATGAAAAGATAAGCAAACCACTTGCTTGTTTCTTCTAAAACTATCTTATTTTTTAGCTTGATGACCACTTTATACAAAAGCGATTTTTGCACCCACACACAAGCTACCAAAGTTGTCAATTTTCTATTTAAGGCATTCACCACTACATTAGCTTTTCTTGGATGATAGAAAATAAAAAATTCATAATCCTTAAGGAATTTCAACCATATTATTTGTCTCATCATGTTCAAGTCTCTTTGAGTGAAGAGATACTCCAAACTCTTGTGGTCCATGAACACTTCAAACTTTTCACCATAAAGGTAATACCTTCAAATCTTCAATGTAAAGACCATTGCCGCTAACTCCAAGTTACGTGAAGTATCACAATAGACAATAACACACAATTGAAGTTTTTCTATAAAGCATCACTATAGATAACAAATCTTCCACTTCACAAAGGTAAAGCTAAGACCAGTGCTGAAGTTATCTTCTTCTTTCACCATTAAAAATATTAATCACATGCTTGACTTTATTTAAATTTCTCATTCTTCCTTGTCAACTTAATCATAGGAGTCGCAATGTAAGAAAAGCCTTTGATGAACCTCCGATAGCATCCTACGAGACCTAGGAAACTCCAGACTTCAGAAGCATTCTTAGGTTGCTCCCACTTCAAGACTGTTTCAACCTTAGCTGAGTCCACTGCTACACCATCTTTAGATATGACATGATTTAGAAATTACACTTCCTTCAACCAAAATTTATGCTTGTAATACTTTTTATAAAGCTTGTGATTTCTCAAAGTTTGTAAGATAATCCTTAAGTGCTTTCCATGATCTTCCTTGCTAGCTGAATAAATCAATATGTCATCCACAAAGATGATGACAAACCGATCCAAAAAATGCAGGAAGACTTTGTTCTTCAAGTTCATAAAAGATGACATTGGTGAACCCAAAAGGAATAACTCATAGTGCCCATAACATGTTGTGAAAGCAGTCTTAGACATATCTCTGGGTCGAATACAAAGTTGATGGTAACATGACTGCAAATCAATCTTAGAAAATACTTAATCCTAATAAAATTGATCAAACAAATCATCAATACGTAGCAAAGGATGCTTGTTCTTGACTGTGACCTTATTCAGTATTCGATAATCAATAAAAAGCCTAAGGGAACCATCCTTCTTCCTGACGAAGAAAATCGGTGCGCTATAAGAAGATGCACTAAGCCTGATGTATCCCTTTTCCATCAAATCCTGCAACTGGGTATTAAGTTCTTTCAATTTTGCTAGAGACATGTGGTGTGGAGGTTTAGAAATAGGAATGGTACCTGGAAGAAAATATATATTGAACTCAATCTCTCTCTTAGGAGGTAATCCTGACAAGTCATCTGGAAATACATCCGCAAACTCAGATACCGCAGGAATATTCAAGAGGAGCTAATGTCACACCCTTTATCGAGATGTTCGCAAGAAAAGTCATGTACCTAATATTGATCCATTTCCTGCCTTAGAAGAAGACACCATGAACTTGCTATTAACCCATCTCATGCCCTGAAAAACAAAATGCTCGATGTCTGGCAAAACAAACACAAATCTCTTTCTCGATAATCAACATGTCTATGATAAACTAACATCATGTTCATGCCTAAAATCACATCAAAATCAATTTTAGGCAAAATAATTAAATTAGTAACTAACTATGCCCCTCAATCACCTTGGGAACCTTCTCAAGAAACTCCTCTTCTCGAAGAAAAGATGAAGGAGTTGACACATGCAAAGGAGTTAACAATAACTTTTGTTTGATATTAAGCTCTCAATCAAAAATAGGTGAAATGAAAGAATGCAAAGAACTAGTATCAAACAACACTCTAGCATAGTAGGAGGAAATTTTAAGCATACTTTCCACAACTGCCGATGCATTAGCTGCCTCATGAGCTAAGATAGAAAAGACCTTCCCTTGCTTGTCTTGCTTCTTTTGCCAACCACCATGCTGACCACCTTGCCACCTTGGTCCTTGATTCTTGGGAGCTTGCTGGTGCCTTGGGATTTCACCCTGAGTGTCAAGGACAATCATTCTTGTATTGCCCTTTCTGCCAACACTTATAACAAGTCATGTTCACGCTTTTGTTTCGACGACCAGGTTGTACATTACTGTTGTTGTTTCTGCTAAAGTTGTTACCACGAGGCTTCTGATTGAACTGACCTTGGGAATCACCTTGCCTAATATGCTTAGGCTACTCTTTCTTCTTTTGATAAGGCCGTGGAGGTCTTGAGGACTTCCACCAAAGTCCGATACTAGAAATGAACTACTTGACCTCTTATGCATGACTTCAACCTATCCTCGAACTTTCTTGCTCGCTTGTATTTGTCACTGAAGAAATAAGGGAAAAAACATTCTAACTCAATGAACTTAGTCTCATAAGCAAGAATAGTTATAGAATCTTGTTGTAGATTCAAGAACTCCTTATACTCTCGCTGCACATGCTGAGGAAAATATTTGTTGTCAAAGACGGATAAGAACTCTCCCCAAGGAATGTCGTCTCTACCATGGAATCTCTGCCTCTCCATGGAAAGCCAACACAGTTGTAGTCCACCCTCAAAAGTGAATATGGCTAGGTGGGTCTTCTCCTCATTTGAGCACCACCTTGCACTAAAGTTCTTCTCTATGTAAAGCTTCTAGTTATCCATTTCAGTGGGGTTCATCGTACTTAAAAACTAGGAGGATTTAGTTTCTTAAAGCCCTCCAAGTTCAGGTGCTTATGCCCACTAATAGCTTGCTGAGACTCCCTGACTTGAGTTAACCTATCAATGGCAGTTAACACGTTATCCACCCATGGGTCTCTAGCCGTCTAGCTATTGTTTGCACCTATATAATTTGGTCCAACCATCTACAATGCAACTAGACATTGAGTCTCAAGATCTAACACTAAGATCAAATAACACATCACACAAACAAGCAACAAAATTATTAACTAACGATATTAACATCTCTAGCATTGTCTAAAGTGTTTTATTACCTCACTCTCTATTATACCTTATTGGTGATGCTCAAATTTCCTTATTCTCACTTGCTTTTTGAATGAGTTGTGCTCAAATACCAAAAAATTTACTTATCACATTGTCACGCCCGAGGTTTTTCCTTACATTTAATTAAAAACTTTGCTAATATTTTATTTTGAAATACCGACGTAAATCAAAAGAACCAACAAAATTCAAATAGTGTGAAAACAGTTTTCATAAATTAATTCATCATACGAGAAAACTAACATTCTCATGCGTGACCCGAAACGAAAACATAAAAGTAAAATTTGCCATAGCCATGGGCTTTCAAAAACAAATACCTCCCAGGCCTTTATGAATACAAGTTCTTCAACAGTCTAAGTTTTAATTCATACATATTTGCACAAGTCCAGAAAATAAAATATTTCTCTCACCTTAATCAATACACGAAATCGTGACACTAAAAACCACAGAGCCTCACAATGGTTTCACTGCACTCCCAGTTGAGGAAAAAGAGTCTACCACCAGGAATAATCTCATCCAAAAAGTTGTCGATCAACCTACAAAAGCCTCCGAACAAAGGGGCTAAAAAAATAGGGTGAGTGAGTATGAAAATACCTAATAGGGGAAATAAATCAATGAACTTTGTAAGTTCATACATAGATGCATTCATGCAACCACACATGAAGCAAGAAGTATGCATCATAAATAAAGTATCTTACACAAATACAATTGTACTGGCTAAACTCTTGTGGAAAACTCTTACACTTACGCTTACACTTACACTTACTGTCTGAATCAAAGTCTCACCAACTTACTCATGCAATCGTACACTTACACTTACAACATCCACATACTCGTACGACCTTATTCATACGAACTTACTTGTATGACCTTACTCGTACCATCTTACTCTTATAGCATACCCTTACTCTTACCGTCTTCCTTAGAAACTTA
Organism: Saururus chinensis; assembly: GCA_035235625.1. NCBI lineage: Eukaryota > Viridiplantae > Streptophyta > Magnoliopsida > Piperales > Saururaceae > Saururus > Saururus chinensis. The sequence continues at coordinate 18,043,608 of CP141149.1, read as the reverse complement.
CACTTACACTTACTCTGGATCTTACACGTACAATTTACTCAAAATCTGAAACATACAACTTACTCTTACTTCCGATGCTGGAGCTTGTTGATTGTAATGAGCTTCAGTTGTCGGTATTATTGGAGCAACTAGATGCTATGAACTTTTCCAAAGGCAAGGCACACCTATGCTCATGGGGGACAAGATCAAACAGGTAAGAGTAGATCCATGATACTACTTACCTGAGTGTGCAAATGTCTACTCTCTGGGGCCATACGGTGCCAACAAGGTCCATACAGTGCCACTCTTGGGCAGGAATCTTACAATGCCACCCTTGGCAGAACATACAATGTCATCAGTAGGCCAAATACATACAGTGCTCACAAAGGGCGGAAACTTACAACGCTCTCAACAGAGCATCAAATGTTTGGGCCGAAATACAGCACCAAGACTAAATCCAGCAGGATAACGCTATGGCCTAAAACTAAAACAATTCTCCAATTTCATCAAATCCAACATTCGCCTTTCAATCTTCTGTCTTTCCTCGCCCGACATACAATCACAGTTTCCACGTCATAGCCCACGAAGTACCCCTTCGCCAAACTTACAATCAAACACTTCTACTCGTGCCCATCAATCACATACCACTAGTCCACAACAAAAATGACATGCTCTGGTCACATGCATACGATTCATAACAACTTACTATGTGCCCTTAGTCTTCACTAACATATGCACACAATTCACATACATACAACATGCTTTTATAATCAGCATAGTCATGCAAAACATTAAATTATAAACTCCTAGCATGCTACTACACAATCAAAGCATGCTATAATGAAATTATGAGTTCAAGGTCCCCTACCTCATAATCCACATGAGTTTGATGACAAGCAAACGACGGTGGCGGCGTTGATAGCGGAATAGGCGGCCAAAAATATCGCACTTAGAGAGTTGTTGTCCCGAGGATTTTCAGAGATGCTGGAATTAATCTTGATAAGGTTAGATTAATTGCACTCAAAGCATAAGACTGGTTGCACTAGGGCGACCGGACACAAGGTTGTGCCACTAGGGATGGCAAAAGCGACCACAGAATAGGAGGTGACTAATTAGAGGTTGGCCAACAGTTTAAAACACTTGTTGGCCACAAACGTTAAAATAGACCATGGATTACCTCTAGCGGCAACAATTCTACATTGTCAAAGCCTCACAACATAGCGGAGCGCTTGGTTGAGTACTCACGGACATAGCAGGGATAGATGAGAGCTTTAATGGCCATATTGCCTAGTGGTGGAGTCGTTTCATCATCATATGCTGCAAGGGTGGTGCCTTTAACCTAAACTGCACGCATAACACAAACTTGCATGGAAAAAGGGAACCATAAGGGGAAGGATAGATTGTCGGTGGTCCCCAAACAAACTTGAGGGCATTAAGCATCAGAGAGAGTGGCTGACAAAGGCGGCAACAATTCTAAACGCTGCCCACAACCAAAACAACGGACGTACAGTCGTGCATCAAGCACGGCTTACAGTGGAGAGTATGGGCACGACAGCGGTCGAGCCTTCGATGACCCGAGTCCAATGGCTGACAATATTACTTCCCCTTGGAAGGATTTGGATTCGGGGACTCTTTCCCTACAAGTTCTGGGTTGTATGTAATAGGAAGTGAGGGAGGGTGCATAGGTAAATTCGAGCCAGAGATACTGGCCCTTGCCGTCACTGGGCTGGGGCAGAGCCCATGTCGATCAGACATATGGCCCAAGTCCACACAACGTCAGGCGGGACACTAGGTTGGCCTTAGGCTGAGGTGGATCACTCGACAGTGGTCAGAGGTGTACCCCAAAGTTTAGGGGTGTCTGGTGTGTGCAGAAGATGTGCAAAGGAGGCCGGGAGCGGTGACCCTTTCCTGTTATTGGGTCAAGCCAACATCCGCAGCTGTCTGCGATAGAGTAGTCGATCAGAGAATTGAAGAGACCCGATTTAACTGGGGTGACAATGCACCGAGTTGAGACAGCAGACACGCATCATTGAGCTACGAATAGCCATACATGGCCGAGGGTTACACTTGGAAGAAGACGACACCTGGCAGTCACCGGATTGTGGCAAGTCAAATGGACATCAGTGTGATGACGTCTGACAACGGAGAGTGGACCCCACTAGAGAAAATGGCAAATCTTTCTCTAGAATGGGTCAACCAATCGAGCAAAATGGGACCGATTGGGGTAAGGGAGGCAAGACCTCGGCGCCTTGTCGTTGTCGGCTTAAGGTGGCATACCGAAGGTGAATCGGTGATTTGCGGACGAAAGCAGAAACATAAGTCAGAAGACTACGGCGGAATTTTTGTCTGGATAGAAATTGGGCAGAGGAAAGGGATAAAGGGAAATAGTGATTCAGGCCAGGGGTTGGCCGAAGGCGGTGGTATTTCCATCACCATGCCAATGTAGGTCCATAGACCAAACACCGGCAGCTAGCCACCGGCGGCACAGTTGGTGGCCACAACACAGAAACAAAGCAAAACTAAAAACGGAAACATGCTCTATCCGAATCGAAATTGAACAGAGGCTGAGGGAGGTGGCGGCCAGGGTGACAACCTTGCCATCGCCGGGCTGGAGGAGGGACTAAGGGCAGTCGTGGTGGCCAACCACATGCGGCCACAATACATAGTGAAGAGAAAAAAAAAACTAAGGCAATGGAATTTTACCTCATGGTAGCAAAGGAGAGGCGGGGAGGCCGGGACGACAGTGGTAAAAGGTGGTCATGGCCGGGGTGAAGCCTTGGCGGCGGGATGGCGGCCATGCAGGTGGGGACGGTGGCTGATTGGGCGAAAAATTCTCAAAAACGGTCACCGGGCCAAAAATGGGAAATGGGAGGAAGAGGCGGCAGTGGCCGGCCAGGGAGGCTGCAGCGGTGTCGCCAAGCCGAGGCCGGCTGGGCCGAAGCCGGCAGCCACCGGTGGCGCCGCCTTTGGCCTCACACAGTGAAGGGGCTGCCTTTGGCCTCACATAGTGAAGGGGCTGCCCCTTCCATTCACTGTACAAAGTGCGGGTCGGGCATGCCTCAGTGCGCCCGCAGAGCGCCCGATCCGCTTTATTTTTTTTCTTTTTTTTTCCAGTTCTCGTTCGTGTTGCGTCCTTTTCTCTCCCATTTTCGCGCCAAAAATTTCTGTGATGTGTCAAGGTCCATGACCTGCGACTAAACACCACTCCCGACTTTTATGGTCACGAATATTATAAATACAAATACGCCGATGCGTCAAATTTCTTCGTTAAAAATACGAGTAGAAAACTACAGAACATTGCAGAAATTACAGAAATATGCAGAAAAATTACAGAAAAATCGAGGATGTTATACATGTACAACCATACCCCTTGACCCGAACCTAGTCTAAAGAGATATGACAAAGATGTGATGAAGTGAATACTAACCCAAAGCTGGGCTAGATCGAAGTACACATCACTCAACTTTGTACAAAAGCAACTAGAGAAGATAAAAGAAATTAATTGAAGTCTCTTGGTCATTCATATACTCACATAAGTCTCATAAAAACATAATAAGTCTTAAGCCTAAAAAGGCAACAAACATTTTTAAGCCATCAAATAAGCCTCTCCCATAACATATGAAGTGTCACAAGTTGTAACATAAGTCATCAATAGTCTATCCCAAGACATATAAGAGTTATCCCCCACCCCAAGTACATCTAATCGCCTCTATGCTTGTAAAATAGATCATCCTGATCACCTGTATAACATGAACATACAACCCAAAACAAAATAATGCAAATGGGGTGAGTTTAGCTTAGTAAGGATTTGAAAACATAAAGCTCACATTAACACTCAGATATCATAACATAAACCGTCACACATATAACCTCTACTCCATTAAAATCCAAACGCCAAAGTCAACTTATGTTTAAGAATTCTCTATTGATGTTTATACATAAAAGTGACTTTAGTCTCAACATGATGTGTGCAATTTTTTAAAATCAGAGAATTACAACATCAAGTAAAAGGAAATCAAATTAATCTTCAATCTACTTGGTGTATCCTTCTTTAGTTAGGGTATATTTGTCTACTAATCATGTTACTTTTCAGTTTAAAAGAAAATTAATCTCAATATGTCTCAAGAGTTGAACTTATCAAAAACCAAGAACAAAACCAATTACAAAACCAAGCAAAAGCTACACCAATTTTTTTGTATTTTTTTCATATTAATTTTTTTTATATTTTTAATTCAAAACTTATGGATTAAAAACATATAAAAATAAAGTAAAATGTGATAAAACAAAAAAAAACATGAATGTCCAAATGATCCAAAGAATTAAGTCATGGATATAAATCAGAATCTCTTACTTAGAGATTTTAGACTCCTTAGCATTGCCTAGTCATCCAATCCTAAGGTCCCTAAACCTAAGGTAGACTTCCTCGTCCCATCAATTTGAGATCTAAAGTTCTCTAAGACATCTTTTCTAATATAAATTTGAAGAGTTTTCTTCATATTTTATTGAGTAACATTCTTTGGTGTAGAATTTAGTGTGTGTTTTCTAATCCATGTGTTTTTTTATTGAGATTTCTTATAATATGAAATAATTTATTTCCTCTTCTTAGGCAAATTATTCAAGTATGAAGCACTATAACTCTCTTTAGTTTTTTATTTATTTATGACACATTGACAAAGATAATTTATGTTGTGTTTCATGGCTTGAATTTGTCTAATTGAGAAGGACTTATGATGATCACTCTTTTGATGTTTCTTCATATGGTTAGACTTTGAAGTTTGCTTCCTAGGAGGATTATTAGATTTTGACATATTATCAACTTATGAAACAACCTTTCCAGTTTGCATGGATTGTTTAATTTTGACAAACTTAGTGACACCTTTGGAACTAGTAGAATTTGACTCTCAAAACCCTAGTCCTAGTTTATCACTACTATCTTGTTAATGTATAAAATTTTGTCCAACTTCTCTTGCCCTAAAGTGATAGATTTCAATTTTTCTTGAGAAGTCTTCAAATCACTCCCTAGATCTTAAATTTTCTTCATATTAGACTTATTTGTCTCTACTCTTTCAAGAACTTCATTCTCTGAGAATTGTATCTTGTCTAAAAGATTATTTTTCTCATATTTGAAGACATTAACTTTTTTTATTAGTAGACACAAGTTTATCCTCTAAAGATCTAGATTTTTTTTCTCTTTCTTAAGTACACTCTTCAAAGTTTGAACCTTTTTTCTCTAGTTCTTCTTTATCTTTAACCAATTGAAATTTTTTAATAAAAATATATTCAATTGTCTCCGCATTAGCTTTGACAAATTTCTCTAACTTCTTACACTTTTTATTTGATTCAATGGCTTGTTTAAAAAGACTTTCAAAATCCAAATCCCTATTATCACTAGAAGAATAAAAACTAGACATGATGAAACAAATAAACACAAGTAAACAAATTTAACAAAACACACCTTTTTGAAAGAGCAAGCAAGATAATGTGCACTAACATGCCAAATTAGATTGATATCATAGAGCAAAATTAAATTTTTAATAATTAAATCTCAGTTGCCACTTATAAGCTTAATATCCGTATAGAAGAATATAGTGGTTACTAGATTGCTCCTAGTCCGATTATCTACGAAGATAAAGACTACGAGTTCTAACCTATTTTGCGCAAAATTAATTTTTATACGTAGCATACCTCACTCATGTTGTATCAATCATTCAAACCATAAGCATTTAATTTATACATAAACACATTAATTAAATATAAAAAATATAAACTCTGGTAAAAAACCACTTCCACACTAGAACTAAATCAATGCACTATTAGCAAGCAAGACAATTTATATTTACACAAACAAATCACCAACTTTTGTTTTGGCTCTAATGGAAGCTCATCTTATTTAAATCTCCACAAATCTTTGTTGTTGTTAGCCTTCAAGTCTTCTCCTTCAAGCACTTGAAACTTTCTTCTTCCTTCTTCCATTGTCTTTGTCTTCTTTTAGCCTTCAACAAACACCTTTTATTGTATTGACTTTGGCCTCTTTAGAAATCTTCCATCGAAGATATGTTGTAACTCTTTTAAAATCTATGTGTAAAATATCCTTTTAGTTGTGGAATATCTTTATGAATTCATCATTAATCTTTAACTCAAAGCTTCATGTGAATCCTTCTTAGAAAATAATGTGCAAAAGGTATTAGACCATTTTTCTCTAATCTCCTTTAGGTTTTTCACTATCAAATTTTGTGATTTCTTAACTCTTATATAACTCCTTAAGTCAGTTTAGGTCTTTAACTTAAATAAAGAAATAAATTGAAATCAGAATAGTTTAATTATGGTAACCTGTCCTTGAAGCAATTGATCGTTCCAAACAATGATTGATCGTTCACTATTTGTTTTGTACACAATATTTCAAACGATCAATCACTTTACAAGAGCGATCAATTAATAACTCTTGGATTTGTTTTACACAGAGCGTAGTCAAGTGCCCGATCGATTGTGTTTGTTCTTCATATTGTCCAGCAATCAATCATTCTGTCTACATTTTGCCCTTTTGCCTTAAAACCTTTTGGAACCTCTGAAATTACTTTTGAAACATGTTTAAGTGATTTTAGTATGCGAATGTGATCTAAATAAGCTTAAAAAACCTTCAATATTCTTCACTCTTCTGTCTTAGTCAATAAGAATGCATTTGTTCTTATTTTTTAAGTCTGTCAATTCCAAATCTGACTCGACAACAACAACTTTAAATTAGATTCTAAGACTAAATGTATACACAAGGTTTCTAGGCGTAACTTTGACAAAGAAATTAGCTAATAACCTTGACATATGACTCATATGTTTTTATAGTAGACAATTATGCAGATATGACTAACAAAAACCAAGCCATTAGCCTGTTTAGAAAAAGTTGTAAGATATAAAACAGTTGTAAACAAAGATGATGGCGATGATAGGTTGAGATGGGAAAACGAAAGTAAAAAGTGTAGCCTTCTCACCCATATATCTTCATGAGGAAGCCATCTTCAATGAGATGTGGAGAATGTAGAGCTGGGAGCCTGAAGAGAAGGCGAGCGAAGATGATGAATAAGTTATATATAGAGAAGATGATGAAAATGGGAAGAATAAATCACAACAAGGAGAAGGTGGGAGATGGAGAAGGATGAAGGGGCTGGTAGTGGGAGATGGAGAAGTGTAGAGGTGGGAGTTTTGTTGCAGTCACAACCATGGTTTTCCGTCTCAGATCTCGGTCTCGTCTTGGTAGCCCAAAGAGATGAGATCTCGAAGAGATCGTGTAAAACAATAGCAAGCGTTCAGGTGATTGTAAAAAAATAGTTAACATATTTCTCAATGTAGGTATATATTATTATGGACAAATATTGATACAAATATTAAAAGATTATAAACTTATGAGATTACTCTACAAAAATTATGTAGAGTAAGGAAAAAATATAATATTTATTAATGATGCAAAATGAGAAATATTGAATAGAAATATTGTTTATGTAAAAAAATCAAAACCTATTTATGCTGAAAATTTCGTGGCTCTGAACTAATTTTGATCTCCACGATGAATTTTTATAGGGTTGTATACTTGGATTTGGAAAGAGTCCTAGTTGAAGTTAAAGGTTTGAAGATACCTTTTTTAAGTACTTCTTGGCCATCTTCGACTCTCGATTTGTCGACAGTTACTATTAACAATCCTTCTAAAATTTGGAACGGAAGCCCGATCTCGTATCCGAATTTGGAATGGAAGTTCGATGTCATTGGATCTCCGCAATCTCGGTGAAATCTTGCCGATATTAGGAATTTCATCTTTACCAAGTCTCGTCCAAATCTCGCTGAGACGGCGAACCATGGTCACAACATGAGGACGTAAGGAAGAATGGGTGGGACATGGTTAAGTCTAAACATGGTTTGGTTAATCATTAAAAAAATCTGCTTTGGAGCTGAACATAATCACACCATCACATTACGGCATCATACGGAGGGAGACGTGAGGGTGAAGGCAAAACGATCATAAAAGGATGCCAATATAAAAATCAATAATTTCTGTGAAAAAGACTTAAAAATCAAAATTCTTGTCTCAATGCCCTGAACTTTGATAAAACCTTCTCTATATTCTTAAGTTGCTAAAGAACAGTCTTTAAGGGACATTCAAGCTCTTCTAAAAAAAAATCATAAAATTCGGCCCATTCATGTAGAGTTAAGTTTGGCCAGTGTCGTCTGACCTCAAGAAATTCAGCCCATTCAGTCACATGGGCCCAAAATTGTGACAAACGCGGACCCCTCTGGGGACCCAAATGATAGGCCCGCACCTCTCTCTCTCCCCTCCTGAATTTCGTCTCTGAACATTAGAGAGAGAAGGGGCGACCACAGAGAGAGATCTCGAGTACAAATTGCAGGAGATGCGGTGGGGGCGGCTTCAGTCCTTGGCCCCACGGCGATTGGCCGTCGCCCTACGCCCGCGCCAATCCCTGGCTGCCCTCCGGCGCCTCTCGCCACTGCCGCCGGTGTGCCTGTTTCCAAGCTCATTCCCTCATTTCTCCCACCAGGCCACCTCCGATGCCGGTATCTAGCTCACTATTTCTCTCGCCTTTCTTCTTCGGTTCTACCTGATCCTGCTCGGCTGATCCTGTTTTTGCAGGTGATTTGAGAAGAAAATGTGTTTGTACAGATAAGGCTGTGTCGCCGCCGGGGAAGAAGAGCCTCGAGGATGTAATGCCGATCGCCACTGGGCATGAGCGGGAAGAACTCGAGGCCGAGCTTGAGGTACTAAATTGCGCCTAGAAAAATGGAAACTTTTTTCAGTTGAATTTTAGGATTGGATGCTGGCGTTGTTTCAATCACCCCCGTATGCTGATTTTCGTATTTTGTTATCGAACTGTGTTTGTGTAGGGGAAGAAGCGGTTTGATATGGACGCGCCTGTGGGTTATTTTGGAACAAAGGTGAGCCGAGCGGATTTTTTTTTAGTAGTCGCGATTGCTAATTACTCTGAAATGTTTGCTGTTATTTTAAATTGCTCTTTTTTTTATATGATTGTCATTGAATTCTACCAACACCTGTATTTTTTAATGTGGCATTAATCTCAGTGCTGGGTTGCATTGGATTGATACGCTCTTGCTCCCTTTTGTTGGTTATTTGTTGCACTTTTTTCATAGCAGCATAACTGTCGGCACAAATGATCTTTTTTTATTCAAGTGTTTCGTTTGCATTGTGTGACGTTCTGTGAACTCTGCCTTTCCATGTGGTATGTCGTAACTGGTACTAAATCCCAAAGCGAGTTTGGAAGTCTGAATTCTTTCTTATTAGTTCAATACCGTTTACTGTTGCATTGTGATTGGAGCATTCATTATACATTTGCCGCTTTCTGTTTTGAAATCTTGAACATCTTTTTCACATAAAAAAGTTTTTTTCCTATATTTCGTACTTTCCTTCCGTTGGACAATTACTATACTTATTAAAGCTGTATATCTTGGCATTAAATTTTAAATGCTGTTTCTCTGTTATTCTGAGAACCAGTTTGACACTAAACCGTAAATATAGTCTCTCTGCCTCTCTTTAGTTGTTTGGCACAAGTTCTATTGAATTTTAATGGCTTTAATAGTAGCAGTTGTGCTTTTAGCTCTTCATTTTCTGTTCAGTAAAATGCTTTGACCATTAATTTTGAAAGGGACTGGGTGGTTCTTGTTGACCATTGATAGCTCTGTCACTAATGTAGAAATCGTGATGTGATCATGGAGGTTTTCTATTTTCAACGGTGTGACTCAATCAAAAACTAAAGTTGCAAGGCAACAAATAAAACATTATATAAAAATGTGAAACATAATATTGTTGGCAAAGTTGAGCAACTTAAGTCTATAATATTGATACTTTTCAAACAAATAAGAAAAATGATCAAGATTAGAAAGAAATGAAGTGAAATAAAAATAGAATTTAGAAATAAATGCCACATTTGGTTATCCAGCCTTTGTTGAGCTGGTTTGATCTCTCCTCAGAAAGGTTGGAGGGTGAATTTCATCGTCTTATTGCATGGGAAGGTGTGCGAGTCCTATCTATAAATAATAATAATAATAATAATAATAATAATAATAATAATAATAATAATAATAATAATAATAATAATAATAATAATAATAATAATAATAATAATAATAATAATAATAATAATAATAATAAATAAATAAATAACTCATTTGCTGGAGAGACACTTATGAAGTGTGCCTTAAAGTGAGGCATCTGCCTGAGAGGGCCTCAAGCAAATGAAGCATGTACCTTTTGCATGTGATGCTCCATAATAGATGTGGATGTTTTTGGCCCTCTTCACCTTCTTGTGAAAGCTAAGTTCTCATGTGTTTTCGGAATGAAAATTGAAGGGGTGGAGGTGAGACAATAGGGAAGGCAAGATGACACGGTCAATTGGGTCGGAATGGTTATGAAAGATCAAATTTTTTTTTGCAGAAGTGGGATTCGAACTCACGAAGTTGTGAAGCCCATTTAGAATACTTACCACTAGGCTGGACTTGTTTTGATGTTTATATGTCTATATCTATTATATTTAAATATCTACATTATAACATACCAGGAAAATACTTGTTCACCGCGGGAGGGATTCGAACGTAGGACGTATTTGTCGTACCATGTACACTTTACCACTAAGTTACGATTGTTTTGATTACATATTCTGTAAATATTATATTTAATATAATATTTAAGAAAATGGGTCAACCTGGGTTAACTCGCGGTTAAACCAAGTCAACCCGGCATGGTGACCATTCCGAGTCAGTCACCGGGCCGGTTTTTAAAACACTGCTAAATATAACTTATGAAAATTGCAAACAACTCCCTAATTACACATCTAAATAATTGATTAAGCAACTCTAATCTCTAATAGGCTTCCATAATATTCTATTACTTCAACATCACTTATCGTTTATAATTAAACAAGTGTACAAGGCAATTGTATTAGGATGAGTATTAAGGGTTGTCAAACCTCAAGGACGGATGAATTATTGTTAGATCTAACAAAAAAGTTTCTTGATGATTGTAACTTAAAAGAACTTAAAACTATAATTAAATAAAGGAAGTAATCAACTAGAGTAAACGAAAAAATAGCAATATAATGGCAAGTACTTAGGAAATCGACTCCACTATAGCATCATAACAATTTCTTAATTTTTAACTTAAATCTTATGTAAATATGAACAAGTATTCTTCACTACAAGCAAGAATTACTTTAGAGAGAATCATTGATAACTTCATGACATGAATTATTTTTAATATAGAACAAATCATCTACACTAATCTAAACTATAGGCATGACTTGTCTAATCTTAGCATAAACCATTTAATTAGTTAATCATATAAAAACCATCTCATTTGAATTACAAAAATTAGAATCAATATGAATCTCAAAACTATATGAATCTATCATCTATAATATAGTAAATCAACGTAGAATTGAATAAACATGAAAAGCTCCTTCATTAAGAAAGAAATATTTATTATTCACAATTAAGATCTAAATTAAAAGGAAAAGGAAATGAAACTCATTTATAGTTTTATCAACTCCTAAGTAAAAGAAACCTATCCTTGCATGGTTAAAGAAGACTCTTGAATCTCCATTGAAGTCTTTGAATATTTTTCCATCTTCTCCCTATTGCTCTTTCAAAAAGTTGGTTGGAATCCCTTACTTTTGAGTCCTATGTGTCTTTATATAGGCATAAGTCGTAGGAAGAAGTCTAATTAGAAAATGAGTCAAAACCGTCTTAAAATAGGAAACTGCATGTTGAACCAATCAATCACCCTAGCTGGCCGATTGATCGGGAACACTGTATGTGAAATCCAATTTCCTTCATAGCAGATCAATTAGTCTGGGAGGCCAATCGATTGCAGACACCGATTTTGCGTCAAAATTTTCAATGTTAGCCAGTTCAATTCAAAACATCACACATATATTTCCTAACCTAATTAACCCTAATTTTTAATTATTTAAGTTATATTAACTCTTATACAAGACTAGAAAATAGAACAAATAAGGGTTAAAATGACGTATAAATTATACCTATCAAGCACCTCATCCTTGAGGTGGTCTTTGTGTCTTACATCAATGGGTGGGCAACGGCACAGATAGTTCGTCCAAGAAAGCATCCAACAAATAGAAACAATATGCTTCTTGCTGGCACGGGCTGATACAGACCCAAACACGGCCCCAAAGGGCTTTGTGTAGACATAGTGTTCTGAGCCAAAGGGGCTGATGCAGGGTTTCTCTTAGATTGAAGTTTTTGGAAGAGATTGGTACAAACTTTCTCCATCCTCTGCTCAGAATATGCCCTATCTCCAACTGATCTCTACTATGAATGGTGCCTTAAGCATTTGGACTCATTTTCTCATGCCATTCTACAGCGACGACGAGTTCGATGTTAGGTGCGTGTTGTCCCTAAGATGCTTATTTATTGGCTCCACCAGCCACCTGAGGTGCCACGTGGTTGGTGCAGGATGATTTCTGATAGCGGTTTCCAGATTGGTTGCTTTGAGACTAAGGTGTATGCAGAAAGTAAGGGGATGTTGTGATGTACACGAATCCCATTATTAGTGTGCAGGGGCCAAACTCTATGTTCTGCCAATTGCCTGTTCCTTCTCCTTTTCATCTCATTCCCTTAAATCCTTTCACTTTTTCTCTGGCCCTTTTCATTAACCCTTTCTAAAATCGAAATTTCTTCCCCCTATCATCCGTATTCCTCCCCTTTCGTACCTCCTTTGCTCCGCACTTTGTCCATCTTCCTTATTACGTAGTGGCAATTGCTGCATTCACACCACACCCTTAGGTGCACCTCAAATACACCTTCTTCAGCCTTTTTCTGAGTGTTGTTGATTCTCATATCAGGGACGTTTTTAAAGTAGGTAATTTTTATTGGATTGGTCTTTCAGTCAGTAATGTGCCTTGAAAGCCCTTTCAACCATGTCTCTGACTGTTGATTTTATTTAATTTTTCAAGTGAGGGCTTTCTTCCAATTGTTAAATCATTTTTTTGAATTCTAAATTAGTAGTGACTGTTCTTTGTTCATGCAATTGACTTCCTCCTTTCTTAATTTCTAACTTTCTGTTGCAGTAAATTTTTTAAATATAAATTTCCTGATTTAGTGGATGATTTCCTAAATGAGCGAAAATAAGGCCATTGTTACAGCTATTTGTTATAACCCTTCCCTTTAAACTATAGGTTATTAGGCATCGTTATTGCTGTAGTTTCCCTTCTTCAGAGTTTCTTAATTTAGGATTACTTCTTAATTAGATTTTCTAAATTTCATAATTAGGGTAGTATCTTAGTTGGTTGCTTTCTTAGTTTAAGACTTCTATTGATGCCTATAAATACGTAATCTTACTCCTTGAAGAAAAGCAATGAGAATTCGGAAGTAGTTCAGTCTAATTATTTTCTCCCCTTTCACTTACGTTACTCCCTTTGTAGCCAAGAGCTACAACACTATTTTGGTCATATACTCTTCATTTGTTGGGCTGACAATCTTATGTAGGTCCATAGGCATCATGTTTTCTCTTATTAGCACAGAAGATTTTTTCATTCTGATGTTAATCTTCTTGACATTAATTGAACATTGAGAGTGAATTAGTTGTCATAGTTAGGAAAATATTTCCTTGGGTACCTGGTTAATTTTGATAAATGGTTGCTAACTTCTCATGACTCATTCTCTGCAGGAGGCACCTGCTGTTATACAATCTTATTATGACAAAAGAATTGTAGGCTGTCCTGGTGGTGAAGGAGGTATGATGCTTTTCCTTGATGCCTTGGACTTGCGTTATTTGATGCACTGAATTGGTTTTTGGCATTTGAAAATAATGATTTTTTTTCTTTTTGCTTTCTTTTGGGCATTTTGTCCGTTGAGATGCATTATGATAAATTATCCGATAACCTGCAGAGGGCGAGCATGATGTTGTGTGGTTTTGGTTGGAAAAAGGCAAGCCACATGAATGCCCTGTCTGTTCACAGTACTTCGTGGTAAGAGGCTTGCTGAATTCTTGATGTGTCTTTTTTTATGTTAAAAGAAAAAAAAGAGTTTTATATTGTCAATCTTTTGCTAATGTTTATGAGGAGATTAGTCTTGCAATTATATGTATGTTTTTAATGTGGAAGGGTTCCATTATGGTTTTGAGATCGTGTGATTCCTGAGCAGCAATCATTGTTTGGCATTTGGATTTGTTTGTTTTCTTGAGCAGTAGTCAATGTATTTCACAACATATATTATGCATTGTTTTCTGTTTTTTTCTTCCAATAATGTACTCATGTTTTGCAGCTTGAAGTAATTGGTGAAGGTGGGCCTCCTGATGGCCATGGTGATGATGATCACTGATGCGCTAGGGTGCAAGCAATTTGTTTGAGGAATAAACATGTGGTGGGACAAGGGGTGGGGTTCTTTGATATGACTTGTGCATCATCAAGGAGTTATTTTCCGACATCTTTTGGGTTTTCATTCTTGCCTGTGTCTGAGATCGTTTCAGACGGTAATTTTTGTTTTATGATTTGTTTAATGGGAATCCATTTGACCTTTTCAAAAAAAAATTTGAAACCTCTTCTGTGCCTACTCATGGAAGTTATTGTCGTTAGGAATATTTCAGAAAATTTGTTGGGTTTATGTAGTATTGCACTTTCTGAATGACCACTAACATGCTTCTTGATATATCGCATATTTCAAATATTTAAGTGATGGCATTGGAATGGGAATTATTTTTTTTAAACAGCCCTTGACTGTTAGTATATTCATTGGAAGGAGGTTAAATGTGCTGTTCTTGATTAGATTTGCTTGTCTTTTGAGCTTTGTGATCTATTGATGGTACTTTTGAGGGAGGAGACGTTTGAGGCTGACAATTTCAAAGCCAAAACGTTCTGTATACTTTGGAAAATCAGTGACGAGGGAGCACTATCCAATGCTCAGAAACCTTGAAGTTGTCAATTTGTCCTTGTGTTCAGGAAGCCTATTTCAACAACTGCAGATTATGCAACAACTAACACGATATCACCACCATGTCGATCCAAGTTCAGGAGACCATTACAGAATGCCTCGCCCAATCGCAGTCAGAATCGCTAGAGGTTCAGCTCAAGGCCCTGCAGTCCCTTTCCTACCTGACCAAGGTTAGCCCCCACAACCGAAACCTGATAGCCCAATCTACTGATGCCATCTCTCTCCTCCTCGCTTTCACCAAGTCCTCGGTCTCCACTGCCCAGATATTCTCCTTGTCCATCCTCTTCAACCTCTCGCTCAACCCTAACCTGAGACAGTCTCTAGCCAAAATGGATGCCATCCGCCATCTCAACTCCATCATCCTTTCCCCGGCTTCGCCCGAGTCTGGTAAGGTAGCTGCCTCTTTGATCTGCAGCCTTGCGATGTTAGACAAGAGCAAGGCTGGATTTGGCGTTGCTGGTACTATCCAAGCCCTGGTAGAAACCCTAAGGGGTCCCCGCACCTCAGCCGCCCAGCATCTTCTCAGCTCTCTAGCAGAACTTGTACAATTTCATGGCAACTGCACACTGGCAGTGCAAGCCGGGGCTGTGCCAGTGCTGATCGAGGTGGTAAAGAGCACTGATGGGGAGGATTTTGCCGGGTCGTCCCTTGCTGTGTTAGGGCTACTAGTAAGGTTTGATGAAGGGATGGGGGCAGTGAGGGAGACAGAAGGGGTGGTGGGGATGTTGGTGGACGTGTTGAAGAGGAGTTGCATGCTTAGCAAGGAGGGGTCAGCTGAGCTGCTGCTCCGGCTGTTTGAGGAGCGGGAAGAGTGCATTGAGGAGGCCATGATGTTGCCTGAGTTCTCGTCGCTTGTTGCTGATCTCTCTGTGAGGGGCTCAAGCAAGGCGAGGGAGAAGGCGACCCTGCTGATGAGGAAGATGATGGAAGTTAACTTGGATAGCTATTTGGAAGCCAACCCCATGTTGCTTTTGTGAAATTTCTTAAAAGGGTGCCCAATATAATCCTGTGTGCATCTTATGCTGGATAATGACAGATCAACCAAATAATCTGTGTATTTTAATTGGGTTTATATTAGAAAAAATCACATTTTTTAAAATATTCCAATTAGGCTATTTAATATTTACAAAATAAAAATTCTAAAGCAAAATATTTGTACTTCTTCTTAATGGCACCTCCCATGCGTAGCATATATGTGGACGTTGTACACATGCATTAGGCCGCTCACGATGTCATTGCTCACGCTACTAACTGTATCTTTTTGTATGCAAGTCAACCCCCCTATCCTCTTCATCAATCAATTAAAAGAAACACACGACAACAAAGACGAAAAGTCGCTGTATCTTTTCTTGAGCCAATGGCTATAGCAACTCAGGAGAATCAAGATGAGAAAAGCATCCCAATCATAGCAGTCATACTTCAGCAACCATTTCACTTTATCCCAGAAGTATATCTACTGCCAACATTAATATTCTCCTAATCACAACAATGTATTAATTTTTTCCTAACTAAATTTCATATAAATGAAATGGGAAACAAATGGAAATGAATCTTTCTATTGTGTGCATTTACTTTTTACTTCAAGAAAACAAGTTCTGAACTCCATCTGGAAACCAATATATTTCTAAGATTTAAATGATCAGATTATTATGGTTGTTCGTTGTAACACCATGACCATTGGTGGCAACATTCTGTTGTTTCAAATGCTCACATTATCTCTTAAACAAGTATATGAGCAAAAGTATTATTCCCTATTATTGTGCTTTGTTAAACAATTATGACCCACTAAACCCTGTTTTCTTTCTTTCCTGCCTAAGGCAAAATTAGTGGCAACAGCATTTGATGTTCCTAAATAAAATAGAAAAGATACCTTGTGTTCTCACCCCTCCTCTTTTAGCTCAGTTTAGTATTTGTACTGCTTATATAGGGAAGGGAGTTTACATTCTGCCATAAAGAGAGAGTTGACACACCACATGGATGCCCTAAACTAATAAAAATGTTTACAACTCACTTTTTATATTCATATATATAAGCTTCATAACATAAAGTTGGATGTGACCTTTTATACTTTTTTTGGCACAAATGTGACCTTTTATACTAGTATACAACCTATTCAATCCCTTGCAGGTGTGATCCACCACTCTCACAGTGTCTAGTTGAATACAACTAGGCGAATTTTGCTAAAGGGATCTACCTTTTCATCTCATTATGATGTCCCAGGATCCTCAAGTGAAATGTCCAAAAACTCCAGACTGCCCCATACGCATGCCTATGCACTTGACATTTCAATGCAGAGTGTGAATTATTATTGCAAGTGACACACGTGCTCATCTTTATACTCCTTATATCCTTGATCCAGACTGTGAACTGATGCAGAATGAGTCGAGTCACTGGGACCAATCCATGCCACAAGCAAAAGGGTTTCAAATTCTTTGATTTGTTATAAATGAGAGACAGAGCGCTTTCACCACAAATTGCTTATTCCTGTAGGTTCAGGAACATACCAGTTGTCTCAACAGCTTTATATACTTATTCTTAATCATTCCGTCTCAGCTATTATTCCCATTCTTCCCACCCCACACACACAGTGGCAAATGGCAATTGGCAATTGGCAATTGAGAAGGGGTGTACAATGCTGCACATCAGCCCTGTGAACAAGCTGTCATGAAGAGACCCTTCTAGGCTCCACACAGTAGCCAAAATGAAGGTGTTTCCATCATATTCTTTTTCGGAAAACCACTTGGAGAACAGTAAAGAAATAAATACTCATTTCTATGACTGAGTAAGCCTGGGTATCGCGCGCCATCAAATTTTGATTTGACATTACATATAACTCAAAAAGTATATTGATTTTATGCCCCGTGTGTTGTAGAATCTTGATCGATGGCTCAAGAAGTATATTGGTTTTATGCTCATATAATTTTTTTTCAAATAGATAAGCCATAAAAGTTTGTACATTTTATTAGAGATGCCCGTAACATTGTACTAAGTGAATGTGCTATGACTAATATTTCAGTACTTCATTATTTTATGTACAATTTGTTCGGTATTAAGTACCTTATTTTAATTTATTAATATAAATTATACATAATTTTCTTTAAAAAATGAAACAGAATACTTAATATATAATAGAAGAAATATCTAACAAAATAAAAAATACCTATTTATGTTCATATCAATATAGAGAAATTTATACCACATCTTTAATTTTTTTAGGCATAAATTACACTTTTATAAATTTATTAGGGTTCTGTTCAAAAGCCAAACTTGATACCCGAGATTGACCCAAGTTGAGTTAGGTTAAGTCCTATCACTCGTTAAGTCCAAGAAAATATACTCTTGTATCTACCATGTGAAAAACCCAAGAACCAACTTGACTTGATTTAAGTTCTTAATTAACTTATAAAATTTTATTTAGCTTATATTATATAATTTTTTATATATTTTATGGATAAAACCGACTCTATATAATGTCAATTAGGTTTAAATTATTAAAACCAAATCGACCTAAGATAAAATCTTAATTCTTATTTTGGTTTTTGGGTTTAATAGTTTTTATTTCGGGTTGGGCCAGGTCAAAAATTTTACTTTCTATAATGGAAGTTAATTCCTATCTCTGGTCGGGTAAGTCCTATAGAATTTGTCCTAACCGGGCTTGAGGCAACCCTAAATTCTATGAAAATATTAGATTTTAATTATATTATAATCACATAAGAAGAGTAATATGTATAAAAAACACTAAAGATGTGTCACATTCCGCCACATTGACTTGAAAATTTGTAAATCCCTCATAAATTAATTGAAAAAATTAGGAACTTCCCATGATCCAGGAAAAAAAATAGTAGTTTTTGGTTTTTCGGTAAAGGAGAAGAAGTGGTTTGGAGTGCTTAATACATAATGGGGTGGCATTATGGTCAGTACAATGCTATAAGCTATATATTGTCAATAAGAGGGCTTTACCGCTGGCCCAAATGGGCCGACCAGTGTTTCAGGTTGTAGGGAAACATACAAACTACAATGATAGCGCCAAATACATAAACGAATCCTTGTACTGGAGAAAATAATGCATCATTTGAACGGGAAAAGCTTGGGACTAAAGTGAGAAGATCATTGTATCTTCATTGCGCAATCTTTTGCCTCTCCCTGTATCCAGGTGCGTGCTTCAGTGTAAGATAAAAAAATGAAGAGAAGAAAGGGATAACTGGCATCTTATTAATCTTTGAAACTGCAAGTGCTGTTACAAGTCTTTTGTTTCAATTTGTGTTGCAACTTGCAAGTCTCTGCTCGCCATCTCTATTGGTCTCTCTTTCCTTTTCTGCGTAATGGGTTCTTGCTAGCCTTTCTTGTAGTGCTAAAAAGTTATGTATGGTAGGAGGTTGAAAGTTGTAAAGAAGCTATTTTTGTCATGGAAATATTCTTAGGTGCTCTGTTTTCGAATGCCCACAAGCATAGATTCTCATTTGTGCGTGCAAAATTGCAAGCCGCCTCCTTTGAGCTATATAGCCGGATTCTCTGGCCTAGAAAGGCTCTATGCTTTCTGGGTGGTTACGCTTTTCTCATATAATAGACTTTTTAGAAGCAGTGTATTGCTGGTGTAAGCCAAAAGATACAATTTTTAGATTCATTGGTTTTATTCCCTTTAACTTCGAATGAGTATAAATAGATAGGTCAATTTGGTTTTTTGATCATTGCAGGACTAGTCTTCAGTCGTTCAAAGAGGTGGGCTTGTTACTGTTTCCCTTTGCACCTCCACATTGCGAAGATGAGCTACGGGAGCAGCTCTCTATCCTCCGGTTAGAATTTTGCTTATTGATTTTGGCGTCATTTTTGGGATAGCTACAAAAATATTTCTATTGTAACATTTATTAGTTTGTGCTAGCACAACATGGGAGATGCTCCAGGTAGATGATTGAATGAGTAATCCAGCTAAATATAGTACTCAATTAATCTATCTGTGCGTCTGGTTGCTGTTTCTGGGTTTTTGAATAACATGCAGAGGGAAGTAAGTTCTGTAAATAGGCCGTCACTTGATTCTGTGACCTACTCCTGTGTCAAATTTTCTTTTGTTTATTTTCTTCTCTCTTATCTTGCAAGTTGTAGAATGATATAAAAAAAATGTTTCTGTAGGAGTTTATTGGTTTGTAGGTAGTCCAATTCTTTTCTTTTTTTCATTCTAGTGTGCATCTCTATGTTGATAAGAAAATAGAAATGAATATAACCAATATGCTCCTCAAGTTTGTCCTGTTGGTTCCTTTTTGTCATATATTTCCTATATATGCAGTGATTTTATTAATTGGTTCATCTGTGATGTTTCCCTGAGCACTGGCTAAGTTTTCTTTACATGCATTCCCTGCAAAACTAATCCAGGTGGTAGGACTGCAAGAAGGACTCATGAGTTTGGAAGGACACATGTTGTTAGGCCCAAAGGGAGACACCAGGCTACCATCGTTTGGCTTCATGACCTTGGTGACAATGGCTCGAGGTATACTCTAGTGTATTGACTTAGCTTGGACGGTCTATATTTATTGGTCCTTGCATGAAATCATGCTTCTTTTTATAACATTTGCTTGAAAAGTTAACTATGAGATGATAATTTGATTGTCACATCTGGTCCTGCGATGGGAACTTGAGGTTCCATTATTGTTTGTCTTATCTTGGTTATGCCATTCTTTATCTTGTGGTTGGTGAGGTCCTATTCCATTCCCCTCATGCAGCATATACTTTATGTTCGACGGCTTACAATTTCATCTGTGAAAAAGTACAGTAAAAGGAGTTTGGAGAATGTCAACTTCCTGTATCAATTATTGCCAAAAAAAGCAGTTTGTTTCCATTATTGTTTGTCTTATCTTGGTTATGCCATTCTTTATCTTGTGGTTGGTGAGGTCCTATTCCATTCCCCTCATGCAGCATATACTTTATGTTAGACGGCTTACAATTTCATCTGTGAAAAAGTACAGTAAAAGGAGTTTGGAGAATGTCAACTTCCTGTATTCAAATTGATATGATGAGGGGAGTGCCTAGTTCTCTGAACCATATTACTATTATGTGCTCTCCCAAAAGTATATTAATGACTGTTTTATCTTCTTATACCTTTAAACTTTGTTGTCAGCTTTGTTACAAGTGGTCCTGAATTGAAAAGTGAGGCCTTGGATTGGGGACCACTAATTCACTACCGTCTTGGTTTCTAGCTAACTGAGAGGTCTATTTGTTTTGCCTTAGGTATCTTTTCAAGTAAGGTGTATAAGTTATAAAGAAAAGTTTGAAGCACATATTTGTTTAATAGCTAAACATTTTCTTGTTTCTAGTTTTAGATTTATAATTGACATTATCCTTTTAGTAAGCTTTTTTCCCCCTGAAAATTCCATTATTTTAATATTTTGTTCTTTTCTTCATTTCATTCTCTAAATTCTAGGTGTGCACCCGTAAAATGTGTTTAGAATGGAGATCTTCGATTCTCAATTAGATTACTTAGACCTGTCTAGATTCACCAGTCTTTGGTCAATTTTTCCTTTGTTATGTTTCTCCATCTCCGATGACATAGACCATATGCTATCTAATGTGTTTCCATGTGGAAAAGTCTTGATTTCTCTTTGTATGCTTCTTTTGCTCATTTATAATTTTTTTGGTCTGTTGTCCTTTGAATGCCTAAATTAGAGATGTGAGACTCAATCTTTGTACCATCATGCTTCTGGCAGATTAAATTTGTTTATGTTATCGTCTAATCCGGGCTATTCAGTATTTTTCATTTGTGACACAGTTTCACGTTTTTTATATCAGATAGGTACTTATTTTTTATCTTCTAAATTTTCAGCTGGTCCCAACTCTTGGAGACCCTTCCCCTCCCTAACGTAAGTGAACTTCATTAACTATTCATCTGTTTTGTGTGGGGAGGACCTTTATCTGTTCCCTTTTCCCCCTTTTTAAACTCCTCTTCTCACCTTTTTCTTCATATTCTAGCATTGTTGCCCACCCCTGACTTTTCATTAGTTGTTAATTGCCTGCAGATAAAATGGATTTTTCCTACAGCTCCTACACGTCCTGTAGCAATTTTTGGAGGATTTCCCTGTACAGCATGTATGATTGCCTACTTGAGTCAGGATGAAAGTTATCTGGTGTTGTATCTAACCACTTGTTAAATCCATGTTTCTTGAATCAGGGTTTGATGTGGGAGATCTTTCAGAGGAAGGACCAGATGACGTGGAGGGTCTGGATGCTTCAGCGGCACATGTTGCAAACCTATTATCCACTGAGCCTGCTGATAGTACGTACTTCACATAAATTTCTTTTATCTTATTCTCTAGTTCTATGTTCACATGATCCATTTGTTATTGGTTGCAACTTGCTTGCCATACAAATGTTCAACTTGTTCTAAACTCTTAGTTCTGACTTACATTGACAGTGGTTAGCCAATTTTAACATGCAAAGACATTTATATTTTGCATAGAGCTAGGACAAATCAGCTTAACACTAGGTGGGGGCCATTTGAGGACAAAGGCTGTTAGAACTGTTATATTTTATCACGTTTCATATGACTTTTGTTTCATGTAATGCATACTGGTCAATTGTTTAGTTATGTTTTAGTTGAACTAGTTGAGCCGTTTGGTATCTCTGTTTGGATGATATCTTACTTTTTAGTATTTTCTTCATTTTGTACCTAATAAATGCATTAAAGCTTGCAGTAACCAAACATTGTTAACAAATTTCATCCATTTGTTTCACAGTTAAACTTGGAATTGGAGGCTTCAGTATGGGTGCTGCAATTGCCCTCTATTCAGCAACCTGCTGTGTTAATGGCAGATATGGCAATGGAAACCCATATCCTGTCAACTTGAGGGCAGTTGTTGGTCTGAGTGGTTGGCTTCCATGTTCAAGGTACCACTTTACTTCCCTTCAGTTTATCAAGTATCCAAATTGATGGAATCATGGAGATCTGCATGTCCATGTCCATTTCCTATGTTGCTATGTTGATTGTCCATATTGAGCAAAATCATTTTTTTGCTAGTTTACTAGCAGGAAGCTTGTGCACCCATGTTATCGTGTCATTTTATTAATATGGATATGTATTTCCACCGTCAATGAAGATGTACTGATAACTAAATCTATGATCTCCTTGCCATTTAATTGTTTTATCATAGCCTTTCTAATTTGTTGGAGGCCATGTCTTTGTTGTATGATGCATACTTTTACCATTTACTCAACATTTACTTTCAGGAGTTTGAGAAACAAGATTGAAGGGTCACCTGAAGCTGCACGGTGTGCTTCATCACTGCCTCTTTTGCTCTGTCATGGCAAAGGTATCTCGTCATTGTAAATGCCAGAAAACTCTTACTTTGGGCAAAAATTTAAGACTGGATGGGTTGGATTAGATTCAGACTAGTTGGTAGTCAAACCATCCAGCTGTACAACCTATCCCTCTTTGAAGTATCAATTTAGGTGCCTTGGTTACATGCACAATTACTTCATTATAAGTCTGGCGGCTTATCTTTGAAATTATTATGGTCAATATGAATAAGTTAACTACTCCTAAATGCTTGTTGTCAGGGTAAGGACCAACAATGGCTACCAACCAAACCAAACCACACTGAACTAATCAAAACCAACAATCATATCACTTGAGAACTTAAAACCTACTCGATTACTTACATCTGTCTTTGAGTATTTGATGAGAATATGTTCATAATTTGTTAAAATGGGCTGAATGGTGCTTATATCAATTTGATGTATATATGTTGAGTTGTTTTTCTGCTATGCTATTGTCATGGGACATAATCCTCAGAGGGATGGTGATAACTGTTTAACGCCAAAAGATTAAGCTGAGAGGGAATGGACAAACAATGTATATCACCGTCCCTCATCATGCAGGCTCAGGGAGGTTCTACATGGTAACAGTCTCAAGGGCATATGATCGAGATAATTGCCTCCTGAGACTTTTTTATCATGACGTCTTGGATCTCTCACTTTGAAACGATGTTAGATGGACATTGTAAATACCATGTTAGATAGACATTGGGGTAGTATAATGTATTGGGGACACAGACGATGACTATCATGCATCCAACAATAGAATTCCCAGTTTAACTGGTTGCATTTATACTGAGGACTATGTACAGCAATTTGTGCTGTGTTTTCTGGTGTATGATGTGAAATTGTGTTCATTTAGAATGTTTGCTGATGATGTTAATTTTCAGAGCGTATCCTTTATCTAATACTAAATGATATGCAAAAATGCGACCTTGAAAAGAAAGGTTACAGCACTCTTACTGCTGTTGAAACTTGCAATTGTTTTCAATATAATTTTTTGAATCCACATTTTCTTCCTCAGGAGATGATGTGGTCCTCTATAAACATGGTGAAAAATCTGCGCAAGTTCTGAGTGGAAGTGGATTTCGGAACCTTGCTTTCAAAACGTATAACGGGTAATTGGCTATTATTTCTCGCAACTCATTTACTTACTACTGTTATGCCTTACATATGCCAATATCATTATCATGGTTTCACTTGATTGCAGACTTGGGCACTACACTGTTCCAGAAGAGATGGACGATGTCTGCAAATGGCTCACTTCCAGGTTGGGACTTGATGGTTCTCGCTAAGAGGAAGGAAATAATAGGCGTTACCAAATAATTGAGTTGAGAAAAGGATGGAAATGAAAAGAAAAAGGGGTATATCTGCTAGGAATAGAAAAATATAAAGAGAGTTGGGTATTTGGTATAATGTCCTTGATTGACTGTTCCCATTTGGGGCCTGTATCCTGTTTAAGTTCTACTCATATATGTGTTTTAATATCTAAATTTTGACATGTTTACACATCTGTGGGATAACTAGAAATGCATATGCTTTTCACTCACGATGTGGCTTTTTTAAGGAAGCCATAACACTTTAAAGTCTCAGCATGCTTCTGCTTGAGAAGCTCACTGCTTTTGAGTCCAACTGTGTGTAAACATTAGCCTGAGACAGGGACCGTGCCATGGGGCATTAGGACAAGTATGTCTGATTTCTAGACAAATTTAAACGAGAAAGTTAACGTATTAAAATTAGGAAAAAATTGGCCATGATCTGACGGCCTGTAGCACACTCCTCTGGCTAGACATCCTCCTAAAATTAAACATTAGTTTTATACAGTTGGTTTGGCTTAGAGCATCTCCAATGGCAGATGTCAAATTGTGTTGTGTTGTTGGAGATGTTCAAGTAGCTCAATTGACATCTCTATTTGCCTACATGGCAATTTGACATCCTTTGAACTTCAACTATAAATATCAAACATAGTATTTAGAAGGAGATATACAAAGAAAGAAAAAATAAAAATATAGAAGAGTGGTTAAAAGATGATTAAAAAAAATGGGGGCGTCATTTCTAACATAAAAATAGCGCCATGTGGAAATGGCATGCCAGTTGGATGGCCAATGGCGCCATTTTTCAGCACCATTTACTCCACATGGGACTCCAATTGAAAATGACATTTGGAGATGTTCTTAGTTGGTTAAACCAACTTGCCTAAGATCGGTCAACATCTAGGTCGGCTCTCTTTATATAGAAAATTAGGGCCCCCTTTTGGTTTTTGTGGGTTGATTAGTATCATAATATGACTAGTTCAATGGGTACATGGCCATGCCAAGCCAACAACTTTGCATTTTCTATAGGTCCCAAATGCCCATGACTAGATGAGACACCCAATCAAGCCCAACTAGCAAGTTCTGTTTTTTTTTCACAAGTTTTGTTTCATTTGAGCTCGTACAACCTTAGCTCGACTTGGATTTGCTTGGACCAAGTAGGACGTATCATAGATTTTTATTATTTTCTAAAATTATACACATAAAAACTTGATTCTACATAATATTTTTGTGAGAATATATAAGTGTATTTATGTTATATATTGACTTATTTTGTGATCAAAATAATGTTATTAATGTATATTTTGAGTCAATTTAAGTTTGAAGATTGATTTCTAAAGGTATAACGAAAGGAAGACTCAAATTCATATTTTTATAAGGTAAAAAATACTTACACATATCACATTCACACACTTTAGGATAAAAGAGACTTTACATAAAAAAAAAATTGTGAGGATTGGAGATGTGTATATTGAAAAATTTTAAATCTAATTAGAACAAACAATCAATGGATTAGAATGACCAATCACTGTTGAATTGAAGCAGAATCTTCAAAAAATGGAAGAGCAATTGATCACTTAAAGGAACAATCTATTGGCACCTGAAAAAAAAATATATTAAATGAAACCAAGAGTTTATCGATCAATCACTAGGTCATGAGAGAGAGGAATAGGGATTGATAAAAAAAGGTCATTGAAAGACCAATAATAGTTTTATTTGATTCTAGTTTCAAATTGGTTTACAAGTTTTTTCTTTTTTATTCTTTACCTCGATTTCCTTTTGTTTATTTGTTACACAAAATGGGGGAAATTTGAGTTAGAGAAAACCTTAAATCTTAAGGGTAGAAAGCTAACTAAGAGCTTAAAAAAGAAGATCTAAGTTATATTAATAAAAAGAGAAATTTCTTGATATGGTTATGACTTGACTAATCTTTTACTTTAACATTTAAATTTTGTATTATTATGCAGGAATGTTTTTGTTTGTGATGTGCAGGATGATTACATGTTGAAAACCATACCACAATAGGTTAGAGAGCTATAGATGAAGGGGGGAGTTTTATCACTATAAAGTTGTAATTTTTATTTTCCAGATGGCGGGTTGAGTGTTTTATCACAAAATATCCAAAAAGGGAAAATTGTGAGAACACAAGTATCCTTATGTCGTATATAGGCTCAATTTTGTTATCAAAATAATATCATTAATGTGTATTTTGAGTCTGTTTAAGTCTGAAGATTAATTTCTAAAGGCGGAACTGAATGATGACTCAAATCCGTGTTTTTGTCAAGTAAAAACATGCACACACATTACATTCACACACTTTAGGGTAAAAGATACCTTAGGTTATAAACACACATGCATAATATGTGCATTCATTCATATTCATGGTTCATTCACATCTTACATGAATCAAGTATTGTCATTCACATTCACCCTACATAATCAAGTATATCAAACCACATCCATCTTGCATGTTCAAGTGCAATCATTTCATACGCATTATGTGTAAATATAAGCATCATTGTCCCTACACAATCTATATCAATGAGCATTATGATTCATAAACATGCATAAATAACACGGTAAATGACTCACAATAGAGAAAATAATCCTACTTACCCTAGCCCAAGCCTAAGCAGACATGCTCATGTAGGAAATCCTTAAAAGGGAAATCTAAATTCCTAAAAAGGAAAATGGAGTAATTTGGGTAAATCCCAACAGGGAAATTACCCCTTAAAAAAGCTGGTGCACGTGGACAAACCGGTTTTAATTCTCAAGTCTAGAAAGTCTCATCAATTAAACTCATTATAACATTCCACTCTTCTCACCCAGGGAGGAAACTCGTCCTTTAAGGAACATAAAACTCATATACATTGTATGTAAAACCCCGCCATTTCGAACATAAAATTGATTTGATAAATCTCTGATACGAAAATTGTTGTATCCGACAGCTAATCACGATTAACACAATTAATCATTGCTTAACAAGTTGTTCTCATGATGTATGCAATATGATACATACGTGACCAAAGCTAAGTGTATGCAAGCATAGGTAATTATACCCTAATCAATCTTATTATGCATGAGTCATGGTCCATACATAGCAATTTAGATCATATCAGCATTCATAACATAAACATATATGGTCATGTTCATGATTAACCTAAAACACATAGACATGTAATTAATGTGGCATGTGTGCAAGCATTGATATCATAGCATGATAATTCTTTATTAGTTACATGTAAGAAGCATTATAGAACCATCAAAATCTAGCGTAAAAATAAGCATAAAGGTTGAAATGTGCATGGGCAATCGATCGACTCAAAAGGGCAATCGATTGGTCCTTCCAATGTGGTAAATAGTTCATTTAGCTATTGATCAGTCCTTCCAGGCAATCGATCGGTCACCCGAGCAATTGATTGGTCTTTACAAATTCAATTATAGTCATTTGAACGATCGATCATTGTTCATCAACGATTGATCATTGATGCCTAAAAACACGAAAAATGGATTTTCTTTCTTCTAGAACCAAATTGAAATCATTCCAAAAATCCCTAATTATTCCTATAACATCATGAAACTTCATATAATCATTACTTAAGCCTAAAACATTATAGATCTAACTTTTTTCATGCATAAACATACAAAAACAACATCAAAACACATATTTTTGAAGAGTCGCCATAACCCATTAAGAAGCTTCAAGAACCAAAATTTACCCTTAATTATGGTGTTACATGTAAGAAAACTACTTCAAATGAAAACCCTTACCTCTAATTTGGATTGTTGACCTCTTAAATTATCTCCAACCTCAAAGATCCCTACCCACAAATAAGGGTTTTTATTAGTTATAAGTAAAATCCATGTTTTTCCACCAACATAAACTCAAATCAACAAGAAGATAATAGATCCAAGACTCCATTGGGATAAGAATGAAAATCACAAGGATTAGGGTTTTGGATTAAGATTAAAGAGATGAACTTGATAGAAACAAACTAATAATCCCCATAGGTGAGGTGAAGGATAGGGTGATTAAGACAAAATTGAAAGGATTGACGAGTAATTATAGAAAATCTTACCTTCAGATGGGATTCCTCTTTGGGAATGGGGGTAGAGCCCTAGCCTCCTCCAAATCTTAGCCCTTCCCCAATTGGAAATAGGGTAGGGTTTTCCTTTATAAGAAGTGACTAATGGGGTAGAAAATTAATTATTAGGCAATAAATAGGTTGATATGCCCTAAGTGACCCTATAAGTGTACTTTGACCTCAAAAATGAATTTCATCAAACCCAAAGTCCGTTAAGATAACTCAAGAGGAGGTTGGCAGCCGAAAGAGTTAGCAAGGTATCCGACATCGATGTGGGTCTCACGATGAGGCCCACTTCCTTATCAAGGAATTTAAGTAGAAAATTGACACCAAATTGTGGAAAATAGTGGATTAAGCTAGACACTAATATTTCTAAATTAAAAATAAAATTAAACCCTATGTAATTTATAATTAAACTAATTCACTACCTCACGAAAATCAAATCAAACTAAAGCAAACAATTTTACACTAATCAAAAGGTATTAAAATTAGAAGAACTTACAACACTGGCCATCACAAAGGCCATCACACTAATTATCGCAATAGCCATACACACAACCATCTCAATGTAGCCCATGGATAGAAAGATATGTGTTTCATAAGTTATCAGCGTCACCTTAGTCGCTTGAAGTGAGGGGTGGAGGTTGACTTAGTTTCCGGAAATGACGGATAAAGCTCGAGTTAGCTCTCACAACGAAGGGTGGGAGGCCGATTTTGCAGTCGAACTGAGGGGCAGGCGGCCGAACTGATGAAGGAGATGAGGCCCAATCACAATAGCTCAAGGGATTTCAGTCACAAAAGTCGAGCGCAGAAGGGAGGCAGCTAGCAGCTGCTGTCGAAATGGGAGATGTGAGCACTGTAAAGTTTTATTGTTTAGTATTTACTTTTTGCTTTGATTTTGTGTGATGGTTTGGTTGAATTATGAATTTTTTTGGGTTTATTTTTAATTTAATTGGAAATATTAGTGTCTAGCTTAATCCACCAAATTATCACACTAATTGTTGTTATTTTCTATAAATTCCTTTTATTAAGGAAGTGGGCCCCACCATACGACTCACGACCATCTTGCTAACATGCCAACTTCTTAGGCCATTGATGCATTGTAAAAATGTTTAATTAAATGTTCTCATATTTTGAATTGTAATCCTATTTTATGTTAATTCATTGCTGAATTAGGCTATTTATGTTTTGAATAAGTTAGTTGGACCTTAATTGAGTTTACATGTCTAAACAGGCTTCAACAGGATACAACTGGAAGAGGAAGTTAAGCCCAACTACCCAAAGCTATTTAAAAGTCAAGAATGAGCTCCTAATAGTCTAAACATGCATGGAATGGTCGAACACAACCTTGTGGACCCGTTTGATTTGAGACTTGTATGAATAGAACTAAATTATGGAAGAAGCTAATTTGGACAGATTGACACAGCCTTAGTATTTCGATCATATCTTTTTATGTATAATTCAGATTGATATGATTCTGGTGGCAATAGAAAGAAGACTTCCATGGCTACAAGTGCTATTTCAGGAAGAAATTCTAAATTCTGAAGATTTATTGGTCCAATCAGATAATCAATCAGGATGTAATCTAGAGATATGATTTCATTTTCCTCTTTGAAGCAACCCCTTCTACTCCTATAAATAGAGGGGTGGACGTGATAAAAGCATCATTCTCTCCTCTTTGGAGCTCTCTTCCCCTATTTTCTTCTCTCATTTTGTAATTTTGTTTTTAGTTTTATTGTAATGGTTTTCTAAAGCTCTCAAGCTAAGGCTAGAGGTGATTTGTAACAATCTAATGGAGTTCAATTCATGTTTTATTAATGGTTTCAAGTAAGTCTTGTTTATTTGAAGTGATGTTTATTTAATATTATTCTTCTTCTTGTTTCTTTGTGATTTGGATACATAAGATGCTTGAAGGCTCTCCTTTTTTATCTTTTATGATTTGGATACATAGAAATCTTTAAGAGACAATGATTTTTATCCTTCATCTATCCAAAACATTTCTATCTTTATTTTCAATCTTAATGTTCATATCTTCCGGTTAGATAGAATTTTCATTCGATTCTAACTAAGATAACATAATACATGAAGAACATCATTAGATCTTACAATGATCCTTAATGCCTTAGTATTTTCTCATCTTGATTTCTTCATTTTTTATTACCTCAATACTCTTCTTCTCACTCTTTCTTAATTTTTTTCTACTCTATTTTTTCGTAATCATTTTCTTTGTTGCACAAGGCTTTCCCAGTGGATCGACCTTGTTTACTATAGTTGACAAGTAAAAAAAGAAATCTGAACTAGACTCTCTCATAGTCTTGGTTTGGACGTAACACCAGCCATCGACCCTAACTTAACATCTTAGATAGGTTTGGTTCTTTTTAAGTTCATTTTTGGATCCATTTCACTTAGTGGGTTCACTTATTCCTTTGTTATACTCATTCTAAAGCTCATTTACTCACCCTAGGTATAAATGCTCACAATGGTTATTCCTTCCATTTAGGATGGGCTGAGATTTTAAAGACTTTGGGAGAGCTCTACCTCCTCTCAAGAAGGGAAAACTTAATCCAAGGTAAATCACTCAAATCTCTTCATATTTTCTTTTGATTTCTACCTTCAAATCCATGTTCTTCTCCTCTTGAATGAGATTCCATGTTTTCTTTTTCTCAAGTTTATTCTTTTACTCATGTTTAGAAATTCCAAATCCTTTGCTATAAAATTAAAGTGTATACTCACAAGCGCATGAATCAAAGGTAGAAAAATGACTAAACGAGGTCAATCCCACGAGGATTGATTCAATTCAACAAAATTTTAAATATTACTTAACTAATTCAAACAAAGCAACGGATTTCAATTAACTAAAACAAGTCAAAGCATAATGAAAAATCAATGTAAAAAAAATACCAATGCATCAAATACACCCAAAACAAGTTAATTTTATTTCAACTTGAATTTATAAGTTTCAAATCGATATAGTTCTCTCATGTTCCTCTTGAACACATGCATCAAAAATTGTACAAACTCCTCTCAGAAGTATGCATATAAAACGGTTAAAACAAATTAGAAAAGTTATCTCTCTCGAGCATAGATTTTAAATAAAAATAAAAACTTTATTCAAAAAACACCTTAGAGTGCACCCGTTCTACTCAAACACAAGTGTTCTTCGGTTCAATTCCATCTATTAAACAAACTTACCCTCCCTCGAGCGCATAAAATTGAGCATAATAAAATTTCCATTAAATACATAAAATAAAGTCATACATCAATTCAAAACTTACATAAAACAAAAAAGGGTGGAATCAATTTTTTAAGGCTTCTTGGCTATAATTTTAGTTAGCCATGAACATTGAAGAAGAAATCTGATTTAGAAAAGCCATCGGTTGTACATGTTATTGACAATAGGGTGAACCAACTTCTGCTTTTCTTCTTCTTTCTCTCTTTCCCTTTTCTGGTTCGTTGGCTTCACTTTTTCTCCTTCTCAGCTTGGTGGAGTTCTGAATTTTCCCTTGATGGAATTCTGGTTTTTGTCTTTTTGGCATGTCTACTTTTGTCTCACCTTGAAGCTCTTTCACCAACTTGCTTGTCTCTTCTCTATTAGCTAGCTGTTGTTTTCTTTTTCTGTTGCTCTTCTCTGCTTTGTTGGAAGTTGTAATTCTATCGTGGGTGATGGAGAGGGAGCTCGTTATGACGGAGCCTTCTTTCTTTATTTATCTTCCAACCACAAGACCATTCAAATCTGATGTGAGAGGAAGTGGGGTCCACTAACTTCATATTTGAAGCTTCCTCATTGATTTTGTTTGTTTCCCTTTCCCTTAATTGACTAGCGGGACTGTCTGAATATGGAGGGTAGTGGGGTCCGCTAACTTCATATTGATTTTGTTCTTGCTTCTACTATGGTGATTTTCGTTTTAGGCACAAGAGGATAGTTGATCTATATTCTATTAGTGATTTTGAGTCTCTATTTAGTAGAATGGTGGGATTTTTGCATAGGGCTAATGTGACCTAATTTGTTGTGTAACATCCCATATTTTCTGAATAAATTTTTATAATTTATTTTACTAAGTTTATTTTTAGATCATTGGTAACCTTCAACGTGTTGATAAAGCCGCCGATGGTAACTA
This sequence comes from Saururus chinensis, assembly GCA_035235625.1. NCBI lineage: Eukaryota > Viridiplantae > Streptophyta > Magnoliopsida > Piperales > Saururaceae > Saururus > Saururus chinensis. Next base: position 18,010,857 of record CP141149.1, on the reverse strand, counting down.
CATGCATGCATTAAATATGGAATACGAGATGGTTAATCAGCTTCAGATTCTGTGGGTAGTTATGATGTATTAAAGCATAAAAACAGTTTGGGAAGAAGAAACAAGTTCAAGAGGAAGACTTGCAATTGGAGAAGAGGTGGGCGACTGAGAGTGAAGCGAACGCTGGGAGTTTCAATGGCACTTGCATTTCAAGGTCGGATCGCTTTCTGAATTTGCAAATTTACCAAATTCGTGTAGTTTTGGATTTTCTTCATGCTCTTCATGATTTTTGTTTAACATATTGTCATTTGAAGTGAAATCCTTGAGCTTTATAGTCTTAAGTGGAAAATCCATGATTTTTACTATACTAAGAGTACAATTATGGTTTGGGTCAATGATTTATTCTTCGGGGAAAGATTTTAAATAGTTTATATCACATAAATATGGTTTTCTAGAATGAATGAGAGCATATGTTCATGATTTTGATCATCGATGGAGTTACCGATACATCGGTGATTGAACCAACTAAAGGAGGAAGATGAATAGTGCTCATACATGTGTGCGTAGAAGACAGGCTGATTTTGGTTATAGACATTGTGAACGACGCATCAGTGAGAATACATAATAGTGTTTTTCTACAATTGGTAAGGTTTGACATGTCGATGACCTTACCGATGATCATCTGTGAGGGTGTCGACCTGTTTGTGAAGTTATCGATAGATTATAATATCTCTGTCAGTAAGAGTCGATGTGCCAATGAACTCACTGATGATCATCAATAATGAAGCCTACCCATTTGTAAGGTCACCAATAAACTATAACATCCATGTCGGTAAGGTTCAACGTGTTGGTGAATTCACCTATGGTTATTTGCGAGGAAACTAACTCATCCATGAGGCTACCGATGGAACCTCATAATCACTGTCGGCAAGGTTCAATGTGTCAATGAACCCACCGATGGTCATTAGTGTGGTAACCAACATGTCAACAAGGCTACCGATGGAATATATGATTTGTGGATTTCATTGTGATTATAGCTAGGATATGCTATTGTAATGATTGATATTGTATGATTTTTTATGTATTATGTGTTGTGGATGAAGGATCAATTATGCATGTATTACTTAGTGAACCCCAATATATGTGTATGAGACTCTTGATTATGATGAATAGGTACCCCATATAGCAGTCAAAGTAGTAGGAACCCTTAGTGCCTTGGCTCCAAAAGTTAATCGTTAGCCACGTAGATAAAAAGGGTTTGGTATGAAATAGGACCAAGGTTTTCCGGCTCTCTAAGGATTAGAGTTATGTAGAATCACTTCTCAGGCCCAGGAGTCATGTTTGATTGGACTAGAGTGTGACACTCTGTGTTCCGATTATGCCGAAACCGATAGGTTAGGGGTAATTACATAATTATATATCAAGTTTTAAGGGTTTTCAAGTGATGTAATCCATGTATATAACTAGAGCTCAAAGTAACGAGCATAACGAATCGAATAACACGCAAATTGGAGGTCGGGAGCAAAAGTTACAACCTTGGGAAGCGTACACATGGGGGCGGGAACCACTTAAGAGGTAGAAAAAAAACATACTAATGTGTGGTCTAGTTTCTAAGGGCTCATCGATATAAGTCCATCGGTACAAAGAACGTGCGATTCTGACTTTAGGGTAGGAAGATATCACGTTTTAAAGTTTTGAAACAAAAAAACATTAAAAAAATCGCCACGTGGTAATCAAACGCACGCATCAAAAATCTGACGCGTGTTAAACACGTGTCAAACATGCATAAAATGCGTGTCACTCCTCTTCTCTTATATAAACTCGTCAGTATTCTGATTCAGAATATTCATAAACTTCTTTTTCTGTTTCTCACTTGTTTTAAGTCCGATTCGAGTCATTCAAAAAGTGTTCTTGGCTAATTCGAGAGTGTTCTACGCAATGGAAGTGTTCATTCCTCGAGTTGGCAACTCCATAAGGGATAAACACCTAAGAGTAAGAGGAGACCCTACCCATCACCCTTGAATAATAAGAGAAGAGTTTCTAGAGTCATTTTGAGTCTATTTTCTTCTGTTCAAAAGGTGTTCTTAGCTAATTTGAGGGTGTTCTATGCAATGGAAGTGTCCATTCCTCGGGTTAGCAGCCCTATAAGGGGAAAATACCTCAGGACAAGAGGAGATTGTGCCCATCGCCCTTGAGCCTTGAAGAGAGAGAAGTGGTCCGGAGTAAGAGAAAGTTGCGTCCTCCGTCATCGGGCCACAACGAGGGAAGTGGCCCTGAGTAGGGGAGACTCCATCCTCCATAAAAGGGCCACGTAGTGTGAGGTACATCCCTGGATTGAGGGGAGGTTCTCTCTGTAGCCTATGAGCACGAAAAGAGAAAAGAGTCTTCAAGTAAGGGGAAGGTTTGTCCATCGCCTACGGGCCTGTTGTGAGAAAAGTATCTCCGGGTAGGGGAGGTTCCGTCTTCCGCCTACGAGCACGAGAAATGTAAAGTATCCCGAGTCAAGGGGAGGTTATGTCTGTCGCGCCACATTGATAAAAATGTCCCGATTTAAAGGGAGTGTCTGTCCGCCACCTTCAAACGATAGAAAATCATCTTCCTTATTTACAAATTGGGCAGGTAATATTTACAAATTGGGCACCTTCTCAATTTGAGCAACTTTTCCATCTGATGTAGATTTGATAATTACTTCTTAAAAAATGCACCTACTTTATGTCATGCCCCTTCATACCCCCTTTATCCGAACCCGACCAAAGTGGGATGACGAAGATGTGATGAGTTGAAATAATAACCCAAAATGGGCTAGATCGAAGTATACGACACTCCTTTTGTGCAACGTAATTAATAAAATATAAAAAAATTTAATTGAAGTCTCTTAGTCATTTATATACCCACATATTCTCATGAAAATATAATGTCTTTAAGCTTTAAAAGGCAATAAACATGTCTAAGTGTAGCACCCTGGCCCGCAAAACTCGACCCAGACCGGGGGTTGGCTCGGAAGACAGAATCGGAGTTTATAAAATCAGCGAAAAAATAAAAACCAACAAACCAGGAGCTGTAGATTCTGTGTGTGAGAGTCAAAACATATTTCTACCTGCTACGAAACTATAATGTTCCATTGCATGTAGATCAGAACAAACCTAATGTTATAACTAATTTGGATCAGGCCAATGTTATTTATCGTTGGTTGCCTACGTACATATTGGATATCATCTCTGACGTTATTCCAATACGATCAGATCCGGACGTAGTTCTGCCTAACGGCTAATACATGCATTAGGCATTACAAAATCATATACGTTAAAATACGTATATCCTTATAACTGAATAATCATTCGGAATCAGACGAAAATCTCATAAAACATCGAAGTTGAATGAAAGCCAGTAAATCAGTGGAATACACATCTCACATAGGTGAGCAGACACAATCACATATCCCACTCTATCATAGAGAGGAGCAGAACACACTACAGAGTATGTTGGATCCTATCAGATTGGAGTATGTCAAAGCACAATGAAGCATTTCCGAGTAATTCAGATCACAACAAAATATATCAAAGTAGGTCAAATAGGAACATGTAAGCATATATCAGATCTTAAAAAATTATATATTTCTTAATTAGAATATTGCTAATTAAGATATGCATGCACATAAATCATATTAAATTATAAAGTCAGAAAAGCATACTCCCCTGCAGTTTCGAAAGTAGAGACGTTCGAAGTTGCTTGTTTCTTCAAGGTGTCCTCCCTTTTTGATCCGGAGACGGCGGACAGAACCTCCTCTAGCTTCAGAACACTTTACCCTTCTTGCGCCCGTAGGCGGCGGACAGAACCTCCCCTTACCCGGAGACACTTTTCCCTTTCCGCACCCATAGGTGGCGGACAAAACCTCTCCGTACCCAGAGACACTTTTTTCCTTTCCGCGCCTGTAGGCGGCGGACAGAACCTCCCCTTGCCCAGAGACACTACCCTTTCCGCACTCGTAGGCGGCAGACAGAACCTCCCCTTACCCCGGGACGTTTCCCCTTTATAGGGTTGCTAACTCGAAGAATTGACGCTTCCATTGCGTAAAACACCCTTGATTTAGCAAAGAACGCTTTTTAAACGGAAGGAAACGGATACTGAATGACTCCAGAAAGTTCTCCTGATAAAATGAACAGAAATGAACTATTTATAAGAGATTTGCGTGCGAGCGTACAAGGGAAGAGGAAAGACGTGCGCATGCGCTCGCGCCATGTGGCGCATTTTAATTGGGCCGCCATGATGGTCGGTGCGCACCGACACGCGCGGCGCGTTCGGTCGTGCCGCGCGTCTGAAGCGCGGTCCGCCGCGCGATCGCGCGGGACCCGCATCTCGCGGACGGCCGCGATCGCGCACCGTTTCCGCAGCGCGGCGGCTCGACGGTTCAGCGGCTCGGCTCCATCTCCGACTCGGCTCGGCGCGGCTCAGATGGCGTCAGCTATTCCGTCTTTTTCTGAATATTTTATTATTATTTCCTTCAAATACAATTCCAACTTCAAAACGCGATAACTTTTTATCCCGAAGTCAGAATTGCATGTTCTTAGTACCGATGGACTCGTATCAACGAGACCTTCGAAACTAGACCCCACATGGGTATCTTATCTCAAACTTTTAAAGTGGGTCCCGCCTATATGGCATGTTTCCCGAGGTCGTAACTTTTGTTCCCGATCTCTTATTCACGTGTTCTTCGATTCGTTATGCTCGTTAATTCGAGCTGTAACTAGATACGAGAATTTTATCCCTTGAAGCCCCTTAAATTTTAACTAAAATTATATAATTACCCCTAACCCTCTTAGGTTAAGCGTAATCGGAACACGGAGTATCACATTTTTCCCCCCTTAAATGAATTGCGTCCTCACAATTCTCCTAAAATATTTGTCAAAAGATAATGAAACGGGAAGAAAATCCAACCGTTAGTCGGATAACAAACATGAATCCGATTAATTTATAATCGGATATAACATTCAGAAACACAATTAACTAAGTTATAATCGGATAACATAATCCGATAACTTATCATATAAAACTCATAAGTCGATAGTTTGAATTCGGATATCACAAAAAGAGATCCGATAAATCATAATCGGAGTAAATCAATCGGAAACAAAATTAGATAAAATAATCTCCTTATTATTTTAAAATCAGATAAGTTATTATTCTGAAATATAATATATCAAAGCAAGATTAATGAAATCTCTTTACAAAATTTCAAAATCTTTCATATGTACAAATTGATAAGTTGTAATAAGATAAAAACACTTTAATTTTAATCTAATAAATTCAAATAAATCATATCATTATAGAATCCGATGATTAAAACCTTTGGATAGATTCAGAGTAAATCAAATCAAAGTAGACAGATCAATTCAGAAAGTTGCGGAATTAATTCATCCGCTAAATCATATAACTAAATAATAATAATAATAATATTTTTTTTTTTTGAATCAACACAGGACAGAGAGATCAGAGCCGTGATACCAAACGGCGTTCCCCTCGACACTCATGGGGTAGCAAGAGGCTCAAAAAGTAAGGAGCTTTCCCATAATGCTCCCCACCTATATGTGCACGTCAGTACCGATTATTTTTCTTGGTGGGTATCCAAAGAGTGCTTTGATAATCCCAGGTTTTACCCCAGAACTATCCAGAAAGTGCACGTATGCGAAATACAATGCAACGTATGTAGGTCAAAAGTATGATAGTTTTCCATGGTGAATAAGCATAAATCTAGAATTTAAAACCCCCTACACTGTAGGTTGAGTTAAAATCTAAAATAATGCTAAGCAAAATATATGAAAACGATTATGATCTTTTTCAGGAATTCATTTGTTAGAAAAAGAATCTTGTTCAAAAATAATTTGATGCAGAAACATATGCACAAATCATCGGTTCGTCCAAGTGACGAGAAAACCAGAACCGTGATACCTAACGGTGTTCCCCTCGATGCTCATGGGGTATCGAGAAGCTCAGTAAGTGGGAGCTTTCCCATGATGCTCCACACCCATTCGCGCGCCAATATCGATTATTTTTCTCGGTGGGTATCAAGGAGTCATGCTCCGATAGTTTTTAGATTTTATACCAAATAACTATTTGATAGTCCTGGACTTTATACCAGATAACTATCTTTCAGAAGTTCGAATAGAAATCAACATTAATAATTGTTTTACGGAATCATTCAGAAATTAAAACATACGACAAAAAATAGACTTTTTACGGAATCTAAATTGTTCAAAAGAAAATATATTAGAATTCAATCACACTCTTTTCAATAGACGGAAGAAAACTTAAAATAAATGTGTCACACATTTAGGTCGAAGCGTATATGCCAAAGTCACATCATCCTCAAAATAAATATTTTAAATCAAACCAGACTTGAAATCGAAATTCATCTCAATGCACGAGCGGAATCAACGTTGGAGCTATCCACTAACCCCCATGTCCCATACCACGGGCGTTTGATGGTTTCTCCGCAGTAATTCTACTATCCATCAAGACAACTTGGTAATCATTTTTCCAAATCATAGAGCATTTGAATTTAATTTCTATCTTAAATCCATTGGTAGACTCCACCTTAGAGTGGACCACTAATACCACGCGTCCCATACCACGAGTAGTTAGCAGTTTCTCTAAGGGAATTCCACTGTCTTTGAAAACAGTTGAATTAAATTTCAACACACCAGCAGAACTAGCCAAGAGTGATCCACTAAAAACTTGTGTCCCATACCACTAGCGTTTAGTGGTTTCTTCGAGGTAGGTCCACTATTTGTCAAATAATAATTTTCAACATGCAGATATTTCAAAAGTAAATCTCGTATCAAAATATCAGCAGAATTTGCCGTAGAGCTATCCACCAGCACCTCACGTCCCATACCGTGGTGTGTAGCAGTTGCTCCTTGGTAATTCTACTGTTGTTTAAAATAATGTTGACAGATTATTTGCAATCGAGGTTGCTAAATAATCACGCAACGAGTTCGAAATAAATATTTTTGACTAATTCAAAATAGAAATTCGTAAAAATTCAGATCAAGTCTGACACTATACTGATAAGATTTTCAAATCATTCTTGAATTATAAATCGAAGTTCATAAAATTGGAGTCCATGAAGAATATGATGTAATAGAATTTTAAAATTCCATATAACTGATTCAAAACAAAATGGTCGAACCACTCTCGATTAAAACTTAGAATTCATTACATCGTAGTTCGTATTAAAGCTGATGTCCTATAGACCAAACATAAAGTACAAACCCAGAATTCGTATTAAATCCCATATCATAGTTAAAACAAAATATCAAAGTAATTCAAAAATTAAAATTTGTAGTAAACTGAGACTTGGAAAAGTAATTTTCAATAATCACAATTCCAATGCAAAATTCATAAAATTGGAGATTATATAAATCCGATACCACACAAGTACAACAGAAATTCGAAATCCAATATCATAGGAATAGAAATGTAATTTAATTCGTATCGAAAATCGAAATTCGTATCAAAATGAGATTCAGAACAGAAATTTTAAATAATAAACGTTCAAATACGAATTGCATAATAGCAATCCAATACTACATAAGTAGATTAGAAATTCTAAATTACTTATAATTAAATAAATCAGAATTTATAAATTTTAAAGTTAAGAGTAATTTCAATGACACATTAGTAAAACAAAATTACTAATCAAAACCCAATACAATTTATTCGTAGTAAAATTTTCAAAGCAATTTATATTTAGGATTACCAATTTATCAATTGGGTTGTCGTATCAAATCTTTATATAACAAATTCAGTCATTCAATAATTTCTGACTTGAAATCAAACTTCATAAACTCGACGTTGGCATCAATTACTTGTAAAGCATGCAAGACAGAAATCTAAAATTGTTTCTAATTCAAAATTGAAAGTCATAAAATCGAAGTTCGTATTAAATTGAAGACAACACTCAAAGAACAGAAAACTCATAATCAAAATTCTCCTAAAATCTGATTCAACACGTGCGGAAGTTCAAAAATTAGAATCCTCAAATCCAATATCACACGTAAAGAATTAAAGATTCACAAGAGGAATTTTCATTTAATTTGATATAAGACATGTGGGACTTAAAATTCAAATCTCGTAGTCGACATTAAATTTGATATCACACGTAAACTTCAAAATTGAAGTAAGCATTAAATCTTGATATCAATCATAGAGAATGGAGATTCATAATTGAAATTTTCTTTAATTTGAATATCACACCAAAGTTTACAATTCGAATTTTTTTTTTTAAATCTGTTGACACATGTCGAACGGTAAAAACATATTCAGAGGTTATTTTAATTCCGATATCATAAATGCAAAACAACACATTCAAATAACAGTTTGTCATAAAGCCAATGACATATCTGCAAAATGGCAAAAATCACAATCGAACTTTATATTAAATCTGATAATACATTCGTTACAAAGAAATTCCAATTTAAAAATTGGAATTTGAAACAACTCCAAATATATTTTAAAATATTTTTCCCTCGCAGACAGAGTAAAGCTCCGATACCATTTGTAGCACCCCGGCCCGCAAAACCTGACCCAGACCGGGGGTTGGCTCGGAAGACAGAATCAGAGTTTATAAAATCAGCGGAAAAATAAAAACCGACAGACCAGGATCTGCAGACTCTGTGTGCGAGAGTCAAAACATATTTCTACCTGCTACGAAACTATAATGTTCCATTGCACGTAGATCAGAACAAACCTAATTTTATAACTAATTTGGATCGGGCCAATGTTATTTATCGTTGGTTGCCTACGTACATATTGGATATTATCTCTGATGTTATTCCAATACGATCGGATCCGGACGTAGTTCTGCCTAACGGCTAATACATGCATTAGGCATTACAAAATCATATACGTTAAAATACGTATATCCTTATAACCGAATAATCATTCGGAATCAGACGGAAATCTCATAAAACATCGGAGTTGAATGAAAGCCAGTAAATCAGTGGAATACACATCTCACATAGGTGAGCAGACACAATCACATATCCCACTCTATCATAGAGAGGAGCAGAACACACTACAGAGTATGTTGGATCCTATCAGATTGGAGTATGTCAAAGCACAATGAAGCATTTCCGAGTAATTCAGATCACAACAAAATATATCAAAGTAGGTCAAATAGGAACATGTAAGCATATATCAGATCTTAAAAAATTATATATTTCTTAATTAGTATATTGCTAATTAAGATATGCATGCACATAAATCATATTAAATTATAAAGTCAGAAAAGCATACTCCCCTGCAGTTTCGAAAGTAGAGACGTTCGAAGTTGCTTGTTTCTTCAAGGTGTCCTCCCTTTCTGATCCGGAGACAGCGGACAGAACCTCCTCTAGCTTCATAACACTTTACCCTTCTTGCGCCCGTAGGCGGCGGACAGAACCTCCCCTTACCCGGAGACACTTTTCCCTTTTCGTGCCCATAGGCGGGGGACAGAACCTCCCCTTATCCGGAGACACTTTTCCCTTTCCGCGCCCTTAGGCGGAGGACAGAACCTCCCCTTAGCCGGAGACACTTTTCCCTTTCCGCGCCCATAGGTGGCGGACAAAACCTCCCCATACCCAGAGACACTTTTTTCCTTTCCGCGCCTGTAGGCGGCGGACAGAACCTCCCCTTGCCCAGAGACACTACCCTTTCCGCGCTCGTAGGCGGCGGACAGAACCTCCCCTTACCCCGGGACGTTTCCCCTTTATAGGGTTGCTAACTCGAAGAATTGATGCTTCCATTGCGTAGAACACCCTTGATTTAGCTAAGAACGCTTTTTGAACAAAAGGAAACGGATACAGAATGACTCCAGAAAGTTCTCCTGAAAAAATGAACAGAAATGAACTATTTATAAGAGATTGGCGTGCGAGCGTACAAGGGAAGAGGAAAGACGCGCGCATGCACTCGCGCCACGTGGTGCATTTTAATTGGGCCGCCATGATGGTCAGTGCGCGCTGACGCGCGCGGCGTGTTTGGCCGCGCCGCGCGTCTGACGCGCGATCGCACAGTCCGTCGCGCGATCGCGCGATGTTTCCGCGGCGCAGCGGCTCGGCTCCATCTCCGACTCAGCTCGGCACGGCTCAAATGACGTCAGCTATTCCATCTTTTTCTGAATATTTTATTATTATTTCCTTCAAATACAATTCCAACTTCAAAACGCGATAACTTTTTATCCCGAAGTCAGAATCGCACGTTCTTAGTACCGATGGACTCGTATCGACGAGACCTTTAAAACTAGACCTCACATGGGTATCTTATCTCAAACTTTCAAAGTGGGTCCCGCCTAGATGGCATGCTTCCCGAAGTCGTAACTTTTGTTCCCGACCTCTTATTCACGTGTTCTTAAATTCGTTACGCTCATTAATTCAAGCTCTAACTAGATACGGGAATTTCATCCCTTGAAGCCCCTTAAATTTTAACTAAATTACATAATTACCCCTAACCCTCTTAGGTTAAGCATAATCGGAACACGGAGTGTCACACTAAGCTATTAAATAAGGCTCTCTCATAATATGTAAATATCATAGTCACAAGTTATAACATAAGTCATCAAAAGTCTATCCCATGACAAATAAAAGTTATCCCCACTCTATGTGTATTTAATGCCTTCATACTTGTAAAATAAATCATCTTGAGCAACTACATGGAACAATCATGTAGCCCTAAAACAAAACAATACAAACATGGTAAGCTTAGCTCAATAAGGGTTTGAAAAGATAAAGTTCACAGTAACACCAAAACATAATCCTTAAGAAGCATTACATAAGTCTCATGTAAACCGGTATTAATAACATTAGAGCATACCAATTTCCTTACACATACAACTTGTAAAAATATCTCATTCATGTATCACATATCCATAAGCAATACATGTGTATTGTGTCTCAATTATACTTTATAATCCACACACACAACTTGTGCATTTAAGTATCATAATGCATACACATCATACATGATCAAGTATCACAATCCATACACATCCTTCATGTTCAAATGTCATAATTCATACACAACCTATGTAAACATAAACATCATTACCCCTACACCAAACTTATGTAAATGAGCATTATAATCTATACACAAGCATGTATAAAGAGTATAATGAATGTCTCACCATAGAAAAATCCCAATACCCGAGGATATCAGTTCTGCTCACCCTAACATAAGCCTAAACAACATGCTCACCCTAAAAATCCTAAGAAAGAAGACCTAAGCAGTTTGACAAATTCCAACTAAAAGTGCCCCTAGTTAGCTGGTGCACACGGAAAAACTAGCCTAGATTCTCTGTAAAAGTTTAAATAGTTTTCTCATTGTAACATTTCAACCTTCTCACCCGGGGAGAAAACCCACCCGTTCAAAATGAAAAACCCTACCCATTGGACAGAAAACCCTGCCCATTAAATCCCTGATACTACTAATATGGAAACTACGACATACAATGGTTAATCACAGTTAAGCATGGCTTAGCAACTCATTTTCATGATGTATGTGTTATGATACATACGTGAATGATGCTAAAAGTATGCAAGTATAAATAGCGTACACTAATCAGTCCTATTATACATGAGTTATGGTCCATTCATGGCAAATAAGATTATGTAAGCATAAGTAAACATAAACATATATGGTCATGTTCATAAATAAGCTAAAACACGTAGAACATGGTAAATACATAATAAATGTAGCATGTGTCAAGCATGCATACTTCAACACAATCATATTCTATTGAATTTTCCTTTTGACAGAGATAGGACAATCAAATGACCATATGATTGACCCAACCGGGAGATCGAATAGTCGACCTAGAAATTATAGAAAATAGTTCTTTTTCATGCTCAAAACCGAATCAAATTCATCCCTAAATTCCATAAAAATTCATGATACTTCATATAGTCATTACCTAAGCCTAAGATGTAATAAATCTATCATGTTTCATGCGTATTCATGTAAGAAATATCATTAAACTATCTATTAAAGAATATCTAATCTCACACATCCATAAACTTCAAGAACATAAATTCACCTGCAAGCATGGTGTTAATGCAAATAAATCTTATCAAATAAAAACCCCTTACCTTAAATTACATTGTAGACCCTTGAATCTTCTTCAAAATTTAAGAAAACCCTACCTAACAAATTAAGCTACATTAGTCATAAGCAAAAAAGCAACATTTCTACCAAATAGAGACTTAAAACCACTAATAGAAGATAGATCTAACATCATCTTGTACCCAAAATAAAAAAACACAAGAGTAGAAGCAAAAAATTCAAATTTAAGGTTTGAAAATATGGGTAAAAGAATGAACATTAAAAGAAAAAAACTTAGAATCCAATTCAAGAAGAGAAGAACAATGGATTTAGGGCAAAATCAAAAGATACATGGATGAAATTGAGTGATTATATTTTGGATTAAATTTTCCCTTCTTGAGGGGTAAGAGTTCTCTCAAAGCTTCCCAAATCTCAACCCACTATAAATGAAAAAATGACCAATATTTTTATTTATGGATAGGTTAAGTAAATGGGCTCTAGAATTGTGGCGCCCCGGCCCGGGGACCGACCCGGGCCGGGGGTTCCAAAAGTTGACGATAACCAAACCCAGAACCCGAGAGCGTCCGTCTCTGAGTGCGAGAGTCTTCTCCTTCCTCTACGCGCTATGGAACTTTAGCGCCCCGTTGCGCGTAGGCAAAAACTGGCCTAATTATATATCTAATTCTGACCGGGCCAACGTCGCATTGCCGTTGGTTGCCTACGTACATATCGGATAACATCCACGATGTTACTCCGATACGATCGGATCCGGACGTAGTTCTGCCTATTGGCTACTACATACAACGGGCACACCAAAAATACATACGTATAAAGTACGTATCTCCGAATATTTAATCAGAGTTATATGAAAACCAGATAAAACACCGACAACACATATCTCGCTCTATCATAGAGACGAGCACCACACAACCACCACAACATGCCTCGCTCTATTCCAGAGCAGATACATCACATTCACATATCTCGCTCCATCACTGAGCCGAGACCGAACACACACCACACGTCTCGCTCTACCGTAGAGCGAGACAACACACATCGTAGCATAAAAGCACACATCATGATGGCATATAAGCACACATCGATCATGGCATATAAGCCGACATACACACACAACACGTCTCGCTCTAAGCTATAGCTAGACGGCACACTTCATGATATATAAGCATAACATATCGGAACATAAAGGATCATAGCACTTCATGGCATACAAGCACATATCATGGAAAACATATAGATCATAGCATAGCACACATCATCATCGCTAGCATATACCATTCTATAATTAAAATAGGAGGTTAGGAAACGCTTACGCCCCTGATGTCTCACGAGGTAACGTATTCGGGATGCTAGTTTCTGGGCGTTCTCCCCTTCAGATCCGGAGACAGCGGACAGAGCCTCCTCTAGCCTCCAAACGTTCATCGCCTTGCGCCGAAAGACGACCGACCGACCGACCGATTCTCCCCTTTCCCGGAGACTTCTCATTTTCTGCGCCCATAGGCGGCGGACAGAACCTCCCCTACTCGGGGTGTTCCTCACACATCGTGGCCCTTCGGTGGAGAACAGAGTCTCCCCTACATCGGGCCACCTCTCTTGATCCGGCCCAGTAACGGAGGACGGAACCTCCTCTCTTTCCCGGGCCATCTCTCTCTCTCTTGGGGCAGGAGGGTGGCGGACATGCCTCCTCTCGCCCCGGGACGTTCCTCCCTTCTAAGAGCGCCAACTCGAGGAGTGGACCATGCCATTGCGTAGATCACCCTCGAATTAGCTAGGAACACCTCAAGAACGACTCGAATCGGACTTAAAATGAGTGAGAAACGAAGAACAGAAGTTTCTGAATGTCAGAGGGAACACAGAAACGTGGGAGAGGATTCAGGACCGTGGGAGAGAGTTCTCCGGGACCTTTAAACCGAAGACTCAGGACGCTATTTATAGAAAAATTGGATAGACGTGAGGCTGATACATGGCAGATAGGATTGACACGTGTCAGTCCTATCCGCTGCGTCAGCGATCTTATCCGCTTCGTCAGCAATCCTATCCGCTTCGTCAACAATCCTATCCGCTTTGTCGTCGATCTTATCCACTGCGTCATCGATCCTATCCAGAATAATATTATTTTATTTAAATAATATCCAAAACTCAAAGCGCGATAACTTCCAACCTCTACGTTGGAATTGCATACTCTTGTTATTGATGGACTCATGTCAACGAGACCTTCGAAACAAGACCACATATGGGTAGGTTATCCCGCACTTTCATGTGGGTCCCACCCATGCTGCACGCTTCCCAAGGCTGTAGCTTTCGCTCCCGGCCTCCGTTTTGCGTGTTCTTCGAATTGCTACGCTCGTTACACCGAGCTCTACCCATCTACAGGGGTTTCATCCCTTAAAACCCCCCTAACACTTAATCACTATTTACCGAATTACCCTTAACCCACTCGGGTTAAGCGTAACCGAAAAACGAGTCGTTACAAGAATAGGCCTAATAGAGGAATAAGTGAACTCACTTGATGAAATGAACTTGAAAACAAATTTGACAAAGCACAAACCTATTTAAAATGTTAAGTGTGGGTTGACAGCCCAAGAAGTTGACAAGTTACTCGAGATGGTCGTGGGGCCTACTTCCTTAATAAAAAGAATTACATGATAAATGACATTAATTAGTATGGTAACTTAGTAAATTATGTTAGACACTAATATTTTTTAATTAAAATTTAAAATAAACTTAAGAAAATTCGTAATTAAACCAAACTATCACATAAAAGTTAAAATAAACAAAAAATAGTAAAAATTTACTATAAACAAAAAATAATAAAACTTTACTGGAAAATGATAAAACTCTACAAATCTTATACTTCATACCTAGGAGACAATTAAAAATATAAAAATTTTACAGCAAGAGAGGGGAGCCATTTTTGTGCACCGAGCTACAATTCGGCTTCTCCACTGCCACCCTTTCCTTGCACCCCGTGGGTTGGAAGGGGGAACCCAGAAAACTAATTTGTGCCTAAACACATACTAATGTTTTCCCTTGCTAAGGGAAGTGTATAAATTTCCAAGGCAACTCCACTTAATCTTAAAGCTAATTGAGCTCCTGTAGGCTCACTCAGTATCATCCTCCCAGTCACTCTCCTCGCACCTCGAACTATAGGGCTCACTTCCCTTCTTCTTTTGGTCCCCTTTGAAAACTCCATCAAGCCAACCTGTTTTAAACCACTTGGCTCACTTTGACGCCAAAGCCACTTTTAAAACTTTGGTGAAGAGTTGAATACCATATGGTATAAACTAGCAGAATCAGTATACACAATCAGAAATGACCTAAAATGAGCATTGCTTTCAAATTACACCAAGCGATTCGAGTGTAACAATTTTCAGACTGGGACTCTGATTGAGGTTTGCTAAAACTTCTTCAGTTGTTTGAGACCAACTCAGCAGAGAAGTACGGGCATCTCCCGCATTCAGTTTAAAACATTTTGGATTTTAGGTTTTTTTACAAAGGATTTTTTTAGCAAAGCGATGCTCACAAACAAATGGGAGTGCCTTCAAGATGAGCCAGCTCCACTTGACCCGACTCAAAGTTTGGAACTCGGTTCGAAGAGAACAGCTCAAGTCCGCTAAACTCGAGCTAGCTGGACAGATATTTATAGAAGCACGGTTATTTACGATGATAATACGTGTTTTCATATATCACCCCGGGTAGAACCAACCAAAGCCTCATTGACTTGGAATAACAAAACAATATGTAAAACAAATTGGCTTCATTAAGTTGGAATCCAACTTCACTCGGCTAGAGCCAACCAAAGCTTGACTCGGCTTGGTTAGCACCTTACCAAATTCACGCTGGAAGCACCTACTAACATAAGCCTCCTGTCTCCCCCTCGGCCTCATTAACTGCAGTTCCACTTCGAGGTAGGTAGATGGTTATGAAAATGGTGGCACTCATTGGCCACACATCAAAACTGAGTCCCCAATTCCAAAGCTCTCCACCAAAGTGATAGGCTTCCAGTCCACCGAAATTTCTACTGATCATCGATCGAGGCAATTGCAATTAAACTTGGTGGAATCACCCCTAGCATCCCAGCACTCGACTTAATTAGCAAAATTGAAAACATATTTAGCTATTATTGGAAGCAAGTAAAAACTCGCAGTGTGACCACAAAATCAAAGCACTCTCAACATGGGCCCATTTATTACATCCAACAAACGTTTACTTGAAATCAACTTCGTCCCCCATAAAAAAATATCAACTTAGTCCATAACTCGAAAAATTGAGTGGCTGCTGTTTTACATCTGTTAGCACTCAGAATTGCTAAGATAAATGTTCAATGCCCAGAAAACTTGACACCCGTTTCCGCTTCCAGCTCCAAGATAAAAACTATACAAGTTTGCCATAGAAGACTCGACAGTTTTTAAAATGTAAAAGGGCAGAAAAAACAACGCAGAAATAAGAACATCTGCCGCTGTATTTTCTCTTCAGAAGCTCGGGGTTTATTTAAAGATTCATGAGTGACTTCTTACAGAAAGTTCTCGATTCAAATCTACGTAGCAAGTGCGATATGGAATTAGAACAGAGCTGCTAAATGTATCCACGGAATGGACCTCAATTTGACTAATGAAATGTGAACCCAAGTTACCTTTTTGCAGGTCTGTTCTTGTAAAATGTAAATGAATTCTCAACATCCACAATTTCTGCAGCATCACAAAAGCAACATAGATAACGGCAGTAATCCCAGACTAATGTAGCCAGTCAGTCAGTGACAGATGCGGGATCCAAAATCCAAATCCCTACACTTCCGAAAGGTTTGAGGCATTCTTGCGTGGTATTTCCTCTAAGCAAAGTCCATCATGCTGAACCAAAGAAACATTTTTTAACCTGGGAGGGGCAAAAATTACATAAGTTCCTCTATTAGCTTCTGATCTATAGTATTTTTTTCAAAAGAATTTCAATACAGTTTCTAGTTTTGTTGAGATCTGAAAAAAATAACTTCCTAATCACCAGAACAAAAATGCCCAGATAATAAATAATATTCCACTTCACCATTTCATGCTAATATCCAATATCAAATAAATCAGTAAATGTGAGTCAAAGTCACTGCCCAATATTGCCATCGCGATATTATATGCTTATTAGAGAGAGTACATAGAAAAAAAAAACTTGTTAAGCCTACATGCGTAGAAGCCAATATTCAGAACAATTTTTTAAAAGTTCTTTTATTTTTTAAAATATATTTGCATAGGTGAACAAGCTGCAAGAGGTTCAGAACCTTACTACTTTAATGTATGCTGCTCATTTCTGAGTCCCTTTAGAATCACTGTACGGAGTGAGGGGAGGGAATGAAGGCACAGACTGCAATATAAACTTGCGTCCACTCCTCAAACTTGGGGAGGGGCAAGACCTAATTTCCTGCAAGCATTTGTGTGGAGGAGAAACCCGCTTCTGATTTGGAGAACTAGCCTTCACTGCCTTAATTGGAGAGCGTGTCTCCTTTAATATGTCCGGAGTTTCATCTTCAAGATGGTTGGAACTGCTATCTCGGTCAGGTCCTACATATTTGGCCCCAGAAAAGCGAGCTATAGGAGTAACTGGGGAATCATGTATATTACTATGCCTGCCATAACTACGCAGGCCCTGTGAGACTTTTGGACAATAATTTGTACCAGAACCAGCTCTTTTTGATTGATAACCATGTGTCGATGGAGAACCATCACATCTATCAGCAAGTCCATCCCATGTGGATAACAAGGAGTCTGTTTTTGCTGGCAAACGATAGTGTAGTTCTTCAGTGTAGGTACTTGTCTTCAAAACCTTGACACTCAGGCTTGAAGTCATTGGCGATTGTGGGGATTTCCCATAAGATGACACTGCTGAACTTTCAGATTCAGGGGACGAAATTAAATGCCTTCTTGAAGGTTGCCAAGATCTAGGAAGCACTAATCCACGACTGTCATGGAAGGAAATAAACATAAGCTAATAATCTTAAGCATATGTCATAAGAAGGGAAGCCAAATGGTAAAACATACTTTGAACAGCGGAATAAAGGTCTTGGTGGTGAGGAGGGATCAGTTGGGCATTGCTCCGATTGCAACAAATCATCACCAGCTTCTAATTCTACCATTTCACTTGTAGTTTCAGCTACTGTGAACTTCCCTTGAGATTCTTTATTCCATCTCTCAGTTTCAGACTTCCTATGTCCAAATCCCATGATCCCCATACCTGTAAAACTTCAAGGTTTCTCATGAGTAAACATATGGAGGATATGGATAGGTAAGATTATCCAGTACCACATAACCAGGCACATGAATGTATTGCAACCAACAACAAAATTATTGAACTTTCCCTTTTCATAATTGTACTATTCATCTAATTTGCCTCCTTTCTATTAATTTAAACTGAGCTGATAATGAGTCCCCAATTTATACCACAACTTAACCAAAAAAAAATCACTAGTCAAAGAGACTAAAAATTACCATTGATGCACAAATGGATGTACATATATATTCTCAAATATATTCAAACATTATGTTGTATTTTCCATATATCTTCCAAAAGTATACTCAAATGAATACTATACAATACAAAATAGTACAAAAGGGTTAAATTGCCATTTCGACAAGGTTATACAGTCAGGTACATTTCCACATTTATTGTCTGCATAACAAAACATAAACACTAAAGGAACCACAAACCTTTACTAATTCCAAATATCAATTTCTTGTTCTGACCAAAAACATATTCAAATAGATAATTTTTTTGCAAATAGGAAATTACCCTCACACAATAACAAACACTTTGGCCCAAAAATGCCATCAATATCTTTTTACATAAATGTTCCAACAGAAATTTACTAATACATCCAAGGAAAAACAGAAAAAGTTTTTGAACAGAAGAGAGAAGAAAAAGCTTTTATAAAAATCTGATAGCTATGTATACTTTACTTTGTAATAAAACAAATATCAATAAATATTACAAAATTCAATAAATTTGTTCTGCTTGTCCAAATTCTTTAGTGTATCTTTTTGACTAGGTAAACTCACACAAAAACTAATAATACTCAACATACGCTTGATCCAGTTGCCATGGGTTGGTAGCAAAATACTCAAACCACACTTGTTCACATTAGTTGTGCACCACATACAAATAGCATCCAAAGCAACATTAATACACATTGTAGTTAAAGATGTCAAAAGTAGCTACTACTACCTCCTTTTCTGCCAAAAACATTTTTACATCCCTCACATCGACATCCATCAGAGCATCCAACACCAGCCTTTTCGAAAAAGCAAAACAAATGTGTTATCAGTACAAAGCTGCAAGATATAGAAAATAATCTAAAAGGCATAAAAAATACCTGAAAGCATTCACAGTATTTTTTTAAACACAACGATCTCTTGCAATTGCATCCTCTTTTATGCCTAGCTGAGGCTGGTGTCGTCCGGTTACCTTCTTCCTGTTATATTCAACTACTTTTAGCTATGTCAAAAAGGTAGAAAATGGCACTATCTAAATATGCCAAAACTTCCTACCCCACTATTTTGTGGTGAACCAGTGACACAGTGCACAACCCTCGGGGCAAATGCAAGTGGATTGCGGGATTCTATTTGTTGCCGTGTCCCCAGAACTGTATCTTCATATTCAGGTTTGTTAAAGCAATCTTGACATGTACATGGTCCTGCACAATAAACCCCTGCTGCAAAGCACTCACAGTAGCTACATAGAAGGAAAACATAGTAGAAGTAGATATTGAGTTAACAAGCTGATCTAGTATCAGTTAATTAACGTTAGAAGAATCTCTCAGTTAATCTTACAGCTTAAGGCACTTGGACTTTTTGCAGTTGCAACGCTTGCAGCCTTCATCACCACTATTATAAGCTGACCTCTTCCTGGACATAGACCCTAGTTATTCAACAGTAACAATAATGAAAAGAGATCAAATTGTCTGGGGAGAACAGATGATACACTTGCCTTTTTTTGCGGGGACTCATTTCATTTAAATCCTCATCTTTGCAGGTATCATTTCCTTCCAGCACTTTCTTTTCAGAGTTAGCATGAGGCAGTCCACTAATACTCAAACGCTGCAAATGGTTGATGGGTTTCAAATCATGAGAAGAAATCTGAACATTGGAAAAATAGCTTTCCACGATTTGTTTTATTCAAAGAAAACACATCAATTTTACTTAGACAAGAAGAAGAATCCAGGAAAGGACTTACTTTAGGTGAAATGCTTGTGAGAGGGCCCACTGTTAATGGCAAACCTTTTGAATCTTCTGACAAAGGATAGCCACGTTCAGAGAAAAGCTTTGATTTTTGCGTATTTGTACTGACTCCACCAGTTTTTCCAATGCTATTTAAGTGCAAACCAATCCCTGATGGAATAGGAGTTGCAACAGAGGAACTTCCCCTAATATCTGCTGGGCAATTAATTTTTTTATTGCAATTCCGTGGTGCATTGGCAGGGCACAACAAAACCCTAGAAGCTGCATGCTGACAGGAGTCTTTCACCTGCCTGTTGCCAATAGCACCAACAATTTCTGCATGTGGGGAGATGTTCAGGATTTCTGAAGCATTAGGTGTAGCTGGTGAGCTGGTATCAGGAATAATATTAGATGGTTCCATTAATAAGCTGTTGACTTCATTCCTCATCAGATGTGTCATTGCAGCCTCAAACTGAAGACAACGTCTGCGTGCACCACGTTGAAGTTGATTGGCCTCCTACATTGTAGTTTCACAATTATTTTACAAAGCCTACGAAAAATGAGAGGACAAGGCAGTGGAAGTGTAGAAAAGTAAAGGCAGATGATGATGCCTAGAAATAGAAGCTGCATGGTGTAACTCCTTATTTAATTTGGAAAAACAGCGTACAATGATTGATTGAAATTCACAGAGTTACCTTACAATCATATGGCATCAGGTTTTCACTTACTTCTCCATCCATTTCAACTTTCTCATCGTAAATTGGATCCAGCTCAAAATTCTGAACAAATTCAGAACAAGGCTGCACTTCACCCTGTGTAGCCATGCCACTATTGTGTTGTTCAACAGCTTGAATTTCATGTACATGGCTCACATGAGAATTTGAGGAAGTAGCATGCATTTTTTTGTCATGTTCATCATTATTACACTTAATGTTTGAAGTTTTATTTGTTAAATACTGATCATGTAGCTCAATAGACGCAGGTAAATGTGATGAATCAGAGCCGAGATCATTTCCATTGCCCAAAGCTTGAACGAGATGCTTTTCAGGTGACCTATCAACTGTGTGCTCAATGCTAGCAAAATCATTTCCACCAGATTCAATTGGATCAACAAACAACTTTGCAATCAACAGGCTGTCAGGAGCTCTTTCAACCGAGGTTGTGTGCTGGGCAGCTTCGGTCTCTCCATCTTTCTCGATGTTCCCATCCCCATCAGCCTTCAAAGTCGTTCCCTCAGCACATTCGGTGGTAATTTTCAAGTTTTGAGGCAAATCAGCAGCTTTTTGTGAATCCAAGTCAGGAGAACATGAATTTCCGCACTCATCTGAAGGATCAGCTAGGTACTTGTCAACAGAACCTGAGGGGCTGTGGTTCTGAGCTTCTATTAGAACCTTCTTGTCAAATGCTTGAATGTATGGAATCAGCATAAGTTGCGATTCTGTAGTGGTTGCCTGGGAAATAGCAGGAACAACTGCAGTCGTCTCATCACCATTGCTGTATAGAGACAGAAAGCCTGCAGTGGACGACTCTGAATTTTGGAGTCTGAATTAGGACAAAACACCCTCATTATTCCCACATACTGCAACATTTAATGGACAGACCCAAATCTTCATTCAAGTTGATGAATGAACATAAAATTGACAAGTAACTATATTACCTTTCTAAAATTTTGGGTTCACGCGGAGAAGTAAAGACAGGGGGTGGAGAGCTGACATGAAAAAGCCTTTGCCCAACACGCAAATCCTTGGTTTGGTTTATAGGAGACAAACTGGAAAGGTAATTAAAGAACGGAGAATCCTACACAATCAACACTAAACACATAATTACTATATATATTATTCATCAGACAACACATTCACATACACATATTATCCATCAGAAAACACTATTTACTAGAAATCAGAATCGACCTCAGAATACATAGAAAACCAATTAAAACTTCTATGAATCTGAAGAATTATGAGCACAATGCACAATCAAGAGCCTGGAAAAACCTCCCCGCAAGCTCAATATTCACTCACTTACTCAATCTGAACACACATCGCATGTAAGGCCTGACCTTAGCCACATTTCTTCCACCCAATCCAGCAAACGCATTTCGCTCAAAGATCCATCTCCCAAAAATACATGATAAGACACAAACAACTGGAAAACCAAACCCTAAAAGCCGCAACCTCTCCCACACAAACCCCTCAAAATGCGCGTCAAATCCTCACACCAAAACCCGCAAAAGCACGCCAGAACAAGCCCAAGCATCCCCTCCTTCCTAAACCCAAAACCCTAACATCCAACCAACCCATCTCCGCCGCCCCCAAACAAGCGCTTAATCCAACAAAAGCGAAAACCAACTAGATCCGCACATCCGCCACAAAGAACTCAAACAAGCAAAGAAAAAATGCGGAGAAATTGAATGGAATGAGAGAGGAGGGGGACCTTGGAAGGGGAGGGCTTGGAGCTGGAGGAGGCCTCCTTGCTGGCGTCGGGGGAGTCCATGGCCTCAGCCCGCGTTCACCGCCGCGCGTGGCTCGCATCCCCTCCCATCGCCACCGCCATCCGCATCGTGCTTCTTCATCATGAATTCACGATCCGACCCGAAGAAGATTTAAAAAAAAATTCACATTTTCTTTTCATCTGCTCAGCTTTTTTTTTTCTGTGACTAAAAAAAAGGCTGAAAACGTTGCAGAGAAAGGGGGAGGGGAGGGAAATCCCAGTTTTTTATTATTATTGTGGGCGGGAAATTTTTAGTTTCGGAATTGCTCTGCTAATCGCGTCTTTCGCGCTGATCGGCCGACCCTTTTGTCCTTTGTTATTGGACTTTGCGAGTTGCAGTTTGAGCGCGACTCGTCCTCGCCGTTGCAGGCGGGTTTCGCCATTTTTCAGAAGCGTGCGCGAGTAGCGGGCGGGGGAGCATGTGAACATCGAGTGCTCTCTCCCCTTGCGGGCTTCCGTGCGCCACAATCCCATAATCGTGCTTCAGGCGAGTTTAACTTCTGTGAAAATTTTCCTAATTATAAGATAAAGACCTCATCCTGCTATTTTATCCAAACGATTATTGCTCCAGGATTTTGACGGGGCTTGTGATCCAAATGATTTGTTGTTTTAATAAGGAAAGTGATATTCTTATTTTATTTTTTTCCCTGCTAAAATTTTACTCCACTGCAGGTCTCTACAATCAAAGGGTAAAATAAAGTTTTGTGTAAAAAAAAATGGAGGAAGAATATCAGCTTCCTTCTAATAATAATACCACATGAGATATGGATTTCATCGATCCTCTAAATCTCTGATTGCCTGAATCTACAAGGGTTGTCATGTCTAAAGAGGATGCGCATAGCATTCAATACACATTATTGTAATAATATATCTACTGAACAAAGATGAGGAGTTTATTCATCCATTCGCAGGGACGTTACAAAAAGGAAATACAAATGTTTGTGCCATTAGAGACCATTGCAGCCATCTTCTTCATTTTAACATCCATGAAAAAGGACCATAGAGCTGTGTCTGAACATATAGATATGGGGAAGCTCCTCCTTTGCATGCAGATTTATATACCTTCAACCTGCTTTTTACTGGTTACCATCAGCGGTAATGCCTTTAAGCTTTTCCTTGAGTTCTCCCGTCTGCCGTATTAAAGAGAAAATTAGAACACAATTTTTGGGATTATCAAATGTCAAAAAGTTAACAGCTCCTAGTAAGAATGTAACCTTGTCCATCTTGTTAAAGACATAAGCGCAACTGTGAGAATTATGCGGCAGAGGTAACATGTTGCAAGAGTTTTTCCAGGAAATAATTGCATGACAGAACAAAGGAAATTCACAAAAACTTCACCTGGTGCATGTTGAGAATGATATCAGAGCCTCCGATGAACTCTCCCTTAATGAAAATTTGTGGGAATGTTGGCCAATTGCTACAGAGCGTTTGCACGGTTTTTCAGCTATTTTCGCAGATAATGTAAATGGGTGTGAAGGTTCATATAGAAGGTAATTAGTTCACCTGAAAGCTTTTACAGCGGTTTTGAACTCGGGATCTTCCAAAATGTTCCTAGCACTGAAAGGCACACCTGCCAGAATTTTATAGTGAAAAACTTTAGTATTAGAGACATTTTTTTTGTGTAAGTAGCTTAGAAACATTTAAGCCGCAGTTCTGGGGAGTATAACTGCAGCATTCAATCTTACAATTTTGCACTAAACACATAATTCCCAAAATTCTATAAACAGCCAATGAACATACTATGACCACGTTTGGCAATATTTTCCAATGTAGCTTATGGTGCTTTCAACATCCAGAAAGCCTGTTTTTAAAATGTGATTAATAAGAAAAGTAGAAGGGCTTCTTGGAAACTTTGCGACAAGTGAAAATCTGGTAAGAATAGTCAAAAAGAAACGTTCTCCAATATACTTAGTGTTGTCAAATCTATGTACTGAAGCCAGGTAATTAGATTTGCAGCCAAACACAATGCAGAGGAAGGAACTAAAATTGTGACATTTGAAACTAGAAGATAATGCAAGCAACAAGTGCAACAGAAGAACACTAACATTGTAGGAAAATTCTTAAAAAAATTGGTGAAAGGCAGCCACAGTAGACATGACATTAAAAAGCCATCAATAGTTGAGAAATTTCACACGTGGTGCCAGACTTTCCCATATGCGGTGGAAGCCCAGGGTCTCTAACATACAATTTGTCATTTTTTTTGTCTATCATTTGTGGGGAGGGAGGAGTTATGGGGAATGGCGTTTACCGCATAGGCAACAATTATCAAAGGAAGTAATTGATACAGTTTACATAAGATCAAAATGCCCACAGGATAATCAAAGGTCAGTGTAAAATACGTACATAAGCAATATTCTCCTAGAAAGAAATAAAATCCAAATATGCCGCTCCTACAGGGCAAGAAAATCTATGCAAAAATTCATCTCAGTACCAAGCAATCAAAACATAAAACTTACTCCTCACCATATTCTTTCAGAACTCTCACAGCCAACGCACTAAACCCACATCGAGGTGCATCAGGAATTCCTTTCATATAAATAACAACGGGGTTTTCCTTAACATCCTAAACACAAAACAGAAAGCATACAATAACATGTTACTCTTAGTTAACAGCCTAAAAAGAAGAGTTGAAATCCATAAAGTAAACTATAAAAACAGCATCTCTAATAAAAAACACAAGCACCTTCTCTACAACATCCTGCACAGAAAGTTCAGAACCCTCCAGTTTGTTGGTGGGTTGAAAATCTTCATGAGTATCAGAATCATTACTGGTTGTTGTCAAATGTCTCAGGCCATGCCGATATAAGGATCCTGCTGCCACCTGCTTTTGTATATTTCAGAGTTGGTCAGAATAACATTTTTCTGGTAAAAAAAGATAAGGCAGAAAATAGAGCGAAATCTATCATTAGTTTTTTGTATAAAATAAAGTTTCACCAAATTAATGTTAAAGTCTCTTTTTTTATAACTAACATTGAAGTCTCTTATAATAAAATAATGCAGAAAGAATCAGTGATACATAAAAGAGATAAGAAGAAAGCAATCACACTAAAACAAGGGCGAATAAACAAGCAAGAAAAGAGCAAAATGTGACATAACAAGATCACTACATACATATTTTTAAACCACTAATGGAGAAGCATAAATTAACGGTGGGTTAGGGACACGTGAGATGAAAAGGGGGATTAATTTTGGTGCAAAAAAATTAATTTCTTTCAAATTTCAATTATAAATTCAAGCTATTAATTTCCCAGGCCCTAGAAATAGCTTACCAACAGCTAGAGGTTCTTCTGATTGTATGATCGAAAGCAACCAACCCATGTTTATTTTGATCACGCTTATTGTATTTGGTTGGGTGAGAGGATGAGTAGGAGTAGTGTGAAAGCTATCTACTGCAAAGGAAAACCGATTAACCTGTTATTTTACCATACATCATATGGTTAAACTTCCGCCATTCATCACAATCAGGTGCTAACAATTGCATTTTTTTTTCAAATTTTGGAGGGAAAAACAATTAAGATTATTTGATTGTATAATGTTGGCTTCCTAGCACTTGTCTGAGAAGCAACAAACAGATCTAAAATTTTGCAGCAAGTCCCCGGAGCACAGAACCAATTTGCTCCCTTGCTTCTCAGGCCCTAGCTCATTTATCTGTCTCATATCTTAATGAGTCACCCACATAATTACTTTTCTTTCTCTCGGTAGCCTTGGGGATTTTGGTGCCAACAGATTCATTTCTTCCCAGTTTCAATTATAAACTCAAGTTATTAATTCCCCAGGATCTAGAAATAGCTCGCTAATAGCTGGAAGTTCTTGTTGATTGTATAATCCTAAGCTAGCAACCCATGTTTGTTTTGACCAAAATTATTGAAAGTAATTCAGTGAGGGGATGTGCAGGAGTGGTGTGAAAACATTCTCCTGCAAAGTACAAACCGAATAACCTGTTATTTTTGCCATATACATCAATTTATTAGTTTTCCTTTCATCAAAATGGGCTGCTAATAATTGAATTCCTTTGAATTTTGTGGGGGGAAATCAACTAAAGATTCTAGCGCTTGTATAATTGTGGCCTCCTAACACTTATCTGAGAAGCAGCAAGCAGAACTAAAGTTACACAGCAAGACCCCGGAGCTCAAAACCAATTTGCTCCCTTGATTCTCAGGTCTAGCTCAGTTATTATTCTCATATTCTAATGAGTTGCCTATTAATTACTATTCTTTCTGGTTGCCTCCTTGGTAGTCTCAATCTAGTTTTCTCTTTTATATAATGGTATTAATTTTCCAGAAAAAGAAAAAACACTTGCATACAACAAATTGATCTGCAAACTTCTATAAATGCAATGTCACATTTGAACCTACATAGTTTCAATTTCTAGTATCAACATTCTATGTACCACAATATGGTAACTCATCAAATCTGAACTTTAGCCTGCTGTCATATATGAATCCCTCTCGTTTCCCCAAATTATGTTAGTTGTTACAAACATTAATAGATTAATATCCAAAAAGAAACACGGCAGTTGAAATCAATACCGTAGATCGCAGAGAGCTTGTACTTTGAAACCCTCCAATCCCCTTGAAGATGATGCTGGAAAGAGATCTCGCCATACTATTAGAACCAACAAAATCATCACTTCCAAATAGAAGACAAAATGATATAAGGAAGCAGCGTCAACCGCAATAATCATATCACAACAAAGCAAAAAACAATTACACTAAACAAGACAGTAAAAATTACAATTGGTATGGTTATAAATACAAATGAGAGCAACTAAGATCAAACTAAGTATCCTTCAAGGTTGCAACTAAAGGACTGAAAGTATTTTTCGAGGCACATACAAAACGAACCAGAATCAATCCGTGTTACTTCCTTTAAAAACAACCATCAAACATGAAATGAGAAATCCGCAACGAAAACGGCCCAATCAATTATCACAACGACAAACAAAGAAAGACCACAAACACAACTTACATCCCCAGATATGAAAATTCGAACTTTTCCCCCTAAGGTTCAAATTTAGATTTAAACAGGGCCCCTCGAAGCTATTCGAATCTTTAAAGTTGAAGCCAACGCCACCCCAAATTCAAGAGCGGTGGCAGAACGAGCTGAGATCAACCGGCGCCGCCGCGCGTGAGGCCAGATTGAATAATAAACTGGGAGGGGGAAGCCGGGTGTCCCCTGCAATGTCAATCAAAACTGACCCAGCAACGGCCCGGTTTGGCAGCCGGGTCGAGCGGCTGGGCTGCGGACCTCCGGTGAAGAAGCTCGGAATAAGGTACCGGGCATTTTCCAGAGTAAATTTGTCGAACAATGAGGATGTGCAAATCAAATACTCCAAAAAGGAAACATTTTGTTCCTCAACATTTGTTCCAGACTACTTCCCTTTCCAGGGGCAGCAAGGTAAGAAATCTGTAAGCCCAAAGACAAAATAGAAACAAGGACTTCAAAGCCATACCTTAATGTGAGGGTAGGAGACAAGACAGGGGAGAACCACAGTTGAAGGCGGCGGCGGGAGAGGAGGGAGGGACCGCCGTAGGAGCGACGAAGAAGAGACGACGAGTTCCGAGTGTGTCCGGCCAAATTTTAGGAAGCGAAACCAAAATGGACCCGGTTCGGTTCGGTTCTGTCAGGTCGGTGGTACGGTTCAGTTTCAACAACAAAACCGCGAACCGAGTCTAACCGGACAGCGGGAAACGCACAGCCAAGACTTTTCAAAGCCGTATCGGCCGAGACCGGCACGGTGTGCGTGCTGGTAACATGATTTATCCATGCAAGCGGAAACGATACATATCGATTCCTGTGATTATCTCTTGAGGAATTGACCAAAATTAACTCAAATATGAGGAAGTTTCTACTTTTTACCAAAGTAGACTTGCTCACGTGAGAATTTATATATGTGGGAGTATTTTTTACTGAAATACCCTCCCTAAAGTATATTTCCCGCTTCTTAGTATCTACTCCCGCTCGGTCATATCTCTTTTCTGTCGGTCGCAACTGTTCATCTCCGTCACCAGTATCACCTCCCAAAGAGCATCATATTTGTCATTTCCGACTTCATCTTTCCATTCGTTTCGCCCTCGCCGGAGAGCTTTTAGTCTTCTTAGTCGTATTCCCTTCCGGAGCCATCATTCGCCCTCGCCTTCAGTAACCTTACTGCCCTAATCTCATTGTCGGCCATCTTGTTGTCGCCCTCATCGCTCTCACTGCCCTCATCTTGGACTCTGCCATCTTCCCCTCGCCCTTACTGCCCTCGTCTCGGCATCGCCCACGCCTGCAATGCGATATCTCGGCCTCGCCCTCATCTGAAGGTATGATTTTTCTTATAAATTGTTATTTTTTCTAATTTTTGTCATTGGATTTTGCTTGCATTTCCCATACGTAAGTGGTTAACAAATTTCTTCCAACAAAACTAGTTACAAATTGCTTGTTGTGATTAGTTCGTAATGATTAAATTTTGTATTTTTGTTATGAGTAAGCATCAATTAGTCTCAAATTGACCGCTGTGAAGAAATTATGTTACATGTTACTATGAAACTGCGAACTTAATAACTACAAAACTGGAAAAATGTAAATTTAAAATAAATATGCGTGGTTAGATAAAATTAAATAGAACTGAAATTAAATTAAATTTAAATTAAATTTTCAGGTTATTTGACATAAATATGTGGATAAGTGGAAAAGCATGAAACACAATAATTGAAAAACTATAAAACTAGATCATTGAATAATAAATAAAAAACATTCTCTTTATTTTATTTGAACATTTCTTTATCAATATTTTTATATTCCATTTTCATCTAACATATTTGTATAGGAAATATGTCTAAGTCTACAGAAAACTATAAAACTGGAAAACTATAATACTAGAAAACTATAACACTGGAAAATTATAAAACTAGAAAACTATAAAACTAGATCATTGGATAATAAATAAAAAATATTCTCTTTATTTTATTTGAACATTCTTGATTATACAATATTTTTATATTTTCTTTTCTTCTAACATATTTATATAGGAAGTATGTCTAAGTCTGCTGAAAACTATAAAACTGGAAAACTATAAAACTATAAAACTGGATCATTTATCATAAATAAAAAACATTCTTTTTATTTTATTTGAACATTCTCTTTATTAATATCTTGATTATACAATATTTTTATATTCCCTTTTCATTGATTTTTAATCTAACATATTTGTATAGGAAATATGTCTAACTCCACAGGATGAACAATGAAAAAGGGGAATTTGCTAAATAAGCTTTATGAAGGGGACCCCCAATGCAAGTCAAGTTATTATTATATTGGTAAATTAAAAGACCACTTTGATAGGCACAAAGTGCAGAAGAAGTTGTTTGATAGGACATGTTTTGGTAAGTTTATAGAATGTGAGTTTACGTGAAACATGTTCCCTACCCAAGTCTTCTACCATCTCCTTAAGAGGCATAAGGGGGATTACTTATTTCAAGTGAATGAGAGGACGAGCATAAAGCTTTCCCCAAAGGAATTTTGTATGGTTGGTGGCCTGAAATTTGCTGACTCTACCCGTCCTATCCCATCAGTGCCCAAATTCTTAAAGAAAGGCAGCCTCTTATTGCAAATATTTGGAAGGTCAAAGTTATAAATAAGGAAGGAGGAGTTGTTCCAAAAGATTACAGTATGTGAAAATGACAAGGATACCATAAAGTAGTTCTTGTATTAGAAAGTTTATTGGTGGGTAGAGGGTGGAACAATAAGGTGGATAGGAGATACTTGTAGCTTGTAGATGACCTGGATGGTTTTGATGAGTATCCTTAGGGAAACCTTTGCTACTGGGACACATTGCGGGGTTTAGAGCAAGCTGCGAGGTCTATGGGCAATGTAAATTACAATGTCTATGGTTTTGTGCATATTGTAACAGTAAGTTTTACTTATTTAATGAATTTCTTAAAACATTTTAGTAATTAACTAATAGAGAGTTATGTTTTAAGTGTAGGCAATGGAGAGGATTCTGTTGTTAGGGGATTGTTGTGCAAGCAAAATGAGGAGTACTTTTCCTCTGATATGTAGCTAGGCATCTTACAAGAAGCCCAAATTCGATTATCTTGAGGAGGTGGTATTTAGTGGGAAGGTATATACTAACTTTTCATTCGTTCGTTTAAAATGACTTATGATATACACATACATGGTACATTTACCTTATCATATGTATTGATATGTAGGTAAAGGTTTTGAAGGTTATAACTGTACATGCGGAGGACAAAGAGTCAAAGGCACTTATTCATGAAGCTGCAAGTTTGAAGTCCTTCTTGACAAATGAGAGAGTAACATTTACATCATTTGTCAGTCTTCAAATAGCTTCTGATGGTGAGGATGTTGATGTGAAGTCTACCTCTGATGATGACTCTACACGGGAACGGAATCCCCAAGAGGTGGCTCAATCTTTAGATGAAGATGTAGATGAGAATTTTATATTGAAATACAGAGTGGCTAGGGAGACTTCTAATTTGAAGGATGATAGAAAGGGGAAACATAGGGTGGGGGATGAGGGTTTGCATGCCACATTTCAAGATATATTGTCTTCCTTAAGAAGGATTGAAAATAAAGTAGATAAATTTGAGTCAGAGGTTATGACTAAGGCATCTAAGGAAAAGGTAAAAAGACTATGAGGTTTATATTTTCATTACAAATTTGTCAATTTTAATATTTGAATTAAAATAAGCTGGAATGATGTGTTTGTAGGTTCCTGTTGTTGAAGAAAAAGTTTCTAGTCAAATGGATTGCGATTTGTCGCATGTTGATGAAGTAAGTACAGTGTAAAACTGTAATACTGTAAAATAGTTTTAATTTTTCTTCGCTATTTTTATGTAGAATGTGGTTAAAGAAATGGATGGAGAGGCGAAAAAGGTGGTGAATGTGGAGGATGAAGAGGATGACGATGAGGCAGAGGCTAAGGAGGAGGGGGAGGATGATGAAGAGGAGGCTGATGATAAAGAGGAGGATAAGGAGGAGGATGAAGATAATGAGGAAGAGAAGAAGGAGGAGGAAGCCAAACATGAGGGTATGGAGGTGGATAAGGACGAAGAAGATCAGGAGGATGAGGAGGAGATGGAGAAGAAGGGTCAGGATGTAAAGGAGGAGGAGAAGGGTCAGGATGCAAAGGAGGATGAGGAGGAGGAGAAGGGGGAGGAGGCTGGGCAGGAGGTGAAGAGGGAGGATGCAAATGAGGATGAGGAGGAGGGTGAGAAGGAGAAGGGGGAGGAGGTAAAGGAGGCTGGGAAGGAGGAGAATAGGGAGGATGAGGAGGAGCCTAATAAGGAAAAGGAGGAGGGGAAGGGAGAGGATGTAAAGGAGGAAGAGGAGGAGGGTGTCGTGGGGACTATTGTTGCCATTGAGGTACAAATAATTATTGTTAATTAAAGGTAGTTGCATATAACAAGAAGTAATATTTTTTCTTATCTTCTTATGTAGGACGAAGAAGATGAAAATAAGCCTTTGAGTCAGCATAAATTAGAAATGGCACCAGCGGGAAGGGTGAGGACTAAGAGTAAATATCGAAAACCCCCCTACACAGACCCACAAAAAAATGGCAAAAAAAGAAAGGCCACTGAGAAGGATATGGATATGTGGCCTGAACCCCTAAAGGTTGATACCTCTACCATGAAGAAGGTGAAGAGCAATAAATTGCTCATGCTAAGCGAGGCTACCTGATTGGATTTTACTAACTCAGTTTCATTTAGGGCAACAGAGGAGGACAAGTTAAATAAGTTTTTAGAGAAGGGTGCTAAGAAGTGAGTTCATTTGTTATTATTCCAAATGGAAATATTTTATTTTTAATACTATTTACTTGCCATTGTATTTGATTTGAGTGTTGGTATTTGTAATAATCAGATATGCAGAAGTTGGGGGCATTCTTATAACCCCAGCATTATTTAAGGGTTTTACAAACCCTCGGAGATGGCTAGGAGATTAAGTATGTGTATTGATTTATGTCGTTTTAATAAACGTTTGTAAAGGCTAAGGAAGGAATATGTATTAATCTATTGTGTTTTTATTTCTATATAGCACATTGATGCTTATGTGACACTCATGCGCAACAATGAGCCTCGATGGGTGAGGGACCAAACATTCCACTCAGTTCATTTCCTGGTAAGTCATCATTTTTTTTAATACACTGAACTCTGAACTATGAAATGTATAACTATCAATAGGATATTGGATAACTGTCAATAGGATAGTGGATAACTGTCAATTGGATAGTGGATAGTGGATAACTGCCAATGGGTGAGGATGAAAGTTATTTTACTATGTGTTTGCAGGGATTGCTTGTGCGTGACTGCAAGGATGCACTAGATAAGTGGATGATATTCAAAGATGCACATGGCACGCTGCCAGAGTTAGAGTAATGGGCCAACATGTGGACATCAGTCCCAAACTCTTTGAAGAGCTTGTTGAGTGTGAAAGGAAAACCATTTTCTGAATTTTTACATCATTACTTCCCACTCAATGTCAACAACAATCATTGGATTTTGGTGGTGCTTCGTATATGGGAAGGTGATATTCATATTTTTGACCCTCTTTACTTAGGTCAAGATTTGAAAAAGTATGACACAGAGGTGGGCAAGATAAAGGTCCTTATACCTCTAATCCTCTATAAGTTTGGATGGTTAAAGTCTGCCAAATGGTGGACAATGGATATTGTGGAGGTAGTAGGTCACCCCAAACAGGCTAACTGTGATGACTGTGGGGTTCTTGTATGTTTATACATGTGGTATTTGTCACACCGATATACTTTTGACTTCACTGGTGAGGATGTGCCCCAGCTAAGGAAGTTACTTGCGTACCATTTATGAACAAAAAAAAGGTTACTGTATGAATTTAGTCATTCATAAATTATTTTCATCTCTTAACATTTAATTGAGAGTTTTACTAATGCAGCTGATGAACCCTTTTTCAGAGTACTACAACAGCCTTCCGGAGACATACAAGCAAGCATAGCTCTGCCAAATGTTGAAGCACAAACCTTGCTAAGATATTGTTCTTTTATGGTGTATTTAAAATATTTACTACATATTCAGTTATTGTTCTTTGATGGTGTATTCAAAATAGATATTGTTGTCTACATATAGTTAGTTTATGGTGTATTATAAATACGAACAACACATCAGTGATTGTTCTTTTATGGTGTGTTCAGGTGGATATTGTTGTCTACAAATGTATTTTATGGTGTATTAAAAATACGAACATTTGGCATTAAGTTGAACTATATTACCGCTTCGAACTGGAATGCTCTTAGCTGTGAACGGGAAAATTGCCAGCTTTAAACTAGAAAACTGGCATCTTCGAACTTGAATACTGTTAGCGGGGAACTGAAAAACTTTCATGTACACAGTACACATTGAACACCTGGAAAGCCAATTTGTCTTCGTACACCTTTATCCGAACATAATGTAGACGTAATATAACCGATGTAGTTTTTTCACTTATACATGTTATATGATGAAGAAGAGGGTAAATGCAGTCAAAAAACACCATATATATATATATATATTTGCGAGTTTCCAAATGAGCGTCTCCATCGTATGATAGCCCGACGGGAAAACGCAACATCGTTCGCTCAACCCAGGAAAATGACTTCATATTCATGTGGTTTTATCTCCAGAAAGGCTTCTTACATGGGTTGGTTGATCTTTCGACTTATTTTTGTTTGGGCATTTGTTTCCTTCTTCACGACTTTTCTCTGGCACGTCTCAACAGACAGCTCCTTATAGTCATTCTGTGCAGAAGATTCATTCATGTAATTTGGGATGATGAGAAATGTGTTACTAGATGAAAAATGGTATTTTAGCTTGGTTATATATATGGGTCATTACGTATTTTATGATAAAAAGATTTCTGGCTATCTGGAAAACTGACAAAGGGAAACTGAAAAGTTGGAAGACTAGATAACTACGAAACTGGAAAAGTAGACAACTGGATTGCTAATATGATACGAGAAGAGCATGGAAAGGGATACACAAAGTTTGTTGTGTGTTTAGGATATACATTGGGATGTAAGTTGTAGGAAATATAATTTCGACAATGCAGAATCAAAACTAATTTAAGTTCCATGCATGGTGACTTATGTTGCTCTCTTGGATATGTTGTACGAAGTGTGTCAATGGTCAAAGAAAGATTACTTATTAAAGTTAAGTTTTATATATCCTATTGCGGTGCCTATTAACCTTCCACCTTCTCAATTAAATGACAATGGAACTCTATATTACTTCCTTCGAGAAAATAAATTGAGGTCGAATGGAATACTATTGATGAGAACTAAAGTCCGTAAAGAGAATATTACTAAAGGGAATATTAGTGTCAAAGTGCCGAAATGGCACGAGGAGATGATAAGCAAAAGTGCAGAGTAGGAGGTGAATATAGGAAGAAGTGGAGCCATGTGGGAGGAGAAGAGCACATTTTCTAGTGTACCATACAACACAACTGTCAATCTCAGTTGTGATGAAGATAAACTTCAAGTTGATGAGCTATTTCATTTGGAGGAGGAGAGTAGGACGAAGAAAACTCAAACATCCCGAATTGATATCAATTCAAGCATTAATGAATATGTCCCAAACACGAATATAGATGACTTTCAATTTGGGCAGGACCTTTACTATGTTTTACCATCATCATATGAAGATGATCTTATAGGCGAGAAGAATAATGGTGCAAAAGACCATGATATGAGTGCTCTAACACCCGAAGATCAGCCTTGTAATGATCAAAGGTACAGTCAATATTGTGAATCGAGATTTGTAAGTTTGTATTAAGTATGTATATGTATGAGACTATTAATACAAAATATATTGTGTAGATCAAATGGAAGCAACTGTAGTCAGCAACCGCCTGTTGACAAAGATGTGGAAAACATAGACAGTCCAAAAATATCAGTTCCAGTTCTAGTTGAAAGAAGGTAAGTTTGTTTTTTATTTTGGAAGTTTATAAGTTTCGCAGTTTTACAGTGTGGCAGTTTTTCAGCTTGGCAATTTTTCAGTTTGGAAGTTTTTCTTTTGGCAGTGTTTCAATGTGTGGTGGTTATTCTTTTTGGCATGGTTTACTTTTGGTAGTTTCTAGTTTAATAATTTACATTTATAATTTTCAGGAAGAATAAGAGATTGATACTTGTTGAAGAACCCCCAAGTTTTGTGTACAAAATGGACATTAGTGGGGAGGATCCCTATGTAAATAATGACTATGGTGATTAATTAGGGAAGGCCTTTTATGATCGTAAATCGATAGAAATTTGTTAATAGTTTAAGGACAAAGTCATGCTTTAACTTCACCTTCACAACATGGTCATGTAAACTAAGTTTTAGTTTAAGGTTATATATTCAAATAAATCAAGATATACAATTAGATGTGTTGTTGAGAACTGCCCATGGAGACTACATGCCTCGAGAATTAGTGGATGTTTCATGTTCAAAGTGAAGGAAATGAATTCAGTACATACATGTTTAAAGGCATTACTTGCTAAAGATCATTATCAAACAAAAAGTAGGATTATCGATGATGCTTTATACAGTCGTAGGGAGGGACGTGGGTCTTACACACTATACGATATAAAAAAAGATATTAATGTCAAGTATGGAGTTTTCATAAGTTATCGTAAGGCTTGGAAGGCTAAAGAGTTGAGGGGAACGTTTGAGGAGTTTTATGCGGACCTTCCAGCATATCTACACTAATTGGAAAGGATGAATCCAAGGACTACCACAAATATCCAATATGACATTAGAGAAAAAGCTTTCCAAAGGTGTTTTGTATCATTTGGTGTGTGCGTTGAGAATTTCAAGAGGCACATGTGTAAGGTAATTGCCACAGACGACACACATTTAAAAGGACGGTAATGGGAATCTTATTTTGGGCATTAACTTTGGATGGTGACAATCACTTGTACCCCATTGCGTTGGGGATAGGAGAATCAGAAAACAACGACTCATGGGAGTAGGTCCTTAAATTTCTAAAGCATGTCTTAGGCCACATTGAATGGTTGGTTATCATATTTAACAGAAACTGTTCAATCATTTCACAGGTTCAAAAAATATTTTCGGATTGTGTACATGGATATTGTGCTTATCATGTGTAGTCTAATATGCATGCAAAATTCAAAGATCTAGGCCTCTCCCCCCACTTCTACATTATAACAAAGACAAATCGGCCACAGGTATTTGATGAACAAATGACCATCATACAACGGATTAATCTAGATGCGCACAAGTTGTTAGTGGATGTAGATGTAGCTAAATGGACAAATGTACACTTTCCCGAGAAGAGGTATAATGTTGTGATATCTAATGGGTGCGAGAGTTTTAACTCCATGATTAAATAGCATCGGGAATATCCAATTTTGTCCATATTAGAGGGTATACGCTTAAAGATGCAAGATATATGGTATCAACGTATCACATGTGTAGGGAAGTGGACTAGTGAATTAACCTGGCAGAAAATGAGATTGAGGTAATGGCTAAGGAAGCACGTGCACTTGCATGCTATCCAATCAGTGCATATGAGTTTTATACAAAGTCGTATCCTTATGACGATAAAGTTGATTTGGAAGGTAAGACATGCACCTGTGGGAAATTCCAGACTATGGGTCTACCATGTGAACATGCACTGGCTGCATGCTCAAAAAGACAGATTAATTATCATGCATATTGTTCACCATTTTACAGGGTTGATACATATAAGGAGGTTTACAAATGTGGCATATACCTTGTTATACATAAAGGTCAATGGGAAACACCGGATTCTATCAGTGCAATTCAATTGAAGCCTCCGCATTTAAGGATTCCGGCCGGATGACCAAAGAAGAAGCGAATACTCTCATACGGAGAAGAAAAGAGAACAGTGAAGTGTAGTAAATGTAAGGGGTTTGGCTATAATAGGGCTACTTGTCAGTTCTCAGTTAGGCATCATGAGCGCAAAGACAATGAATAAAATACTAGAATAGATATAGGCAAACTTCAGGCAGTTAGAAATCATACAGGAAAGAGACAAGTCCCAGGAAAGAAGAAAAAACAATAACTCCTTGAAATGTGTTATATGTTTAGAGCGAAATGTATTTTTGTGGATATGAAAGGTGTCTAACGACAATTTTTTGTTTATATTACATTTTTTTTGGCGGTTATCATGTTTTTCTTCAGGTTTCCAGTAGACGTTGCTTGTTTTCAATTTGACAGTTTTCCCATTTTCGGTGTTATAGTTTACAGTTTTTTAGTTACTAGCTGACCGTTTTCCCTGTTACAGTTGACAATTTTCTAATTCCCAACGTTCACTTTCCAGCTAGGTCTGTTACATCTCTTTCTGAGAAAGAAAATTTGCACATTTGTGCTAGGTCAATGAAAATTTGCACATTCGTGTGATAGAAAATTTGCACTTGATTTTCTTGTATTAGTATTTTTCATATAATATAAGACAACCATCTGAACATAATTCAAAAACATTGAACTGAGTTTTATGACAACAAAGATAGTTCAAACACATTTAATTCTATTTACAGTGATGATAAATTTCATTATTCTACTTTGGTCACCGGGAGAGCTAAACATAGATGCAGTCTAACTTTGGAGCTCCAGGAAGCCTAGACATGAGCTGAGCTCAACTATCATGCGATCAACTGGGGGATCACAATAGGCAGGGCACGTCTCAACTGTGGATCTTCCTCACTGACATTAGCGAGAATGGCCTATGCCAATTCCTGTCAGTGCAACATAATTTTATGCTGCACTGAGAGAAATTGTCATAAACCAATCGGCTGTCATCCGTGAGGAAGATCCACAGTTGAGACGTGTCCCACCTATTGTGATCCCCCCGTAGATCGCATGATAGCTGAGCTCAGCTCATGTCTAGGCTTCCTAAAGCTCCAAAGTTAGACTGCATCTATGCTTAGTTCTCTATCTCCGGAAGGGTGTCGTCATCCTCTTCATATAGCTTCTTCGGCAGTTTCCCATTTTTGATCGATTTTCTTTTCTGCAGCCTTTGACATTTCCTATATAAACATGTTAAATTAAAAATCAATCAGAAGGGAATATACATATATTGTATAATCATATGAAAAAAATAATGCCTAAAAAATTCAATTATTGCTCACTAATGAAGCTCTTTCTTATCCAGTTTTATGATTTTCCAATGCTATAGTTTTCTAGGTTTATAGTTTTCCAGTTTTATATGTTTCCAGTTATTCAGTTTCATACTTTTCCACCTATTTTATGGCAAATGACCAGCAAAATTCCTATCAATTTCCAATTTTTTGGTTTTATAGTTTTCTAGTTTTGTAGTTATTCAGTTCACAGTTTCATATTAATATTTATCATACGTACTAATCACAACAAACAATTTGTAAAAATGTTTTATTCTCAACAAAATCTACCTTTTCAGTTATCCAGTTTTCCAGTTTTATGATTTTCCAGTGTTATAGATGTCCAGGTTTTATAGTGTTCCAGTTTTGTAGTTATTCAGTTCACAGTTGCATATTAATATTTATCATACATACTAATCACAACAAGCTATTTGTAAAATGTTTTATTCTCAACAAAAGACTACATTTTTGTTATTATGTGATAGTCACAATAATATGGGAACTACAAGCACAAACCAAATAGAAGAAAGCATGAAAATTGTTCAATAGTCATTTTAATAATCATGTGTGGGACATGGAGGCAACATCCAATGGCTCTCAACAAAAAATATATCAATTTTGTTTAAATTAAAAACATACCTTCAGATGAGGGCGAGATAAGGGCATTCAGGGCGAGGGCAAGCTGAGGCAATGCAGGCGAGAGCGAGGCCAAGGTGAGGGCAGTGAGGGGGGAGAAATGAAGTCAGAAATGACAAATCGGGCAGTGAGACGACCAGCTGCTCTTCGGAAACTGGATGTGGAGAGGGAGACGAACAGCCACTCTCCGAGTAGCAGCGGTGGAGAGGGAGACGAAGAGACACCATTCACCGAGGAGAAGTATACTTTGGGGAGGGTATTTCAGTCAAAAACGCTCCCACATGTACAAGTTCTCACGTGAGCAAGTCTACTTTGGTAAAAAGTAGAAACTTGCTCACATTTCGGTTAATTGACCAAAGTAGGAGTCTACTTTGGTCAATTCCTCTTATCTCTTCTGCGATCTAACTGTTGCTTTATGAGGCAACAGCGTATTCTCGAAGCATAGAAGGCCATATTGATATGGACGGATAATGGTATTGATAATCAAGATACACACTCATGATATTCTTGGTACATACCAAAATAAGTACGAACCCTTTAACATATATGAAAAATTATTGTAACTAATAAATATATCCCCATAATATTTCTATTAGAGTATTGTAATAATGAAAAGTTATAATTGAACATAGAGACAAAGTTCTTTATTCTTGTGGCAAAGTTCCCACTAACCAAAAAGTTAAAAATATAAATGTGACAAAAAAGAAACAAGCTCATCAAGAAAAGAATAAGAATCATATTTTTAAGAGATGATATATAGCAAAGAAACATAAATGAAATCATCTAAGAGTTCACTTGCCTTACGCACAAAGAATAAAGATATGACAAGCACATAGTCATTTAGAAGTAACATCAATCCAAGTGAAATAAACAATTTAAAAAGTCAGGCAAATATTATATAAAAATGAGCAACAAATGATCCAAGAATTCCCAAAAGTAGGTACATGCACACCTTAATTTAGAGGCTACTACTACTTCATGGAATTCAACAATTTCTTCCCTATGCTCAAAAAATTCATATATTATGATCAACAAATAGGTGGACCCAAGATTGGAGTTACAAGATATAGGCAACAAAGTAACATAATACAAATATACTCAGGACTTCAACATATTCAATGCTTCATTTACATAGCTTCTATAATTGCAAAAAGACAAAATGTTCTATGAATTGTATAGAAATGAAAGCATGTTTATATACCCAAACAACTCTCATCAACATATAAAAGAAGTCACTTTGCATAAAAATGCAACATTTGGGATCAACAAAAGAACAATGGGTGACTGTGACTGAAGACAAAAGTAATTCATATTTGTCTTCAACTGCTTGTATAATCACAAGATCTCAAAATGCAAAGGAAAAATAAGAAATACCCTCATATAAAGACTTACTATGAACAATCCAAAATCATTAAACAACTGCAATTTTATGAGTAAACAATTAATTAAAAAATAACTAACAAGGAAAAGGTAACCATCATGCTCTCCAACATGTAGCAGTTTAAATTAATTGTACAACGTTAAGTGAAGAATGAATTAATAACTAAGACAATGAAGCATTAGGTAAAGAATGAAGTTATAAATGAAGAAATGAGTCATAAACTAGGCAATTAGTCATTAAACTTCTTAACAAAGGTCAAAAAGGCACTATGAGTAGGGCTGGTCCTTGGCCAAATAATCGGCAGACAAGGCTTGTCCATGTCTATGTCCACTAACAATTTGTTCGTCGGCATTTTGTCCACGAACAAAGCTTTTTTTTTTGCGGACACGACCATTATCCATGGACATAGCCTCTTAGGCAATTGGATAAGGGTTGAAGTGGTTGGAGAGAATGTGAACGGTGTTAACGACTGTAACTAAGTAAGGTTGGGGTGAGGATCTCTAGATTAAGTAATTTAGTAAATAATAATAATTTTTAAACTTATATATGTCATCTTCTTTATTTGTAGTATTACTATTAGACAAATTAGTTCATTTTGAAAAGCCAAATAGAGCTATTAATGTGGGAGGGAAAAAAATTAATAACTTGCTTTAAGGAAGAACTCAAATATAACATTAACATGATTATATTTAAATTGTTAAATATTTAAGTACAAGAAAATGATATTTAAGAATAATTAGAGGAGAAATAAAAATTCCTTCATATAAGAATGCATATTGTATTTAAAAGTTAACCGAACCTCGGACAAACAGCTGGACGAGGTCTTTGTCCATGGCCATGTCCAAAAATTAGCAGACAAAAGAATTCGGCCAGACATGGCCACGTACACCTCGGATACAACCCGAACATCGGACGATGAATGTTCACGACCAACCCTAATTGTGAATCTTAGGTAGAGAATGAGTTGGCTATATGATTTATATTTACTAGAGATAAAGCCACAAACTTGGAGACCATTGGGCATAAGTTCCCGGCGTATCAATCCGTATGATTGATACGGTCGAAACGCACCCAATATTTCTAATGCCCACTGTACTAGATAGGAAACTATACCAATCTTGACCAATACAACCGATATGCATCCCTATCGATTAATACAAGCTTTCCATGCCAAGAGGGAGTGGGACAAGGGGTTGGGTCTAGTTCACTCACCCGAGAAGAACGAGCATTGTTTCCTGGCGTGCAGGGCATCTTCTTCCCTTGCTCCAAGAAGTTGTGTGAAGACGTCGCCTCCCCATCTCCTCTCCAAACTTGAAGGATTCTCAAATTTGACAGTTGTGGAGAAGGCCTCGTCTTTGTCGTCACTGATCCAGTTCCCTTTTTCCGGTGCGTGTCGCTCCTTTACCCAGCCTGTTGGATCAAATGCAGTACTATGCTTCTGCTTTGTCTTTTTTATTTGCCTCTTCCTAATTCGTTGCAATGCA
This sequence comes from Saururus chinensis, assembly GCA_035235625.1. NCBI lineage: Eukaryota > Viridiplantae > Streptophyta > Magnoliopsida > Piperales > Saururaceae > Saururus > Saururus chinensis. Next base: position 17,968,521 of record CP141149.1, on the reverse strand, counting down.
TTCTTTGCTTGACTTACTTATGCTCCTTTGAAGAAATTTGATGTTATGATGGTCCCATCCTTGATCCCCAGTTTTAAAAGTCTTGTTCTCAGTCGTTTTTTGTGTTTACATGTTCACAACTACTAATTTGAGATGGATTTTCAATCAATGAGTTTTTTGTTTTTTAAGATGATAAGACTCTCAAATTTTGGAAAATGAAAGAAAGGTGATGAATTTATTCCGCCTAAGCTTAGAAAGTGTTGTGTATTAATTGATTTCCCATAAAGTGGGCACATAGATGTAATTAATAATTTTTTTTATAGTAAACATTGTTGCTTAAGATATCTCTTTGTCAAGCTAAAATTGATTTCCCAGTGCCTCCAATTAACAAGTCCGTAGTTATCAATCATGTTTGGATATTCCAACAAGTCTGTAGTGATCAAAGATGGACAATGTTAATCAGAGTACAAACTTAAAGCATATGCTTTACTGGAGATGTCATAAAAGTAAGGGCTTTTATAGGACTTACATGGGAGTACTGCAATGGTTGGATATGATGATGAGTTCATAAACGTGACAATATTTTTTAATTTTGTTAAAAAGACTTGATTTTTGACTTAGTTATAGCTTTAGTTGCTAATTTTCGGGACATGTAATATAGGATTTTTTAAAGTAAGTTTTATTTTAATGATTCTATATTTTAAATATAATATTTTTATTTAATAAAGTTTTATTATAAATTACTTAAAATTTTGATAAATTTATTCTACTTATATATAATTTTATAATTTTTTCAAATATTAATTATATTTGATGATTGTGTACTTTAGATATAATATTTTTATTTAATAAAATTTTATTATAAATTAATTAGAATTTTAATAAATTTATTCTATTTACATATAATTTTATAATTTCTTCAAATATCGATTATATTGAACGAAACATTTCCATTTTTTACTCCTCGATTCTCTTTCTCTTTCCCTTGCTCTCACTTTTCCTCAATCCAAACACACAGCCTTAGGGGGTTCTGATTGGGCCCCTTGGCTGCTGCTTCTCCACCGAGCTCATTTGATTCATCGTTGGGGGAGCCGAGTTCTTCCTCACCGCCTCTGCATCTGCAATTCTGCATCTCTTATTTGATCTCGCTGTGGCTCCAACAGGCAGAAGCTCGTCCAGGTTGGATGAGGGGTTGGGTCCAGTTCGCTCATCCGGGAGGGACGAGCATCGTTTCCTTATCTTGCCACTGTCCAACAATTGCGGGTTCTGATCGTCTCTTGGCTTCTTTTTCTCCACCGAGCTCATCTGATTCATCATTGGAGGAGCCGAGGTCTTCCACGACCACCTCTGCATCTGGTAATAATACAAACAGTGGATTTCGCTCCAGAGTCCAGACAATAGCAATCCTTCCGCCGATTTGAAGTAGGTATCCTCTTATCCTCCAAGCGCATAACCATTTCCATTGGCCAGTCACAAATAAATTGCATTACCTGTGGGATCATCTGCTGTTATGTAGGAAATTCATAGTTGTGTGGAATTGCTAAAATAAATATACTGATCATTAACTGTTACGTTTCCATATGCATGTTTAAGTATACAACTAACTTTTCCTCTTCTATTACCCAGCTCAATCATTAATATTTAACTTATAATTTAAGACTGCTTTTTGTCAAAGACTCAAAGGTGAGTCCAAGTGTAGTGTCATTTTTTTATTGGTAATTTAGAACAGGGGAAAGTTTACGGGGTATCTGTTACTTGTTAGAAAGTCATGTACAAAACAGTGTAGTTAAGCATTTGTGGTTTGAACCAATTGGTAGCCAACTTACAACTTCTCATGTCTTACTCTTTTATCATTTTGATGGTATTGTGTTTGTTAACAAATTACAACTTCTCATGTTTTATTTTTCTCTAAAATAAATATTACAATGATATATTATTTATTACAACATTTTTTATGTATATCAAAGATTCTGTGCTTGTTTCGGTGCGTAGCAAGTGTATCATCAGCGTGTACCTAGATATCAACGATTGTCGATACTGTCATGGATATTGATACTACCTTCCATGTTTGTAACTCATATTAAGTATCTTATTTGGTTCCAAAATGAACTAATTTTAGAGCACTTAATATAGAATTAGGGAGTAATAGTTTGTATGGTTCCAAAATAAACAAATTTTAGAGTACCTATATCGGCCGGTAAAGCCTTCCATGGTCTTACTATGCTCTAAAAGAAGTATTATAATGATATATTATAAGTTACAATATTCTTTCATGTGTATCAAAGGGTTCACACCCTTTTCGGCGTGTACCAAATATATCATCCATGCGTACACATGTGCCATTCCTCGTTGTTACCGGCGTGTTTGATTTCCGGGACGGATAACCGGAAGCACGCATTACCCAAAGAATTATGGATACTTGAAATGATTGGTATGCATGGCTTCAGTTGAGATATAAGTGCTGAGATTTTACAATGGAAATTCCAGCTGTTTGATGAAATTCCTGTTAGACTATTAATTCAAATTGTTGTACTGGCAAATAGTGCATTAACTTCTTTTTATTTTGCGTGTGAAGCCAGGCCACTACTGAGGAAACACCAATCTTAGGTAGACACAATGCTGAGACTTTCGCTGTTGAAAGCCACCCATGGCAACAGATTTGTTCCCTTGATTTTCCAGGTAAATTGTTGTGCTCTTTTGTGCGTGTTTTCCATGAGTTTTTCTTTTGGACAATTTTAATCATTGAGTTGCAGAGAAAGATGCACAGCAGGAACAAGAAGGCAATGGAACTCATAGCAAAGGGGTGGAATGCATTACAGGAAGTCGATAGAGTTGTTGATGATATGTATCCCAAGGATCCTCGTCTCTTCCCTCTTCTTAGAGTAATATTCTATTGTTTTCTTTGTTCAGCTGCCAGGCCAACATGCTGAGATTTTGATTGTCTTCATCAATTAACAGTAGTTTGACGTTTCTTTACATCCATAGTTACCTTTGACTATAAAATTAGTGCATAAAAACATACTTGATGGATATGAGGTAAATTGTAACATAAACAAATACTCTCTCCGTCCCATATTAATAGCTACATTTGGAAAAATAGTGGTTTTTATTAAATGGTGAAACCCATGATGCTCTTTTTTAAGTTTCCAACCACTTAAATTTAACAAAATAGAGCTATTAATATGGAACAAACTTTTTTGCGAAATGGAGCTATTAATTTAGGATGGAGATGGAGGGAATATTTTTTGAGTTTGCATTCATTTGCTGAATTATTTGTCATATAGTTGCATTTTAGCAAGCTGGCATTTAGTTATATATCCTTCTTAATACATACATGTCATTTAAAACATTTACATTTTGTTTGTGTTTCTTTTGGTCGTATTAGACAGCCAAGGAAAACTTTGAATTGGCTTTGGAGGTTGACAACTCAAATACACATGCGAGGTATTGGCTGGCCAGGCTGCATTTTAAGTATCATTTTCCTGGAGCGTGTAAGGCCATGTGAGTAGCTAACTTTGTTGTTACTCTTCTTCTTCACCTTGTAGCTTGGAGACTAAAGTTTTGAGAGGCTTATGAAGTTTTGAAATTTAAGACTGTTGTCATGTAATTTCTGTCTATATATTGATGAAGAATGTTCATATGTTAAGGGTTTTTGGAGGAATATTTAAACATAACAAAATAAAACTTTGTGGAAGAGTTTTTGGAGGCACTTGTCAATATCATTTTCTATTTGGTGCTTTCATTTAGATTAAAATGTCAAGCATATTTATGTTTGGCTTTTCTTTCTAGAAAGAGTTGTATGGTCGTTCTGAAATTTAAAATTCGGCATGACAAGACAAGGTTGTTGGAGTAGTATATTTGCTCTTTTTTCTATTTCTGTGTCTTTACTAGTATTCTATGTATTAGGGGTAGTTCAATCATTTATGTTTATTCTTATTTTGTGATTGGTTGACCCTTCACTTAAGCTAAGGTATTTAGATTTTTGTACTAGGTTGGTGACCCAAAGCCCGATTAGAGTCTGATCGACTGTATTGTTCATAAGGATCTGATGTTAATACAAATTCTATGGTTTCTTCTTCTCCAAGAACCGTAGTTCTTTATTGATGTTATCAAATGTATATGCAACTTTTCTCAATTTTTTATTTTAGTATCAACTTTGTCATTGTTTCTGCATATTTCATGAGAATATCTGTCTTCTGATTTTTGTTTTGAGGCTGATGTTAATTTTTCCACTCAGTAAAATTACTTGAACATGATTAAATAAGAAGTTTCTTGTTCTTGTCAGTCCTATGTTATTTGCATCTGTAATTTACTTGTTCCTTTTTATTAGTGGAGCTGCTTTGCTGGTAGAAGCTGCAGACATGGGTGACGCAGATGCACAATATGAACTTGGCTGTCACCTACGAATTGAGGTCGACCCTTTATCTACGAACTTACATCTGTCTCTTCACAACCATGTGTAATGCTACAAACTATTATGATATAGTTGGACACATAATTTTTTATTTTGAAGCATTTCTAGGTCAGATTATGCAGTTTGCGTCCCAAGCTAGAAGTTTATTGCTCCAATATTTTCTTTATTTGTTGTGACAGTTTTTCAATATTTTTATTAATTTTGTTCCCTTTCTGTCTCTCTGGATTAGATCTTTCTGGTTTTTTTTGTTTATGTCACGTTCATGACAATTATCTGTATTTTTTTTGTTAGAATAACTATGTTCAGTCAGATCAGCAAGCTTTCTACTACTTAGAGAATGCAGTTGACCAGGTTTTTTTTACATTCACCTATTCACATTCATGTTTGACTTTTGAATTTTAAATGGTTGCATTACTGAATGGTTTTTTTTTTCTAGTTGCATCCTGGTGCTTTATACCTTTTAGGTGCTGTTTACTTGAGTGGCGATTGTGTGAAGAAAGATATTGATTCAGCTATTTGGTGTTTCCATAGAGCTGCAGAAAAGGTTATATTCGGAAAATCTCATATTTTTTCACCGAAATGAACCAAAAAATAATTTTGAAATTTTATGTAAATTTGAATTTTATTTTTTGTGTGAACTTGCAAATGAAGCGGTTTTTAACTGTCTGACGCATTACACACTACCTGGATTTGGGGTCTAAGTTGTTTGTCATCAGATGCATTCAGAGACCTATCTCATGACAACCAATTTTAGTTGATAATCCAAATTTCCCCCACAAATTACTCTCTTCCAGTGGACCAAATTGTTGTTGATCTGTAGCTGATAGGAAGTTAGATTTGAAATCTTGAGTTATGTAGATAATTCCTGCCTTTTCAAACCAGAGTATATCTCATTTATACTTTTTGAATCTTTTTTTTACTCTCAGGGCCATGCTGGTGCAGCAATTGCATATGGGTCTCTTCTTTTAAAAGGTGAACATTTTGATGATCTTGAATCTAACCCTTTCAGCTGTTCCTTTTACTAAGTCTATATGCATGCTAGGAGCCAAAGTCCCTGAAGCTTTAACGAAGTTTAGATCAAAGAGGAGCTTTACAGGGAAAAACATTGAAACGCTTCCAGATGACACTGTAAAGTTGGCAAAAAAACAGTTCCAAATTGCAGCCAATAACGGATGTGATCTTGGCCTGAAATGGTTGAAAAACCTACACGATGATGAGATGCTCCAAAAAACCGAGCAATGAGCATGTAGTTTGTAGCGTGTGCAAATGCATATATATGTTGTTTCCTGTCAAGGCCTTTAGTAAATAATCCTCCTTTTTTGTCCTTTCATGTTTACTGTTTAATCTTATTAAAAAATTATTGGGGATACCTTTTGGCAAGGTGCTTCTTGCACAGCAGAGATGAGGCAAATGGACTCACGTGAGCCCCTCGGCTGGAGATATGATAAAGTAAACCAGGATTTTACTATTGACTTCTGCAGTGGTAACCGAAAAATTACAGGAGATCTCGAATGCAAAGTTGTCGATCTAAATTTTGTTAGGAAAAGAACTCCAGACAGCAGAAGATATTTTGTTTGCTAAATCTTTCAATGTAAAGAGTCTGAATGTTATGTCCAATAAAAGGAAAAAACATACTCCATCCCATTTATTAATCTCAATTAAAATTAAAAAAAATTGTCCCATTAATAATCCAATTTTATGCTATCGTTCTCCTAGTAATTAGTGGATGAAGTAGAAAAGTTAGTACAGAGGAAAAAGGTTATTTTTTTAACTTCCTTAAATATCTCAAATTAATAGTTTCATTTACTTTTTAAAAATAAAAAAAATTATTTTTAAAAATTAAATAAAACTATTAATATAGGATAGAGAGAGTTTTTTTTTTTAAAATGAACTGTTAATATAGAATAAAGGGAGTAATAGAATTTGCAAGTTCCTATTTTTTATGTGAAAGCATGTTGTGCATCTTTCTGTATGAAGAGCAATCTGGTCATCTCGGCCAAACTGTCATTTCATGTAGTCACCGGATTACTGGAAAAAAGCCTACTGTAATGTATCGAATAGCAAGAGACAGTTACATCTTCGTCATTTGTCCTGGGTTCTATAATTGGCCTAAATCTGTAGCTTAGGTTATCCTTCTCATTTAAGTCAAACCTAAAATAATTAGGCTTATGGGCACTTAGTGACCTTGACCGCAGAATCTGCCGAAGATGGGCCTTCTCTCATTCCATACAATTATTATAGCATCAGTACCGCCACAAGATGCATTATTAGCAACAGCTTTCTTGAGAAGAGAATTACGCTTCCCCCAGTGTTAAATGACTGTATAGCCACCTTTGGCAGGGGAAGAGACAGAGGAAGGAGGGTTGGGATCCTACCCCATGGGGGACCTGATCCTGCCTGCAACTTGGAGACGGCAAAGAGCATGCAGGCGGCGAGGAGGACCTTCGCCTTGGCGGCTTGTCCCTGGTGCCGATCATGGTGGCCATGGAGGCCAATTTCTTCATGGAGTAGATGGAGAAGTCAAACGGCAAATTTATTACTGGATTACTAATTATTTTTATGGGTAAAACTGATGCACCCTTGCACATACTTTTCGTTAATGGGATTGGATCCAGGGACCTCTCCCATAACTACAAGAGATTCAATTAGCCTGACTAAGGATGAATTGGAACTCTTACAACTACAAGAAATCCAATTAGTCTGACTAAGGTTGGAATGGCGTCACCTTAGCAAACTACCTACCTATTTAAGAAAGAATGCACTAACAATAATTTGAAAATTCTTGAACATGTGAGGTCAATATGCAATGGTTTCTTAAGGTGAGCCTTGGGAGTAGATGGGGACTCTCTTCGTCTGGCATCAAGTGTTTTATTTGTAAAAAGTGTTTAACTTTTAAGGAAGATAAAAAGTACATTAGCCCACAAAAGATAAAATTCTAACTTAGATTCTAAAGTTCCTCAATGTGTAATAAGAAGCATATGAAAAGCTTTCTACTTTGTAAGAGTATGAAAAATAGAATATTTAAGATAAGGTAAATATTTTTGTAAATAAAACATTTAATATGAGATAAAAAGAATATTATTTTTTTAAGTTCATATTACTTTAACATCAAGCTCTTCGACAGTGCTCCACCATGTGTAGGCCCCATGAGCAGTACCATATTTGTGGGCACCATGTCTTTCATTGTGCCACATGCGTGCATAGCTTTATTTTTTTTATTATTGAAATATAGTATTATTAAGCTCATAGCATTTTCTATATTTTCCTTCATAACATTGGATGTAGCTGTGCACTTTCACCAGTCAAGTTTGGCTTTGCTCGTGAGTTGCTGGAAGAAACTTGTTTTGAAGCTTGAACTTGGGCTTTACAAGCGAGCATGAGCTAGGCCCCAACTTAAACTTCGATTAGGCGGCTCAATTTTTAGCATTTTAGGCATGCTTTTTTATGTATGAATATGAATCATAATATATTCTATATTATAATCACAATATAATTTTTTAATTAAAAGTGTAAAAAATAATACTTCCTCTATCCTAGCTTCCTGTGGCTTATTCTTTTTTTTTAAAAAAAAACTAAATAAAACTAATAATATGAGACAAAGAGAGTATACAATACAAATGAGCCTAGCCGAGGCAGCCATGTGTGTGTTCTCTCACTTTTTCCTACATTTTTAATCAACATACATCATGCAGTACTTATTTCCCCAAGTATATCCTTTACCTTTAGATATGTACATTGATAAATCGTGAATATTAAGCAGAAATTCCTCCATATGATTTTCCTCTAGCATTCTAATTTTTCCTAATATTCTAAACTTGCTATTACGGATTTTTCTTCTCCCTCCCATAATTTCACTACCTTTTTAATGTGTCAAATGTTGGAAGTGGGTATTGTGAAATGGGTTAAGCCCATATTAATTTAATGGGCATGATAATGAATATGTGGGTCAAGCCCATATTGTTCAAGTGGGTCAAGCCCATTTGGTAGAGAGAGCCCAAACCCACTTCATATTGAATGAGAATAACATATGAGAATTGGTTGAAGGAGTGAATAGTCTCACATCGCTTAGGTGAAGTTGATGGTATTGGTATATAAGGCCTTATTTTGGCATTTCATGTTAGGCCCTTGGGCCAACCTACTTTTGTGGGGGAGAGAGATATTAGACCAATGCACCTAGGTACCCACGCGCGCCGCCGCCACCGTCCGGCCGGCTCGGTTTGGTTTGGTTTGGTTCGTACGCGCGGCCGGTTGGGTTAGGTTGGGTCAACATGATAATATTATTTTGGGATAAATACATTTGGTCTATTGAATTAATTTGGGTCCGGTTTGTTTTCACTACTGGTTGTGTCCTTCACGGATGGACGCATCCGTTTGGACGGGAATGAGTGTCTTCTTCAACGGGCTTTCTTATAAAATCATTGAAATAGATTTATACATTAATCCGATTTTGGGATTTACCATCATTTTCATTCTCTGTGTCTGTGTTAGCATCCTCACTGTAGTTCGCTGCATATACCGTCTTGGAAGTACTCCTGCGGTGTATGGTTGACCGTCTTATCCTGGAAGACAGACGTCTGCGAGGTCCTAAACACTTATAAGAGAAGACGAATTCTGTCTTAAGGAAAGAGTTGATTACTTGATTCGGTCATACTTATTTCAATAAGATTTCTCGTCACAAACAAGACAAAAGTACGGAAATATATTAATAACATCAAACTGTTTAGCCATGACAACTACAAATCACAGCACAATAATACGTATCTACTAGAACTTGGAGAACCAGATAACCTTCCATTTCAGGTTTCCAATAGACTCCATAAATTTCAGAATATATGATGCGCTCCTTCCATGATTCCTCGTCTTCACAATCTTCCGTCCGTGATTTACTATCTATTCCTTGATGATTTCTTTCTCTCAATATGGAAAATATGGCTTCTGAAAGTAGGCACCCCATTGCAATCCCCAACTTAACTCTCTTCTCCTTCAGTCTTCCACCCATCAACCGCAGTAACACCTCTCCCCATTCTTCTAAGGTATTGAGTTGCTTCTCAAGCTCTATTTCTCTTTGGACATATTTATCTTCTTTAGTATTTATGTTCCTGCATGCCCATGTGAGAACTGAATTTATGTTGTTGAGATGAGTGCAGATTGACTGAGGGGAGATTGGCCTGTCTGGATGTCCAATTGCTGTTAACTCATGGAGGGGAAGTTTACCATACTAGTCTTGGTGGTCATTTTTCATGCACTGAGTCATGAAGCTGTTGAGGCCAGGAGGCCATGGAACAAAAATGTGGAATTACGCAATAGGTTTATTCTCAAGACTATCAAGGTTGTTGTTGTACATGTATCCAACCAATGCCAAGTTTTATTCACCCTAAACTATACTCTAGTTTCCAGATCTTCTGATATATCACTAGTGAATTTATGTTTTGCAGCGGGTAGACGGTGACATTATGGACTGCGTCGACATCTATAAGCAGCCAGCCTTTGATAACCCTCTACTGCAAAATCATACAATTCAGGTTTTAAAATTTGCATCCATTTATTCACTTGTGCTAATTAGTAATTTTTTAAAAAATTTAATAAGTTTCGTTTGGATGAGCCCAGGTTCATGCTGATGGTATCATTAAATCCAATGGCGGGAGTAAGATTGGTTTTCTGCCCCCTCCCATGATGCCCAGACTCATACAAATATGTTTCATTAAGAAATTATATATTAGATATATACACATATACATAAATTCATATATACATACAATTACATCTTTGGTATGGTATGGGGGAAAATGAGAGAAAAAATACTGGCAATCTGGCTTAAACAGATGCATCCTAGCACCTATCCATTGGGTATGGAAGAAGAGAAAAATTCTCCTGTGGGCAGGCAACAGCTATGGCTAAAGAATGAAGAGTGTCCACCAGGAACAATCCCCATTCTGCGGAAGCAGATGAAATCATACAAAGCAAGAAGACATGTCAGAAATCTTAATAACAACGACTCAAAGACTGCATCTGCCGGCCACGAGGTTTAGCACACTCCCTTGGACTTGTTAATTGCACTTAGCCTAAGATTTACTTGTTTGTTAATTTTTCTCGTGTGGTAAACAGTATGCGGTGGCCTACGTACGAGGCGAGAAGTATTATGGGGCAAGTGCCTCTATAAGTGTGTGGAACCCACATGTGGAGACACCAAATGAGTTCAGCTTGAGCCAGATTTGGCTCAACTCCGGCACTGGGGATGGTCGTAACTCCATAGAAGCTGGATGGACAGTAAGTCTGATTTACCCCACAATCATTATAGCTTATAATTTCATAGTCATCCTTTGCTTTGGATCTTTTAATTTACTTCCTCCGTCCTAAATTTATAGTTACATGTAACAAAAAAGTTTATTCCATATGAATAGCTTTATTTTATTTAATTAAGTAGTTGGCAATTAAAAAAAAATATCATAAGCTTATTTTTCCTTCACTATTTAATCAAAATTATTATTTTTAAAATTTTAATTATTAATATAAAACAGAGAGAAAATATGATTTATCATGGGACAATATTCTCCTAAGAAGAACTTTCTCATTTTTAAAAATTAATAATATTTTAACTGAGTTTTGATTGAACACAAAATGTAACCCGAAGTAAACCTAATGCGAGGCCCACTTTGTTCTTCCAACCAAAACTTGCCTTTGGTCAGGCATATTCATTAGGTATTGATGTAGTGACTGAAGTTTTCATGATCAGGTTTATCCGAATCTATACGGGGACAACAAGACGCGAACCTTCATCTTTTGGACAGTATGTGCCCATCATATTCACCAGAACGTCCAACAGTTTTTTCCCTTGCATGGCATTTGATATTGCTCTGTATTCCTTGTATGCCTCTCATACGTTATTTCAGATCGATAATTACACGACAGGATGCTACAACCTAGAGTGCAGCGGCTTTGTTCAGATCAGCAGTGATGCTCTCCTGGGTGGTGCCATAGCCCCAGTGTCCTTGTATCAAGGGGACCAGTTCATGATTGACATAATCATATTCAAGGTTAGCAGATCGATCACCAGTGTCTACGAGCCTCTATGGCGAGCTAAGATCTGACGATTATGCTTAACCTTATGGTCGCTTTCAATCTCAGGATCAAAGCAGTGGGAATTGGTGGTTAACAATCCAGAATACAATAGTCGGCTACTGGCCCGGATCTCTCTTCACAGACTTAGCAGATAGCGCCGAGGCAGCCACCTGGGGCGGGGAGGTTGTCAATCGCAGACCTGGAGGACGGCACACCACGACCCAGATGGGCAGCGGGCATTTCCCGGGCGAAGGCTTCACAAAAGCAAGCTTTTTCCGCTATGTCCAAACCGTGGATGCTACCAACACTCTGAGGAGTCCTCAGGACCTAAGCCCACTTGCGACTGTGCCAAGATGCTATGATGTACACATTGCTGAAGACAACAACACGGACTGGGGTTCTCATTTCTTCTTAGGAGGTCCAGGAGGATCACAAACCTGCCCATGAGGAGGAAGATCTGAGATGGTGAAGAAACACTATAATCATATGTTAATTTGAGTAAAGAGGCAACAAACATATAGGTTTTTGCTTTTGGTACTAGGCTACAAACATATAATTGTATACCACACACAAATAACATTCCTGTTTCTCCCTTCAACTGCCGCCCCCCAACAAGAAAAACGAAAAGAAAAAGAAACCACTATACATATGAGGTCAGAGTTTTAATCTTCTCAATTTTACATCCAACTCTCACCCTTCTCATGAATATTCACTACTAACATATATCAAAACTTGGCACGCCTCCAGAAAGGTCTTCAACTGGGAGTAAATTGAACAGAATGTAGATTTCAATCTTTCAGAACATATATACATGTTGATGACAAAGTAGCATCAGGAAAATAGAACTCGTTGTGCAAAAATATCCAGCATCCCTTCAGCCAACTAGTGTCATTCAGCACCATGCAGTCATCTCACAAATTATTGAGAATCATGATGTTTTCTTTCTGCTTGAATAGATCGGAAGATTCGGGCTGCTGACTCGCTTGCAGACCACCTATTGTGAGGAACAACCTTAATCACATGGGCACCATGCTCATTACTTTGTGACAGTTTGTGACGCTCATTACTTTGTGATAGTATGTTTTGTTCCAATCTCTCAACAGTTGAGGCCGTGGGAAAGAGAGGAAGAGCGCCATTCTGGTTTGATGATCGTTCAGATCCTTTGTGGCAGTTGGATGGACTGCTAGCTGTACTCAATTGCACTTCACTGTCCTTTGTGCCCTGCAACCTTGGACATGATAATTTAGACTCGTTCTTCTGCTTCGAAATGTTACAGGAGCTCCTGGAGTTCATGTTACAGTTGACTTCTCCGGTTTGTTCAGTTTGCCCATGGCCAGGACAGGGCCCAACCATCATATTTGCCTGTTCAACAGTTGGGGCAGGCATCATTGGGTTCATGACCGGGTATCCATACGGAGAAAAATAATTTGGAGCTGAAGGGAAAACACTCATCCCAGGTTGCTGGTGAGGAGATGGACCCCTATAAGGCACACCCATGAAATCTCCAGCAACTGGAGGTAAACTAATAGGACCACAGCCTCCATAGATAGGAGCCATGAAGCCTCCTGATGGAGGATACGAGCCTGCATATGGCTTGTAAACAAGTCCTTCTGAAGGGGACATTACAGGAACAAGCCACTGGTTCCCAGGAGAAGGAAAGCACCAAGAGCCAACTTTGTTATCTGGGGCAGCAGGCAATGGAATGGGGTTCAGTGGATATAGACCATAGTTTGAATTTTGACTGGCAAGTCCTCTGTTTGCACCACTATTATCATCAAAAGGGACGCAGGCTTTCTCCGCTGGATTGCTGCTCTGGCTATCGATGGTTTGACTTGGTTTTTGACTGTCATCATTCCGTTTGACAACTGTAGGCCTCTCAGAAGGCAATGGCATTCCGGAAGAAGACTTTGAAGGCCTCCTAAAATAAGAGTGATCATCTGACAGTAGCTGTGGCGAACCAGCAATCAATTTCTGGACCTGCTTGAACATATAAAGATTAAAAATCACTCCATCTACAATAAATATTTAAAAATTAACATTTACAATTATTGTAATGCATATTTTGTTTTGTTTCAGATTTTTCCTTTTCTGGGAATAAAGCCAAACAGCTTGCCTTTATCAATCTATGTAACTCGAATACTTGCACAGCAAAAACCCTCTGTTGACTGCAATAAAAAAAAAATTGGATGAAACAATGTATTTACAGCCAGCCAATACAATTGAAACCATCAGATATTCAGATAAGTGGATAACCATAAATGCAAAAGACAAGACCTCCCAGCAAAGAGCAGCAAAATACAAGATAAGGACAAGATGGTTTATTATACCAGAAATAATTACATAACGAAGATCCAACAAACTTCAGTTGCAAAACAGAGTAATAAGACATTTTGTTTCTCCTATTCCTGGTTTCCACCCTCATGATTACCTTGTTTTGATCCAGCCACGCAAACTGAGTTGGTCCAGGCTTTCAAGGTTAAGCATTTTGGGCCAACTGGCAATTTAGGTTTTAAATCTAGCTGAACCTATTGACACTGCATAGCCTGTCTGGACCTACAAGACCAATCTTCCCCATCCCTCCCCTCCTCCCTGGCCATATAATAGGTTGCCATTGTCCCCTCATCCACTTCCTCTTCTTCCACTATCCTCTTCTGTCTCCTCCTACCCTCCCCACCCCCCCCAATGCTTTTTATCCTCCAGCTCAACTGTACACCCTTATTGGTTGCCCCATTATCAATCTGAATCAGTTGCCTCGCCCAGGTTCAATGCTTTCATCCAAATTCTCTCCACTCCACCAAATGTTTACCCCAGAAGAACATATTGGAGTAAGTAATATTGACATCTAGAGTAAGCATCTTTTTCACAATGCATAAAGTGTGACTTTGCTGCTTCATCTTCTTGTTCTCCTCCTTCCTTAAGCCACAGCCCTTCCCTCCTCCCAGAGCCCCTTCCTCTGATTGTTGTCCTCCTTTGGCTCCATTGTAAACCCTTACCGATCAACCGAAAATTTACACACAAATCAGCCTAGTCAGCAAGCCAGTTGCCAAACTGGCTGATGGGGATCAGGTAGTAAAGACCCCCACCAATATCTAATTTCCTTCACTACAATTCACCCAGGAAGAATCGAACTTAGCAGTAAAACTTAATGTCTTCTATGGGACCATTCTTTCAACAGGACAAAAGTGTAAGAGAGAGAAAGAGAGAGTGTGTGTGTGTGTGAGAGAGAGAGAGAGAGAGAGAGTTTGTGTGTCCCCAAAATTCTTCCAAACAATGTTTCTTCTCTCTCCACAGATCAGACTTTACAAAGCATTTGCCGCCTCCATCTAACATGAACTAACCATTCAAGTGAAATAAAAGTAGCTGAAAATGTTGCAAGGCCCATCAAAGAAGTCCACACAGCGGAATGGGACATCGTCTTTGGTAAGAAACATCTAGTGAAACATTTAATAATAGCCTAATGCTATTTATCTAAGTAAAGCTGAACCAGTTGAAAAGATGAGACTGTTTTTTTAATATTTCATGATTTTCCTCCTCTTATAAACCTTCCAAGTATCACCAGAATCAGTGCTTTCTACACGGTCGCACAATTAGCAAGAAAGAAATTTTCTGCATTTTCAACAAACTCACTACCCCCAATCATCCTAGCAGGAGAGCAGAAATATGAAATGCATACAACAAAGGATCCATACACTCCCCACCGAACTTTGGCCAGAAGGGAGATGAGATGAACCAATGGCAACTGGTTTCTGTCATCTACATAGAACTGGAAGAGGTACCAGAGTTGTTTAGTAGGTTACTATATGCATGTATGTATGTATGCACACCTCTTTAGGATGTATGTTAAAATGAAATTTTAGGGGACTCTGTAGGTTATTACTGCAGCCCCAACACTTAACAGACAATCTGGAAATTCATCAATATCCACGCTCGGCAAAATGTCATGCTATAAGCAAAACAAATAACATCGTGGATTCAGGAGGCAGGAAAAAGAGAACCAAAGACAAAATTTAGTCGAACTAATAGCCAAGAGAAAACAACATAATATAAAAAGCATCAAATGTAAGAACCTTGACAGCACGTATATTCAGAAGAAAAAAAATTCACCAAACCGTTCACCCATTCACCCTTCTTCACATTCACATCCCTTCAGATATTCTCCTGTGTAACATAAAACAAGCTTTCCCAAGAAGAATGTGAAAGAATACTGACTTGATTATGCGTCTTAGACGGTACAAAAGTAGAAAACAAACGTTTTGGACAAAGTTGCATACACAACGGGAACCTCTGTATTAACATTTTATGTTACAAGGGTGGCCATCACCTAATCCCATATCTATACCTCAACTCCCATGTGTACAGGTAATATGTTGTATTTGTTATCATACACCTTATCTTTACTAGTCAGCAAGCTTCCACTCCACCACTCTATTATTAGCAGGTTTTTAATCTCATGAGTGTGACATCATCATCTTTACAGTACAATTGATATTCCTTTCTACCCCTCCTTCCAGATCCCTTGACATTCAGCACTAATTACAACTCACAGGTAATGTTACTTTGTCTCCTTCAGGTATCAAGCAATGACTTAATGAGTCTTCTACTTCTCTTTCTACTTATAGGCTGTTTGGGTACTGAATCTATAGAAGATTTAATTGTTTCAAGCTCAATTCAGCACTGAATTATTAGAATCCTGTTTGTGTACTGAAACTACGTTAAATTAAAAATTCAGCACTGAAGTTAGATTTAGGCTGTTTCAAGCCTGAATCAGCTTGAATCATTGAATCACCTCATGAGGTAATTCAATTGATTCAATCTCCTAATCACCGTTTTAAAAATTATAAATTCTATTATTTTTTAATAGTTATTGTTCATTTCAATTTGAGCCTCAAAAAATGTGCCATATAAGTAGGGCCCACTTTTAAAGTTCAAAATTACCTACCCTTCTAGGATCTTGTTTAATAGAGCTCGAATTTAAAAGTGTAATGGTACCAAGAACATGCACATCCGAGTTCGAGAGAGAGAGTTATATTAGTTTAAAGTTTTAAAACTGGGTTTGACATGACATCTAAATTTATTCTAAGAAATTCTCTTACCAAACATAATTCATATTCATTGAATTAATTCGCTACTGAATTAATTCAGTACCCAAAGGGGTCGTCCTATAGTTATCTTTACTATAGTTCATTTCATGTTAATTCCCCGTCATCTTTCCACCTACTCATGCCATGCCCTAATTTTAGCTAATATCAAATCAAATAATATTAGAGTTCAATAATAAAGCCATTAAATATTCAACATCTTTAGGTAATTTTTGAAAAACATCAGATTAGATAGCAACATAAAAAGTGAAAGATTTATACACAGATAGAGATGAAAACACAACCAAAAGGATGTACGAAGAGAATGAGTTATACACAGATAGACATGACAACACAATTAAATGGTTCTACACATTCATTATAACTATAAGATGTGTATGTAGATGCATCAAAGGTTAGGCAATCATCTTTTACTGAAGACAGCAAATCAATACTACAAGATAAGCAGCTGGATGGGACATGATACTAACTTGACAATTGCTTTTCTAGCTTTCCAGAAGTGCTTTTGCCCTATCACTCCTACAACGTCATCTGGAGATATGTCCAGCCCTGAGATAGAGTCTACCATGGAGGTCTCCGAATCATCATTTATGTCCCCATCTCCAGTTTGCCGAAATTCACCCCCATTATCTTCACTATCACCATGACAATCTCCATTGTTAAGGTCTCTATGACTATTTCCGTTTGAGGATCTAGAAACAAAATGATTTTCTGCCTTTCCTGCTTTATATAACAATTGTGAATTTTCACCAAATAGATTTTTAAACACATGTCCTGAATTGTTAAGGTTTTCCTTATACGAAGATACTTTTGTACGAGTCAAGGGTTCCTCAACTTTTCCTCCATTTGACTGGCAAAAAATTGATATTTCTTTTGTATTTTTAGTTGCAGCAGTATCCAGTTCCACCTGCTTCTGTCCGTTCTCTTTAAACATCAAATCAACTGTGTTAGTTGCTTGCAAAGGCTCATCATGGCTGTCATGCAGTTGCGCTGTAGAATTGCAAGAGACTCCTGTATTTCTTTTTCCAGTGAGTGATGACCCTCCTGGGTACATTGTACTGAAAGAAGCAGCTCTTATATTGTCTGGTTCATTGTGGAGTGCCTTCGACTGAACAAAGGTTGGGACCTCAAAGTCATCCTGATCAACACTTCTTTTCCCACAACAGCTCTTTGAATTAGATAATTCATCGGGACGAAATACATTACGCTCAGAAACTGGTAAGTAATTTTCAGTGATGTTTGGCGGTTTACAACTGACATTTGCCCTAGCATCATGTTCTGATTCCCTTTTTGGGCTGTTTATGTTCACTTTATCTGATGAGCATGAATAGAATCTTTCACTGGAATGAGCAGGTGGTACCACAGGCACGTTAAAGGGAGAAAAGGCAGCCTTTTCCCGCCCAACCTCCTGCATCCATACATGGTTTGTCACCAGAAAGTAATTAGTGTAGGAAAATATAACTGTCAGCTGTTATTGTAGCAGCATTTATGTAATTGATAATTAAGAATATATCTTGTATAATTTTTTAACATATATGCTAATTAACGGAAACAACAGAGTGCATAACTCGTATACAAACATATAGAATTTGATGAAAAAACAACTCTGGCAACCATTGCCAGAAATGGTTCATGCTTCCATATTGTTGTTTACAAGTGAGTATGACATGTGTCAGACAATACCTATAATGTAATAGATGACATTCCAAAATTTTGAGGTGTACAAGAAGCAAGTTTTAGAACTTCAAAAATGTTCAGCAGTGGCTTGTTAATATCACTTAACTAGAGAAAAAAGATCACATAAATTACCACCCCGCTCAAATATCAGAACTTCCTCGCATAATACAAAAACAAGGAAGCACGTCAGAAAAACAGAGATGAGTTCAAAATTTCTTGATTAAATTTTTTTTCATGTCCTATTTTCAGTTTCAGTTTCATAACTCCCTTTAAACTACTAACTTAAAAGACGCAGTATATGGTTGCATAGCGGTTTTGTGCGTTCAAACCCCCCAAATAAAATTGATCTTTCAGTAAACATCAGTAAATAATTGAAACAATCTAGTCTCTCGTTCACAAATTTGCAACATATAAAACACCAATTCAAATACACTAAAAATACGCTTCTAAAAATTCGGTTGTGAAACAACAAACAATGAAGCCACCGTAACAAAATTTTAAGCTGACCTGACTGGATGAAGATGAAGGAACCAACGCGCTATTGTGAGGAGGGCGTGGCACCCCTGAACTACCAGAATTGAACCTCTGAGAAGGAATGCTAAACTGTTCATAGAGCGCCATCTTGTTCCTCGGTGGCGCCCGCGGTCCACCTTTGTCGGTGTCATTCACATGAAGCCGAGGGAACATCGGCCCTGTGACCTTCTCCTCATCTTTACCACCCTTCATCGCTCCCATAGGTACTTCTCCAACGCTCCTAGCAGCAGAAAATCCTCCAAATTTTGCTAAAATAACCACAAAGTCCCATCCTTTTCCCTTGAAAACAAAAATCCACTGCTAAATTCAAACTGCAACAATCCGTGCAAACGCTTATGACAAAAAACTGCATTGACAAAATTACAGCTTCAAATACTTTACATTAATAATTTCTCAAATTCTCCAACAACCCATCTCTGCATCACCTGAACTCGAGCTCTTCGACAAAACCCACCTACAGAATCGAAAAATTAAGCCAAAAAAACCCAATTCAGCTCATAAAAACCGCCTTCCAAATCCAAACAAAGCACAAGAAAAAAAAACAACTTCAGCCCGTTTAAAAGTCCAAACGCAAAAAATCGCCTCGGGGAGCAAAACCCACCTCCCAAATGAAGTCCTCTTGGCCCCCAGACCTGTACACATCGAGAAACGAGAAAAAGACCATTACCCACCTGCAGTGGTCGACTGTGTTGTGATCCGAAACCGACCCACGAGACAAGCTGGACTTGGTAAGAGACCCGAACTTCCAGCCCATAATCCAAGCAACGGATTAGACAGAGCCCGCGGCAGGTGCCACAAATATCTCCGACAGAGGAAGAAGCGGGGGCAGGTCGCGAGCCAGTAGGAAGAGGGAGAGAGATAGAGAGGAGGAGATTTCGGCTGGGGACGAGGGGAAGCCTGGAATGGATCCTCATCCGCCGAGAAGAGTTAAAAAAGAAAAGCGCAAGGCTAGTGGGCCAGCTCAGAATATAATATGGGCCGCTAAACAATGCCCAGTGGACTAATGCAGATCTAGCTTGGGCTCTGTATATATAAAATGTATTTTTAGGTAAATGTTGGGCTGGGCTGGGTCCCACTTGAAATACAAGGCTGGAATATATGTTGATTGTTGAGTGGTGGAATTTGCCGAATTCTGTATACATGAGCTAACTTGGAATATAAATTAATTTATTTTAGTTCATTTTTAGTTTTTTTATTTGAACTATTAATATGAGAAAGAGATAGAATATAATATGTTGAAATACAAAAAAAAATTATTCTCTTTATCCCACTTTGATAATTTTATTTGGTATTTGAAAATGAATCAAAATTAATTTATTTTGTAAAAATAAATTAGACTATGAATGTGGGACAGATAAAGTATATATGTAGAGCATGTCAATTTGTGTATGGGTCTGCATTACTTGTCTTATGGAAGTTGTTCAATTTCCTCTTACACCAAAAGTCTATTTCAACCTTTAATTAAACAAAGAAAGATGAGCCTTACCCCATAATAAAGGGATCTACTTTTTTTTAGTCAAATCAAAAGTTGGAAAAGGGTTTTGGTGTAGAAAGTGGAGTGGGAATATAATTTTTCTTATTTTATATCATATGTTATATCTATTTGCTCATTTAAGTCAAGGGGCCACCCCCTCCTTTTGCACAATGTTGAATGGCAATCTAACAACACAATATAGGCTTGCATTAAAAATTAGTTTAGGGGTTATTTCCCTGTTATAAACATTGTCATGTGTTAAAATTTAGTTATTATTTATCACTTATCGCTCACTTAAACTAAACAACATAAGTTTAAAGGATTTTAAAAAATTAAAAGTGGCTAAAGATAAAGCATGAAAACTGATTCATAGATGACCATTCAAATTGATGCTTATGATTAACGGTACATTAATATTGAAAGGGATATATACTTGCAATGGTTCTAGTTGTTTGACTCCCATAGATGGCCATCTCCTAACATCTCTTGACTTTTTTCTTTGGAGCCTTGCCGGCTAGCATATGAATATTGATTAAGCAACTGTTTAAGGGCGGTTTTAGCTTTTGGTTCAGGGCCAAATCAGATTCCTTGGAAAATACTGAAGGGCCCATGTGGAATAATCCTAATTATCCTGCAAAATTGATGAAATAATTCTGATTAGCCTGCAAATATTGATGAAGCTTATGTGCATCAATGATAGGGTAACAGTTCATATATATGCCACATTGGTGCTACAACAATTAAAAAAGGTGGCTGAGGTGGTTCATGGGTGTCCCTTATATCACCCTATCTCTAATCATCTCTAGATTATGCTTTACTTAAGTTCATAATCTTATTATAAGCAAGTTCTGAAAGAAACTGAATGAATTGAATATTGAGGCTTGGAAGTAGGTGGAGCTGGGAAAAGTTGTAGAGGGGAATAGAAAAAGGGCTCAGCTCTCTCCATCACAGCTCCTCAAGTCTTATCCATAAAGCTAGGTCAAAAATTGCACCAACTAAGGACTCCATAAAGATCCTTTTTCATATGTGAAAGTTGCAATGGTTTTGTGTTGTCCCACATGCATACTTAGATCCCCTTCAAGATTTCCCACTTGCAGCTACCAATTAAAATAAGCTGCTTCTTGTCATCCTCCTCAAGATTGATTTAGGGTTTGGCCCTTGGCCCCTTGTTTCTTGTATTGATTTTGTGAGTAATGCTAAGTCTATGTTCTTTAAATACTCCAGTTGAATCCATGCCCTCATTTATAACCCTAACAGTACTTCTTCTGTCTCATATTAATAATTCACATTTAAAAAAAGTGATATTTAAAAAAGTCAATTAATTATTATTTTTACTTCATCTATTAATTCTTTTTACTTGATTTACTATTTATTATAAAAATATAACATGAGATAAAAATACTCCAATTTAGGATAATTTTTTATAAAAATAAAACTATTAAAATGGGACGAAGGAAGTATTGATTTAGCTCACGAATAATGTTAAACCTATGTTCTTTTATAGGCTCTTGTATCGATTTTGCTAACAAGTAATGCTAAACCTACATTTTTTTCATCTACGCGTTAAAACCACGACGCCCTCGTGTTCATAACACACAATAACGATAAATTAAGTTCTTAATGTGCATTATATCCCATGGATAATAGCCCCTAGGTATCAATATTATTGATTTTATTAAAAAATTACTTGTTTAGAGGAGCTTCGGTTCTCTTTTGCCACCAACTTGAAGGATATCAGAGAGCTTTATAGCCCCCCATTCTGGCTCAAGGGTTGTCACATTGAGAGCCAAAAACTCATTTCTCTTTTCGAAGGACATGTCTTGGCTTCTTGCAATGAGTTGGTGGGCCAGGAGTAGGGGCCCACTGGGCCACAGCGGCCCGCGAGGTCTAACCAAAGAGGCGACACTCTGCGACAGCTCACATGCTTGACAGCATAGCCCACTGTGGCCCAACTCAACACGGGCCTTCCCATTTGGGCCCATATTCGGACTCAGAAGCCCGCGAGTCTGCGGCCCAGCGGGCCGACAGCATTAGGGCAACAAACTTAGGTTCCGACTCCTTCCAAAAATAATTCTGCTTTCTCAATCGGAGTAAAAAAATATCACAAAATCAAGGTCCAAAGAACGATTTATTTACGGATTGCCATTAATACAATACAGAAGGATGGTATTTACGTAATAGTTTGAAAAATACTGCCCTTCTGTTGTTATACCCTCAGTTGAATAATGATTATTTTAAAAATATAAATACACTTGAGGGCAGGCATCATCTCTCCTCAAAGATACTCCTTGGTTCAGGTCCGAGGAGCTCGAAAGCCCTAATTTTTCTCGCCGCCGATTGACATCCCCGTCGCCGTTTCGTGTTCCTTTCAGCAATCAGGTAGCATCGCCTTTCGATTTTCGTCAGAAAGTGCACTGCTTTTGCATGCTTGATGGGAAAAGGTGTGGTTTTTCAGTGATGTATGTGTGTTGATCACTTTGATTTGGTCAGACTTGTTCATTCTTTCGTAATTGGCTAGATCTTGGTTATTTGAGTTTTTGGTGTGATTATCTTTGATGGGTCTATGTTGATTTCATCCGGGTTGCTGTTGAAGCAATCTATTTAGGCAAGGATTGAAGTGAGACTTGAGTTTTGGGATTTCAGACGTCTGATTAACTTATTGTTTGATTTTTCATCTCTGTTGAACGAGATTAGTGTGGTATTTTATTGTATATTTTGCAACGTAGTACAATCTCACAGGTGTTTTATTCGATTAACTTGCATGAATTTATTTATTTATTTTTTTAATAGAATATTTTTTCTGTGTCGTTTGATTAGCTTACGTAATATTTATATGGTGGATGTATCTTGTCTGAACTATGTGGTGTATCTGTTTGTTGCAACCGCAAGTGTGGTTTGAGTTATCAACCTTGCACTTTTGGCATATGTTATACTCCCTCCGTCCCGCATTAATAGATCCATTTGGTTTTCAAGTGAACTAGTTTGAAGGTGGGAGTATTTGTTTAGAGCACGAAGTTGACTGGGCATTTAAATGATTCACTGGCTTGTCTTTCACTAATTAAATCAAACCGGAGATGGCTATGGAGATGGCTATTATGCATGTAGAACATATGCTAGTAATAGGCCAACCCATCTGAAGTGGGTGCTTCCTTGTCTTCGTTGGATCACGTGATTATAAATTTTAGTTTCCATTCAAAATTTTAAGTACTGCTATGGTGGCATGGCTGCTCTAGGAGTTTCATGTGGCAAAGGGGTTGAGATGGTGCAGACTGCCTTTTCCCTTTAAGTTAAGAAGTTTCGTGTAAAATGATGGTAACGGTGTTTATATTGCATTTTGCTGAAAGTGTTTCTTGTGACTATTGGTTGTCAGTTTGGCATTATTAGGTTCAAAACATCGTGCCCCCCCCCCCCCCTTTCTCTCACGGTGTAATTACCAAGATGCAAATTCTTTCTTTCTATCTCTATATCTCAACTTACAGTTATCCCCTTTTTTTGGGAAAATAAAACCATGACTGTCCTGCTGGTCGGAGTCATGTCTCATGTGTCAACTTATTTGAGCGAGTTTTCTTTAAATGTTGCTGGTTTCATTTGATGATGATTTTTGGTGTTTGGCAGAAGCCATGGCAGGAGTTGGTGTAGAAAGGTCACAATATGATGATCGTCAGTATGATGAGAAGATGAATGAGTTGTATGTTCTATGCTCGCTCTTTGTTTTCTAAGAGTTCTTTTCCTTTCCCAGTCTTTCTTGTTGTCAATATTGAAGATTGATGTGCTTCGTATCCTTTACTGAATTGTGTTTTTCCTGATTATTTGTTGCATAGGCTTTCTGAAGAGGGAAATGAGTTCTTTAAAGAATACAATGAGGTTTTTGATAGCTTTGATGCAATGGGCCTGAATGAGAACCTTTTGAGAGGCATCTATGCCTATGGTAACATTTGAATATCTTTCTTGTTTCTTGTTATTTATGTTCATTAAGTTTAGGATGATGAATTTATTTTCATGTTTTGCTAACATGAAAAGGGTTTGAGAAGCCTTCTGCAATCCAGCAAAGGGGTATTGTGCCCTTCTGCCAGGGCCTTGATGTAATCCAGCAGGCACAATCTGGTACTGGGAAAACTGCTACTTTCTGCTCGGGAGTTCTGCAGCAATTGGATTATAGTTTGATGGAGTGTCAAGCACTGGTACTAGCACCTACAAGGGAACTGGCTCAGCAAATTGAGAAGGTTATGCGAGCCCTTGGGGATTACTTGGGTGTTAAGGTTCATGCCTGTGTTGGTGGAACCAGTGTCCGTGAGGACCAGCGAATCCTTTCCAGTGGCGTTCACGTTGTTGTTGGTACCCCTGGTCGTGTCTTTGACATGCTGCGGAGACAATCACTTCGGCCTGACTATATTAAGATGTTTGTGCTAGATGAGGCAGACGAAATGCTTTCCCGAGGATTTAAAGACCAGGTCTCTTTGCATACTATTAACTCTTGCTGATGTTTGTTGTTGCTCTGTCTTTAAATTATTTAAAGAGTTGATAAGATTTTGCATGTATGAAGTGCGTTCATAAGTAGCTTTAAATATTTGACGGTTAAATCCACTAGTGAATGTTGGCTTGATGTCATGAATCAATATGGTAGATCATCTTAGGACTGTCCACTATTCTCAACTAATTGTGATCGCTTTTGCATGTTTTTTTTCAAAAATATTGTTTGTGTTGAATAGTCTTCTGTTAAACAGAGGTTAAACTATATGTCCAATGTCACTTAGCAGTCTCATCTATTCTGAATTTCAGATATATGATATTTTCCAACTTCTTCCTGGGAAGATTCAAGTGGGAGTCTTCTCTGCAACAATGCCTCCGGAAGCGCTCGAAATCACCAGAAAATTTATGAATAAACCAGTGCGGATCCTTGTGAAGAGAGATGAGCTGACTCTTGAGGGTATCAAACAATTTTATGTCAATGTTGAGAAAGAAGAATGGAAGCTTGATACATTGTGTGACCTTTACGAGACACTGGCCATCACACAAAGTGTTATCTTTGTGAATACCCGCCGGAAGGTTGATTGGCTGACAGATAAGATGAGAAGCCGAGATCACACTGTCTCTGCTACACACGGTGATATGGATCAGAACACCAGGGATATCATCATGCGGGAATTCAGATCTGGTTCCTCTCGTGTGCTCATTACCACTGATCTCCTGGCTCGTGGTATTGATGTTCAACAGGTTTCGCTGGTCATTAATTATGATTTGCCGACCCAACCAGAGAACTATCTTCATCGTATTGGTCGTAGTGGAAGGTTCGGAAGGAAGGGTGTGGCAATCAACTTTTTAACTAGGGATGATGAGAGGATGCTGTATGACATTCAGAGATTCTACAACGTGGTGATTGAGGAGCTGCCTAATAACGTGGCAGATTTGATTTGAGGTGGTGGTCAGAATGTGGTAGCCTGTGTTCTCGTTGATCTATAAACATTTTATCTGTGAGACTGAAGTTTTAGTTTTTTACATTTAAAATTTATTACATGGAGAGAGAACCATTATTTTGGGTGATGTTAGAACAAATTGAATGGATTTTGTTTTCTTTTGAGCAACTCAATTGTGGCAAATTTTGTAGTATTAGAGTTTGTTATTGTAACTGGAGTTGCTATTCTCAAATAGGTATGTAAGTATACCCATGGATTATTATGGTCAGTCTATTATTATTGTGTTTGATGAATTGCCATCTGCCTGCATATGGAATTTCTTGCGTACTGATCATTCAAAATAAGCACCAAGTGATGGAAGCGTTTTTGGTGCTCTCCACTTACCATGGCCTAAGAGCTATTCATCATGCACACATTAGTGCTAATATTAGTATAGTTGAAACTAATATTTTACTTGCGTGGGCATTGTCGATCTTAAAAAATAAATGGTAGCTCTTGGCTACGGGTAACTTTTAATCCTGCAATGACGTTCGGATTTAAGCAGAATGCATGACAAGTGTAAGAGATAAACATCACTTGTTGTCTGTACTTAATTTTGCCATCCATATGTTTGTTGGACGTGCTGTGATTATTAATTTATTTTAGACCTGTGTTGTTAAAATTAACCCGGTTTGTGGCTGGGTCTCGATTTTTCGGGTTACAGGACATAAATCAGGTTTAACCGGTAAATAACCCGGCATAAAAACTTAACCAAATCCATTTGAATCGGGTTGAACTAGCTGGGTGGAGACTGGCAGACTGCGACAAACATTCTTGCAGTAGGTCATGTTTATTCAGACTTCAACGCATAACAGCTTTTGAAACGATAGTTCCGAGACACCAGATCAGCCATATGCCTGCATCTCCTATTGACTCCAACTTGGTAGCTTCTTACAACTGTTACAATGATTTACTCAAGCTTGGCATAGGGCTCGAGGCCTGGAAGGCTGGAACCATTCATTTTCCGAACCTAAAGCATCCTGACTCGTTTCCTATAAAAGTGTGTCTTTTCGTAAAGAAGTCTCCTTTTATGTAAGATATCTTTGTATGTAAGGATTGCAGAAACTACCTAGGAAAGAACAATGATATTGATGCATTGGTGCTTGTATGATACGGAATTCTCTTTAACTACCCAAAACGTTGCCAACATCTAAGCAAGTAATTTTTCCATTGTACTAAATGTCAAACCAAATGGTAAAAAAAAAAAAAAATCAACCCAATAGACTTATTTTGACAAGTATGTCCCTTTCCAAGCCAAGAAGTAACTTGTAAAGCTATTTCCCTAAAAGTAAGTTTTTAAAATATTTTTTTTATTTACCAGTTTGATGATAATAAAATTTTAAATTACCAATTTCTATTTTCTACCTAAATGACTAGAACAGGGGTGAACATAGGAGCTTATCCTGGCCTTGTCCCCAAAAGTTTAACAGGTTCCCCTTCCCCATGCGGAGGCTGCTTTCACTCTGCCGACGCCCAAAATTCAGTTGTGGGCAGCCTCCGGGGATGGGGGCCAATGTCCTTCTTCCTCTCCCACGTGATATAACAACCTGAATGCTCTATCAGCTTAGACGATTTGATGCCGGGCTGGTCAGCAGTCTTAGTGGTGGGTTGAGTTCAAACTTCATGGGTTATGAAAACAAGAAACACATGCCGGGTCAAATTGGATTAGTTTTTGCACGTGGGTGGCTGTTAGAATCCAATTCCATTTGATGACTTTTGTGGAGTTCGTTGTCGACTTTTGTTCGTCTGCAGCTGAATTTGAATGGTAGAACAAGTCCAATGGCGCAGGATGAAATGGAAAGCTTGAAGAAGCTAGTTGTATTCAATTTAGCCTTGGACCAACTGACCCAACCCGGCAGCCCGGGTGGGGCTGAGACCAATTTATAGTTTGATTTATCATGTCTGAGTGTGTGTTAAAAGTTTTTACACTTTGGAATTTGATCCATCAAAGATCAAACACTTTTAGTTTCAATGACAAAATCTGAACTTCAACTTCTGGCTCTATAAGGTAAAAGCATTTTGTCACATTGTCCAAGAGTGCATCAAGCCTGGTTATGCAAATTGGGTTCCCTTAAAAGATGGAGCTGTTAAAGGACGGGCTGACAACCAAACAAACGAAAAAAAAAACTAAGGCAAACCAAAAAATCTAACATGATGTTGTTTAAGGGAGTTGGGTAATCAAAACTGGGTTGGTTTAGTTTGTTCAAAACTCCCAACTAAATTGCATACTAATGGGTCATGTTGTATTGTGTAGCAAAAATAAATGCGGTGGGCCATATTGAAACACTAATTCCTCCGCAATTCCAGTCTTGTATTCCTTAGCAGCTCAGCAAAGTTGCATTAAAAGATTCTTTCCCACAAGAATAATACATTTTTTTGGCATCTTCTAGAACCAGCATTTTCTATTACTCAAATCCCCCCAAATCTAGCTTCATCACACTTATCCACATCTTTTGTTATTAAAAAACAATAGACCCGTCTAGGCGCTTTGGAACTGTCTTTTATGTACCATGTTCGAAGCCCTATATAGATTAATAAAAAAGTTCTAATTATAAAATTGGTCATGAATTTTTTTTAAAAAGGGCACGGAGAGTGCCGGGTGATTTCATAGATCTAAGAAGATTTTTCAAAAAGAAAAAGAAAAATCTAGGGCTAGTTGGTCGTTTAAGGTCTATGCAGCAAAGTTCATGCATCTCTGCTTTTCCAAAGTTGCACATATTTATCCTCTCACAAACCCAGATGGTAAACATTCTAAAGCTTGATGGCATTCTTACCACAGAACATGAGCAGGCCATTTATAACCTGAAACTACTTTTCTTTATTTGTAATGCATCTCTGTTGTACAAGCACAACCAATTGGGGCATCTCATGTTACATGGATTGAGATGTGTTAAGAGATATTTTGAAAATGTTGTCCATCACATGATATCTCAAGCCTTATCTTTTCATGATAGGTAGGCCAAAAAGTGCTTCGCTTTGATGGCCAATTATCTCTACTTTACCAACTAACAATTAGGTCAATTTTGACCAGCTTTATATCAATATAGAGAAACTTTCCCCCCTACTTTAACAACAATACTTTATATCGAATTAGGTATTTTAAAAAATATCACTTCTTATTTCAATATTTTTAGATATAGGTACTTAAAAAACAAAATCAGACAACTTTGAGATTCAAGTTCTTAATGAAAGTTCTAGTCTATGGCAATGTTAGTGACACTAGTATGATATCAAACATTGATTTTATAATTTTTTAATAAGAATTTTCTTTGAATTGAAATATAAAATACAAATCATACTTGAATCCAAACAAAGTAAGAGTCCACCTCAATACAGGGAAGAGGGTTTTTATGATACATGAATCTCATAAATCGGTCTTTGTGGTCACACACTGGGAGGCCGCCTCATTTTTACAGTGCATCCCATTTTAATTTCTTTCTGGCCACAAGCAACACGTTTTAAGGAAAACTCGGGCCATGCTTCATAGTTTCATATTAAATATCTTATTTAATTTTCAAACTAAACTAAAATTTAATCCAAATAGAACACGTACTATGAAACGGTGGGAATAATTAGTTATTTGATCTTAAAAAAAAACTGATGCGTATTTTTAGTCATCCTTAAAATTTTGACTCTAAATCAGAAAAATAATTTATTATTATTTATTTAAATTTTAAATAAGTTTTAAGTATTTTAACTGTGTAATATTCCTTTTATACCATATTAAAAATTTGTTTTTAAGAAAAAGATTATGTTATATTAATAGTTTTATTCATATTATTCTTCTTATAGTAATAATTAGTGGCAGAGTTAAAAAGATTAATGGATTAACTTTCTTTATTATTATTTGTCTTTTAAATAGTAGAATATAAGACAGAAGGAGTAACTTTTTTCTTTTTAACAACAGTAATACCAAATCCAAAAAGGTATGCCGTATATTTTTGGAGAGGTAAACCCGATGCACGAGTTAATTTTAAACTTACTTCAGTCAAATCTCATACAGTATATTTTAAAGATACATTTTACTGAGCTGTTCCCACGAAGGAAAATTTTATATGAGAAAAGGTTCCAGCTTTTGGTTCTCTCATTGCTGATCATTAGCCTACCTCCTCATTTTTTTACCCCTCTTGAGCGTCTTCCCCAATTCTCTTCTTGTTTAGAAACTCTCGGGTCCTTTGCTATGGAGGACTTCAGATCCAAGTCATGTGGAGATGGGAGGATGCAGATAGAGGTCTATGGCAACACGGCACATACCTCTGGCATGCATGATCTGAGGTGTTACAGTGCTTCTTATGCCTCTTCCCAACAGACCCAGATGCCTAAAGAGCTCAAGTTCAAGAAGGGAAAATCCGGCGGTGGGTCTTCTAAGAAGGGCTGGAGCTTCAATGACCCGGAGCTGCAGAGGAAGAAGAGGGTTGCCAGCTACAAAGTATATGCTGTGGAGGGGAAGATGAAGGGGTCCTTTAGGAAGAGCTTCAGATGGCTCAAAGACAGATACACCCAGGTCGTCTATGGTTGGTGGTGATGAGCTGCAAAAATAAGAAGATGAGAAAAAAATTGAATCACTGGTTTTTCTGGTGCACTCCTTTGTCTAGATTCCCCTGCCTTTATGCTATGTTTTTGTGGGTTAGAAATCCACTGAGATTGATTAGGCCCAAATTATAAATTGTGGGTCACTTATAAAATTAGCTGTTTTGCTTGTTATCTGATAAATGGTTGATTGTTTGTTCTTAAATCTTGATTGCTCAAAATTTAGAAGATGTCTCTGCTTGTGCATGTTAACTTTTTTTTTTCTTTCTATAAATGCGAGCTGATGATATTGGAGACCCATGCAATTTAGCACCATATAGAGGTGTTTCCTGCTTTACGGCAGTTTGTTTCCTGTTGTGCCTTGTTCTATGCAGTTAAACATGACTGTATATATTTGTATGGGACACTATGAACTTGGTTTCTGTTGCTCTTAATTGAGAGGGAGGAGGCATGCGTGGTTTTTCTGATATCAAATAAAGATATAGCCATTGTCCAAGAGTTATTTAAGTGTTTAGAACATTTAAGCCTGCGTGATTGTAGAACGAAAGAAGTCATTCTCTGTATCTAAGCCAAGCCAATGAAAGGCTTGTTCCCCTCATATGTTCTAGGGAGGAGATTGAGAGACCGTGTATCCCTTTCTGGGACTTGAAATGTTCGTTGAGCTGCATCCTTTGGCAATTTTTCGCACGGCTAATTAATTTTCTGTTAGTGACTTAGCTTCTTGATAATTCTTCTATACTGTGTTCATTGTCTCGATTACGCCTATCCGCAGTAGGATTCGAATTTATTGTGTTTGGGGTGCTTTTTCGTGCAATCAACCGTACTTGGGTTGACAATCTTGCCGGAGCTTAATTAATAGAACTGGCTTTGCTGGCCAACTGTGTAAGTGGAAAAGCCGTGCTGCTCAAGATATGGTAAAAAATTTAGTTGCTTTCGGTGTAGAGATAGAGTCCTACCGCAACTATGTATGAGATCTGCAATGTATCTTGAATGTGAAATTTCTTGGCGTCATAGTTTTGGCGATTCTCCCCTGGACAGTGACTACACAATAAGATCTGTTTGTGATACACACTCCTGTCAATCCAATTATCATCTTTTTGCAGAGATTGGTTGGTGGTGGTGGAAGAAACAGTTGCCTTTGGTGATCTTTAAAATCACAAAAAGCCATGCTCGTTTCTATACCAGAAAATGTGGTTTAAATAGTTGAAATGGTGGAGGCAGCATCAACACTTGCACATTCTTTGGCCCTGACTGGCGGCCAATACGATGAAGATTGTTCTCTGGTTCCGGTCTCATGTTTGAGGATATTATTTGTAATGATGTACAAAAATTTTCTGCTATTAATCCATTCACGCCATGGTATCCCACAAGTCCCCACCTCAATCACATGGCTAAAAAAATTATGAATATGTTTCAATATGCTAAACATCATTCTCGGATAAGGGGTGCCTCTCGCTACTTTAAAGACAAAGTGAGCAGCAAAAGAGAGCCCTTTTAATTATATGCCCACCACATGCTAGGCAGAGACAGCAAATCAAATCACAAAATTCTCAGCATTTCTACTGGCTTGTGTAAAAAAATTGTATTGTTTTGATGAGAAAAATTGCAAGTGTTACCTGACGAATATGTATGGTTCTAATAAATACTCTGATTAATAAGTGATTATATTGATTTATACAATCTGTTTATGACAGGATTCAACATTTTTTTTCCCAAAAATACACACAGAAGGGTCGGATGCTGAATGCAGCAAAATTTTGACTAGCGACAAGCTTGTCGACACTTAAGACTCAGAAATCTATTGTACAGAAATGGAAGGAAATGCCTATCGAGGACCATGATGATTTTTTTATATCACAAGCGTCATTGTACTTCAGTATCACACTTGGCGCAGCAGCGTCCACTCCATTGAATTTGAGGAAAAGGACGAGCAGTTTCATAGTCGGAAAGGTTGTCAAAGTTGGGGTGGTATGGGTCACATGTTGACGTGAGAAGATCTTCACATCTTTTTCACTGGGTCACATGTTGGCTCCGTCCTTTCTGATTCATTATATCATGGTAATAGAGGAGTACACACATTGGCTGCCCAAGAATGCTAAAGAACAACCAAAAAATCATGTTTCCCACCTGCAAAAGCAAGCAGATGACATCAACATTCGGTAGGCTGATTCATAAACCGAACTTAGATTGCATCAATATCAAAACGTGTGATTCACCAAAAGCTAACTCTGGCCATCACGAGTTTTGAAGTTAAACTCTCTTTTTTCTTTCTTTTTTTACTACGTTGGTGGACAAATTTAAAGAAGAAAATTTGATAGGAAAAATTCTCACCATAGAATTTTTGTATCTATTCTGCAAGTAATTTGTCAAAACGACCAATGGAATCTGCCCGAGAGAGAGAGAGCATTAACCTCATATATTCAAAAAGCATAGAAGATAGTAAAAACACATGCAAAAGATGTCACACAACATGAGCTTTAAATGGGCGATGTAATTGGTGTAATTCTAAATAGGAACTTACTTGTAACATAATGCTTATAAAAGCCCACATCTTGAAGTTTTGGCAGGGGATGGCAATGCAAAGCTGCAGATTAAGATGTCCGGCTTCAAATTCTTACCAAACTAAAGTTAACAAGCACGGATAAAAAAGCATTTGTAGTCAACATAGCCCTTCTGCATATTTTTCCAAGGAAATTATCATACGCACCCAAAAGACTTCTAAAGGAAAAAAACCGAAGCATAAAAAATTGCCATCAGCTGTGTAAGCGCTTTCCAAGCTTCCTGGCTATAAACCAGGGAAAAACTAAAATGGATGTCTTCTTTTCTAGGTTTGCTTCTCATCAGGCTTAGCCCTGATTTTTCAGAAATGATCCTTCGTAAAAGGTAAATCATATTTCCACTGTCACCTTATCTTTAATATTATAAATTGGTGGCATGAATTCCATTCTGTCATTTTGTTCTTCACTGCCATACATATGCAACATGATCCAGATATTCTTATACATTTTCTTTATCGCTACCTCTGTTCCTGATATACAGGCTCTCAATGTTTATCGGAGCGGACCTCCTAGAAAAGAGCCAATACTTAGCAGTCTTGCTTGAGTCTGACATATTTGGGAAAACTGCTATTACTCAGAAAAATTGTATATCAAGAACGCAATAGAGCAAGCAACAAAGAAAGCAATGTACCTCATGAAATACAGCAGAAACCAAGAAGGCAATGACAACGGCAATACCCTGCAGTTGATACCATAAATGAGATACATCACATAAACAGACAACGCATTTGAATTTTCTTTAAAACTATTATCATTTTCTTTAAACTGAAAATTACATGTGAACAGAGACTAACAAGGCCATGATAAAGGAAATGAAGAAACAAAAATGAACATTAACTGGAACACATTCAAAGTGAGAGATCTGACACGAGGAAAATGACCAGAAGAAAAGTGAAGGCAATAGTACACATAAAAAGTTTCTATATTTGTTCGATTTTTCCAACCACTTCCTATTTTACAAGTATAAACAATGATCAACAAATTTCCATACAATTACCTTTGGTAACCCATTTCTTAAGCATGGAAAATATATGTGACGAACCATCCACTTATGAACAGGCTGCAAAACATATATCCATGTCAAAACTCAATCAAATTATCCAATTCCAAAATATTTTCTCATCATTCTAAAGGCAATAAAAGATAGCAGGAACACAGACTATGAAAGGATACTATTAAGAAAAACATCACATAAACTAGGCAAAGCCTAAACCTTGTATCTAATCATTTTTTTATGGTATTTATATCCCTAATTCTTACTAAGATTCTCGTTTCAATTTGGGCACAAAAATCAAAAATCATTTTCCTTTGCATAAACTGAAGCAAAAAAAAATACATTATTGGAGTTAATTTAACATTCACTAACGCATAAAAAATACAAATACTAGTATTCTTCTACAGCAATTTTTTTTTGGGTCTTTATTGAAGACTTTCCAGTCTTTTTCACATATAAATTTTTTTAAAAAATTAATAAGCCAACTTCCAGCACTCTTTTACCTCATGTATTGCAAGGAATAAAACTGTTTTACAAGGCTATCAGTTTTTATTTACTTAAATAGCCTGTTTATATGTTTAGTTTTAGTTTTTGCAGTGAAAACAAATGGGAAATTTTTTTTTCCTAATCCATAACACCAGAAGTGGCACATGGGTGATAAAACAAAATCACACGCTCATGAAAAGGAATCATAAGAAAGAAACCTGGTTGCACAAATGTACTGCACTCCATAATAGTTGTTCATGAGCAACAGTCAATTACAACCTTTTGTTCCCAAGACAGAAAATTACAACAAAATACTATGCAGAAAACTCTAAATAAATCTTATCACCACCATGATTCCTAAATTTCTCAAATGCTTATGTACTTATGCAGCCATGTAGTGATTCAGTATTATAACGCAATATAATGTCATAGTGATTGTTGTATCTATAAAAAAACATGACACAGGAAATGCTAAAAAATGCACAGAATGGCAGTAAAAAAAATATTAAGACGTATCATCAATAAGATTGAATGCTGACATTAAGAAAACAAGCAACTAAGAATCCAAATACTCGATAATCAACAAGTAGAGAGTTTAGCCTAAAGCACAACTTGGGGTGAAGTTTACTTGCGCAACTTCAATCCCACCCCATCAGACCTGAAATGCCTCATTACCAGTTTAATTGGGGCAGGTCAGCGTAACCTGCCCTGCTTCAAGACCCGATTAGGGTGGGGGAAGCACAGGGCATTCTCGAGGTGGTGGGGGGGGGAATTTCCTACAAACTTGCAACCCTAGTTAAGCCCTAAGAGGAGAAACATAAAACAAAAAGAAATGGCGCGCTACACTTTACAGAATTGATAATTTTAAGTGAGCATCAGTAGAAACACAAACATATGACGAAAATATATCACAAGTGTGAATGACAATGTTAAACTTTTAAAACAGTTATTTGACATAAATAATAATAAAAAATCCAAAACAAAATCCGTACAAATAGTGAGCGGGTAAAGAAATGTACCATATTCCACATCCTCCAGTACTGTTGACAGTCCCATGCAGTGACAAACATTAAAAACAGAACAAATTATTTGAGAAAGTAAAATTTTAACATTCTAGAAAAAACAAATACTATGACAAATTCAAACCAAACAAGACATACCTCTTCAATTGTTTTTGCATTCCACCAGTCTTTGTAGAATTCACGATCGCCAAATCGAAGTAGTTCAGCAAGTATATTCAACCTAAACAAAATTTTATGTATCAATTTCATCACAATTTATTTAAAATCATCAAGACAACAAGACCCAAATAAATAAATTAGTACCGAAACAAAAAAGATAAATCAAAGACAGTAAGCATACCAAAGGTGGAAAAAGCAATAGAACATGCAAAGCCACACATAAAGAGTTGGAACCGAAAGCTTCAAAACTCTCTCTATTGCATACAAGAAGTTTCCTTTCAAAGGGTGTTGGGAGTTCTGAACAATAGGATTGATATACTGCAAAAAAAATTACGAAAATGTTAGATACCCTGATTACACGGCAATATAAAAACGCAAGACAATTATATACCTACTGAAAACATGACTTACTTGCTCTATGATGAAGCCCATAAATCCAGTAAAAATCACCAATTTAATTATCTGGCGAGTCACCCAACCTTTACGAATACATGCTGAACGAGGATAGCTTGGCTGCAAACGATACTCAACCATAAGAAACATTCTTTGGGGTCTCAGATATATAGCATTAAAAAACAAAAAAGACATGCAAAAAAAATTGCAAAAATTTTGTAGTTCTTCTACCTTGCATCATCAAAGGTTGCTTCTGCACACTAGGTATTCATTATATATATATATATACACACACACACACACAAATTAAATAGCTTATCATTAGGTTCCCGTACAAAATATTTCTAATATTATGAAGCTAGCAATATGATAGTGCTGAAAATTATGGAATCATATTTCTTGACTTAGGATCGAATTTAATCATATTCAAAAAGATTCTAGTCTCTTCTAATTATCAATGAGATAAAAGGAGAACGCTAACTTTTCTCAATAAAGTCAAAACAGCCTCTTCTATAAAATTCGTATTGCACCAAGAGTGATTGATGGAAGTTACTATACGAACTCATTACCAAAACTGATGGTGTCCAGCATCTATGGTACTATGTCTGGAGGATACTCTTTTTACAAGGCATAAAAGCATAACACTTCCATGTTCAAAATATAAATTATTATAAGCCTGGAATTTCTATAAAAGTTAGATCTCAAGCCATAGCAGAATATATACCCCAGCTCTACTTTATATGAGCCACACTATGACAAAGTTTATAATTGTTAAAGAAACAAGTTAAAGCAAATTCAAGAAAACTTCCGTGAAAGTTATCAGAAAAGTTCATTCCAGCAGCATTTTTGCTTAAATTTAAAAAAAATAAAATGACCCTCAATACTTTGAAGCCAAAAGTAATCAGCTATTGTACCTGATAACATAATGTGGGTGCAACCATGAAGTAAACCAAACTCTTGAAGCTAACATTGTAAGATTGATCAGAACCTAAAGAACTGAAGGAAACCTCTCCCTATCACCACAATAAGATATCATGAATTGAGACAAACTGTAGTTACAAGCTGAAGTAAATGAAAATTCAATATCCTACTTATTTTAGTCCAACACGAAAATTAATCTTCAAACTTTAATCAGACTACATATAACAATGGTATATTAAATTGCAACCTTGAATAAAAGTACTAAAGTGTGTGACATGGACAAACAGGAATCCTTGATTAAAGTGGTACAAATAAATCAAACTTTTCAGACTTGCTATATTGTGCTTCCTTTCAAATTTTACTTTTACGCTGATTATTTTTTCCAAGTAAAATTTTCTCATGTTATATAAAGAGAAATGAATTAAAGACTTCATGTACACTTAAAGAAATTTTTTTAAATATGATATATGAGTTTGACATGCATAAAACAAGAACTGAATGGGATTTTCAGATCTCAATACTAATTCCTCTTATGCATCAAGAAAAAGTGGAGGAAACTACACTTACCTTGTCAATGGACTTGGTAAGAGCCCTTATATCGTAATTGGTATGTGCATAAGAAACCAGCTTCAACCACACAATGCAAGCCACAAGCATTAATGTGAGGCCCGATAGAACAGCAGAATCACACCTATTGCCGAGTTAACCATCAGGACAAAACAGATGAACTTCTAAAAGCCCAATATCACCTAATAACAGTGAACAACACTGAAACTCTATCTCTCTCACATGCTAGTCAAGAATTGTTTCAGCAACCTTTCTTGTGCTGGCTAAGTATTTGAAGGAACAAGATTATAAACCCAATATTTAAACGGAAGAATACTAGGTCCCGCATGTAGATCAATGCAAAACACACATTGAAGTGCAAGTTTTTTTTCTTTTTGAAAAAATAAAGTACTAACCTGAGAATCACAAAAATCGGATATGAGAGTGCAGCAGTGGTAGTGATTACATGTAGTAAAACAACAACCTGCAAGGAGGATGTAGCTTAGCAGTTTGGTGGCATCCAAAGACAAAAAACAAGCAAAGAAACATACATTTGTTACTCTAAGCAATTCATCTTTGAAATAAGTAACTTGCAACCACATCCCAAACTTTGGTAACCAATTATATCGCACATCAACAGAACAATGAGATGGTTTCAGAGTAAAGAAACATCCAATCTTATAAGGATCAAGTGATTTTGGATAAATATATAGAGATATCAAATAGACGACCAACATCTTTAATTCCATTGGTTACCACCCTCTACATACTAGCAGTTCATCCAGAGTCAGGGGGAGCCAAATGCAAACAACTGCAACAAAATAATCAACTACGCATCAAACCAAAAAGTCTTCATCATTGAAGGATTATAAACAAATGTATATAAAGAAAGGAAAAGGAAAACATACAATGAAACAGGAATGTGCAGAATAATATAAAGGATTGAAAAACATGCACAGCAAACTTGCATCAGGGATCCTATATAGCTATTCATTCCTGTAACTCCACTCAATTTTGCCAGTCTATCCTAGATAGGTCTTATACAGTAGTGATGATGGTAATTAAAAAGTTTTACTCCAGGCTAAGTAATTATTAATTGCACTTCCGCTTCATAAAGGACAACACATACATGATATTTTAAGTAAAAACTATCATAGAGTTTTCACCGATCGTTATAATGGAGTGGAACCGAATAAGTCAACAACAAAAATGATAGGGAAACAAAAGACAATCACTTACTGGTTCCGGCATGAGCTTGCATTGTGCCAACTTTTCAATTAAAAAAGCAGCAAGAAATAGGATTGGGAGTGTGAGACTGAAATAAAAAATAAATAGAGTAAGGCAAAAAAATTCATTTTAAATCAGAGCACATACAAATCAATCAATGTTACCAGCACATAAGAAGAGGCCAATCACTTAGTGATCTTGAACTAAACCAAAACCCAGATCCAATTAACAAGCCATACTGCAATATACCACCAAAAAATAGTCAGCAAACACAGTACATAGCATGACACGTCATCACAAAGAATGCGAAAAAAAAGACAGACCTTCATCAAATTTTCGATTATCAGTCTGCTGTTCACAGCCACAAGAACTACAATGCACAAATTAAATAGACCTGCATGGCTCTGCAATAAATTTTTTTCTCAAATTTCACATATAACAGAACAACATACCTCCAATATTGCATTTATAAACAGACAGTACAGAATCCAGATAATGGTAGAAGATAGAAAAGTTCAACTGCCAATTTTTGTAATATAACCACAAAACAAGTACATGTTCAACAACAGAAAAATTAAAGAATTCTTCAAATACATATATCGCATTAAATGATTACGGCCAATTGTATTAAGTATGTCAACGATAACAGAAGTGATATTCCCAGCCACAAGTAGAAAATGGCAGAATTCAAGCTAATAACATCTTTCAGCAGGATGTACATGTTTACCAAACGAACAATGGAAAAAAGGAATTATTACACTTAACTATATTTGGGAATTTCTTTCTTAACTTCCAGCAGTAGACAAGTCAAATTCCATATGAGCTCTATGTTCAATCAATACCAGTTTCAAAAATTAGTTCAGAAACACGTTCAGGAACTGAATTAACAATTTCAGACTCCACATGAATTACTTGAATTGGAAAAAAAATATTCAAAATATTAAACGGAATTTTAGATTGACATTTAGGAGATTGATATTGGCGATTGCTAGCAGAAGACAAGTAAAAACCTAAATCAACTCTATGTCCATCCATCCCCAATGTTCAGAAACAGAGTCAGCCACCAATTAAATAGACCAAAAAAGGGAAAAATACTATATTGCTAATTTACTAACTTCAGGGAAGTTAAAAGTAGATACTATTAAGTCATATAAGTAGCATCAAACAGTAAGAGAAAGATACAACTTATAGTATACTAGCCCCAGCAAGTATCCAACAAAATGTCTCATCTCATACACACTGCTTCATCACTACTCACTGTCAGAAAGTATCTGATGTCGTGAATAAAACCTAGTTAACTTCCACACACACAAATTCCGCGTTTGCAGCATCAATTTCCGTCAACTGAGCCCAACCCAGAAATAAGTGAAAACAGAACAAGGCGGATCATGGAGGAATTAAGAAAAACGACCTGCTTGAAGATAGCATCGGAACTAAGGGGACTTTCCTTCACCCTTCGATGCGCCGGCGTAGCCGCCCGGTACGTATACCTCAGCACCGCCGCCTGCTCCGGCTGCCTCCCTCGCTCCTCTCCGTTGGCAACCTTGTTCCCGCCATCTTCGCCGCTTGCCACCAAATCCCCCGCCAGACCCTGACCGTCCTCGTCCCCGGAGCTCGTCCCGACGGAGGACTTCGCGCTCGAGTCCAAATCTTCATCGTCGGCGGCCACAGCCGGCGAGTCAGCCTTGGAGGAGGAGTCAGGGACCCGGGCTGCGGAGTTCGGCCTTCTGCGGAGGGAGCGGCGGAGGTCGCCCGGGTCGGGCTTCGTGCCGGAAATGTCGTCGGGGAAGTTGGGGATCGCCATCCAGACAACACAGCAGGAGCGCTCCCTCTTTCGCAGCTACATGCAGAGCACAGACACAGTCTCAAGGAAAATGAAATAAATTACAAAAGATTAATCAAATTACTATTATTATTCGTTATTATTTTTTATAATAACTTTTACTACTATTAATAATTGCGAAATTAATATTAATGATACCTTATATTTTAAAATGGTGATATACAACTCAATTAATCTACTCAACAAATTTTTTAAGTGAATTTAATTAGACAAAATTTGTGAGTCTTACACAAAGTTAACTTTGACCAATTACTTCCAGCTAAAACCTAAATGGGGAAAATTTATTTAGTGGAAACGTTCTATAAGTAATGTGGTAAAAATATTATTTTACTATTTTGATATGTTTAGATAATTTTTACGTGTTTAAATGTGAGTAAATTTAAATTTTAACTTAAGTATACATGAAATAGTTCTACTCAATACCTTCTCCTAAAATGAAAAGTTTGTTGGCTACAATTCGTTGGGTGATTCATTGTTTCGCCTTGATATCATTTAAATAAGAAAATAACTAGTGAGAATTATACCTCATTGCATAGTCGAAGACCGTGACTACATAAAAATTGGTATGAAAAAATTATTATTTGTAGATGATTTATGAAGCCTCATATGCTCCTTATGTTACATGCCACATGGGATGATGACCGCACGGGCACAAACTCACTAATTAATAAGTCTCTTATAATAATTTATTATTAATAATCTAAATAAATATTAAGTTTAGAAATTATTTAATTATAAAATATTTTTGGCATAAATTTTTAGGGTTAGGGGACAAAAAAACCCACCTACACCCTGAGCAGGTGGATCGTGATCTACTTGCTTTAATTATTCTAATTTTTATGTATACAAACCTGACTTTGCTTAACGATAAAGTTTAAGTATTATTTATTTATGTTTAAAAGTGTTTTATTTCAATAAGTCACTTTTTTACGAGTTTTTTTTAGAATTAGGAAGAAATTAAAAAGCTTTGACTTGATAAAAAGCCGTTATTTCCGTGAAGCTGCCGTACTTTGTGTGAACATATGGGTCATCTCTCAACTTTAGTGGCTACTCGTGGTTTGCACAAGGCAAAAATATTATCTTACAAAAAAGCAATTTTAATTCTTAAAAATATAATTAAATTTTTTGCATAGAAGGCCCGAATGATTTTGAAGAGAATAAAAATTATTGTATGGGATGACTAGGGAAACGACCTCATTAATATGCATTTATTTACTAATTATTATCCCTTTTCTTTTGCACATCTTCTATAAGATGAATAACAAAACTACTTCATTAATATGTATTTACTTATCTATTACTCTCTTTGTCCTAAGTTAAAAGCTCCATTTCATAAAAAATGTGTTCTTTTTATTATATTTAAATGGTTGGGTACTTAAAAGAGAGTATTATAAACTTATTTTTTCTTCTCTTAAATGTGAGTTTTAATATTTATTAAAAAATATTAATTTTTTAATATAGCTATTAATATGAAATAGATGAATTATTATTCTTTTTCTTTTGTACCCCCACAATCCCACATAAAAATTTGAGAAAAAGAAACATTTTAAATTTTTTAGCTATAATTTTAATTTTAATAATAATATAAGACACATTTATATGAGCCCAAAGACCTGACATCATGCACCATATGATCAAAATTTAGTAATGCACATAACTTACTTAGGGGATAAACTAATTTCTGCCCCCTTATGTTATTAGATTGAGATTCGAGAGCCCATGATGTATAGGATTATACTAATGTGTCAACTATATATATATATATATATATATATATATATATATATATATATATATATATATATATTGTAATAAAGGGTGTTAAGTTCTTAAGATTCAACTATAAAAGGCACAACAATCAGCCTCTTAGATCATTGTATCTTTTCACCATTGTTGATTTTCTTGAGCACTTATATAGCTCATACATTATTCTATGCCAAGCAAATCAAAATATAATATCACATGAATATCCAAATAGAGTCAAAGTTCAAACTCACTTGCACATTCTACCAACACAAGGTTGATTTATTGTTAAATTCTTTATTTTATCTAATATTTAATTTTTAAATAACATGGGAGGATTCCCTAATTAATACCCCCAAAATATTATTTTTTTAGAACAATTGTTCTATTAAAGAAAAAATATTGCAAATCCCCTTACAAGGGGAGATAAAAAAAAGTTTGGAGAATCATCAATCCAAACATGTTCACCAGAAGAAAAATAAGATTCCTTTGCAAACGACTAAGCAACCTCATTAACATCCCAACAAACATGCGAAAAATAGGAAGAGAAGTAGCTAGAGAAGAAGCAACCAACTTAGTAAAAGAACATAAAGTTGCAGGCAGAGCAGCCAATGATTACATTTAAGTTATCACCTTCAATTTTAATACACTTTAAAAAATTTTAAGTGTCACATAAACGTTACTAGGGGCATAAAACCCATCTTACCCCCCTAGCCAGCAAATCATCATCTGTAGATTGAGAAGTGCCTAGGTACTCTTTAACTAATCAAAAATTTAAATCTATGTAATGTATGTTCAGACTTTGAATAAGGCAGTGGAGTATATTGCCCAAAAAAAACGCTAGGGGAGCACGCGGGTTGAAACACACATGGCTAGAGCTAAGTTAAAAAAATGGGTAAGTACGCATTTTATATACATCACATTTTCCCATCTCAATGTATTAAACATAGTATTATTTACATTTTTTAAAACTCGCACTAAATGTTTTATATGTGTACTTTGCTGTTAAAACACATACTATATTCACACTTTATTACATAGCTTATTTTTTTAG
Source organism: Saururus chinensis (assembly GCA_035235625.1). Taxonomy (NCBI): domain Eukaryota; kingdom Viridiplantae; phylum Streptophyta; class Magnoliopsida; order Piperales; family Saururaceae; genus Saururus; species Saururus chinensis. Next base: position 17,925,356 of record CP141149.1, on the reverse strand, counting down.
TTTCATAATCTTTTGGCTCTTACTAGCTATTGACCTCTTTAACATTATTTTTTAGTTACTAACTTTTCCTAAATTTATGGTAATTAAGTTATTAATATTCAATATACTATTTTCAAAGAAGAATATATCTTATTTTTACTATATAAGGTTACATAATCTTTTAGGTTACATTTTGAAAATATTTTTTAATTTTTATACACATTTATGTTTGCTTTTTTAATTTTTATTATTTTTTATGTCTCCCTATTCATATTATTGCTAATCACTTAGGATGAAAGGTATGGGAGACATTAAAGTTGAAGGAAAGCAATTATTCGAGAGTTGAAGGAGAAATGACTTTTTTTTTCCGATGCAACATATGATAGGGGAAAAGCGATTTATCCTCGCGCCGGCGCGCCTCCCCAACCCAACAGCCTCGTAACTGGCAAGACGTAGTGTTGGTCCATGCAGTGTCACGTGATTAGACTGCTGGGTGTTTCCTTCGTCGGGGTGGGGAACCGGAAGCATCGCGTCGGTCGAGCTAGCCGACTTGTAGTAAGCCAATCGGCAAACAAGTGGCTTATGACTGACTACTCTTGGCCCGGCACCGCCGCGTTTCTGACTTCTGACTTCTGACTTCTGACTTCTGACTTCTGACTTTTACGGCTTCTCACTTTTCTTCCGGGCGTCTGCAAAACTGGAAAAGCGCGTCCACCGAAAACTGATGTCAATAAGCCCATTATGGTTAAGCAACGGTGAGAGCCATTGTGTAACACGGCATAAAAGCTGGACTGTAGGAGACGTCTCCCAAGTCCTGAATTTCGTTTTTGAACTTCTCCTCAATTTCGTCTGAGACAGACATATTCTTCGAGCAGAAGCAACTTAATTATGCCATGTTGCCAAATAACCATAGTTTTTAGTTTTGATCACTCTTACTAAAATTATAGTACACGGAGTAATAGAGATATCATTTGCTTGGCCTCGGACGAAATCTCTCACATTAAAGTGGATGATATCATCAGCTAGATTTAAGGCCTACATTCATAATGATATTGCCGAATGATGAATACGTAACCTAAATGAATGTTCGAATTTATATATAAACACATATTTGCTTGGTCCTCAGACGTAATCTATCTCATAAAGTTGATATCTTCAGATTTAAGCTCTACATTCATAATGATATTGCCGATTGGGGGGAATACGTAACCTTCAAATTGAGCGTGGTAAATGTTCACATTAGGCAGACCCGAAATATTCTAATGAAAGCCCGATTACTCATAACCAGTTTGAACATAAATGGTTATGAACCGATTTCGGGCTGTCATAGGGCTTTTAGGCAGCCCTCTCAACCTACTCAACCATTTGAAAGCTTGACCACAGTGTATTGAAGCATGAGCTCATTGACACTGGATATACTTACATGGCAGACCAGCAAATCCATCGCCACTGGTTGGTCCATGTTCTTAGACTGCACGAGGATTACCGAGTACAACCCCATTACCTTCACCTCCACCTTCACCTAGGGCAGGTTCAGACATCCGTTTGTCCGGCCACCAGCTCTCTCTTCACCCTCTTGGTGGCCTTTGTCCATTAGGCTTTCAGCTCCTCCGCCCTCCCCTCGAGCTCCTTGAAGTAGCACAAGACATCCACTAGTAAGGAGGCCTTGCCCATCTTCAACACATTCGGCACCACTCAGCACAGGCGTAGAAATGGTGGTTGACATTCTTGCGCCGCTGCCGCCCTGCCTTGATGTGATGGTCCATGGTTCCCAGCTTCTTTGGCACCTCTGCCTGCATCTTCAAGACATCCAACTCAAACAACTCCAACTCCAATGGACACAGATTGCACCACAGGCCCCGCCTCTCTTTCACGAACTTCCTACCACAGCCCCCAACCCAGTCTTCAATGACAAAGAAAAGCACTCTCTGAATTGGTAGCCTGGTTTGCAGTGGCGATGCGACTTGATTCTAAGAGGGTCTACACTAATTGCACCAGGAATAGGTTCTCATGGATGAGATCAGAAGAGCCCGGTTCCGACACCCCAGTAGAGCTGGGAATGCAGATCATGGTTTGGAAACCATGAAGATATGTTCCCCTTGGTCCTCTCGCAGCTGAAGGGGTGGAGCTCCTGACTACCCTCCAACCAAACCGCTATGCCGGATTTGAAGGCCTGGCTATGGATCCTATCATATGGGCTAAGGACTGGAGAAGCCTAGGAGTAGCATTTTTGCTCCTCTAAATGATGGTGAAATTGCGAAAGTAGGAAGGACTTGTAGACGAGTTCACGAGACTCCTGCGTGACGGATATGGTGACTGAGTCACAGACTCAAAATCCAATAATAAGACTTATAAAAAACCAAGCAGCGAAGGCCCAAGCCCAGTCCGTTTTAGTGGATCCCTCATTTGCTCTATATATATATATATATATATATATATATATATATATATATATATATATATATATATATATATATATATATATATAAACCCGGACTCACGCTCGCTTATGTGAACCCGGACTCAATAAGCAATTAGATTTACATCCAATAACCCATAATACTTATAAATTTAAATATCTTACAAATATTATAATTCGTATAACCCATAAAACCATAAAACCTGGGCTAATGTAAATACATATAAGCCCAAGCTCATATATATATATATATATATATATATATATATATATATATATATATATATATGTGTGTGTGTGTGTGTCTTGTATTGTATGTGTATACCTTGAAAATTAACATGTAAATATTTTACAAAAAAGAACACATAAAAAACAAATGAATTTCTAGACAATAAATCCAGTGGTAAACAGTCACATAAAATTACAAAATCTTTAGGTACACATCTGCAAGGAATTTCCATGAATCCAGAATGTCTTCTTCCCATCCTTCATCGCATTATGTACTAGTCCCATGTCACTTCAGCATAGATATAAGTTTACACAAGATCCCACAGAAAATTACCAAACCTAAAAAACATATAAATAGCATTAACTGCTCAAATAGAAAAAACAGGTTACCTTAACAGAACAAGGCAAAAAAATTACTCTTCAGAGGAGGTCAGCAACATTTGATGGCAGCTCTTCAACCACAACATTGTAAAACTTTTGAATGTCGAACAGCATCCGCTCATCATCTCGGGTCACAAAATTGATGGCAACACCTTTTCTTCCAAAACGACCACTTCGACCAATTCTGTGGAGATAGTTTTCAGGTTGGGTTGGCAGATCGTAGTTGATGACGAGGGACACCTGCTGAACGTCAATACCACGTGCAAGGAGATCTGTGGTAATGAGCACTCGAGAGGACCCAGATCGAAATTCGCGCATAATAATGTCCCTTGTGTTCTGGTCCATGTCTCCATGAGTGGCCGACACAGTATGGTCCCGGCTCCTCATCTTATCAGTCAGCCAATCAACCTTGCGGCGAGTGTTTACAAAGATAACACTCTGGGTGATGGCAAGGGTCTCGTAGAGGTCACATAGCGTCTCAAGTTTCCATTCTTCCTTCTCAACGTTGACATGAAACTGCTTGATACCCTCCAGCGTAAGCTCATCTCTTTTCACTAAAATTCGAACTGGCTTATTCATGAACTTGCGAGTAATCTCAAGGGCTTCAGGAGGCATGGTGGCAGAGAAAACCCCAACCTGAACTTTCGAGGGAAGAAGCTGGAATATGTCGTAGATCTGGAATATGTATGTGAACACATCAGAAAAAGAGATTCGGTCGTGTAAAAATCAAACATCACAAAAGCTAAATGGAACGGAAAAGTATACACACGTCACATACAATAATGCTAAAAGTGAATACAGCTACATCACATGCAGGAAGAAAATTTTCTAATGCCTCTCTAAATATACATGCATGTTAAAATAATTTTAGAATATGAGACAAGCACATAGTCATAATAAAGAAGCACATTTTACCAATAATTTAGGGTTGCAAGACAAATCTTTCACCTCCACCCAATTTTGTGCAACTTTTTCAAAGTAGCAAAACCAAATATCCTCACTTATTAACCCCATCCATGTCCTCTTTTGCCTTACTCTCATGCTTTTTGCCTCTTCAACTTACATTCCCTCCAACCTTGTGACCAAGGCATTCCTAGATCTTATCTATATATGCCCGTACCCACACAACCTATTCTCCCTAGACTTCTCACCTAAAGGCACTAGCCTTAAATTCTTTCTAGTATACTCATTTCTAATCCAATCTCTCATAGTTACCCCACATATCCACCTTAGCATCCTCATTTCACCTACATTAAATTCATCCAAATGAATTTTCTTTGGGGCTCAAAACTTTGCTACATAGAGAATTGTCAGCCTCACCGCTACCCTGTAGAATTTTCCTCCAAGCTGGTTGGGAGGCGCCTATCACACAACACTGCAGAAGCGGTTCTCCACTTTGATAAACAACATTGATCCTATGTAACACATCACTATCTATATCTCCTCCCACCTAGATAATGGAGCCTAATTAGCATAATTGTTCAAATCCTGACATTTCTTGCCCATCAATTACAACTAATGATCCACTACAATCTTAACTTACCTAAAGTGGAATGTCATATATTCCATCTTAGTTCTAGTTGTTCTAGAACCTTCTGACTCTTAAGGGTTCCCTCTCACTTCGAATATGAGATAAGTATGGAGAAATTGGGAAAACAAAGTAAGAAAAAAATGGTACCACATAACCATATAGATCATAAGTAATTTAAAATATGTACTGCAGCTTCTACTTGTTAAGAAAAATACCCTGCAGTACCCAAAAAATTAGTCTGCATACTGTGCACTAGATTTATAGAGGCCACAGGGGGAAAAGTTGCTCAACTTCTTTTCTAAGAAAATTTTCTTCAACTATATAGCTAACACCTAATACCCTAATTATCACAGCAAGAGCAAAGCATATAAAAAATTCAGATGCCCTTAACTGTTAAAAAGCATTTATATAAAAGTATAACTCAGATGACCTGATCCTTGAATCCTCGTGAAAGCATTTCATCAGCCTCATCCAACACAAACATTTTGATGTAGTCAGGTCGAAGAGACTGCCTACGCAACATGTCGAAAACTCGACCTGGTGTACCAACAACAACATGAACCCCACTTGAAAGAATTCGCTGGTCCTCACGGACACTAGTCCCACCAACACAAGCATGAACCTTCACTCCCAAGTAATCGCCAAGCGCCCGCATGACCTTCTCAATTTGTTGTGCAAGCTCTCGTGTGGGAGCAAGAACCAAGGCCTGACACTCAACATGGTTGTAATCAAGTTGTTGAAGAATTCCAGAGCAGAATGTTGCTGTTTTTCCGGTACCAGATTGTGCCTGCTGAATGACATCAAGGCCCTTGCAGAAGGGCACAATTCCCCTTTGTTGGATTGCGGAAGGCTTTTCAAAACCTTAAATGACAACAGATACAATAGAAGCCTCATAACCTCTTATTAAAGATCACGGCGAGAAGAGTATGAGTGTGACTGCACAAGAGTGTTTGTAAATAGCACATCCTAATAGAAAACAGTAATAAAATTACCATAAGCATAGATGCCTCTCAAAAGGTTCTCCTGCAACCCCATAGCATCAAAACTTTCATGAACCTCATCGTACGACGTAAAGAAATCTTGACCATCAGATGAAAGCCTGCACTTGCCACAAGAGAAAAACCATTAATTCTAAACTAGGCATAGAATAATAACAAGCTGTATACATAGACAATATAAGGACGCTTACAGCTCAGTCATCTTGGCGTCATACTGACGAGCATCAAATTGAGCTCCTTCAGGTGCTAATCCAGCCATGACTGTTGACAGAGATGGGAAATTAATTAACAACCTTTATGCCAATAACCACTGAAATAGGTAAACATGCAATTTGAAGTGACATTAGCCCAGAGAAAAAGTTTACTCCAGTCTGACAGTGGGCCTCTGGGGATAATCAAGGCAGAGATGTGCCAAAAGAGCAACGCTAAAGTAGGATTCACAAAATGTGGACCTATTTTAATGCTTGGGTCCCTTCAATCTATACTTGTAAGCTTTCAGCTCATTTATTCCATTTCAAATTTTAGTGCACAAAGGACTAATTAGTTCAGGCCCATCAAATGGAATTGGTTCAAAACTTTGCAAGACCCTCGTCTAATTTCTATCTTGTAATTTCATAAGAGAGATATCAGTTCAGGGCTCACGCCTGACAATGCAGTGCAGCAAGATTTTGTTCAGCACTGGAGCAGGAAATTTTTTCTTTCAATACGAAGAAAAATCTAAAGTTAAGAAGCTCTGCTTCAATTACCAAATAACCGTCCTAGAATCTCAAACAAAAGAAAAGAATCGTGATGCCGTTCACTTAAAGACTTAAAAATATATCTATATACAGCAGTAAATGACACTCAGCACTGGGCGCTGAAAACATATTTAACTGACCGTGTAGCCTTCAAATATGAAAGGTTTGAACAAACAATCAGACACAATCAAAATAACATATAGTCCTTCTGTCCATTTTGTAAAACCAAATGGAGCTATTAATGTGGGTTAGGAGTATCATAATTCCTTGGTAAGATCACGCAAAAGATCAATAACTTCCATCTAACAATATTCTTATAAGAGCTCCTATCAGCTGAGGGAAAACACAAATGTCCTTGCAACATGGACCCAAGCTACCTGCTGTAGAAAACCGGAATATGTCTTCATAAAAGTTAACCCAAAAGTGCAGAAAGAACCAAGCAGTAGCTTTTTCTTTCTCGTTTGGCTCGGTGAAAACCAATTCACCAGAAAATCTTATTTTTTTGGGTAATTTCCGTAACACTTGTCCACAATTATTAGCAAACACACACCAATCAAACACGCAGAAGATGGAAATACATCCATCAAGCCCTATTACAACGTCGACAGGAAGCTCTAAATAAAAAACAACACAACTAGTAGACATGTAAACAGCAACAAAATTCGCAAAACAATCAAACCCGAATCTAATTCTTCAAAAATACATACATCTTCCTCAAACACAGACAACCAACTCAACTAAAAACATCACATCAAGACACCTTGAAACATTAAAAAATATATATATTTTTTAAAACACGAGACGGTCCACTATTACCAACTAAAGAAACGATTCTAAGACCTCTCAAAACCTTCTGAAAAAATTGCACCATCAAAGCACAGGCCTTTGATCTAGAAAAAAGCAAAAAAAAAACGAACAGAAATGAAACTGAATCAAGCTGAGACAGATCTATCACCTGAAAGCGATTAGTCCAACGAGGCGATCGAAGATGGCAGGCGCGAGGGTTTTGATGGCTGCTCGTCCTGACTCCGCGGATCTGTGCCGTGGAGTAGGAACCCGAGTCGAAAGAGGGGAGATAGGAAAAGGGCCCTTCTTTCGTATATCTGCGCAGCCCCTTTCTCATTTCCAATTTTGCCCTTATGTCGGGTCGGGTCTAAGAAATTCTATTTTTATTTTCGGATCGGCTCGGGTCGGGTTTTACGAACCTCATCTAACTCAACTCAAGATGGAGCACTATTTGTCAGGTCTGAGTTGAGCATAGGAACGAAAGCGTTTTTTATGTTCAGCATGAGCCCCCAATCAAGAAGTGGCACGTTGCAAAGGGGAGGGCAGAGGGTGAAACCAAGTTGGCGTTAACTACGTATTTCTTTCCGTCCACTTACCCACTTTCATCGGAAGACTGGTTAATTGCACGATTAGAAAATCTAAAGCTTATGTTACTGTTGTGTTTTTTTTTTTCAATCCGTTGTTGCAATTTTTCTATTTACTGTTACTCGGCAGCTGACGGGCTATCGGCCGGAATAGTCGCGCCGGCTAGAGCTGCCATCGTCAGGCGTTGGACTCTGACCGGTGCTTTCGCTGCGCCGGCCGTCCTGCATCGATTGCACAATTTGGCGGCGGCTTCAAATTTTTATTTTTTATTTTACTATGCGCGCCGGTTTCGAGTTTTCCGGCCGCGTAGGTCTCCAGCCCTCGCCCTACTTCCGGTCCTGCTTGGCGCCGGCCACCGCCGCCTCCTCACCGTGTTTGGGCGTTGGTCGGTGCCGCCGCTGCGCTTAACTCATATTTTTTCCGGCCGCTTTACTGTGTCGATATAAATCCGCCGCCGGCAGCCGTTGTCGTTGATAATCAGGATCGGATCTGGACCCTCCATCGTTGGGCGGAGCTTTTCCGGCCCCCCTTCGCTGCCGGCGGGCCTTCGTTCGCAGTCGCTGGGAATTTCAATCTCACTGTATATTTTTTGAATCGCCGTTACCGGCCGCCGCCCTCCGGTTTTGTGCTGGCTCTATCTTCGCCGTCGCCGGACGGACTTATTCCGGGACTTCCCGGTTGCAGCGGGCCTCGTCGGACGGCGGCGGGCTTCATGACGGCGGATGAGTTTGTCTCAACCTCTCTGTGAGAGGTTGAAGACGACCCGCAGAAGTGGGTCGAGGCGACCCGCGCTGTGCGGGTTTTAACCCGCGTCACGGGTTAGCCGCGGCCTACCCGGCCCAAACCGGGTTTCCAGACCCGGTTTGGTCTATTCCGGGCATTAAAAAAAATTATTATTTTCTTTCCTAGAATATAATTTTTTATATAAAGTTGTGATTGCATGTATATTATGGATGTGTCATATAATTATCATGTTTAAGGCTTTATTATTATTATGGACTGGCCAGGGGATTATATTGCAATCGTATGTTTTGTCATTTTTTTTTAAAATTATTTAAGTGCACCACTTGTTACGACCCAGATTTTTAAATAGTATGAACGGTAAGTAGTGAATTTTTTTTTAATTCTTTAAATACAAAACAAATTATTTGATTAAATATCCAGGTCATGATAACTGGGGTTCACAAATACAGATATCAAATCATATGATATTATTTAACATCTGAAAATTCATAAAGAAGAGCTCATCCATCTAAGTACAAGTTCGTCATCCGTATAAAAATAAATAATAAGTTGACTCTCACGCTAAAGGTACACTTACGTACTAGAGCTGCAGACACAAAGAAACTTTATCCTATACGCGTCAATCTTGGTCTCACTCGTTGTCACCTAGAAAAACCTGCAACAAAGCAAACCAAACAATAACCACAACCACAATGGAGCACCTCCGCCTCTAGGAGAAGAGCTTCCAAAGGACAAAAGGTTTTATTAATATTTTTTGGATCAGGCCAACATCACCCGATGTTAGTTGTCTACGTACTTATTAGACAACATCTCCAATGTTTCCAACAAGATCGGATCCAGACGTAGTTATGCCTATAAACTACTCTATCCTAATAAGTATAGCACCACACAAGCAATGCTTAAGTATATTCAACCTACATTTTAGTAAGTTATTTAATCGTTCAATTTGTCTAATTAACAAGCAATATCAAACAATGTTATTAATTATCTCACATTCCTTGTTCGATAATTAATACTATCAAATCTATAACTCAGAGATGACTCGCCCATCGAGAAATCCCGAAACAAAGTACTCCAACCTTGGAGTAGACTACTTAACAACAGTTTGACCCAAATCCCCAGGGCTCTCAATAGCCTGCCACGAATTTGGGGAAGAGGATCCCAACTGTGCTCATGGACATAGATTGGCAAGAACACACAAGCCTTCCATGATGCTCATGTAACTCCGCTTTTCGTACGTATTAAATAGTCCTGGGAAAACCTATGGGAGACCCGCGGTAAAGACCCTCTGGTCAATACCTAAACCGTCGTGGCGATGAAGAAGCATATCGCAATATCCAACATTATCCATATAAGCCTCAGGTCTTTATGACCATTGACTCAGCCAAACATCTGAACTTAGACTATATTATTTCCATCCAGTCAAAGTATTCATTCAACCATTTGGGTCATTTTCACCTTGTGAATCGACCCAATAAATAGCTCATCCATTGAGCTATGACTCAGAGAACATCCCGTAACCATCCTCAATTCATTAACCAAGGTAAAATTCTATGTCAAGGCCCCGTTCAATCCATGAACCGGTCCCAAACCCTATTGAGGGTATTTTAGTCTTTATCTTGATTAGATGTTCTCCCCCAATCCAACGACAACCCATGTCTCTTAATTAAACTTCATTAATCTTAAGTTACCGATATAAATTAAAGCATCAACAATAAAAACATGCACTGGCCTAACCAACATAAATAACATACATTCACACCAATGCGTAAATAATGAATAAAGGCCCGTTGCACTCATTTGCAGGGCTAGGGCTTAACTAGTTCAAGCCCAAAAGTGTAACAACTCTAACGCATCCCACGATTTACATATATAACACTCTAGTCGACCGATGTACTCGATTGCAGACACGAGTAATACGCTGCTTTAAACCTGAGAATTAGGGTTCCACCCCTTATTTCCCCATGACATTATGACCTGTCAAGGTCTTCATGTCACTTGCTGGTCACACCCCTTTCTTTTGAAGTCATTAAACATCATTCTAGGGCACCCTAACGCTCGGTTGCTAGGTTATCCGTTTTAGCGAAAATAGAACATACTGCCCCCTAAGGGCATTATGGTAATTCTACCACCCCTCCCTTGGTTCATTCTACTCATTTTACTGCCCTTTTATTAGTTTAAGTCATTGACCTCTCACAAAGCTCTACTCTCAGACTGAATCGCGTTTTCATTCACACGAATGTGGGTAGGTCTACTCTAAGGGGTATTTCTCTTATTTGGTTTAAGGCCTTAATGACATACAATGGGTCCAAAATTCTACTCAAGGGTACTACTGGCCTTCATGGACTCTGTGTAATTTTCCTAGCGTATGACGGGGTCGTGAACCCCTTGAACCGACCCAGGTTTTGACTAACGGTTTACTATAAACCCTAAAGGTAAAAGGGTCCATTAACCACTCACTTGGATTTTTCCCGGATCTGAAACGTGGTCCAAATATTCCATAACCTCTCAAGGTCCATTGGTAAGTATTCCAAAATTTTCTAACATCGACATCACCCTGTACCGGAGTACAAGACAAATAATTAAATATTGCTATATTTTACCTCTAAGGGTAAAATAGTCATTTCATTGACATTGAGATTTTTACCTGAACTGAAACTTCGTCAGAATACTCCCACGCCAGGTTCAACTGTAATTTTCTAGGAATTGTTTGACACAATTAACCCCCTGAACCGGACCCGGTTCACTCTAATCTTCTTTTCTTTTTTTTTAAACATCAGACCCAAACCGAGTATGAGAAAATCCGGTCTGGGTCGATGACCCGCAACGTGGGTTGTCTTCCCCGCATCCGGCCAGAGGCGGAATGCCTCTGGTGGCGCTGCCCCTGCCAGCCACGGCCAGGTGGCGGGCTGGGCTCTACCTGATTGTCGCCAGGCGGCGATTCCGTTGAGCCTTGGCCCGCTGTCTCTCGAAGGCCGGGGGGGAGGGGAGGGCAATCAACCACCCATTTTTTTAAAAAAAATTGGCATTGGAGTCGCTACGGCAGGCCGATGGGCCGAGCTTGACCGGATCGCCATCATCTGGCGATTCCGACAGCCCTAATCCATCATCCGGTTGCCGGGCTGCATTGCGTCGCCGCCAGTTCCCATCAATTTCAATTTTTTATTTTTAACGAATGGCGGCCCACAAAGCAACATCGATTCCACCGCCGCTAAAGACACCAGAGCCAGGGCTTCCGTGGCCATGGCCGCCACGGCCAGAGCCACCGCGACCCCAATCCGAGGGCTGATCCGACGATGGGAAATTACTGTTCACTAAATTACATGAACAGTAATTGCAGAGATCAATATAAATTTTAATAAAATTAATTAACAACATCTCTGCGGTTCTCAATTCGAAATCTTACATCTCAGGTCGAGTTATTGTCGATCCACCACCGCCAACACTTCGCCGGAGTCTCGCCGGAAAATTCCATCATCGCCTCTTTCTCGTTCGCTCCAAAAATCCCCCTTTTTTTTAAGAGCCCTAATTAATTCTTTTTATAGGCATGAGATTAGAGCTCCTAATCCCATGAGAAATTGGAACCCAAAAACTCAATTTCGGAATGCTAAATAATTGGGCCTGTAAAACGACTTAGACGGCCTAGTTGTACGTTTAATTCGGGTAAACGGGCCCTATACAATATGTTCAACTTCAAACGATCGTATCTCCCTCATCCGAACTCCGTTTTGCGCATTCTTGGTGGCGACCAACACCCTAATTTCCACGTGTACGACTTCAAGAATTTAGAAAATTCCCGGACGTTATACCACTTATGTAATTTTAAGAGAGGGTGTGTACATTATACCTATTGTAAGTGAAACCAGAATTCAAGGACCACGTCTGGAGGCGGATGCAGTCATGGAGTCTTAATGTATATTTTTTATATTTCAGGGGCTTATAGCTTCCAACTTGTACTATTTTTTTTCTTTTTTAAGGGACTGTATAAGGACTTTGGACTATAGTTTTTAATTGTGGTGTGTGGTGATGGAACCCCTGGCTGAGTCCCAAAAGCCTGATAACAAAATTGACATTAATGCCCTTGTCCATTTTGTATATGGATATTCTTATGATTGTTTGATAATTAATTGCATTCATTTTCTTATTTGAAAATGTGATTAGCACATATTCAGTTCCCACCTCCGTTGAGATGATTTAGGAGTGGCCAAAGCATCCTAAGTTATTTGTCAACGTGTGAATCATATAAAATGCTACCATAGGGTGCATAGATTCACATACATAAAAATATTGTGCTATCATCAAATTTTGATTATGTGACAAAGATTGTCATCCGGCCCCAAAGGGAGGTGGTAGTCAGCGTCACATAATTAGGATAGGGTGGAGGATTATATATTTTAACATGGGTGAATCCCTATGCCCAAAGGTGTGGGATTTTCCTGTAATATTTTATGTATAACCCACTAGCCTTATCATGAGACAAAAATAAATATTTGTTTCTGTAGGGTTAAGTCATTTTGATGCAGATTATAACCTTTGCCCAAATGGAGGTTTACAATTTTACTTAATGATTTTAGCATTGACTATTTCATACTTATGTTAATATTTCTTACCCTCTTTAATGTTTGCATGTATTTATTCTTTTATTGCAGCTTATCCATCTTTCATTTTTGACCCAAATCAGCACCTTCCATTATTGTCTGGGGATAATTTTACGGATTGGAAGGAAAAAGTTCTTTTACTGTTAAGGTGCATGGACTTAGATTTAGCGTTTCGTATGGATGCACCCACCACTCCTACAAAAAAAAATACGCCAAGTGAGGTAGCATCTTATGAAAAGTGGGAGCGGTCTAACCGCTTAAGCATGATACACATGAGGTCTGTGCAAGGAAGTGTTATTAAAAAGAACTCCTCTATGTTATGGCACAGGCGGTTGGGGCATATCTCTATTGACCGCTTAAAACGATTAGTAAGAGAATGAGTTTTAGACAAATTACAAGAAGGGAATAAAGGAGTACAACAAATCAATATTCGGTGGCATCCATGATGAAACAACTAAGCATTGTTTCAATGTTTTTTTCCTATTTTGGTAGTAGCATTTTCAAGGTATATGTTATTGAACAAGGTTTAATCTGTTAATTTAGCGTATTGTTATGTTCTGCAGTTCACTAAACTTGATTTCTAAATAAAAATATAAAGTTGGTTTCCACAATTTAATCCTACTTGATCTTCATTTTATGCTAAAATAGAAACCACTAATCTTTGCTTATAATGCCCCTCACATGTTCATAGACCATCCAACGTATTAAAAAAAATTTGATCTGTTCTCAACTTTTTTTTCTTTAATTATTACGTAAGAGTCACTACAAACTTTTTAGTGAAATGGTATTAAAGGCAAAAGAAGCACATGAACTACAAGTATCATTAGGCCAAATTGAGAGGGCTACTGACATGTTGTACAGAGAATGATGTTTAGGGGCTCTCCCAAATTATAATTTCTGACATCAATCATATTAAAGATGGATAATTGGAAAACAAAATCCGAAGGATTATTCATCCAGTCTCTCTCAATCCAAAAAACACATACTCAAAAAAAAAAATATGGATGAGAAAAAAAATCTCTTGCAGCACACTAGGCATCATTGTTTAAAATTTGGGTGAGGAGAGGCAATCTAACCCCAGCAATTCATCAAATTGTCCTATCGAAGATTGCATTACACGCAACAATGCAGATAAGACATTAGCTTCAATTGCAAAAGTTTTTAATTGGACATCCATTAAGGCTATTTGAACGGGAGAGATAGAGCAGATAACAATATTAAAAAACAGGGGAAGAATACAAGAGGTCATTGTACAAAGAGGCTTCTCTATCAAATGCAACATATATAGTACAAAATTATTTACATTACATGGTAGTCACTTGTACTTCCGATTTGATACCACTTCAACTAAAAAACACCTATCAGCTATACTTTTTGCAACTTGAAAGGTGCAAATTCAATTTTTTACAACTGCTCCTTTAAAAATTTAAGATTGCAAACAAACTATTCAAGTGCATTTCCTATGCTTTTGGTTATGCAATTCCTAGTGTTTGACTCTGCAGCTTCCTAAACACAGAGAATAACTTTCATTCTCATCATCTCCAAATTCCAGAGCTGAAATGTGAAATCAAAAGTTCTCAAACTGTAATCCGCGCAATGATCTGCAGTACATTTTCATATACAGAAATTAATACATGTGGGGGAAAAGATACGTAAAAGGAGAGTTGCTAGCCAGTTGAAGAGTTAACCTTTATACCAGACTGGAATTGTGCCTCCCATGATGAAATTGAGTGTTAACAAGTAGATTTTTCACCAACCAGCATAAAATAAAAAGCTCAAACCAGAAGCTATTAGGATTTACTTACTGAATGAGCAGCATTTTTCCATGCAGGTAAGAGCTTTATGCCATGACCTTGTGCTTCAGGGAACACCCATTTGTGGCTTTAATCTGCTGCAACTTTCCAACTTTCCCGATCAAACTGCAATAGAAACATCAAAAACGCAACAGGATTAGTGCATCCAAGAGCTTTTTATGAGCTTAAATCTACTTTACTACAACTAGTGTATTAGACATGCCCTTCTCTGAAGTTGTAGATTTCATGTGACATCTTAAAGAAGAGCTCTGGTTGCAAGCCTCTAGGAAATTGTTTCCCTAATCTGATGGTCCCAAACAGTTGTTGGGATCGATCTCGCAGTCTTGAATGGTTGTTGAGGCAGCAAAAGTGCAGAATCCAACTTCCCAAGCTAATATCCTGTTACGCACCATTCAAAAAATTTATAAAACGGTCAAAATGCAATAGTTATGATAAGCAAGAGAGCTTTTACGATAAAGTAGATCCTACCAATTTCTCCTATTCCCTCTGTACCTATCAAAGCCCGCCCCAGCTCCTTGATCATCCCATCTGTTAGCAGAATGTAGCAATCAGATCTATAATAAGATACGAGAAACACAACAACTGCATAAATTTGCCTATTTTAAAGTCAGTTTCTCAACAAATCCATACTATAACTCAGTTAATTTTACAATTAAGATTACCTGATGAGTAATAGGTTTGAAACCTATACTATAAGCTCCGCCGAGAAATGATGTAACTTTTAATACTCTAAAACATAAAAGAAATAAATACAACAAAGAGTATGGTCAGTGAATGAATGTGGTTAAGAGATATAATAGGAGTCTATACCAAGCAACGGAACTGCAACGGATTGTTCCCTGCCGAGATCAGACCGGCGACCGAAAATGGGGTTGCGGAGGAGGGCAGGGCCTAAAATGATGGAGTCGGGGAAAAGGAGATGAGAGAGGGAGAGAGAGAGAAAAGAGAGGAGGGCCAAGGCTAGAGTGAGAGACGGCCAGAGCGGAAAAAAGCTGGAAAAAAATAGAGCAGAAGAAAGGGGGTCAGACCCGGAAGAGGATAAGGCGTGCTGAAGAGAGCCCGATTTCAAGCGGACACTGCCCTAGCTCCTCTGCTGCTCTTCCTTTTTTATCTTCCCGGCGACGAGGAGACGCTGGGAGGGGGTGGGAAGGCTAGCGGGAGATGAAAGTGGGTAAGTGGACGGGAGGAAACACGGACTTAACACAACTTTGTTTCTCCGTCTCCGTCTGGGAGCCCTTCCCTTTACAACGTGTCGCCTTTTAATTCGGGGCTCGCTGGGCTTATTTAGTCAAGGAGCATAAAAAATGCTTCCGGAACCCAGATCGTCTAAAATCGTGGCAGGAGGAAACGCTACGTAACCTTGCTCCCTCCGTCCCATAATTATAGTCCACATTTGAATGAAAAAATATTTAAATAAATTTAAATTAATTAAGAGATAATTTTTTTAAGACCTAATACTCATCCATATTTACTAATATATTTATAATAAAATTATATTATATATAATAATATAATTTATTATTATTATTTATAATAATAATAAAATATAAATAATCAATGAGTCGATGAGAGATTGAATTATATAATTTCTTATTTATTATAACTTATACTTTTTATGGTGGATATCCGTGCACAAATTATTTTTTTATATATTTTTTTAAAAATATTACTTTATAATTAGTCTCAAGTGGCTTACTGATCTGACTACATCGTGGGAATAGAAAATACTCCTCTATCTCATATTAATAAATATATTTAAAATATTTTTTTTTTTATCAAACTTCTTAAATTTAATAAACTAATTTTTTTTCCAACTAAAGCCATTAATTTAAGATGGAATAAATACCATTATATATTATAGTTATATTTAATTTTTTTAAATAATTTTTTTTAAAAATTAAATACAATTATTAATATAAGATGAATGTTTTAAAACAGGTTTCGTGAGAAATTGAACACTCGACCAATATTGATGTATAAAGCACAAATGCGACTGATCAACTGCGCGTTTGTAGTCCAACGGTTAGGATAATTGCCTTCCAAGCAATAGACCCGGGTTCGACTCCCGGCAAACGCAACGCGCGATTATGTTTTATAGATGCTACACCTTCAAACTTACGACCTTTTTGCAGTAATTAGTCAATTTATGCATTATTTAATTGCTTATACAATGTCCATATTTCATGACTTTTTGCATTGATATGGATTCTGCCATGCCCACCCACAAGCAATTTCACATCTTTCCTGTTCCAATCATTTTTAAGGTGTAGTTTTTTAGACTACTTAGATGTAGTCACTACACATAACTTGCATCCATATATTCCATTTAAACAAAATGATAATAATAATATAAAGAAAAAGTTAATATACACCAGGTTGCATAGATTTACGTACACTTGGCGCATTGTACACTATTGAATTGAGCATGTACACAGGGTAGGGTGGGCCGGCACATCCAACCCCGCCTACCCCATAAGTAACATGGGTCATGTGATTTCGATCGCATGACCTATGAGTACGCTCATACATATACAAACTACTCTACAATGAAAAGAATGTGACTTTTAAAATGATCACAACAGATACAATTTTACAAAAAGAACATGTCTATTTCCCTTTAACTTATACTTAGGGGCCCTTAAAAAGAAAAAGAATATTATCTTTTTTTTATTGCTCAACACCCCTAGCCTCACCCACTTATTAACTATCGGGCAGCCCCATAAATAAGATAACTCTTCATCTACTCACTGTTCAACATGCATAGTACAGTAGCCACCTGCAAGGGGGGCTATGGCCACCAGTGTCTCTGTGCAAAATTACCATTGAAGCTAGGTAAAGCAAAATTTATCTCCTTCCTTCCTCCCTCCCCTCTTTCTCCGTACCCGCCAATTCCAAAATAGTTAGTGTTATTTTTGAAGAATGAATATCTAGATACAAGCCCTTGTTGTGTAGTGCATCTAAAAAAGGATGGTCACATGGGATATGGAAGAAAACAAAAGGGACAAAAAACTACAAAAGCAAGTGTTATTTTATATGGAATAGTACTAAATGGAATATAAGACAAAAAATAGCTATATTTATGGAATTCCAAATCAAATTGTTTTCCTACCACTTGCCATAACTAGATTGAAGAACCAGTCAACATGTGGAGGGGGGGAACTTGAGAACCCTTGGATCAAATACCAAGTCTCTCTCTCACCACTTTCTTGTTGATGTGGTAGCTTTCGTCTTGGTCACCAAATCTAGTCACACTAGATGCACTCTATTCCAAATGTCATCCAGTGAGCTTACGGAGCAATAGAAAGGGAAGAGGCTTGAGTAAATATTTGAGGCTAACTTGGTAAAAAATAATCTAAGGGTGGAGAGAGGTATATATGACTAATATTTTAGATTTTTTTGGGGTGTAAAAAGGGTTTAGGGCCTGGGTATAAGTGGGGGAAATAGACGCATTAATTTTTTTTTATGCAGCTACCTTATGTATTCAAAGTTTACATGATTAACCCTAAATTAATCATCTCAAAATACATATTCTTGGACATAAAATGGAGCACTCCATAACATGAACATGAACCCCTTAGGATCATGCTTCCTTAATTTGTAATTTGATATAAAAATTAATGAATTGGGGTGTCATCAAAAGGGTGATAAGGAGTCGAATCGAGCTTTAGGCTAATTTGACTTGAACTTGAAATTTTAACTTCAAGTTCAAGTTCAGCTGGAGTCAATTTGTTTTATGCTTGCGAGCTGACTTGATTTTGTAATAAGTATTTATAATATTATTATATTATACATTATTTTAATATATATATATATATATTGTGATTTCTAACACATCAACCAAATTTATACCTTACTCATATTCAAGGTATGGATTAAAAAATTAAAATAAATTAATATTAATACATTATGTTAGTTTATTCGATTTTTTCACAGGATAGAAAGACTATTATATATAAGTTTTAATTAGTTTGAATTTATATAAGTTAAAAATTGATCCTAATTCTTATCTGATATGTTTTACTTATATCATATATGAAAAAAATAAAAAATAATATATATTATAAAAGTACTGGAAATGTGGAAGACATTATATATACGTCTGGAGGCAGGGGTGGAGGAACCTCCCTCTAGGGCAAAGTGAAAAGGTTGAGGGCTATTAGGGCAGTGAAGCTCTAGAGGAAAACGATTGGGGTTGCGGCATAAATGGGGCAAGTGTTCCAGGTTGGAGAAGTCTGCCCGAAGTTAAATCAAGATACAAAGTAATTTACCCGTAGATAGATAACCTACGGGCACCATCAGGCTAATTTTACGGGTACCAGTAGGGTAAGTGAACTCTATACACTATGAATATAATTTTTTTTTCATAGAGTAAAGTAGAATAAACACAACTATAATTGAATTTGACGTGACTAATTTAGAACTCAAACCGAGTTAAACTAGAGTCAAGTCTAGCCAGGCTTTGGAAAGAGCTTTAGCACCGCCATCATTCATCTCCCAGACTCCCACGCATAAGCATCTCTTTGTACCTCATGATGGAGTCCAGCCTCTCCAGCTTCAGCTGCTGCTTGAACCTGCTAATGAAGTCATCCGCTTTAGCATTCACCTCATCATCAGGCTCCCTCCCACCTACTGTCCTATCGCCCCGCGCCACCGCCCTCTGCAGCCGAGCCCCGCCCATGTCCTCCTTCTGCTCAAACAACTCATCGGCACTCACGGATGCCACCTTCATCTTCTCCGGTTGCTGATCACCACCTGCCGGCAGCTTGTCCGATACACTCCAATCGAGCTGGCTCTGCAAAGACTCTCCATGGGCTTCTCGTTTTTCCTCCTTATCGTCATGGGCTCTAGGACTTAGACAGGTGGTCCGGAGCTCTTCGGGATCCTGTTCCAGAGGTAAGGGGGAGGTGGGTGGGGACTGTTCGGGCTTCAGGAGGGAGAGTTTAAACGATCTGAACCGTTCCAGCACCGAACTGCTGCGAAAGAGATTGAAATGGTCTTCTTCTCTTCTTTCCTCCTTCTGGGATGGTGATGATCTCAGAGAAGAAGAGGAGAAGGCGAGGGTGCAGATGATGAGGTTGAACAGGAGGAAGAGGATGGCCGAATTGAGCCAGCCATCCATGGAAGCCCAGACGGATGTCAGAGTTTCCTTTAACATATCGCTTCCTCTTGATCAACAATTGATCCTCCTCCTGCAGACTCTCAAATTTAAGGAAGACGGACGAAAAAGACGATATGTACGGACTATATAGCAATTAGCAACGAATGAGTAGGACGAAGAGTACTCACTTGAAAGGGCTTTTTATACAATGAGTTAATCGAGAAATTCTTGGGTGTGCTTCCCACACTACACTATTTTGACCGTATAATTTAATTTTACCTAATGAGTTTATACGCACCTTAATAATCCTCTCAGTACCCCCCAATAACCCCATAAACCTCTCATAAAATTATGAGTAAAACAGGGTACTAAGAGAATTAATGGGGTGCATATAAACTCATTTTATTTTACCATGCACTCAAGATATGACTTATTATCGGTGTGTATAACCATGAGTGCCCAACAGTCTCACATACTGAGCTGATGGGTCATTTTGTGAGTCGTGAAATACACGGGCAATATAGTGAGACAGTATATTTTACTACTTAAGACATGATTTATCAGCATGATATATCGTCTCACATACTATGCTAATAGGTCATTTGGTAAGTGGTAAAATACATCGCCAACATGGTATGAAATGCATACCTAAAATTTTATGAGTGTTTTTTAAAAGAGAGTCTCATTGCTATTCTTCTCTGAATAATCTTGTTAGAGGAATGCTTTGGTTGAATGGACTAGGAGAAATATGCTAGTCAAAAACCATAGTGACTAAATATTGACGAGTTTTAGGTGAAGGAAGGAGACAGGAAGTGTCCACATGATAAAAAATAATAGAGCTGAATAGTTTTGTTTACGAACAAGTTTTGGCGACCAACTCCTTGATCAGTCTTTGATAGGACTATACAATTTAATCTTCGAGATACACTATGTAATATGGTCACGGAGACTTAGCCATAGAGCCTGTCAAATCAGACGCGTCCGCTTCTAATAAGAATTTGGGCAACGGGACAAAAGTAAGTGTATTTTCACTTTCTTAATTATGGCCATCTTCTGCTTTTCCTACCAGTCAAGTGGTTAGTACAACCATGCTGCCGTTTTAAACATTTGATTATGAGGCATGAAGAAATAAAATGTGAACGTTTTTTTTAACCTGGTTGGTGGATGATCCACGCGAAGGTATGTGACAAAGTGGACGTCAGAGGGCGGCACTTATATAAAACAACCATTTTGATCCAAGATGTTGATATTCGTAGATCTATTTTTTTATAGCAAAACTGTATTCTAAATTTTGATTAAATAAAAAAGGTGGGTCTAACATGATAATTACTTAATTAGGAATGCTAGGAGTACCCGTTATACCATTTTATTGTTTATATTAAACTGCATGTGAAGAAGTTAAATAGTATGGTTAAATTTAGTCAATGGGTAAATAAAAAGGTAATTTTATTTGACTATTATCTAAATAGAAGGTAACAAAAAAAATTCTTTCATACCTATTTATTCATTATTTATTTGTCATATTTTAAAATTGTAAATGTATTATACCCATTAGTCTTAAAATTGTAAAAATATTATACTTATTAGTCTTAAGTGGTTTAACTTCAAAAGAGATTTGACTTACGGTCTTTATAATAATTTTCGTGTCATGATTCACTACTATGATTTACTCAACAAAAGATTTTAATTAAATTTTAAATATTTATTCAATTAATTTAACTACTTATAATTATTTATTATAATTGTTACAAGTTGCTACTTTAAAAGATGATTTGCTCTTTGTAGCATTCCATATCTATTTGTAATTTTTTGATAAAAAAATATTTATATACAATTTACATTGTATATTCTCTTAAACTCACTTCACTAATGTTTCTCATTTGGTTATTTTGTCTAGCTTCTCTGGTCTCACTAGGTCAGGGTTTATTTTTAATCATATGTGTTAGAATCTTAATTGGCTACACTGACGCTTTGTATAAAATGCTTTTGCAGCTCTTAAGTTAGTTTAGATTCCGTTTTAATAACTCAAACCAATGAGTATTTTTATTTTATTTTTGATAATTAAACTCATGGAGTATTTGTTTGTGCATGAAAATGGTTGGTGGATTTGGAGTAGGTTTGTTGAGCTTGCTCTATTATGCTCGAGAGGCTAGACTCAACTTAACTTAAATCAATGCTCGAACTTGGGCTAATAGAATCAAACTTTTGCTTGCCCCATCTCGAGCTGGCTTAACATTGAATAAATAGTATAAGTGGTTTATTTTAAGATTTGACATGTATTAACTGGAATCGTGATTATGTTATGAATCATGCTTATATATGTTAGATTGAAAATTTGGAATGATGTCTTGCTTATTGAAATATGTTGAATCAACAAGTTTTGAATGACCAAACAAATTTAAGTGGAATTTTAAATAGGTTTAAGTGAATTTTTTTTCCTGAAATATGGGGGGGGGACTCTTTTGAAAAATTTTAGGTAATGATGCCATCATTCGAGTCAACTCAGGTTGACCTAGCCCAACCACTAATATGGGTCAGGGACTGGGTCAGTTTTTAAAACATTATTTCAAAGAAATATTAATACATAATGTGCATTAGTGCAGGTGATCTCATTGTTTTATGTAAAATACCTTCGAAGACAATTAGTTGTGAGAAGGCAATTGTCATTCTTCTCACTTGAGATTCTTATGAAATAGGTAGTGGAAGGATGTTTTGGAGTTGGACTCATATATAATAAGAAAGAATTATTAGAAAATAAAGAGTTTTATTATATATTTGTCTAATGTATGTGTCCATTTACATTTTATGTTTGCTCCTCACAATTTACTTGCAACAACTATAACTAACAATAGTAATGATGTTAATCTTTTACCTCAAAAATATTTGATTAAGTGAATAACAAATATTTATTCTGACCTTTTATATCACATCTAAAAAAGTGTGATGGATAATGACTATCCGATTAATTGACTAATTATTAGTGGATAGAAGGGTTATGGAAGTACATGTACCATTTACCTAACAAAATGGTTATGAATAAAGATTTGGGAAATAATTATCATAATGGAATAGGTTATACAATATCCATATCGTTCTATTAGTAGCCCTACTAACAATAGGGGATCTATTTTTCTCGGTCCAATCAAAGGCTGAAATATAATTTTGGTGTAGAGAAAGTAAAGTAGGAATATCATTTTCCTTTGATGTATACTCAATGTACCACCCCAGTCCCCAAAGATATCAAAATTAACATGTTATATTGATCATTAAAATATTATAGCCTTTCTTTATCTTTTATTTCCCTCTTATTGTATATAGGGGTGTTAATGAGTCGAGCCACATTTTAGATTGTTTTTACTTGTACTTAAAATTTCAATTTTGAGTTAAGTTGAGCTTGAGTCTAATTTGAGTTATTTTAGCTTGTGATCATTGCTTGGTTTTGTACATAATTGGACGCCTAGAGGTATATAGAGAAAAATTACTAATACAAACATGGCTAGAGAGTGGTCTAATGTGTTCAAATTAGAAACTAAATGAACTTGTTTTAGTATATTTTATTTTCTTAATCTAGACTATTAATATAGGACAAAAGGAGTAAAGTTCTATAAAAATAGTCTTAGTTCTCATCAAGCATATTGTCTATTTCTTCTAACAAAAAGCTTGAGGTAATTGTACTTTAAAAAATAAAAATAATATATTTGATGGAAGGAGTTAAATCTTGGGAGACATGAAACCATATATATATATATATATATATATATATATAAAACAAGTCAACTTGACAAAACTCTTTGTCAGGTCAATTTTAGTGGGCTACCGTCAAATGGGGGTATGAGACCAAAGGAGATACATGGTAAATCATGTAAAAATGAGATTAGTACATTTTGGGTCAATTTTGATAAGTGAGACCCGCTCATCAACTTTGATCAAAATTTTAACCCCAAATCAATGACTTAAATTTGACGTAGTTAAATAAATAGGCCTCACACATTGAAATAACCCGAAATTAGCATACCCCTATATTCAAATGAGATCTTTAAATCGTAATTGGTTCCGCACCTATCTTGTAGCTCTAAACACCCAAATTAGAAAATGTAATTTCAAGTGTTAATTTGATGGTAAGATTGAAGTGTTACGATGAAAGGGCCCATATATCCAAATAGACCTAAAATTTATAGCCCCCTTCTTATATTCTTTTTATTTTCCTTAGTCCTATCTTTAACAAATATTGATAAGATCTATATTTTAAAATCACCCACTTGCCCTCTTGATTAATGTGCATTATTGGATTTGAGTTTTCAGCTCGTGGAGCACCTAGTGGACGTGCAACAAGATGCATCCGACGCATGCTAAAATTTTCAAGTTTGATTAGAGGTTTTACATATATAGTTATGGTGTGAATGAAGTGCCTCTTTGTTCTTACAGCTTTCTATTTTTATTTGATGTAAAAGGGCATAAACATTTCTTAGGTTACTGTGCAAATCATTTGCATAAGCATCTAAGGAAGGAAATTCCAGCATCTAATTAATATAATAATACCTCGTAAGTGTTTTGTCTAGAAGTGGATGTAAAAAAGAAGAAGAAGAAGAAAAACTACTATTTAGCTTTCATCATACTAATATCTTATAAAGACGGTGATTGATCTAATTATGCATCTGATAAGGCATCCATGCACGAAGAAAAAGGCATGATGAAAATAAATAAAATTGTGGGCAGCCTGGAAACTTCATTTGATTCAGTAGCTTTACGGAACACTTGCCCTCACTAAAGTTGCCGTTCTAAATGCTCCATAGGAGATTGTATGAATCATCCACTCACTTAGGCCCTCTGTTAAACATGAGGTTGATATCATGTACTTAATAGTCAGCCTTCCACTGTTAAGTAAGGAAAGCCAGCCACCCAGCTGGTCCAATTCAACACTGATTGGGGTCCTTTTGTAGTTGAAGCCTACTTTCAATGCGCTGGAAAGTACCAAACTCCACTTCGACCACTGTTGCCTGTCTGCGAAAGCATCCTTTTTACCTTACTTTTCCTCAGCTTTTAGAAAACTTATTCTCAAATTGGTCTCTTATTAAAGGAACACTTGGTGGTTTACTAAAACGAAAAGTAAACTAAATTACCAAAATTGCTATAGAATAAATGAAAAATGTTATGTATCATGTTCAGACACAGGACCACTCTCCCACCCACGCTATGATGAGAACCGAAATATGCTAGTAAAGCTTCACCAGTAGGGTTGTTGGTGAAGTTTTACCAATAGTTGATCCATTAGAATCGATGGCATATGCACTTACACATGTTAGCTAAGTTAGCAGCTAGCGCAGGTGACACCACGTGTACTTGTGCATGCATTATCGATTATGTGAATTGACGATTGTAGGGTTGGGAAAATCTAACCCGACTAGTTTACCCGACCCGAACCCAACCCGCTTAACCTTGCACCTGCCGACCCGACTATATGTAGGGTTAGGGTTTAAGCTCTTGACCCATTTTGAATTTAGGGTCGGGTCGTATCCAACCCGAACTGTAATGCCCCAGCACCACCCGACCCGAGCCGAACCCTGTCCAAGGGCCGGTCAAGTGCACGGGGGTGACAAGGGAAATTAAGAATCGGTTTAGCAGAAGACTTAACCCTAATTACGGGCGATCTAACAACATTACAGAGTATGCACACCACTTTGAGCAAGAGTAAATAAGTAGAAAAGAAAGAGAGTTACATTAACTTAAGATAAACATAAGTCTCAAACCCACATGCTTAGTTTAACCATATCCCACTCTAGGCTCCAAAATAGGTCTTAAACAACACAATTGTATAACATAGCATAAATCAAAATGAGAACCATACACAAAGGTTCTAAACATAAAGCATAAACCAAGGAAAATAAGTCTCATAAGAGGACTCCACGATCACACCCATGTCGTCTCTGATCTTTCCTTGAAGAGGAGATCCTATCCGTCTGCGTGTCACGCCACGCAGCCCCAAAGCAAAACACAATAAAGAGGGGTGAGTTTAAACAAACTCAGCAATGGGTTTCTAATATACTATCATCATCGGAAACACGACTGCATATCAACATAACTAGTCAAGGCAAAGATTGACAAGATGTATCATTCCCTGATCACACATTTATAACACATAAACATGCATAGTGTCTAAATCACACTTTCTGATCATGCATTCATAACACATAAACCTGCATATAGTGTTTCAACCACACTTTCTGATCATGTATTCATAACACATAAACCTGTATATAGTGTCTCAACAACACTTCCTGATCATGCATCCATAACACATAAACTTGCATATAGTGTCTCAATCACACTTTCTGATTATGCATTCATAACACATAAACTTGCATATAGTGTCTCAATCACACTTTCTTATCATGCATTCATAACACATAAACTTGCATATAATGTCTCAATCACACTTTCTGATCATGCATTCATAACACATAAACCTGCATATAGTGTCTCAATCACACTTTCTGATCATGCATTCATAACACATAAACCTGCATATAGTGTCTCAATCACACTTTCTGATCATGCATTCATAATATATCTCATCCATTCTTGCATGACAAACGTGTCAAATTACATGTTACATAAACATAAATAGCATATATCATGTACTTGCATCAACATAAAACAAAAATGCCTCCATCAAGGAGTAATCACAATTTAGTGTCACGAAGACGGGGACACAGACAAGGTCATGAAGACGTGTCATGGTCCAAATTCTACGAAAGAATTTAAGAAGTTCGGGGTTGTCAATCCCTAAAGGCTGCTCACCCCAGATGATCCTGGCCAAGGATGTCACATTTTCACGAAGAGAACCTAGAGTAGGGGTGTTTGATTTGGGACATCTTCTGCTATGAGGAAGAGCCCGAGTTCCCACGAAGGAAACCCACGAACACTTGGTAGCTGGTGCAAAGAGCATACCATACTGGATTCTCAGGGTCCAGATGACAATAAATAATCTCAAATCTCAAGACAAGTACGTAACTCGTCCCTCATATAATTTCACTTAATTAGACTCAACTCAACCCGGGGAGTGCATATGTTCCACAAAGGAACTCAAATCAAAACATGTCCTTTCGGACCAATCAAGTTTCGATTAAGCCACGACCGATTAATCCGGCACGCAATCTCACCACATTGCATCCAATCGGTCAAACTCGATTAATCTCGATAAAGCATTAATTGAAATATATTTTCATGATGCATGCAACATGGTACATACGTGGGCAAAGCATATATGAATCCTAATTCATGTTAGGTGCTCTCATCAGCCCCTCATGCATCATTCATAATCATAATATCAATGCTTATTATCAACATTAAATCCCACATGTGTGTGTGTGTTCATAATAGAAGCATTTCCCTCAATGCATATCAACATGCTTAAACTTCACTCACCATCACCCTACACACATATATAAACATCTAAACATGAATTCTAGTGGAAATCATAGATGAAGAATCACTAAAGTCATAACTCAAATCAAAGCTTATCCACAAGCTACACGTATATAAGATCATTCAATTCATACTTCAGCCAAGACATACACCATCATTCCCACATTAATTAACCACATCCTGACATGACATATCAGTCCGTTAGTACGTTGTAGCTCTATTGAAAATATACATAACTATGAAGAATCAACCATTCATAACTTCAAGATGTAATTCCAACATCATATAACCAATCTCAAGCCATTCTACATAACACTAAATATACCACAACTTCATAACCTCAATGGTATACCATTCCAGTAGCATACTATAGCTCATAACACTCCACATTCACATGGAAATGATATATATAAGTAGAATCACCGAAATAAACATCATGTAAATTATACAAAATCTGTTGTGTAGCCGTTCGAACGCCCAGTAGGGCCGTTCGATCGGCTAAACATAAAAATTCTGGAAATGCTGTGTTGCCGTTCGAACGCCCAGGAGGGCCGTTCGATCATATAAGCATGAAATCGGTCAAACTTACAGTGTTGCCGTTCGAACGCCCAGGAGGGCCATTCGAATGCCAACAATGCAGATCGACCTTCTTCTCCAATTCAAATCTTCAAACTGAAACTCCATTGATAAAACTTAAAATCATCATCTAACAACCTAAATGCCAATAAAATCTCACCATAACTTCCAGAAAGCTAATCCATATCATAACAAGATCAAACCCTATGAAATCGGGATTAAAGATTACCATTTACTAATCTTGCCATTAAAGCACTAAATCAAGTAAATCTACCCAAAATAAACCACAAAATCAAGAGTTTTACCATAGAAAAACTGAAGTTTCGAAAGTCCATTACCTTATCCCTTGATTAGGCTTAGATTTGATGGTCACCCTTCTTCAAAACCTTGCAAATACATAGAGTTTAAATTCAACTCCATTAAAACCGGTTTAACATAGAAAACCCTAATGAAAAACTTAGATCTAGGGCTTGTTGAACATAAAAGTCGGATTTTTAGATCTAGGGTTTGAAGTAGAGATACAAATAAGTAGTTTTGATATTTAAAAATGAATCAAAACAAAGGGGAAATGATAGATCTAGATGGGATTAAGAGAAAATCTAGGGTTTAAGGCTTTATTAGAAGAGACTTACCTTAAACACCTTCTAATCCGGGCCTAATTGGAGAATTAGGCCTAACCTCCCTTTCCCAGCCTATTCCCAAGATGGAAATGGCTCAGGTCATTTTATTTATAGTAGGGTCTGAGGTGTGTGTAGGTAATTAGTGAGGTATGAATAGAAAAATAGGCTAAAAGTGTGTAATTCGGCTATTTGAGCACTAATTAAACCTGAAAAAATTATGAAAATTTTTGTAGAGGCTTGTGTTGATGTCTGGGTTAGTTTGGTCAAAAAACCCAAATTTCGACGGTGGGGCCCACAGGGGGTCCCGCCAAACCCTAATTTTTGGAAAATTAATGAAAAATCAGAAAAATCCCAAAATTTTAGATTTGACTCAAAATCATTTAAAACTAATGATTGTAAAGTTTATTTTGATTAAAACCATAAGAAAAACCATTTATTTATGAAACACCGTATTAATAAGAAAATGAGTTAACCATGCGATAACCGACGATTAAAATAAAATGAAAACCGGTTTAGAAATAAGAGTCCTTACACGAACAACCTAACTACAAATAATAAATAACCCTATTATTATAGTGTTGGTCTATTGAATTTATTTATATTATTATTATAGTGTTTGTTTAGTGCATACTATGTTGAACTATAAGCATAAATTTGTACATGAATAAGATGTTTGGAGCATAGGTGTGATCACATATATTTTACTTTGTTGTAGACATCTTTGGGATAACAGAGGATTGTATCTTCAAAGTGTGGTTAATTTATATATAATTTAATTTCTTTTCTGTTATTCTTTTAGGTGTGGTGAATGAAATGAAAATATGTCATATTTTGTTGTATTATTACTCATCATCTCTCCTTCAGAATGACACATTACACACTAGATTTAGCTCTCTGTTGAAGGCCTGACATTCATAATAGGGACCAGGTTAAGAACATGTAACTAGATAGGAGGATAATAAAGCTTGATGAGGGACAATTTTCAGAGGAGGAAAATTGTAATCAAGTGTCACATGTTACTGGAATTTTAAAATTAAGATATGTTGAAACACATGATCCTCCCTGGCCATCAAAGAAATAATGTTTATTCTATTTTGCATTGGTATGTGAGTTAACGAAAGCCAAGTAGGCTGATCATGAGTAAATAAATGTTGAGGGTCTGTTTTGTTATCATTCTTTTAGAATGGAGGAAATGCAACATTATACCTCTAAGGTCTTCGTTGATGGTTACTACAAAAAAATATTCACAAATTAGCCAAAGAACCAAACATTTCAAATTAATGTTGTAATGTATTTAATTTCATTTGTGTTTGCCCTTTGCAAAGAGAGAAGGTATATAATACGAGTCTAACAAAAAAATTGTGGAAAAAAGTAGGGTTACCCGCATACCCGACCCGACCTGACTCAAGTAGGGTTAGGGTTTGGATTCTCGACCCGATTTAAAAATAGGGTTGGGTCATGACCCGACCTAATTTCAATGAGGGTCAAGGATAACCCGACCCGATTCCTAGCCCTAGACGATTGTACAACTTAACCAAAGACCCCGTTGGTGAAGCTTTACTTATTGATTTGGCCATGATGAAGGTATAGGACCGGGCATAGGCCTCCACATGGGGCATGTTCATTGTGCCATTGTGAAAGGGTATTGGGTGCCAATGTATGTAACATTACTCTTGTTATTCTTTAGTTTTAAAAAATTAAAATTTTAAAATGACACTAACCCACTTGATAGTTGAAGGGGCCAAGCAGTCCTTCAACTTTGGCGTATAGGCAATCAAGGCAAGCACATTTTGGGGTGAGTATGCATATCGACAACATTGGTGCGTTAGCGGGTAGATTTGTAGAAGTTCTACTCATAGTTGAATTTGATGGCAGGTTAGGCGCCATCATTATAGGTGTACTTGCAATCAGAACAAACGTTGGAAGACTCCTACTTGGCATAAAATAGAATGCATGAGCTAGATTCGTGGAAGCACATGCGGATGGTCATGCTAGGACACATGCGTTGGGACTTGCGCAAGACTGATGGCTTGTGTGTGCAAGATGATGACTTGGTTGGTTGTTGGTCGTCGACAAGGTTCCTAGCATAACTAGGAGTGTGTGTGGGGCCTAGTGCAAGCAGGAAATTTTGTTGCAATAGTTACATGTAAGTGGACCGCACAAAACAACCAAATCTTAGCAAAACTTGGACTCCATGCGAGATGTGGATACATGGCAGACTTTACTAAGGCAAGAGGTGTGTGAGCATAGGGCTTCTTGAAGGATGGTATAGGCTGATTACTAGCAGAGCTGGGTATGACACCCCTTATTTTTGCAAGAAAATATATCTTTTATTTTAAAATTTCTTTTTAATTGGTAAGCCACCAATGCATCGGTGAGCACATAAGTGAAAGTGCGTTTAACAGTCGTCAAGGCACCAATGTGTCAATGAGCGAGTTGGTGAAACCGTAGGACGTAACAATGATGGGAAACATGAGTGGTTACATGATTATGAATTAAGGAGACATTTGCACTCTTTATAAAGGGCATAATATCAGAGTTTTGAGTGATTTGGATTATAAAAAATAGTTCAAGGAGGTGCGTAGGCTTTCAGCCAGAAGCATGAGATTTTGTGCTAGAAAGGAGAAGAATTGCATGATCAAAGGTCATATTGCTAACCTTGTAACCATGTGATGATTTAAACATATACTCTTAATATGATTGCATACATGGTGATGTGTTGTGATGCATATCGTGGTTGTTTTTAGATATTTATGTCATGTTTAGAGTAAAGGTAGCATTTATGATTTATGAAGTTTAAATGTCTTTTATCATGGTTTATAATGGACGATATATGGTTTAAATGATGTGGGTTTTTTATGGAAGATGTTTTGTGCTCTAGTACGGTTTCTATTTGATTTCCATCCCGATCATCTATGTGGTCATTGATGTGCCGATGATGACTTAGTGGTTGCAGGAAGATGAACAATATCAACACCGACCTATAATCAAAGGTTTGTGGTTTGCTTATGTCAATGTAATTGTTTTGCTTACTAGTAGTGCATTGATTTGGTTCCTTGTTGGAACTGCTGTAGTTCTTTACTTGAGTTTGAGTTTTTCACGTTAAATTGTTGTGTGTTCATTTGTAGATTGAATGCTTTAATTTTGATAAATTGATACATCGTGAGTGTGCATTGTTTTACTTGTTTCTGGTTTATAAAAAAATTCTGCGCAAATAGGCTATATCTTGTAGTATTTATCTTCGATAGATAATCAGACTAGGGGCAATGTGGTGATCTGCTAGGTTGACTAGATGAATATTAAACTCAAAATTGTTTCCGCTAATTTTTAATTTGTAAGTGAATTGAGAAAAATCCAGGGTGTGGCAATCTAGGGGGAGGGGATATGTCTAAAGACCAAACAACACCATGGTCGTCCAAATCTACCAATATGGTCAACTGTGTGTACATAATATTTTGGGCATTCCCCGCAACTCACACATATGTTGCGGGCCTTACTTGCAACTCATGCACACATGTTGGGCAATATTGCGGGCCTTCCCTACAACTCATGCACACATATTGCCCAAAGTTGTGGCCCTTCCCTGCAATGCGTGGACACCATATGTATAACACATAGGCACATCTGTATGCACCAACATATGTCATGAGCACTGCTCCTTGTTGCTTCATGACAATATGTCACTTTCATCTACTATAAAAAATTTATATAAAGAAATTATACTCCTCTGTCCCATATTAATAGCTCCATTTGAAAAAAAAATAGTAATTTTTATTGAATAGTGAAACCCATATATAAGAGAAGGGAAGCACGTGATATTCTTTTTTAAGTACCCAATTACTTAAATTGAACAAAATGAAGCTAAAAATATAAAGCAATCTTTTTTGTTAAATGGAACTATTAATTTGAGATGGAGTATATTTTTATATAAGAATATTTGTGTTAGAATAAATTATAAAAAAATATTACTCCCTCTATCTCATATTAAGTATTCTATTTAATTTATTAAAATAAACTAATTTTAAGTTATTTTTTGAAAAACCAAATAAGAACTTAATGTGGGATGGGAATAATTTTTTTGATTTTTAATTAGAAAAGTGTCATTGATAGAATATAACAGTGAATTTCAGTTTCGGTAGTTGTTAAAAAAATTTGGACCCAATTTGATTTACTTCAATGGGCTTAAGTGGCAGAGCATTGGAGTGCAGGCAACTTAAGCCCATAGTAGTAAATCAGATGGGGTACATATGGGTCTGACTACTTCAACGCCCCTGGCTTGCATGGGTAGCCTACATCTACATGGTGTGTGTAACATTCGGGAATTTTTAAAATTTTCGAAGTCGACTGTGGGAAATTAGGGTGTTGGATCCCTTGAGCTTCTCATTAGAATAACTTATTCAATTCTTGGAATTGGTGGGTGAACATGGATGGAAAGTAGACAGAAAGAGCTTCAAAACTCCTCCAAGAATGCATGAATCAGAGTTTGGATGAGGGAGATGTGACCATTCGAAGTTGAACATATCGTGCAAGGCCCTTTTACCCGAATTGGATGTGCGAATTGCCCGTTCAAGTCACATATGGCCCCGATTCATTAAGGTGACAAAAATTACTTTTTAGGGCCTAATTAAGTGACAAAATTGAGGAGATTTATGCCTAATTAGGGATCCTAATCCCTACGCATATATAAGGCAAATTAGGGCTAATGGAAGGGGGAGCTTAGACGGTTAAGGGGAGGAGGAGAGAGGGAAGCCGGCGAGGGCGACCAGTGACGAAGGTGAAGCGGAGTCAGCTCGAAGGTCAGGGGTAGATCGACAACAACCATGTTGGAGGTAAGTTTGCCGAATCATCCTTAATTTAAGATTAAAATTAATTTAATGTATAGGTAGATTCGTTGGTAAAAATCAATTGATGGGCAAATTTTCAGCGGCCGGCCTAATGTTCGGTTCTAGCTAAACCTCCGGACGCCGGTAATTAATCAGCAGGTGAACTGTTTTGACAAACAGTGACTAACGCCGGTGAGTGGAATCTAAGGATTCCGGCTTGCTCTCGTGTTGGATGCCCTTGCCGCCGCCGCAAACTGTATCTCCCAATGTCCTCTTTTCTTCTCCGACAATTTTACAGACCGTTTTGGCTGTAACCGATTGTGTATGTCGCTGGACAGCCACCGGCTGGGGTTTCGCCCTTGATCCTGCTCACTCCAGTGGAAGAATCGCCACCAAACTCGGTAGAGGCCGGCCATTGTTTACATCATGTACCTCTCCCCCTTTTGGCAGTCGTTGGAAGAGGGGAAGGGATGGGAGCCGGTTGAACGGGTTGCTGGATGGCGGTCGACCCAGCCACCACCTTCTTCCGAGGTTTTGGGTGGAAAGGTTCCGCCGTCCGGCCACTGCACCCTGGTCCTCCTCCAGCACAACGTGCTGGAGGTGGAAGACAACGGGTCTGGTTCAGGGCCGAGCCAACAGACCCGGTCTGTTGGACTAGCCTAGTGGGCAAGCCCTAGGGTCCATAAAAAAAAAAGAGGTACTGAACTGAGTCCGGTTCAGGGTCTTTCTCTTGTAAGAAACAATTAGAAAAATTATCAACTCTAAAGAGTTTTGAGTGTGGTGACCAAGTTTCAGACCTGGAAAAAATCCTAGAGACTGTAAAATAACTCTTTTACCCTTTATAATTAAATTGCCGTGTGTAAACCACTTATCCGACTTCAGGGCTCCAGTTCAGGGGCCTATGAGTTGATATAAAAATTGGGAAAATTTTCAATAAGAGCTTAATATGTACCCTGATTATATACTAAACTAAATGGTGAGGAAAAATCCCAGTGAGTGGGTAATTGACTGTCTTGCCCCTAGGGTTAATCGTAATCTGTTAAGTCAACCTGTTTCGGTTCAAGGGGTTCACGACCCCGTCGCATGCCAGGAAAATTACACAGAGTCCATGAAGTCTATTAGTACCCTTGAGTTTAATTTTGGGCCCATTGGATGTCAATAAGGCCTTAAACCAAATGATAGAAATACCCCTTTGAGTGGACCCACCCACATTCGTGTGAATGGAAGCGCATATGAATTTGAGAGTGGAGCCTCCTGAGAGGATTATAACTTAAAATAAATAAATGGGCAGTGAGATGACCAAATGACCTAAGGGAGGGTGGTGTACCCCAAGTGGTAAAATTACCCTAATGCCCTTAGGGGGTAGTATATTCTGTTTTTGCTGAAACAGATAACCTAGCAACCAAGTGTTAGGGTGCCCTAGAATGACATTAAATGACTTCAAAAGGAATGAATATGACCAGTAAAAGACACAAAGACCTTGACATGTCGCAATGTCATGGGAAACAAGGTGAAGAACCATAATTCTCAAGGTTTGATGCAGTGTATTACATATGTCTGTAACCGGGTATATCGATCGATTAAAGTGTTATATGTAACTCATGTGATACGTTAGAGTTATCTACACTATTGGGCTTGAATTCGCTGAGCCCTAGCCCTGCAAATGAGTGCAATGAGCCTCCGTTGTTATATCTGCACTTGTATGTTTGCATGTTATTTATGTTGCTTAATCTACTGCATGCTTTTGTTATTGATGCGTTAAGTTACATCAGTAATGTATGGTTAATAATGATTAATCAAGAGATATTGGTTATTGTTTTGTGGGGAGAACACCTAATCAAGATAATGACTAAAATACCCTCTTTAGGGTAGGAACACGTTCATGGAGTGAACAGGGCCCTAACATAGAATTTTACCTTCGTTAATGAACCGATGATGGTTATGGGATGTTCTTTGAGTCATAGCTCAGTGGATAAGCTATTTTTGGGCCGATTCACAAGGTGAAGAGAACCCAAATGGTTGAGTGGATACTTGACTGGATGGAAATAATCTAGTCTAAGTTCAGATGTTTGGGGGAGTCAATGGTCATAAAGACTTGAAGCTTCTATGGATTCTTTAGTAATGTCTTATAAGACATTTTTTCCCAGAGTTTGGATGTTGGAGATTGCAATATGCTTCTTTATCGCCACGACAGTTTGGGCATTGACCAGAAGGTCTTTACAGCAGGTCTTCCCAAGACTATTTAGTACGTAC
Source organism: Saururus chinensis (assembly GCA_035235625.1). Classification (NCBI taxonomy): domain Eukaryota; kingdom Viridiplantae; phylum Streptophyta; class Magnoliopsida; order Piperales; family Saururaceae; genus Saururus; species Saururus chinensis. The sequence goes on along the minus strand of CP141149.1, from coordinate 17,889,761 downwards.
GAAAAACGGAGTTGTATGAGCATTATGGTAGGTTTGTGCTTCTCGCCAATCTGTGTCCATGAGCACAATTGAGATCCTCTTCTCCTGATTTGTGGCAGGCTATTGAGAGCCCTGGGGATTTGGGTCAAACTGCTGTTAAACAGTCTACTCTAAGGTTGGAGTCATTTATTTGGAGATTTCTTGAGGGGCGAGTTATCTCCGAGTTACAGATTTGATAATATTAATTATCAAACAAGGGATGCGAGATGATTAATAACATTGTTTGTATTGCTTGTTAATTAGACAAGTGGAACAGTTAAAGGACTTACTAAAATGTAGGTTGAAAATATCTAAGCATTGCATGTGCGATGCTATGCTTCTTAGGATAGAGTAGTTTCTTAGCAGAACTACGTCTGAATCCGATCTTATTGGAAACATTGAGGATGTTGTTTGATGAGTATGTAGGCAACTAACATCGGGTGATGTTGGCCCGATCCAAAAAATATTAATTAAACCTTTTGTTCTTTGGAAGCTCTTCTCCTGAAGGCAGAGAGGTTCCATTATTGTTGTTTGGTTTGGCTGGTTGCAGATTTTTCAAGAGACGACAAGTGAGACCAAGACAGGCGAGCACAAGCTGAAGTTTCAGTGTTTCAGCAACTCCGGTACGTAAGTGTACCTTTAGCGCGAGAGTCAACTTGTTATTTATTTTCAGACGGGTGATGGACTTGTACTTAGATGGATGAGCTGTTCTTTAAGCATTTTTAGACGTTAAATAATATCATATGATTTAATATTCTGATTTGTGAACCCCAGTTATCATGACCTGGATATTTAATCGAATAGTTTGTTTTAAATTTAAGAAAGAAAGAAAAAATCTCGCTACTTACTGTTCATACTATTTAAAAATCTGGGTCATGACAGTGTGACTCCATGAGTCTGCCATTTCCGACCAAGATTGAGGGTGTCCAACCACTACTGGTCCCTTTCGTCTTTAATTGGCGCCATTCGGCCCACTATCTCACCAACTCCCGCCGCACGTGACTTGATTTTTGGGTACCAGCTCAGCACCGTAAATTCACCAATTCATAGATAAATTTGAAAAATTATCCGATATTTTCTCCATCTTAAATTAATAATTTTATTGAGTAAAAATATTTATTTTATATTAATAATTTTATTGTGTTAAATTTAAGTAGTTAAGTACTTAAAAAAGAGTATTTTAAGCTTATTTTTCCTTCTCTTCGATGTAGGTTTTACCATTTAACAAAAATCACAATTTTTTCAAATGTAGCTATTAATATAAGACAAAAGGAGTAATTTTTTCTTTAAAAAAAAATAGTAAACGTGTGATGCAAGAGATTTGTTTAGAATAATTAAAAAACATAGATATTAAATGCTAAATAAATAAAGTAAGGTAGAACATTAATTGCTCTAGTGACGTAGTATATATATTTTCCATAATTTAAGAAGCGCCTTAAGCAAGTCAACTTCAGACCACAAATGCATCACGGAATTTTTGTCTAAAAGCAATAAGAAGAGGAACGAAAAATGTCTAGGAGATATTGCATGACAAAACATGCCCAATTAAAACCATCGAAAGATTTTCCTTTTGTTGTCATAAAAGCATCCACACACACATGTAAATATTTAAAAAAAATTCTAATTGCGAAGGATGAAATGAGGCCCCTACAGCGAGCCTGAAGTCAAAGCAAGAGAGGGAGAAGAGAAGTGAGGGCAACGGGGAAAACAAGGTCGCATGCAGGGACGCAGAGGAGGAAGAGATTGGCTATCAACCGAAGCCGTTGCTAATTAGCCTGCCTAACTGGCATCAACAAGATTAAACAAAGATGATGGAGGACAAGTAGAGATTAGTTGGGGGTACGAGAAAATTAATAAAGCTTATAAATTCTAAGCATAATCTTTTTAAACAGGTTTTTAATTTATGCAACGGGTCCAACCTTGAACACTAATAGGATGAGAAGTCTCTCCCCTCCTCTTTCAGCCACCTTACCCCTATTAACACAATTGCTAGATACCTACCATTTGTGTATACATAAGGTAGGCTGGCTAAAAGAGGGGGTGACAGATTCCTCAACCATATCCTTACTTGTTCTTGCTCCCTGAATAAAGCTTAACATACTCCTGAGAAGGGGCAATTCCGATAACAATATGCAACAAATCAATTCTCTCTCTGATCAGTAACAAGAAGAAAACACAATACAGTGATTGAACTTACGGCAACACGCAAACAACCTTCTTGTGTTCATCAAGTCATAACAAGAAGGTGAAATTCTCTCCCATGAACGGGGAATGTAAATATATACCGACATCTCTTCCCATATAAAAAGTTCCCTTACGTTTAGTACTTGCAAATTTTACTCCTTGTCGTCTTAGGAACTTGAGCCGGATTGATGGCTGGGTCTGGGTTTTTACGGTTAACGGACATAAATAAGTTCAATCGGATAAGCGAGGATTTAACCAGTAAATGACTTGACCTAGAAAGCTTACTGGGTTTGGTCAAATTGGGTTTCACCGGCCGAGTCAAGTTGGTTTTTAAAACATTTGGTTTCCATTTCCATTCATTGTGCCCAACCTTTTTTCTACTTCAAGTTACCCCCTTGGCCTAGGTTTTTAAAACTGGATTAATGCTGCCTTGTGGGAATTAGGGGTTATTAGTGTGTTGAATTTTTTAGAAATAGAAAGTAAAGTTTTTCAACAATTTACCACCGAATCAAAATTACGTTTGGTCATAGAAGTTTTTAGAATAAAATCAGATGTCACGTTAAACTTATTTTTAAACTTTAAACTAATATACTTTCTCTCCCGAACTTAAATATACATATTTTTAGTATTATTGCGTTCATAAATTCGAGCCCTATCAAACAAGATCTCACAAGGGTAAGTAATTTTGAACAAAAATAATGGAGTATGTAATTTCGAAATGAGGACCGGAAGCCATAATAGATAGAATCATCTCACAAGGTAATTTAGTAATTTCTGCCAATTTTGACTTAAAAATGGTTTAGAATCAACTCACCTTCTACATAAACATAATTTCAATCGAGGTTCAAATTGATATGAGAGATAATCGTTAAAAATAATGAAGTACGTAATTTCAAAACGGGGACTGGCTGGAATCGACAGAATCACCTCATGAGGTAATTTAGTAATTTCTGCCAATTCTAACTCAAAATAGTTTGGAATCAACTTATATTCTATACATAAATATGATTTCAATAATTCAAACCAAAATTAAGACAATTCCACATCTAAACAGCCCTACAATATAGGAAGGGGGAGGGAGAATTTCGATAGCATCTTTAATGATGGTAGTCATAGCACACTTGCTGCTTATTCATTGGCTCTTATAATGGTCCAAGCGTTGATGAATTCTTTCAATTTTTATGGTCGCTTTCAATTTCTATTTGCTATTATACAAAACCAAAAAAAAGAATAACAAACAGTTTAAGCCAACATCCCAAGACAACAAATTAACCCAGACTTTCTTTCACATAAAAGCTTCTTATCTAGCTTAGCACCTTAAATTCCCCTCTCATCACGGGGACAAACTAGGGAAATTAACCAATATTATCTTCTTCATTGTTTTTAATATGATCATTTCCCCCTTATTTATTCCGGTCTTTTTCTCAATGAAAGAAAAAGAAAATTACCCAATATTTCATCTTTTGTTTTTTTGCTAGGAACATTTTCCCATTCTTTATTTATAACCTTTTTCTCAACTAAAAACGCTAAGCTTACATTGTGTTTTTTATGAAATAACCTACAAGTTGTTTATCAAATGCTAAGAGCATTTCCAACACGGAGTGCCATTTCCAAATAACATCTTGTGTGGACAAAATAGTGCCCCAAACAGTCAAACTCGAGCCGGAAATGACACCGTAAGTAGGAATGCCAACTTTTTTTCTCTTTTTTTAATCATCTTTTTACTTCTCTTTTTACCTCTTTTATATACATAATAATAAAATAATTATTTAACATCTATGGTTGGAGTTTATATATTATCAAATTGACACAAGTAAATAGAGATGCTAAATTGAGCTGCTTGAGCATCTCTAATAACTTAATTCAACATCTTCTTTTAGAGATGTTCTAAGTTATTTAAAACCTCCTTTGTTTAAGGGAATAGGGATGCTACTCGGGTCGAGTATATAATAAAACTCGACATGACCTTAATGGGTTAGGTTTGATTTTTAAAACTCAACCTGAATAGCTATTTGGGTAAGGGTTTGGGTGATCCAACCTGAACCAGCCCGAATAAAGTTATAAATATAAATTATTTATTTATATATATATTTTTTAATAATATTTTTTTAAAATAAATTTTTTTTTTAATTCTAAACAGACCAGATTTGGGTTGGGAATTTTAGGTTAGGTTAAGTTCGGTTACTGTTTCTAAAATGTATTGAATTGAAGTTTGGCAAAACCCGACCCGAGGCATCACTTTGAGGGAGAGGTCTCACGTTCTAGTCGAGCTTGTGGTATGTTTGGGGGCAAGGAGTCTTTGACGTGTACAAAAAAAATGTTCGGCTACTTAAAAATTGATGCATGCCGTTGTAGCATAAAAGCCTCTGCTCATTTTAGTACATTGATCTCTCTTTTGTTCCTTTTACATGCAGGCTTTTGCACTATCATCCCCTCCTTTTTTCAGGGGTACAAAGGCTTTTGAACTATTATTCAGCTAAGTGCTAGTGGTTCGTCCTTTGTCCCCTTCAATTTGATGTTACTACAAAGTAGAAGTACAGCTGGAAAGTGGAAACTCATGCATAGATAAAGCATTCACTGTTCAAGACTAAGGTTGTCTTTAATGTATTGCTTCTCCATTGTCTTCTTTTTACTCTCTCCCTCCATCACACATCTGTTCATTTTGAAAAATTAAACAAACCTATTAATATAAGACACAGAGAGTATTATCTTACACTTTAAAGCATTGTAAAAGACTACTACTGCTTGTAGATATGTTTTTGTCCACCAAGCACTAGAGGAGAGCCAGATATTCTATTTTCAGGCTCCAAAGGATACCACTTTTTGGAGGAAGCCTTATAAATTTCGTTTATCACTGCAAAATTTGCTCCTTAGTACTACTAAGGATGGAAACCATTTCACATGCTCATGTGTGGAGGCATACATGTATCTAAATAAGACTAAATTCTGTTGGTCGTCCCCTCCACATCCATCTTTCATTTAATGCTTTGTGGCATGGCTAAGCAATTGTAGCTTGGGGAGGTCGCCGAGGAAATGAACTCTTAAAACCTTCCATTTCTTTCCAACATCTTGATCTTTTTGTAAGTTAGTGCCTAAAATTCCATATAGGAAAAAATAAATAAACCCATATATTTCAACGACGTCAAACTTCACTCGTAATGAAAAGTAAGAACACTAACTTTCCCAACTCCACCAATTAACAGTGTTTGTACGAAAGTAACTTCATTGCCAATAAAACTTAACGTCAATTTAATGCCACTTACAAAATGCGGAGTATATATTATCTCCATCTTATTTAGGTTAAAAAACTCAAATGAACTAGCTAGCTTTAGCTCATTTTCTATTCCTAATCTAGATTATTGAAGTAAGGAGGAGGAAATATTGACTCTTGCTCTCCCATGCAAGCGCTCTTAAGAGATCATGATTGGAACATGGGACACTCATTGGGTCCTCCATCAACATTCGCAATTAAGACGCCTTACATGTTGCACGTTGTATCTCAGCTATTAGGCATGGGACTAAATTTTTTTTATGCAATGAGTACGCAAATTCGACTAATAAATACTGATTTGTATCATTTTCCTTTCTTTAATTACATGGGGAATTTTTCTTCATGTTTTAGTTATAGCTTTAATCGCATGCATATATATATATGACCTAGAAGTGATAATGAGCTTCGAAGTTGAGGTTTTGAGTTTTCTTGTTCTAAGCTTAGGCTGAGTGGAGCATGCTTGATTTTAGCAGTGAGCGACTGGAGTCGACTAATAGCGATTTTTTTTTGGTGAGAATGACTATAGTTAGTTTAGCTATAAAAAAGTCGTGTTAATTAGGAGTTTTTGTTATTATTCTGTCACATATATAACATTAAATTATTGGTTTAAGATTTTTTCATATTTGGGAGATGTCAAGAATAGATTTCACTAATTTTATACATATATTTAAATTCGAAGGGGGTTAGTATGCCCTTGACGCATGTAGTTATGTGTGTGCCTGGTCTATTCTATTATTAAAGTGAGGAGGGTGCGGAAATTTTTGTCCATGTTATGCTTATATTGACTTTTAAAAAAAAACTCTTAATTGATTAATAATTCAATAAACTTAAATTTTTTTGTCATGCCCATATTGCTCTTTCAAAGAAACTCTTAATTAATTAAGAATTTAAGAGATTTAAAATATTTTTTACCATGCTATGCCCATATTGCCTTTTCGAAAAAACTCTTAATTAATTAAGAATTTAAAATAATTAAAATATTTTTTGTCATGCTATGCCCATTTTACCCTTTTAAAGAAATTCTTAATTAATTAAAAATTCAAGAGACTTAAAATATTTTTTATCATGCTATACCCACATTGCCTTTTTAAATAAACTCTTAATTAGTTAAAAATTTAAGAGACTTAAAATATTATAATGATTTGTATGCCTATATTACTTTTTCAAATAAACTCTTAATTAATTTAGAACTTAAAATATTATTTACTATGTTATGCCTAATTGTCATTTCAAAGAAACTCTTAATTAATTAAGAATTCAAGAGACTTAAAATAGTTTTTATCATGTTATGCCTATATTGCTTTTTCAAAGAAACTCTTAATTAATTAAAAATTTAAGAAACTTAAAATATTATAATGATTCATATGCCTATATTACTCTTTTAAATAAACTCTTAATTAATTTAGAAAAAATATAATATTGTTAAAGAGAGAAAGGGGAGTAGATTTTTGCCATGCTATGCCCATATTACCCTTTCAAATTAAGAATTCGACAGACTTAAAATATTTTGATGATTTCTATGCCTATATTACCCTTTCAAATAAACTCTTAATTAGTTTAGAGAATTGAAGAGACCTAAAATATTACAATGATTTCTATATCTATATTGCCCTTTTTTATATTATTATTAAAAGAAAAAAGGAGGGGATTTTTGTCATGCTATACCTATATTACCCTTTCAAATAAACTATTAATTTATTTAGAATATAAGAGACGTAATATATTACCATGATTTCTAGGCATATATTGCCATTTCAAAGAAACTCTTAATTAATTTTAAATAAGATTTTGCCTATATTACTCTTTCAAAAAAATCTTAATTAATTTTCTATATTGTCATTTCAAAGAAACTCTGAATTAATTTAGAATTGAAGAGACCTAAAATATCACAATAATTTTTATGACTATATATATTACCATTTCAAAGAAACTCTAAATTAATTTAGAAGGATATTTTTGCCACACTATGCCTATATTGTTCTTCCAAATAAATTCTTCATTAATTTAGAATTCAAAAGATGTAAAATATTACAATGATTTATATGCGTATATTACATTTCGAAGAAACTCTTCATTAATTTAGAATTCAAGAGACCTAAAATATTACAATGATTTATATGCCTATATTGTCATTTCGAAAAAACTCTTAATTAATTTAGAATTCAAGGGACTTAAAATGTTACAATTATTTCTCCAATTAGTATAACCTTGTTGCCACATAAAAAATATGAATTACACAATCCTAATTAGATTAGATATTAAAGTGAGAAGGAGGGCATATATATATGTAACGACCATGATTTTTCGATATAATTTTCTGCCTCTAATAAAACTATTTTATGAGTTTTTAATGGTTTTAAATTATTTAGAAGTAGACATTTGGAGGTTTTTATATGGGTGTGTTAGAGCTCGAAGAGACGAGTGTATCGAGCCTAAGAACGCCTAAATCGGACACCGGGGTCAAAAGTGAGGCCGCGGGAAGTATGTCACATGGGCGGGACCCACATGAAAAGTGCAGGATAACCTACTCATGTGTGGTCTTGTTTCAAAGGGCTCATCGACATGAGTACATCGGTAACAAGGATGTACGATTCCAACAAGTTATCGCGTTTTGATGTTAGGATATTATTATAATAAAATAATATCATTCAAGATAAGATCAACAATATAGAGCATAAGACTGACGATGAAGATGATAGGATTGACGATGCAACGGATAAGATCGGTTACGTTCGGATAGGATTGACATGTGTCAATCTTATATGCCATGTGTCAGCTTCACGTCTATCCACTTTTTCTATCAATAGCGTCTAGAGCATTTAATTTTCGAGTTCTTCTTCTTCTCCCACGTTTCTTCATTTTCTCTTACGTTCTTCAAACTTCATTTCTTCGTTTTTTACTCATTTTAAGTCCGATTTGAGTCATTCTTGAGGTGTTCTTACCTAAATCGAGCATGTCGGACATCATGGTGGGATTATTTTTCTGGTTAGAGACCTCCAGAACCCCAAAAGTGGACGTTCAATTTCGTGGTGTCCGGTGTATCGGCTTTGAACTTGCACGAAGAGCAAGGTAGCAGCTTTTATCCTTTCTTAAGGCATGATTATGAACTTTGGTTGTATTTTTAATGTAATAATTATATGACTCTTGCATGTTATGTGTTAGAGATTACATTTAAGTTGTGCTTTATGATTTCTAAACATATATTCGATTTGTCGAATGATTAATGGTTGAGATAGAATATGAATTATATACCATATGTTTATAATTTTATTATGTATATTCGATTAGTTGAATGATTAGCCGCTGAAAGTGGATATGTTTTATATAGTACATGCTTTTGATTGCCTCATATATGATTTCGTTGGAAACGAATATGTTGTATGTATTGCATGCTTTACGATTGCCTCATATATGATAGTTTGATCGAATGTTTATGAGTGGAATTTGATATAAATTATACAGGTTGGAGTGTGTGAGATAGAGACAAACTAGCTTCACCACTATTTTCATTGCGAATGAATGCAGTATGTTTGAAAGTCGATTTTAGAGGGGTCATCCTTATTGAAAGGAGGATTCTCAAGATTATTTTTGAAAAGACATAAAAATATGGTGATCGAGTCACTAAAGCGGGACAAATAGGGGTAACTGTCTTATTAGAATGAGCGACCAACCTTGCCTTTGTAGTCGTTGATAGTGACGCTCCCATGGCTTGTAGAGGCGAAGCTAGCATTTTTAAACGGGTAAACATTGGGATAGAATGTTTTAAAAGAAAACAACATTTTTTGGAGTCTTGGAACTCTAGAAGATTTTAATGATGAGTCTGGGACTCAGGATTATGAGTCTAGGACATAAGTATATGAGTATGGGACTCAAGATTATGAGTCTGGGACTTAAAAGTATTTTGGTTGTCTGGAGCTATTGTTGGGCTCCTCGATAGAGCTCTGTTGACTTGATGAGGGCACAATTTTAATCCGGTTCAAAATCAAATGAACATTACTTATTTTAGCTTGGTGAGCCCCTAATGAAGGGCAAAACCCCTAATTAGGCATGCTAGGGCAGAGAATATCATGGGAAGACTCTCTGCTCTCTATATCCCGGTGCCCCATGAGCAAAGGTAGCTCTTCTATCCACAAGCACAAAATAATTTGAGATTGATATGTGGATGAGTAAGAGGCCGCTGCTTTGTACCCGTAACAAATTCCTATTAATAATATATGTCTGGGACATTAGTAGTAAGCCGTGAGAGCTTACAAACCCTATAAACATATTTGATACATAGGAAGAAGCATTAGGGGTAGTTTTGAGTGAAAGACACACCTTGTTTTATGAAAAATATTATATATGATATATGTTGTGAAACTGCCATGTGTTTGATTCATGCTTGATAATATAAACTCCCCTACTGAGTATTTTAAAATACTCACCACCCCCCAGACTTTGCAAGACTCGATGAAACTTAGTGTGCGGGTAGAAGGGCCTACTCCGAGTTTTATCAATGTAATTTCGAGGATTTCAACCGCACCGAAACGAGTAAGAACTCTCTTTATTATTTTTCTCTTGTGTCTTTGTACATGGACCGTGATTCTAGGGGATATTATTATTTTATTATCGCATATAACGAGTTGGCTCTAGTCGCGGGCCCGGGTTAACTCTGATATCTTTATGAAAAGAATTTTATATGCTTCCAAAATCCCGGGGCGCGACTATATATATATATATATATATATATATATATATATATATATATATATATATATATGAGCCCGGGCTCACATGCGCCGGTGTGCGCCCGGGCTCATTGTACTCACGGGTTTAAATGCCCCATGAGTTTGATGGGCAGTTGGATGTAAATCCGATGGCCGAATGAGCCCGGGCACATGCCAGTGCGCGTGAGCCCGGACTCATAAAAACGGGACTTATATATACATACATACATACATACATACTATTATTTAGTAAGAAGGGGGGGAAGATTTTTTGTATGTTATGCCTATATTGCCCTTTCAAAGAAACTCTTAATTAATTTAGATCAATTCAAGATACCTAATATATTACAATAATTTCTTCAATAAGTATAACCTTGTTGTTACATAAAAATTATTAATTTCATAATCATAATTGGTTTAGAACTTATTAAAGTGAGAAGGAAGATAAATATTTTTGGCATAGATATCCTAAATTACCCATAATCTATATACTATTATTAAAGTAAAAAGAGAGCTGAGATTTTTGTCATAAGAGTAGTGAATTATACCCCCAATACACCAAAAATATTATTTATGATCTTTTATTTGTAAAACAGGTATGATAATTAAACTTGAAGTTGAATTGCATATGGTAATATAAGACTCTAAATTTATGGAGTATAACACCTGCATGATGCACGTACATTTCTACTAGTTACCTTAAATATGTGGTGTGGTTCATATTATTTTTTCTTTTAAATTTACATTCATAAGATTAAATAATATATTATATTTCCTTCATCTTATATTGATTGTCTTAATTTTAAATTACTTTAGTATATTTTAGTTTTCTAATTAGGATAATTATTATAAGGAGACTCATTTATATCTGTTCGGTGCACCTGGGAGGTGAATGAATCGAGCACATCAGACCCAGTGGATTGAGATTCGATGAGAGGCATCAAATTGGAGGATATAATAGATTTAATACCCAACTGACCCTAATTTGACGTGCACATTGTGTTGGTGCACATGCCTTCAGGTGTACCAAGCGCATGTTAACTATTTCATAATATAAGAAAAAGGGAGTACATGATACTCCTCCCTCCATCCCATAATTTAAAAAGAACAATTGATATATACACTCTCCGTCCTATATTAATAGCTCCATTTTGAAAAATTAAATGGAACTATTAATATAGGATGGAGAGTGTATACATCAATTGATCTTTTTAAATTAAAATAACAATAAAAAGAAGCATTAATAATAATAATAATATTTAAAAAAATAATATTATTAAAATGATAATAATATATTATTTTAAAATTAATCTTTTTTATTATTAAAATAATATTATTATTATTTTGAAAAATAATATTGATACTTCTACTAGTTTAAGATGTTAATATAAAAGAATGAAAACACAATTATATAAAAATATATGAATGAGAAATTTTGGTTTCACTCTATTTATTGCCTTAAAAATGTTTCAATTAAGTAGATCCCTAAATTTGTTAGCCTTTTATTTCATTTTGCTACAAATCACTTCTCTTCATTGAGATTCACCACCTTAGTCTCTTTTTTGTTGTAATTATTCAACTTTATGAGGAGATTTTTTTTATCTTAGTCTCATTTTTCTATTTTTTTTAATTTGTTTATGACAACTAACAATTTCATCTATTCCCTCATTTTTTGTTCTTCTCTCGTTCAATTTAATGCGCAATTTCAGTTCCTACCCATAGGAGCTAGGGTATGTATAAGTAATTTTATTTTAATGACGGAGAAAAAGAAAATAGAAAAATGTAAGTACTACTATTTTAAAAAGGTGATATCAAATAAAAAGACCATACTAAAGAGAGTCGTGTAAACCTACTTACTAGTAAAGTAATGATTTGAGTGTTTAGAGTATCTCCAACCATAAACGCCAAATCCACTTTGGCGTATGCAACGACTGGAATTGACTGTCTACATAAGACAATCAACTCCAACCTCGGATTCCATTTCATATATTAATACCACATTCCAAATGAGAGGCTTTTATTCCATGTGAATATGCCTCTATTTAAGGGTTGCTTTCTCATACACTCCCCCTATCTTATATTAATAGCTCTATTTAAAAAAAAATTAAAATTTTAATTAAATAATAAAACCCAAAAAAATAAACTTATCACTTTTTTTAAGTACCTAATTATTATTTTCACTAAATAAAGTTATTAATTTAAGAGTTTACTTATTTTAAATTACCATATAAGCAAATAACAATAACATTTTTGCAGTTTGTACATCTCCAACCGTGCTCAATTTAATATCTAGTGTTAAGATTTTCTTATAATAGTCAATCAATGATGCAGTTAAGAACATACGGTTATTATTTTATTTTATTTTTTTGATATAACGCACGGGCGTTCTGGTATAACAACCCACGTGCCAAAACCTGTACATTGATAGGTGCACCTTTAATTATCTGTGATGAACGGCCGAGATTGCTTCACCGGCCCTGTGCGGTGAAAATCTCCTTTCCACCAGGCACCATAGTCGGCAAAAAGTACTTTCACGACATTTTTTACGAATTTCGCGCCACTTTTGTCGCGTAGACGGCCTCTTTACTGTTCCACGTCATCTCCACCAGCGCATCAACTGACCTTATGTGCCACGTGTAATCCAACGTGGCAGAGGCCCCCTACCCATTTGGCCGCTATAAATATCTCCATTAACCCGCACCGGCATGGGACACTCTCGAGTCTCGATGGAGGAAGAGGAAAAGTACGGCCAAAACTTGCCCGGAAAAGTGGCCGGAGGCGGGAGCCAGGGCTGGATGACGGTGGTCCAAGATGAGTACGATGAGGACGACGTAGGAGTCGGGACTGAGATCGAGGGGGAGGCGGTGAAAGAGCTAATGAGGAAGCTGGAGGAAGAGATAAGCAACCCGGAGTGTGGTGGCGGCGCTGCCACCAGCTGGGCCTGCCCCTTTGTCACCATCAACGGCAACGAGGAGAGCTGCGGGCCATCCATCTCCGACTCCTCTTCCACGGTCATGGCCAGCTTCGACATCACCACCGGCTGGCAGGGCCTCGCCCCTGGGGGCGGTGTAGTGGAGTGCATGCCGGTGGAGGCGGGCATCAATGAGAGCTGGCTGGTGCAGGCGGAGGGCATATTCTGGCCGGCTGGCGACGGTGGCTCGATTAACCTTGGCCTAGGCTTTTCCGGGGAGAGGGGCGGTGGGGAGAGCGATGACGAGTGGCTGGAACGTGTGCTCAACAGTGCTGGGGAGTTCGAGCCCTTCGAGTAGGCAGTGGGCCTGACCGGGTGGGTGGAGTTTTAGAGCAGGGTTTTGTACTTAGAATGAAATGGGAATGTAGAAGACAAACAAAAATGTACAGGGACAGACCTTCTCATTTTTTTGGGCTATACTGTATCTTGATGAACAGAGATTATACAGAGAAAGAACATACAAATACCATTTTTAATGTTTTGTTTATGCTCTCTTTCCTTTGTCCAAAGTAGGATGGAAGAAGATGATCAATATGTCCAGAAACTGAGCTTTGTGGGGAGATCAATGGATGAGTAAACCACTCGTACGCCATTGTAGATGAGGTTCAATCTGTTGCGGTTTGCGAAATGGCACCAGTACTTACTTACTGCTGTAATTAGCTGTACAGAGCAATAGCAGCATTTTCCCACTGGACGAGAATCTGGGGTAAATGGGCCATTTTGGGAAGGAGAGGAGCTGGCATATCAGGTGGCTTAAGCCACAAGGAGGGCAGCAGTGGCGGGCGTATGATCCAAGTGGTGGTGGGTGGACGATGCTTATTTAGGCAAGAGAGTTGCTGGATGAGCCTGAAAACCATTAAAGAGGAAGAGTGATTACTGATATATAGTTCAAAGACTGGAGTGTTAAAAGAGGGAGATGGGCAATAAATGGGGGAAGGGATGGAAGCTGGGTCATCGGTGGTAGAGTGGATATGGTCAAGCCTGGTAGGAAGGAGGTCCAGCCTCCAGTTGGTGGTGGTACGGAGAATGGACAGAAATAATCCCCTTCTGGTGCTGCACTGCGCTGTGTGCAGCAGCTGCAGGAGGAGCAGCAGCAGACTGCGATATACTTGCTCTTTTTGGAGAGGGATGGAGGGGGGCAAGGAATCCCTGACAAAGGATCTTCTTTATGGCTGGTCCTTCCTGCACGACCCCTGCCCCTGGTGCCGGTGCTACGTACGTACGCTCGCTGATCCTCTTGGATTCTTGGCGTGCATGTGCCCTCGCCGCATGTTGTGTTGTGCCTTGCTTTAACTCACACTTTGGGCGAGCCGGGTGTTCCACACCCCCCGTCCGGGCGACTCAGCCAGGGTGACGCCCTATCGATCTATTGGGGCATGGGTTGGGGACCTGGGGTAGAGTTACCCACATCTATACCATCTTAAATGTTTATCCACATCCTATTTATTATCTATTTTCTTATTTATTATCCATATCTTACTCATTATCTATCATACAAATAAGTTGGTAATGAGCAATTAACAAAAAATAAAGAAAGGGACTAATTTGCCCTGGGATGCCCTTGAATATTCAACCTGACGCCTGCACATAATTGAATATCAATTCACTTAAGAGGAAAACGGGAATACCTTGTCAAATTATGTGTAGTTCTCTTATAACATTTAGCAATAGTTTATAGAGTATTTGATATAGTGTCATAAGCCCTCAATCTTTAACCACTTGGTGACATATTTCCCTAGGCAAAATCAACGCATGAAGCGAGGAAAGATGATCCAAGAGGAGAGTGCAGATAACCCTCCTTCAGTGCTTGTGCATGGCCAAGAGAGGAGACAATGAGAAGGATAGAGGGGGTGCATGGGAGACAGATGGGGAAGGGGAGAGCTTGGCTCTTGGCTCAAATAGGGTTCCTCCCCCTTCTTAACCTTATATACTACTTCCTCTCAAGTGAGCTTTGAAATATGGGACTACATCTCTCATGGATTCTCTAGAGGGTCTAATATAACGGATATGGGCTTAGTTGCATCGAGCCCACGGAGGCCTAAGCCCCTACACACGATAGGGTTGACCCCTTACTAACCATGGGTCCAACTAAAAACACATTTTTAAGGTCGGTCCCCACAAGGTAAATATGTACACCCTAGTCACATGTCTAGTGTGCATGTGTATAAAATGTGGGTTTCAAAGGAATACATGTTAAGATGGTCTATATGGGGTCGGTATGATCACCCATGCTATTTTTTGCCCTGAGGCTTGTACTGGCTCACCTTAACCAGAAATATGGAGGACCATGTGGGCCCGATCCCATACACATAGTCTAACACCCCCATTATGGATGAAGGGCTCATATGGTTCACTAACGACTAGCCTTAGTCTTGTCGAAGACAAATACTATGAGTATGTTGTATTAATAGATCCGTTGTTAAGGCTTTAGTAAATGGATCTGCTAACATCTTAGTAGTACGAACATGATAATCACTTTTCCACTCTATAGCATCTTAAAAATATAATAGTAATGCACCTCAATGTATTTACCTCTGAAACTAATATCCCTATTTTTAAGTGTCAATATTGTTGCCAAATTATTGCAATAAATCTAGACATGAGCATAAGTCCATTTTTCTCGTCCCAACCTTGCTAGAAACTCCTTTATCCAAACTGCCTATAAAGCTGCTACACTGCATGCATAAAACTCAGCTTGCATCATAAACTTAGAAACACTCTTTTACTTCTTGTTTGCCCATGAAAGAGCCTCGTCTCCAAACATGAAGACAAATCCGGTAGTAGATTTTCAGTTATCTAGATCTCCTACATAGTCCTAATCATTATATCCAGCTAATGATAGACTTTTTACATGATATGTGAGTTTTAATTTTTTTAGACCCTAAAAGGTATCTAAATACCTATTTCACTGCATGCCACTATTGAATTACAATCTGATTGGTTTCGGCTCAATAAGCCTACCACAAAACTCAAATCAAATCTTATACAAGTTATGACATACATCAAGCTGCCAATAACTTGAGCATATGACATTGACCCCATCTGAAGTTTGTCTTCCTCTGTTTGAGGAGTCATACTTTTAGACAACACCATAGCCTTATACATATAGGATTCAATGAACTTCCATCTAATTATGACATTGGACCATTTAAGAATGCTCTTTATGTATAATTCACAAGATATACTTAGCTTTCTAGACTTTATATCCTTGTCAATTTTCATCCCTAAGATTTTAGAAGCCTCACCCATGTCTTTCATTTTCAACTAAGTTTTAAGCCATTCATTTAAACCAACTATCATACTTAAGTCATTCCCCATTAAGAGTATGTTATATACATAAAGTGACAACATTCTCATACCAAAATGTATAAATACAATGATTACGTTCATTGACTATGAACCCAAATACACTAATCACTTTGTGAAAAATGCAGTACAATTGCCTACGAGATTGTTTAAGGCTATACAATAACTTTACCAACTTGCACACCTTGTGTTCCTCTCCAGGGAACAACAAAACCATCAAGTTGTTCCATTTAAATCTCCTCATCTAAATCTCTATTTAGGAAGACAATCTTTATATCCATTTGATGTAACTCTAAATCAAAGTAAACAACAATAGCTAACAGATATATAATTGAGTCAAATCTTGACACATGTGAATATGTTTATTTAAAGTCCATCCCATATACCTGGGTAAACCCTTTGACCACTAATCTAGCTTTGTACTTATCTATTAACCTTAAACTTTTTTTTTTGAATATCTATTTGAACCCTATGGGCATTTGCCCTTTAGGTGGATCCACTATCTCTTAGATTTTATTCTTTAGGATATAATTCATTTCCATCTGAATAACCTTTTGCCATTTTTGAGCATCGAGAAGGTTTAAAGCTTTCTCAAGGATATGAGTCATCTACAGTGGGTTCATTAATGTGATGTTGTCTCTTTTTAGAATTTTATACCCTTAATTGAGATGAAAGTCTCATTTCCCTCAATGCCTTGAGTTTTATTTTTTTTTTCGTTTTGACAAGATCTAATTACTTCCTCAGTGATCAATATCTTTTATAATCTTAAACAATTCAATTCTTTTATTAGGAATTTTAAGATTTAATTATTCTTTAAAGAAATAAGAAAATCTAGACTTTATAACCCCCATTATCCTATATGTATGGTGAACCACAAATACATATCCCTTAGAGTGCTCACAATAACTAATAAAGTTATATTTAATGATTTTAGGGTCCAACTTAGACCTATGTTAGTTAGACACTTTCACATGTGCCCTAGGCCCTCATACTTTAAGATGCTCTAAGTTTGGACATCGACCCATCTATAATTCATAAGGGTCTGCTTGACAACCTTAGTAGGTGCACGATTCAAAATGTACACAATAACATCTAGAGCCTTAGCCCAAAAATTGGTTCTTAACTTTGAATGATTTAACATTGATTTTACTATGTCTATAAGTATCATATTATGACTTTTAGCCAATCAATTTTGTTGTGGGGTGTAAAGGAGAGTATATTGATGCACTATTCCCTGATTGGTATAATAATATTTAAATAAGTCAGATGTGTACTCCCCACCTCTATCAGTCATTAAGACTTTGATCTTTTACTCTAGCTAAGTTTCAACCTTAGTATTAAATTACTTGAATTTATCTAGGGCATCGGATTTTTTAGTTATTAAATATATGTACCTATATCTTGAATAATTATATATAAACATTAGGAAATAAGGGGATCTGGACATTAAGAGACCTACAAATGTCTAATGAAATACCCCTAATAATATATTTGCCCTTTAACACTTAGGAAAGATTGCCTACTTGTCTTACCCGCTACGCAATATTCTCACACACACACACGAAGGTCTTTGGATATTTTGGGCAATAACCCCGCATTGGACATCCTATGTAGATTATCTACATTAACATGACACAAGCGCATGTGGCATAATAATGCATCATCTACTAAAAGACAAGAAATATAATTAGAAGACATTATTTTATTAGAAGAAAATGAGTCACCAACATCCAAACAAAATAGTTCATCAACTAAAGTAGCAAAAAAAAAAAATTGATCCACCCTTTCCCACTATTGCTTTGCTTCCCCTGAATCTAACTTCAAATCCCTTCTTTGTAAGGACAACATGGAAATCAGATTCTTCATGATGGAGGGAGCAAATAGTACATTAGTAAGAACAAGGGTACATGGACCCCTCCTTGAAGGGAATTAGATAAGTTCCCATCGCCTCTACATCGCAATTCATGTTATTTTTCATGTAGACTTTGTTTTCTTTAGGGAGGTTGATCATCTCACCCATGGATCCTCTGATATGAGCAATATGTACTATGCAGCATAATCTAATTATCAGTTGTTTTCTTTGACATCTACCACCATGACCTTAGATACAACACAAATAATCTCTTTATTCTTGTTGTTGTTGCCTTTGTAATGTTGTTCATCCTTTTAGGGACAGTTTGCCTTGAAGCTACCCACTTGTCCACATTTGAAGCAGGCTCTCTGGGGCTTGTTATTCCCCTTGCCACTATTTTTCTTTTGAGGCTTCTTCCCCTTCTTCTTGAAAGCATTATTCTTGGATGGCTCAAGCTCATGACTAACTTTCTTTTCACCAAAGTTTTGTGTTAGGTTGGTAGTAGAAAAACTAGTAACACCTACATGGTACATCTTTTCTTGCATAAACTTAAGCTTCGCAGTCAGAGCCTCCATAGTTAACTTCCGGTCACTCATGTTGAGGTAGACAATTACACTATTATATACTAGGGAGGCTATTCATGATAGTTGACACCTAGACTCCCTCATTGATGAGGTCATCCATTGTCTCTAAGTTATCAACTATGATGGATATGACACTCAAGTGCTCATTCACATCATCTCCCTCTTTCATTTTTTAATTTTGGTACTTTGTGTAAAACATTCTCTTATGAGCCTCCATCTCCTCCCCATACCTCATAGAGACCACATCAAGCATCTCTTTGTCAGTCTTATACTTTTTAAATAGCCTTTCTACCTTAGGCTCCATAAAAGTTAGAATAGTTGAACGGGCCTTGGTGTCCTCCTCCTTCGGTTTGTCATATGCTTTCTTTTGGTCAGCTTTATAGTTCTATGGGCATTGTTCAATGACCTACTCTAACATAGGAGATAGGTATGAGAGATTCAGGATATGGTGTATCCTCCTCCTCCACACCAGATAGTTTCTTACATTAAGCTTTTCATTCTTTCCCAACTATGAAGTGACCATCTATCCAAATAAGACTACAAAACAAACAATTTACAAACAATGTAAATATAAGCGATATAGGCTAAAACTACTTACACCAAGTTGAATGTGACTCACCTAAATTACTGACTATAACTTATTGCAATGCTAATTATTGAAATAATAAGAAAGACTACATAAAAAATTGCCCCAAAATAAATATCACAATTTGCTATTTGTGATTGATAGTGTAACACCCAAGAATTTTCTAAATTCCTTATACTTGGCCACGTGGAAATAATGAGTTTGACCCTTATGTATTCTTAGTATAATAAATTCATCTATACATGGAGTTTAGATACAAACTTTATTATTATAAAGTAGACATAAAGAGTTTCGTAGAATCTCTAAGAATGTGTAAATCCAAGTCAAATGAGAAAGTTATGATAGGCATAACATTAAGGAAGTTTTGAAGTACATGTGGAAAATAGTGACTTTGACCTTTGGTCATTCTAAGTATAATAACTTATTCCATGGGATCAATTTAAGTGTAAAGCCTTAAATATAAAAACTAGATAGACATAACTTCACCTCTAAGAATGCGTAAATTGGAGTTTGGATGAAGAGTTATAATTTTTTGAAGTTGGACCTGAGGTGCAGTCATGACTTGTATACGCTTGTTAATCTAACCCTTAGTTATTCTTAACATTATAAAATTTTCTACAGGATGATTTTTGATGTAAATTTTTTGTATTTGAGATTAGACAAAAATATCTTCACAACGTTACAAAGAACGCATTAATCGGAATTTGTGTGAGGATGTTATGATCATCCAAAGTTTATAGTTGGTGCGTCAGAAGTTACTCTCGGTGAGTTCATCGATACGTTAATGACCTTGCCAATGTTTCTGGCAATTTTACAGTTTTGGCTAAAAAATACCTAGATTGACAGTTATAACTATAATTTTGTTTATTTTCCCTTATAAGTGACTTTTAAGACGTTTAGACTCCATTTCTTTTAGGAAAAAAACTTTTCAAAATGAAGAAGATAAAAGGCTCTCCAAATTAAGAGATTGAGCAAATCCAGAAGTTGTTTGCATGGTTCCTGTGTAAATTGAAAATTTGAGGTGGAAGCTGGGTTTCTGGTGCCATCAGAGGAGGCTACTTGGGCAGCGGCGGATGAAGTATATTTCTGCTGGAATTGGTTGGAATTGTGTATATGGGAGGATTTTAACACCTTCAAATAGGTTGGATTGCTAGCCTTGTAGTGCGATTTAATATAGAATATGTATGTATGATTTGAATTATAAAATCATTAGATATGAAAGCATAAAAAATAGGATTCTATGATGAATCATGATTTTATGTTGGATTACAAACCTTGATTCTGTGATTTGGTTTTGAAATAATTGTATGAGATATATTTTGATTACTTACATGATATAAAAGTGCGCAAAAGATAATTATGTGATTTTGTCATGATTATATTGAGATAATATGTTATTCTCATGTTTAATGATTAATTGATATTTGGGAATCATCATTTATCATTATGGGAAGGTTATGTGTAGGAGGATTATGATATGTGATATAAAGTGATTTTGTGAAGTTAGGACAATTTCTGTTATTTTTTCCATACCATTGGTATGCCCATCGACACATTGGTGACATTTTCTATGTAACAAAGGAGATGACAATGTTGCCCGTGCTCCACATGAAACATGTTGTCATGTACACAGAACATGCAAGATGGAGGATGGAATTAGTGGAGAAAGCTTTGTTCACCTCGATCTCGTGCTCCACACGTAATATGTTGTCATGTACACTTCCAGCTATCGCACTGAGCTCTCCAGAATTGCCTCTGTTAATAACCATGCAAAATTTTTGTTTTCTTAAATACTTCTTCCGTTTAATTTTAATATTTATATTTAAAAAAATAATATTTTTTATTAAATAGTAAAATTCACATCTAAAAGAAAGATAAATAAACTTATAACACTTATTTTTAAGTATTAAACTATTTAAATTAAATAAAATAAAGTTATTAATATGAAATAATTTTTTTTATTAAATAAAACAATTAATTTAAGACAGAGGGCATAAGGAGTTACTTGCACATAAGAAACACACAAAAAAAGCGCTTTTTCCATTGATAAAAGCATTAAACTAATATTGTCATTAATGACGAGAAAAAAACGCAAAACGGAAGCAACTTCAAAAACTTATCATCAAGAATCTTTTTCATGGTCACTAATTCAAAGACTAACTCTTTTAGAAGAAGACTATTTCCATAAAAATGAATTCAGATGAATAAAACACAGGAAGAACGAATCATAAATATAATCCTAAAATACATGCCCTTGCACAAATTATTATCCAACACATGTACACAAAACTAAATTGGCCAAATAAGAAGACAACTAATAAATCATTCAAGTTCTTAAACAAAAATAATTAAAAAAATGTCACTGTTAACAAGGCACGAGTATTATAGATCTCACCAAGTCAATGTCTAGGGTAGCCTCTTCCACCAGGCGGTCAACAACTGAATGTCCAGTTAGGAGTTCCAAAAGAAGCAGACACAAGCTGAAAAGATCTCCTCCTTTTGAGTAATTGCATGTATTTTAAAATTTTAAGCCAACATAATATGGCTGTAAATAAAAATTTAATTGTTCAAAACCGAAAAAACAGCAAGCGTACAACAACATATAGTGTTTAGAGTAACTTTAGGCTTGGTGTTGGTGGGATGGCCAGGTCCACACCTCAGGAAGTGAAGGTCCTGTTGGGTGGATGGCGTCAGCGGAATGTTGTTGGTGAGCCCAACTGGTAGAGGTGCCAAAATCCCATATTTATGTCCCTCAAATCAAAATCATATGCAAATCATATAGAAGAAAACATAGATAAGTAATAATTCACAATTCTAAGATTAAATAACAATTAATATGCAAATAAATAGGAGCAAAAACTCATTAACCTTTAGGGGCTTCACTCCTAGGAAGTGGCATTCACACGCGCAATAGATCAACATGTCATTTTATATGTAAATTAATGTAGTAAATGAGGGATATGTCAATACATTTTAGAGGAGCAATATGATCAAGAACACTACCACCCGTATAGCATGAAGGAGAAGAGACTACCACACGAAAGCTTCCTTACAACATTGAAGAGCCAATGCTTGTCCTCCTTCAACTGCACGTAACCCTAGAGGAGGGCCACACACATCCCAAAGGTGAGAGAGAGAAGGGCTGAAAGACCTTTTCTTGATCACCACGCCAATAAGCAAGGAGGAGGGGGTGGTGGCTCAACCCAAGGAAAGGGAAGCCAAGACGGAGAGAGGAGTGCCAAGGGGGAGAGGCGGCTAGTCCTACTTCACGTGAAGAGAGAGTGTGAGTTAGTGGGGAGAGAGGGGATATATATAGTCCCATTAATATGCACTTGGCGATGTACGCTGGATGCATATGTGCCGTGCAATTTGGATCATGCAGGTGGGTTTCTTGTGGTCCATGTTACTCACAAGAAAAGAGGTTTTTATCACCCACCTGCCCAGAGAGCCACTACATGACTAAATAATTTTAATTTTTGGACTGTTTTACCATTGTGTTTTTTACTCTTAATTCATATCTTACCCAGTGTTTTAAAACCCGAACCGGCCCGACCGGTTTGCTTGGGTTCAATCAGACCTGGTGAAAAATCCGGGCTAAGTCATCTAGGTTACCAGACATAGTTGATCTAACCGGGTCAATTAAGCCCGGCTAGTTGAATCGGTGACCCGGATGACTGGGCCAATCTTGGTTGTTAAAAAAATGGACGAGGGAGGGGAAGGGGGAAGTAGAGGGAGAGAGAGGGGAAGGAGAGGGAGAGGGAGAGGGAAAGGGAGGGGAAGGGGGAGAGGGTGGGTCGTCAAGGAGGAGAGGGAGGGGAAGTCATCGAGCTTGTTGCAGGAGAGGAGAGGGAGGGGCCATCGGGCATGTCGACAGAGAGGAGAGTGAGGGATCATCAGGTGTGTTACCAAAGAGGAGAGGGAGGGGAATCCTTTGGGTGTGTTACCTGAGAGGAGAGGGAGGGGAAGCCAGGGTCAGATTACTGGAGAGGAGAGGTAGAGGAAGCCGGTGCAGGATCGCTAGAGAGGAGAGGTAAGGAAAGCCAGTGCTGAAATTGTCATCACCGTCACTGCTCTAATAGCCACAAGGGGACATGGAGAGGGGAAGGAGAAGGGAGCTCAAAGTTGTCGACTTGGCAGGAGAGAGGCCGAGAAAGAAGTTGGAGAGGGGGTCGATGGACCCAAGGGGAGAGGGAGAGGGGGAGAAAGAAGGGGTGAAAGGGGAAGTCCATCACAGTCTAGGAAGACGAGGGTGGCAGTGGGCCACTCGATGGATGGTGGCTGTCGTGGGTCTCAAGGCTAGGGTAGAAGCTGGGGAGGAGTGGTGATTACTGCTGGCGAGAGGGAGTGGGGCTGTGGGGGTGAGGGAGGAAGGGGAAAGAACTGGAAGAGAAAATTGGGAGGCAGTGGTGGTTAGGGAATTAGGGTTGAAGGAAGGACAAGACATTATATAGTGATCTGATTAGCCCGGGTTGACCCCAGGTTGAACCGGCCCAACCACAAATCTAGGTTGGTGGCCGGGGTGGGTTTTAAAACATTGATTTTCCCATGTTTTATATCCTCAGGTTCTTTAATACAAGTTTGAATTCGTATATGTTTTTGAAGATATTTAAGTAAAATTATATACTTAGATTCTTTTAGATGTCTTATCATGTTTCAATCTAATACTAAGGGCTCACATGGCATAGACCTTACATCTTAGGTTATGTTGATTTTAACTTTGTAATATTATATCTTGCACTCTCCAACTCAATTTGTACATTCTTGGTATCATTAGAAAGGTCTCGATGAGGTCTATTAAATGAGACACTACATGACTATGTTTTTTTGTTCTTTTTTGTAGGCCCGGCTTATACAATATATTTCTAAATAATAATTTCTTTTATTTTTGTCTATATCATATGTGGAGGTACTATAGAACTTTTAAATTATGACTATTTGATCCCATGTTTCATACAATGAATCCCTATTTTACCCCTATTTGACCCATCTTAATCACAAAAAAACCAAAGTTATTAGAATCATAATCCCTACTAGGCTATGTTGATTTTAATTTTATAATACTATATCTTGTATTCCCAAACTCAGATTTGCGCGTTCTTAGTATTGTTAGATGGTTCTCAACAAGCTCTATTAAATGAGATTCCACATAACTATGTTTTCTCAAATTTTGTTATAGGCCCCACATATATAACACACTTCTCAATAATAATTTTTTATATTTTTATATATATTATACATATTCGGACTTGCGAATTTTCAATGCCTTTCGAAAACCCCAAAAGACCTCTATCAAATGAGTCACACCACTAAACTGGTCCTAAATATGAATAACATGCTCCATGGTATGAGTGTATATGAGTTAATATAAAGCTTGTGTGTATAACTAATGATCATTGTGATCCTCAATGTAATGTATTGTAACTATAGCATGCAAGGGAGTCATTTGTTCAATATATATTGTATTCTTAATTTAGTCTATTATATCTTATCTAATATGTATTTATATGCGTAATGCGTATGCATTCTTGCCAGTTATACATATTTGGATTTGCATATTTTTGATGCCCTTGAAAAACTATCAAAAGAGCTCTATTAAATGGGACCCGCCGTTAAATTGGTCTTGAATATGAATAGTGTGCTCTATGATATAAAGACTTTCATCACTATTGTCTTTGCTAATGTATGACATAATATTTAGCTTGTGAGAGTTTTGTTTACTATTAAGTACTTTTAAGCCATCATAGGAGACCTTTGTTCAATACATACTCTATTTTTAATTTAATTTATTCTATCTTATCTAATTTATATTTACATACATTATGCATGTATATTTTTGCTAGTATATATAATGAGTACAAATATTTGTACCCATTTATGATAATCAATTCATAAGTTATATTGGTCTTGTTGTCATGAAAATACTTAAATTCTGGAAAATTTGGAAGTTCCGAGAACGTGTTCTTCTAAGAGAGAATAAACACAGTTAACAACTTGCATAACTTTCTAATCTATTGTAATTTTGCTTGTATTTTTTTCTACGAAAGGGTATGCCCAACCCATGAAAAAGGAACTTATAAGCACGCTATTACATTAGTAACAACAGTTATCGAGGTAGCTTAACGATATCATCATGTTTTAGGCTGGAGAATGCATACAGTATATACAAATGAAAAAAATATTGGGTAATGCGGTTTTACATAACGAGTTTAATTCTAGTGTTTCAACAAAACAAATATGCATCTTTTTATCATTACATGATAGATCCAAAGTAAAAGTACTTATTCTACATTATTACAACAGGATCACACACAAAAAAAACTACATAAAATGATATTAGAACAACCAATAGACTATAGAGAGGAAGAAACTTTATGATCCGTCGGTATAGCGAAGTTCAGTTGAATGTGCTTGTGGGCGAAAGGGTAGACTTCAACCAATTCAGAATTCCGATACGAAATGTTGAGGTCTGCCAGTTCGCCCATGAGGCCATCAAACAAGAACATTGCGTGAATTTAGACTCTCATACAAAGTGTCCCTCCCATGAAGATACTCCAGGCCACTTGCAATATCATCAGCAATTTTCACCCTGCCATGCACCCACCCCAGTCAATATGTGGGGCATCTTCTTTAACACCTGTATTAGCAGGAGCACATTAACTCTGGTGCAGGAACTCGCTTAAATGAAGGAAACAGGCTCAACAGCTAGTTTCTGTCAACACTGTACCATGCAGAACATCATGCAGGGAGCCCATGGTTTCAAGCTCATACACTAAAGCCCTCCGGCCAAAACCCTCCTCTTCGTCCGTAGCAAGAGAGTAGCCATGCAAGTAGCTTAACAACATTATTATGTTCTAGGCTGGAGAGAATATACATCTGAAATCATATCAAGAAAATGTGCATACATATTGGAAGCAGAATAGGGACGTTAAAAACATGAAAGGAGTAAAATTATCTTCTCAAACAATAAGAGACTGTTTAACATCTCTGCCATTTCCCAACTTTCGATCACACTATAAAGGAGTCCAAAATTTCGGATGCCTACCATCTCAAAGTAAGTTAGAGGGGGGAAAACGTGAGAAAAATTTATTAGAGATTGACCAGGAGGGTGCGAAGATTGTTCTAATCAAGTTGCATCCCTACGAAATTAATGTGACTTAAGATTCTTCCATTGAGTGCAACCACAATGACCCTAGCAAGAAATTAATTAAGGACCATATGGTTTGGCCTCTTTAATTTGCGCAAAAAATTAAACTACTTTGTAACTAGTTAATCTGTCAAATTCTACCTAGTGTCAATCAATCACAATGAAAAAGTAAGCTGAAAAATTTTTATGTGAAAATCCAAGGAAAAAACCTATGCGACCACCCAAGGGGCATCACTAGTACTACATCAAGGCTTAATCAATCATAAACACACGCACATGGCAAGAATTTACACGATAACTGAACACGGGAAATAGGACGGACAGATGACGCGAGAAATACATACAATTGTAAGCAGAGAACTTACTTATTTTTCTGAATAAATATAAATGAATAACTACGTGAACCCTATCAAAAAAATCCTTACACCCTAATTATAGAAGAAAAATTGGAAGAAGACTAAAAATTCCATCAATGAACAAGTGAAGTACACGATGAACAACTAGAGGAAAACGAAGGCAATTTTACCGAAATCAGCAATGTCGAGGGGATAGATGAGTACATCGAGTGGAGTCGAGGTGGTGGCTATTTGTGGTCTCCTGCGTACAGAGGGTATGCATGGCTATTTGTGTGCGTATCTGCCTTCTATCGGTGTCGAGTTCTTTGGTGGCTTCACCTCGTTGCTTTAGTTTGGGCATGAATATTTTTCCATTGTTTCTAATCTGCATGGTGCCAACTCTTTGGAGACAATACTTTGTGATTTGTGATGCGTACTAGTACTTTCAGTGTGGAGATGGTGACTTGTGTGAGATATTTTTGCTCCATTCCTGGTGTGTACTCCGTGTTTCTATTATGCTTTAGAACTTTTGGTGGTATTGTATGTTTGTTCAGCCTCCCGTAGCCTCGCTTCTTTGCTGTGTATCGCAGGCTACGTTGTACTCTATCGTTTCTGGTCAATGTCCATGACAAGGTTATGCCTTGTTAGGACAAAAATGGATGAGGGCCGGGCTAGTGATGAGCATCACGAGTAGGGCCGAAACTCGTCGAAAAGAAAGGGTTAAGGCATGAAATTCCAGCCGAACAAGGCCAAAAGAAGTCCGCCCATTCTTCACTGCTGGGGTGAGGAGGGGGAATGATGGAGGACTAATATAGGTGTGTACATTTCTAAATAGTAACATGCAATGAGCGTAAGGATCGCATAGGAGCCTTTTATATTTGAGATTGAAAGTGCATATATAAGTACATATTAGTGCCACTACTACTCACGCTAATATGTGCTTAGTATATATGCCATCAATGTTTATGGATGAAGAACTCTCTTGCATTTCGTTGTCAGGGTAAAACATTAAAAATGTTTCCCATGCAATTCATGACCCATTGGGCTGGGATAAGGTGAGCCTTTTTCATGCTTGCCTTAGCCCAACCCAACTTCAACCCTATTCATGATTATAAAAAATTGATATAAATGCTCATAGTATTTTCAGTAGTAGCCGTGATAACACTTACAATCTCTCTGTCCTATAATAATTGTCTCCATTTGAGAAAGCTAAATATGTAAGTTAGTACCACTCAAAAGTCAAGACACTATCTTCTACATACAAACAAACAACTGATAGAGGGTATTTTAGAAAACAGATATATTTTAAAACTTGAAAAGCAGGAGAAAGTGATTGAAAGCTTAAGCAAATGACACACTTATTTAAGACAAAGTATTTTTTAATTAGTACCCTAATTTTAATACAGAGAGATTACTTGAATTTCTAGAAATTGGGGCCTTTATGCTACTTTTCTTAACTAACCTCATGATTAGAAGGCTGGGATATGGGAAGTTCTTGAATCAAATAAGTGCATTAACCAAAGTGCCGAAAAGAATAATAAAGCAGTGCACCCATTTAAGAGGCAAAGTGCCTAGAGCCTCGGAACTGTGAGAGAAATATGCAGTCTGCCCTAACCAAAACCAATCCTAATCGTATAGAACCGAACCGAAAATGAGTCAGTTCGGTTCGGTTTCTATCTCTGTACGTTTTGGTTATTAAAACTTAAAAGTGAAAACCTGGATGAGTGTGGGCTCGGGTCAATTCCAATCGGTAAAAAACAAAATCCTTATCCGAACGGAACCGAACCAAAATTCAAAAACTAAACTACAGACCCTAAAGTCTTCAACCCGAACCAAAATTCAAAAACTAAACAACAGACCCTAAAGTCTTCAACCCGGTAACCTTCAAAGGAGTGGCATGTCAATAAATTTGAGGTAATTTATAGGACATTTTATATTAATGTCAAACCCTGAAGTCCACCACTTCTATCACTTGGTGCAGCAGATGCAAATCCCAAGCTTTCGCCTTTGATATGTAGTTTCGTTCGCTCTTCCGACCAGATTGGAATCCCCTCGACTTTCACTATTGGAGGAGAATCCCTGAAGATGACACATGCAGGTATGCTATTGTGTCCCAAGGCAAGACGCAAGGTAGCCATAGCTGAGTTGTGTTAGTATACAATACTCCACCACGGTCTGCTTACACCTTATCCTCAAGGCAACCAAGACAAAAACAAAATAAGAAATCATCCTCGGGCTCCCACTTGGCGTCCTCAAGTGGCCGGTCATGCCAAGTCACCTCTGAAACTGCAGGGGAGTAAACGTTGCTGACTCTTCCGTTTTAATATATTTTATATGCATACACATCTTAATTAGTATTACTAATATACTAAATAAGATATATGATTTGCTCTGATATGACATATGGTGATATGTTCCAATTCAATTTGCTTTGATCTATTCTGTTGTGATCCGATATGTTCTCTGTGGTGATCTGATATACTCTAATCTAATCTGATATGATTGGTACGGTTTGATGAAATCTAATAGGATCTAATATGATCCCTTTTACTATTTGGTATATTATGCTATGCTTGTGATAGAGTGATAGGTGTGATTCTACTAATTTATTGGCTTACATTCGACTCGATGATTTGTAAGATTTCTACTAGTTGGGCTCATTTTAATTTTTTTATTTAATTTACTAAACTCCGATTCTATTTTCTAAATAATCCCAAGTCCGGGTCAGGTTTCTGGGTTGGGGTGTTACATAAATTGCCCAAAACACTTGTGGCTTGTGTTTACTTATCGTTGCACTTATATTAATTGAGACCCATAGACTGCCATTCATCCAGTTGAGCTAGGGTGAGACTGCATATCGGCAGGGGTGGGATTGGCTTGCAGAGAGCTAGGGCGTTGTGTCACCGTGGTTCCCAGGGGAGTGGATCGCAGCGAGCTAGGGCCATTGCATCACTATGGTTTGGCTAATGAGCCGCTGTCGGGGCAGCCACTCCTAACTTCAAACATATTGCACCACCTCCCTCATGAATATGCATTGGAAGTGGCATATCTTGTCCATAATCTCTAGCTTGAGCCTTCACTTAAAGGTAACCCGTATTGGGTCCATTGTGGCAATCCGTTAGGGATGTGCATGAATTATGTGTAATAAGGAAGGGCGGTGGAAGTCTATCGAATAGAGGAGATCATATCATTGAAATTAGCAAGCTCATTTGGCTCAAGCTGTATGCATAGCACATCGAAGAAGGATGCAAATGCGGGATAGTGGACCTCCTTCTCATACCCTTGAAATCATATCGATACACCTTCATCTATATGGAATGCCACTATGTGTAGCTGCTCGACATCCAAAGTTGTTCCATGATAGGAGAAGAACTTCTCCGCCTTGTACAAACATTCAACCCGATCCTCATCATACACAACTAGGAAATGCAAGTGGGACAAATGGGGCTTGATGCTAGTCATCCTCCCTCCACGCACTCTTGCAAGGTCATCATAGTCATCCCCCATGTTGTCGACCAAGTTTTGGGGTTCATAGCACCTTATGATATTTTCTTGAACACTTGGCACGAGTTTTTCTTCAGGGTTGTGGAGGAGTCCTTCGTCCAATGGTCTGATTGATTTGAAATAGAAAGAGATAGATGATGTCTGAAAAGCTTATGGAAAAGTGATTGGAGTAGAGCCTCCTTGAGGCCACAATGGTGGAGGGGAAATTGGCCTCCCATCTTGGGCCATGTGGTTATGTGACTTGGATATTTGGCGGGTTGATCAAGTTGGGTAATTGAAGTTTGGCACCATGAGTGGTGAGGTGTTGTACACTCGCATTCAGTTCTTGGAACACAACCATCATTGCCGCTTGGTCAATCGCCGGTGTCGTAGGTAGGCGGCTATCTACAGCCTGAGCTCAGTTCTTAGCTTGATTTCCTAAGGCACCATGGTTTGTTTGCCTCTCACCATGCCTAATATGAGGCTTTGATACTAATGTTGTGTCCCAAGGTAGGACACAATATACCAAGGCTTTAGAGGGAGAAGAAGAAGAGCTTGGAAGGAGAAGGAGAAATGGGAAAATATTTTTTTGTTGATAATCCTCAAAGTAGCCTCATCCATACACTTATAAACCCGCCCCTTTGCTAGTAGTGCCTACCCTTGGCAGGGTCCTATGCCACGCCATTACATGATCTCCACCCTTAACTACAATCCACTTATTTAGCATAACATAAATAAACCCTAAAACTAGCTTAGAGTTAAGCGAATAAAACTTAATAAAAATCTACTATGCCTTCATAGGCTTATGGGACACGTAATGAGCTGAGTTGTGTCAATACACAACATTTGCCAAGGAGCAGATGATCTCCTTGAGTCCTCTTGGAAGAGCCCCTCCTCCCTCATTGAGTGCTGCCTAGATCTCCTCAAAGACAACAATTACAAGGTCTTGGAGGGTTCCATCCCGTCCCATGCCTCCGCCCCATCCTCACCATTGACTCTTTTTAGTTGTATTATAACTCCATGCCCTGGTTTTCTCAAGTAGCTTGGTGACTATCCAAGCGACCTGTCCATGATGCCGCCCATGCTGCTCATAAAATAAAGTCTTTTGAGTGGCTCTTTGATGGAATCACTAGGGCAGTCACCTCCACGCTCTTCTCATCATCACCATCTAGTCTATAACAAAACTTTTCTCCCTTCTTATTCTTCTTCTTTCATAATTGTGATTTTCTTTTCAATTACATTCATAATACTCCCTTCATCCTATATTAATAGCTACATTTGAAAAAATTGTAATTTTTATTGAATGGTGAAACCCATGTCTAAGAAAAAGAAAAATAAGCTTGCGCTACTCTTTTTTAAGTACACAACCACTTAAATTTAACAAAATGGTGCTATTAATATGAAACACAATTTTTTTCCCAGATGAAGCTATTAATATAGGATGGAGGGAGTACTTGATTTGGGTGCCTTAAAATTCGCTATAGCTCAGCTTTTACTTTCTCTTCTTTACCATTTGTATTCTTTGCTTTTTCGGACTTCATGTATATATGATGATTGAATTTTATAGGTATTTAATCAGAAAGAAAATAGAAATTAAACTTTTTATTGATGTTGTTTTAGTTGATCCCCTTGATTTTCAACTCAGTTGATCCCATTTATTCATGGAAAGGAGAATGATTTGGGGATCCAAGGTTTTTTCTTTGATTTTTTTATTGAAAGGAGGTTATTTGGGTTAGAGATTGTTAAAGTGTGGAGGAATTTATAAAATTATAATTCTCAGTTCGGTTTTGAATCTCACTGTTAGTTTGGTTATGACATATCGGTTTTTATTTTTTTTCAGTTCAAATTGATCCAAACTTAAATCAAGAAAAGATGCTACCCTAAACAAGACACATCAGAGGTGTGTAGTCCTATTTTGCGGACTTGCCAGCCAACCTCCTAATGCGGAGCTGTTTTGTTCTTTGAGCGCATTGTTTTGAATCTTCTTGAGTGTTTTTTCTACTAGGTGGCAACAACAGAAGCTTGGTGGTGAGCCGACGTGTGGATTTGCAAATATTAAACCTTTATGTCCTTCACAATCAATTCACATACATTCAAAACAAGAACATGCATATAAGCAATAGATCAATTCAAAAACCTGAAGATTAACATAATTAAAGCATGAATTAAGAACTGACCTTTATGGCCAATCACCCAATATCAAGCACAACCTTTTCTTTATTTCAATTATAAACAAGGTGAATTAAAATTACCTCTTTGATGTATCTCTTCTCTTAAAACCAAGAAAAAGACCTTCCTTCCTTAGCCAATTTGTAGGAAAAATTGGCTTGAGATAGGGCTACAAGGAAGATGAACAGAGAAAAGAGATAGACTTGCTTCAGTGTGCAAAAAGCTTGAATAAGATGCACCTCTTCCTTGGTTCGTCACACACACAGAGAGGAGAAAGACGCTTATGTATTTTTCACAAGTTGACTTTTCACAACCTTTTATTGCATATTTGAGAGCGAAGATAAATAGAGGTGAGAGTGGGAGAACCATCTCCCACTCACACTCTAACTTAAAACACGTGATGGGTTTGGACTTGGTCTACCCCTTCCATATCACCTAGATGGGGTCCACCTAGTTTCCTCTCCTCTCACGTTACACTCTCAAACCGTTTCTCTATTCCGGTTTTTGTGGGTACGAACTCGCATGTCCCATCATTTTATATGGGTTGGGATGGTTTGATATCCAGTCCTCAGCCTTGTTTCCTCCAAACACTTTGGTGTTCCCGTTGTTCATTCTTTAAGCTCATTCTTTTGAATCTTTTTAAGGGTTTTTAATGCACACGCCATGGCATAAGCCGAAGCTGCAACATTGTCAGCATTTGGCCCATTGATGACAAAAATTTCTTTTTTATCTCTGTGTATAAAAAATGAAACTTGTATTGTTGTTGTTGTGCATGTTGCAAGTCTTGGAAATGATAATGAAATGTGATGTTTTATGTTTTTTTCTAAATTATCTAGCTTATTGTATATTATGAAAATGCATTAGCAATGGGTATTGTGGAATACTATTTTTTCCTCAAATTCTATGGGTAGGGGTCAGGGGATAGTGGCAAGGGGACATGTGGCCCCTTTCCTTTTGCACTCCATGTGACCTCACAGAAAAGAAAATTTCAGGGAGGCTTAAAAACATATGGCAGTTAACTACTCTTTCTTTGGCCACTAATCTTACACCTACTTCGTAATTTTACAAACTTCCACTTTCCCGATGAGGTTTTTAGACCTATATTAAGTTTAAGCTCTCTTTACAATTATTTTTTTGTTGGGGTACATTCTCTTTATGGTTGTTTTCTTACTTCAATTTTATTTTTTTCTTATGGCTTTCTCGTTCTCAGCTGAAATTGTTTTTCTTTGCTAGTCTTCCCGTCGCCCTTCCGGTATATATTCTCTTATTATCATACAAAAAGTTTTCTAGGCTATAATTTTATATTCTTTATAATTTTTGACCAATTTTAAATAAGTCGATACTACCACCTTATATTCCGTTGTCATTTGTCAAACCTAAAACTTTAGATATACATATTTATTAATCTAATTTTCAATCCTATTGGTATGCACCCTACACATTTGGCAATGTCGGTAGTACCAAGTGCATCGTTTATCACCGGATTAGATCTTAATCCAATGGCATATTTTTATCAAGGGGGGTTGCATCTAGATCCGATGGATCGTGATTAGCCTACCACATGCCACAAATTCACAAGGCATATTGTCAAGGGGGTATGAATGAATTAATAACTATTGACTTTTAGGGGTTGATACCTAAGGACGTGGCCAATCATCCAATATCAAGCACAGCCCTTCTTTATTTAAATTATAAACAAGGGAAATCAAAATTACCTCTTTGATGTATCACTTCTCTTAAAGCAAGAGGAAACCCTTCCTTCCATAGCCAAATTGTTGGAAAAATTGGCTTGAGATAGGGCTCCATGGAAGATGAACAAAGAAAAGAGAGAGTCTTACTTCGGTGTACAAAAAGCATGGAGAAAACTCACTTCTTCCTTGGTTCATCACGCATGCAGAGAGGAAAAAGATTCTTCTTTGTTTTTCACAAGTCGTCTTTTCACAACCTTTTATTGCTTAAGTGAGAGAGAATAGAAATAGAGGTGAGAGTGGGAGAATTTGTCTCCCACTCACCCTCTAACTTAAAACACATGACGGGATAGGACTCAGTCTACCCCTTCCATGTCACCATAGACGGGACCCACCTAGTTTCCTCCCCTCTCATGTTACACTCTCTCAAACTGTTTATCTGTTCCATTTTGTGGGTACAAACCCACATGACCCATCATTTTCTATGGGCTAGGAGGGTGCCATATCCGGTCCTCATCCTCGGTTCCTCCATACGCTTTGGTGTTCCCGTTGTTCATTTTTTAAGCTCATTCTTTTGAAACTTCTAGAGTGTTTTAAATGTAGACTCCATGACATAAACTGAAGTTGCAACAATATCAACATTTGGTCCATTGATGACAAAAATTTCTTTTTTGTCTCTGTCTATAAAAAATTAAACTTGTATTGTTGTCGTCATGCATGTTGCGGGTCTTGGAAATGATGATTAAATGCAATGCTTTACGCTTTTTTCTAAATCATCTAGCTTATTGTATATTTGTAAAGTACGTTAGCAATGGGTATTGTGGAATATTGTTTTTTTTTCATATAAGGGATATCCTCAATCTTTATGGGCAGGGGATGGTTGCAAGGGGAAGAGAGGATCATGTGGCCCCCTTCCTTTTGCACTCCATGTGACCTTAAAAAAAAAAAAATTCAGGGAGGCTTAAAAACATATGGCAATCAACTACTCTTTCTTTGGCCACTAATCTTACTCCCACTTTGTAACTTTACAAACCTCCATTCTACCGATGAGGGTTTTAGACCTATATTAAGTTTAAGCTCTCTTTATAGTTAATTTTTTGTTGGGGGACATTCTCTTTATGGTTATTTTCCTACTTCAATTTTAATTTTTTGCTTAGGGCTTTCTCGTTCTCAACTGAAATTGTTTTTCTTTGCTACTCTTCCTGACACCCTTTTGGTATATATTCTCTCATTCTCATACAAAAAGTTTTCTAGGCTATAATCTTATATAGTTATATTCTTTGTAATTTTTGCCATATTTTTAATAAATAGATACTACCACCTTCTATTCCATTGTCATTTGTCAAACCTAAAACTTTGGTGTGCACCCTACACATTTGGCAAGGCATGTAGTACCATGTGCATTGTGTATCATCAGATTGGATCTTAATCCTATGACATGTTTTTAGCAAGGGGGCTCCATCAAGATCCGATGGCTTGTGATGTGCCCAACATGTGCCACAAATTCACATGGTATCTTGTCTTGGGGTAAGCATGAATTAAGAACTACTGACCTTTAGGAGCTGATCACAAAGGATGTGGCCAATCACCCAATATCAAGAAGGACCTTTTTTTACTTAAATTATAAATAAGGGGAATGAAAATTACCTTTTTATGCATCCCTTCTCTTATAACCAAGAGAAATCCCTTCCTTATCTATCCAATATGCAGGAAAAATTGGCTTTAGATAGGGCTCCAAGGACAATGAACAAATAAAAGAGAGTGTCTTGCTTCGGTGTGCAAAAAGCTTGAAGAGGATCCACCTCTTCCTTGGTTCGTCATGCACACAAAGAGGAGAAAGACGCTTCTTTATTTTTCACAAGTTGTCTTTTCACAACCTTTTATTGCTTATGTGAGAGAGAAGATAAATAGACGTGAGAGTTGGAGAATCCATCTCCCACTCACCCTCTAACTTAAAACACGTAATGGGGTAAGACTTGGTCTACCCCTTCCACGTCACCTAGGTAGGCTCCACCTAGTTTCCTCCCTTCTCATGTTACGCTTTCTCAAACTGTTTCTATGTTCCTATTTTGTGGGTACAAACCCACATGACCCATCATTTTCTATGGGCTAGGATGGTGCTATATCCAGTCCTCTGCCTCGTTTCTTCCATACGCTTTGGTGTTCTTCTTTAAGTTTATTCTTTTGAATCTTCTTGAGCATTTTTAATTCACATGCCTTGGCATAAACTGAAGCTACAACATTGTCAACATGTTGATGACAAAATTTTCTTTTTTTCTTCTCTCTGTATAAAAAATGAATCTTGTATTGTTGTTGCAGTCACTATTGTGTGTCTTGGAAATGATGATGAAATGTGACACTTTATGTTTTTTTCTAAATCATCTAGCTTATTGTATATTATGAAAATGCATTAGCAATGGGTATTGTGGAATATTGTTTTTTCATAAAAGTCTTTTCCTCAAACTCTATGGGCAGGGGACGGTGGCAATGGGAAAAGAGGACCTATGATCCCCTTCCTTTTGCACTCCATGTGACCTCACAAAAAAAAAAATTAGGGAGGCTTAAAAACATATGATAATTAACTACTCTTTCTTTGGCCACTAATCATACTCCCACTTCATAACTTTACAAACTTCCCTTTCTGCCGATGAGGGTTTTAGACCTATTTTAAGTTTAAGCTCTCTTTATAGTTAATTTTTTGTTGGGGTACATTCCCTTTATGGTTGTTTTCCTACTTCAATTTCATTTTTCATGTAGGGTTTTCTCGTTCCTGGGTAAAATTGTCTCATTATTAATTTTGTTGGTATGCACCCTACACATTTGGCATGGCGTGCAGTACCAAGTGCATTGTGTATCAATGGATTGGATCTTAATCCAATTGCATGTTTTTAGGAAGGGGGGCTGCATCAAGATCAGATGGCTAGTGATGTGCCCAACAAGTGCCACAAATTAATTCACAAGGCATATTGCCACAGGGGTAAGCACAAATTAAGAACTACTGACCTTTAGGGGTTGATCCCCAAGGACGTGGCCAATCACCCAATATCAAGTATGAATTATTTAAATTATAAACAAGGGGAATCAAAATTACCTTTTTAATGTATCATTCTCTTAAAACCAAGAGAAAACCCTTCCTTCCTTAGCCAATTTACTAGAAAAATTGGCTTGAGATAGGGCTCTAAGGTAGATGAACAGAGAAAAGAGAGAGTCTTGCTTGTGTGGGCCAAAAGCTTGGAGAAAGTCCACCTCTACCTTGGTTTGACACGCACACAGAGAGGACAAAGACTCTTTTGTGTTTTCACAAGTCGTCTTTTCACAACCTTGTATTGCATACGTGAGAAAGAAGTTAAATAGAGGTACGAGTGAGAGAATTCGTCTATCACTCACCCTCCAACTTAAAACACGTAATGGGGTAGGATTTGGTTTGCCACTTCCACGTCACCTAGTTGGGGTCCACCTAATTTCCTCCTCTCTCATGTTACACTATCTCAAACCGTTTCTCTATTCCGGTTTTGTGGGTACGAACCCACATAACGCATCATTTTCTA
The DNA here is from genome assembly GCA_035235625.1 of Saururus chinensis. NCBI lineage: Eukaryota > Viridiplantae > Streptophyta > Magnoliopsida > Piperales > Saururaceae > Saururus > Saururus chinensis. Next base: position 17,851,916 of record CP141149.1, on the reverse strand, counting down.
TGAGTTTGGATTGTGCCATATCCGGTCCTCAACCTCGTTTGCTCCATATGCTTTGGTGTTCCAGTGGTTCGCTCTTTAAGCTCATTCTTTTGAATCTTCTTAAAGGTTTTTAATGCACAAATCATAGCTTAAACTAAAGGTGCAACATTATCAACACCAAAAATTTCTCTTTAGCCAATATCTATACAAAATGAAATTTGTATTGTTGTTGTTGTGCATGTTGTAGGTCTTTGAAATGATGATGAAACGTGACACTTTATGTTTTTTTTTCTAAATCATCTAGCTTATTGCATATTATGAAAGTGCATTAGCAATGGGAATTGTGGAATATTATTTTTTCAAAAAAGGGTTTTCCTCAAACTCTATGGGTAGGGGACAGTGGCAACGGAAAGAGAGGACCATGTGGCCCCCTTCCTTTTTCACTCCATGTGACGTCGCAGAAAAGAAATTTTCAAGGAGGCTTAAAAACCATATGGCAATTAATTACTCTTTCTTTGACGACTAATCTTACTCCCACTTTGTAACTTTACAAACTTCCACTCTGCCGATGAGGGTTTTAGACCTATATTAAGTTTAACCTCTCTTTACATTATCCTACTTCAATTTTATTTTTCACTCAGTGTTTTCTCGTTCTCAACTAAAATTATTTTTCTTTGCTACTCTTCCCGTCGCCCTTCCAATATATATTATCTTATTCTCATACTAAAAATTTTCTAGGCTATAATTTTATATTCTTTGCAATTTTTGACATATTTTAATAAAATTGATGCTACCACCTTCTATTCCATTGTCATTTGTCAAAACTAAAACTTTAGATTTACATATTTATTAGTCTCATTATTAATACATTTGGCAAGGCATGTAGTACCAAGTGCATCGTGTATCATTGGATTGGATCTTAATCCAATGACATTTATTTTATCAAGGGGGGCTTCATCAAGATCCGATGGCTCGTGATGTGCCCAACATGTGCCACAAATTCACATGGTAGATTGTCACGGGCTAAGCATGAATTAAGAACTACTAACGTTTAGGGGCTGATCCTTAAGGACGTGGCTAATCACCTAATATTATGAAGGACCTTTTCTTTATTTAAATTATAAACAAGGGGAATTAAATTACTACTTCGATGTATCCCTTCTCTGAAATCCAAGAGAAAGCACTTCCTTCTTTAGCAATTTATTAAAAAAATTAGCTTAAAATAGGGCTCCAAGGAAGATGAACAGAGGAACGAGAGAGCTTTGCTTCGGTGTGAATAAAGCTTGGAGAAAATCCACTTCTTCCTTGGTTCGTCACGTACACAGAGAGGAGAAAGACTCTTCTGTGTTTTTCACAAGTCGTCTTTTCACAACCTTTTATTGTTTATGTGAGAGAGAAGGTAAATAGAGGTGATAGTGGGTGAATTCGTCCCCACTAACCCTCTAACTTAAAACACGTGATGGGCTAGGACTTGGTCTACCCCTTCCACGTCATGTAGGTGGGGTCCACCTAATTTTCTCCTCTTTCAAGTTACACTCTCTCAAAACATTTCTTCTTTCCAATTTTGTGGGTACGAACCCACATGACCCATCATTTTCTATGGGTAGGGATGGTGCCATATCCGGTCCTCACCCTCGTTTGCTCCACATGCTTTGGTGTTCCTATTGTTTGTTCTTTATGCTCATTATTTTGAATCTTCTTGTCTGTTTTTAATGCACACGTTATGGCATAATCTAAAGGTGCAACATTGTCAACATTTGGCCAGTTGATGACAAAATTTTCTTTATTGTCTCCATCTATGAAAAATGAACTTGCATTGTTGTTGTTGTGCATCTTGGAAATGATTATGAAATGTGATGTTTTATGCTTTTTTCTAAATAATCTAGCATAGTGTATATTATGAAAATGTATTTGCAATGGGTATTGTGGAATATAGACTTTTCATAAAACGGTTTTCCTAAAACTCTTTGGGCATGGGACGGTGGCAAGGGGAAGAGAGGACCACATGGTCCCCTTCCTTTTGCATTCCGTGTGACCTCACAGAAAAGAAATTTTTTGGGAGGCTTAAAAACATATGGCAATTAACGACTCTTTCTGTGGCCACTAATCTTACTCCCACTTGGTAATTTTACAAACTTCCACTCCGCCGATGAGGGTCCTAGATCTATATTAAGTTTAAGCTCTCTTCAGAGTTAATTTTTTTGTGGAGGTACATTCTCTTTATGGTTATTTTCCTATTTAAATTTTATTTTTGGCTTAGGGTTTTCTCGTTCTCAATTGAAAATGTTTTTCTTTGCTACTCTTCATGTCGTCGTTTCAGTATATATTCTCATACAGAAACTTTTCTAGGCTACAATTTTATATTCTTCGTAATTTTTGACATATTTTGCTTAAATATATTAGTCATCTTTTGGTGATTCTCTAAAAATAGTTTTGCTAATGCATTATCCATGTTTACTATAGTAAATTCATGTTTTACCTATAACTGGAACAAATGAATCTTAGCTTTTAAATGTGTTTGATTTGGTAAACTATATTATCAATTGAAAATGTATTATACTAAACCTAATTAGTTGTTTTAATTATGTACTCTGTTATAACTACCATTTATAAAGTATGTCTAGTAGCATTTGTTTCTAATATGGAGGGTGAGCATGGGGAGACGACTCATGGTGATTGTGTGGTTGGTGATCCTCATTCAGAGAGTAAGGTATATTCTCAAAATTAACCTACTAAACTCTAGTATTGTTATTAAGTGTTTAATTAGTATTGTTATTTTATTTGATGTTAAAGTAATGTTTTCTTTGTAATTAGTTAAGGATTAAAAGAGAGATTTAATAAATTTTGTAAAAGAGGAGACCTATAATTGAGGTTGAAAGAGACGTTGAAGTACATAGAGTCGCCATGAGACAAAGTTAGTATTTCTTTCCTAATATATTTTTCTAATTAAAACTTCTCTATTGTTATCCCCTTTCGTTCCATTAGACATCCTTATCATAGCTTCTTCATCCAAAATTCAAAGAAGAAGTTTATAAATAAAAAAAGACATTGAAAACACTCCATTTGCAAAAAATTATAAAATATCAAGTGGAGGATCTTGTGTGGTTTTCGAGGGAACTTGGAAACATTTACATGTTGTTGTGAAAGGAGATTAAAAAGACTTTCATAATCAACATAAGCGAATTTTTTTAAATTTAATTTCATATAAATGTATTTATCTAAAGAGGTATTTTTACATTTTATAGATAGAAGAAATAAGAGTTCTTAATGAAGTTTCTCTTACAAATACTATTAAAATTTTTGGATGGGCTGAATCTAATACCGATCTATATCTATATATATATATATATACACACACACACACACATATACATATATAGTAATGCAGTATTTAGATAGGGATTTAGAAACATTTATACTACGTATAAAAAAATATATCTAAATCAATAATATGCTTTTTAACATATTACTTTAATTAATAGATCATATTCCTCTTTTATTGATCTAAGACAGAAAGTGAAACGGCGAAGCCATTATATGTTGTATGTGAAATAAATTTATAAAGAAGAAGACTTTCGGCTATATCATTATTTCTAAATAAACTTAATTACCTACTTTTTATGCTTGTGATTTTTTTCATTATATGTAATATTTTACCTTTTTACTACTTAATAAACAAACTCGGAAACACTTATAATGACCCATCCACTTTAATTCTTTATTTTTATGTGTGTCTTAAATAAGATAATTTTATTATTTTATCATTATTTATAGAAATAGGGGGTCCCACTATCTTATAAAAATAGGTTAAAATCGCGTTAGATGTTGTTACATTTATCTCATTTTTACATGCTAAGTTGGATATAATCTATCATGTTAACATAAAACCTGAGAATATTCTCCTTAATAAGGTATCCTTTTACGTAACTCATACATTAAATACTATCATGTGCCTTAAAATACAATAAATTAGTTTTTTAAACAATAAAAATAAAGCAACTATAGGTTTAATTTGATTAGTTATAAATAATTTAAAATTTTCATACAAGGTACATAGTTGCTCATTATGCAGAATTAACCTTACTTACCATGTTTATATAGATTGTATGTTTTTATAGTAAATATAAATATAATTTTGTTAAGTTAGCATCAATTAACTTTTTTGTTAATTTACAAGGTATGCATAATGGAAAAGATGATGTTTATGCATTGGGAGTAACAATGTTAAGACTATACTGTGGCCTCCCATTTCACCATTATAATTTATATCTAAATTTGTAAATTATTATATATTATGAAGAACAATAGCGTCAAAACATTAACAAACAGCTAATTAATTAACAATGTTAAAAAATAACAAAGATAATATTTCTACACGTTGCACTGTCTTCCACTAATTCTTTGAGGAGTACAAGGCCTTATGAAAGACATGTAAAAAACATGTTACAACATAACATGGGCACAATTGAATGCGGTATATTTTCAACATCTTTTCTATTTTTTCGTATTAAGAACGTTATTATTGTTTTTATATCTATTGTTACCTTAACTCATAAGCTTTAACGATGGTGTTAGAAAATTTTACTTAAAAGACATTAAAAACATCGCATTTACAAACATTTAGAAAATATTAAATAGAGGATCGTGTGTAGTTTTCGAAGGGACTTAGAAACATTTACTTGTTGTGAAGGAGATTAAAAAGACTTTTATAATCAACGTAAGTAAATTTTTTTATATTAAATTTCACATAAATGTAATTATCTAAAGAGGTATTTTTACATTTTATATATATAACAAATTAAAATTCTTAATGAAGTTTCTCCTACAAATACTATTAAGCTTTATGGATGGGTTGAATCTAATACTAATATATACATATAAATAAATATATAGTAATGGAGTATTTGGATAGAGATTTAGAAACGTTTATACTATGTATAGAAAATATATCTAATTCAATCCTATGTTTCTTAAAATATTATTTTATTTATAGATTATATACTTCTCTTAGGACATAAAGTGAAAAGGTGAAACCATTATATGTTGTATATAAAATAATTTTAAAAAGAAAAAGACGTTCAGCTATAACCTTATTTTTAAAAAAATGTAATTACTTACTTATTTATGTTTATGCTTTTTTTTGTTATATGTGATATTTTACTTTATTATTAATTAATAAACACACTCGGAAACACTTATAAGGACCAATCTACTTTATTTTTATGTGTCTTAAATAAGATAATTTTACTACTTTATCATTATTTACAAAAATAAGGGATCCCACTATCTTAAAAATATAATGTTAAAATAGTGTTACATGTTATTATAAGGATATAATTTTAACAAGCTAAGCTTCATTAAATCTATCATGTTGACATAAAGCCCGAGAATATTCTCCTTAATAAGGTTTCCTTATACGTAACTTATGTATTATTTACTATCACATACCTTTAGTTTTATGTTAAAATACAATAAGTTAGTTTTTAAACATTAAAAATATAGCAACTCTAAGTTTAATTTGATTATTTATAAATAATATAAAATTCGTATATAGGGTACATAGTTGCTCATTATGTAGAATTCACCTTACTTACTATGCATATTAGAATACTAAGTGCTTAATTAGTATTGTTATTTTGTTTAATGTTAAAGTAATGTTTTCTTTATAATTAGTTAAGGATTTAAAGAGATATTTAATAAATTTTGTAAAGGAGGAGACCTATATATGAAGTTTAAAGAGACGTTGAAGTACATAAAGTTGTCATTAGACAAAGTTATTATTTCTTTCTTAATATATTTTTCTAATTAAAACTTCTTTACTTTTATCCCCATCATTACATTAGTCAGCCTTATCATAGTATCTTCATCTAATATTAAATGAAGAAGTTTATATATAAAAGCAGACATTGAAAAAATTACATTTACAAAAAAATACAAAATATCAAGTAGAGGATCTTGTGTGGTTTTTTAGGGGACTTCGAAACATTTAAATGTTGTTGTGAAATCAACATAAATGAATTTTTTACATTTAATTTCATATAAATATATTTATTTAAAGAGGTATTTTTACATGTTATAGATATAAGAAATAAGAGTTCTTAATAAAGTTTCTTAAATAAATACTGTTAAGCTTTATCATAGGCTGAATCTAATATCGATATATATACATATATAGTAATGGCGTATTTAGATAAGGATTTATAAATGTTTATACTAGGTACAGAAAAAATATCTAAGTCAATTTTATGCTTCTTAACATATTACTTTAATTGATGGATCATAATCCTCTTTGTATAATCTAAGACAGAAAGTGAAAAGGCGAAACCAATATCTGTTGTATGTGAAATAAATTTAAAAAGAAGATGTTCAGCTATAACCTTATTTCTAAAGAAACTTAATTACTTACTTGTTTATGCTTGTGATTTTTTCGCTATATGTGATATTTTACCTTTTTACTAATTAATAAACATATTCGAACACACTTATAAGGACCTATCCACTTTAATTCTTTATTTCTATATTTGTCTTAAATAAGATAATTTTATTAATTTATCATTATTTACAAAAATGGGGGTTCCCACTATCTTAGAAAGATGGGTTAAAATTGCATTAGATGTTGCTACATAGATCTCATTTTTACATGCTAAGCCGGATATAATCTATCATGTTGACATAAAACCAGAGAATATTCTCCTTAATAAGGTATCCTTTTACGTAACTAATGTATTAATTACTATCACATGCTTTTAGTTTTGCCTTAAAATAAAATAAATTAGTTTCTTAAACATTAAAAATAGAGCAACTATAGGTTTAATTCAATTAGTAATAAATAATTTATAATTCTCATACATGGTACATAGTTGTTCACTATGTATAATTCACCTTGCTTACCATGCATGTTAGAATGATATAATGAAATTTTAGTATATTTGTGTCTTTTGATTTACATGGACTAATACATGCAAGTATAAAATATGAATGCTAAACTTGGAAACTTTGGTAGTGCGATATGGCGAAAGGCAAATGATCTAGATAACCTCCATCCCATCGGCAGTGGTCATGACCGTACAATGGGATACTTTCTTGAAGACCTATCATATGGTATAACTTCAATTCATATAGATTGTATGCTGCTATAGTAAATATAAATATAATTTTGTAAGGCTAGCATCAATTAACTATATTTTGTAAATTTACAAGGTATGTACAATGGAAAAGATGATGTTTATGCACTGGGAGTAAAAATCCTACGACTGTACTGTGGCCTCCCATTTTAGCATTATGATGTATATCTCCATTCGGAAATTATGGCATATTCTGAAGAATAATGGCGTCAAAACATTGACAAACAGCCAATTAATCAACAATGCGAAAGAATAGGAGAAAGTTTTCTACATGTTGCACTTTTCTTGAATTGGTCGCTTGAGGAGTACAAGGCCTTATGCAAGAGATGTGAAATCTATGTTACAACATATCAATAGCACCATTGAATGCGGTATATTCTTGACATCTTCTTTGTTTTTTCGTATCAAGAATGTTATTATTGTTTTTATATCTATTACTACCTCAACTCTTAAGCTTTATCTCTCTCTGGAAAAAATTTCCCCATTTTTATTCATAAGTAGCTATCGTACGAAAATATATATCCCAATATTTTGTGTTTGATGACTCCTTACGCCTGATTTTATATTAGAGTTTTGTCATCTACTTCTAGCCCTTTCTTATGCTTTAAGATGTGGTGGTTTCTTTTCCTCTTAACTTTTTTTAGTGTTGAGCCATCTTTTCCTAACATTATACTCTAATTGTTTAGTGGTCATACTTGTAAAGAAAACAATGCATGGGTTAATAAGAGAAGAAATGTAAGATCACCTACCTAGTTGTCAGTGTTGGCAATAGGTTGTGCCCTTCTCATAAATTAAAAGGCTATTAATATGAGTAGAATGTGCATTTGCAGTTTCAACTTAACAAGCAGGTACTTTCTTGTACAAGGGAGTCAAATCCAAACAGTTCAGATTCAACCAATTTCTTCATCGCTAAGAAGCAGAATTCTATTAACGAGATTGTCTAAAAGTGTGCCTTCTATGATGCAATCTATTTTTTTCAACCCAGTTGATCCTATTTTATTCACAGTAAGGAGAATGATTTGGGGATCCATTGTTTTTTCCTTGATCTTTTTTTCTTGAAAGGAGACTATTTGGGTTAGAGATTGTTAAAGTGTGGAGGAGTTTATATAATTTTGGTTCTCGGTTTGGTTTCAGATCTTACTATTGGTTCGGTTATGACATATCGGTTATTATTTTGTTTCAGTTCGAATTGATCCAAACTTAAAGCAAGAAAAGATGTGCTAAATTGGACTCATCATGGGCGTGTAGTCCTATTTTGCGGACCCACCAGCCAGCTTGCCAATGCAAAACCGTTGCGCTGCATGATATCCTGAAAGAAAGAGCGGACTTTTTCTATCTTCCTCTCCACTCTCTCACGCAACTACTCAAAACTCATAGGCTTTGTTCCCTCAGGTGGGTTGGACGCTTTGGGTTTTTTTCGTTCGTTCTTTGAACACATCATTTTGAATCTTTTTGAGCATTTTTTTATAGGCTGGGATGTTGGCATATCCAGTCCTCAGCTCCGTTTCCTATGAACATTTTGGTGTTCCTGTTGTTCGTTCTTTAAGCGCATTCTTTTGAATCTTCTTCAGCGTTTTTATTGCACACGCTAAGGCATAAACTGAAGCTACAACATTGTCAACATTTGGCCGATTGATGACATAAACTTCTTTTTTGTCTCTGGCTATAAAAAATAAAACTTGTATTGTTGTTATCATGCATGTTGTGGGTCTTAGAAATGATTATGAAATGTGACGTTTTATGTTTTTTTATAAGTCATCTAGCTAATTGTGTATTATGAAAATGCATTAGCAATGGGTATGGTGGAATATTGTTTTTTAGAAAAGGGTTTTCCTCAAACTCTACGGGAAGGGGACGGTGACAAGGGGAAGAGAGGACCATGTGGCCCCCTTCATTTTGCACTCATGTGACCTCACAGAAAAGAAATTTTTTGGGGTCTTAAAAACACATGAAAATTAACTACGCTTTCTTTGGCCACTAATCTTATTCCCACTTCGTAACTTTACAAACTTCCACTCTGCCAATGAGGGCTTTAGACCTATATTAAGTTTAAGATCTTTTTACAATTAATTTTGTGTAGGGGTACATTCTCTTTATGGTTGTGTTCCTTCTTCAATTTTATTTTCCGCTTAGGGCTTTCTTGTTCTCAGCTGAAATTGTTTTTCTTTGCTTCTCTTCCCGTCGCCCTTCCGGTATATATTCTCTTATTCTCATACAAAAAGTTTTCTAGGCTATACTTTTATATTCTTTATAATTTTTGACATATTTTTAATAAAACGATACTACCCCATTCTTTTTCATTGTCATTTTTCAAACCTAAAACTTTAGATATACATATTTATTAGTCTCATTATTAATTCTGTTGGTATGCACCCTACATATTTGGCAAGGCATGCAATACCAAGTGCATCATGTTTTGTCAAATTGGATCTTAATCAAATGACATGTTTTTATCAAAGGGGGCTGCATCAAGATCCGATGGTCCGTGATGTGCCTAACACGTGCCAAGAATTCACAAGGCATATTGTGATGGGGTAAGCGAAGCGTACTGTTTGGGATACATGCTAGGGCGAACATATGTGTTGGTGTCCATGCATTGTGGGAATATACATGTTGCACAATGTTGGGAGCAATTCCTGCAATGCATGTATATCAAGAATGCAACACACCATCATGTATGTGCACCTTAGCATGTGTCACGAATAGTATGTTTTGCTGCCCCGTGACAACATGCTAACTTTTACCTTTTTATTATGAAAGATAAATAAGTTATGGTACATTTTGAACTCCCATTGATAAGGTAAATTTTGAATAATTGTTTTTTCACAATTTACCATGCCCCCTAAAGTGGTTGAGTACTATTGAGCTCAAGGGCATTTTGCCGCCGCTCTTAATATATCCCACCCTAGTGGAAAGTTTTCTAAAATAGATTTCAATGCACATGATCGATATATTTCCAATCTTTACAAATGGTACAAATGCACCTTGTATGCAGTTATACCATGTCACTCATATTAAATCTTTGATGACCAGGGATTATCTCTTTGTATCTCACAACAAGCTCAATAAGTGGGAGTCAATATAGAGGCATGACTCGTTGAGTCAATGGTAGTCGAAGTGCATATTGACTTCAATTTTAAGATATTTACTCCTAGTAAATAGCTTTCAACTTGCAAAAAATATATTGCGAAATGGGTTGCTAATGGTATTGATTTGGCCAATTGTGAAGGTCTAAATGGTGTTTTTTAATATATTTTGTTTGGATATATTAGTCATCTTTTGGTGATTCTCCAAAAATGGTTTTGCTAATTGTAAGCCATGTTTAATATAGTAAATTCATGTTTTGCCTATCATTAGAACAAATGAATCTCAGCTTTTAAATGTGTTTGATCTGGTAAACTATATTATCAATTGAAAATGTTTTATAATAAACCCAATTACTTGTTTTAATTATGTACTCTGTTATAACTACCATTTATGTTTGGGTGTTGAATTTTTTAGAAACAGAATTAGAATTTTTTAGAATTAATTCTAAAAATTTACTGCTGAATGTGAATTACGTTTGGTAATGAAATTTGTTAGAATAAGTTTAGATGTCGCGTCAAACCCAATTTTAAAACTTTAAACTAATATAACTCTCTCTCCCGAACTCAGTTATGCACGTTATTGGTACCATTACGCTTCTAAATTTGAACTCTATCCAAGAAGATCTCACAAGGGCAGGTAATTTTGAACTTTCAAAATGGGCCCTACCTATATGACACATTTCTCGAGGCTTAAATCGATACTAGAGATAACCGTTGAAAAATAATAGAATCTGTAATTTTCAAAACGAGGGCTAAGAGACAGATCAGAGAGGTGATTTTGTGATTTAGGCCGATTCAGGCTCGAAATGGCTTGAATCAACTTCATGGCTGAATTTTTAATTCTTCTCAGCTTCTATACACAAACAGGATTCTAATAATTTGAGCCTAAATTGAGGCTGAATCAACTAAATCTTACAAAAATTCAGTACACAAACAACCCCAAGTATGTCTAGTAGCATCTGTTTCTGATATGGAGGGTGAGCATGGGGAGATGACTCATGGTGATCGTGTGGTTGGTGATCCTCATTCAGAGGGTATTAGTATTGTTATTTTGTTTGATGTTAAAGTAATGTTTTCTTTGTACTTAGTCAAGGATTGAAAGAGATGTTTAACAAATTTTGTCAAGGAGGAGATCTATATCAGAGGTTGAAAGAGACATTGAAGTATATAGAGTTGCCATGAGACGAAGTTTGTATTTCTTCCCTAATAAATTTTCTAATTTTGTTATCCCCTTTCGTTACATTAGTCAGCCCTATCTAGCTTCTTCATCCAAATTTCAAACAAGAAGTTTATAAATAAAAGACGACTTATGAAATGTTTCTTATTCATTAGGCTTTACTCCACAAGCTTGTATCGATGGCATTAGAAAATTTTGCTTAGAAGACATTGAAAACATCGCGTTTAACAAAAATTACAAAATATCAAGTAGAGGATCTTGTGTGGTTTTCGAGGGGACATGGAAACATTTACATGTTGTTGTGAAGGAGATTAAAAAGAGTTTCATAATCCACGCAAGTGAATTTTTTTACATTGAATTTCATATAAATGTATTAATCTAAAGTGTTATTTTTACGTTTTGCATATGGAAGAAATTTGAGTTCTTAATGAAATTTCTCATCCAAATACTGTTAAGCTTTATGGATGGGCTGAGCTGAATCTAATACTTTTATATATATATATATATATATATATATACATGGTCGGCTTTGATCTTGAGGAATTGCAAAAAACAAGTCCTCGTAAACATCTTCTACTGCACAGGATGGCTTTGAAGTGATCATTCAAATGCCTAATGTACTTGTATGAGGACTTGGCATGCAAGCCCCTCTTGAAACCCTTGAAAGATTTTTTCACCAACTTGGTCGGTGTTGCTTCTGCAACATTGCTGCTACTTAGACCTTCCTCTGCACGAAAAACCATCATCCCATCGCGGGTCTACATGGTTTTGGATGCATATAATACCATACAATCAGTCATATCAAATTTTGACAATTGGCCCAGCCGAATCGATTGTCGTTTGTTGGCTTTTGCCATTCCATTGTCGAAACTCTAATCCTCCTCAACAACCATTCCAACACCACCCCCTACACATAGACTTAAAATCACCACAAATTTTTATTTTATCATGTGTCTACAATAAATATGCCTAAAATGAACAAATATGAGTAAAATCACATAAAACCTAGTGTGCATGCAACAAACAACGCCCCAAAAAATGCCTAAATATGAGTAAAATTCTTACATTTCCAGTTGCTTACCTAGCACTAAGACAGGTAGGCAACATATGATAAAACCCTTTTTTCCCACATTTCCATACACTATTGGCTATGGGACGTAGGGTTGGGAGGGTTAGGCACATATCAAACTTTGGACAAGATGAAGTTTGGGTGGTGGAGGAGGTGGCGGTATGCGCCGAATAACCGTCGGCTAGGGTTCGGAATGAGGGCGGTTTCACTTAGGTGAAGTGATTTTGGAGGTTTTGATTAGAAAGAAGGTCTTGCCGTTGTAAAGGGGATGAAGTTTGCAAGGGGTGCCAACAATGACAGAAGTATAGGGGCTGAAATAGATGCAACTGATTGGAAGGAGTATTGTTTGGGAGAGCAGTTCGAGGGGAAATGAGAATGTGTAGTAGCTTATGAGGGTTTGAGCTTGGTCGGGGGCATTTTGGTCTTTTATAGCAAATGCATAAGCAAAATCACATGCATAGGGTTATTTTGTGTACTGTGGGAAAATGAGAGACATTTTGTGTAGTATGGCCATTTTGGCAAATTGTTCTTGGCAAAAGATCCATCAAAGAAAGACTGGAATATGAGAAGGAAGAAAGGGATCAATAAGGACTCAAAATTCTGGGAGGTATTTTGGTCATTAATGGAGAATGCAGATATTACCCTCAGCCCCCTTGTCCCTGTGAGTTGTGACACTAACTAATGTTTTAAGAAAATTTTGAAAAACTTTATAGGAGACTGAATGAAGGGAAAGTCAATGGATATCATACTTCTATATAAAGCAAGTTGAATGGCCATAGAATTTTCAATTTTTACCTATTTTGCACATAAGTTTGAGTTGATATGTAGTTTGAGGCTAATTTAGTGAAGCTCTCTACTTAGATTTTTTTATATATTTGGTTGTCACATGTCAGACTAATACTAATTACTAACATGATATGGGCCCTACTTTATATGTTAATTTTATTTTGCAAGGTTATAACTTGTACCCCTAAACTTGAATTAACGTGTTCTTAATATTATTGGATAGCTCTCAATAAGCTCTATTAAATGAGATACCATATGAGTATATTTTCTCAAACTTTTTTATAAGTCTCATGCATACAAAACACTTCTTGATAAGAAATTTTTACATTTTTCCCTATATTATACATCTTTGTATTCATTTACTTGTTAACCTATGAACTAATATTAAGCCTTTGATATTTGGACCTAAAATTGGCTACTAAAAGGGTATTTAGGTTAGTGTAGTGCTTATAATTATACGTGCATATAATTTATGTTCATTATAATCTTGAAAGTATATATTATAACTATAGCATGCAAGGAGACCTACATTTGCTATGTACATAATCTTTGACTTATTTTATTTTTTCTCATCTATTTTGTATTCAGACGCATACACGCATAATCCATGTACAATCTTACTAGTAATGAGGAATTAAAATAGGTAAAAGGAGGAAATACATTTTTTCTCTTAGTTGCATTTACACCCTTTTGACTTTTCAAAAATTGCATTAACAAAACCATTAGTAGTCAATTTTAAATTACAAAAATATTCTTATTCACTTAACCTCTAAGTGGTCGTGACCAAATATAGAGCATGGTTGGGAGAACCAATGGGTGTGTTCATCACATTCCACACCGGTTGTGACCCCTATTAGCAGTTAAGTGAATAAGTAATTTTTTGTAATTTAAAAATAAGTACTAACGATTTTGTTAAGAGTAAAGGGGTGTGCCATGTTTGTCCAACCTTGGACGTGCCCCATCTACTCCCCAAGCGGAGAGGATAGGTAGAGGTCTTAGGAAGTGATGTTCAGTGTCCCTTGTCGTGGAGGGTGTAAGGTCTGTTTTGTTTTGGTCGTTAGAAGTAGTGATCCTTCTCCCCCAGGGGCATTTACAAGTGTGTAATCACCAGCATTTGGCCCTCTCTTGGTGTGTTCTCGAAGCTCGGGTTGCTTCCAGGTAATTTGTATGTTCGGCATTGTAACGCAGCACATTTTGAAGATGTGTAAGCCCACCAGCACTCTTATCCTGCTGCTAAAGGCTCTCCCTCCGACTGTGGATGCCACCAATTCACCTATTCTCACTTCTCCAGCACCCCCTTGTTCCCCCTCCTCCAATTGTGGAAGCCAAAGCCACCCTCAATGATGAAGTTTGAGGTTGAGGTCCTTTACAACAAGGGTGATCTCCTATTCCTGCCATTGGTGCAATTGAGCTTTCCGTGTTTTCAGGTCTTATTGTGTGGATGCAAGGTTTTGTAGTGGGAAACAATGTTGTATATGGCTTCTCGTAGCCTCCATGATTGTAGCGAGTTATGGTTATAGTGTGTTTTTCGTTTAATGGAAAGTTCTCAATAAAAAAATCAATTAGTGTAAGTACAATTTTGCCACAAAGTGTAAGTGCAATTTACCCATTTTTCTCTCTGCCTCTTTTCCAAAGCCAAAGCGATTTCCCCTCTCCTTCCTGGCAGCGAGTGTACGTAAGAGAAGTATGGTGTTATTCTTGTCCTCGTTTCGAGGACATCAACCGGATTGGGGAAGGAAACGATATGTTAGGACGGAGATTCTCACAGAAGGGTTGCAGTTAGCAGTCCGGAAAGAACCTGTGCTTTTCTGCAGTTTAGTCTCGGCTCATGTCATATCTGATGTCTTATTTTCGATCTGGATGGAGCCATATCCATATCTTATGTTGGCCATCGAGTTCATAAAAAGGCGTTTTTATTCCAGTTGCACCACTGCGCCTGTAGATTGGTTTCTACTCGTGCGTGTTCTTCACTGCGTAAATTTCTTTAGAACCTGATCCTGTCAAGTATGTTCTCTGCCTTTCGGATGTCTATTCAAATATCAGTTCTTCTAAATCCCCACCCCTAATCATTTCAAGTGCCCAAACAAGAAAGCTGGCACTCGGCCGTCGTCCAGGTGTGGGAAGTATACAGTACGCTGCCATCTGCAGAAATAGGCACCCAACAAAATCACAATGTCAGACATGTCCCAGCGTCAAGAAAAATGCAATTCAACACGTCCAATGATAAGATACATGGGGGATCATTATTGTGAGACCAAATCCACCTAACTAAAATATATCAATGGGATGATTACGAATTTAAAAACAAAGGCAATTCTAATGTCTATATGAAGGGAAACGATTCTTTCCAAAGTTTATGCAGCGGGATTGAGTCCTCTCTCAAGCTGCCTTCTCATTCCACTAACCAGGCCAAGAACGTAGACTTTGGGGCCAGCCCCTACAATTGCCGTTGTAATTACACTTGTTTTCTGACAAGAGAACAGGCAGATGGATCAAGATTCCAGATACAGAGAAAAAACTTCGTGAGAAACCTCAGCTTAGAATAAGAACTAGCGTTTTTTTTTATAAAGAGCGCAAAAAGAAAAGTATCGATTGTCAATTGGAAGAAGTTGATTTGATTCATGGTACAAGTCCTCCACGCCATCTCACATGGTTAAATCCTAATTACCCAAATAACTAAAAGGGCCATCACTTAAGAATAACAAAAAAGACCGACTAAACTACTCTCTGTAATAAAACGTATGATTAAAGTGGGCATTAGAAATGGGTTAAGCCAATATAATTCAGATGGGCAACATAATGGTTATGTGGGTCAAGCCCATATTACTAAAGTGGGTCAAGCCCATTTGGTAGAGAGAGCCCAAGCTCACTTCATTTTGAATGAGAATAACACATGAGAATTGGTTGAAGGAGTGAATAGTCCCACATCGCTTAGGTGAAGTTGATGGCGTTGATATATAAGGCATTAGTTTGGCCTTACATGTTAGGCCTTTGGGCCAACCCACTTTTGTAGGGGAGAGAGGTGTTAGACCAATGCACCTAGGTGGGCTAACCCACACACGCGCCGCCGCCGTTGTCCGTCCGGCCGGGTTGGGTTGGGTCAACATGATATTATTATTTTGGGACAAATTCATTTAATCTATTGAATTTGTTTGGGTCCGGTTTGTTTTCACTACAGGTTGTGTCCTTCACGGATGGACGCATCCGTTTGGATGGGAATGGATTTCTACATTAATCCGATTTGGGGATTTACCGTCATTTTCATTCTCTCATTCTCTGTGTCTGTGTTAGCACACTCACTGTACTTCGTTGCATATACCGCCAGCGAGGTCCTAAGCACTTATAAGGGAGGGCGAATTCTGTTTTATGGACATAGTGGATTACTTGATACGGTCATACTTATTTCAGTAAGATTTCTCGTCACAAACAAGGCAAAGGTACAAAAATATATTTGTAACAACGTATACTAGTAAAGATTTGACACACAACTCAGAGCCAATAGAATGTAACATGGAAACATCGTATGGCCGAGATCTCGGTGATATTCAATATTGGTAGGGATTTCTGAGTTGTAATTGTTGTACAGGGTTGAAGTTTAGCGTATTAAAGCCTATAATTGTTTCAGAGTTGTAATCCTAGCTGTTTCTAGTAGCTTTGAGGTGTATCTGAAGGTCGAAATCCTTAGAACTGAAGCACGTGTTTGTATTCACTTGAATGAGTTCTAGAGTTAAAATTTTGAGTAGACTGAAGATGATGGCTTGTAATTCGTTTGAAGTAGAGTTTCAAGTGTAAATCAATTGTAATTGAAGTAGTAGACTGCATCTGAGAAAATTAGATAGTGTTTAGATGAAGTTCAAGTCAAATTGTGGGTTGGAGAGCTCCTGACTTCAATGTTCTATTCACAAAATTTTGAGTATGAATAGAGCCCACTTTCCAGTTCTAAGTATAAATACCTCAATTTAACTCACAGGCCTTGTCCCCAATCCAGGATTAAACATGCTTTTTATATTTTGCTGAAGACTAGAAACTTAATTTTTTTTTATATGAACTTAAACCTAAACTACACTTCCCAAAATTTTGTTATTAATATATCTTCGTACCTTTGCCTTGTTTGTGAGGAGAAATCTTACTGAAATAAGTATGACCGAATCAAGTAATCCACTATGTCCTTAAGACAGAATTCGCCCTCCCTTATAAGTGCTTAGGACCTCGCAGGTGTCTGTCTCCTAGGATAAGATGGTCAACCATACACCGTAGGAGCACTTCCAAGATGGTATATGTAGCGAACTACAGTGAGGATGCTAACACAGACACAGAGAATGAAAATGACGGTAAATCCCAAATTGGATTAATTCAGAAATCTGTTTCAATGATTTTATAAGAAAGCCCGTTGAAGAAGACAACCATTCCCGTCCAAACGGATGCGTCCATCCGTGAAGGACACAATCGTAAGTGAAAACAAAACCGGACCCATTCTAATAAAATAGACCAAATGAATTTGTCCCAAAATAATAATATCATGTTGACCCAACCCAACCCGACCGCGCGTGCGAACCGAACCGAACCAAACTAAACCAAACTGAGCCGGCCGGACAGCGGTGGTGGCGCGCGTGTATGGGTTAGCCCACCTAGGTGCATTGGTCCAACATCTCTCTCCCCCACAAAAGTGGGTTGGCCCAAGGGCCTAACATGTAAGGCCAAACTAATGCCTTATATACCAACACCATCAACTTCACCTAAGCGATGTGGGACTATTCACTCCTTCAACCAATTCCTATTTATTATTCTCATTCAATATGAAGTGGGCTTAGGCTCTCTCTACCAAATGGTCTTAACCTACTTAGGTAATATGGGTTTGACCCACATAACCATTATAATGCCCATTAAATTAATATGGGCTTAACCCATTTCACAATACCCACTTCTAACAATCCCCCACATAAATGAGAATTAGCTGGATAACTATGCAAAATAATGCAGATAAATCGTGAAAGCAATATTGAAAAGATAATGCATGGGGGCGAGGTAGCTTTTGGCTTTGAACCTTCCCTTGTGAAAACTATCGGGTCTACTAACTAACCAGTGAACGTGATGTCTTGAACTATTCAGCCGTTTGTGTAAACTGAGACAATAAAATTCACACAATCACTTCTCAGACACACTGTAGTTCTCATGATTGTGTTCATTTCGGCCCTGAACAAACCTGGTTTCATGAGTGCTCTATAAGATTTAGCCTTAAAATCCTCATAGAAACGGCCCCTTCATACTCATATAGGTGATTCTCATTAGGAGTATCCTGCAATACCCCACTCAAATTAATTCAAGCTATGAGAACCATTAAAAGCAAAGCTTATCCTGATTCACTCTGCAGGTATCACTATCTCATCATAGGAATGGGGACGAGATTTTATCTCAATAGTGATTCCCCTTGAATCCCCCACAATTCGGTTGTCCCTTTGAACCTAGATCTTGGGATCTCCAGTCAACAAGGTTGGGTTGCCATTATGGTGATTCTTAATGTATATGCTTCAAGCCCATTCCCCTCGATGAACTGCTCACTTGTTCTTTAGTCAAACCTTTAGTAAGTGGATCCGCAATATTTTCTTTTGACCTAACATACTCAATGGAAATTATTCCATTAGAGAGCAATTGCTTTATAGTATTGTGTCTCTGACGTATATGTCGAGACTTACCATTATACAAGTTACTTTGTGTCTTTCCTATAGCCGATTAGCTATCACAATGTATGCAAATAGGTGGCACAGGTTTTCCCCACATTGGAATATCCTCTAAAAAATTACGAAGCCACTCAGCCTCTTCGCCTGCTCTATCAAGTGCTATTAATTCAGATTCCATGGGGGATCTTGCTATACATGTTTGTTTCGAGGATTTCCAAGACACTGCTGCACCTCTAAGAGTAAAAACATATTCACTAGTGGATTTTGAGTCTTTTGTATTAGATATCCAGTTTGCATCACAGTAGCCCTCTAGTACTGCTGGATACCTTGTATAATGCAGCCCATAGTCCAAGGTATATCTCATAAATCTAAGAACCATGACTACAGCCTTCCAGTGGTCTGCCCCTAGGTTGCAATTAAATCTACTCAGTTTACTCACTGAGTATGCTATGTCACGTCTCGTATAATTCATAATATAATTTAGACTTCCAATAATTTGAGAATATTGAAGTTGTGATATGCTCTCACCCGTGTTTTTGCTTAAGTGCAATGTCACATCCACAGGTGTTCTCGCTAGACGATTATCATTCTAATTAAATTTTTCTAAGATTTTCTCAATGTAATGAGATTGTGATAATACATATCCATCAGATGTTCTAGTGATTTTCATCCCTAGTATGACATCTGCAACACCCATATCCTTCATGTCAAACTGTTTATTCAACATCTTCTTTGTAGCTTTAATGATATTATCATTGCTACCAATAATGAGCATATCATCCACATAAAGACATACAATGACATAGCCTTCAGGTTTATCTTTCACATAAACACATTTGTCACATTCATTAATTTTAAATCCATTTGACATCATCATTTTGTCAAATTTTTCATGTCATTGCTTAGGTGCTTGTTTAAGTCCATAAAGAGATTTAACAAGTCTGTACACTTTATTTTCTTGACCCGGTACAACAAACCCTTCAGGTTGTTGCATATAAATTTCCTCATTCAAGTCACCATTCAAGAATGCGGTTTTCACATCCATTTAATGTATTTCAAGATTATTCAAAGCAACAATAGCGATTAACATCCTAATGGAAGTTATCCTTATAACGGGTGAATATGTATCAAAATAATCTTGATCTTCTTTTTGCTTGTATCCTTTAATAATAAGTATAGCTTTATATTTGTCAATTGATCCATCAGCCTTCATCTTCCTCTTGAATATCCACTTGTATCCTAGAGGTTTACTCCCTAGCGGTAAATCTACCAACTCCCAAGTATGATTGTGCATAATGGATTCAATTTCACTGTTTACTGTCTCCTTCCAATATTGTGCTTCAGGAGAAGATATGGCTTCCTTAAAGCTTTGAGGCTCATTTTTCAACAAATAAGTTAGAAAGTCTGGACCAAAGGATTTTGATGTTCTAGCACGTTTGCTACGTCTAGGTTCATCATCCTCTCCCTCTTCGTCTTCACTATTATCCTTTTCAACATCCAAAGTTCGTTTAAAAGAACTTTCCTTTTGTGTAGAATTATATGAAAAAATATTTTCAAAAAATGAAGCATTCCTGGATTCAATCACAGTATTGACATGTACATCAGGAATATCCGATTTATGAACAAGAAAGCGATATGCACAGCTATTATTAGCATAACCAATGAATACACAATCCATGGTCTTTGGTCTAATTTTTATCCTATTGAGATTAGGGACCGCCACTTTTGCCAAACACCCCCACACTTTTAAGAATTTGTATGAAGGTTTTCGACCTTTCCATAATTTATATGGTGTTTGCAAGGTTTTCTTATGAGGTATTTTGTTGAGAATATAATTTGTTGAAAGCAAAGCTTCCCCCCACATGTTCTGTGGTAACCCGGAACTTATTAACATGGCATTCATCATTTCTTTTAAAATTCTATTTTTTCGTTCAGCAACTCCATTTTGCTGAGGTGAATAGGGTGCCGTCGTTTGGTGTATAATACCGTGTCGTGAACAAAAATCACCAAAAGGTGATTCATATTCCCCACCTCTATCACTTCTTAAAACCTTGATTTTCTTGCCAAGTTGATTCTTAATTTCTGTTTTATATAAAATAAACATGTCAATGGCCTCATCTTTACTTCTCAGTAAGTAGACATAACAAAAACGAGTGTAATCGTCAATAAATGTAATAAAGTACTTTTTACCTCCTCTTGTTTGAACAAGTTTTAAATCACATACATCGTTGTGAATTAACTTAAGAGGTGTAGTACATCTCTCAATACTTTGAAAAGATTTCCTTGTTAATTTCGATTCTACACAAGTTTCGCATTTATGACTTGAGTCAATAATAAACTTAGGCAAATATTCCATATTAATCAATCTTCGTAAAGCATCATAATTAACATGGCCTAATCTAGCGTGCCACACATCACATGACTCAATCATATACGAGGAAGAAGCATTTGTCATCTTAATAACAGAAATTAGTACAATAGTAAGTACATTGAGCTTGAAAAGCCCCTCATTTAGGTACCCTTTGCCCACATACAACCTTCCCTTGGTTACTACAAATTTATCGGACTCAAAAACTAACTTGAAGCCATTCTTGCTCAGCAAGGATCCGGACACCAAATTCTTTCGAATTTCCGGCACATGTAGCACATTATTGAGTGTGAGCTCTTTTCCTGAAGTCATCTTCAGCACGACTTTGCCAAGTCCTTCAACCTTCGCAGTAGAGGAGTTCTCCCATAAATAGTTGTTCCAGAAGATATATTAATAACAATCTTAAGACAGAATTCGCCCTCCCTTATAAGTTCTTAGGACCTCGCAGGCGTCTGTCTCCTAGGATAAGAAGGTCAACCATACACCGTAGGAGCACTTCCAAGACGGTATATGCAGCGAACTACAGTGAGGATGCTAACACAGACACAGAGAATGAAAATGACGGTAAATCCCAAATCGGATTAATTCAGAAATCTGTTTCAATGATTTTATAAGAAAGCCCGTTGAAGAAGACAATCATTCCCGTCCAAACGGATGCGTCCATCCGTGAAGGACACAATCGTAAGTGAAAACAAAACCGGACCCATTCCAATAAAATAGACCAAATGAATTTGTCCCAAAATAATAATATCATGTTGACCCAACCCAACCCGACCCGGCCGGCCGCGCGTGCGAACCAAACCAAACCTAGCCAAGCCGGCCGGACTGCGGCGGCGGCGCGCGCGTGTAGGTTAGCCCACCTAGGTGCATTGGTCCAACATCTCTCTCCCCCACAAAAATGGGTTGGCCCAAGGGTCTAACATGTAAGGCCAAACTAATACCCACACCTAAGCGATGTGGGACTATTCACTCCTTCAACCAATTCCCATGTGTTATTCTCATTCAATATGAAGTGGGCTTGGGCTCTCTCTACCAAA
Organism: Saururus chinensis; assembly: GCA_035235625.1. Classification (NCBI taxonomy): domain Eukaryota; kingdom Viridiplantae; phylum Streptophyta; class Magnoliopsida; order Piperales; family Saururaceae; genus Saururus; species Saururus chinensis. The sequence continues at coordinate 17,829,612 of CP141149.1, read as the reverse complement.
TAGGCTTGACCCACTTAAGTAATATGGGCTTGACCCACATAACCATTATAATGCCCATTAAATTAATATGGGCTTAACTCATTTCACAATACCCACTTCTAACAAATTTTACCCTTGAACATTAATTACAGAACATTACATCATAAGAAAGAATCTGGAAAATATCTCAGTTGAGCCCTTCAGGCGCCGAGATATCACAAGACCAAATTCCGTGAGGCAGGCATCACAATTCTGATTATGATGTATTATGGTGATTCAGTTTGACACCAAAAGGCAAAGTCTTGTTGACCAATGCACACAATTCGCACATGTGATGTACCAAGCATCTATAGCAATGTTCCACATGTCAGCAGCCAGCTGTTAAATTTGAGCCTGCACATATGCTTGCCCGGCGAGTGTGCACTCCGAACGGCTTGCACCTTTTCTTCCACCCATCCCGGCTCCCACAAACTACGCCATCAGAACTTGGGGGGGATGGCATTCAAAGGTTAGGGTTGAGTCACCCCGTCCGGGCCCTCCACGATAATAATTATTTGTATTTTTATTTATATTACACATGTTTAGATTCACATATTTTTGGCATCATTAAAAAATTCCAGATGAGCTCTATCAAATATGACTCATTACTAAATTGGTCCTGAATATGAATAACGTGCTCCACGGTGCGAAGTCTATAAGATTTGAACTCAAAGCTGCCTACACTAAGTTTATATGGGTAACTATAATGTTTATAATTATATGTGCATTTAATTTATGATCATAATGATCTTGACAACATGTATGTATGTAATTTGTTCCATACATACTTTTTTTCACTTTGTTTTATTTTCTTATTACACCATTGGAAAACTATTGACGAGCTCTATCAAATGAGACCAACCGTAAAACTAGGAATAAATATAAATCGAGTGCTCCATGGCATAAAGTCTTTCAACACCATTATCTTTACCGACTTATGATTTAATATTAAGTCCATAAAATTTGGACTTGCAATTGCTACTACATTTGTATACAAGTTAATATAATGCTTATAATTATGTATGTATCTAACTATAGCATGAAAGGGTATCTATTGCTCAATACATATTTTAATTTTAATTTAATTTATATTTATGTTATGATTTGTATTTGCACTCTTAATGAGTGTGCATTCTTAGTTTACATTTATGCCAAATGATCAAAACCGTAAATTATGACCTAGTTGCCTAAACATTTTTAACTAGGATAAGTAAATGCTAATGATGCAAATCTTTTATTATTATCTCTTTCAACCTAGACAAAGATCACGGGGGAGATAAACCAGTACAAATACACTTCCCTGTTTATAGGGTTTATGCCAAAAACAGAAAGTATTTTTGCAAACAGTAACGAAAACTAGTCATCTTGGAGATCACAGCCAGATCTCGCCAAAACCGCATTAAACCATATTTACTAGCCTTCAAACCTCGATAGAAGGCCCAAAACAAGACCTCGGTGAGACGCTAACCATGAGTGGGTTAAAGGATGAGGAGTCAAGCAGTGAGCCTCCTTTCAGTATGTCGGAAACACATGCGCAGAGGCCAAAACATTGCACCTTTTGTAAATCAAAGTTAGTTATTTTGCGTACTTCGATTGAAAAGCAGAGTTTTACAAGATTCAGACACGGGGTAAGAGGTTGAAAGAACACTGAATAGTGAGTCAACGGTAAGAATGTGAGGTAGCAAATATAAAATATACGTACCACATGAATAAATTAATAGTCCAAGAGGTTACTTTTCCCTACATTACTGCACCCATGTTCAAAATGCCGAGCATCAAGGTAATCAGCGGCTACTCTTAGAAGCTCCTGACCATCTTCTGTCCAAAGAGTAAGAACAAGCATTTTGTGCACTAGGATAACATAATATACAAGTTGAACTCATTAAACAACAACCAGGTATCCTTCTCTGGCAGCATATCATGATCCGACAGGTTGAGCTACTCCTTTTGCCTTGGCTGCCGCTGTGGCTGCAGCTGCAGCAGCAGCCGCCGCTGCCGCAGCTGATGCTGCTGCAGCAGACGGGCCTGAAGGTGGGACTGGTACAGCTGGTGATATAATTGTCTGGTGCTGTTGCTGATGCTGCTCTGGTTGTGAATTAACTAGAGCCAACAGGGCCTTAATCTGACTACCTGTGAGTGTTTCATGCTCAAGAAGGGCATTTGCAAGAGCGTGAAGCTCTTTGCTGTGGGTTGTAAGAATTGTCTTCGCATTATTATAAGCTCTTTCCAGTAACCGCTGCACCTCCTTCTCAATGAGAAGCCTTGTTTCCGTGCTCATGCTCTTCCCATTGTCATCATAATTGTGAGAGACCAACCCAACCAGCTCGCTCATCCCATACTTTGTAACCATTGATCTAGCCAAGCTTGTTGCCTGTTGCAGATCTGAGGAGGCACCTGATGTAACCTCGTTTTCTCCAAATATAAGCTCTTCTGCCACTCTGCCGCCCATGCAAACATCCAGCCGGGCCAGCATCTGTTTGCGTGATACACTAGTCTCATCCTTCTCCGGTAGTTGAGAAACCATGCCAAGAGCCATGCCTCTTGGGACAATTGTTGCTTTGTGCACTGGGTGAGCACCATCAGTATGGATGGCTACCAAAGCATGACCACCCTCATGGAAAGCTGTTAATTTCCGCGACTCCTCAGATATAACAGCTGATTTCCTCTCACTGCCCATCATAATCTTGTCCTTTGCAAACTCCAAATCAGCCATACTCACTGCCTTGGCACCATCCATTGCAGCCTTAAGTGCTGCGATGTTGACCAAATTGGCAAGGTCAGCACCAGAAAAACCAGGCGTCCCTCTTGCAATGATCATCAAATCCACGTCATCAGCTTTCAAAACCTAAAGGTCAAATAAAAAATGTGTTACTTCAATAGCCCCCAGCAACAAAAAAGAAAAAGTGAATATATTCAAAGGTAAAAAAGATCCATCCTTACCTTTGACATATGGGACTCCATAATCTGCCTTCGCCCCTCAACATCTGGATTCGGTACAACTATATGGCGATCAAACCGTCCAGGTCGAACTAATGCCTTATCCAAGGATTCAGGGAAGTTAGTTGCAGCAATTACAATAATTCCTTCATTTTGTTTAAAACCATCCAACTCGACTAGCAACTGGTTCAAAGTCATCTTCATATACTGCTGGTCTTTTGGATTTCGACTTCCACCAATTGCATCAATCTCATCTATAAATATTATGCAAGGTGAGCGTTTCTTTGCTGCTGAAAAAAGATCCCTCACCCTACGGGCTCCCACACCCACAAACATTTCCTCAAACTCACTACCACTGCATGAAAAGAAGGGCACTCCAGCTTCCCCAGCAATGGCTCTTGCAAGCATTGTCTTGCCTGTACCAGGTGGACCCACAAGCAGGACACCTTTGGGAAGCTTGCCTCCAAGACGGGTGAAGCGCTGCAATACAAAAAATCCAAATAAGAATCAGATACAATTGACAGATCATGACAGGGCAGAAGCACTAGTATTAGAACTAAATACAAAAAGACAGTTCTAACTGCTTCTAGAATAGAAAATAAATCCTAAAACAAAATTTCCCACTCTCAAATCCCCATCAAGCCTACTGCTTAGTCATTAGCAGATAAACGAGTTAACAATGTACCAAAATTTTGATTCAGAGACAATACCCTATCTTCATCAGAAAATTGTAGCCAAATTTACCTTTGGATCACGTAAATAGTGAACAATCTCTTCCAACTCCGCTTTGGCTTCATCTACACCTTTCACATCGCTAAACTTTGTGTTGGACTCCATGCTAGGCTGAACCTCTTCATTTAGTCCAAGCCCTGGAGAAATAACAATCATATGAACACATGAACTACATAACAACAACAACAACTCAAATCTCAGTAAAACAATTACGTCCATAATAAACATTCTGTGAAATAAATGAGTAAAGGGAACAAAGTCGTTGTTTTGTCACCTACTAATACAACAACAGGACAATGTTTCTTTGATCATAGAATTACTCCAGTTATATAATTTAATTCTCAAGCAACAAAAAAAAGGAGCAGAGATATAGCTTAGACAGAATGCATACCTTTACTGATTCCTCTGTCTTCAATGAGTGCCCCAACACCAGAAATTAAGAGGAAGGCTAACGCAATAGTGCGGAATGTACGCCACAGCTGCTCTTTAAAATGACCACCTTCAGCAGTGACCATATAAATTGGAGCACTGGCAGTTCCAAGGACACCTTCTTTTGTAGACTTTCCCATGTTTCTCAAAGCCGAAATGCCACCAATACTTTCCTCCTCCTTCACAGAATTGGCAATGCCTGAACCCAAGTTATCCAAGAGAAAAAAAGTTAGCCACAAAGAAGCAAACTGCAAGACATTCAAGTAAAAGCAGGCCTCAAAAGATCTACTTTAGTTGATCCCTGACCTCTCTGTAGTGTCTTGACCAATTCACTCTCGTCCAACCTATCAAGACTGACCAAAGCTTTGATGTATTCAGCAAAAGCTGATGGGTTAGAGTGCAGCGAAGGCTGGCTTTCAAAAAGTCTTATCACCCCCTCTGAATCACTCCGATAAAGCTCTCTGAGCAGTGCTGCATCACTTGCACCATCAGCATCACGTAACCTACGAGCAAAGCTGCCAACATAGCTTGACTGGAATCTTTCTTGAATCGACATAAGCCTTGTCCCTGCCAATCCATAAGCCTTCTATAGCAAATTACCAGAATGAAGCAGAGAAAACCATTGTTTAGAAAACATAAGCTAAGAAAAATGTAAGAATTATCATGTTTTAGTGCAAAATGTTAGTTACCATTTTGGCTGGTGTTTTACTACTTGAAAACTGACAATACAAGAAGAAGAAAGCATATGAAATATCATACTCCCAGAAAGAAACAAAATTACCTTTAACCCCAAAATTTTTAAAGCCAATTCACACAGCTAGAAGAGCAAAGTATCATTATCAAAACTTCACCAGTTTCACTCTTATATCCAATTAATATATGTTCTTTTACTTGGTACAAATAAAAAGCTCACATTTGCCAAATACCTTACTCCCAATAATATATTTTAAATAGCCAGGAATTAGAAGCCTAATATGAAAGCACAAGTTATAAATAAACATTACAGAAGAAACTGAAAATATCGACAAACAATGTACACCCAATTCCTGCTTCTTTATGAACAAAAAGGAAATTCGAAAAATCTGGATGTCTAGATGACAAGGCAATTCACAATTTCGCATTCAAATACTCAACGCAATGAAAGCTCAATGCCAACAACACGAACAGAACCATGAAAAACTCACTGCACAACTTACTTACTAGTTTCTACATGCTTATGACAGCATTAAAAATACTTAATAAACAAGATCACGCATAAAGTACCACCAACAACACAAATGAAACCTGGATATTAAGAGTGGAATATAATGTTCTAACCTGTCAACCCAGCGAGGTCCACAAATAACTTGAGTCTATTTATGGCTCATGCAAGAGTTCTTCATTTTACACTTCTAGAGAATACAGACTGAATTTCCCAATTTCATTACATACATTTCATATTTTGGCCCCCCTATTCTTAAACAACCCCACAGTAGATCAATCACACAGCCTGAACATATCTACCTAGATTCCCTAACTTCTCCTATACAAGAAAATTCTCCAAAAATTGCCTTACAAATAGAATGGTGATCCTCTGCAGCTCTGCAAAATATACTTACTGACAAGTATTTGAATGTGGGAATATGGTATGAACAACCATAACATACAACATATTATCTCAGTAAAACAAAAAGTATTCCAAGATGACCGAGCTTCTAGCTAATCCATAAGTATGTTTCATACCCTATGATCAACACTCCCATCACCTTAAATAACACCCAATTAAAGATCTTAATGGGATATCCTCAGCTGAACCTGTAAGCCTAATTTGAGACATGTTCCAGAAATCAAAGCTCATAATGATAAGCATCCCAGACATAACAGAATGTGTCGGAAGAATAAGCTATCAAGGAGTCCCCACACAAAAATTTCCTCTCCAAAGAGAATCAGTAAGGTGACATTCCTCAACGAGGAAGTTTAGCCCTTTCCCATTTTTACACTCCAATTCAATTTTCATTTTTTCAGACAGGTCAACAACATCATTTGTCCAGCCATATTCTCAACTTCCTCCTATACAATAACTTCTCTCTTCCAGCTCCCTCCAAAGAAGGGGGGGACAAAGGAAACCGGTTGACAGAAACATCTCTTTCATGTTCTTCCAGTATTAACAAGTGCTAGAACTTCTTTGACAGCTAGAAAAAACTCAATAACAATGATTTACTAAATTATGAAATAACATGGTAATATTTTACACATGAGAGTCCATCAGTTAAGACAAAGGTACAGTACTGCAATCTCAACCAGCTAAAAGAGACATTAAAGAAACAGCACGCACAATATCAAATTCCCTCGTCTTATTTCTTTGTGGTTAATAGATGGAGGTAGCTAGTTATGACAGAATTGTCATAGTAAGCTCGCATGTTATGATTGCTATGTTTTCTTCTTTATCAGAAACTTCTTACAAATAATATAGGTCAGGTATATAAGATCTATAAGTTTTTCGCTCAGAAGCTCCTAAGCAAGACACATTCTAAAATTTTAACAAACTGCACTTATTATCTCCACAGAGATCAAATATCTGTATTAATTTACCAGATTCCAATTTTCCAGATATATCAAATGATCAAGGAGATTCATGAAAGAAAACCACAAAGAAAGGCAGTCAGAGATAAATAACTCAGGCACAATTCAACTAAATATTTAAACAACTACAACCAAAAAAAAAAAGAACATACCATTTCCAGATTGGTACTTGTAAGTAGACAGAAGAGGTCGACCACTCAACTTATAAAGATCTGAGGAATGCAATCCATGCCTTGCTACCTGTTTTCAATAGAAGGTACTCAATTAATTGAAGGATCCTGAACCATTGTTTAGACAAAATCAAATCACCAAATAGAAAAAGAGAAAGCATCAACTAAAGAAAAAGAGAGTTTCCACCTTAAGAATTTAGTGTTCTCCCTCCAAAACATGACAGGTGCTTAAAAAGACAGTAATCTCATTGTACATAATCCTCATTAGACATTTTCAATGGAAAATACCAAACGTTTTGGCAGCTACAATCTTTTTACTGTACCCAGCTATTCCATCCATTTGAGAATGCGTAACTCAGTAGCCAAGAAATCACCCCCACCATGGAAGGTTATTAAATTTAAGTTTGGCATACTAAGATGAGAATCAGAAGTCACTACCGGTTCCCCATATTAAATCATTGTTTCTAACTTCATAAGAAAAAAAACCTTTCATTTGAATCAGAGCATTGAAGTACCAGATTGAAGATAAAAGAGCTCACAAGGTTTGACCTTTCAAAATAATATTGCCATCATGTATCCACCATAGCACACGATTCTGTCGACTGAAACCACTCCTTTGGCGCAAGACAATGGTTTCAAATTCTTTCAAAACTACAACTAACTAAAGGAACAAGCATGTAACGAACTCCACACAGAGGAAGCAAAAGAATAAGATCGGAATTACCATCATTTAAAATGATATCGCCAATCTAGCCTATCTACGATTGAAGCTAGTGCAACATTGACAAGAATAAAAACTTAAAAAAAAACGAAGCTGGCTCTTTATTCAAATCAACACTCTCATTCAATCCAATCCCGGCAGCACCTAATAATTCAAACCCACAAAATTCGAATTTCTCCCCAAACAAGCTCGCAAAAAGCATCTGAAATAATGAACCAGAATGGCAATAACAAGCCCACGGCAGATAGACAAATCCCCGCCCCTTCTATTACCAAAACCGAACACTCCAGCACTCCAAGAAACAACATTTTTCAACAAAAAAACGAATCCAAATACGCCTAACAGAAGAACAGCAATCCATCCATCAAATCGAAACCAAAAATAAGGAAAAAACCCCCATTTTGAAATACACAAGAGGCAGACCTGCGTGAGGAGGCGCCTCCAAGCCATTACCGCCGTCAATCGAACCCCTGCCCACGCGCCCCTGCTCGGCCCTGTACCAAAACGACGCCGGTCGACCGGTGAAAGCAGGCGTCAGAAGACGATTTCGTCGTCGTCGACCGAAGGGTTTGCAGGCTTTGCAGCTAGCGAGGAACGAAAAAGTCAGGACTTTGTGTAGGGAAGGGTGGGACCCACGTAATTTGGGCCAATGAAGGGCGAGGGTCTCGCCGGGAGGAAACGAGTCGGTGAGGAGCCGCCACGCCACGCATGGGCGACAGGTTCATCAAGATGCAAATTTCGTTTCCTCTGTTACGGCAAATTTTGTGGGTACGGCGCACACCGTGCAGCCGTGGGCAGAAGCGATTAAAATTTGGTTGTGTCGAGTCTTGATTGGTGCAATACACCGCCAATACGGGGGAAAATATTAAGGTAGTGATAAGGTACAACGTGGCATGCTTATATATCACGATTATATTTTTTATTAAATTAACTATTTTTAAGGAGTTAACTAAAAAAATATAAATAAGATATTTTTTGATTGGTTATAGGCATAGTCGTGTTGGTACTTTATTCGTACTTAATATTATCTACAATGCACACCTAGTAATTTTTCACGATACACACCATATTGGCGTATATTTCACCACACACCTAACAACCTATCAATATAATATAACCATATGTCTCATATATTATATTTATAAGTTATTTAATAGATAGTAAAATACATGGCCAACGTGGCGTGCAACGCACACTAAAAATTTTCTCCTTTGTTACACAAAGACATGGAGCCTAATAATTGTAGGACTACTACATTCATTTTTGCGAGTGGGACCATCTATGAAACGATACAATAAAAGTATGGCTAAGCCTATGAGCATGATTTGCTAGATGTTCTTGGTCATTTTGGATTTATAGCTCATCATCTGGTACAATTTTATATTTCCTCTATTTTAAATTAATAGTTTTATGTTGACAAAAAATATTTATTTCATATTAATAGTTTTATTTTATTCAATTTAAGTGGTTGGGTATTTAAAAAAACATCATAATTCATAGGCGTTTTTCCCTTCTCTTTGGGTTTTATCATTTAATATAAACTTTTCAAAAATAACTATTAATATGAGATATAGAAAATATAATCCTCGGTTGTCTTGTTTTGAAAACTTGCAATGTAGCGGTATTGATAGTTTGGAACCTAAATGGTAGGGGTGTTAACGTGCTAAAAGCATTGAGTTTGCTTGGCTTGAACTCGAACTATTCAAGCTTAGCTTAAAACTCGAACAAGCTCAAAATTTTCAACTCGAGTTCGGCTCAAATTGGAAATCCAAAGCTCAACTCGAGCTCAAGCTCAAACTGCTATAAGTGAATCATGAGCCTATGCTCAAATTATATATATAAACTAAAATATATGAAGTATCACACATAGTAAGATGCTTACAATATTAAATATTAATAAATACATTTTAAGAAGTATTACGACTGCACTTTAAACATCTGACTATAGTCCTTAAGAAAGAAGAAAACTATGACAAATGAGTTTTAGTTACATATGCTTAAAAAAAACAATAGTCCCTAGGAAAGAAGAAAATTATGACAATGAGTTGTAGTTACATATGCTTAAAAAAGATAACATTAGCATTTTTCTCTCTTTATGTGCATATAATCGCTAAAAAAAATGCAAAAAATAGAAACTCACTTAAGCAGCATTAATATCTACTTCTTTGTATCTTCTTTTGTTTACATGCTTATAAAACATTCATAAAAGAACAATTATTTAGCCTTAGTATGCATCTAAAAAATTCTAAGTACATGTAAAAAGAGAACCATTTTGTAAATTGAGGCTTCTCCTTGTGTCATGCTTCAATTCTTTAAAAAATATTTTAATCAAGGTTGGTCTCCTAGTGTTATGTTTCTTTTAGAAGAGTTATTGGGCATATTAGTATAATATCATATTGACCATCTTTCTTATATTAATAGCTCTATTTGGTTTTTCAATTAAACTAATTTTTATTCATCTTGAAAAATTAAATGGAGGTATTAATTTGGAACAAAAAAAGTATATTAGTGTTTGTGTCTCCAATATTTTTATTTTTAAAAAAATATCATATATAAAAATTACACATCTATTACTATTTAATGAGAATATATATCATAAAAAAATTCTATATGAGATTTAGCTCACGCACATTTGCGTGAGCTAAGGCATCATGGGCCATTAGATCGAGATCCGATGGTATAAGGGGACAAAAACCAATCTGCCCCATGAGTTATATATATTGTTAAATTGAAATCTAAGGGCGTGCAATGTTAAGGCTCACGTAGTCATGTATGAGCCTCGACTCATATAAATGGGTCTCATATATCATATATGATATATGATATTGGTATATATATATGATTATATGTCTTATTATATATGTCATAAATATATATTTAAATTAATAATTATATCTATATAAAATATACATATACATGTATAATTTATATATATATATATATATATTATTTATATATAATTTTAAAATTATATTAAAGTTCAAGCCTCAATTCGAGTCGAGTCTAATTCAAACCAAATTGGGCCTTAGACAAGCCGGTTCGGCTCAGCTGGTAAATGGGCTATAGTTCAACAACAGTAGCATAATATGATAGATCAGCCTATCCTAATACCTAGGCTATTTGTATGTGCCCCAAACTTACAAAGGACCCCCTTTGTCTTATTAATCAATTGCAGGGGCACCCTATTAGAAGGGAAAAAATACTCTATTTACTTTTATAAGTTATTTTAGGCACCTTTATTGCGCAACACCCATTTGAGAAAATCAAAGACATAGTCAAGCACCTCACACCTAGGCGGCCATTGTTTGAGAATTTTCTTCGGATGCTTACTTAGTGAAAAACATCAACGTTTCTGCCATAGATTGACGATAGCCAAATGCATCGGCTGGCCTACTCAGCATTCTACTATCCATATATAGCATTGTCTCATGAAGATTCTTTAAGAACAGATTCACGACCTGTGGAAGAGAGTGCTACAACGTAATGCTCATTGGATGATCCTATAATGAGTGATGGCTTTTTAGGTCTTGGGCTCAAGCAAGAGATAGTTTGAAGCTTGGGAGATATCTGAAGTGTCTTCAATGAGTTGAACTGGATAAACCAGAATCAGCAGTGAATGAGAGGCTCAAGACATAATGCATAGGCTTGGACCATACAGATTCTTGAGGACTTTTTGCTCATTAGGAGCAGGATAAGTAACCATGTATATTCGTTGGTGAAGGCATTACTAAAGCTCCTGCATCCACATGCAAAGAAGGGAGTCCCCACCGCTGCAACATTCAAGGGGAGGCATCGCCGTGAACGGGGCCAACGAGACAAAGTTGGACCTCGATGAGGCTGAGAGGCGTGGTAATACTGATTGCCATGTCTTCATTCATCATAAAAGTGTTTACCTGTTTTTTAGCCTAAGATAGAGAACTATTTATGCACGGGAAACATCATTTTTTTCCTTCTTTCCTTATCCATCTTTGCACCGGAATATTGTGAAGAATAAGGCTATATGCACCCTAATAATCCCCTCAATACCCTATTTTATTTATAAATTTATGACGGTGTTTATGGGGTACTAAGAAGATTATTAGGGTGCATATAGCCTCATTCTATTTTGAAACATACCAAAAAAAACGTGAAAATATAGGGATCCTGCCAATTACATGGATGTCAGGATAAGCAGCCTATATTTTATATCGTATAAGTCAGAGAGAGAGGCATGTTCAAACTCGTTTCTTACTTTGGTGTCCGCCGCCAAGAGATACATATTGCCTTTGATGGAGCCTATGGGTTTTTTTGACATCTATGTGTTGTTGGGGATGTTATCAGAGATTCTGAGGGACACTTTATTACAGTAATATTTTCCTTACCAGCAAGCATGACTAATGGACATGTGAAGGGGGGAACTTGTTAGATTGGGTTCCCAAGTTTCTCTCCCACAATTAACTTTCTTAATGATGTGGCTTGGTTGTTCTCCTCCCATTTTAGTCGCCTATCCAAGAAGATTCTCTTTGCATTATTAAACACCTCTAAGCATCAATTACTAATGTCAACTGACGACTAAAAGGGATTGTGCAAGATATAATTGCAACTGTCTCTGATTTTGGGGTTTGCTCTATGGTTCACATTTTTGGGGAACAAAACCAAGTTGCTAACTAGTACTTTGGCGAATTTTGCTGTAGTTGATCACTATTGGTTTCATTGGTCACCTCGGAGACTTCTTCCCCTTCGTCTAAAGGACATTTTTGGTTGCTTGTATTCACGTATTTATTTTTCCTAGTTATTTTTCTCTATTTTTATATAAAAAAAAATTAGTAGAAATTCATGTGTATTCGAGAGATTTAAAGTCTTATTACCATGTATCATTTAATTTAAGTTTAATAATTTAATGTAGTTTATAAATAAGTCTATAAATAATATTTAGGCATATTAAGAGTAATTTGATACTTCTATGACAAAAAACTTAGCCCCCTCTTCTTACTTTAATAATAGCATAGATTATTTTTAAAATATTTATCAATAATTGTTCTCTTATCTATATAGTATAGGTTGTTTGATAACCGTTTAGTCCATTGTTTCTCCGATCAACCATTACCCATTTCCTCTTTTGGTTCATAATTTAGCATAATCTCTTAATTTTAAAATATAATTAAATTTAAAAAATTAAATAAATAACAAAAAATAGCATATCCATATCCTATCAACCCAAAAAAGTCATATTATGTATTTATGAATAATAATGTCACGAAAAATTTGAGTTTAAGTTAAACATATTGTTTAATTAAAGGGTAGAACAGACATCCTAAAGCCCTGAACATGAGGTCATCATGTTAGGGACCCACCTTCTCGTGCGTTTGTGCATCTCTCTATTAATTGAAATTGAACGGTTGAGATCTAAGTAGGACAAATTAACTCCCACTGGGCCCCACTTGGACAATCTCCTGAGCAAAGATGCGTTCCTATGGCTCATGTCTTCTGGCCAACCTCCCCCACTCAATCTTCTGTAATTTGTCACAAGAATTTCTCCTCACCGTCTCCACCACAAACAAAGCGCTCAAACACACTCTTCATCTTCCACTCTTCCACCATGAGAACCTCTCCCTTCTCCTCACTCTGGCTTCAGAACAGCTCTTCCATTCATCATCATGCAACCTTCCTCTTCGTCGCTGTTGACAGCCAGCCTGCAGCAGAAGTACTTTCCGGAGCTCGTCCCACTCTCCCCGGAAGCAGCCAACGAGGACGACCCCTGCTTTGCTCCTTTCTCCATCTCCGCCCTCTCCTCGGCCATTCTGCGGGCTACCCATGTCACGAAATCCCCTGAAGCGGTCGACTTCAGCATCTTCTCCAAGCTCAGGCGAGGAGCAGTTCCAATAGGAGTCTTGAGGAGAGGCCGGCGAGCTAAAAGTGCTTCTCCAGAAAAAGTTTCTCGTGTGCATTGTTCAGATGGCGATGTACAAGAGCAAGAAGAAGAGGTACTAAGTGATGGAGGAAGAAGTGATTCAGATGGTGGGAAACCCACTGCTGCTGGGAAGAAGAAGAAGAAGGGTACTTCATGGGGTGACATGCCCAAATTTCTTCTAGCGGGTGCTGTTTCCACGATTGTTTCTAGGTACTTTACATCCAAATTTCCAATATTTGTTGTTATGCTCCAATTTGCTTTGTTCTCGAAGTAACCATTAGACAGCCAGGGGTGGGCACGATTTTTAGCAAAAGGGTCATAAAATAACGAACATGTAATTTTTTTTCCTCTATAATAAAATAGAATGCATTTACTTATTCTGTGAACCTTATTACCCTAACTAATGCAATTAAGGGTTCAGATCAGCTGATCAGATCAGATTAGCTGATGGGCACTCCCACCAGTGCCAAACGCGTTTGGCGCTGAATGGGCACTCGCCCACCTCTCACCTTCGGCGACTCAGCTCTGGCGACCATGACTCTTGGCAGCATCCCTATCTCCTTTATTTTTTTATTTTCCTTCCTCGCAACCTTTTCATCAGCTTACAAGGATGTGCAAATTTGGCCTCTGGAGGATTTGGCTGGCCAGGCCATTTCACTTGCTAGAGAACAAATCTGGCCAAAGCTAGATTTGGTTGTTGGTCGACCTCTATAGGCCAGTCAAATCTAGCGGCATTTAGACTGGCCAGCCAAATCTAAGTGGCGGCTAGGCCAACCAGCTAAATATGGCCAACACCAAAGCTGAGTCAGAGGAAGAAGAAGAAAAAAGGGAAGGGGAGGAGAGAAAAAAGAGTGTGCAGGGGTGGGTGGGGGAGGGACGGCAGTAGTTGCCGCCGGAGCTATGGTCGCCAGAGCCATAATCCCGGAGCTACCGTGGTCATTGGAGTCCCGGAGCTACCGTGGTCATTGGAGTGGTCATCATCGCCAAAGAAGAAGGAAGGAGGATAGGGTAAAAGCCAAAGAAAAAATTAATATATCATAGGTTATATGAGAGATTTTAAATATATAGTTTTATTGGAAGTAAGAAACGGGGTACAAAGGGGATTATACCTGTTTAATAAAATAATTAATTAGCTAACAAAATAACAATAAAGATGTAATAAAGTAAATATATAGAAATATTATTAATTTTATATAAGTAATTTATGATAACTATAAAAAAAACTCTAATATTATACTTATTTGTTTTGTTATGGAAGTTTCCATTAGATTTAGAAGAGGCTAGACACACAATTTTTAATGAAGGGGGTCATAAAATAACGAAGTTGTATAGTAAAGTAACTAGGCTAACAAAATAACAATTAATTAAAGTAAAACATGTTAAAAAATTATTAAGTATAAGTTATTATGATAATTGCCAAAAATATAATACATGCTTAATTTGCATTAAATGTATACTTATTCTACACATTGTAAACTTTGTCTTCAATAATTTACATAATCCATGCATCTCACTTAAGGCTGTTAATGAGCCAAGCTAGCTCGTCGAGCAAGCCTAGCTCAGCTTGAACTAGGCTTGACTCAATTTGGGCTCGGCTGAAACTCGATTCGAGCATATCCCTGCTCGACTCAGCTCAGCTTGAATAAAACTCAAACTTAACTCTACTCAGCTCAATCTCGAATTAGAACTTGAATATAATTTTAAAATTATATATAAATAATATATATATATATATATATATTATAAACATAATTATTAATTTAATATATATTAATGACATACTCCTTCCATCCTATAATAATAACTCCATTTTATTAGTATATTTTGAAAAATCAAATGAAGTTATTAATCTAGGATGGATAGAGTAGATAAAATGACATATAATCACATATATGTACTAATATCATGTATCATATATGATATATAAAACATTTTTATATAAGCCAAGGCTCACTCACAACTGCGTAACCCCCAGTGTCGTGTACCATTAAATTTCGACTAACAACACTCATAACTCAGGAGGCAGATTAGTTTCTATCCCCTTGCGGATCTTGATCTAATTGCCCATGATGCCTTAGCTCATGCTGATGTGCAGAACCCAAACTCATAAAAAAAATTTCATGATATATATCTTCATTAAATTGTAATAGATTTTAAATTTATATATATGATATATATTTTAAAAAAATAAAAATATTAAAGACACAAACACTAATATACTCTTTCTGTCTCAAATTAATAGTTTCATTTGGTTTTTTAAGATGAACTAAAATTAGTTCAATTGAAAAACTAAATGGAGTTATAAATATATGACAAAGGGTCAATATGATATTACACTAATATACCTAAAAACACTTCTAAAAGATGTACGACACTAAGGGACTAATCTTAATTTACAAAAGAATGATTATAATATTATTTGAAAAGTTGAAGCATAACATGGGGACCGGCTTTAGCTTATAAAATGTTTCTTTTTTACATGTACTTTAGAATTTTTTAGAGGCATATAAGGCTAAAGAATAGTTCTTTTATGAGTAATTTATATGCATGTAATGAAAAGAAGATACGAAAAAGTAGATGGTAATGCTACCTAAGTAAATTTTTATTTTTTGCATCTTTTTTAGTGATTATATGTACATAAAGAAAGGAAAATAGTAATATTACATTTTTTGAGCATATATAACTAAAACTCATTTGTCATAGTTTTCTTCTTTCTTAGTAACTATACTAAAATGTTCGAGGTGTAGTCATAATACTTGTTGAAGTATAATTATTAACATTTAATACTTAAAGTATCTTAGTATATATGATACTTCATATACTTTAAATAAATAAATAAATAAATATATATATATATTATTTTTATTTTTTAGTTCGGCTCATGAATCACTTATTACCTAGTCATTTAAATAAAATAAAAATAAAGTTATTAATATGAAACAAACTGTTTTGTTAAATGGCAGAGCTAATAATTTGGGACGAGTATTTAGGAGGAGGACTATTAATAAAACTGAAAAATTAGAAGGGTCATCTAACCCATGCTTATAATGTAGGTCCGTCCCAGGATTTAGCTTTGCCCTTTGCCAGCATTATCAACTGGAAATTTTAAACTATAAGATATATATACAATATATGGTGATTTCACTAATATCATATGGCTCGGGGGATACTGATTTGTTGATTTAGATTACATAATAAGATTTGTGAAGAAATTCACTATGTACACTCTTAACAGAACTAGTGTTGCTCCCTTGGAGAGGATAAAGCTTGAGTGCATCATCCATGGCTCCAAGTTCAACTGGATGGGCGCCACCCAGTGGATATGGGCGACCGAGGGCCTTGTGGGCTTCTGGAGGGGCAACCTCCTCAACCTCTTCCGCATGGTCCCCTTCAAGTCCATTAACTTCATTTGCTACGACATGTACTGCGAACACCTCGTCAGCACCCGCGGCAAGTCCGAGCTCTCCAGCCACGACCGCCTCATCGGCGGTGGCGTTGCTGGCGTCGCCGCCACCATCCTCTGTATCCCTCTCGACACCGTGAGTAGTATCTTAACTCCTCCCAGTACACTTGGAACAGTTAAAAGATAAAGACAAGTAAAATGGGAGTAACTGAGAACCCAATCTAAAAAAAAGGCATTGTGGTTGACATGCAGATCAGAACAAGGCTGGTTGCACCCGGGGGAGAAGCACTGGGGGGAGTGGTGGGCTGCGTTTTGAGCATGGTTCATAACGAAGGCCCTTTGTCCCTCTACAAGGGTCTGACCCCAGCTCTGATCAGCCTGGGGCCTTCCAGTGCTGTCTTCTTCGCTGTATATGACTTGCTCAAGGGTTCCTACCTCTCAAGGCAGAAGGTGATGAGCGAGGCAAGCAGTAATGTGAAGAAGAGAAACGAATTTGAGTTGGGTATTGCAAGGACACTCATTTACAGCTCCATTGCCGGCGCGTGTGCAGAGACTGTGACGTACCCTCTGGAAGTGATCCGGAGGCAGCTGCAGCTGCAGCAGGCGACCAGGCTTGGCCTAGCCACAGCGTTTGTGAACATGATAGAGAGACATGGGGTGAAATCCCTCTTTGCCGGTCTGGTTCCAAGTACACTTCAGGTCAGAATGTGCCATTGTGTTCCTGGCTTGGCTTTCTCATTAAGACTCTTGATTGGTTATCAGGATAGTCATTTTGCTTCTAAGGAGCTAATTGCGCAAAGGGTACTTGCAGGTATTGCCATCAGTGGCGCTGAACTATCTGTTCTATGAGATGATGAAGTCGACTTTCAAAATAAATTGACACATAATTTGGTTAAATTAAAGACAGAACGCTAAAGACACAGCCAGAGGAAGCTTCTTCAAGCGTTTTTGCTAGTGCAACTTGTAAAGAGGCTTTATTAGGGGTGTCAATGAGGCGAGCCACGTTGAGCTTTATACTGTTTTGGCTTAAGCGTCGAGTTTGAGTTGCTTTGGGGAAGCTGATGTTCCTATTTAGTCTCTATACCAAAATGGTAATCTAACCTTTCATTGGATACATAAGATGAGTCATACCTCACAAAAGGGATGTTCACTTTTCCCCTTCCACTTAAAGCAAGTTTTGGTGTAGAAAAAGTGGAGTAGAATATTATTTTCCTTGCTTTAGCTTATAATCATTTTTTTGTTTTGTAATTGGTGGCCAAGAGAAATTCACTAATACAAGATAGAGTGAAAAATGGATCTAATTCTCATAAGATATATTAACTATTTCCTTTAACAAAAAGTGCAAGGTATAATTGTAAGAAAACAAAAATTCTATATTTAATGAAAAAAAATTAGAAGACATAATATCTATATATTATACAATATATGTGTATATTTTTAAAATAATATATATAATGTGAGTTTAAACTTTCTTCAAGTTTTGAGTTGAGCTAAGCCGAATATATGTATGTTTGAGCTTGACTTTACCAACTTCGAGTTCGAACATGAGTCAAACATGGTATATAATATATTATATATTATAGTATGTAATATCCATATTATGCTACTATATTTAAAATAAATATAAATCTTACTACTAATAAAATTGAGAATCTAGGTATGAAAAATTATTTTACTCCTATTATACCCGTACTCATCTATATAATATATATTATTAAATTTTTAAATACTATCTTTAATCATTCTAATCCTAATAAATATAAATATGTAATTTTACTTGCATATTCTTAATTTAACTAATCATATTGGTCTAGAATGAGAGAGCTAGTGAACTATATCTAGATTTTGCCTATTAAGTATATCTAGGAACTAAGTCTAGATTTCTACCTATTAATTTAAAGTTTTAACATCTATTTTGCTTATGTGCATACAATTGTACTTCTCTTAGTAACTACTAAATCACTAATTGATTCTCTCTCTCTCTCTCTCTCTCTCTCTCTCTCTCTATATATATATATATATATATATATATATATATATATATATATATATATATAGTTTCAGTCACGAGTCACGACCACTAAAAAATATAATTGAATAGAATAAACCATTAGCTCCTCCCCTATATTTATAAACCATAAAATAAATAGTCAATTATAGGTCCAAAAGTTTTACTTGTGATTTGTAATGTGTTGAGTCTCTTGACTCTGTCAAAACTCTTTCATACACATGCATAGCCGAGGCTCCAACTCTATAACATTGACTTCAATATAATGAGTAAATTATATAGAATAAATTATATAATTTTAAAGATTTTAAATTCATATCAATACTATATATACAAATACAAATATTATAAATGCATGTTTGCACTTGGTGCTTGCCAACAAGTGTGCAATAGTCATCTTGCCATTTTAGGGAGGTTAGTCTTTGATAAAGCAACCACCAAATCCCTCTTATATTATATGCGAGCTATCAAATATCAATTTGATGACTGGA
Organism: Saururus chinensis; assembly: GCA_035235625.1. Lineage (NCBI taxonomy): Eukaryota > Viridiplantae > Streptophyta > Magnoliopsida > Piperales > Saururaceae > Saururus > Saururus chinensis. Next base: position 17,810,251 of record CP141149.1, on the reverse strand, counting down.
GATGCACTAGACACATATGAACAATTTCCTAATAATACATATACATGAATGTCTATTAAGAAATATATTTGTACATACACATAATATATTATTTTTCAATGATATTTTGTTTCATATGAAACGACATCAATGATCAACGACGCACTAGCACATGTATATTATTTTATATATGAGGTAAGCTATAGAGCAATCTACTTCTTATCCATCTAACGGTGAGCCAAGTGCAAGTCCCTTTGCCTCTAGCTCCACATATAATTTACCATCTCCTAGTGGAGCTGAGCCATCTACTTCTCTAATACAAGTTCCTAGGGATCCAGATTAACCTTCCTTAGAGTGGGAAGGAAATTACCCCAATTATCGATCTAATGGTTTTCCATGTATCTCATCCGAACCAAGACCATCCAAAGTGGCATAATAACTACATGGATTATATTCCTTTGATATATCTATTTCATTCAAACCAAGTAGGTAGATAAACATCTTATTCTATTTCTCCATTGTCCTAGGCCATACCCTACAGAACAAGGCCTTCACCATCAGTGTTAGGCAAGGTTTGGGACCCTAGCCCTGCCATCTATCCTCTTACAACGCTTACGGCTTACCTAAGTGATAACTAAGTTAACAAATGGAGCCCTAAAGTTCTTAGTCATAGATTTTGAAGTGATATTTACAACTTTAATAGAATGAAATTATAGTTGTTATAATCTTTTTTATTTTTGTAATGTTGATGTGATTCTTTAAATTGATATAGTTTTTTATAAGGAAAAATAATTTGGGTTGTAAATGGGATTCAAGCTCAATTCGAACATAAGTTCGAGCTACTATAGTAAATTTTTGAGCTTGAGCTTAAATCGAGCTTTGAGTTTTTGGCCGAACCGAGCTCGAGCTAGGCTTCGAGCTGTTCGATCGAGCTCGAGCCGAGCTTTTAAAAATTGAGCTCGAGTTCAAAAACTTCAAAACTCAGTTCAACTCGGCTTGTTAACACCCTTAGAGATGAGGATAGAGATTTGTTGCTTTGTGTGACATGTGCACGATGGCCAACTGTGCTAAGTCCTCATCGGAGACAATCCGTCTATTATCAGCCACTTCTTTCAAAATGTCTTCAATCATATTCTTCTCCAGTTGCTTCCCTGGGAAGAACTTTTTGAAGAATTACCCATTACCTTGGGAAGCCTTCCCCTCACTACTTTCCAACTTCAAAGATTTTCCTTTTGCACTCAAACCCATTATTAGTGCGACTTCTTCTTTTGTCGGGAGTAGTATTTTCCACCGAATATTGAAAACTTCCTCTGAGTCGTCCTAGCACTCACCTATTAGGATGACCAGGAGCGCCCTGGAGATAATTGCCTCACAATCGTATACTGGGTAGAACCCAGTCTCCTCCAAGATTGCCTTGCATCCCAGCCTTGATTTAACAAGATCTTTTGAAAGTCGGACTCTAGTGGGGAAATTGTTTGTTCCCAGACCCGATCTCCTCCCATAGATTCTCTTCTTCTTCGCTCCTGATGCCTTTACTAATTCTTCCATTTGACTATATTCTTTTAGCTTTTTATCTATAAAGATGATATATATATATGTATATATATATATATATATATATATATATATATATATATGTATATCAACAATGAGTCTTGACCAAAGTCAAAGAGTCGCGTTGATTCACATTATTCAAGTAACGTGCTTATACACGCTAAGTTCATATATCGTGTTATTGGATATATGATATGATGCATTCTTAGACACAATAGCACAACACTTGAATGTTGTATTTCACTTGTCGTGTTAATAATGACACGCTATGTATGCTACGCATACACTATAGGAGGACATCTATATTGATTATCATATTCTCAAACACACGATATATTACTTATCGTATACTTGATCACACAATGGGATACTATGAAGATAAATGTAGTGACTACTTCGTGTGTTCTATAACACGAAATATAAAAAATTGTGCATACTGTCATGGATGAGCCTCTTGGGCAGCCTGCCGTGCAGCGCTTGTAGGCCAAATGCCTACCAAGAAAGCCTTTGTGTGGGACGAGAGGTTTGCCTTGCACGAATGCGTTGCTCAAATCACTTGCGGGCGCTCATGCAAAGCAAAGAGGTAGGGGGCAGAAAGTGAGTCACATTGCAAGGAAACGAATGAACACAAGCATGGAAAATGGGTGCATTCACTATCAACATGTTTACAAGCAATGGGTGCAACAATACTATAACCAATAGCACAACTACTCACTCCCCCCTATATAGCATAAAAGATTTTTTGTATATGGCTGGAGTGGCAGCCAAAGTGGCTATACGGGCATGGTGGCACCATAAAACATAAATAAAGAAAATACATGAAAATAAAGAAATATACATGGAAGTAAAGCAAAAGGGGAATTGGTAGGGTGCCCGGAACGCAGTCCGTGACATACTCCCCCACTCAATTCTGTCGACATCCTCGTTGATGCTTCTCCCGGAGGTAGGCTTGTACTTGATCAGCATGGTGGTTGAGGAGTTCTGGCTCCCAGCTATGTGGAATGTCTCGCCACTTGATGAGGAATTAGCGGGTTGTCTCCTTGCTGCCTTCAACTTCACGATCAACGATGATTTCTTCTAGAACTCTGACATCGGTGGTGATTTTGGGATTGCCGCGTGTAATTTGTTGTCTAGAGAGGTCTTCTGCATCTGCATGATATGGCTTCAGACAACTAGCATGGAAGACAGGATGGATCTGCAGCCAGGGTGGTAGTTGCACTTTGTAAGATACCTTCCCGACCCGCTAGAGGATGGGTACGGGGCCTTCATACTTGCGGATGAGACCTTTGTGTAGCTGGCGAAAAAGCTTCAGTTGAGCCAGGTTGAGCTTGACCAGGACAAGATCCCCCACACTAAAGGTAGAAGGTTGGTGACCTTGATCATCCCACTTTTTGGCACAGGAAGCGGCCTTGTCGAGATAGGCCCGAGCAATTTCAGTGGTGATGCTCCAGTCTTGTACAAGGCGGAAGGCAGGGGGGCTATTGCCAGAATAACCCAAAGCCAGGGTGTGGGGCGTGGCAGGCTGGCGGTCGGTGGCTAACTCGAAAGGGCTCTGGTTGGTGGCAGAACTCTTCTGTAGGTTGTACGAAAACTGGGCAACATCGAGGAGATTGACCCAATTCTTTTGGTTGGCGCTAATGAAGTGGTGTAGATACTCTTCAAGGAGAGCATTAACACGCTCTGTTTGGCCATCTGTTTGTGGATGCATACTCGACGAGAAACTTAGCTTGGAACCAAGCAGCTTAAATAGTTATGTCCATAAGCGGCTTGTGAAACGTCCATCCCGATCACTGACAATAGTTTGTGGCACCCCCCAGTACTTAACAATATTCTTCAGAAATAGGTGGGCAGATTCTTCGGCAGTACAATGTTTAGGAGCTGGCATAAAGGTGGCATATTTAGAGAAGCGGTCAACAACCACCAAGATTGATCCATATCCACCAACTTTAGGCAATGTTGAGATGAAGTCGAGAGAAACACTCTCCCAAGGTCATGGCGGTATAGGCAATGGTTGAAGGAGGCCACGTGGCTTGTCACGTTCCACTTTGTCCTGTTGGCAAGTAAAGCATGTTTGAACATATGCCTCAACGTCATCGCCCATGTGAGGCCAGAAATAAGCCCGCTCCAGAAGGGCTAGTATGCGGTGGATACCCAGATGGCTAGCCCAAGGAGTGTCATGACACTCGTGAAGGAGTTCTTTCCTTAGTTGATCAGCTTTTGGAACATAAAGTCATTGTCCCTTGGTCATCAATAACCCATTGTCGAGCCAAAACTTGCGAGTCTTGCCTTCTTTCACTTGCTGAAGGAGGGTGCACACCAGAGGATCTTTCATCATTGTTGTGCAGATACGATGTTGCATATCATTCGACCAAGAAGTGATGCTCGCAAGGTGGAGGGAGGCCAACTCGGTCAATTCGGCCTGTCGACTAAGTGCATCGGCCACGACATTGTTCCGCCCTGGTTTGTACTCCAAGATGTAGTCGAATTTAGCCAAAAAGTCTTGCCACCGAGCTTGTTTGGGAGACAACTTAGGCTGGGATTGGAAGTAACTAGCCGCAATGTTGTCACTTTTGACGACAAAGCGAAAGCCCAATAGGTAATGGCGCCAGGTGCACAGACAATGAATGATAGTCGTCATCTCCTTCTCCTATACGGTGTAGCGTCACTCTATTTTGTTGAGTTTACGACTTTCAAATGCAACCGGGTGGTCTTCTTGTGAGAGAACACCCCCAATGGCATAATCGGAGGCATCTGTTTGAACTTCAAATGGTTTGGAGTACTCCGGGAGTCGAAATACAGGTTCTTGTGTGATCGTTGTCTTCAATGCAGCAAAGGCCTTTTGACACTGTTCTAACCAACACCAAGGGCGATCTTTCTTTAGCAGGTCCGTTAAAGGGGCAGCTCTTTGTGAATACCCTTGAACAAAGCGCCTATAGTAGTTGGAGAGGCCTAAGAAAGCTCGCAATTGTTTAACTTTGGTGGGGGCTGGCCAATCCTCAATTGCACAGACCTTTTCTTGATCCATCCAGACTTGTCCCTTGCCGATATGATGTCCCAAAAAGAGAATTTCTTATTGTGCAAAGGAGCACTTCTCCAACTTGACGTATAGCTTGTTTCGGCGAAGGACTTCAAACACAGTTCATAAGTGAGAAATATGCTCTGCGAGTGTCTTGCTATAGACCACAATGTCATCGAGATAGATGACAACAAAGCAGTCAAGGAAGTCATGAAAAATATTGTTCATTAGTGTGCAGAAGGTGGCCGGTGCATTCGTAAGACCAAAGGGCATGACCAAGAACTCGAACGCGCCATAACAGGTAACACACGTAGTCTTGGCTTCATCACCGTCAGCGATACGTACTTGGTAGTAACCTGATCGAAGATCCAATTTAGAGAAGTAACGGGTAGTGCCAAGCTGGTCAAAAAGATCCGCAATGAGTGGAAGGGGATACTTGTTCTTCACTGTTAGCTTGTTCAATGCTCGATAGTCAATACAAAGACACAAGCTCCCATCATGCTTCTTCTGGAATAAGACTGGAGCACTGAAGGGGGCTTTCAAAGAACGGATAAAGCCAGCATCTAGCAGTTCATCAAGTTGTCTTCGTAATTCAGCAAGTTCAGGGGACACCATCCGGTAGGGAGCGCAAGCTAGTGGTTTTGCGCCAGGCTCCAACTCAATTTCATGGTCAATAGGTCGCCGCAGAGGCAGACACTTTGGTAGGGCTTCAGGCATAACATCGACATAGTCGTTTAAAACAGCTTGAACTTCTATCGGTAATGGTTGATCCCCTTGAGGCAGATTTTCCATACGAAGGGCCACAAGGTATGTGGGATCACCTTTCTTCAACCCATTGTCTAGTTGTAGCGCCGATAGATGTGCAGTACTCATCTTGCCTTTCTGAACAACCGGTACCATGCAAGGGTTTGTGGCTTCGAACATGCAAATGGTTCCCAGGTGTGGCATTGGGACAATGTTCGCCTTCTGTAAGAATTCCATCCCAAGGATAACCTGGAAGTCATCCAAGGGGACGGCCATGAGGTTTGTCAAACCGGACCACTTGTCGATCCGAATAGGAACATCCTTGGCCAACCCAGTGATGGGGCGAGCTTTGGAGTTCACCGCCTTCATTCGGCTAGAATCTTTGATGAGTTTTAGCCTGATACGTATTGCCTCATTGTCTAATATAAAGGTGTGGGTGGCTCCAGTGTCTACCATTGCTTTCATTGGGACGCCGTTCAGGTGGATCTCAATGTACATAAGACCCTTTGCTTGAGGTAATTTTGGTCCCTGAGTACCATCAATGGTGTTGAGCAATCTCAGTGCTCCCATTGTGGGTGCTTCTTCTTCATCGCCAGAGGCTTCCTCATTACCATTGAGTCGTGCTGACTCTCTTGCAACGAGGGCATTGAGCGCTTTCTTTTGAGGATGCTGCCAAGTAAGATGGGATCCAGCACATAACAAGCATGATAACAGACCCCTAGCACGGTTGAAGGGTTAAAATGGCCGAGTGGCATAAGTGGAGCTATCAGCTTTTGTAGCAAAGTCTTTAGAGAAAGGTTTCCTTTTGCCAACTTTGCCCTTACCCCTATCTTGAGACTCACTTGGGCCACTTTGGTCCCGTTGACCTTGTCGCTAGCCTTGGTCCCTTTGGAAAAATCCAGGTCTTCTTGTGTTGTCCTAGGTAGTGAAGTCAGTGAGACGTTCGGCTTCTGTGATAGCAGTAGATAAGTCCCGTACTTTGCATCGGTTCAGCTCTGTTTGGGCCCATGGCTTGAGACCTTCAAGGAAGTAGAACAGCTTGTCATTTTCGACCATATTGCGAATGTCCAACATCAAGGCAGAAAATTATTTGACATAGTCGCGAACGGTCCCTGTTTGTTGGAGACGACGGAGGTTCCGTCGAGCAATGAATTCCACATTTTTAGGCAAAAATTGGGTCTTCAGCTAACCCTTCAAGTCATCCCAAGTATTAACTTCAAGGCGACCACTCAAAATTTTTTCGTACTTCATCCTCCACCGCAGCTTGGCATCGCTGGATAAGTACATTGTGGCTATTGTGACCTTATCTTCTTCGGACTCTGAGCGAATAGCCCGGAAGTATTGCTCCATATCGAACAAAAAATTTTCTAGTTCTTTGGCATCTCGCGCTCCCTGATAGACGTTAGGTTCCGGCACCTTGGGGCGCTTAATGGCTACAACAGGCTCTTGTTGGGCTGTTGTTCGGAGGAGAAGGCTCACTTGTGCAGCCAAGTTTTGTACCTCCTCACTCAATTTCTCAACTTTCGCTTACGATTCTTCGATTAGCATGCAGTTCTCGATACTGACAACACGATTTTGTGATCCAGTCTCGCGGTTACGTTTCTCCGCTTTCTCAAGAAATTTCACTTTTTCTTCCAATGCAGGGAATCCGCTAGCCAAGGGGGCAACTTGTTCCTCCAAGGCTTCAACATGCTCCTGCCATTTGGATGACTTTCTTGGTTGTGGGTCTAGAGCCATATGCTCAGCTCCACTAGCTTCACCTGCCATAGACTTCGGCATTGCAAGGGGAAGCTTGACGAACGGTATTTCACTTGGCTCCGATACCAACTGTCACGGACGAGCCTCTTGGGCAGCCGGCCGTGCGGCGCTTGTAGGCCAAATGCCTACCAAGCAAGCCTTTGTGTGGGACGAGAGGTTTGCCTTGCACGAATGCGTTGTGCAAATCACTTGCGGGCGCTTATGCAAAGCAAAGAGGTAGGGGGTAGAAAGTGAGTCACATTGCAAGGAAACGAATGAACACAAGCATGGAAAATGGGTGCATTCACTATCAACATGTTTACAAGCAATGGGTGCAACAACACTATGACCAACAACACAACTACTCACTCCCCCCTATATAGTATAAGAGATTTTTTGTATATGGCTGGAGTGGCAGCCAAAGTGGTTGTACGGGTATGGTGGCACCATAAAACATAAATAAAGAAAATACATGAAAATAAAGAAATGTACATGGAAGTAAAGCAAAAGGGGAATTGGTAGGGTGCCCAAAACGCAGTCCGTGACAATACGAACATACAATCTAGAGCTAGAGAAAGGTCTTACCATAGAATTGATCCAAGCCGGATTAACCCCTCTATTGCCTGGTGATTTTCTCCAAATTTCACTGCTTTACCGGGATCATGTCAGTATACAGTCCAACAAAACCTCACTTCACGGCCGAAACTGGCATTGGGATGGAAATTTTCAAAATTGCCTTTCAAAAACAAGAAAATCAAAACTCACACTGGAGTTTTTTCAAAATCTCCTTTCAAAAACAAGAAAAACTTGACTATGCGAAAAACCAACTGGAGTTTTTGAAATCGCCAGTGGGATGGGTCGAAAATCGGAACTCACGTTGTGTGTTTGCTTGTTATTGCTCGAATTGCCGAAATTGGCAGTGAGATCGAAAAGCGGAACCAAGGTTGCATATTCGCTTATCACTTTGAAGTCACTGGTTTGTAAAGTCATTTATGTATAAATGCGACCGTGTAAGGGGTTTATACGATATAAAGCCGTAAACCTTGACCATGTGTATTTATGCCTAAGAGTTTCCTTATATCGTGTAAGTCAGGTTTGTTGGCGTTTTTTTTTTTTAAAATCTAGGGAATATGGATATTGTGTTCTTCAACCAGGCAGTAAAGAAAAAACTCATATTTATTTAGATTTAAATTAAAAACATACACCCAACCCATTAGGGTCTATTCCGGTTGAGTTTTCTTATATACTTGACTTGAGTAGCATCCCTAACTAGCTATGAGTCATTTACATGATCACTTTGTTTAGCATAAGACAATAAGGAAATATCAAATAAAAATTTATCTTATTAAAAAAATAAATATTAATAAGCTCGATTTTGGAAACTTAATGAGAGGTGACGTGTTTTGCATTGAAATGCTTTGAAAATGTGGTATAATTAACTACGCAAACGAAGCTAGCTTCTTACTTAGCCATATAAATCTCCCCCTCCCCTCCCCCTCAATCAGTCCCATATATAGCATTTTTTTTACCACTTAAGGACGAAGGTTTGGGGGTAACCGATCAAAAAACAAGAAAACTCAGGGACTAATCTCTTGGGGTTCACTCAATAGATTGATCAGATTTGATCGAGCCCATATTTCAACTACCCACGAAAATTTTGAAGCCATCAAAAGAAGCAATTTTATGGCTTCATTCATGAAAATGTTGTTCATATTTTGACGCATTTTTCCAAGTGCTTTGGCTGATTTGGCCACGGCCTACTCACACCAAATTTGGTGTGAAGGCTTCATGAACCATAATTTTATAAGTAGTTTATTAATGCCTAATTAACCGAAGGTAAAAGTGCTGCAAGCCTATGCTGAAGCAAACATTATTGAAAAAAAAATACTGCTTAAACAAACAACCAAGGTCGTCATCACCAATTCTAAACGTGATTGCAGCTTTTGAGAGGAAAGAAAGGCATATTGGGTTTGGATTCATAACAAAGAGCAAGGAGCCTTAAAACATGCCCCCTTAGAAAGTAAGCGTGTGACAATCAAAACCCTATGCAATCGGTTGTCTCATGGCTGATTGGCTAACATGGTTGCAATCGATCCCATGATTCACATAACTCATGGTAGATTAGTTTTTACCCCCTTCTTCTATCGGATATCGATCCAACAACTCATAATGTCTGAGCTCCCGCAAACATGTTTAAGTCCAGGTTCATACAAATTTTTTCAAGGACTCGTTCTAAACTCAGTGCAAGTAGGTACATTTAAAAATCTTTTAGGTATAAAAGTACATCAATGGCAGAATTAAAAATGGATTGCATTTCTCATTTATGTAAATAGTGATAATTTTACATCTTAAATTATTTTTTTATACCATTAAGCCTTAAACCTCTGATTATTTAAAAAAAGCTATTCTCATGTTGTCATACCAAACTCATCATATTTATACAATTAAAAATAATATAAAGAAAAAAAAATAAAATATAGAAATATCATTTTCAAACCGGCGTGCTCACCCAACACGGCACACGCCTGTATCTCCATTGTGTCGTCATCCCACAACACCCAGCAGCAGAGTCAACACCAGTAGGCTGCCGACAAAAACCATCGGACAAGAAGCCAAAACACTTATCCTCCTAGGCAAACCCGGTTTTAAAAATCGGCCTAGTTGGTCCCGGTGAACCGGGTTTAATCAGATCTGACCAACTTTTCGGGTTGGTTATAGTATTTTTGTTGAACCGGATTTAGCCAAACGACAATTATTTTAATTTTTATATTATTATTAAAATCGATTTCAGATTTGAAACCATATGAGACTACTAGAATAACTTCATGGTTACAGATGTTTCCATCTTACTTTGGTGACTCGAGCCGGTTTGGTAGCTGAGTTCGGCGGCCAGAAAATGAGAAAATAAAAAAATTGACTGAAGCCTGCTTTGATCTAGTTGAACAAGTCGGGACGAACCGGTTTTTGTAACGATACCTGCCGGCCAGACCCACAATTCCCACGTGGCTAGTGATGGTCCTTTGTTAAATAGTGGTTGAACAACTTTTATATGTGTTTGGGCTTGTTAATAATTTATTTGTCAACAATTTACAAAGCCTTATATTTGGGGGACATATTTATTGTCTACGAATAAGTCTTTTAGGCGATTAAACAAAGGTTAAAGCGGTTGAGAGACCGAAAGATGCATTTAGGCGATTAGACAAAGGTTAAAGCGGTTGAGAGACCGAAAAATGCATGGACAACTAAAATTAAGTGAGACGGCTAAGGTAGATATATCTATATTAAATAAATCAATATATCACATTTTACCATATAAAGCAAATTAAGTGGGGATAGATTTTTGCCATATTTTCGATAGTGCCCTCATTTTCTTATAATGTCATGTAATACAAGATTCAATTAGAATGTGATATTTGGGTATTTTAGCAAAACTATTTACTTATATTTATTTAGATGGTCGTCAAATGTCCGGGTTGATATGACATATAACCACATTTTACATTAATATTAATTTTAACTTTGTAAGGTTATATCTTTCCCTTTTGATCTCGAATCTGCGCGTTCTTACTATCATTGGAAAGCTCTCAACGAGCTTTATTAGATGAGATTCTTGAGCTTTATTTGGGTCCCACATATACAACACAAATAATACTTTTTTACTTTTGTGTTTATATTATATATGTTCATATTTACTTATTTTTGACACCATTGGAAAATTTCCGATGAGCTCTATCAAACAAGACTTGTCGCCAAATTGGCCCTGAATATGAATGTTGTACTCTATGGTACAAAGTCTTTTAATATTATTATCTTTTCTAACATATGCCCTAATTTAAGCGTATAAGATTTGGACTCGCAGTTGCTTGGGCTAGTATAGTACTTATATTTGTGCTTAATTTATTATTATTATTATTATTATTTTAAAACATGTATTATAATTATAGCATGCAAGAGAGACCTCTCTTGAGAAAAGATTAGGTACGGCTAGGGTACCAACATGGCGGTGCCTATCACCAATCAAAAATTGACTTGTTTACACGTTTTTCGGTTAACTCTTTAAAAATAGCCTACTTAATAGGAAACATAGCAATATCTTAAATCCTGATTGGTGATAGGCATGCCATGTTGGTACCCTATCGGTACATAATATTTTTCCTATGATTGTATGTAAATTATTAAAAAAATTTGTATAAGAAAAGAATGTTTAAGGGTAATTATGGAGAAAAAATCCTTTTATATAAAAGTGTAAACTATATTTCAAAATTAAGCGGAATTCAAACAAATGACTAGTCAAGCCCTTTGTCCATGACTATAAATTAACGAACAAAAAAATTCGACTAGACATGGCCATTGTAACATCGGAGAATATCCCAAATTTATTAAATGTAGTAACTTGGAAAATAGTGAGTTTGACATTTGTGTCTTCTTAGTATAATAATTTCCTTCGTAGACGGAGTTTAGATATAAAACATCGGTATACATAAAGAACTCTAAAACTCCATAAAAAATGAGTTTATTGGAGTTCGGATGAGAAAGTTATGATAAATATAATATATGAGAATTTTTGTAGTATATGTAAAAAATAATAAGTTTGACCCTTAGATTTTGTAAGTAGTCTAAAACTTTGAGGATACAAAGTAGATGAAAATAACTCACAAACTCCACCAAGAACAAATGTATTAGAGTTTAGTTGAAGAAGTTATGGTCGTATGAGTTGCATTTTAGGAATTGTTGGTGACCCATTGACGCACACCTATTTGACCTTCTTAATAGCATAACATTTTATGTAGATAGAGTTTTGGTATGAAATTTTGGGGGTTTAATGTAAACAATTTTTTTTCTTCTAAACTCTACCAACAATGCATAAATTAGAGTTTGGATGAGGAAGTTATGGTCATTTGAAATTAGAGTGTGGAATTATTCATCGACGTGACACTGACGCATCAGTGGGGTACCTATACTAGGCTAAAAAATTGCCAATTTGATAGTAATATACCAAAATTTAATTATTTATCCCTGATAAATACCCTTTGAGACCCCTTGACTCCTATATCTTCAATAACTTTTCAAAATCAAGAATAATCAAGAGAGGAAACAAATTCTTGAGGGAATGATTAATAACATATGAGAGAATGGAGATTGGATTGATAACCTTAAACCCCATGTGATATTTAAACATGGAAAATGTATGATCTTAAGGATTATGGGTTACTCAAATCATTATAAAGTCATGGTTTTTTGTTATGAGTATTTTATATGAGATGAATTTAAGTTCATAAATATGAAACTATCGGATTGAAATTATGAATTTGGACTTCTAAGTGTTATCCTTATCTTATAAAGGCACGAATCTAAGGTTTTATGCATGCACAAGCTTTATTTAAATGATTATTTTTAAGAGATTTGTCTTGACACTAGTTCAGGCATAATTTACTCTTCTATTCTGGTCATCTAATCATTTATTAACATGTCGATGGTCGATTATTTTTAAGAGAATATGAACAATTGTCAATATTAACACATGACGTGCATTAGTGTTATAATGGGCATCGACATAGGGACTGATATATCAATGGTGACATTGGTGAACCAAGCTCACAATAGTTTAACCACTGTCAGTATGGATGGACGTAACATTGGTGGTGTTTATGGACAATCGACATAGACATAAATGTGTTGGTGAGACAACTATTAGTACTTTCTCTTTGTTCAAAATAATGTTTTTATATAAGTAAATACATAATAAAATGCATGTGAAGAGAATGATAATGATAAATATTACTTGCATAATGCACATAAGTAATCATTGTAATATATAATAAAATACATGTAGGAAGGGGGTAAAGTAAATCCTACATTTAGGTTTTATGTGTCAATTTATTTATATTTGTGTATATTATGATATTTGTACCTTATTATTGCAATATGATTTGATATATGTTCAAAAAATTAAGTAACTCGTACTCCGAGATATCTTAATAAATATTTTAATTAAAAATTAATATTTTACTTATGTATTTTTGAAAAGTAATTAGAAAATTTTTAGGTGTGACCTGGAACATTTGAGACATGACTTGAACATTGACCAACCAGCATTAGTAACGAGCCCTACAAATTGGGTATGAAACATGAATCAATGACTAAGGTGTTACGACCAAGGGGCATTTGGATTGTTGTAGATCGACCTAAATCAAAGTTGTTTAAAAATGTTTTTTCACTTAAATTTTTTTCATAGAAGATTTTAACGTAAAATAGGCAAAAAGGTTGATAGGATATTTTGGCTTATCCACTTAACTCTAAAGCCAACAACCCTTAAAATTAAAATTTGGACTTAGAGGTGCCAATTGACCTTTGAATTTATATGTGTTTTTAAAATTTTAATAATCAACCCTAAGTGGGGGTGAAGCTTTTAAATTTATTTATTATTATTATTTTATTTAAATACTTTTATATTTAGAGAATTTGTTCAACAGGAATGTTAAATATGCTCAGGAGAGGACAAAAAAAATAAACCTGATATGATTTTTTCTCACTTTATCCTAATACATCTCGAGCCATCAAATTTTAATCCGATAATATATGTTACACATGGGCATACAGAGCTCTTAAATAATTTGCACCGTTAGATCTCAAATCAATGACTCACTTGACAAATCAGACAACACATGTTACCCAGCCACGCATACACCTCCGCTCATGTGAACTTTTTTTCATGTTCATTGTACAGATTCGGTCTACGGTTATGAACACGTTTAAATTTATGAATGCGCAGCCAAAAGCAGTTGAGAGATTAAGTGTTGCAATCCAGTCGAGTGTGGCAAGTGACGGGCACAATTGCGAAAAGCTCCAAAGTACGTAAAAGGTTTTCGGGCTCTTTCGTCCAATTTGTTGTTTATCTTTTGGTAGGATTCCATCCACTTTGGTTATGAAGACACATCAGTTTTACATCATTTGCTGCATAATGAAAAAAGTCAAACAACTGCTTGATAGAGAAAGTGTACAAGTTACCGAAAAGAAAACAGCGTTGTTACAATTTTAGCAAAGCTCCCTCACTATTGGTGTTATTATGGTTAGAGACTCCGAGGTCATGTTGATATTACGATTTGTATGTAGAAAATAAATTTTTTATGTCAAAAGTACATAATAAAAACTCACACATAAATTTTAATTAGTTTAAATAAATAAACTCATATAAACTTTCTTTAATGAATAACCCTTGCCTTTTATTATGGATAAGTAATAGGGTTGAAATCTTACCACGTTGGGTTGAGTTGGAGCTTGGCCCTAATTTTTAGGACCGAGCAAAGCTTTGAATGTGCCTTCAAAAGTTTGGTCTTAGCCCAACCCTAAGCAAGTTCAAGTTGGGTTGCACTTTTTATTAAATTTTTTATTTTTTATATTTAATTATTAATTTTTAATTAAAAAAACTATACTATTTAGGTAGGCCCCCATATATTTATATGTTTTTGACTTTTAGGTAAAATCCTTCGTATTACCATAATGACTTGAAGATTATAACCTATTAAAAATCTTTAAAAGATACAACATTTTTTTTATTTTTTTGGATTATTAATTATTATTTTTTATATTTAGGGATGGGAGGAACAAGTCAGCGGGCTTTTTGGCCCAAACCCTACCTCAACCCTATTTTAAGATAAACTTAAATTTTTTAAAACATGCCCAAAAAAAATTATCCCTAATTTGTATTTTTATAGGCAAAGTGGGTAGGCCATTAAAAGTTTTACCCCTACTAAGTATGTATAAAATTATACTTCATTCGTCCCATATTAATAGTTATATTTGAAAAAATAATAATTTTTATTGACTAGTAAATCCCACATATAAAAGAAGGGAAAATAAATTTACAATACTCTTTTGGGGAAAATAAATAAATACTATTAAAAAATATTTACCCAAATACTAGAGAGAGAAAAATATTGCCCATTAGTGTTGGAATTTGCTATACGGTGCCAATGTAACAAACTAGCACCTGCTCAGTTCTTTTAAAGGGTTAATTTGAACAAAATTAACTTTCCCTGATTTCATCATTTCAAAGGATGAAACTTAATGTTTTCACTAGTTTCGTCCTTTAAAATGATAAAATCCAAACACTTCATGATATGGATCCAACAATTAGTATTTTCTTTGTTACAAGGAGGAAATCAACTTTCATCCTTTGGCTTTCGTCCTTCACAATGACAAAACTCTAGTCTATATTATAAGAACACGCTTCTTCCCAGCCTCATCTAGGCATTGTGGTGAAAAGTTTTCCACTTTGATATGCACTTTTTGAAAACAATACACATTTTTTCAAAGTGATCAACATTTGGAGTCATGTACACATACTAGTAAGTGTTGGATCAGGGTGTAGGCTTGGGCCTATTTTTGTCCACATTGTTCGTGGCTCGGGTGAGCCGGTACGGGCCACGAGGTTCAAGGTTAGTGGGGTGGTCGCGCAAACCCCACATAAGCCATCGTGATACAAATTCTAATAGGATATGCATTCATCACACATGCACACTAAGCATGTGACTAGGGTATACAATAACACGTGGTGGGACCTGACTCATGAATTAAGTGTCGATAGTCGAACCTGTGGTTAGTGAGGGGTCGACCTTGTTGCGGGCTTGGCTGTGTGCAGGAGGTCCAGGCCCCCGCGGGCTCTGAGGAGTAGAGCTCGTTCTTGTTATGTCATACCCTCTAAGTAAAACCCGGAAATTTAGCAGGAGGTCCAACTTATGAAGCCCGTCTAAGAAGCCCACTTAATAGGTTATAAGGAAAGATATACAAGGGAGACTAAGAGAGGAGAGAGCCCTAGTTTTTGGTGGACGCCCCCCTCTCTTCTCCTCTCTCCCAATCTGCCCTCATCTCTCTCCTTTGGTTCACCCCATCTTGTTTTTGTGAGAGCATAATTGCTGGCCGCCACTCTCCTTCTCCTCTAATCCTATCCTTGGTGCGTGGTGCAAGAGAGGAAGACTCTTGCTCGCTGGTTGAGGCTTCAAGGACAAGCTTTGGATCGTAACCTTGATGTGATTTCAATTCAAGCGAAGGGTGGAAGAAAGATCTACACATAAAGAGGTAAAACTCCATCCTTTGCTTATTCAATTGTGTATCAATTGAGATCGGACTTCAGTGTGAAGGCAAGAGCATGTCCAAGGGCTGATCAGCCCAAGGTCAGTCCATATTTGCTCAAGTAATTTAATTTGATTATTTGCATGCCCTTAATTCTATGTTTTATTACTTATATAATTGCATGTTTATGTTTCTTGTGTATTTAATCGATAAAAAAACAATTTTTTTATGCTCTGTGCCTCCCCCGGGCTAAAGGGCCGCCACGCCTCTACTATGCAGCCACTCTACAATAAGATCCCTCGCCACTATGTATGTCCACCTTGTTTCCATTGGTTTTGATTGCTGTAACTAGATCCAATTCATGTATAATCTATGTTCTCCGTCCAATTTGCAAATCTTGTGTGCTGCTTTTTGCTTCCTGCAATCGAAACCACTTGATCTGTGCGTGGTTGTTCTCTCCGTTTCTATTTTGTTGTAGAGATTCTGTGTTTTCTGGGCTGATATTTTGTATTTTGTTGTATAATGTAGTGTTGGTGCTAGTGTAGTGCAAAAATAGTTGTTGGGTGTAACGAAACGTATATATGTTGCAATACTAGGCCTACCCCTTTTGTACGGCTGGAGGATAATAGTAACATCTTAGCAATGATTTGCGATTAATTGTACACATTTAAACCTAAAACATTTTCGCCTTTTGAAAATATATTTTGTCGCTATTATATTTTTTCTGAATGCAGCTTTAAACAGCCGGTGGTGGCTTTTATTACTAGGAGATTTATGTACTTGTATTACATGTTGGCATTTGATCCCTTTAATTTACTATTTGTTTAACTCAAAAGGACATATTTCACTTTCTTTTGGTTTTTCATGTATGTTTGGAAATTTTTAGTTGTCTTCATGTTTTTTTATGGAAATTTTTATTTGTCTTCATTATGTTTGATCAAGTACATTTTTCTTTTGGTTTGATCAAGATCTAAATGTTTGTTATAAATTAAGTAAATAGATATGATGGGAGAAATAATTAATTTTATACTTCACCATGGTGGGAGAATGGTAAACTATGGAGGAGGCTATGAATATGATGAGGATTCGATGAGATTATTCATCAATAAGCCTTCTAATTATGATGAATTTGAGATGCAAGTGACTAATAAAGTTAGTTGGGATAGAAAGAGATATAAAATTATAATAAAGGACAACCTTCCTTTATTTGGATTGAGCTGAACTCTACTACATGTAGAGGACAAGGCCTCATTTAGGTAAATATTTTATTATTTGTCCCAAGTATGCATGTTCGAGCTATTTCTAGAAAAAAGATGCCCAGGTGCCTAGTTTTAAAAGTGAAAGGCAGGGTGTAAGTAGAAGGAGCTCCCAAAGGAGATCTCAAAGAAATGCTCATAAGTGGTACAAATACCAGTGGGTGGCAATACATAAGACAAATTGTCCATGGTAGTAGCGTCAAACAAATGTCATAGGTCGTCTACACCTATTGACAATAAAAATGGACCTAGTTGGAAGTAAAGTTTATTAAGATTAGTATATGTGAATATGTTAATTATTGATGAAAATAATGAGATTGAAGTTTTGAATTAGAAGTAATACATAAGGCACACATCTCATGCACATAGGGTAGATAGCCTTCGAATGTCATAAAGTGGTACATGGTTTGGAACATAAATCTCGATGGGCTTTCATTACCCTTACACAGGTGTTGACTTTACAAATGTTGGAACATCAAATCTAAGGTGAATTATATATTTATATACTTACATACATATATATAGTAATTTTAGTTATTAAACAAGTTTTTAGGTAACACGAAATTTAATACATGTGTGTTATGCAAGTGTAGGGGAGCATGATGATGACGTTGATAAGAATGAGGTCAATGAAAGTGAATATAATATTGGCAAAGCTAGTGATGAGGAGTATGATATAAATGAAAAAAGGTGGTATAAACGAAAAAGGTGATAGAGGAAAGGAAAGTGTACAAGAGATACTTGATGGTGAGGGGAATAATGCAGTAGACAATGTAATTACCGCAAATGACATGAATGTCATTGACGAGGAGCCGCCATATTACAATGAAGATGAGTCAATCTATGCACATATTACTTATAAGCAAATAGAAGAGTCAGTTAATTAGGGTGCAGATATGGAACAACAGAGCAAAGAAGAGTTATATGAAAATATATGACTTTATTTTCATAGGTGTGTTTTATAATGTGGGTTTGTTTCATGGCTAAATAAATATTTAAAAATAAAATTTAAATTTAATATCTCTTTTTAAATAATGAAATCAATAAAAAACATGAAAATTTTCACTTTTTGTCCTTTAGAAGAATGAAATGTAAATTTCGTCTTTTAGAATGACAAAATCAAACAAACTATTCCCATGGTCCTAAGTATATGATTTTTGTCTAAGTACATGAATTTCGTCCTTTAAAAGGATGAAACCTATAAAAAATGAGTTTTGTCTTTTAAAAGAATAAAATTTAGGAATTTTTTTTGAAAAAAAGTTGTGCAGACGATAACATGCATTGCAGAAATGAACACCATAATGAGAAATGAGTTTCTCTCTTCATTATTTTGATAATTATTTTTTTAATAATTATTTTTTAATTTTTCCTACTATTTTGTAAGTAACTAACTATTCAAATTAAATAAAATAGACCTATTTATATATTTTTTTTTTGTAAAATAGAGCTATTAATTTAAGAGTTAGAGAGTATAATAATTCTACTCATCCAAAGGGGCCATGGTGTAATATCAAATACTAGGGGGAAAAATAAAAAAAGAAGTTCTCCCCTATAAGGACAAATAGCCTAACTAATTTACCAATAGGCCGAGTAAATTTATACTGTACATAATAATATAATTTTATTATTGCCCACTTGTGAGGGATTACCTTGTGAAGCCAATCGTGACCAATAAGTCAGCCCAAGGACTTCTCATAAACCCGGACCGATCATAAATTAATTCATTCTCTTTAAAATATATAAAGAAATATAATTTGTGCACTAAGGGTCTGTTTGAATTGGTGAAAACGGAGAGAAAGGGAAAGAAAAAGAGAAAGTGAATCAAGGTAAAAGAAAAACTAGAAGATTCCTAAATATTTTCCACTGTTTGGTTACACAAATGATGTTAGAGAAAATTACTAGTGATAGTGGTGGTAGTAATAGTGGTGGTAATAGTGGTGGTGGTTGTGGCAGCGACAATTGTAGTGGTGGCGGCAGTGTTAGTGGCAGTGGCGACAGTGGTAGTGGTGGCAGTGGCAGTGACAGCGGTGGTGGTAGTGGCAGCAGCTGCAATGGTGGCAGCGGTGGCAATGGTAGTGGTGACGACGGCGATGGTGGTGGTGGTGGCATCAGTGGTGGCAGAGGTAGTGGTGGTGGTGGCGGCGATAGTGACAGTAATAGTGGTGGTGGCGGCGGCAATTGCAGTGGTGGTGGTGGTAGTAGTAGTAGTAGTAGTAGTAGTAGCAGTAAGACATAAATGTTTAGTATAATAATTTTCTCCCAAAATTTATAAGTTGATGGGTAGACAATTTTTGGGCCAAATTTTTATCTATTTTCTTTTACTTTTCACTCTAATTTCTCTTTCCCCGTTATACTAAAAAGTGGAAACTGAAAGATTTTAAAAAGATTCATTTCTTTTCCCCCGCTTTTCACCAGTCCAAACTGACCCTAATATCTATTATAAAATACTTAATTTATAATAAATGAGAAATTATAACCATTTAATCTCTTGCTAAAACTAGGTAATTATCTATATTTTAATAAAATTATATTATTATATATAATATAATTTTACTATAAACTTTAGTAAATATGGATGACCACTACATCTTAGCAGAAATTATCTAAAAAATATAACAAACCTCGGGGGGGGCCTTATAACCGCAACTCATCCATTGTTTAATTTAAAGCCACATCTAAGTACCTTATTTATGGTAGTAACTCCTCCTCTGTCCTCCGAGGCTTTCTTGACCAGTATAATTATAATGAATTTTAAAAAGTTCCGCACGCGAGGAGGTGCAAAAGGATGTCGACACCGGACACCCAATAGGCCAACCCTTCTTCCCCGGGCTGACGATAAGACACTCATGGCCGCAGCCCGCGACTTCTTCCCTTCCCCCCATTATTATGCGATTATGTCGACATCCCCTCCTCCTTCTTATTCCTCCACCTCGTTCAACCGCCCCCATCCCCATGCCCCGGCGCCTCCTCTGCACATTTCTCCTCCTCCCGGATTCCCCGACATCCTAAGATATCCCGCCGCCCCATCCATTCATGCCCTTTTTCGAGGTATCCGCTTTCATTCCTTCCATCTCTTTCATTTCGAGTTTATGGGCTTTTTCTTGCATCAGATTCTCATTCTTTGCTTATTTTATAAATTGGAAAAAAATGCAGGATATGGAGCCCTGGCTTCACCTCGCCGGCATCCGTAACCAGACCTTAACTTTCCTCACAGGCGAGTTTTTTTTAGTTCTTTATTTGTGTTTGCTTGAATTGAAAGTTTGATTTCTTGGTGGGAATGTATGTGATTTGGTTGCAATTCTCATTCTTGGGTTTGTTTGAATTTGAAGTTTGCTTATGTTTGTTTGAATTGGAAGTTTAAATTGTTTTGTTGAATTTGAAGTTTGATTTTTGGATGGGAATGGATGTGAGTTGGTTGAAATTGTTACTCTTGTATTTGTTTGAATTTGAAGTGATTTTCGGGTGGGAAAGGGTGTGATTTAGTAGCAATTGTTTGTTTGAATTTGAAGTTTGATTTTTGGATGGGAATGGATGTGACTTGGTTGGAATTCTTGTTCTTGTATTTGTTTGAATTTGAAGTGATTGTCAGGTGGGAAAGGTGTGATTTGATCGCAATTGTTTGTGTGAATTTGAAGTTTGATTTTTTGATGGGAATGGATGTGAGTTGGTTGAAATTCTTATTCTTCTATTTGTTTGAATTTGAAGTAATTTTCGGGTGGGAAAGGGTGTGATTTGGTCACAATTGTTTGTTTGAATTTGAAGTTTGATTTTTGGATGGGAATGGATGTGACTTGGTTGCAATTCTCATTCTTGT
Source organism: Saururus chinensis (assembly GCA_035235625.1). Taxonomy (NCBI): domain Eukaryota; kingdom Viridiplantae; phylum Streptophyta; class Magnoliopsida; order Piperales; family Saururaceae; genus Saururus; species Saururus chinensis. Next base: position 17,789,079 of record CP141149.1, on the reverse strand, counting down.
GTTTGTTTGAATTGGAATTTTGATTTTTGGTTGGGAATGGATGTGATTTGGTTGCAGAAGGCGTGCGGAATGTGGTGGCGGAGTCGCTATCCGCGGGGAGCTGCCGGGGCGGGAGCCAGGACGATTGCCGCGACAACACCGCCGCGTTACCGATGAAGATGGTGGCCGTGGCGGCGATTTTGGTGGCTGGGGCGGCCGGGGTCGTGCTCCCGCTCGTGGGCAGCAAGCGGCGGTTTCTGCGGACGGAGAGTAGCCTGTTTGTGGCGGCCAAGGCCTTCGCCGCGGGCGTCATCCTCGCCACCGGGTTCGTCCACATGCTCCCCGACGGCTCCGAGTCGCTGACCGACGCCTGCCTCCCCTCCGTCCCCTGGTCCAAGTTCCCATTCGCCGAATTTATCACCATGCTGGCCGCGCTCGGCACGCTCCTTGTCGACGTCGTCGGGACGCAGTTCTACGAGCGGAAGCACGAGCGGAGGGTCCTTGCGGAGAAGTCGTCGTCGGCAACGGAGAGTTTGCTGGAGGCGGAAGCGATGGAATCCGGCATCGTGCCGGCCGCGGAGGAGGGGGCGGCGAGAAAGGAGCAGAACGGGGGGAAGGTGTTCGGAGAGGAGGAGGGCGAGGGCATGCACATCGTCGGCATCCGAGCCCACGCCGCGGCTCACAGCCACAGCCACTCGCAGGGGCGGAGCTCGTGCGAGCGTGCCCCGCTGAGGAAGGCCCCCGTTCGGCACGTTCATGGCGACGAGGACGAAGAGGTGGACGACGGCGGTCCGTTGGCGCAGAGCCGCCATGTCCTTGTGTCTCAGGTCGGTGAACTGCTCCGCTTTGTGGCGCATTTTATCACATTTGCTAGCGTACGCTTGTTCAATGAGTTAGTTAAATTAACGGTCGTTTTTCTTATGGCCAAAATTAACGCTCTTGCTCTTGCTGGAAATTGTGATTGTCTGAATGACAGATACTGGAGCTGGGGATTGTGTCTCACTCAGTGATCATTGGGCTGTCGCTGGGCGTGTCGCAGAGCCCCTGCACGATCCGGCCGCTCATAGCTGCTCTCTCGTTTCATCAGTTCTTTGAAGGTTTTGCACTAGGCGGGTGCATTTCTCAAGTACGGTGAAGTTTTTGTTTGGTTTTTTTAAATGAAAATTTCAAGTTCAAGTTTTAAAAATAAATGTTGGAGAACTTTGTTTCATGGAATTTCTCTGTGTGGTTTGTCTTTGCTTCCAGTGTAAATTTGACTAAAATTCACGTTTTGGTAGATGACTGAGACATAGATATGACAATAAGTAATTTAGTTCGAGTGCTTTAGCTAGAGGCAGGAAAGTTTATGTTGTAGATCGATAGTCTATACAAGGTAAATTAAAGAGAAAAAAATAAGAAAAATAAATTAAAGATAAAACCAAATAAAATAACTTCCGGAATTGAATTCTGAATAATTGAAATAAGGCATAGCCCCTGCATATTTATAGGCAATTGAGAATCCTAATCCTAATAGTAATAGAACTCCTAATTAGAATGAGGCTCTAATATTAACATAAATCCAATAAGAATAAAATTTTAATTACTTTAACATAACATCATTAATAATTAAATCCTAATTATACTAGAATATGAAGGTGGGACCCGATCCCTAGGGTAGGTCATAATATTTTACCTTGCTTCTGCTCCACCTTATCCTCAAGATGATCTTCAGTTCTTGCGAGAGAGGAACGAATACACGCAAAGTGCAGTTAATGTGAACGATTACTTGTGGGCCCATCAAGCGCAGTTTATGCAAAGCGCAGTTTGATGTAAAGTAACACAACTTGTGCCCACGAAGGCAGAGTTTGCATAGTCACAAATAGGTAAGGCGAATATGAGCAATTCAACCAGGAAAACGGCTGAGTAGAGAAGCTGATGTAGGACCAGGAAGTTTGTCGAGAGCCAGGTAACAAGGCGAACAAACAAGTTAAAGTTTGAGATGTGGGGAGTGGGTCCAATATGGCGTGATAGCCCACATTGCTGGAGTAATGATGCAAAACCTGAAAAAAGGGGGGACATGGGTCTCCCAAATGGAAGTGATTTCTATGCTCCACTCTGACAGTGAGCCGAGCGTAAGGAACGCCTGGGAGCCATCGGATCTCAAGATCAGTGGCGCACACGCTAGTGTAAGCATGATTTATGCTAACGTGTGCTAGCGTGTGTGCCACCGATCGTGAGATCGAAGGGCTCTTGGGCATTCCTTACGCTCGGCTTACATTGAAGAGGGAGCATGAAAAACACTTCCCTCCCAAACAACCATCCATGCTTAGACCCACTTGTGAAAAGGGACAACAAGCATACATTAGGCAAGTCGGTGGCGTCAGATGTGGAAGATGTAGAAGGGAGGAGTCCAGATTAAAACAGGGTGGAGAAGGGAACTAGTTCTGGGAGACAATCGAGTGGAGGCTGAGGCTCTAGAGGTGCAGTGCTTGATCTGTCGGAGGAGAGCAGCAACGAAATTGGCCGGTGTGAGGAGACTGGATGTCACTAGAGTCGAGTTGGCATAGTGCCAGATCAGGTTTGTAGCGTTGCATCTCGCCGAACAGGTAGTGGTGCTCTATCGAGACCAGCTTCCAGCTAAAGAAGCTGGCGGGGTCATGGGAAAGGAGGCGGAGGGCAGACCTGCGGTCGTAGTGGGTGGATTTTTGAAGAATTGTTGAGAGAGACTGGGTGGGTGCTGCGGTGGAGCTCAAAAAACTTCTAGAATCATTGATGGTCATGGGAAAGGCATCCATAACCTTGCCGAAACGGCAGTGGAGCTCAAAAAGATTGGCAGCCATGATTGGGAGAGTTGTAGGGAGGTCCAAATCGAACACTCACATACTGGTGTTGTAGATTGATGTCTACATGGGGCAAATTAAAGAGAAAAGTATAAGAAAATAACCGAAAGATAAAACTAAATAATATAACTTTTGGAACTGATTTCTAAATTATTGAAATAAGGCATAACCCCTACATATTTATAGGCAATTAAGAATCCTAATTCTAATGGTAATAGAATTGTTAGAACTGATTTCTAAATTATTAAAATAAGGCATAGCCCTTACATATTTATAGGCAATTAAGAATCCTAATCCTAATAGTAATAGAACTTCTAATTAGAATGGGGCTCTAACATTAACCTGAGCCTAGTGAGAATAAAATCTTAATTACTCTAAAATAACATCATTAATAATTAAATCCAAGGTAGGACCCTACCTCTAGGCTGGGTCATAACAGTTTATAATGAAATGTTTGCTTCTTGTGGCTGCCCCTGCATTACTTTTTTTAGTGGTACCAAATTCATGGAGAGAAATACAGTGGGTTTGGTTCTATTTCCATCAATCCATGTTGGACTTTTTCAGCAGTTCGTTTGGTTTGGGCTCACCCATTTCACTCTGAAAGCGAAATCCACACTGCAGGACATCAATTTGTTTGCTTTCATCTTACCTAGTTTAGGTTAAGGTGTGAATGGAGACGAGCAAGTGTCAAAGTAGAAGACTTTTTTATTGGAATTGAATAAGCTTTATTCTGCATAGATTTGATGGTCCCTGGTCGAATAGAGCCCAAGTACTAAAGCATAGCAAGCATATCAGGCTTGTGTAGATTAGTGTATGTAATATGTGTAGGTGATATGAAATGATTGGGTAGGCTCGTCTTTCACTTAAGCAGCAGTCAGTTATGTCAATGACAAACTCACTGGATAGAATGTGTTTTTACTTGAGTGTGAAGCTTTTTTTAAGGTTCTTTTAGCCAAGAAAAATGATTGGAACTGTATTGGTACTTCAGTGTTTAATTATAGGATGAAACGACCATCCAAATATGCGGTCTTTAGGAACCTTGAGGGATAATTATTGTTCGTATTATCAATTGATGATGGCTCATAGGCTTATTTATGTAACAATTGATGGTCGCTGACTTGAGATATGAGTCATATGACACGGGCTATATTTAACTGACGTCAACCTCATGTAACCTTCCCATTATTCGTTATGGGAAATGTTAGATTGGTGCCAACTGTCAAGAGACGGGAGCCTTGTGTTGGTAAGTGAACTGATAAAGAAACAGTATCTAATTTGGCTGTAAGTAGTCTAATACTCTTTCTAAACCTATTGTTGATATAAATCCCTTGTGCTGGAGGATGCTGAATCTCAACTGAGTGCATCCTAAGAGTCTTATCCATATATCATATAAAGGTATGCTATATTGAGGTACGCTACCTAGCATATCACCCTGCTTTTAGCAGTCTTCTTACAGGATTCTTTGGAAGCCTTCTGAATGCATATATGATATTGTTAGTTCTTCTTTGAGAATTTCAAATCTCAACTCAACACAATTTAATTGAAGTACTATACTAGTTGGCAGAGATTATGGAGCCAGTTCCTGGCTGCCTAGTTTTATTTTACAAGGGAGGGCTATTACTTTTTGAAAGTGGTGCCCATTTTAATTCTCGAAGGATCATTGCCAGTTGAATGCAGTGACCAATAATTGGGTAAGCTGTATCGGAGCCAGAAATGTGTTGGTTGGAGTCACTGTCTCTAAATTTGTGAGGAGGCAACCTACTTAATGTGCCTAGTTATATAGCTTCAAATGAGAATCTTCCCTGGAGAGATGCTATGCTTCTTTCATCCAGTTATCCCCTGTGCCCTCCACCTAGATGGATCTGTGATGGCCTGATTTGATAGGCTTTCTGGTTTTAGAAAGCAATATAGGACAAATGATTAAATCAGGGGCGGATGCAATGGACTGGGTGGAAGACATGTACCATCTTTCTTTTTTTAGTGGTGGTGATTTTGGCCCCTGGCTTCGCCAACTTGATATATTGTATCAAAAACTTAAAAAATCCTGAATTTAAGTAATTGAACTATATATTTATTAATTAATATGAATTTCACTAGAAAAAAGTCTTCACACTGCACAATTCCTTATTTCAAATAATAATAATCATTTCTTTTAAGTATTTAAAGATTTTCTTTATAAGTTTAATGCTATATGTGCAATGGCATGTGATTAAAACTAGTTAAGTAATACACCAACAGAAAAATGATTTATGAATTTAGACAAGTAATTAGGTACTAGATCCAATGTGGCTGGGTTTTTGTAATTAAAATTGAAAAGGGGATGATAGAGGTGCTTCTTTTGCCGCTAGTAAATACCCTCTGTTTTTTTTGCTAGTCTTTTCTGCATCTTTACCGGTAGATTCTTCTGTTTTATTCACCATTTTGGAAATATCAGTTCCTGCTAGAGAGGTGTTTGATTGTGTTGTAATTGCCTCAGCGAGATTTCACCATATTCACCGCAAGTTGCTTTCTCAGTGTGTATATATTGTGTTGATGGTCTGCACCTTTGACTTCTGAAGTTTCTCCTCTTTCGGAGAAGATATGGTACTGGGTGTTTGACCCTGCCTCCAACCCCTCTCCAAGACACTTTTTCTTTTTTTTTTCTTTGGCAAAACCAAAACCCTTTTCCTATGGAAAGGTAATCTGTTAGTTAGACATCAAGGATGAGGAAATTTATGGAGCGAAATAAGAGCTTGGCTTGTACTGGGAAAACCTTCTCTTCTTCTATCAGTAGAGCGAAGATAGTCAGACTTCAATACGAAGGAAGTCTTTTCATAAATGGTCAGGCTAGAATGTGAGACCTTGCAAGGTCCGGCCAGTCTTTTGTAAGTTTTGTATGTAATTAGGTAGCCAGAAGCAAATTTTTTGTATGTTAGTTCGGCTGCTATCGTCTGAAATTATTATGACAATTAATCTTTTAAACTTGTTGCATTTGCAGGCTCGGTTTGCTACTCTGCCGGCCACACTTATGGCTTGCTTCTTTGCCATAACTACCCCGTTAGGCATTGGCATTGGCACGGCTATATCTTCGTTCTACAATCCTGATAGCCCAAGGGCATTGGTTGTTGAAGGCGTGTTGGATTCCATTTCTGCTGGGATTCTAGTCTACATGGCCTTGGTTGATCTCATAGCTGCTGACTTTTTGAGCAAAAAGATGAGGTGCAATCCCCGGCTGCAGGTGGCTTCTTACTTTGCTCTGTTCATTGGGGCTGGCCTAATGTCCTCTCTAGCCATCTGGGCGTAATATGTGTCTTTAGATTGGCTCTTTTTTGTATCTTTTGTAATTTTTTTGTTTGTTCATCTAGGCAGGAAGCGCAAAATATATCCATTTGTTTTCCCAAAGTAGGGCACGGCAGGTTTTTCTTTCCTTTGTTCTTCTTTGTAGGAAAAAAAGGTTTTTTTTACTGTTTATTCCTCTTTTGATCTTTTCATACATGTTCGTTTTGCAGCAACTTTGATTTTGTATGTTTGTAATGTTAAGCATTGTCATATACTCAGATCAAACATATATTTGATGCGCCATATTTGATGCGCCATATACATGTTCGTTTTACTCCTACAACCGCTAACTGGTTCTGATAACAAAGTATAGTAGCTTACTATCACCTGTGAAGCTGGGCAAAATGTGTGTGGTATTAGGAATGTGCACAGCACTGTTAAATGGACAGTGAGAGACACGAAGAGACTTACATTCTTATGGATACTTTTCAAGTTGCAAAAAAAAAGATACTTTTTAACAACTATACTGTTCGTGAGTGAATTTTGGCGGCAAATAATTTCTTGTTAGCTTAATTAAAAAGCAAAATTTCTGAACGGATCAGAAATCACAAAAAAAGAAGTCACTGAATAAACATGTAATTAGCAGAAAGAAGGGCATGTATGGCAAATAAACATGCAAAATCACCAAATAAAATTCAAAATAGTAAAAAAACTGGTGTTGTTTGTCAAAAAGGAACAACCAATTTGCCGCGTAATTCAGCGAAGTCACAATAAAAACCATGAATTAAGAAAAAGAGGCCTATTCTTTGAATGAAACAGCGAATGCACTGAACAAATTATCCACTTTTCAGAACAAAACTAAAACAAATCGACAAGAACAATGACCTATTCGTATGGAAGGCAGTATCGATATGGATGACAATATCGATGATCATAGATATGGGTAGGTATCGATGATATGCTTGGTATGCGCTAAAACGGGCATAAGCCCTTTTAGAAATATAAAAAAATATTATAATTAATAATATATTATTATAATACTTATTTTAGAGCATAATAGGATCATAAAATACCATATCAATTGATATGAGTACTTTAAAATTATTTCATTTGGAACTATATACTATTATGTTTTCCATCGTATACAAATTATTACTTATTTTTTCCCATATTAAGTGCTCTAAAATTAGTTTACTTTAAAACAAATAATGCTTAATATGAGTCACAATTATATGTTTAAATAAATGTATATTTGTGAAGAATTATATGTAAAAAAATAATTATACAAATTGTATGGACCTACCCGTATTGATCTCATATAATTTTAAAATATTATTTTAAATATAACAAAAACTTAAACTTTCAAAGAAGTTGGGTTTGAATTGTGTTTTTATTTTTAAGAAAAAAAATTAATTTTTTTTAAAAATATTTTTTAAATAAATTAATTTTTTTTTAATAACGTATCAATACGGTACGGCTGATCCATATCACTGATACATGTGGGGGGCGAGCATATCATCCCGTACCATATCGGTCTCAGCCGATATGCACTCATATCGGCCAATGCGGTCTTCCATGCGTATTCATCAAATAGATAAATTTACTGAATAAAACAGTGAATTAGCAATTAAAAAGGGTCATTTCACAAAAACAACTTCAAATTTGGAACAGTTAAATGCACGCTATTCAGGTAAAAAGTAGAGCATATCTATATCATCTTATACTTTTGTGAAGTTATTTTGAGTTGAGCATTCTCCTCCACCTGGGTGATTAATTCTTGCCTGAATGATTGCCCGAAAAAGTCTATCCTTATTTTTGCCTTTGCATTACAATTTGCAAGGCGTAATTAAATCTACTGAAGTCTTATTCCACCAATTTCACTTCATAAATCCCTGTAATTTAATCCATTTACCACCCCTTTCTAGTTTTCATCTACGCAAAGATAATCCCTTTTTTACCTGATAAATACTGATGAACCAACCACCCAACATGGGAGTATGAGATGTAGCTGAACCATGAGTGATGTAGTGGTAATATGCTCAAAACTGAGATGATCCAAGGCCATTAGCCCACATCATATGTCTTGGTTATATAAGTGCACCCTTTAGAACTTTTATACGTTCTGCATTCTCTTGAAACAATGCTAGGCCATGGAGAAGCTAAGCTTTTAGGCATATTGCAAATTCTAGCATGTTGGTCCATGGTTTTTTGTTAGTAAAATTTCTTTTCCGACATTAGAAATTTAGAATGGCATCTTGCGATCATATATGCATGACTAAGCTCCTTCAATCATGCCTACTACTGCCGTCAAGCCCTTGCATGTAGTTCTTAAATGGCCAAAATTTGGAGATATGTCAAGAAAAAAATTCTTCTGTAAATGTATATCTGCGGATAGAATTGATAATGAGTAAGCCGATTTAGCTTAGTCCCTCTAATCCCTTAAATACTAAAGGCCACACCCTTCTTTATTTATTCTCTACTTGATCTTACATTTTCCCCTGGTTTTCTCTACTGCACAATCTTGTTGTTCTTTAGATAATAACTTCCAACCTCTTGTCATATGGTACTAATTGGTTAAACTAACACATTGCATAAGAATTACTTTGCATGTAAACTATTCTGCACTCGACGCCATGCTGAACCAAGGCGGCGGCAGCGGGGCTCCCGGCTGGACTGCCAGTGATGAGCGGAGGGCAAGGTAGGCCATCCCTCCAATTTATAACTCCACATAAAATATTGTTTGTTTGGTATGACAACTCTGTTCATCCCTGTGAGTTGAGGTTGCAGGTAAGGTAGATGCCCGTTGCCTGCGGAAGAGGGAGTTCAGAACTGTACTAATGTACTAGAAATTATCAACTTATGTATGGCATTGGCATTGGCCCTACTACTAGACCAACCAGCATTGTAGTCCATTCATGAACCAATGAGAACCTTTTGTAGTAATTGCAAGTGGCAGGAAATTCTTGGCCATGTCCAGATTTCTATATTTAATGTTTATGTGCCATGCTCGTGAAGCCCCATATGTAGTTTAAATCCACATTGATGTCTAGCAAGTGCTCACTTAGTAACATTGCATTAATTTGCATAAAAAATAATATAAAAGAAAAGGTGTCCGTTCTTGTGCTATTTTCTTCCCATGCCGTCTAGTGACCTCTCTTCTCTTCATTTCCTTTGCAATTTGCATGACTAGGGTCCGGGGTCCTGTGTCACTAATGAGATGTCATCAAGGCTAGGGTATCTCTTTACATGAATAAGTGGATTTACACTCATATGATAAGATGCTCATGTTGGTGTGATCCATGGGGGTAATTATAGAGGTTGCTTGGGAATTGGGCACCATGGGTTCCCTCTGTTTTTGCCTAAATGTGCATGGAATGTTCAGTACACAAGCATCTCTTGCTCTCAGCCTTCATAAAAGCCGGCAGTCACCCACATGCATAAAGCCCCCCGGCCTCACTTTCAGTAGGAAGAAATGCATCATCTGCACATGGCTCAGATCCAGCCATGGTGAAGCACATTGCAATAAAAAAGGAACGAACGAAAGAAAAAAGAGAGATCCATAGAGAAGAAACATGCCAGCCTTTTAAATCCAGCTAAATATAAACAGATCATCACATAAAGATGAATGCACGTTGTTTTTTCACTAATGCAAATTATGATGGAGCCATGAGTGTCTAACAATGTTGAATAAGTTGATTTGCTTGCTTCGCCTAAGAATCACTGATAATCACACCAATTTGTATCTGCATAATACGATTCGAATTACTAAAGAAATTACTAAGAAATTAATAAAATCATGAAGTGCTATGTGACATAAAATTACCGTACAATCCTAAACACATTTGTTTAGCTTAAATTATAGAAAATGCAATGAATAATCTTTTCCTATAGTTCATATATGTGACAATCTTAGCGATCCAGTTTCGATTTTTTGGACCAGATAAATTAGAATACCAGCCAAAATGGGAAAACAGTGACTTAGAGGTAATGGGGCTCCCTAAAACATATATCATGATTATTCTTTAACAGAGAGTGATCCATCATGTAAACCATGCTAATGACTGCTCAGTGCTTCCAATCTTCATGATCTCTCTCTTCTGATGAGCTTCTTCAATATACCTCCGGTGAAAAGGACAGTCGCATCTGAACGGAGTTTGGTGAGCCATCATCAGTCATCACCGCCCATGCAGTGTGTCTGAGCCCACATGGGAGTCTCCGAGGCACACAAAAAAAAATAACTTGCATGTGAAAGTGGACTACACAACAGTCCAAATCCTGAAAGCCAGAACCATCCTCAGTCCTGAGCTTAGGGGAGGGCCAGATTGCTTAAGGAAGCCCACCAATTATGCTGGGCAAGTGGGGACCCTGTCTTCTTGTGCTGCATGTTTTTGTAGGGTTCTAAACAGTGATGTTCCACATGTTACTTTTGCCTTAAGTCTGCCGACGGTTTGATCTGGTTCTTAATCAGCCATCAGCCAACAGCCTGTTGCTGTTTTATTTAGGTAAAAAGAAAGGGACTGCATGGCTTGAAATGGTGAGAGAAGCATTTGAGAATGGGGACAAACCATACAAATTTCTAGTAGCTGATAATGGAACCTTAAAATGAAGTTTTACCCAAACATTAATTCTCGTTAATATGAGCTTGAGATTATGGATGACCGCTTAAGACATGGCACCACAGGCTGTTGGATTTTGATCTGATGGTGCGTGTTACTCGGGGGATAAGCAACCCTTAAGAAACTTGCACGGCAGGATTGAAATCTGACGGTTTGTAATGCCCCATCTCATGCGATCACATGTGGACCCGGGCTCATGTTAACATTTTCCTTAACGAAAGTAATGCATCAAACTGTAAGTTTTTGTTTTTAAGTTGGGGAGACATTATGACCGATGCTTAGACATCCTTCCACAACATGGAATTGGATTAGCGAAGCAAACTCTACGTAATCAAACATCAAATAATTAGGCCTAGATTCAAGATAAGGACAGAGCTTGTGAATGGACTATTCCATTCAGTGGGTCCATCCAAACCATCAACCTACCATTTAGGCTTTGACATCAACGAAAGCTGGCTGATTCACAGGATCCCAAAATTAAATGGCCAATCCTCAAAGTTGACACAAAGGGCCCCATAAAATTTGTTTCCCTAAATTGTCATTTAATCAGAAGACAAAGTATAGGATCTGCAAAGTTTCTCAGAGCAAGAACTGGTGGGAGTCAAGGGGTGACCACACCACTGGTGGGGGCAATTAAGAGATGCTTCCAAAAGGGCGTTTCACTTGAAGTAACGATCTTTTTTACCAAAAGGATAAGCCGATAACGCTTAATAGAAAGACTCCAGTAACAGAAGACAGTAGGAGATGGATGGAGTGAATGGTCCCAGAAGTGCACCATCAAAGCGATGTTAAAAATGCTTGTTGACTCCTACCACACTTTGCAAGGAGCACAGACAAGAAACCCAGTAAGGAGGAGGTGGGTCAAGGTTTGATGCTTAAACAATCCACTAATTTTCAACAGCTTCGGGTCTAGTCCTACCAAACTCTAAATAATTTTTTTTTCTTACAGAATCTTTACTCTCCCTGTCTGGCCACCAATATTTCCTCTCTTTTTACATTCCTCTGCTCACTCCTTTGTGCCTCTCTCTATCTTTCTCTCTGCATTTTGGTACAATCCTACACTGCAAAGCGGGAAAGACAGTTCCTTGCATGTCAATCTGAGCACCTTCCAGTGTCAGTAGCTTGTTTTCTGAATCTGGGTGGCGTCCAAAGGTCCATTTCTTGCAGCTGTCTGAGGGGTTTCTGGGACTGGAACGGGTGGTTCTTACATGGGTTCTGCTTGCTGGTCGTATTTGGGAGGTGAGCTACTGTATTCCGCTGATGCGTTAGCTGGGGTCTCGGTTTTTGCCTTGTGGGTGACCTCATGGGCTGAAAGGGCGCTCTGTGTTTGAGGAGGTGGAGATCGTGAAGAATGGGTAGCTGGGCAGTTTATCGTCTGGCGTTTGTGTGCTTTTTTATTGTTCATGCGCCTCGAGGATCTACAGGTAATATGATGATCTCATTTCACTTGTCAATGATTTATGTTCAGTCGATTTGAGAGTTTCAATTATTGTTCAAACTTAAGCTTATGTCTATTGTCTTAATACTAATTCCTTTTCTTTCAATTTTTCTTAAGTTCGTCAAAGCAATGATACTTTTTACAACCGTCTATTTGATTCCCTTTGTCTCTTAGTCATGATCTTGTGTCTTAGCTAGGGGAACATGTAAGGATCTGGATCTCGCTTTAAATAATTGTGCTAAAACTCATACCTTCCTGTTCTTACTGTAGAATTTTTACAGTTGCTGTAGTAACATGGAACGTACTACTGAATTGTTGATTTTTATGTTCATCAGTAATAAAATTTCTTCTACAGCAAGGAACAAGAAGGATTTTTTATTCCTCAGTTTCTTGTCCACCCAGTTTCGAAATCAGGAACTAACAGTCCACAATTGATGAAAGAAAAAAAAGGTACAAAAATGAAATTACTGTATGAAAGCCAAAATATGTGGCTATACAAATGAGTAGCCGGCTTCACTAGTTTAATTTTCGGAATTTCTATATCTACATGTGCCTGAGTATTAAGCATTTTCTTGCTTGGTCTAAACTCTAGGAGTATAGTATCTGTATTGTTGAAGGGAAAAAAATTGAACATCATAGCTTCAAATGATAAGCTAATGGGAAATTTCAAATAAATGCAGTGGATTTTGCAAAAGCTGTCCCATACTCTAAAACTGGTGCTAACAATGCTGCCATACCACCCATTTTGATGCATTTTAAAGATCAGCTCATTCGCTGTTTGCATTTTGAGTGGTAAGGGGGGTATTCACATAAAATGTCCCCCTTCCTTTTGGTGAACAAGTGTCTCTGTTTGTCCTTGATAGATATAAAAATATTGCCACAAGCACCAAAAATACTAGGTACTTGTTTTCAGAATATATAGTTCCACTAGTAAACTTTATTGCATATATCCAGAATTATGTAACTCGTATGACTCAATATTTTGTTGTATAATTATTTTTGCATGTAGGCATAATTGTTGTTGGTTTGTGTGGTACATGAACTCTCATTTCTTACTATACCTCCCATTCTCACCTGCAAAGGTACCATTTACTAATGAAACAAAGTTCCAAATAGCAGAAGTGTCAAACATATTTTTGTTTTCATTTTCCCTCAATTGTGGTATTTCCGTGGAACAATTAGGGTCTGCTCTTTCTGGCATCTCAGCACCCGAAACTTCATTCGGACTACCACCAACTCAAGGTCATACAACTCCATCAGAAGGTGCTCTATCTCCTCGAATTGGCATGGAAGATCACCAGCCAAGGGCAGAAACCTCGAAATCACATGGAAACAACAGGGCAGGTATACAGTGAAGTTTCGGCTTCTTAATAAATTCAACCTTTAAAAAAATGTCAACTTTCTGTTTATTGTCTTTCATGTATAATTACTAATTGACACTTTATGCAACAGTTCAATTTCAACAATTTCTGTTTGTCTATGCACAGATCAAACTGATTCTATCATAACATAATATTGTTTCCAATTTACAGCACCTGCACCATCTCTGCCAAGGAAATCACCTTATATGTCCCCACCAGTATCTCCAGGTGTGAAGATTAATCTTTTCTTTAAAAAATATATAGCTGACTTAAAAGATTCCTGTTCTTCCAAGTCTTAGGATGGTTAGCACCTTGCCATAAGTTCCTATGTCTGAGTCATCAATAGCCAAGATCCTAATTCTGGGTCATAACAAGGGTCATGTCAGGCATCTGGTGATCTTTGTTTGTTGGTGCCCTCCAGATGCATAATACCTGAGAGTTGAAATAGCATTATTTCTTATTTGTATTAAATTTTTATTTTTCTGTTATTATCTTCTTTACTCATTGTAAAATTTTTTCAATTCTTAGTATATTAAATCTAATATAAAGACTTGAACATATCATCTATTTATCCTCCCTCCATCTGACAAAGAGCATTTGGCTCATTTTTCCTTTTGGCAATCAGATGCTCCTCCTCATAAGGAGGAAGTATTATCACTATCATTAATCACGTAATCCTATTATTAGAGGTCCACACCTGCTATTCTGCTCTGCCATTCTGGTCTGTTATGAGGCTATCATGTAGCTAGTCTTTTTGTACCCATTATGCACTGCAGATTGCCTTTACTACAGTCTTCTGCTCATGAGGGATTTCCTAGCTGAACTTTTGCTTAGTTGTTGCTGAATTGAACTTTTTGCAATGTGCCAGGAAAACCTAAGAGAAATTAGATAGATATACAGCTCTAATTTGTACTAAAATCGATATTTCATAGCTGGATTCCCTTCCTGATGCAACCTTCCTTCTCCAACTATGCTTAGGGTTCCTGTATTAAGATAAACTTTCATCTAAAGTTATTACTGGATGAGTTAGGGAAGCAGATGGATCATCTGATATACTACCTCTGTCCCATATTAAGTGTCCTATTTGGTTTCTCAAAATAAATTAATTTTGAAAACCAATAATAATACAGATTGTACCTCTATATGGGATGGAAGGAATATAATACAGATTGTTCTTCTATATATGCTGTGTCATATGTGGTTATAAACGAATGGATACATTTTCTATGTATATACTTTTTAAAGGATTGGGAAGACATGAACTTATGTTATCCTTAATCTGGAAAAGTTTATTGGTGGGTGCTCATCCTGCTGGAAGACTCAGCTAGTTGTGTGATGCAGGTATCCCATTATGTGAAAATTGGACTCTTTTTATTCATTCTTAATATAAAATTCATCCTAAGTTTGCTCCTTTGAGCCAAGGATACCGGCAATGTTGTCAATGTTAACTTGGGAAAATAAAATCTGAAGTACTTTTTCTTTTTCAATATTTCTGTGAAACAATTTTCTTCCAAGACCTTTAACAGTAATGTAAAATGCGTTTTATTATCTGTTTATATTTGTGTACAACTAAATATTAAGCTAATCTATGCAGCAAAATAGAAATAAAAAACTAAGCTCTAACTTGCAGGCTTAAATATTTCTCCCGTTTCAGCATCATCCCCCTCTAGCCATCACATGAGACAAATAGTGCCAGTTTCTTCACCACCAAAGGAAATCTTGAAATCGCCTCCTCCATATCCTCCATCTACAGGTACTTTAATTGTACATAACAATTTTCTTCAGAGGTCTTTTATAGTAATGAAAATGTGTTTTATTATCTGTTTATTTTGTGTACGAATAAATATTAATCTAAGCTACCAAGCAAAAAAAAAAAGCTAAGCTCTGATATGCGGGCCTAAATATTTCTCCTGTTTCAGCATCACCCCCCTCTAGCCATAACATGAGACAAATAGTGCCAGTTTCTTCACCACCAAAGAAAATTTTGAAATCGCCTCCCCCACGTCCCCCATCTACAGGTACTTTAATGGTACATCATGAATAAAGACATACTTAAATATGTGGATACATAGGGTGATAAATACAAAGTTGAACTTGTAGGTTTTGATTGCAACATGAATTTATCTTTTATTTCAGATTTATATCCCTCCATAAACCCTGCATCACATGAAGCACCAAAGTCGCCTAGTAATGTATCTCCTCCCACAAGATCATTTTCTAATCCTCGTCCAAAGAAACCAATTCATCATCCAGCACCTGCACCTGCACCAATTACTTCAGCCACAAAACCACAAGTTAATGTATCTGCTCCTCCAAGACCATTTATCAAACCTCCACCGAGGAAGATAGTTTATGCTCCTGCACCTACACCAGTTTCTGCAGTTCACAAGCATCATTCAAGGAAAAAAGACAACAGCCGCAACCCCACAACTTCTCCTGCTTTTCCTCCAGTAGTTTCTGGTAAATTCCGGATATGTAACAAAATGCCTTTCAAATGCGATATCAGGAAATTGATTTCTTTTTTTTCCCCCTCTTTTAGTTAGAGGTCCAGTGATTCCTCCGGCTCCATCACATTCTCCTATGTCATATGGGAAGAAGAATAGACGAAAAACAGATCAACCTCGGCTCACTCCTCATGGTGCACAAATATTTTGAGATTAGTTATTTTATTTCCATTACCTACAGCATTATCTGATCTTGTTGGCTGATTCCAGATCATTTGTTGTCACCTACCCCCTCTCCTGTTTCTCTAAACATAGGAGAAAATGTCCCGGCATTTTCCCCATCAGTAATGATTCCATCACCCAAAGGTATGGACACCCTCTCTCTCCCTCTCTCTTATATATGGACAAGTTGTAAAGGTCAAATTCTTGAATTTTCAGGGCCTTCAAACTATCCTGTGGTGCCCCCATTAGGTTCTCCAAGGAAGCCTAAGGCTGCAGTTCCACCAATTCTTCATACGTTGCCACCTCCACCTCCTAATGAAGGTACGCACATAATGCAAGCTCTTTTATACAACAATGAAATCTTTGGATAAATGCCCCTATATCAGTATGACCAATTTGTTCTTCCTTTTTTTCTGGAGTTTTTCAGTATGTCAGAATACTATATAATGCCAGACATGCAAATGGTGTTGCTTTTATCTTGATTCAAATTTTTTCACCTATAAATTAATGATAAGTGATGTCCTTTGATTAGGAATCTTCTCGTGAATTATCGAGTAATGTGATATTATTTGCAGACTGTTCGTCATTGCCATGCTCTGAACCATTGACAAATACCCTTCCTGGATCCCCTTGTGGTTGTGTGTTGCCAATGCAAGTTGGACTCCGCCTGAATGTTGCTCTCTACACGTTCTTTCCTTTAGTTTCAGAACTTGCTCAGGAAATTGCAGCAGGAGTTTTTATGAAACAGAGTCAGGTCCGAATTATGGGTGCAAATGCTGCTGCTGAACAATTGGACAAGACTGTTGTTCTGATTGATTTGGTCCCAATTGGGGAGAGGTTTGATGGCACCACAGCATTACTAATCTACCAGAAGTTTTGGCGCAAACAGGTTGTCATCAAGCCTAACTTCTTTGGCAACAACTATGATGTATTATACGTTCACTATTCAGGTATGCACAGAAATCTCTCTCTCTCTCTCTCGCTAGTGCATATATGTATGATTCCTTTGTTTGTCAGGTCTTCCTCCCTCGCCACCTATGACACCATCAAATATTACCCTGGAGGAGGGTCCTCTTGCAAATGGTGGTCATGGAAGGGCAATAAAGCCCCTAGGAGTTGATGTTGGAAAACACCGGAAGGAAAGGTTAAGTGGAAGCCTGATTGCCATCATAGTTTTGTCATCAGCTATAGTATTTGTTCTATTTGTTGGGGCTATATGGCTTTGGCTATTAAAACGTCAAAGGCATAATAATCATCAGCCTTTGCCAACTCCTAGAATTTTACTTCCACCCGGAAAATCATCAGGTAAATGTCTAGGTTTCTGAATGGTTTTCCATTTAACATGGACTTGCCTTCTCGTGACTGCTGATTTTTGGCATATTGCAACTTATAGCAGGAGCTGGATCCATCATGTTTGGAAGTGGACCCAGTTCTGCGTCACTGTCCTTTAGCTCCAGCCTTGCAACATATACAGGCTCCGCCAAAACTTTTAGTTTGGGGGAAATTGAAAGAGCTACAAATGACTTTGATGATACAAGAATACTTGGGGAAGGTGGGTTTGGGCGTGTATATAGAGGCATGCTTGAAGATGGAACACAAGTGGCTGTCAAGGTTCTTAAGAGAGATGATCAACAGGGTAGCCGGGAGTTTTTGGCTGAGGTTGAGATGCTTAGTCGTCTCCACCACAGAAACCTGGTCAAGTTGATTGGTATCTGCACAGAGGAGCACAGCCGCTGCCTGGTCTATGAACTCATCGCAAACGGCAGTTTGGAGTCTCACTTACATGGTATGATCTGAATACCATAGTCATCTGTGTGTTCTTGTAATTTGTTTTGTGGAAATAAATGATTCTATATTACTCTATTATTAGGGGTGGACAAGGAAGCAGCTCCACTGGATTGGAGTGCTCGAATGAAGATTGCACTGGGTTCTGCTCGGGGTCTAGCGTATCTGCATGAAGACTCAAGTCCTCGTGTGATTCACCGTGACTTCAAGTCCAGCAATATCTTGTTGGAGCATGATTTTACTCCAAAAGTGTCTGATTTTGGCCTTGCTAGGACAGCTCTCGATGGGGGGAATGATCACATCTCAACGCGTGTCATGGGAACCTTTGGGTATGATACATTTTAAGAGCATTATTTTTCTTCCCAGAGCAAAATAATACAATTCCATGGCTTTTTTTAATAACGCTATTTAGGTTGAATATTCATTGGATCAAACATGCCAATTCAATAATGCTTTGTACGAGAGCATGAGGATTGCAATGAGGGACCTACCAATTTGATGGAAAGCTAGTTTCTTTAATTTGAGATTGAGGGGGCCCACAACTAAGATCTGGTCAAAAGTGGTGAGCCGTGAGTTATTTAGATTACCATCGCCATGTCATAGTGGGATATTGTGGACTTCTCAATGTGAGCTGCTTGCACTTATAAAAAAAGGTGAGCAGTTTGCAGGAGAAAAGTCTGGGTTAGTTTGTATATATAAAAAAATAGTCTGGGTTAGTGCTTCAGTTCTTTTCATATATTAGACCCCCCTTTCACAATTTCTAAAAATTTGTTACAAGTGCCTTCTGCAAATGCTGCCATTGGGAGCACATTGTTCGATGACCTTGGTTGAATCAACACTAAAACTCACACATATCATATTTTTTAAGATACTGAGGAAAAACGTCTGTTGTTTTTTCACTTAGGTACGTTGCTCCAGAATATGCCATGACTGGCCATCTTCTAGTGAAAAGTGATGTTTACAGTTACGGGGTGGTGCTTCTTGAGCTCCTTACAGGAAGAAAACCAGTGGACATGTCTCAACCTGCTGGTCAAGAAAATCTAGTCACATGGGCTCGCCCTCTTCTTACGAGTAAGGAAGGCTTAGAGGCTCTAATTGACCCTGCTCTGGGTTCTAATATCCCGTTTGAAAATGTAGCCAAGGTAGCTGCCATTGCTTCTATGTGTGTCCAGCCGGAGGTTTCTCACCGTCCTTTTATGGGTGAAGTTGTACAGGCTCTAAAGCTAGTATGTAATGAGAATGAAGGGGCACAAGAAGGGTCAAGAAGTTGTAGTCAGGAAGACTTACCTGCTCAGGATGTGGAGGCAATGGTCAGTACAAGTCAGATGGCGGAACCTCATTCAATTCTAACTGTAGACTATGAGTCGGGCCTTGATGCCGAGAGGGCGTTTTCAGCATCAGAGATATTTAGTTCTTCTACAAGATTTATGAGGCAAGGATCAGGGTCTTTTAGGAGGCATTCTAGTTCAGGGCCACTGAGGATTGGAAGAAATAGGCACTTCTGGCGAAGGAGCTTTTCAAGGTTCAGTGTGAGTGAGCATGGGCTTGCACTCAAGTTGTGGAGGAGGTCGGACGCTGGCCAACGGTGGTGACACTTCGTTTGTTTAATGAAGTAATTGGATGGATGGCACATGACATAGCTAGGTTATGCACATCATTTCATCAATAATCGCAACTCTCAAGTAATCATGTTTTGGTTTGGTCCAAAAGGGCAGATTATGAAGAGAACTGGAGTTACAAGTTTTGCAGAGGACTCAGAAGACATGATTGCTGGTAACAATAAATGTCGCCAAAAATACTCAACTTGATGGGAGTTTTTGCCATCTCTAGCCTTCAGTGTTATTTAGTGACGCTTTTAATTGTTTGAAATGAATCGGTCATCACCATTGCTGATACATGGAAGGAATATATATTCCTTCTTTATGGGCAATGTTTGTCCTTTTGTAACTGAGTTCAAGCTCTGCATTCTGTAAATTGTTTGATTCATTGTTAGTGTTTATATTATAAGATGAAGCAGAGCTCATTTCACTGAAAAGAAACGTCTGCCGGGACACTGAGTTTTTTCACAAACTAATGAACACACAGTGATACAGAATTTACAGAAAAAAAGAGATTAAGAATATGATAATTATTGGCATTAGTGACACCTCTTAAGGCAAGGACCAATTCCAGATGAACAGAGTCAGGTTTTATGTCTTCTATGTGTGTGGGTGAAGGTTGTGTCTTTAATCTATATTATATAAAAAACATGGGGCCACGTTTGACTTTTCAATGAAAAAAAGACCAGTTATACCATCAAAGAGTGGGTATTAACATATTTTTGTAGTTTATTTTGAATGAAATTATGTGGCTCCATAAGGGTATCCCAGGTATTTAGGGCCAAAACTTATAGTGGATGAGATATTTTGGATTGAATGTATGAAAATGTCCTTTAGGTTGGTTGGGTTTCTTTTTCCTATGGTATTGAAAGTAAATTTGGCATTTTTATAGGATATATTTACCATATGGGATATAAATAATTGATGCTAATAAATGTTATTTTTATTATAAATAATTTTTTATTAGTATGTGCGTGTGATTAATGTCACGCCTTGCACACATCACCCCTGACCTAAACCTGGTCTAAGGAGGAGACAGTACGCGATGCGATGAGTGAAGTGGAATTGCCAAAAAATTTAACTCATTTTTGTGTGAAATACATATCGAAGTGAGCGCATGTGTCCTTTGTGCAAAAACAAATAGAAAAATATAAATGACTATTAATTAATAATTTTAATCCACATAAACCTACATTATCTAGTTAGTACATAAAAACAAACTTCAAGGACTAAACAAGTCTAAGCCAACAATGGCTAAACATAGTGTAAAGTAAGGACAAATATAAGTTCTATATATCATAAAACAAATTTAATATAACCCAACAACTCTAGACCCTCATGGTGTGCATCCAACTTCATGCTCAACGTAGAGCCCATCCGAAGCACTTGCATGACATAATATACATCCCCAAAATAAAACCACAATAAAGAGGGGTGAACTTAACTCAGCAAGAGTTTTATTATGGAATGTAAACTCATGAAAAATCGTATGCATTCTCAATATAATATACATCACATATTCATTCACCACACTCATATATCATGAGATAAATCACATATATTCATGCCACCGTGCATCATAATGTAAACCACATTCCATAAACACATGCTTATGCCATCTATGTATCATAATATAAAACTAAATCCATAAACACATATTTATGCC
The DNA here is from genome assembly GCA_035235625.1 of Saururus chinensis. Taxonomy (NCBI): domain Eukaryota; kingdom Viridiplantae; phylum Streptophyta; class Magnoliopsida; order Piperales; family Saururaceae; genus Saururus; species Saururus chinensis. The sequence continues at coordinate 17,767,893 of CP141149.1, read as the reverse complement.
ACTTGTGCATCATATGTTCATCCATAGTTTATAACACATATACCTATCATGTGTAATTGTATGAATCTCATTATAGCATTCACCTCCTGCATGAATCAAATATCAATATTCACATCCTGCATAATCATTTCTCAATATATACATTAACCCTGCATAATCAAGTGTATTAACACATCCCATCCTACATGCTTGAGTATAACTATTTCATAAACACCATGTGTAACATAAACCATTGTCCCTACATAACCTATATTAATGAGCATTAAATTCCATACACATGCAACAACCATTAGGTAAATATCTCACAATTTAGAAAAATAATCAAACCTACTCGCCTAGGATAATCCATTGAGAGGAAGGTTCAAATTCCAAAGAAAAAGAAAAACTAGAGCGGCTTAGGTAAGTTCCCTAACTAAAAAGGTGCCCCTTACTCACCCAAGACAATCCTTGTGGGGAAGGTCGGAATTCCTAAAAAAATAAAAACTAGAGTAGCATAGTAAGCTGGTGCACTTGGACATACCATCTTGGATTCTCGGTGTTTAAATAATACATCATTTTAACTCATATAGCAAATCCACTCTTTTCAACTTGGGGAGGCAACCCATCCTCAAAGGGACGTAAAACAAAAACTCCATCCTTTTGGACGTAAAACTAATTTTGATAAACCTCCGAGTAGCTAATCTGGCATACAATGACATCTAATTTCATCCAATCGATTAGTTAAGGCTAAACACGAGAAATCATCATTTGTAAAATATTTTATGATACATGCGACATGATACATATGTGAGTGAAATTTAACAAATGTAAGCATGAATAAACATCCTCAATCAATCCAAATGTGCATGATACATGGTCTATTTGTGACAAATAAAATCATATAGGCATATGTAAGAATGTACATACATGGTAAGGTTCATACTTAAACTAAAATATGTGGAACATGACTCTATAATCAATCTGACATGTGCAAACATCCATAATTTATCATGGTTATAACATACTAGAATCATTGAGCAATTACAAAGAAATCATCGAAATACAGATTTAAGACAAATAAAACATCATGCTAAACCTAGACAAATATAGTCATCATCATGCTTAAGCTAAATCATAATCTAAAGAAAGTTCACATGTAATTAAGTAACATTTATAAGTAATCATAACTCATCATAATCATAGGCAATTATAATCATGAGAAAATAACAAAAAAAATCTTTTGCACCAATCTACAACATAGTTGTTCGAACGCCTGTTAGCCCGTTAGCTTGGTTGGAACAATTCACTTTTCTGGTTCATCTTCAACCTTCTAAAATTCAAACCGAAAACATTCTAAAATTTTATATAAATTCAAAAATTACTATAGAACATCATGTAACGCCCGCAATTTTTCATACATTTTCCTCAAAATTCACGGAAATTTTTTGCAATATAACTGCTATAAATCAGAGAAAATGACGAATACGAAACTTGATAAAATAGTTTTATAATTAAAAACATAACACATCAGTTTTTCTCATCCAAAGTTTTTCTCATTCGATCAAACATTGTATGACAAAACCAACATCCACAGGCGCTACTCGAAAATAAACGTACAAATAAATTGCTATGATCATAGACTTTAAATACAAATATCTCCCAAGCATCCCTAAGTGCAAGTCCCATAACAGTCTACAGTCTTATCCAAACTAAAGTCCAAAATACATAAACATCTAAATGTTCGTCTCACCCAATACATCAGATCGTGGCACAAATACTACTCATAGTAAGTCAAGCATATACCTGAGTCAACAGGAATCAATCCACTACTGAAATGAGATCCATCTCCAGGAGCTCTCCGTCACAAACATGCAAATGTCTCCCAAACAACGGGGATAAAAAAGTAGGGTAATGAGTATTTTCATACTCAATAGGAAAATACCCAGTAGGGGAGTTCTAAACAGTGAACTTAGTAAATCCTTATATAGATGCATTCATGCAATTCAAACATGAAGCAAACAGGCATATCATAACAATGCTCATACGCATAAATCAATGTCAAATACACCATCGTGCCAAAAACATACCAAATGCACCATCATGCCAAAATCATACCAAATGTACCATCGTGTCAAAAATCATATAAATAAACTAATCTTACACAAACACCCTTATTAAGGGTCTTACAAACTTACTCGTACCCTCGTACTCTTACTCACACAACTTACACATACTTGTACAACCTTACTCGTACAATTATATACTTACTTGTACATCTTACACTTACTCGTGCGACCTTACTCGCACATCTTACACTTACTGTCTTACTAAAAAATATACTCTTACAGTCTTACTCATACTCTTATAGTCGTGCTCATACTCATACTCTTATAGTCATGCTCATACTCATACTCTTACAGTCATACTCATACTCTTACAGACATATACATACTATCGACCACTGAAGCTCATTACAACTAATAAGCTCTAGCATCGAGATGGAAAAGAATGCTACAGGGGCATCACCTTAACCTCTGGGGAGTGACTATACGCCTTTGACTTTTTCGAAGGTAAGGTACACCAGTGCTCATGGGGCACAGGATCAAACAGGTAAGAGTAGGTCCATGATACTACCTATCTGAGCGCGCAAACATAAACACCCACACATAAGGGGTCATACAATTGCCCACCATAATGGGTCTTATAGTGTAACGCCCGAGATTTTTCATACATTTTCCTCCAAATTCACAGAAAATTTTTGCAATATAATTGCTATAAATCGGAGAAAATGACGAATACGAAACCTGATAAAACAGTTTTTATAATTTAAAACATAACACATTAGTTTTCTCATCCAAAGTTTTAATCATTCGATTAACCATCATACGGCCAAAGCAAATATCCTCAGGTGCTACTCAAAAACAACCGTACGAATAAATTGCTATAATCATAGACTTTAAATACAAATCCCTCCCAGGCATCCCTGAGTGCAAGTCCCATAACAGTCCACAGTCTAATCCAAACTAAAGTCCAGAAAGAATAAACATCTTAATTCTCATCTCACTCAATACATGAGATCGTGGCACAAATAAACTCGCAGTGAGTCAAGCATATACCTGAGTCAACGAGAATCAATCTACCACTGAAATGAGCATCCATCTCCAGGAGCTCTCCATCACAAACTTGCAAATGCCTCCCGAACAACGGGGCTAAAAAATAGGGTAATGAGTATTTTCATACTCAGTAAGAAAATACCCAGTAGGGGAATCGTAAACAGTGAACTCAATAAGTTCATAAAATACATGTGTTCATGCAACTCAAACATGAAGCACTCAAGCATATAAATATCATGCTCATACGCATACCGTCATACCAAATGCACTATCGTGCCAAAATCATACTAGATGCACCATCGTGCCAAAATCATATCATCAAATTAAACTTACACAAACACCCTTATCCAGGGTCTTACAAACTTACTCGTACCATCGTACGCATACTCATACAACTTACACATACTTGTACGACCTTACTCGTACAATCATATCCTTACTCGTACGACCTTACTCGTACATCTTACACTTACTCGTACAACCTTACTCATACATTTTACACTTACTTTCTTACTCAGAAACTTATACTTATAGTCTGCTCAGAAACTTATGCTTACAGTCTTGCTCAGAATCATAATCTCACAGTCGTGCTCATAGTCTTACTCTTACAATCGTGCTCATACTCATACTCTTACAGTCGTACTCATACTCATAATTGTACAGTCATACTCTTAAAGTTGTACACATACTCATACTCTTACAATCGTACACATACTATCGACCACTGAAGCTCATTACAACTAATAAGCTCCAACGTCGAAGCAGAAAAGAATGTCACTGGGGCATCACCTTAACCTCCGGGGAGTGACTAGACGCCATGGACTTTTTCGAAGGCAAGGCACACCAGTGCTCATGGGGCACGAGATCAAACAGGTAAGAGTAGGTCCATGATACTACTTACCTGAGCGCGCAAACATAAACACCTACACATAAGGGGTCATACAGTTACCCACCATAATGGGTCTTATAGTGCCAGAGAATTGCCAACCATAATGGGTCTTATAGTCTCAGTGCCACTCTTGGGCAGAATCATACTATGCCACTCTTGGGCTGAAATCATACAGAGCTCTCAATAGAGCATCAAACGTCTGGGCTTCATATAGCACACAGACCAAATCGAAAACATATACATCGCTCTCAATAGAGCATCAAACGTCTGGGCTTATACAGCACACAGACCAAATAAAAAACAACATCGCTCTCAACAGAGCAAAAGACATCCGGTGCTCTATACAGCACACATACAACATCCCGCAAGATAAACACCATGGCAAGACATGATAAATGCTTAGCCGACTCATTATCAGCTAGCTCAAACACGGAACTTAATCCGCTGAACCCTCAGGTCTCAACTCACAACGCTATCATTAGCTGTGCTTATAATTCAAGTTTGAATTAAGTAAATTATGCAGTACAATTATGCCACATAAGCACTCAAACGTATTGTGCTCCACTGATCAAACCGAAGTTGAGCCCGATCTGAAACCCTAGTTCGTCAGGGCAGTAGACTTCGCTTAACCCGTCCATATCACAACAAAACTCACCGTACACCGAAATCTTACAGTCTTACATACTTCGCCATCCCCTTATGGCTAAAACATCTTACACTAACATCATCAAATTAAGCTCCTCAGAGCAAACCCAGTTGTCACCCTTTTACTTATACCTCACATATTGAGCTTACTTTTCACTTCATAATTTGTACGTTATGCTTGTACAATTATGCACACTCTTACTGTCTGACAGTCCTCCAACATACGCTCTGATACAAACCAAACAAACCGCTCCAACCCTCGCCCGTCATACTCATATCCGTCGTCTTTCATCATATGCTTATGCATCTACATCCATATCCAAATCTAGATGAAACCTCTATCACCTCTTACTGTCCATCGCCCATACTTTTGCCCACATACACATACACAGATCCATAGCATAGGCAATTAGCCATCATACATACGTATAACATACACATACTTTCATACATATGTAACTTACAAACATGCTCGCTAGCCATCACTAGCGCATACTCAAACAACATACGAAGTTTACCAACAAACACGTTAGCCACCACTAGCACATACATACACATCCATACATGCTTCAAACATACACGCTAGCCATCACTAGCACATACATACATACTTCAAACATACACGCTAGCCATCACTAGCACATACATACATACTTCAAACATACACGCTAGTCATCACTAGCACATACACACATTCCATACATACTTCAAATATGCTTACGACCCATATGCACGTGATCATAGCATTTCAGCATGGCATAATTTATACTTTTACAACATGCAAGCGGATTTGATTTAACATCCATAGCATTCAATCATATAGTCCTAGCATGCTGCTATTCATTCAAAGCATGCTATCATGACATTACGAGTTCAAAGCTCCCCTACCTTGTAAGCATGGCGTTTGATGGCGAGCACATGACGGTGGCGAAGTCGGCAGTGGAGTTGGCGGTCAAAACCATTGCCTAACTGAGAGAGCTGCTGTCCCGAGGATTTAGGAAGTGCTGGAAATAATCGCGGCCAAACGAGGTGTCAGAAGTCGATGCGGCAAAATCCGCGATCCACGGCAGCACACTAGGGACGCCTGGGAGAAAGGTCGTACCAACATAAGTGGTGGTGCAACCATATGTCGAGGGTGTACTCACTGAAGGTCGGCCGGTGGCTGAGAAGTACTCGGCCGGCTGCAAGATGTTAAAATCAGCTGTGGACAACACCCAACGACGGTGGTTTCACGTCAACAAGGGCCCACATAAGGGCGGAGGGCATGGGGCGACTCTCAAGGATAGTGGAGAGGTGGAGGAGGACTCTAATGTCAACTCTATTCGGTGGCAGAGCCAACCGACGGTTAGGCGGCGCAAAAGTGGCACCTAAGCCCTGAAACGCATGTGTGGCTACATGCACACACGGCCAAACAGTGCCACTATAGGGGAAGATGGGTCGGACGGTGGCGACCCAAGGCCCACATAAGGGCGGTAGAGCTAAGGCCAATATATGGTGGCCAATCGAAGTGGCAATATCGCCGATCATTACCCACAACCACACTAATGGTGCGGGTAGCTGTGCATCTCGCACGTCAGAGGGCAGGGGGAAAGTTCAGGGTCGAGCAAAGGCCACGAGACCGTCATTAGCCAAGGCCTGTGCAGGTGAACTCGTCCACCTTCAATCAAGGTGTCATACCGAATCTTGCCAGAGGCCATCCGATATCGACGGCGTAAAATGGGCAAGAGGGGTCAACGACACACATGCCAGTAAACGGAATAGTTAGGGTTGTGAGCCAAAGGGAGGAGCACGGGTCATAGGCGATCAAGCTGGGCAAGGTGGGACCGTCTCCGATCGTTACTAGGCTGGGGCGGAATCCCCGGTGGCCGTTCGGCCACTGCCGACTCCTGCCGATGGCATCAAAAGCCAAACACAGAGGGGCTGACCGGGGGAAAATGGAACTGGGATAGGCCGGGGCGGTTGCACCAGCTACGTCTGGCCGAGACTAGCTGTCTGTAGGCCTACTGAAGGTTGCAAGCCATTGGCCACCTAAAGCTCGCCCGAGCAAACCAATAACAATGTAAAAATACTATTTTTTAAAACAGAGGCGAAATGGCTGATGGACGGTGGAGCTCAGCCGGGGTGGAGGAGGTGGTGCCGGACCAAGAGTGGCTGCCTACCTCCGTCTCAAGGTCAGGGCGGAGCCGAACGGAGGTCTGGTCGGCCCTTGTCAGCCCACGATGGTGACTAAAATAGGGAACCAGATAAATGGAGCCTGGAATAGTGGGGAAGGAAAGAGAGGTTGGAGCTGTGCGGGGTTGGGCGGAGGCAAAATTGGGTCGGGAAAGATCACTCATCACCATCGCCGGACCAAGGCGGTGCCGTACAGAGGTCCGGTCGGCCATAGCTCGCCGCAGGCAGCCTCTGTTTCACTGAAACAGAGCACCGGGGGAAAAATGGCATAAAGGGAGAAAAGGCTGGGGCGGCGGAGGAGAGGCCGTCTGGGCCAGGAGGGGTGGCGTCTCGCCATCGCCGGCTTATGGCAGCTACAGAATCACGATAGATAGAGAGAGAGGGTCTAACCGGGGAGCAGATGGGGCGGAGCGGCCATGGGGCCGGGACGGTGGCCCCCTGCCATTGCACGGCAGGGGCGGAGCCAGTGGTGGCGTCCCTGCGGCCCACCGACGGCCAACAGCGGCTGGCAGAGGAAACCAGAGGGGGGCGGTTCTCTTCCACGAGGTTCTAGATCAGGCTCGACCGAGCCCGAGCCCTTTACTATATTTTTTTTTCTTTTTTTTCCACTCATATCCCTAACACACGTTAACTCATTGGTTACGCGTTGAACCTCCAAAATTCACGCCGTAAGCGTGCAGTAAGGCCCGCAGCTTGTGATTAAGCCCCACACCCGACTCTACGGGTATAATACTGGGGAAATACATAAATACAAATACGCCGAAGCGTCACATTTTCCTGCCGAAAATGACCAAAAAAATAGCAGAAAAATTACAGAAAATCATACAAAATTCAGGGACATTACATATAGTGCCATAGAATTTCCCACCATAATGGGTCTTATAGTGCCATAGAATTGCCCATCATAATGGGTCTTATAGTGACAAAGAATTGCCCATCATAATGGGTCTTATAGTACCAAAGAATTGCCCACCATAATGGGTCTTATAGTGCCAATGCCACTCTTGGGCAAAATCATACAATGCCACTTGGGCAGAAACATATAGTGCCACTCTTGGGCAGAAATCATATAGCGCTCTCAATAGATCATCAAATGTCTGGACACACAGACCAAATCAAAAGCATACGTCGCTCTCAACAGAGCATTAGATGTTTGGGCTTAATATAACACACTGACCAAATTAAAAACATATATCGCCCTCAACAAAGCATCAGACGTCTGGTGCTCTATATAGCGCACAGACAACATCCCGCAGGATAAACACTATGACAAGACATGAGAAACGCTCAGCCGACTCATTATCGGCTAGCTCAAACACAGAACTTAATCCGTCGAACCCTCAGGTCGCAAAGTCACAACGCTATCATTAGCTTTCTTATAATTCAAGTTTGAATTAAATAAGTTATGCATTATAATTATGCCACACAAGCACTCAAACATACCGTACTCCATTGATCAAACCGAAGCTGAGCCCAATCCGAAACCCGAGTTCGTTAGGGCAGCAGACTTCCTTAACCCGTCCATATCTCAACAAAACTCGTTGTACAGCAAAATCTTACAGTCATACATAATCTGCCATCCACCTTATGGCCAAATCATATTACACTGACATCATCAAATGAAGCTCCTCAGAGCCAACCCCAGTTATCACCGACTTACTTATAACTCACTTATTATGCTTACTTTTCACTTCATAATTTGTACGTTATGCTTGTACAATTATGCACACTCTTACTGTCTGACAGTCCCCCAACATACGCTCTGATACAAACCAAACAAACCATTCCACCCTCGCCCGTCATACTCATATCCTCTATCATCCATCATACGCTTACGCATCCATATCCATATCCACATCTAGACGAAACCTCTATCACCTCTTACTGTCCATCGCCCATAGTTCTACCCACATACACGTACACATATCCATATCATAGGCAAATAGCCATCATACATACATATGCCTATCCCACATACGTATAACATTCACATACTTTCATACATACGTAACTTACAAACATGCTCGCTAGCCATCATTAGTGCAAACATACACATCCATACACGCTAGCCGTCACTAGTACAAACATAAACATCCATACTCGCTAGCCGTCACTAGCACATACATACACATACGAAGCTTACCAACAAACACGCTAGCCATCACTAGCACATACAGATTCCACATACGTAGCTTACAAACATACACGCTAGTCATCACTAGCACATAGCACATACCTACATACTTCAAACATACTCGTTAGCCAGCACTAGCACATACATACATACTTCAAACATGCACGCTAGCCATCACTATCACATACATACATACTTCAAACATACACGCTAGCCATCACTAGCACATACATACACATACTTCAAACATACACGCTAGCCATCACTAGCACATACACACATTCCATACACACTTCAAATATGCTTACGGCCCATATGCACGTCATAGCATTTCAGCATGGCATAATTTATCCCTTTACATCATGTAAACGGATCTGATTTAACATCCATAGCATTCAATCATATAGTCCTAGCATGTTGTTATTCATTCAAAGCATGCTATCATGAAATTACGAGTTCAAAGCTCCCCTACCTCGTAATCATGACGTTTGATGGCGAGCACACGACGGTTGCAGAGTCAGCAGTGGAGTTGGCGGCCAAAAGCATTGCTTAGCCGAGAGAGCTGCTGTCCCGAGGGTTTAGGAAGCACCGGAACTACTTACGGCCAAACGGGGTGTCAGATGTCAAAGGGAAAAATCTTCAATCCATGGGGGCACACTAGGGGCGGCCGGGAGAAAGGTCGTACCAACATAAGTGGTGGTGCAACCAGATGTCGAGGGTGTACTCACTAAAGGTCGGCCGGTGGCTGAGAAGTACTCAATTAGCCACAAGACGTCAAAATCAGCCGTGGACAGCACCCAACGGCGGTGATTTCGCGTTATCAAGGGCCCACATAAGGGCGGAGGGCATGGGGCGATGCTTAAGGACAGAAGAGAGGTGGAGGGCTATGTGTCAACTCCACTCGGTGGCAAAGCCATCCGATGGTTAGGCAGCTCAAAAGTTGCACCTAAGCCTTGAAACACGCGCGTGGCCACATGCACACGTGACTACATACACACGCGGCCCAAAGGGGCGGGGGAGAGGGCTGAACGGAAGCTGCCCATGGCCCATATAAGGGCGGTAGAGCTAAGGCCAAGATATAGTGGCCAATCGAAGTGGTGACATCGCCTATTGCCACCCACAACTAACACACGTAGTGCGGGTGGCTGTGCTTCTCGCATGATATAAGGCAGGGCAAATGGCTTATTCCGAGAGGAGGTGTAATTGGCCAAGTGGGGCTGACTCTCACTGTCGCTGAGCCGGGGTAGAACCCACGATGGCCAAGTGGTCCACAGCTCGCTGATGGCCACGACCCGAGACGCACCAAAAGCATCTAATCGGGCGAAGCAAGGCAAATAGGGGCGAGGCGGGGTCGAAAACGGCAAACCCCTACTGACATTGGGTCGATGTAGATTGGATGGAGTCTTATCGATGGTCGGACGACGACCGAAAACACACGAGCGTCCAAAAAATCTCATGGACAGTGAGATGCAAATAGTAACAAAAACCCGACCAAAAGACCGATAGCTCACAGCAAAGTGAAAAAAGCAAGGCGGCAGCTCTAACCAGTGCCTATGGGTTCCTAGCGGCCAAACAAACAAAAGTCTAGTTGAGGGCGGCCGCAAACGACATCAAAATCTCACCCCCATGGCTCAAAAACGGGATTTGAAGGAAGAAAAACCTAAAGAAAAATTCAGTACCTCGTGGATGAGCGAAGAGGCCATGGTGGCGGTCATAGCTGATACCTACGGACTCGTGGTGGTGAGGCAAGGAGAATCCCGACAAGAATCGGTGAAATCCAACGACGGAGGAGGGAGAACGAAGCGATCAGATATGCACTCGGGTTTTCTCACCACTGGACGTGAAAACTTTTTGGGTCGAAAACTTACTGGAATCCGAAGATCGGATTCCATATACTTATATCATTTTCTTTTTTATTTTTATATCTATGCCCCTAATGCGCGTTAACCTCTCGGTTACGTGTTGTACCTCCAAAATTTGTGCCGTAAGCGCACAACGAGGCCCGTGGTTTGCAACTAAGCCCCACACCCGACTCTACGGGTATAAATATAGGGAAAAATACATAAATATAAATATGCTAAAGCGTCACATTTTTCTATCGAAAATGACTAGAAAAATAGCAGGAAAATCACAGAAAATAGTAGAAAAATCAGGGACATTACACATCATATAATTAAAATCTAAGTCTAGAACATGATGGATCTAATAATTTTTATGCTTAATTATAAGAAAATAACCATAAATCGCATGCTTTTAATAAATTACCATTAAACCTCAAAAATGAAGTAAGAACTAAAATAAACTTATAATCATATATTCCAATGAAGAAAATCACTCAAGGTAAAAATCCATTACCTCAAACAAGCTTTTGAATCCACTAAAGAGCTTCAATCCTCAAGAAATACTACCCAAAAATTAAGGTTGTTAGTTAAACCTACTTAAAATTAGCTAATAGACTCAAATCAACTTAAAAATAGATAGATCTAGGTCATCCTTAGGTTAAAAACGAAAAGAACCTAATTAGGGTTCTAAATCGAAATTAAAAAAAAAGATTTTGATAGAAGAAAATCAAGAATCAAGTTAGGAGAAACGAAGATAGAAGTGATTAAGACCAAAACCAAAAGATTCGGGATGATTAAGGGAAAAAATGCACCTTAATCCAAGTTTCTCCTTTGAAAAATGGAGGTAGAGAACTTCCTCCCTTTTAACACAGTCCTTCCCCATTTGGCTAATAGGCTTGGGTTTTCCTTATATAGAAATGGTTTTGGACTGTGAATAATAATTGTTGGGCTAAAAAATAGGTCAATACACCCTAAATGCCTAATTAAGGTTTTTTTTTACCCCAAAATGAATCTAATCACATAAAAACCCACTTAAATAAAATAATAGAAGGTTAGAGGGTCAAATGCGTCGAACGCTGACCAACATGGACGTGGGTTCCATGGTGGGATCTACTCCCTTAATTAAGAAAAAATTAAGAGAAAATATCATTAATCAGTAAAAATTGAGTAAATCAAGCTTAACACTAAAACTCATAAAATGAAATTAATCTACTAGAAATTCATAATAACTAACCCATAACCCCAAAAATTAAATCAAACTGGCAACAAGCAAAACCACACAAATTTGCACAATTAAAAAGGAATTAAAATAAAATTAGAGATCTTGCAATTAACTTTCATATCTGGTAATAATATGTAGGAGTTGATGGCCCTTAGTCTTCTATTTTTGGTTTCGTTCTTACCTTTTCAACTTCATCAAATTTGGGCAAAAAATTGGGCTATAATTGATTGATACTAATAAATATTGTTTTTATTATGGACAATTTTTTTTTGTATGTACATGTGCTTAACTTCCATGCATGTCTAGTTATAATGTTTTGGAGTTGATGACTCTTGGTATTCTATTTTGGGTTTCGTTCTTTTCTTTTCAACTTCATGACTTTTTACCTTCTTTTACAATTCCATGCCTTCCATTTTGGGTTTCTTGTGTTTGTTGCATATGTTATCAAAAGCCATGAACAAAAGAAAGAAAATAGTATTGTTGTAGTTCATATCATGGACGAAGAAAGCATGGAGACTGATTAAGGATTTATCAGTATCGCTACAAGTAAACTTTGTGGAATCCATCTAGTGTGCCTTTTTTGTGACTTTAGATGGTTCTAACAACTATCGACCACAAGCGGTTCTAATGGTTGTTGATCATTGTTTATGTCCTTTTATAGGATAAAATTTTCATGCATTTTTTGTGTGTGCTACTTTTTTTTATAGAGAAAGCCGAGGGCATGGTGGAGTCATACAAGGAGGCTAGAACCGCATGGATGGAAAGACCAGAACCCCGTCATCCTCCTACCTTCTCTTATTCTTCTTCTTCCCTCAATCACTTCTCTCGTGCTTCATCCAACTCAAAAGAAAAGGGTGAGGAAAAAAAACTTGCTTCCAAGTGGTCATTTTCTCCACTTCTATTTGCATTTTGCTTGCTTTCATTAATCTATTTTGCTCTTATGGGATATGGATTTGTGTTTCAGTGATTCTTACTTCATCTCCTGATTGCTCCATTCTAGCCACAAATGTTGAAATTGGAACTATCGTTGCTCATATGGAGGATGCTCATTAGTAGGTTATATTGCTTTATGCAACATCTATTTCAAAAGCTATTTTTTTTACTATTTATTTGTCTCAACTATATCCTTTATGTAAAGAAATGTTGTAAATCAGTTGGTCAACACAATAGATACGACCTTTGCATCAGGAGATGATGATGATGGCTACTTGAAGGTTTTTAACTTATCCTGTTTCCTTCATCCTCTTAGTTGAAGCAATATTTTGTCATTTACTAATCTTTGATTTACATAGCATTTGTTGTTCTACTTTACCAATTGGTTTCCTAATTTATTCACTGTTGACTAACAATTTTTGCTCGTGTGGGATACTTGGCAATTTTCTTATTGCATTACCTTTGATACTCATGAAGATTACATTTCTGATGTGTTTTGTCGTTGACACTATGCAACTTTTAGGTACAAGGTGTGTTTATAGGATACATTGAATGCCCATATTAAGTGATTCCCTTTTTCATATTTTGCAAACTTTCCTTCCCGTTTGCTGTTGCATTTTTTTAAACCATGTTTATTGCAATGCATTTTTTTAGGTACATGTATTTTCTACTGGGGATGTTATTTTCTTGTCTAATTAAGAGTAGGCTCCATTTGGATGCTTAGCATCCGGTTAATAGTTTGCCACCTAAACTTCCTGCATTATTCTTTGCATTTCTCTTTATTTTTTCCTTCTTCTAATTTTATCATGGCATGCCCGTCTTTTAAACTTCCATTCATATTTCTATATCGTGTGTGTATATATAGTTGTCGACAATTGGTTTTTGTTAATTTTTCCCTACTTCTAGATGTCTCCCTCAGGTCTTTCCCTACCTCTGCCTCTCCCTCCCAGTGTTGGCCATGTCCTCTAGGCCTCAAAAGGAGAAGTGAATAATGTTTATTCTAAATGATGTAGATGATGCAACGGTTGCACCTATTATCCTTGCTGCTATTATGGTACTTCGTTTCATGTTTATATATGTATAGCTAGAATGGTGTATCAACTTGTTGGTTGCTTCCCTTGTACCCAAAAGTGTTCAATTTTTTGCAGCATTGTGCTGCCATTGATTGCTTAGCGGTGTTAAAATCATTAGTATCTGGTTATCTATTCATTGAAAGTCAGGATGGTACACTAAAGAGGTGGGTCCTTGCTGAAGATGCAGCAACCTGCTTTGCTACATTTGAGTCACATGTTGACTGGGTAATGTTTCTCTTCCAAAGACATTATGTTTCTTTCTTAATTTCAGGTACTTGAATATAATTTGCTTATGCATTTTTAAAGTAACACATGATTTTTTTGGTTGTTAACTAAACCCTATAAAATTTCCTAAGCATTGTGTTTACTGCATTTTATGGTATTGTTTCATTATGTCACTCTAGCAAAGAGGTTGTGCATGGTTTGTGGGATAATCATATAATCTTTGGAGACCGACAAATCATTTATTTATAGTATACATGTATGTATGTACATATGGTATGTGCAAGCCGTGCATTTCCTTGTTGCTGGAAGAAAATTTTGTATTTGGTTTGCCTATTGATGATGCCTACATATTTTTTACCATTTGTAGGAACTACTCTAAAGGCTTAGAGAGTTCTCTTTTACTTATTTTATGATTTTGTGGGTAAGTTGTTTTGAAATCAAGATTAATGTTTAAGTTTCTTTTCATGTTTTGTGATAATCACTCTTCTATAAGTACATGAAGTATTTTTCAATCTAGAAGAATGTGTTCATTCTGCTTTTGCATTTGTCAGTTGACTACATTTTTTATTTTTGTAGGTGAATGTTGTTGTCCTTGCTAGTGATATCCTTGTCTTATGCTCTTTAGATACCACCCTCAATGTTTGCCGGACTTTTCTTTTTACAATTGTTTTTTCAGCCTATATACATCACCATGAATTAAAGTGGCTTTAAACTTTCATGAAATGGCAAACATGGAATTGCTTGTCTGATGGAACATGTGCAAGAACTCTACGACAACTCTCGGATTATGTTACTTATCTTGTTTGAACTGAAAAAAATGCAATTTCTTTTGTGAGGGCATCATTGTTAATAAGTTTATTGAACATCATTTTTAATAAATTTGTATTAATGTCAGTAAACATTCTATTTTCATGATTGTTTGCATTCTCATGAGCATTTTCTTTATTGGTTCCCATGAATCTCTTATCATTTTGTAGTGACTTGCATTTTAGAGCAATATTGTTGCCTTTGGAAGCCTTGGAGGGGAGTTTTTTTATGGGACCTTGGAGCAGCTTTTCTTCCCATCTCAAAGTCAATCGAGGCAACAGAAGATGAAAGTTCCAATGGAAGTATTGCTTTAGGAAATTAGGGGGTTGCCTAGCACCAGTTTGTGATCTATTAGTTCAAGCAACAATATTTCTTTGCATCCAAATCAGTCACATGGATACAATCCAATTGCTGCAAAAGGCCACAAAGAGTTATCTACTTTAATTTTTTTCTTTTTCTTTATTTCTTTTTTGTTTTTTCTTAGTAGCTCATTTATTTGATTTGTCTCTCACACACGCCTTCCTAATCATATTTTCCTTAGAGGTTTACTTTCCTTGCCGCATAGAGCAGATTGCACTTCAGGACAACTTGAATGGCGTGACCTACTCGACATCACAATTTGGACCAAATAGTTTCTGCTTTTATTTTTATTATGGAAAAATATAGCATAAGTTGCTTATAATATGTATGGTTTGTTTTATTTAATGAGATTCTGTGATGCTAATGCTAAATTTGGATTAGAAACTAATGAGGTAGATTCCAGCATGAATGAATTTCTAAGTGCATACTTTACAATTCCTCTATTAAGTTTCTGTTTCTTATTATTGTTTATATTGTGGTTCATTGCTTGGTTTTATAACAACAGAATTTATCTACATACTGGTCTACTAGCCCCAAAGTAGCAGTAGGCAAAGTTTCTCTTTACTTAATGCTAATTGATTTTTTATTTCATTTTTTATGAAAAATTATAACATAAGGTGGTGCTTATATTATGTATGCTTTTGTTTGCATAATGGGATTTGTTGATGGTAATGCTTCCCAACCCGGATTAGAAATTGATGAGGTAGATTCTAGCATGTATTAATTCTAAGTGCATACTTCACAACTTCCTCTAATAATTTTTGTTTTCATTTTGGTTCATTGCCTTATTATATAACATCAGAATTTGTTTGTGGATTGTTTACTAGCCCAGAGGTGTAGTTGGCAAAATTTCTTTTTACTGAAGGTTTCTTTCTCATGAGTAGGAAGCTTTTACAAATACTGTTTTAGTTGTGGGCTTGGACTGTTAGTGACCATTCATCTTTGGAGAAAGATGTGGAGAGTGTAATTTTTTAGTGTCATTGTTTTTCCTACTCACTTTTTTCAAAGGTTTAAATTATTATTGTACATTTGTAATATATGAGGGCAAAGCTAAAATACATTGTTATAAAATGTAAGAGACATATGTTGTGTAAGAACTTTTGAATGTTCTCCATTTTGCTGCCTAAAATGGAAATTTATCTATTGTGAAAGCTTGGTTTGGAAATGATATTCAATTGGCACAAAAAATTGAAAAAAATGGCTAAACTACTTTGCATATGGTTGTCAAGGATCAAAATTGTGAAGTGGTGAAATTACTATTTGAGGCAATTGACTGACAAGTTTGGGAGCAAAGCTCTGTATGTAGCCACAAAGAAGAGGGCAGAGGAGTTAATTGGTCCAATGTTGCATTAAATTGAAATCCTTATTGATTTTGCTTAGTTTTTGTTTTAAAGGTTTTTTCTTGAGATTGGTGTTTAGTAGCCCTTGTCTTTTATTTTGCTACTAACTCATGTTATCTTATGTAGTCTTGTCTTCAATCTTCATTTGAATATTTGAATCAATAATTCTCTAAGCTGAGATCTGTCTCTCAATATTAATGTAGATTCTGAATTAACTCTTAGGCCTCCTTGATATAATTGTTAATGCTTTAGAAATGGCAAAGTTGCCTTGGATATTGCCAAAACATCTCAACTATCGAAAGATGTCCAACATAGTAAAGATTGCTTATTTGTGGGGCTCTCAATGCCTATGTACTTAATTAGCAAAGGGGGACTAAAGAAAACGGTTACACAGATTAAGAAAGAAAGATATCTTTGTTTTTTATGTTGGTAAAAATAAATTAGCCATGAAATAACCATTCCTTCGAAATGATCATGTTACTTTATTAGACAAAAGATAATATAAGCAATACTAAAGTTGCTACTATAGCCAGGACTATACAAATAGTTTACTACTCATCTTATGGTTATTTGTGTTCGACTTTCAGAGGTTCATTCTAAAACCTATATTAAAAATTAATACATTAATTTATAACTTTAACCCAATTATATATATATATATATATATATATATATATATATATATATATATATTTTTTACCATTTTACAAAGATCATTATTGCTTTAGTTAATATTGATTTTTTGAAAAGTAAATCTCTTCAACCTAAACTTTGCTATACAACCTACTTGTTATGTAGCAGTTATATAGTATTCCAGCATACACAATGTTTAACAAATTTTTTGGAATGCCGTAGTGCATTTTTTTATTTTTTTACATCTAAGTAAAGTTTAAACAAGTTTCATGTGCTTTTGCACGTGTGGTATTCCTAGTCTAAAATGGATTACGAGAGGGATAATGCTAGAAGTGCCTCCTTGGTAGCGCTCCTTTATCATCCCTCCTTACCATTATTAAAAGTGAAAGAGTCACTATGCACAATAGCACATATTTTAAACACGTACCACCACGTATAAGGACCCAATTGTCAATTTGGGCACACTGTGTTTCGTGTAGAGGTGTTAACTACTAAGCAAGTTCAACTCGCGTTTGAGCTCGAATTAGAAATTGGTCAAGCCAAGTTCAAACATACTTGTGTTTGATTTAGCTTAGCACAAAGCTTCAGAAAAGCTTCAAATATTATGTATACTAGCAAAAATGCACACGTATTATGCGTGTAAATATATATTAAATAAGATAAAATAAAATAAATTAAAAATAATATATATATTTAATAAATTTCTCTCTTGCATGCTATAATTATAATACATTACTTTGATAATCACAATAATCATTAGTTATAGACACAATCTTTATACTAACCTATATACACTTGTAGTAGGTAATTATACATCAAAATTTCATAGGGCGTTAAAAATACATAAATCTGAATATATATATATATATATATATATATATATATATATATATATATATATATATATATATACACACTCTATATAAAAAATATTATTAAAAATTGTGTTATATACATGTAGCTAACAAAAAAATTTGAGGAAACATAATTATGTAAGATCTCATTTAATAGAGCTCGTCGAGAGCTTTCTAACGATACAAAGAACATGACAATTCGAGTTTGAGAGCATAAGATATAATATTATAAAATTATATATATATATATATGTTAAAGATTAGAATAAATCAAATAGGGGTAAAATAGAGATTAATAGTATAAAACATGGGTCAAACAGTTTAATTTTAAAATTTCTATAATATACCAATTTATTTTTATTATAATATAATATAATTATTTTTTCAAACATATATATGCATATATTATAAACTATACATATATTTCTAATTGTTAATAGCCCTGGTTAATATAGTTTCTAATTGTTTATTTTGAAACGTAGACGAAAACTCCTGCTAAAAAACGAAAGGGAAAAAACATAGAAGGAAACTTTCCTGATTTTGGGCCTCTACAGTCTCAGCCTCCCGCCACACAGTGACCTTTCTCAATGGGCCTCATGGTTCTCTGAGCCCCCCAAGCCCAACTATCATGGGACCCATCTAGGCCCACATACAATAAGGCCCACTCCATGTAACAAGGACATACTCGTAAACGCGGTTTCCAAAAGATCTATATACCCCGTTTCCACAACGCCGTAATTTGTCTTTCCATTCTTTCGACCAGTTGCCTTTTTTCGTCACAGATTTTTTCCCCCGAAAATCGATTCGTCCGAGTTCTTGCTGATTTCTTCCTTGTCGATCGCAGAGCGAGGATTCCCTTCCAAAGGTCAGTGATTCCTCTTTACTTGCTTTTGCTTGGATTGAATTCTCAATTTTTAAAAAAAATTATTTGATTTTTTTTTGTAAAAAAAATTGTTAGGGTTGTTGTTTGCTTGCTCTTCGATTATATTTGCTTGGAAAAATCTTAATTTGGTTTTTTTTTTTTGCATTCGGTGGAAATTAGGTTTAAATATCATTCAGCACTCTGATGGATATGTTTACATCTTAAAGCAATTGTTATTAGCAGATTGTTATTAGTATTTGTAGATATTCAATTATCTGTTTATGTGATTTGGTATTTGTTCATCGCATTGACAAAATCTGTCTGCTATGCACTGTTCTTACTCTTTCGTTTGTTTTTGTAGTATAATTAGTATCTGATCTTAAGAACGCTCCATTAACAGCTTTGTTCTTGTGTCGGCGCAGGTTTGGGGTTGAGAATTTGGGAATTAGGATAAACTATGAGGTTTAAGAAGGGAAGTAGAGTGGAAGTACTGAAGAAGTGCGAAGTGCCTTCGGGCTCTTGGTGGTGTGCTACGATCATATCTGGGAATGGCCGCAACTACCATGTTATGTATGATCGTGCTATTGACTGCATGAGCATGGAGCGAGTGCCTCGGAAGGACATGAGGCCTATGCCCCCTCCTGTGGGAGGTCTGGAGAATCTGGTTCAAGGCGATATTGTTGAGGTGTTTCATTATAACTCATGGAAAGCTGCAACTGTAGCCAATCTGGTGGATGGGCTTTACTTCTTTGTTAGACTCCTTGGGTCTTCTCACAAAATCTGTGTGCACAAGACTAATCTCCGGCGTAGGCAGTCTTGGCATGATGAACAATGGTTCGTGGTTGGAAAGGTAATTTAATTGGTTTCTTCAGCATATTCTACTCACGCCTTTTTCTCCCTATTTATTAATTAGTAAATAGCGGTAACTGTTTGACTTGGTATTATTAAGATAAACACACCTTAGTGAATTGATTATTATCTGTAGATTGTCATGGTCATGTTGATTCTTTTTATGTTATTCATTAATCTAATGCTTTCTGGTGGGGATGCAGGATCGACGGAATTGTGGAAAGGGAAAGCTGGACAACTCGACATCAGGAGGGTGTCATCAAAATTCAAATTGTCCACTGCCGCTGCCTGCCACAAAAAGAGTCCGTGTAAGAGCCAATTCTCATATGGTTGAGGATTGTACTGGATTCCCAGAGGAGGGGTTCCATGGGTCTTCCTTTTCTAGAAGAAGTTTAAAGAAAAGATCTAGTACTTGCTCATCTTTCATCACATCTAACTTGGAGCCGGCATATAAAGTGAGAGTTATTGAGGGTAGTTGCCAGAGACTGGTCAGCTGCCACCAATTACCGTATCTAGAAAAGGTAGATACTGCTGTTTCCCAACATATAATGTTGGGTGAAAAATCCATTCATGCTTCTTTTAATAACAAATCAAATACATCATTTGAAGCAGATATCGAGGAGAGTATAAACTCTAATACCAGTGAATGTTATTTCTCTTCGAGAAGCTTACAGTCTAACGAGGCAGAGAGTAGGGCTTGTTCTGTGGTGAGCTGTAGTTATATTAATGATGGTCCCTATAAGTTGCCTTACCTTTCTAGTTCTGGTTATAGTGAGGATGTTCATTCTGATGATGCTGATTCTTCTAGTAGTGCTGGATGGCGACGTGGAAGAAAATCTTTTGAACATTTACCAGTGAAAGAGGAAGCCGCAGATGATACTCATAGATCAGAGTTGCATGCCTACCGATCCACTATGGAGGCATTATATGCTTCTGGCCCGATAAGTTGGGAACAAGAAGAAATGATGACAAATCTTCGCCTTACTCTAAATATTTCTAATGATGAGCATTTGTTGGAGTTAAGGCACTTAGTTTCTAATGAATGCTGAAATCTGTCATAAGTAGATCCAAATTTTTTGTCAACGGAAATCTCTTCTGAAATGAGAATGTTGTGTCTGTATCATTTTTTGCAGTTTCATGTTGAGTGGTTTGAGAGATCTATGATTTTTGTACCCTAACTCCTGCAAAGTAATGAGATACTGTAGGTGCTCTGATGTAATTTCATTTTTATGCTTGTGCTAGTTCTTTAGGTTTTAAATGTTTCATCATGTTATTCATTGCAGGCCTTTGTAAATATTAGCATTATTTCGTTGTGCCCAGTATTATCTCATATTAGTATTTGAATACATCAATGAACTTACTTTGATAATAAATATTTACGGTTACTGCTTTCAAATACTTCATGTTTCCACTCTTGGCTGCCTTTGAGTTGATCAAACACTTTTTTTTTTTGCTAGAGAGTTGATCAAATACACATTACTGCAGGTTGTACAAACACTAAATCTCCTTATTTGCAGAAAGTAAGATATCTTATTGATGTTTGAACTTTTGAAAAGTAGAGGCTTTGGAACTGCTGTAAAGGATGTTTTAGTGTTAACATCATTTTGTAGTGGATAGTGCTGTATCACTGTATTTGGATATGAAATAATGGGTAAATGAATGTTATCATACTTGGAACGAACATTTGTACCAAAAAAAAAATGAAACAAATATTCTTTGAAGTATGACATGATTGCCTTTTTAATATTTGGTCTACCTGTAATTCTGAGGTATTATTGATAATGCCAACTGTGTTTTCCAGGGCTGATGTTGGAGGCCTTAAAAGCTTGCTTCCACAAGCCTAAAGGTTATGCTGGTTTGTCATTTTCTCTTGACAAATGGTTGTTGGCCAATTTAACGGGTTTACTTTGTGCAACTCACTCATATTGTGCCAAACAGTTGTGTTTGCTTGATCTTTGGGATCTTTTCCACTTTTCCAAGCTTATGCTTGACCTGGCTATGGATGCCATATTGAATGGAAGAAAATCGGATTACTGGAGAATCAAGTATCTACTTCTAAGATACTAGGTACTAGTTATTTTGTTTTATAAATCTGTCTCAACTCCTTGCTTGTTTTTTCTGTTTTCAGTGTAATTACGATTGTCAAAGAGTATCTATGAATAATGCCTTCCTTTGCCACCTCTGTAGAAGATGTGGAGGATCTGATCCTCCCTGACTGACAGTGAGGGACTTACTATTAACTTGTGGAAACTTGCACATTTGGCAAAGATGGTGGACGGCAACACTTTTTTGTAAGGCTTGTTTGTATTTTCTTTTGAGAAGGCAACTGTTGTTGGCTAAAACTTTTGCTAGATACTGATTATTCTGTGGTTAGAAAGGTATACAATGTACTACTTGATTTCCTATTATTTTCCTTTGTTCTGCGCGTGGTGTTTTCTTCTGTTCTGGACGTAGTGTCATCATGCTTTTGTTCATGATTGTACAGAATTTACCAGTTTCAAGCTCAATATGATATGTCGTAGTCGTAACATGGATTTTGTTCATCAAAGTTGATGCAGATTAAATAGATTGCTGGAGGTATGAGGCAATACATGATTCTAATATCCTGTAATGACTACACGTTATATGATATCTTATACTTCGTGTAACTATGGCCTTTTTCTGGTTAGCGTACATAACTTCTTTGCAAAGCTGAAATTTATAGTTTATTAAAGTGAAATTGTTTTGGTAAAAACATAAATCCATATGTGACGCTGTGGCTCTGTTTTTGGTTTTTGAATCTGATAGCTAGGCAGAGACTTTTTATACCCCTCTACTACATTTTCGTTATTATTTTGTTGGTAATATTTCTTGATTTAATTAATAAATGTTCTCGCAGGTGTAATGCCTTTTCAACTGTTTTTTTAACACGCATCATGTTTAAGTGTTAATGGAATTTAACAGTGCTTCGCAAATAAAAAAAGTGACGAGTTTTTTTTTTATTACCTTTAGTATATAAACAAAGAACGCCGCTAACTCCACTCCAACAATCTCCTACTTGCCTCATTATTACGTAATCCCAAACATTCTCTTAGCCCTCCCTTGTCAGTGAGCAGAAGGGGGGCCTATACCTCTCGTCCCTTCCCAGTGAGCAGGTCCTCTCTACCGTGCCGGGGAGGTGGGGGTGTTATTCTCTTTTGATAAAAAAAAAATTGAGGCTAAGAGTGTTTTTAAAGGAATATGATGAGAATTTTAGTGCCGTCACACTTTGCCACAAAATAACCGGGCCTGATGATCACTGATGGAATCCCTTGGGTTAAATTGTGTTTAACAGGGCTTTCAGTAAAATATGCTCCAAAACAAGCACCATCAATTTACGACTGAACTGTATTCAGATGTTTGATAATTGAACCCCTAGCTGAAAGAAACGTACTTGGTGCATGATACAACATTGCAAAACATTATCAATAGCATCATAAAGCAGTTTATTTTTTGTTAGATCTTATCAAGCAGTTTTTTTTAAAAAATATTATCAAGCAGGTTTCTTTTTTGAGTCTATTATCATCAAGCAGATGGTAGATCTCGTTGGTTGGGACAGAAGGAAAATAAGGGGGGCAAGCCCAGACATCTCCCATATCCCCTTTCACATGCAGCATTTACATGTGCCTATGCTCACTGACCAGCTTAACGTTGTCAATGACCGGCCCACAGAGGGCACCTGATCCGTCGCTCTGGGTGGTGTAGAAGGTGCTGAGGAACATGATCCTTGTCCTTGGCGACACAGCTGTGAACCGGAGCTCTGCCTGCTTGAACCCGCCCCTGCCTTTGGACTCATAAGGCACCTTGATGGTCTCTTTGCCTGCAAATGCTTCCACCTCCATGCCCCCTTCACATGCATCATTTGCATCCCCGACAACAAATGTAAGAGCATAAGCCCTCCCCGGTATGGTGCGGGCGATCTGCGCTATGGCGCTCTCCTTCCCGGCGACAAGCTCCACTGCACGCTTCCCCTTGGGAACGGCAAAGTGATCGGAGTCTATGTACTTGACGGCTTTGAGGGACTCAACCATCCACCCTGGAAGCGGGGAGTGGTCATCCTCGATGTTGGGTGGGATCAGGACCCCCCACGAGGTCTTGGGCAGCACGTAGGGCCCTTCCTCGAAGTCTCCATTCTTCACCAAGTTCACTGAGGCATTGATCAAACACATAGAGAAGATATACCAGTTTAAAGTTTAAACTCCACAACCTTGAAGTCTCAAGCTCAGAGAAGAAGTTTGTTAAACTTACTCTTAGTGGGCCTAGGGGGGTAGAGGGCCTTCAAAGCAACGGAGTCGATGAGGGGCCCGCAGGCGGGGTCCTCCTCCAGGCCAGGGTTATGTATGACAATATCAGCTACCGGATGGCTGGCCCGGAAGGCCCAGGAGTAGGAGTCCCAGCCGGTGCTGCTGTACAAGGTCTGCATTGGGAGGAGGCCGGAGTGGGGTGCCACCGAGACATTGAGGCGCTCCTCCTGGGCGCAGGTGCGGGCGCTGCCGAAGGTGAGGGAGTAGTACATGCCTGTGGTCACCTTAACCTGCTGCCGGATGGAGGCACCATTGCCTAGGCGGACGGCGAAGGTGCCCTCCGGCACCACCAGCAGCATGTCCCTCTGCCTCTGCCCAGAGTGGATGTACTCAACAAGGCCTGAGAGCTCCCACCCCGGAATGGCCTTCCGGTCCGTCACTACCGTCCCCTTCATCTGCCATGGCTTGGGCCCCTGCTCGAAGTCCCCGTTGTCCAGAAGACCTGCTCACAGTGGGCATTATCCGGTCATTTTACATGTAGAAACAGTTTACTTCCTTTAGTACAGACGCAATTGCCTATGTACATTATCATTTGTAATAGTTGTGGTTGCTCTTTTACCGCCCGATTTCACCAGTTCCTTGGCCTCCTTTAACGTAGCCGGTCAACTTCTGCTCTCATTTATTTTCTCACTCGCAGATGGATTGCGAACGATGGCCAACCGCATCAAAGGTGGTGGAGCAAGTGGTGAAATCAGGTGCTGCAGGCTGCATTACGTGAGTAGATTTGGGGAACACAGGCCGGCTCCAATAGATCAAGGTAACGTGGGAACCATTCTGGGGCACATCGGATTTGACATCACAAGGAGGACGCGAACAATAAGAAATAGGATATGGCAACTAGCTATACGACGGTTACCATCAATAAAGGATGCGGCGGAGCCGATGGCGGAGGCAGCCGTGGAAAGGAGCAGCAAGACTGGGAGGACGTAGAAGAGCCCGGCCGCCATGGGAGGGAGCTCAGCAGCCAGCAGCACTCGGAGTTCCGACTTCACGACGCTCTCTTGCTGTCATGCACATGGGGCCTTTTATGAGGACGTAGTTTCCAAACTACTCCTAAGATTCTGAAAATTTTTCCCTGGCACAGCCGGTCATTGCACCACATGGGGTTTTGACCAAATTCCAGTTATATCCTCGTCTTGGGAAGAGTAATCCATGGTGTGATTACACAATAGAAAAGTTTTTATGCTTACATATGCGTTATAGGCTGGAAATGCTGTGGATAATAACATTTATGCGTAGTTTATATTAGGCTCATTGTTAGAGAATAATTGGAAAAATTTATCCGGGTACCGTTGATAGTTATAATTGATAGTACATATGTTAATGTATATTAGTATAAGTGATATTAGTGTTAATATACGTTAGCGTGTCATCCGTGGTGGGTGAATAGCTCCTGTACATAGCTTAAATGAGCTCATTGTAATAGGGAGCATCAAAACTTCTTCCCTCATCATCTTGGGAAGGGTATTTATGTCAATTTGTATTGGACTCAAATGTGTAGAATTAGGAAGGTGACCTTGCTGAACGACATGGGCACCCCATGTGGTCTCTGAACAGGGAAGAACATGACAGTAAACACAACACCGTCCAAAGATTCTTGAAGGAAAGACACTGATCTTATCATGTATTAATTAGGGGGATACAGTAGCCCGTTCTATATTTATATGAGAAGGGGTCATGGGCTTGTCAGAGTCATCAAAGTGATCACATGGTTGTTGCATTTGATTTACGATTGTTGGTCTCAGCAAGCATCTTGCTGTTTCCTTTTATAATCAACGGCTTGTTCATAACTTGGGATTTTTTTTGTTATAAGCAGGCTTCTGTGGATCTTTTAGGACCTGACAGCATGGATTTACTTTAGTTAATGGTGTTTTCTGAGTTTTTGGAGTTTGATTATGGGGAGTGGAGTCAATAATGGAGTCTTCATAATCTTGTGCTCTTTCATATACTAGGGAGTTGAGTCGACTAGAGAGTTTTTGGAGTACTTTTTAAAATATGTCAAAAATCTCTTTGACTGCTTTGTATAGGAGTCGAATTATAATTGAGAAGGCTGAAGGTGGAACAAAAACCATACCATTTGGCCTGATTAGTTAGGTTAGCTTTGGCTCATACTTAGGGCTGCTATTTTTTATGGCCGGCCCCACGGCTTGACCCTACCCAGCCCACAAAATAGCAAATAAGGGCTTTTGATTTTTTAGCCCCAAAGTAGGCCAAGCTTGAAAATTTTAAGATAGTGTAAAATAGGGCCAAGGGGAAGAATGCCCATCCTGGCCCAATGGCCCTCAATCAATGACACTAACACACAGAACTGGTACCTTACGGGATATATAAAAGCGACCTCTCCTCATAAAACCTTAAATCCTAATCAGCTCATTTCCAGCTCTCTAAAACTCAACCCTAAATTGTTGCCACTTTTCTTCCCCCTCACGTCGTCATAGCTCCTCTTCCCTCTCACATTGTCGCGGCTCCTCTTCCTCCCCATGTCATCATCGCTTCTCTTCCCCCTCATGTCACCACAACTCCTCTTCCCCACTTGCACGGGCAGCCTGACTAGCTCCCTTGCTCTGGTTGCCCTAATAGCTGCTCCTCCTATGCTCTAGTCGCCTTTGTGGCTCGTCCCCTTTGCTCTAGTCGCCATGGAGGTTGGTTCTCCTCTAGTCCAGTCAATCCGACTGTCATGTCCTCCTTAGTTCCAATTGTGCCTGTGGCTAGTTCCTCCTTTGCTCTAGTCACTTTGGTGGGACCTCCTATGCTCCAGTCGCCTTTGTGGCTTGGCCTTCTTTAGTCCAATCACCTAGAGGCCAACCCGGTCCAAGAAGAATGCGGTACGCGGCGTAACGAAGTGTAGTGAAAATGGAAGACTTAACCCATCTTGAGTGAATTCTTATTGAAGTATGCTCACGTGCCCCTTGTGCAAAAACAACAGAGGAAGATAAAGAATACTTAACAATCTTAGTCCACACAATACCCACAACATCTAAATAACAATGTAATCTCAAGCCTCAAGGGCTACACAAGTCTAAAGTCAACACCAGCCCACAAAATAGGTTAGCTTTGGCTCATACTTAGGGCTGCTATTTTTTATGGCCGGCCCGATTACTTGACCCTACCCAGCCCACAAAATAGCAAGTAAAGGCTTTTGATTTTTTAGCCCTAAAGTAGGCCAAGCTTGAAAATTTTAAGACAATGTAAAATAGGGCCGAGGGGAAGAATGCCCATCCCGGCTCAATGGCCCTCAATCAATGACACTAACACACAGAACTGGTACCTTACGAGATATATAAAAGCGACCTCTCCTCATAAAACCCTAAATCCCAATCAGCTCATTTCCAGCTCTCCAAGACTCAACCCTAAATTGTTGTCACTTTTCTTCCCCCTCACGTCGTCATAGCTCCTCTTCCCTCTCACATTTCGCGGCTCCTCTTCTTCCTCATGTCACCGCAACCCCTCTTCCCCACTTGCATGGGCAGCCTGACTAGCTCCCCTACTCTGGTTGCCTTAGCAGCTACTCCTCCTATGTTCTAGTCGCCCCTGCGGCTCTTCCCCTTTGCTCTAGTCGCCATGGAGGTTGGTCCTCCTCTAGTCCAGTCAATCCGATTGTCATGTCCTCCTCAGTTCCAATTGTGCCTGGGGCTAGTTCCTCCCTTGCTCTAGTCACTTTGGTGGCTCAACCTCCTATGCTCCAGTCGCTTTGGTGGCTCGGCCTCCTCTAGTCCAATCGCCTAGAGGCCAACCCAGTCCAAGAAGAAGGCGGTACGCGGCGTGACGAAGTGTAGTGAAAATAGAAGACTTAACCCATCTTGAATGAATTCTTATTGAAGTATGCTCGCGTGCCCTTTGTGCATAAGCAACAAAGGAAGATAAAGAATACTACTTAACAATCTTAGTCCATACAATACCCACATCATCTAAATAACAATGTAATCTCAAACCTCAAGGGCTACACAAGTCTAAAGCCAACACTAGCTAACCATAATATGTAATAAAGTAAAATATGAGACTATCACATCATATGATAAGTCTAATCACAACCCAATATCAAATCCCCCTTATGACACATGTGCATCCTCATAGTCGACATCAAGGCCATCTGGAGCACTTGTATAACATAACATACAACCCCAAAATAAAAGCCACAAATAAAAGAGGGATGAGCTCAGTAAGGGTTTTGATATGGAATATAAACTCATGAAAACACTACATATATTTTCAATCTAAATATGCATCACATATCCATTATATACACTTGTGTATCATGAGGTAAATCACATTCTATATACATATTAATGTCACCTGTGCATCATAGGTTCATTCATAATGCACATGCACACCATGTGTAATTATATAAATCTCGTTATAGCATTCACATCCTGCATACGCATGTCTCAATATTCAAACACCCTACATAATCAAATATATCAAACCACATTCTATCCTACATGTTCACATATAATCATGTTATATGTATCATGTGTAACATAAACATCATTGTCCCTACACAACCTGTACTAATAAACATTATATTTTATACGCATGCATAAACCATCTAGTGAATGTCTCACAATTAAGAAAATAGTCTTGTTCACCCTGGCCGAAACCTAAGTAGACCTGCTCACCTAGGACAATCCCCTAGCAGGGAAGGTCCAAATTCTTAAAAAGAAAACTAGAGCAGTTTGGTAAGTTCTCTAACGGGGAAAATACCCTCTAGTAAACCAGTGCACACAGACAAACAAACATGGATTCTCAAGTCCATAATATACATAAGTTTAACTCATTATAGCATTGTGCTCTTCTCACCCGTGGAGGAAACTCATCCTCAAAGGGATGTAAAACATCGTCCTTTTAGACATAAAACGGATTTGATAAACCTCCGAACGGCTAATCTGAAAAATAACGAAATCCAACCAATTAATCACGGTTAAACACGAATAATCTTTGATTATAATCATTGTTATGAATATATGCAACACGATACATACATGAGCAAATGTTAAATGAATGCAAGCATAGGTAAACACACTCTAATCAATCTATACGTGTATGAAACATGGTCAATTTGTGACAAATAAAATTATATAAGTATATACAAGAATATACATGCATAGTAGTGTTCATACTTATGCTAACAACATGTGGAACATGAATCACCTATAATTAATGTGGCATGTGCAAGTATCTATAATTTATCATGGTCATAACCTACTGGAATCATTGAGTAAATGCGAAGAAATCATCGAAATACAGATTTGAAATAAATAAAACATCATGCTAAACCTAGACAAGTATAGTCATCATCATATTTAAGCTAAATCATAATTCAAAGAAAGTTCGCATGTATAAGTGGCATTTGCAAGTAATCATAACTCATCATAGTCATAAAGAATTATAATTATGAGAAAAGAACACGAATTGACCAAAAAATCCACAAAATAGCCATTTTTACCATTATATCGTTTGGCAGTTCAAATGGCCCTACATCCCATTCGAACGTCTAGCCGTTCGAACGGTTGTTAGCCCGTTCAATTGGTCATAATAGTTTACTTTTCTAGTTCGTCTTCAACCTCTCGAAATTCAAACCGAAAATATTCTAAAATTTCATATAAATTACAAAATCATCATAGAACATTATATAATCAAAATCCAACCCTAGAACATGATATATTTCATCATTTTCATGCTTAATCATACCAAAATAATCATAAATCTTATGCTTTTAAGAAATCACTATCATACACCAAAATGAAGCAAGAACTCAAAGAAACATATAATCATGCATTCCAACAAAGAAAAACCACTCAAAGTAAAAAACCATTACCTCTAAAATGCTTTTGAATCCTTTGAATGATCCTCAACTTTAAGAAATATTACCCCAAAATTAAGGTTTTTAGTAAAACCTAATTGAAATTAGCTAATAGACTTAAATAAGCTTTGAAGAAGATAGATCTAAGACATCCTTAGGTTAAAAATAAAAAAACCTAATTAGGGTTCTAAATTTAAATTAAAAATAAGATTTTAATATAATAAAATCATGAATCAAAGTAAGAGAAATGAAGATATAGATGATTAAGACAGAAATTGAAAGATTTTAGGTGATTAAGGGAAGAAAACTCACCTTAATCAAGGTTTCTCCTTTGAGAAATGGGGGTAGAGCAATTCTTCCTTCCTTAACATAGCCCTTACCCATTTGATATATGACTAAGGTTTTTTCTTATATATTAATGGTTTTGGGCTGAGAATACAAACTGTTGGGCTGGAAAAAAAGGGAAAACACCTTAAGTGGCTAATTAATGACATTTTTTACTCAAAAATAAATTTAATCACACCCAAACCCAGTTAAGCAAAGTACTAGAACATTAGAGGGTCAAATAAGTCTTACACTATCCAACATGGATGTGGGGCCCACTCCCCTAAAGAAGGAAAATTATGAGAAAATGTAATTACATTGATAAAAATTGGCTAAATTAAGCTTGATACTAATACTATTAAAAATAAAATTAAACCTTAAGAATTTGTGACTCATAACCCAAAAAAAATTAATCAAAATTGATAAACTAATAAAAAATTTACACAATTAAAGAAAAGAATTAAGAGATCTTACAATCATGCCACACATTACATGACTCAATCATATAAGAAGAAAAAAATACAAGTATTCTTAATATTAGCAATATGTACAATAGTCGATACATTGAGCTTGAAAAACCCCTAATTAAGATATTATTTTCCCACATCATCCCACTCTTAGTTAATACAAACTTATCTAATTCAAACACCAATTTGAATATGTTCTTGCTTAATTAGCAATGATACTAACACTAAATTCTTTCAAATTTTTGGCACATACAACACATTGTTAATAGTGAGTTTCTTGCTCGAAGTCATCTTGAGTACTACCTTTACAATACCTTCAACCTTGGTGGTAGAAAAATTGTTCATGAAAAGTTGTTCACCATTTTTACAGGTTGATAAGGGGAGAACATTTTTTTGTTTGAGCACATATGATGAGTGTCCCCTGTATTCGCCCATCATTCTCTTTTATTAGCGACTATGTTTACTTCAGAAATCACAGTGGAAAAGCTGATGTCATTCACATTGTTGGAGAGATTCTCCACTTTAGTCACGTTGGCTTGTACATTTTCTTATTAGAATCTTCTTATTTCTTCTGCTTATGACAATCCTTAGCCTTGTGGCATCGCTTATCACACACATACACTTGCCCTTGAACTTGACTTTATTGGAGTTATTGTTTGACTATCCACTAGGATTTTTCCTCTTCTTGTTGTTGAAGTTGTTGTTTTTTTACTCTTGTTCTATAACATTGACTTTGGCTTTTATGCCAGGACCCCCTAATTTTCTTTTCATAAGCACGGTTGTCCTCCTCAATCCTCAATTTTACAATCATGTCCTCCATATTCATCTCCTTGCATTTACGCTTTCAAGTAATTCTTAAATCCTTCAAGGATTGTGGTAATTTCTCAATTATAGCAGCCATCTGAAAGGATTCACTCAACGCCATACCTTCTATATGTATATTATGCAGGATCACTTGGAGCTCTTAGACTTGATTAATTACAGTCTTAGAATACATCATCTTGAAGTCTAAGAATTTGCCTACAACAATTTTTTTCATGCCAACATCTTCTATTTTGTACTTCTTATCTAAGGATTTTCACAGTGTTTTAACACTCTGCATCAGACTATACACATTGTAGAGCGTATTGTCTAGCTCATTGAGAATATAATTTCGGCATAAAAAGTCTACATATTTTCATGCATCGACTGCCGCAACAACCTATTTGTCATCCTTTTTCTCCTCAATGAGAATAGTAACATCCTCTTATAAGAATCGAACTAAATTCAATGTAGTAAGATAAAATAGCATCTTTCATTGACATCTCTTAAAATATGTACCACTGAATTTTCCTGGCTTCTCCCCTTTCACCTGAACAGGAATAGAAACAGTCCAGTCCCAATAGTGAGAATTATGACCAAAGTCATATTAGTACCCTCTTTAGCCATTTTTGTTCCAATGAACAAAAGAGTCTCAGTTTCGAAATATTAAAAACATAGTTTCAAAATACTACTCACAACAGTAAAGTATAAAAAAAATATAATTTTGTTTTAAGATTGTTAATTTACGTACATTAGTAATTGTTGCGATGAAAGAAAGTTACAAAAAGTCAAGAACTGGATCAAATCAAGCGTCACATGCTCTGTCCTTGAAACAGAATTATGCCCTCCTTACTTGTGCTCAGAAATCACTTTGGTGTCTATCTCCCAAGATAAGAAGATCCACTACACACTGTAGAAACACCTTCATATAGCGTATGCAATGAACTAGTGTTATGAAATTACTCTCACAGAAGACGGTAATGAAATCCAGTAAAGGATGATTCAAAAAAATAATTTTTAATTTTTTATAAGAAATCCCGTTGAAGAAGATAATACATCCCATTTAAACTGACACGTCCGCAAACTTAACTTGAAAGACTAAACTTATGTCTTATATACCAACATCATTACCATTTTTTAGGCAATGTGAAACTATTCATAACCTTCAACCAATTCACATAAAAATGAGTTTTAACCCACTTTCTAAAAAATAGTTAGCTGATCAACTTGGTGAGATTTTTATCATATAAAGTAATAAGGGTATAATTTAGAAGAGTTCTAATATCTTTTGTGGCACAAGAGGAGGAGAAAGCTGCTCATGATTGGCAAAGAAAGATGACACGTAACTCCTGCAAACGACCCACATGCTGGGTTCTTTATCCTAAGTTTGGAATATGCTACAACCATTCATTTATTGCTTCACTTTGTAATTTCTTGTAGTCACAATCTGCGATCTATTATATCTTCAGATACAACTGTAATCAGAGTACCACACTGCTTGTATTATTGCTGGTTTATATTTGATTGGCTCTTTTAACTGTTACTTTGCCATTGTTTTATTTCTTTTTGGTACTGCTTGGTGAAGATCCTAGTGAAATGAGTGGCATTGTACCATCTAAAGTTGGAACTGTATTAGAAGTGGTGTCTGCCAACCATCTGCATCTGTTCATGAAGTTCATGAAGATCGTGCGTAATGTAGCCTGTAAATGTGAAACTGTTTTGTAAAGCATGGGGTCATGTCTACTATACAGCAATAATTTATAAGAGTTACTCTAATTTTTTATACAAAAGCACTCCATGTTCCTAATTCTCGGAACTTCTGTGGCCATGCATTAAGCATCATTTGCTTGGTGAGGAAGACTGCCAAGATCTTTACTGCATGTTTTCTGTTTCTTCTGTATAATCAAAATGAAATCAATTTCAGCACAAACAAACTATGAGAACATGATTTTAGGTTACATAATTTCCATCATGCATGTAATACAAGTGGCAAAAAAATTTAAAAAAAAAAACCCCAAAAGTTCGACCTAAGCCTGCTTAGGGCTAGGTTAGGGCCGTCATTTTGAAAGCCTATATAAGTTTAGGGCCAGGCCCGGGCTAGGAAGTTAGTTTTAGTGATCGGGCAAGGGCCTAGCATTGGCCATGGGTATCGATTTGTTGGTAGAGATAATCAATTAAGTGGTAAACAATGGGAGTTGTGTGCTGCTTATGACGGGTGATAATTTGTCTGGATATCATTAATAAGTTGGTATCTGCCGTAAAGTAATTATAATTAATATAAACGTAGGTCGAGGGGGTTGACAATCTTTATTCGATCACATCACGAAGAAAACTAAGATTTTTTTTAGAAGACAAAGCTCAAATACAAAGAAAACCTCACCCAACTTCTTCCATGCATGTGATTCTGACAAGGTTCACTTAGAAGCACGTTATTCTACTTGTCTTTGTCTTGGATAAAGAAAATTCATGGAAATCGTAAGGAACCTTAAATTAAAGAAAATGATAGTGCTACACTAAATTTGTACAATAAATTCATATACCCTGCGGGTTTTTGTTTGATAATGAAAAAGTGAGTTACATATCACCCACTTTTTTATATATAGAATGAACCACTTTCATTCTTCAACAAAAATACGCCACCTCACAAGTATAGAAATGTGGAGTACTATAAATTTAATGTACAAATTCATTGTGTAGTAATCAGCTTCCTTAAATTAAAATAAGAGTGAGGAGGGTTTTTTTTTTCTGAACTCAGTAGGGTAATGTTGCCATACCTTGAGTTCCCATATTTTTTGATAAATAAATAAGGAAGGGTACAAATGTGTAGTTTCCTCATTGTGTGTATCGTATTGTCGAGTTAGAACTTAGTTGCATGGCCATGCACGGGAGGGCAAGAAGAGGTATGGCCGACCGCCGGGGGAAAGTGCGGAAGAAACAACCTCCTCCAACGACTCCCCTCGCCGGGCGACACCGCCATTGGAGCAGTCGGAGGTTGAAGCTCCGCAAGCACAACCACATTCCAATATGGGTTTCCTAATTTGAGGTATGACCCAGGTGCAGCTCCCCACACGTCTTCTTTTCTGTTGTTACTTAATTTTTGTTCCTAATATGGGTTTTGAAGCTTCACGTAGAATAAACCCATTCCAAGGAGGAGAAGGACTTGCGAAAACGCGGATTTAGAAAGCTATAAAATCTCCACACCCTTTCCACAAGGCCCTCATTCGTCTTCCTTCTGCCAACTTCTTTCTTGAGCGCAGCTGGGGAGTACTCTCAAGTGATTCCTCTGATTGTTTTTGCTTCGATTGAATACTCAAATTTTTAGTTTTTTATTTGAACTCTTTTTGTCAAATTATTTTATACTTAGAGCTAGCGTTCTTAACTTGTTTGTTATTCATATGAAAATCTGTTTGTCAAAGGCTGTGTTCATTGTTTCTTGTAATTCTTTTTTTTTTAAATTTTGTTTGCCCTAAAAAAGTGTCATTGACAGCTTTTTTTTCTTACGTCGGCTGCAGGTTTCGGAGTTCAACACACTTTGGACACGAAGGATAAAACGATGAGGTTTACGAAGGGAAGTAAAGTGGAAGTAATGAGGAAGTGCGAACTGCCTTGGGGCTCTTGGTGGTCTGCTACGATAATGTCTGGAAATGGCCGCAACTACCATGTTGTGTATGATCGGCCTACTGCTGATGGCATGACCATGGAGCGAGTGCCTCGTAAGAATATGAGACCGACCTCTGCCCCCTCCTGCGGGATCTGGACAATCTGGTTCCAGGCCACGTTGTCGAGGTCTTTCACTGCAACTCCTGGAAAGCTGCGAAAGTGACCAGTCTGGTGAAGGATGGCCTTCACTTCTTTGTTAGACTCCTTTGGCGTCGGTCCTCTCATGAGTTGTCTGTGCACAAGACCCACCTCCGGCTGAAGCAGTCATGGCAAGATGAACAGTGGTACGTGTTAGGAAAGGACCGTCGTAGGAGTTGTGGCAAGGGAAAGATGAACGAGTCGAATACATTATTCCAAGAAGAGATGGAAGACGGCATAAACTCTAACACTGCTGATCGATATTTCTGTCCAAGAAGCTTAGAATCCAACGACATTGATGAGAGTAGGGCGGCTTCACATAAGCTGCATTATCTTTCTGCCGCTGGTTCTAGTGATGAAGATGGTGCTTTTGATGGTGCTGATTCTTCTTCAAGTATTGATGGTTGCCGATCCTTCGAATATTTTCCTGTCGAAGAGGAAGCTGCAGATGATACTCACGAATCAGAGTTGCATGCTTACCGATCTGTTATGGAAGCACTATATGTTTCTGGTCCCATTAGTAGGGAACAAGAAGAAAGATGACCGATCTTCGCCTTACCCTCAATGTTTCCAATGACGAGCATTTGTTCATGTTGAGGCACTTAGTTACTAAACCCTAAAATTGCCTTTCTTAGCTAGGTCCATTTTGTTTTGTATCACTGGACTTCTCCTTCTGAATTGTAAATGTTGCATCAATAAAATTTTTACATTTTTTAATTCTGGGGCTTACAACTACTTATATACTTACATACTATGGCTATCGTATGACGCAAATTTCATGAGTTATGATGTGGTGTTATACTTTAAGCTATGTTTGAGTTGGTAATTATGCTGCATACGTCTAATTTTTAGACTGGTCTCAATTCGGTCCACATGCATAGTGTACTTAATTGTACAACTAATAAACTCCTACTACCTTTCAATTTGATGATTAATTAAGTCACTAATTTTTTACTATTTGCACGTTGATTAATTAAATGCTTGATAAGGTTTTGGGTGTTACCAATCTTAAGTATCTTAATTGAAATATAATAGGTATTCTTGTTAATTTAAATATATATTGGACAGCTCGTTCCTGCTTGGTGGTAGCACATCGACTCGTATTAACCTTTTTTATCATGCTAATCTGTAGTATTTAACTAGCATTAATTCATGCTTTTATCAAAGGTAAGAAATTGGCGGTAATTAGGGGTTAAGGGTAAATATATATAGAAGACAACCTCTCCCTGTTCGGTTGTAGCTGCCCCTAGGACCAAGTTTGCAAACTCCTAACAATAACATTTCAAAGCTTTTTAATAGTCATCAATTTCTGCTTCATACATAGTTCTAGATTCTAATTAATTCATTTGAAGCGCACATTAATCCATATTGGTGTCTGAAAATAAATATTCCCATCGTCTTATTTTAATAGACCAATGTATTTAAAAATATAAATTTTTGAAATGTGAGAAACACATTATTAGATCATAAAAACACAAAAGTTTTCCACATGTTTTTTAGTTTAGAATCTCATGCTCCTTCTAGAGCGTGACGAAGCGTAATAGTGGCTTTCTAGTTGGTAGGAGAATAGAAATAGGATAATTAAAGTGGGACATTTTTAAAAAAAATTAGGGTATTAAAATGGGACAGAGGGAGTATTCACGTTTACCTTACCTAAGTACGCAATATGGCTAGCAAAAAAAGTTAAGCAATATGCATTTTAATTCTAGATTGGTCGCTTTGAGCACAAGGAGGTGGGATATTATGGACCACTGCCTACCTATTTACCTCATTATCATTACTACTTAAGCATAGCTTTAGTAAGTGTTAAGTGGGTTAATTTGCATATGTTTACTTATACTAGACGGATGGCTTCGATTAGTTTGATTTGGGGCCCTTGAGCAAATGAAGTGATTGTTGTTACCTGCCCACTCCCTTTGCAAAGTAAGCAACCATTAGTCTCTCTCCCTCTTTGCCTTGTGCGATTCTCCTCTCTTTCCCCCTCTGCATTCCAAGTGTTGGAGATTATTTCTTCTTCCCTTCTTATTTCCTCCTGTCTTCCGTGCATCTCTCACCTTCCCAACCTCAGTGACTTGGGAGGTAGTACACTCAGCCAGTCAGATGCCAATTAGGGTTATTAAATGGGCGCAAAAGCTATAAAATTTGCCTCATGCTGAATCAACTAGATTCATACTTATCAAATACACCCTAGGGTTAGTTTGGCAACCACTTAGACCCAAAAGTGGTTCCTCTTTAGGGTTTTAAACAACAGCCAAAATGTCTTATCAGGCTTTGTTTCCACTTCCCCTACCCTCCTCTCCTCCCGAGAAGAGCCAAGACTGGGAGTGGAAACAAAGCC
Source organism: Saururus chinensis (assembly GCA_035235625.1). NCBI lineage: Eukaryota > Viridiplantae > Streptophyta > Magnoliopsida > Piperales > Saururaceae > Saururus > Saururus chinensis. Next base: position 17,730,112 of record CP141149.1, on the reverse strand, counting down.
GCTTTACTTCATTTCCAAATCTGTTACCAAATAACCCCTTAGTCTCTTCAAGTCATAAGCATTTTTAATGCTTTGACAATGAACCCAACATAAGGAATACATGAGAGCTCTTCATCTATGAGATTAATGGCATACACGCTAGCGCACATTAATGTCAGTAGTATTAGCGTTAATATGTGCTAGCATGTGCACCGTCGATCTCTAATATCAAGGGTTCACATTTGTTTCTTACACTAGGCTCATTGTCAAAATGGAGCATAAAAAGCTCTTCCTTCCAAGTTATACTAGCGTATACATTGAGGTGGGTGTAGAAATTATGTTATAACACATATTAATTAATAATCCCCATGATATATTGATTACATAAAATAAAAATATTTGGGTAACATCAAAGAAATGCATACGATATGAGGCCCATTTATATGAACTTAGGCTCACACGAGACAGTGTGAGCTGGGGCATCTCAATTTTGATGTTGGATCAAAATCCAATGGCACATGTTACTTAGGGGGTAGGCAGCCTTAATGCACATCGTCGGATCTCGATCCTAAATCACACAATGCCTTGGCTCATGTAGTAGTGCATGTGGCTTCGTGAGCCCGGGCTCATGTAAATTTTCTATATTATATTCAATACTAAATTTTAATTATATAATAGTTTAGTAAAAGTAGAATAAATTATTATAGTAAGAATAGAAACGTGACACATGCTAATTGGCTAGCTAGGGCCTTGCTTGCTTACCCACAGTATGGGGGCTCGTAGGTGGTGTAAGATAACCAAATTTTTTAAAAGCTTGAGCTGATAGGAAGGGGAAATATTATATATTTATTTGATATTCTAACATCACCCTTCATGTGTAAGTGTCCATTAAGCTAGTACGGCATGTGGAACATAATTAGGGTATTTGTCTCCAACGAACTCATTACATATCATAACCTAGATCTCTGATATACATTGTAAGATAACCAAGTTTTCTAAAAGTTTAAGCCAATAGGAAAGAGAAATCTTATATATTTATTTAATATTCTAATAGGTGGGCATGGGGCCAATATATGACATTTCGATAAGCCTCATGTTCACGTCCCACGAGCCTTTATATTCATAGTATGGGGGCCCGTGGGTGGGCATTATGACCAAGATTTTTTTTATGATAAATAAAGAACATTGGCCATGCATTGTGGTCACGATGGGTGGTCATGAAAATATTTTTCTTTATATGAAAATGATATTCATACTCCATTTTCTCTATATTAAAGGCCTTACACCACTGTTGATTGGATAGGAAAAGTGGGTCCTACCTAACAACATGAGATTCACTTTTCCCTATCCAATCATTGGTAGTGAAAGGCCTTTAGTGTAGAGAAAGTGGAGTAGGAATATCAGCTTCCTTATATAAACGACATGTCAATAAGTTCTATATTGGGACTTTTCCCACATTTGGGAGAGATGCAACCAACCTGAACAAAGGTGAATTTGCGGGCTGCAAGCATGTTTATAGATATTAATGTTCTCATTTAAAGCTTTTTCAAGATATATAACCAGACCCATAGCTAATTAAAACTCCACAATGTTAACTAATCACCAACCTTTATAGATTCTATATATTCAAGATACTATACGAGATTGTAAAAGTTGATTAGTTACTTTCATGATTATTATGTGTGTCCAAATAATCATGGAAGATTTTACACCTTCCGACAAACTTCGACACTTTTGTTTATGGTTTAGAGATTTTTTTTTCAAATTAATACTGGCTGAGAGAAGTTATAAGATCAACAATTATTCGAGAAAAATACAAAAGCCACCAACAAACATAAGAAAATGATGAAGGCATGCTAGATAGGACCTTCCTTTGTCGAGGGAAAGGTCCCACATTCAAGTTGAGCATGTGGTATGTGTCTATAAAAAATAATTTTTTTTTAAATGAGGGCATATAAAGCCCAACATGAAGATAATTAGTTAAGAAAAATGATATTTTCACATCAATAACTCACACATAAGTCTTGATTGGTCTAGATAAGTGAGCCCATATGAACTATGTGTGAGGCCTACTTATGAAGTCCAATCAAAACTCTTGTATGAGTTTTTGTGCGTGTTTTTGTTGTGGGAGTATCACTATCTGTTAAGGAAAATGGTCTTTGGGCTCATTGATAATATGTTATACTCTTTAAGTTCTGGATTTCATTTATTGATTATCTTCATATTAGGTGACTGCCAAAAAGTGTGCAGGTTTTTTTTTTTCTGTAGTGGGGAGTGATGCTGGCGGCTTCAATTTCGTTTAGTTAACATTATACGTGTGAAGGAAGAATTAGGGTCACTCCCGCGCTCACATGGCTGCCCTTCTTCTTCTACCGGCGACTTCGATGATGCACATTTATGGGCTTTAAGTGACTTTAGCGAGGGTGACTCCAAGCCTCCACAATAGACATATGTTTAGCGGTGGTTTTTAACCACCCGTTTTGTAGTGGTTCCCACACAAGATTTGTTTCGATCACTGCATCTATATGATATGCCACAAAGCACATGTGAAAAACTCAACTTATCTCTTTCTCCCACATAAAAAAAAAATCATATAACTTTTTATGATACTCCCTCAATAATACTACCTCTATTTAATTTTAAAAATAAACTAAAATTAATTGTTTTAATTTATTTTGAAAAACCAAATAGAGCTATTAATTTAAAACAAAAAAAAGTATATATATTTTTCACATATATGGTAAGACTCACACACATACTTAGCCAGCATTTGATCATGAGGAAGTATATATTATTGTAGTTACTTCTCTTTGTTAAGTTCTTTCATTTATCTTTTGATTATGTCTAGATTATCTAGTTTCTTTCTTATTGGTATTAATTTAGTAATCTTGAACGGATTTTAAGAGCTGAGAAATGTAAAACTACTTGCCCTCTCATTCAACTTTCAAGGAGATGTATGAGCTAATAATTGAAAGACTGAGGACATTGAGAATCTATTGCACGCAGATTGTCTGCTGCCTTAAAACAGCAGGTGGCCATCGTGGTGATGTGCCTTGTTCCCGACTTCAGGCAACGGACAAAATCAAACATGGTTACCTTAGTTATTAACTTTATAAAGTGTATTTTAAGAACCAATTTTAGGATCTTTAATTCTCGTGCACTTTTAAACGTCTTTAAGTTTTTTTTCTGTATGCGTAGCATATTAGGAAAATTAATCTTGTGAGCCAAAGCATCTCAGAGCATACAAGGGGATAGTGGTGATTCAAACTTGTCAACCCCCGTCCTGGGTTATGTGTACTATTAGATCAAAATCCGAAGGCCCATATTGAAGCATAAACTCATCCAAATCAAACTCATCTTATTATTAATTATTGAAAAAAATACATACATAATATATACATGAATATAAATTAAATAAAAAAATAGAAATAAGGTATGTATATATCGAACACATGTTTATTTATATTTAAGACCAATTTAGATAGAAGTCTCGTTTAAGCTCATGGGGAATTTTCCAATATTATTAAAAAATATGTAAATTCAAATATACATTATATAAGAAATAAAAGAAAATTTTATTATTTAGAAATGTATTGTACGTGTGAATGCTTTAAAACTTGGCATGCTCACCAACCTGGATGGGTGGCTAGGCGAACCTGCGGATCATCCCGAGTTGACCATGAAATCCCTATTTACACTAAGATGGCAACGGGAGGCCGGAGGCATCAAGTCAAATCTCATCAGAGTTTTATGTGATGTCAAATCTATAATAGCTTCATGTCATGTTAAAAATCTTTATGTTATGTTAAGGTCGTTCTTATCTAAACACGCCGTCCACACCCAACTATTCCGCGTGAGCACCCCTCAATGCAACAGGATACGTCAAGAGTGACAACGGCACTTTCTCTTTCTCCACCTCCCTTTCCCCGGTGGCCTTGTCCTCCTTTCCCTTTTCCTACCCGACGGCTCGGCCCCAACCTTGACTCCATTAGCTCGGCGGCTCCTACGCCTTCTTTCCTCTGCCCCCTCTCTTCCTGGCAGCTTGGCTACGACACAAACTCTAAGAGGGGCTCCGACCCTCCTTCTCTTATCATCAGTCATCTTTCTTATCTTCTTTTCTCTTTACTTCCTCTTCCTCTATTGTTGGGCCCTGCCCTAAAACACCTAGGCCCCGGCTTCCCCTTTGTGTCTCCCTCTCTCCTAATTATATTTTTTACAAAACCCAAATTGGATCAGTCGGGACTCAACCCAGATTTTGACCGGGCATAATTGATTCTGATCAATTTGGCCAACCCGATCCGATTTTTTAAAAATTGGTATATGTGAGACCTAAAATTTTTTAAAAAAATATACTTATATAATATTTTATTTAATAGAGCTTATTTAAAATTTTTAATAAAATTAAAATTAACATAACTTAAAAAATAGTGCTTCATATAGTATCAAGAACCCGTATTAGATTAACATGTGGTAAGTGGTAACCATCTAAAAATATCTTAACATATAAATTTATTAAAATATCCTTAGATTATATTTTAATTTTATAAGAATTAAATTATTAAAAATTAGGTAAAATATAAATTAAAGATAAAAATATAGGTAAAACAAATAGAGATTAAAAGTTTTATTGTCAATTAATTAACTTTATATAATAAAATATATATAAAACGATCATGATCAACAACAAGCACACACTAAGCTAACTTTGCATGGATCACAAACTGACATTAACACTCTCTCTAGTTTGAAAAAGATTGCCTTAAAAGACCAAAGCTTCAATTAGGTTTTCGGCTCCATTAAGTGCTTTCGAGAGCCTAACCCTAACCCCTGCTTGTTGGCATCAAATCAGCGCCGGCGTAGCACCCGCTCGCTAATATGGATTTGGCTCACAAATCCCAAGGACATAACCGTCTTTTCGCAATGGCATCTTACTTTCAGTTGGCGCCTATTGAACAACAGCAGCGTTGGAGGCCGAACCGCCCAAGCTCACCCAATTTACGAAATTACCCTTCCTGATAAACAGAATTTCGACCTCGTCAAAATAAGTTCATACACAAAACAGCCCGGCAAATCCCAATTTGGCACAAGCCAGCAGTTGAATCCAAGCTTTAATGGCCATTTTCTCCAGCCTGATACGCATTGATGATGTTTTGATATTCATAAAGGATGAGAAGTTTACTTCTCTCTATTTTAGCTAGCCACGCCGCTTATATATATTATTATTAAATATTTATTATATAAATAATAAATATTCATCTATTATAAGGGTGAGTATGTGGAAGACTTTATTCATAACAAAAAGGAAAAAATTACCTAGACTGACAGCCTAAATGAGATGTATGGCTATGATTTGATGGCTAAGACATCCTCTAATAAAAATAATTAGTGATATTTATATAATAAAAATATTAAACAAAAATTCTTTAGTGAGTTTTAGTTAGCAAAGAAGCCTCATACAAAAAAGTGTGTGCCTAAATAATAATGTCACCAGATATTTTGAGATAAATTATAATTATTGAAGAATCCACTTTAATAATAAGCCTAGCGTAAAATATACAAAGAACTCCTTGATATTTCATATCGATACACTTTAGTATACATTAACATAAGTAATATTTACACGATTAATTAGATATACTTTAATATTTATTAATATAAATAATATTTATATTAATATATATTTTATTTTATTTATATTAATATATACGTGACTCCCATACATATTTTACGTTCGGCACATTGTAAACGCTTTCCTTTGTTCCCATCGATACTTACGCTGGTCTCATTAACGCTTTCCTAATGGTTTGCGATTATTATGGTTCCAAAAGAAGGAACAAGTGTCCGAGTTTGACGTGGAATCAGCTCGACATCATACGTAAGGGTAAATGTGTCATTCCGCCAAAGTATCTTCGTCTCGTAGAGACTGTTGCATGGCCATGGAGAGGTAAGGGGAGGGCGAGGGAGGAGGTCTCAGAAAAGCAAAAGAGAGAGAGAGGAGGAGAGGAATGGTGTGGGGTAGGGGTGGAAGAAGGAGCGTCCTTCGGGTATGCGGGTTTCCGGATCAGGAGATCATCTCCAGGGATGGCAGCCAATGCAGCCTGTCGACCGACCTGCTCCCCTCGTTGGGAGCCAGGAGCACTCGGAGGGTGAAGCTCCGAAAGCACATTATCTCCCCCCATGACCCCAGATACAGGTTCCTTTCCTCCTTTTTTCTTTTTTTTTTGTTTTTCTAATATGGGTTTTCTGGAAATTGGGTGGAGGTGAGGAAATTCTGCTTAATTTGGCAATATTTAGAGTTGTTGCCTGTTGGTGATAGCAGATCATGAAGAAGAGATATACAAATCTTTTTTTGTCAATTTTATATTAGTTTTTTATGTGGATTCTTTGATTCCGGGAGTTTAAAAATTGATTATGTTGTTATAGCTCAGGTGTTCTGTTTTTGTTTTAATTTGAACTTTTGGTTTTTAATTGGAAAATGGTATGTTGATATTCTAATCCTCATTCTCAATTTCTTTTATCTTTATTTTTCTGCTACCTTTGGAGGGTGGGGTGTCTCGAATACTGTTGATTAGGCAATGTCTGATGCAGTTGAACAGCGACGTGGTGTTTTCTTTATGGGTTCAAGAAGTGTTTAAGACTTTGTAAGTAGTTTGATGAATCCTGGTCTGATTTATGTACTCCTGGTCTGTTTGAACCTTTGAGACATAGTATTTAGTTTTTCAAAATGAAAAAACAAATAGGACATTTAATTTTGGACAGAGGGAGTATTATCTTCAAATGATGCTTTTCTTTAAGTGTTATTGAGACTGGTTCGGGTGAGTGTTAGTTTTATTTTTTTTATCTTAATGGTGATGATTTTGAAGCTGATGTAACTTGATGAGGAATCTGATATCTTTAAACAGAATTTTTCTTATTTAAGAAAAAGCCCTGGCTTTGTGTTGAGGTGGGAGTTGAAATTTTATTGCTTCTTTGAGATGTTTTATTGAGCACCTAGTTCTTTAGTTACAATGAGAAGATCAAGAGTTTGTGCGGTTTAATTGACTTTATCATTTGTTTTAACAGGGCGTGGCAGAATTTTTTGATCATTTTGGTTTTGTATACTGCTTGGGTATCACCATTTGAGTTCGGATTTATTAGGAGGCCAGCAGGTGCCCTAGCTGTGGCTGACGATGTTGTTAATGGATGCTTTGCCATTGATATAATATTGACCTTCTTTGTTGCTTACCTCGATAAGGGAAGTTATGTTCTAATAGATGACCCTAAAAAAATTGCCCTCAAGTATTTATTCCCATGTTGCCTCCTGGATGTACTCTCCACAATTCCTACAGAACTTGTCAGCTTAATTAATCGGTCAGATTTTGGGTTATATGGACTTCTACAGATGCTTCGGCTCTGGCGTCTCCGAAGAGTTAGTTCCCTTTTTTCCAGGTAAAAAAGGTTTATTCTGACATTACCCATATGGTGTTTGATGGCCCTTAATGCCCCGACATTGTATTTTACTCTTATCTCTTATTTCATTATTTTGAGTTGCAGACTTGAGAAAAACCGGCATCTCAACTACTTCATTGTCAGATGTGCAAAGCTTGTCTGTGTAAGTGTTCTTGTATATTTTCTTCCTTTGGTACAATTAGCCTATCTCATTGATTTTACATGTTTTTTACAGGTAACATTATTTGCTGTCCATTGTGCCGGGTGTTTCTATTATCTTATTGCAGCAAAATATCCTGACCCAACCAACACATGGATTGGAAAGGATATGGTTGACTTCAAAGAACAAAGCCTATGGATTAGATATGTGACCACCATGTACTGGTCAATTACAACTCTCACAACCGTTGGATATGGTGATTTACATCCTGCGAACACAAGGGAAATGATCTTTGACATATTTTATATGCTATTCAACCTTGGGTTGACAGCATATTTAATTGGAAATATGACTAATTTGGTCGTCCATGGGACCAGCAGAACTAGAAATTTTGTAAGTTTTTTTATAATGGCTATTCAAATTTTCTGATAATGGCTAAATATATTTGTACATCCTTTGCATATCTGGCATTCAAAAATTGTCATTGGATGTTAACATATTGCAATTGTCCTATAAATTCTATTTTTAATTTCGACTTAATAGTAATACCAAGCTACTTATATTTACAGAGGGAGACAATTCAAGCTGCTTCAAACTTTGCCCAAAGGAACCATCTTCCTGTTCGTCTTCAAGAGCAAATGTTGGCACATTTGTGTTTGAAATTCAGGACAGACTGGGAAGGCTTACAACAACAAGAGACTCTTGATAAACTACCTAAAGCTATTAGATCAAGTATCTCTCATTTTCTTTTCTACAACCTTGTAGATAAGGTTTATCTCTTCCAAGGGGTCTCACATGATCTACTTTTTCAGCTTGTAAGACCCTTCAATCTTTATAGGTTGCAACTTTTCAAATAATTTTTTACATACTTTATGCCTATTATTACTTTATTATGTAGGTTTCTGAGATGAAAGCTGAGTACTTCCCTCCTAAAGAGGACGTAATTTTACAGAATGAGGCACCAACTGATTTCTACATACTAGTCACCGGGGCAGTGGTATACCAATTATGAACAATGTTATCTCTTGTACTGTGTTGGACATAATTTTTCTTGGACTGAATTGGATTCTTTGTAGTTTTGACCCAATAAGTTCAATGTCTGATTGGTTTGTTGCAGGATCTAATAGAATACAAAAATGGAACTGAAGAGGTATACTTTGTAGCTGCCTCAAAGCTGACCTTCTTAAATCTTTACGTATGTTGGCTTGTAAATATCTTATGCATATAATTTTAATGTTTACTATAGGTTGTTCGAGAAATAAAAGAAGGAGGTGTATTTGGGGAGGTTGGTGTGTTGTGTTATAGGCCACAATTATTTACTGCGCATACCAGACGGTTGTGTCTATTATTGCGTTTGAATCGTACTTCCTTCCTAAATATTGTTCAATCTAATGTTGGTGATGGGACAGTAATTATGAACAATCTTCTTCAGGTATGAAAATACAAACATGTGTTTTGCGCTCATATATAATTTGATCATGCATTCCTTTAATTCAGTGTCAATGCAGCATTTGAAAGAGCTAAATGATCCAATTATGGAAGGAATTTTATCAGAGACAGAGAGGATGCTGTCACGGGGAAGAATGGACTTACCTCTTAGTTTATGCTTTGCTGCAATGAGAGGGGATGATATTTTGTTGAATCAGCTTTTGACTCGTGGCCTAGACCCAAATGAATCAGACAACAGTGGGCAGACAGCACTTGTGAGTACACTTAGTTGAATTTATTTTTTATTTTCCTTAGTTTGGATTAATTGAGTAGTCACTGCCAATTCAAATTAAACTTTGTTATTTTTATGCATGACCAGCATATAGCGGCATCACAAGGAAATGGAAGTTGTGTTTCAGTTCTTTTAGATTATGGTTCAGATCCTAACATCAAAGGTATGTTGCAGATGTCACCTTTTTTTACCCCGACTGTAACATGTAGTTCATGGTAAAATTAATATGTTGTCCACATCTAAAACATTCAGTATCAGGATCATGGCTGCCAAGAATATGAGAATTCTGAAGCTTATTAGTTAATTAATCAGGTGATCCATGCCTTCTATTAGGCACGAAATCTTGGGTATTAAAATAAGTGGTTTCTCTCTCGAATTTAGCCCAAGGTCAATGGATAGCTTAGGGGATCCCAGTTAAATACCAGTGAAAAGATTTCTTGTTATAAATTTGTTGGCGTTTAGCACTTCAAACTTGATTGCAAACACTAAAGTACGTCATTGGTAAGGAAATTCTGCAAAAACGCTACATAAAGTATGTTAACTCTGAAATTTAACTGTTAGATATTAGCAATTTTAATATGATGCTTACTCTCAACCAGTGCGACAAACACTTTGATTTTTCACACGATGAACTCAGCTTCTTCTTGTTTAAGTTTTGTACCTACAAGATGGCAGTGAAGTAATTAATTTCTTGTCCTTACGCATGATTTTCCTTTTTTATTTCCTTTTACATATGAAAAAGCACTTTATTCAATAGTTTCTTGTATCTGAATGATTTTTTTCTTTCCTTTTCGAGGGATTCAGGTTTTGGCACTTATCTGATCATAAGTAGAACAAAGGATTGAACTTATAAGGGTTGTCACCAGAGTTTTCTAACTCAAAAGGATTAAACTTATAATGGTGGACACATAAAGGAAATATTGCAAACCTTAGAATTTTAAATGAAGTACTTCAATTTCATCTGTTTGAGGCAATGCAACTTTAGAGTTCCCAATATAACATTTTCATATGCTTTTGTTAGTGCAAACCTTTAAGTTTTAATTTGACATGGGCATTTGTTTTCACTTTTCTCTTCTAAGAGCCATTTTTTCTTCCTTACATCCTTCCCTTCAGAATGAAAGTTAAACCAAGTAAATGTGTCATACAGATTTGGATGGTAACACTCCCTTGTGGGTGGCCATATTTGGCAGACATGAATCTGTTGTAAAGCTACTAGTGGACAATGGAGCAAAAATTGATGCTGGTGACATGGGCCGGTTTGCATGCATGGCAGCTGAGCAGAACAACTTAGAGCTTCTCAAAGATATAGTCTGTTATGGAGGGGATGTGACTATTGCTAAAACCAACGGGACAACAGCTCTTCATCTTGCAGTTTGTGAAGGGAACATTGAAGTGGTTAAGTTTCTAGTGGATCAAGGAAGTGACATTGACAAACCTGACATGCAAGGTTGGACCCCACGGGCCCTAGCAGATCAACAGGGCCATGAAGAGATCAAAGCTCTTTTTCAAGCCAAGAAAGAGGAAAAGCATATGTCACCTCATTTCATGCCCACCCCTGAGCGTGGAGTTCAAGTTATTGAAAAATTTAAGAGTGAGCCCACAATCTGTCATCTTTCAAGTGATACCGCAACCCTTCCAAGTGAAGGGCCTTGGGGAAGTGGTACTTACCAAAACCAAAGGCGCAAGACAAACAACTTTCACAATTCTCTTTTTGGGATTATGTCAGCTGCTCATGCAAGTGTGAAATGCCCTCTTTCTTCATCTATGGTAGCGACAAAATATAGTGTGAACAGGGACCACCCTATCAGGGTCACAATATGTTGTGTTGAAAAGGGTGAAACACTAAGGAAACTGGTACTCTTGCCACACTCTATACAAGAGTTGCTTTGGCTTGGAGCCACGAAATTTGGATTCTTGCCCTCCAAAGTTCTTACTAAAGATAAAGCTGAAGTGGATGACATAGAGGTTATTAGAGATGGCGATCATCTGCTACTTGTTAGAGATGATGAGGTTGGAGAAGGCAACAAATAAGGGGTGTGCAAATAGGCAAAAGAGAAAGAGAGTGGGACATGGAAGAAACTTAAATTGATGGCAGGAAGGGGTTCAGCTGGAAGCAAAAGCTCTGATTTTCGTGTGACCTTTATGACTCTACCACCTTCATTTTGGAAATTTTTGTTAGCAAATATGTTGATGAGCATGGCCAGTTAAAAAGAAAGAGTATTGAAGGAAACTTAAAACTTGTCAGGCTAATGAGTCTAACGAGCAGAAGCAAGCCATCATTGGTCAAAGCAAATTAAGGAGCATATGGTAGTTTGACTTGTATAATATTTGTTGGGGAGTTGTGTATTTTTTATGTCTTGTATTACGCATCAATTTTCATATGGTGAAGCTAACCTGTAGATTCCTATGTAATCTCCTTTTGTTTTTGGCAATATGAACGTATACATACAGCAGAAGTAAGCAATCAAGACCACGATTTGAAACAAAGATTGAATTAAATCTAGTTTTTAATGTTCCTTTAATTAATTTCTGGTCTATATAGTATTGTAAAATGCAATCCAGCCATTGGTACTTTAAAGCTTGAAGGACTCGTTTATTTACCTTAGAGAAAATATTCAGGAAAGCGATAAAGTACTCCCTGAAGGCCTGAACACTTAAATGATATTGTCAAGAAACATTGGACAATAAAGTTTAATGCAGTACCCTGGTCATGACTAAGGGCATGAACATCTTGGGAATCCGATTCACTTAAGAATCTTCTTCATATAAAACCCATCCGAAAAGGCCTACTAGACAGACAATGGAAGTGAGGAAGTCAATTCACGCCTTATAACTCAATTTCCCCCATAATTCTCGCTTTAAGTCACTAATCTATTGAATCCGATTTTCATTTAATCCACAAACAAGACACAATCAGGCAAACAGCGTCTCCCGATGCTCCTGAGGTCGAAGTAAGAAGGATGATGACGTGATGAGATGTCGCTAAAAAAATGACAGGAACCTAATTGCTTATTAATTACGATCGTTCATTTAATCCACCTGTTTTGTCTTGGTGCGACAATTTCCCTCAGAAGAAGCCAGACCATCTCCAAACACACTGGCAGCTACTGTTTTTTTTTTCCCAAAGAAGAAGCTTTAATTTTTCAAAGAATCCTCAGTTTTTCCTGACTTCTAGATTTGGAAAACTTGTACACAATTTGTTTTGGCACAAAATTGGGAATAGATGTTAAATCCTCAAATTCTTTCTTCTTTTTAAACTGTGTTGTTCTTACTAATTTGAGCTTGCATCTTTCTCTAGGCACTATCGAGATGGTGGTAAGAAGAAAATATAGGCTCTTTAATATTTAGAACAATACTGTCTTATTGTGTCTCAAATGCTTGGTCACTAGAGATAGACCAATACTAATGTCTGAATTAGCAGGGAAAGAGGAATTAATCAAAACTTAATACAGGGAGACAGTTTTTATTGCAACGGAGGCTGACAGACATCTACAATCCCAATACTAATTGATGAAAAAACATTAGTTATAAGAGTGAAGTTTTTTTCTTCCAACGATTATGACATTTACCTCCAACAACTATCAATGTTTAATACCAGGTGGTCCTTTTATGGGTTTGAAAACCAAGAGTTCCATATTTATATTTTTCAATCCGTCATCTAAGTCAATGTTTGAGGAATGTGTACACTTTGATCAGCAATGACTGTAATTCACTGAGGACATATGGGTTAACTGTACATATTACATAAAAACATTTACAAATTGGAGCCATTATATATCCTCATCTAAACAAATCAAGAGGTTTCTTGCTCTCCTTCTCTCCGCTTGAATGCAAGGTATTACTATAGCAAAACTGATTAGCACATTAGTTGAAGGGCGTCGCGAGTTCGGCCAAGGAGACTCAGTGTCGTGGCTGCAATATGGTGACCCGTGAGACCAGCAACAGCAAGTTGCTCCATGGGGGATGCATGTTCAATATAGTTGTCAGGTAGAACAATTGGCCTCCACTGAGCATTAGATGAAGAAACACATCAATTCTGGAAAGAAAAATAACAAAAATTTCTGTGCATATTGCAATTAAGTTGTTAACACAGTGCCTGTGGGGCCCAAAGGCCTAGTTAATGTATAGCTAAGAGTAATGCTCCACAGGCCTGCAGTCCAGGCCCTCCAGGGACGCTCACAAGGATACATAGGCAGCGATGCATGGGGCCCACCTGCGAGCATTCCTGTGTGCAAGTGCACATAGAATTTTCAATAGTTTAATTGTATCTTAAAAAGAAATTTAAACATAAATTATGAATAAACTATTAATGTAGTTTCAAGTGACAAAACTGCATATTAATCAGGGGCAACACCATGCTGCACTTTGGATGGCCATATTAAAAAGGATAATCGGGAGAGATGAACGTATAATGCCTGTATTCTTCAGAGAACTTTTAGTTCATCATTACTACCAGTTTCATTTAAAAATTTAGGAGACTAGCTGGTCATACAAAACAGGGAAACTCGAGAGTCCCTTATTCTTAATATAGATACTGGTGCGGGGTTGGATTTCAATTTCTCTGTGAGCAGATCCAAGATTCCAGCGTCTGTCCAAGAGAAATGTCATGTTTGGCTGCTAACCAGAGGTCCTCGGATTTGGTAACACCGACAATGTTATTTATATCATTACACAGCCTTTAATGCCCCCATTATTTACTGCAATTTGTTCAATAAAAAATTCATTAAATTCATAAGTTTCTTTTTTTTCCTCCCATCATAAAAATCCCTTTTCACCAAACAAATCCTACGGAAACATGAAAACTCTCCAAAAACCTAAGATAGCACACATCTATTGAAGCTTACCAAACCTGCTCTTGCCAGGGAGCAAGAGACTCGGAAGTGATTCTGTAGTCTATCCAATTGTCATAGCAAACAACTAAGCCCATCATTCTGGAAAGAAGGTTAGCTTATCTATAACGAGTTTTTAATTAAACGGTTCTACCCATTTCATCTTAAGGGAACTAAACGCATAAGCAGCAGGATTTCAAAGGGTCTACCTTAACATTCCCATCCAGCTGCCCGTCAAGAGAGATGAATTGGGCAATGTGTGATCCAAACCCTCCAACAGTGCCTTCCTCAACAGTGATCAGAAACTTGTGGTCCCTACATAACCGCCTGACAAGCTCAATATCAAGTGGCTTGCAGAATCTTGCATCAGCAACAGTTACTTCAATGCCAAATTTGGCTAAAAGGGAGGAAGCATTTAAGCAGTTCTGAACCATCACTCCATATCCCAGCAATGCTACATCCTTTCCTTCAGTTAGAACCCTCCCCTTTCCGATCTATATAACAGCAGAGACCAATTAACAAAATTAAAGGAGACTCAAATGAAAAACACAGCTTGGAAAAAGACATATCATAAGTTTACGAGTTTTATTACGAATATAAATAAATATAAACAAAGAAGAATAAGAAGTAATAATTACCTGAATTGGACATTCACTGAAAAGAGGAACATCCATTCCAACAACAGCACCTCTAGGATATCGGAAGCAAACTGGCTGATCATTAACACATGCAGCTGTGGCAACCATCCGCATAAGTTCATCTTCATCTGATGGTGCCATGACGATCATGTTTGGCAAGCATGACATAAATGTAATGTCAAATGCTCCACACTGCATTGGACCATCGGAACCTACTAGTCCAGCGCTGGAAATAACGAACCTTACTGGGATCCTTTGTACATCAACATCATGAATAACCTAGCAAAAAAAAACATCAGCATACATGAGAAAGAGAGGGCAAGCAAGAAAAGAAAGACCCAGAGCTAAAGATCTTCTATCTAAATGGATCATCTAACCATACATCAAATGATTACTCCATTGACAACCACAGCTGTTCCTTTGCCTTTGTGCTTATACAGAATTTCTCAAGGTGTCCCAAAGAGGACATTCAATACTCCCTGAAGCAAATTTCCCTATTTACTACTTAATAATCTCTTTCATCAAGTAAGAATATTTAACAACAACGACTGCAACAACATCAATATAACAACAAGAACAACTATAGTAACAAAACCAACAACAATGTACAATGTATGATATGCTGAAGGAAGAACTTAGACCAAAGTCATCTATATTAATCTTCCAGTGACTGGTTTGTTGGCTTCAGCCACTGCAAAGTGCTTGCATATAGTGAAAAGCTTTTACTGGAAAAGGAAAGGGCAATAATGCCCAGTGTAAGAAGCAGTTTTCTGGTGTCTCTATCTGAAATAATTGATGCTCTTGCAATTACATAATGTATTAACTTTTGTGCACGTACAAGTATTGAGCAACCTGATCATAAGCTCTCTGCAAGAATGTGGATGGAATTATACAGAATGGCTTTAAACCCCCGCAAGATAAACCAGCAGCAAAAGTCACAGCATGTTGCTCGGCCAACCCTACATCAAAGAATCTATCTGGAAACCGTCTCTGAAAAGCTTGTAAAGAGGGTTCCATCCCCAGCCCCGCACAAACAGCCACAATGTCTCCATCTTTTTCTGCTTCTGCAACTAAAGCATCTACAAAAAAGTCGGTGTATGTTCGAGATAGACTGCTGCCCGTGTATTTTGGAAAAGAAGATGTCAAAATCAATCTGTCACCACCTGCTTGAAAGACTTGGGTATTAGACAGATAAATTCAGACATTGACTCAGCATGTTTCATAGGCTAAATTCATGACAAAACGGGAAAAAAAATTCTACTTTATCTATTTCATGAAGCGCATGATAATGTTTTTTCAAATGCTAAACTAATTAATCCATCCCTTAAGACACAACCACATTCCAAGGAAACAATAATAAATAAATTGAAATAAACTTCATCCTGAAAAGAACAAGCAGAAGCTACACACAAACCTAGATACTGATGCTTGACTGCCAGATCACTTTTGACTGTATCACTTTCCTTGTTATGCTCCGTGATAACATGAACTAGTACTGGTCCCGTTGAATCCAAAGATGCAACTTCATGGAGTACACAAATTAGATCATCAATGTTGTGTCCATCAACCGGTCCAATGTAATACAAGCCAAGCTCTTCAAACAGAGTTGAACCAAGGGGGCCAATCATACCGCGTGCATACTCATCCACTTTAGCTGCCAATTCATGCATCCCTCTACCAATTTTCTTCGTAACACCCTGAACAAACCATCCATTTGCACGGCTCAAAAATTGTCAGCCACATTTTAGTAAGTTCCATAACAAATAATACACAAATATCACAATTGGATCTGCCCATCAAATGAAGCAATTTAATGATTTATTTTTAGGAAACAAGAAAATGAGAAGAAGTTATAACGCATGATACCTTGGCTACTTCTCTAAGTTTTCTGAATGATTTACTTGATTGGAGCTTGCTTAGAGTACTAGACAGAGCATTTATAGACATCTTTGCGCCTTCTTCAAGCTTTGGCTGTAAGGAATGCCTACTATCATTTAAAATCACCACCATATTAGAATCTAGATATCCAGCATTGCTCATTGCTTCATAAGCCTGACCAGCCATTGTAGTTCCGTTACTAATCACAGTCACAATGCGGTCTTTCTTTCCTTTAAGATCCCTCGCAATAGCCATCCCTGGAAACCATCTAATTAGCAATATTACAATGTATGACCAGCACCAGATTAGACGTTGTGAGAAAGATGAAAAACAGCTAGTAAATTTAAAGTGCTAAATTTGTTTCTCTTGAATAATTTTCTAATAAGATGAATGTAGAATTGAGTCAAAATAGATGCGCAAGAAGTGCCAGGATGTGGGCAATTCCAATATTTGGGCTCTATTATCTATAAAGAGGGAGATATCGATAGATATGTGGTATATAGGATTAATGTGGGGTGGTAAAATAGAGAATGGCGTCGGGATTATTGTGGGATAAGCATGTCCCAAATAGGCTTAAAGATAAGTTCTATAGGAAAACTATTAGGCTCGCATTACTATATAAAACATAATATTGGGCACCAAAGAAAAAACATATAGATAAATTGAATGTAGCTGAAATGAGGATGTTAAGGTAGATGTATAAAATAATTAGGAAATATAAGATTAGAAATGACTATGTATGCGAAAACTTAGGGGTAATACTTTCAGAGGAGAAGTTCAGGGAGTGTAAGTGGTGTTGGTATGGGCATGTACAAAGAAGATTAAGAAGGTTGGAAGAGATTTATGTAAATAATGTCAAAAGAGGGAGAGCTAAACCTAAGAGAATGTGGATGAAGTTAATAAGAAAGGATATGACTATGCTATCTCTTAAAAAAAGTTGGCATAAAACATGTTAGAATGGAGGTGAAAGATCCATGTCGCCGCTGGAAAAATGAACTTAATCATAATTATGATTATGATGAATGCAAAAATTAAATAGTAACAAAACATACTCCCTCCTAAAAAACAAGTGATTTGATGGCTTTATGGGCAAGTAAAACTGATACCAAATGGATTTTTAGTTATCAAATCAAATTATGGTCACCATCCATCTCAAAACAAGTAAAATTTATAGCCAAATAATTACCAAGTCCAGCGGAAACACTATTGCAGCCATGCCCAGACCCAAATGCATCATATTCACTCTCAGCACGAGACGTAAAACCTGACAGACCATTCTGTTCCCTTAGTGTATGCATAAGAGATCGCCTTCCAGTCAGAATCTTATGCGCATATGTCTGTTTAATTTGCAAAATGCAGGAAGTTTTACTCTAAGATTCTTTTTCACCGAATTTCATGAAACAAAATAAAGTTCAGATGAACAGTAATTAAGATGGTGCTGAATTTTAAAATTTTAAAAGAAGAAAACAGCAACCTGTTCACCAACGTCCCACAATATCTTGTCCATTGGAGCATGGAAAATGTAATGAATAGCAACAGTGAGTTCCACCACCCCAAGACTGGTTCTTAAGGGTCTTTGCATTTTGGACATGATAAAGATGAGCTCCGATCGGATTTCATCTGCCAACTGTTTAAGTTCCTGCATCACAACCATTCAAGTGATCATATGATTTTGAAAGGGAGAAATAGATAGTTTACTGTTAAAGAACATGGAAGATGTGTGTTAGCATCAGCACATGCACCTCAGCAGACAAATTTTTCAAATGAATTGGTGTCTCAACCATATCCAATAGAGGAGTTGGAACCTTTTCCCAGAAAAAATCATCTACATCTGGTAGAGCACTTACTCGACAAGCATCTACCTGTGAATGAAAAGATCAGTCACTAGATTATATAAACAATAAAACAGAGCAAGTAAAGGAGAAAAGGCAGCAGAGTTCAAATTAAATTTATTGACCCGATGCAATTTCTTAATGATAGGCATAAAAAATCGGTTAACATAAATAGGAGAGAAAAAGTTTCCCATATAGAAGCATAAATAATCTGATTCTGAAAAGGGTAGAGTAAAGCCACACTCGTATAAAATTAACAAGGATTTGGATACCTCTTTATTTTATCAAGTTTCTCATAAAAATTATGCACATTGTATCACAATCCTTAGCAAGTTTCTAATATGAGCTCCAAATCACTGTAATTTAGAAACTTCACACTCATAATAAAGTTTTGTTATCAATTAATTCACACATGAAGAATCGCTGCTCGCAGAATGTGGCGTACTATCCATTAAAGGAACTGCAGAAAACATGGAAACATATACAGAAACAAAAGCTGCTGGCAGAAAGTGGTATGCACCTTGGGAGAATCTCCATAAGCACGATATGGATAGAGGCAGATTTTGAAAGAATCGTTTCTAGGGAATTTGCAAATCGCAGTGGACTCTAACTTGGTGAGAAAGCTATTGGAATGGGCAGGCAAGAATAAAGACTTAATAGTAGATGGGCACTGGAGAGAAGCAGAACCCATCTCTAAAACCAGAAACTCTAGTGTTTGAAATTACTCAGCTGACATGAGAAGCACAAGTAAATCTAAGAGCCTCATACAATGCCACCTTAGTCAGAAATCGAATGAGGCAATTGCTTAAATTCCACAGTCAGCAAGGGGCAAGGGACAAAATGAAAGAGCCGAGCTTGGGAATCCAACCAACAGGATCAAAAACCAAAAACTTTCTCAGACTTAAATATGCCTCACGAGAACATAAGCAAACTGAATTGCTGACAGCAAACAAAGCACGGGAACGAAATGGGTATCAACCAAGCAAAGAAGGCAAAAAGTGCAAGGGAAGTACAAACTCAGTGGTAAGTAACGGATACCCAGAACAGAAAAATGCAAAAACAGCACCACTGAATTGGAAGGAACTCAAGAAAGATGGGAAACAGAATAGAAAGTTCAGGAAAGACAACCCATCAACAACAAACTGAGCAGCCTCCTTGATAAATAACAGATACCCAGAACAGAAAACTGGAAAACCACATGCACTGAATTAAAAGGAACAAAAAAAAAGCAATGAAAGGAAACAAACAGAACTTGGGACAGAAAGCCCAACAAAAGGAACTGATAAATCGAGAGACGGCGGAAGAAGTAAGAGCAACAGAAGGATCACAACATGAGGAAGTGAGGAAAATTGCGATGGACAGGGGAGCTAACGGCCAAATGACCGGATTCTCTCATTCACTCGGCTCATCTGCAAGCATCCAACCGGACCCCGCCGAGGCAGCAGTAGCCGGCGGGACCCACTGAATTCACCAAACAACGTGTGTATTCACACCCCGAGAAACGGTCATTTACCTCACTAATACCTATTCCCCTTACAATGTCATTTCCTTACCATATTTCTTGCTTTTCATCTTTCATACTCCCTTTATTTCTCTTATTTTTTTGACATGCACATATAGGCATGTCTCCTTTATCTGGTGCCAACACCAACGCTGCCTCCTCCTCTTCGGTCATACCATCCCTTCTCTAAGTATCACCTCCCTCTCTTTCTCCAAATCAAGGCAAGAGATTTCTACTCCTCAATTGAGGGCATGCTTAAATGTAGTAGAGAATATGAGTTACCCATTTTCCCTTGTGTCATGACTTATTACTATTTGGCACGATAATGATACTTATTTTAACAAAAAGATAATAATATTCCTACAATAAAAATACCTACAAAAATTTACATAAGAGTTTTAATTGGACTTCAGGCCCTTTACAAAGTTCACATAAGGTTGTTTATCTAAACTAATCAAAATTTATATGTGAATTTTTTATATAAAAATATTATTTTTTTAACAAATATAGAGTAATAGAAAGGATAACAAAAAAGTGACACCTAACCTCAGTCTACATCTAAGAATAGAACAAAAAAAGTTTGGGGGCATGTGATCCCCCTAAATGGAAAAAAATTAAGAGACATATAAGAGCATCTATGTAACAAAATGATGAAATTTAATTATTCGACCAAGCCATGGCTACTATTAGCCTCTTTGGTCCCCATTATAGCAACACTAAAAAGGGGATTTTAAAGGATGTCTATGTTGATGGGCATGGCATTAGAGGAAGAAGAATAGGAGGTTGCAAGGTGGAGTGACATGAACAGAATAGATTGAATGGGTGGGTGACTAGTTTTGAAAAAAATAGTAAAATTGGGTGGAATGAAAGATTCTTGGGTGTGATTCATATGCATTCTTTACCAAATTCTTCGACACTTTTCACGCGGGCTAGCACCAGTTCCCGCGATGGTTCACGTGATCAGATCTCGCCAATGGGCCCTACACGAGCGGGCCTTTATCAATCAACAATCAGAGAAGAAATAGGCCCAAGCCAAATTGGGCCGACCCAACAAACACAAAATGGGCCTTTCCAATCGAGTTCCCCCACTCCCAAGCCGCGGGGGGCGGGGGTATAAAGAGGCGGCAGTGGCGCGGCCATGGCTCTTCGCCTGCCTTGCCTGGCCCTTTGAGAGCTTCTTCTGCGCTTCATCAAATTCCCTCTCAGAGCTTCTCATCGGATTTAGGGTTCATCGGATCCCTGCAAATCAAGATTAGACGAACCCCAAAACACTTCTGTTTTGGGCTGTCTCGTACAGTAATCAAGTGTAGTTTGCTTCATTTGCCGATTCCATTTTCGTTTCTGATAGTCAAAAACTCTTCTGTAAATTTAGTTTGATCCAAAGACTCGAGTTTTCTCATACGGCGCTGTCGCGCAATTCCCATTCGTTCGAGTCGGAGCTGTTTGTTTGTACATTTGACGCTTCGGTCCTCGCTGTTTCGTGTTCTTAGGATCAGTGCCTTGTTTGGCATTCAGTTCTGATCTCGAATTTTTTTTCTGTTTTTTTTATGGTACTGGGCATTGTTGGAGGTTTTATAGGTGTTTAGGGTTTCTGAGTGCTTAAAGTAGTTGTATTTTGTTGGGAGATGGATAAGAAGAAGGTTGCTGTTCCCCTCGTTTGCCACGGGCACTCGCGCCCCGTCGTCGACCTGTTCTACAGCCCGATTACGCCCGATGGGTTTTTCCTTATCAGCGCAAGCAAGGGTAAGTAGCTTGAATTCGCTCATTGGATTCTTTGCAATGCAAGTAAGGGTCTGAGAATGTTATGATACTTTGTGTACGTAGTGTGATTTGTGATCTATGCTGCTGCTATTTCACTAAGTTTCTTTTAAATTAACAATACCCTTTTGACAAGTCATCCATTGATGCACACCTAGTAGTGTTCATTTGTTTAGCTTATAAGTTATGACAACTTCCTAAGGTAGACTCTGGAACGCATGAATTGTGTTGCTATTCGGAAATGATGTTCGATTTTTGTACAATTTTGTTTTGTTATCGTTTTGATACAGCATCTAATGCATGTTGATGATAAAAAAATCTCATGGGTCGCCTGACCTCTATATTCCCTGATTTGAAAGGCCTTCCTGATTTGGGAAGTTAGAGAAGACACGTGATGAGAATGACAGAAGATGCAAAGTAGAATGGTGGAGAAGAACCCACACAGTGGTAGTTAACTAGTTCGAAGGTGTTGATGTTATATTCAGTAGCCTTAACTTGCATGTTTGTGCCTTTATTACGACTTAACCATTTATGAATCCATACCTTTCTGCCTTGGTTCCTTTTGTCAAATCATGTTTGATCAATGATTTTTTTCCTGAGCTACATTTTTTTTGAAAAAAATTAAGAACAAAAGGAATATTCATGGATTGAACACCTTGCTTGAGAGGATATTTGTTGGACGGGAATGAGCTGTGATTTTATCTTTGAATTGATATACTAGGGCCAGCTACTCTTCCGCCAATATGCTTCTATGCCTTGTACTATAACTGATCTAGCTGGTGACTTTTTTTCTTCGCATGGGATAGGATTTTAATGGATAGATGTTGTTTAATTCTCGACTATCTTCTTTGTACCTTTGTTTTTTGTGTCCATAATATGCTTGATCGCATGAGAATTGAGACCATGGTTATTGAGGTGTTGTGAAGTACAATTTCCAGACGGGGTTCTGAGTGAACGCTCAGTGTTAAAATGAACATGACCCAGCCAATTGACATTTTATTTTCTTGACCTTAGAATGTCATAATGGCGCTTTGTTTCTTACATGTATAAGTCTTTTGTCTTGTTTCATTTACACCTCAAGGTTTTTTAATGAACTGCTATCCGGTTGCTTTTTTTTCACTTTCTTCTTCAACTAGTATCAAGGATTTCATTAATGTCTATAGCATGTGTATTTAACATTTAAGTGACAAAAACATTAACTTTGGGGAATTCATGATAAGTCTGTTTGACAATTTTAGATGTAGTGTTTTAGGACAATTTGCTCATCTTCTATAAAATTGGTATTCTGTTAGATTGTCGTCCAATGCTGAGAAATGGAGAGACTGGAGACTGGATAGGGACCTTCGAAGGGCATAAAGGTGCAGTATGGAGTTGTTGTCTGGACACCAATGCATTACGTGCTGCATCGGGGTCAGCTGACTTTTCTGCGTAAGTTGTGCCTATTATGCCTTTTTTTTTAAATAGCTTTGATTCTAAGAAAAAGTAGAAATGAGGATTAAGCTTGGATTTTCCCTCGTGATTGATTGACATTTAAATATGTTGGGCTTTATAATTTGATCCTTTTAGGACATATGCATTCTCTAATGATTCAATATATGATATGAATGTTAGAGGAGTGTCTGTTCTTTTCCTTTTCATTGTTTTTTTGGGTAGCTGACACTCATCTAACAATGGATTCATTATACAATAATAGTTGCTTGTGCATAGATTAAATTGGCACCTGTTTTTTGTAAAGTTTCTGTGATTTCCGTTTCTCCTTCTGTGTTTTATAGCTACTTGTTTTACTTTTCTTAAATTTTGGTCGTCGAGATGACAATGGATTTTCTTTTTGAAAAGTCAATGACTCCTGATACATGTTGTGTGTCTTATTGTTGAATTCGTCTTGGTATTGGAATTTCTCTTTGAGTTTTAGTGTCTATCTTACATAAAATTCATACTTGGAAGTGTATTTGCTCTGCATACAAGAGTGCATAACTTTTTTTTTTACAGAAGATAAAACATTGGCGTGAATAGGCACAGAATAGTTTCCATAGTTTTTGAAATAGAAACATAGAAAACCAGTACACAACTTCATATTTTCTCTTCTTCTCTATTTGTTAATGATCATGACCTTACAACAAAATGATTCCATGAGTTTCTTATTAGCAGAAAGCTTGCACATCATTGCTTAGTGTGATTAACTATTAGAGGTCATATATAGAGTATTCTTTTGTATAAAGTTTTCTGATTATCTGTATAAGGTTTTCTTCATCAGTTATTTGTGTTGCTGAATGCCTGTGTCAGAATCAGAGGTTTGTCTAAATCCGATGAAAATATTTGCCTGATGTAATGTTAAATACTTATTTATAAAAAAAATAGAATGGTGGTACTTGGAGTCAGATGTCAGATAATGAAGCTGCAAGTTATACACGTTTTGGGTTACATGGTAGAATTGTTTCTGCAGAGTCGTGTGTTACTCTTTTATGAGACATTATAGTCATTCTTGTGCTGCTGGGACATTGTAATCTATTTCTTTTCTTTTTTTAAGTGATTATTCAATCAAAGTGATGTTGACTTGAGATGATATATGGCAGGAAAATTTGGGATGCTCTAACCGGGGATGAACTGCACTCTTTTGAACACAAACATATTGTCCGTGCATGTGCCTTTTCTGAGGTAAGTTTTGAATCCTGATAATGTTAATCATGACTATTAAGTTTGTTAGTGTCCCAGTTTTTTCTTTTTGGATGGAGATGCATGCTCAAAAATAGGATTAGTATTGTATGGTTTCAAGAATTTAGGATTCTTGAGAGGAAATTTTGTTGATAAACAAAATAAGTGCATGACATGTATTGTCTAATTGATTACAGGATACACATATGTTGCTTACTGGTGGCATAGAGAAAATTCTTCGAATTTATGATCTGAATCAACCAGATGCCCCTCCAAGAGAAATTGACAAGTCGCCTGGTTCAGTTAGAACTGTGGCATGGCTTCACAGTGACCAGACGATTTTAAGCTCTTGCACTGATATTGGTGGTGTAAGGTATATAAATATGTACTTTAAATGTTTTTATTTTACATCTTTTCTTTTCTGTGCGTGTACAAATCATGGACTGCATTAAGGAAATGAAAATGCTGGTCTTTCAACTTACTATCCTCCATTGTGACTATCTTTCATTGTGCCCTCCTATGTGGATTTGACATCACCTTGTAAGGTAAGCCATATGGGAGGATTGATTAAGAGGTGACACAGGGAGGACCCATAGCATCACTGTGATGGTCTCCAAGGTCATTGGGTTATTATTTGATGACATTCCTGGTGGTTCTTGGGACTTGGTGTAATCTTCATTCTTTTGGTTATTTCTTTTTGACCGAAGTGAAGTGCATTGGAGGCAATTTAATTCTGAATTTTTGATTGTTTATGTCAAAGTTTATGGCTGCAATGTCTAATTAGTCTGTAAATCATGTCGAGTGAAATCATCAAGGTCAATCTTCTTAGTCAGCGATTGTTGATATCTTTTGAGATGGTTTGGGATTTGGCAAAATGTTGCAGGGCATACAAGTGCTTGCTGTTTTAAAACAGCTTTCTCTTTTCTCAATTGGAAAAATTAATCATGATCAGTATTTTATGGACTAAAAACAAAACTAAAGGATATTACTAGACAAGCTTATGTGAAAGTAGGGCTGTGTGCATATAATTGTCAGCAAAATGTGCACGTGTTTGAGTTTATATGTATAATCCTTTTCTTTTGGTAATGTTGTTTATTTCTTTTGTAGGCTATGGGATTTAAGAAATGGGAAGATTGTGCAAACACTTGAGACCAAGGCCTCGGTCACCAGTGCTGAAGTTAGTCAAGATGGACGCTATATTACGACATGTGATGGAACATCTGTCAAGTTCTGGGATGCAAATCAGTAAGTTCCTAATTTTAGAAGTCCTGAATTTTTATATATTGGGCCATTTCATCTGGACATGTATTGTTTTCCTTGTCATGGTTCATTAATGCCTTTTGCTACTATCATATTAGTTTTGCCTTGCTGAAAAGCTACACCATGCCATGCCCTGTGGAATCTGCTTCTTTAGAACCAAAGCTTGGCAACAAGTTTGTCGCTGGGGGGGAAGACATGTGGGTTCGCCTTTTTGATTTCCACACTGGAGAAGAGATTGGTGAGTGTGATACGTTTTGTGGTTTCTTTGTGCATTGACAAGTTGGTGCTCCATTTGCACTTATATCTTATGATTTAACATATTAAACGGCTGGGTCCAGCATGCAACAAAGGTCACCATGGGCCAGTCCACTGTGTACGCTTTTCTCCAGGAGGTGAATCCTATGCGTCTGGGTCGGAGGATGGGACCATCAGGATATGGCAGACTGTTCAAGAGGAGGCTGAATCGCTCCCTGCCCCTAATGGACTGTCCAAAGTAAAGGTGAATGCAGACGATGTAGCACACAAGATTGAGGGCTTCCATATTGCTGAGGATGGGCAAGCAGAAGAGGAAAAATTAGGAACGGTGGGTGCCTGATAGGGATTTAGATAATCAGGGATAGCATGTTTTTTAACCTTTAGTTTTGGAAATAAAACCGACTTTCAATATGTTTTGTAAAAGCTTTGCAATATCTTCCTTTTAATTTTTTTTTTTTGGATAGAAAAGAAAGAACAAAGTTGGTTACTGTTGCTCATCTGTCTCAAATCCATGTAAGTGTGTAAACAAAAGGATGATGCCTCGTCACCCATTCTTGCTGAGGCTTGAGGGGGGAAAGGCAACGCGTTCTTGGAGATTGAAAGTATGCTTATCAGACAGGTATCTTAACGCTAATGAAAACAAGAAATTGCTGGAACCTATCGTTTTTCTGATATACAGTGAAACCCATTCTTTTTGAAGATGGTGCTGATAAGTGATAACCTTACACCTGATGTTCCATGTTCAAGGACAGATATATATAGGATTTTGTTAGACAGGTCGGGTGTGGCCGTGTAGGGAAATCATTTCCGTTTAGCATGGAACAGGGTTCAAAGTTTATGCCATAATCTGTGAGGGCCACACAGACCTTGCCAATTGAACCTCTCGCCCAATGACCCGGCCCGGTGTGGTTTGACTCTTTTTTTTTTTAAATAAAAATCCGAAAAACCTAACTCCCAAGTCACTCCCCCTTCACCCTAACTCTTGAGGACTTCCACAACCCTTGGCGGACTCTGTCCTCTCCCTCCATTCCTTTTTAGCGCTACCCCTCCCCCTCTCTCCCCTAGTCTGCCCTCTACCATTTCCTCCCCCTCCCGGTAGTGTTCCCCCTCCTCATCAATCTTATTTTCTCTCCTCCACAAAATCAATAGGCTGCCACTTCACCTTACTTTTAGCCATCTTCCCCACTTATGTTAATTTTTATTATTTTTTAAGTTGAGCAAGACCAAATAATTAATTTAAATATTATATATTTAATTATAAAATGTTTTTAATTTAAAATATAAAATATATTCTTTCTATCCCATATAGTTTCATTTGGCAAAAAAAAATTATTCTATATTAATAGTTTTATTTATTCAATTTTAGTGACTGATTTTCCTTCTCATAAATATGGGTTTCACCATTCAATAAAAATTACTATTTTACTAAATATAGTTATTAATATTGAAGAAAGGAAACATTTCCTCCATCCCACATTAATAATTACATTTAATTTATAAAATAATTTGATATAAAACAGAAAAAATATATTCTAAACAGGTCTGAGTTTAATAATTTGGGGTAGGGTTGAGTTTAGGTTTCTTTTAAAATCAGGTTTTGCAAAACCAGACCCAAACACCGGGTGGCATCAGTAACAATGAGGATAAGGACCCACAAAAATTTGAGCCCGCGGCCATTTGTGGACCTGCTCATGGGCCGGACCAGTTTTGCCATGGGGACCGGGCGGACGAGGAGGCAAAATCCAAACCCAATGAGACTGATGAGGGTAGTTTCGTCATTTAATGATCTGCACCCGATAACTTTCGACTTCTTCCAGAGCTACTGCGTCCTTCAGACTTCCCCGACTCCATCATCATCCAGCCCTACCCAGCTGTCCTCCTCGGCAACCCCGTTTCCTGTCGCCGGTCTGATCTCGGTGTGGAACGATCCCTTGCGGTCTCGGGGCCGGTCTGACTCTTCTGGCCTGTGATCTCTTCTTTGTTCCGTTGCTTGGCGGGAAACAATGTCTGGAAAGGGCGCGAAGGGGTTGATAATGGGCAAGGGCGGCGCCAACGGCAACAAGGACAAGGACAAGAAGAAGCCCATCTCCCGATCCTCCAGAGCCGGCCTCCAGGTCTTCCCCTTCCGTCTTTGTTATCTGTTTGTTTTTTCTAGTTATTTTTCTCGGTTACCGTCTCTTTGATTTTGCTGGTATGTGCTTTGGAATTGATGGAGATTCAGGGATAGGAAGTGATTTGTGTAAATTTTTTATTGCTGGGTTTACTGTTATAGTGTTATAATTAGATCTGGGTCTCATTAGTTCATGAAAGTCGGGCAGAAAATATACTGGTTTTCTAGGAATAGGTCCCTCATTTCACGAGGTATCTCTGGTTTTGGTGAGTTATTCGATTGGTTTCTCGGCGTTGAATTTCTCTGTTGAAATTAAATTTGGTATGGTATTAGCGGCAGAGAATAGAATCAGAAGTTGTTTATGGAGGAAATAGTTAATAATAATACTCCTTACGTCCTATTTTAATAGCTACATTTGAAAAAATAGTAGTTTTTATTGAATGGTGAAACCCATATTCAAGAGAAGGTAAACTAAGCTTATAATACTCTTTTTTAAGTACCAACCACTTAAATTGAATAAAATGGAGCTATTGATATCGAACAGACTTTTTTTTGCCAAATAGAGCTATCAATGTGGGAAGGAGGGAGTATTTCGTTATATTGTTGGAACAGCGCTTTAAGACCATGTGTTGAGCGGTCATGGTACTGCTACTTGGCTTACTGTATGTTTTACCAGAGGGCTCTTGAAGAAGTAATCATTGTGTATAGGAATATCGGATTAGAATCTCCATGTTGTCTGAGTCAAATGTTAAATTGCTACTTTATTAATATACAAATCAGGGTTTGATACTTGTGATGTAAAGTGAAGTTAGGTTTTTCGATTTGGTTTATAAATTTCTTATGCAGTCAGACGACAGTGAATTGAAACGCGTATGCTACATAGACAGAGCAAAATAGTTTTTGCCCTGTTATGTGTTGTTGTCTGTATTAAAAACATGTATGGTAAAAGACAGATCTTTCTTAACAAGGTTAGCTGTAAGGACAAAGGGGTTGAAATTATATGCCATTAGTTTATAAAAACAAATGCTGCTATATTGCTTCCTAATATTTTCTCCTGCATGATATTTACCTTGTCATATGTCAGAATTTTTTTTTTTTTTTGGATTTAGTGTTGACCTGATTGTCTTATCTAAAATATTCTTAGTATCTTTATTGAAGTGCCTGTTCTTATGTATGCATCCAGTTCCCTGTGGGACGTATTCATCGTCTGCTTAAGTCACGAATTGCCGCCAATGGGAGAGTGGGAGCTACAGCTGCTGTGTATACGGCAGCCATCTTGGAGTATCTGACAGCGGAAGTGCTGGAGCTGGCTGGAAATGCAAGCAAGGATCTCAAGGTAAAGCGTATTACTCCAAGGCATTTACAGCTTGCCATTCGAGGAGACGAGGAACTTGACACTCTAATAAAAGGAACCATAGCGGGAGGTGGTGTGATCCCGCATATCCATAAATCTCTCATTAACAAGTCGTCTAAGGATTAGTGTATTGTAACTGTTTGTAGTTCCTGCAGTTAACATTTTTTTCAACCTGTTTTTTCAAGTCTTCGTGGCCTTTCAAACTGGAGTTCGTAAATAAGACTTTGTTGTCGCAATCTGTACAATATGGATGGTTGGACACTCTTAGCTGTATTGCTCGGTGCTGAATTGTTGGTGACAGAGCCTTCTCATCTTAAGGTTATGAATATCAGCTCGTGGGTCAAATGACCCCCTTGATTTTAGAGCTCTATCAATACCCCATAGTATATGTTTCTTTGGGTTAGGTTAGGAAGTTAAATAGGTTAACATAATGAACCCCATCTCATAATCTATTGAACCATGTTAGGTTGAGTAAGATTATACACTCTTAATAATTTGACCAATTAATTATATATGAAAAAAGTTTATATGAGCCCGGGCTCATATTCGCCTACGTGAGCCCGGGCTCTATGGGCCGTCGGATTTATGACCTATAATATTCATGGGCTTTTAAACCCATGAGTATTATAGGCCGCCATATGTAAATCCGACGGCCCATAGAGCCCGGGCTCATGTAGGCGAATATGAGCCTAAGCTCATATAAACATGACTTATTATATATTCTTATTTAGCTATTAGAAAAAAGCATGGACTGCCTTATCTTGATATCTTTTGTTTTTAGTTTGGGTTATATAATTTTGAAGGAACTAAAACTTCAAATAGAAATAGTCATACCTAAGTTACCCAGCCCCTCTCTAATTGCCCATTGGTCATGGGAACTAGCTCCTATTGTTTGTTCATTTCTTTCTTCCCCAATGGCCATAGCTCCTCCTTTTCAAATAGCAACAATGCGGCCAAAATGCCTCCTCTTGCCGGTGGCTAAGCTTTCTCTCCTGGCCAGCCAGAGTGTGACAATGATGTTCTTCCCTCCAGAGTCAGAGTGCGGCAGTGACATTATTCCTCCTGAGTCTCGTTTAGTGTCTGCCCTTGCCCATTGGCCCAGGTCTCCATCCTCCGACTATGTAATGCCAATGATCCACCTATAAAACCCTAACCCAGTAACCCTGACTCCCCATTCCGACTTCCCTCCCCACAGCTGAAAAACCCTAAATTGTCTCTTCACATTGTTTTCATCTAGCCTTCTCGACGCTCGCCTCTCGTCTCTCGGTTCACACTTCTCATTGTCCCAACTCCTAAGTCAGAAATCACCTCTTGAGTCTCCGCCTTTTCTCTGTGCCACTCTCTTCGCTGCTTTGAAACTGTTTTCTTCTAGCCTTTGGCCTCTTGGTTCACACTTCTCACTTTCCCAACTTTGAAGTCCGAAATCGCCTCTCAAGTTTCTTGACTTTTCTCTTTGCCACTTTGAAACTGTTCTCCTCTAGCCTTCTCGCCTCTCACCTCTCAGTTCACATTTCTCATTGTCCCAACTTTGATCGACTCTCCAATCGCCTCTTGCATCGCCGCTCGGCCAATGGCCTACTCTTGCATTGCTTACTTGCTATGAACTCCACCTCCCCTTTTTCTCTCAGTTGTTCTGAGGCTAATCACCTCTTGGATCACCGCTTGGCTGACGACCCACTCTGGCACTATTGTGGACTCCAATCTTTACTTCTCCACAAAAATTAAGTTTTTTTTTCTTCCATTTAATATTGTTCTCTTATTTTGACATGTTTATTTTATGTTCATTAATTTATACTTATTCTTGTCTTTGTTTTTCAATGTTTACTTGTATTTGTTCTGTATTTAATATGTTATTGTCTTTGTTCAATTTTTATCTTTGTTCTATAATTTCAACTTGTTTGTTACTTGTTTATGTTCTGTTACTGTTTTTTATTTTGTTATTTAATTTCTACATTATTTAATTTCTACTTGTCTTTGTTATGTCATTTAATCTATACTTGTTCTTGTCTCTATTCTTGAATTTTTACTTGACATTGTTCTATAATCTAATATGTTTTTATCTTTCTTCTGTTTTTATCTCTATTTTGTAATTTCGACTTGTCTGTGACTTGTTTATCTTCTGTTACTATCTCTATTATATTCTGTTTTTGTCTTTGTTGTTTTGTTCCTCACTTCTTTACTATGTTCTTTAATCTCTACTTGTCTCTGTTATGTTTTTTAACATATATTTGTTCTTGTCTATGTTCTTTAATTTATATTTGTTCTTATTTATGTTCTTTAATTTTTACTTTTACCAAAAGTAGTACCTAAGAGTGGTTGTCTAAGGATCTCTATATGGTGTCATCTTACAAGAACCATTATTAATGTATCTTGCTAGATGAGTCGTACCATCTTTACCTTTTAAAACAAATTTATGCTTACAGTAATTGCATATTGCCGCTTCCTCTACTCCATTTTTATTAAGAATTTTCTTAAAATGAAGCCACACTTGTGATGGACATAACCCTTTTTTACTTACCTTGGCTACTACTTGCTCCTGAAACTGGAACGGGATGGGGAGGGGGCCATGTAGTTCTAAGGGGAACAACAGGTTTAAGGGTGGGAGTGGAAGAACTGGCCGGTGTGGAAGAATTGGTTGGGATGGAATAACTGGTTAGGGTGGAAGAACTGTAAATTGTTCTTGTCTCTGACTGTTTTATTCATATCTACTAGTAGAGATGACCAATTCTTCCACCTCAACCAGTTCTTCCACCCTAGCTAGTTATTCCATCCCAACCAATTCTTCCACACCGGCCAGTTCTTCCACTCCCACCCTTAAACTTGTTGTTCCCCTTAGAACTACATGGCCCCCTCCCCATCCCGTTTCATATTCAGGAGTAAGTAGTAGCCAAGGTAAGTAAAATAGGGTTATGTCCATCACAAGTGTGGCTTCATTTTGAAAAAATTCTTAATAAAAATGGAGTAGAGGAAGCGGCAATATGCAATTACTGTAAGCATAGATTTGTTTCAAAAGGTAAAGATGGTACGACTCATCTAACAAGATACATTAATAATGGTTTTTGTAAGATGACACCATATAGAGATCCTAGACAACCACTCTTAGGTACTACTTTTGGTAATATATTTACTTTTAAATTTGATCAACAGTGTAGTAGAGAAGCTCTTGCCAGAGCAATAATAGTGCATGAGTACCTATTTAATATTGTTAGCCACGGTGATTCTATTAATTTTACACAATCTTTGCAACCTCTTTTTAAAATGGTTTCAATGACTACAATTAGGAATAATTGCCAAAAGCTTTTCACAAAAGAGAAGGCTGCATTGATAGATGTATTTCAAAATCTTCCCTTCATGGTTAGTATTACTTCTGATTTATGGACTTCAAATTAAAATTTTAGATATATTTCTGTGACTACTCATTATATTGATTCAAATTGGTATTTATAAAAAATTTATTAGTTTTTTTGGGGTTCCATCGCCTCATATTGGTTTGGCAATATATAATGGTCTCAAAGCCACTTTAGTGAAGTAGAGAATTGATAACAAAGTACGTAATATTACTATAGATAATACATAGAGTAATGATGTTGCTCAAAGAAATCTTATAAGGGACCTTACTGAAAGGGGTCTCTTCTGTTGGAAGGTACCCTTGTCCATGTATGTTGTGATGCCCATGTGTTAAACCTTATTGTACAGGTTAGATTAAAAGATATTCCAAATGTAATTCTTCATGTTCGTGAGTCTATGAAATATGTAAAAACTTTGCCTTCTCGTCACCAAAAATTTACTGAGTTAGTAGCTAAGTTGGGAATTATTGTGGGAAAGGGTTTGACTTTATATGTTAGCACTCGATAAAATTCTACTTATCTAATGATAGATTTTGTGTTGTCATATCGTAATGTTTTTAGAAGATTAGAGGAAGAAGATTCAAGTTATAAGCATAGGCCTTCTGATGATGAATGGGAAAATGCTACTAATGTGTAAATTTTTGTAGTAGTTCTATGATGTAACAAATTTGTTTTGTGGAGTTGGTTATCCTGCAGTTCATTTGTTTCTCAAACAAATATCAACAATCAGAAGCTATTACTTAGAGGTGCAAGTTCTATAGAATACTTTCTTAGATCAATGTTGAACAAAATGTTAGATAAGTATGACAAATATTGGGGTGATGTACCTATCACGAATGACGCTGCTTTGATTTTGGATCCTAAATATAAGAGGAAGTGTAACGACCCGACCCGAGCCGGGTCCACAAAATCGCTAATAGAAAATTTTCTTTTTCCTTAAGCCAGGAATCATCGTCTGTATGCGAGAGGTACAACGTTCATTTATGCATTACGGAGCTTTAAGGCTTCCTCATACGTAGACTTAGGTTGTAACGACCATTTACACGTAACGAAGCTTCATAGTTCATCGCGTGTAAAACATAATAAAATATATTATTTATAATAATTTGGATCGGGTCAATGTTGTCTTGCCATTGGTTGCCTACGTATGTATTGAATATTATTCCAATATGATCGGATCCGAACGTAGTTCTGCCTAACGGCTACTACATACATCAAATATCACAAAAATTATATGTATAAAATACGTATATACTAATATTCAATCGGAGGTATAAAAACTCATCATATATCGGAGTCAAGCGGAAGTAAATAAATTAACATAAATTGTACATCTCGCTCTACCACAAAGCGGGATCGAAATCACATACTCATGTCTAGCCCCATTATTGAGTCAAGACTGAGCACAACACCCAGCTCGCTCTATCACTGAGCCAAGACCGGATACACACACATCACTCATCTCGCTCTACCCTAGAGCGAAACCACACACATCATGACATAAAAGCACACATCCAGCATATGGATCAAAACATAGCACACATGTCATTCTATAATTAAAATGGGAGATCAGAAAAGCTTACTGTCCTCATGTCTCGTAAGGTAGCGGTATTCAGAGTTGCTCATATGAGCATCCTCCCCTTCAGATCCGAAGATATAGACGGAGCTTCCGCTAGCCTCCATACGTTCATAGTTTTGTATTGAAGGACCACGTATAAATGTTCTCCTTACCGGGGACTCTTCTCGTTTTCTGCGCCTGTGAGCGAAAAATAGAACCTTCCTTATTCTAGATTACTTTTCTTGATGTAGTCCGGTAACTTCGGACAGAACCCCGTCTTGCTCTGGGCCCCTATTTCTTGTTCGATGCTCTAGGATAACGGGCGGAGCCTCTCCTTGTCTCGGGGTATTTCCTCCTTATACGGTTGCCGACTCAAAGAACTGACCTCTCCATCGTGTAGAACATACTCGATTTAGTCAAGAACGCCTCTTGGATGGACTAAATCGGAGTTAGGATGCTTAAGAACGGGGAGAAAGAAGTTTGTCGGCGCTTGAGGACAACAAGCAGAACCTCTCCTTGTCTTGGGGCATTTCCTCCTTATACGGACTCCAACTCGAAGAAAGGACCCCTCCATTGTGTAGAGCACGCTCGATTTAGTAGGAAACGGGTCTTGAACGGCCTTAATCGGCCTCATAACGGTCAAAAACGGGGGGAGAGAAAATCTACCTCCAGAATGGATTGAAATGGGGGTATTTATAGCCCCCGAGCCGCGCCGCCAAAACCGGCAACGCCGCTGGTTTCGGGCAGCGGCGCCCACCGAGCCGCGCCAGTCGTGCCCCCGCGGTGCCCGCGGGTTCATGCCCATCGAAATGCAGCACCCGCGGTTTTGCGGGCGCGCGTTGGGCCGCACCGCGCGCCATGACGTGCGCCGTTCTTCATTTATTTTATATTTTTAAACTCAAAAATACAAATGCGCACAACTTCCTACCCCGGATTTAGATTCGCGCGTTCTTGGTACCGTTGGACTCACATCGAAGAGCCCTTCAATACAAACCCACTTAACGCATTAAATCACACTATTTCTAAGCGGGTCCCGCCTATATTACACGTCTCCCGAGGTCGTAACTTCTGGTCCCGACCTCCGATTCACGCGTTCTTTGAATCGTTACGCTCATTATGCCAAGCTCTACTTGGCTACAAGTATTTCATCTAATGAAATCCCTTAACATTAATCTCAAATTACCGAATTACCCTTAACCCTCTCGGGTTAAGCGTAATCGAAAAACGGGTCGTTACAGGAAGTTATTAAGATTTTATTTGACCCAACTACATCGGAAAGAGTCGGAGGATCTACATTTTGAAAGGAGTTTGGATGTGATGCAATTGCTATTTGATCAAAACAAGAACAAGTTGTGTCTGGTTGTGGTTGCACTTTCTAGTGAGTTATTAAATCCTTCGAACAAGGAAGAATAAATTAAACAATGGATGGAAGTAAAAAGATGTTCTGAAGACAGTGACATTGGCAAATCTGAGTTAGAGTTGTATTTTGAAGTGAACTTAAAAAATAGGGAGGCTGAGTTGGACATCATTTGTTGGTGGAAGGCTAACTCAACTAAATACCCAATTTTAGCATCAATGGCTCAAGACAATATAGTGGTTCTGGTTACCACAGTTGCTTCAGAGTCAGCCTTTAGTAGTAGTAGACAAGTTTTATCTCAATATGGGAGTTTTCTCCTACTTGAGATAGATAAATGGTTGATTTGTACACAAGATTAGTTGAGTGATAAGAAGGTGGTTGAGACCTTTTGTGACTTGGATGATGAGATGAGACAATTGAAGTCCCTAACTGAGGTATTAGGTTCTCTCCTACCTGAGACAGTTGAATATTTGATTTGCACACAGGATTGGTTGCATGGTAAGAAGGTGGGTTGAGACCTTTTGTGATATGGATGATGAGCTCAATAATATTTCTAGTGTGAAGTTGTATTTTAGATACAAAGTAGGTAAATTACAACTCTTGTTTATCTATTTACCCTATTATAAGTTGGGAATATTTAATAGTGATTAGACAATGACATGGGCAAATACAAGTTGTAGTTTTAATACATGTTATAGTTTTAGTTTAGTGAATTTTATAAAAAAAATAGTTTTTTTATTAAAAAATCAATAAATTTTATTTTGTAAAAATCTTGTGGCGTGGTCCAATGGGTAAATATATGTTGTAGTTTTAGTGAATTTTATAAAAAATGAAATTTTATAAATAAATAAATATTATTATGTAAAAAGCCCTTGGTCTGGCCCCGAGCTCACATGCTTTTAGGGCCGAGCTAGTTTTTTACATATCAAGTTAGGGTCAGGTCGGGCCTAAATTTTTGCTCTTCCTCTTTAGGGCAGGGCTTGGGCCTACCCTTAGCCCGCCAGGGAACAGCCCACTTGCAGCCTTAGTGTCCACCTTATTCTCAACCTCCGTTCTTTGGCTATGGAAAGTCAAGCCGGTAACTAGAAGTACTAGTCAGTCAACAACGATGACCAACACAACTCCTCCTACCAGCAATGAAGCTCTTCCATCTAGGCTAGCCAACTACACTACAATAGCACTCCCCTCCTTGCCAATGTCTTCCTCTATTTCCGGCTTAGGGCCTCCATCCTTTGGCTGCACAAAACCAACAACCCTCACTCTTGGCCAACTAACAATGCTACAAGGATGCTCTTCCTTCCTTACTGGCATTTGCACCCACTCCAGCCTTTGTCCTTCAATCGTGACGATGCCTACTCCCAGCATTTGACCTTGGTGTTGCTCCTCCCTCTAGGCCATATTTAGTACTTCTATTTTTTTATTAATTTGTAATCATACTATGATATAAAATAAATTGTTGTACTATAGAACTTTTAAAATCGAAAACTTTTACTCATGTTTTATACCATTAATCCTTATTTGACCCATTCTAATCCCCAAAAATTTTAAAATATTAAAATCCTAATCCCTATTTTTTGGGATATGTTAATTTTAATCTTATAATATTATATATTGCACTCCCAAAGTCGAATTTTCACGCTCTTGGTATCGTTAGAAAGTTCTCGACGAGCTCTATCAAATGAGATTACATTACTATATTTTCTCGAACTCTTTTATAACCCCACATATAACACATTTTTCAATAATATTTTTTCACACACACACACGCTCTGTAATGCCCCGATCCGAGCCAGGGACAAGAAATTCTCTAATAAAAAAATTTCTTCCTTAAACAAGGAATCATCATCTGTGTGCGAGAGGTACAATATTCATCTACGTAATATGGAGCTTCAAAGCTTCCCCGTATGTAAACTTAGGTTGTAATGTTCACATACACACGACGAAGCTTCAAAGTTCGTTGTGTGTAAATCATAATAAAACTTATAATTATAATTAATTTAGATCGGGCCAACATTGCCTTGCCATTGGTTGTCTACGTACACATTTGATAATATTTATAATATTATTTCAATATGATCGGATCCGAACGTAGTTCTGCCTAACGGCTACTACATACATCAGGCATCACAAAATCATATACATTAAATATGTATATACTAATATTTAATCAAAGTTATACAGAAACCGATAAAATACCGGCAATACACATCTCGCTCTATTATAGAGTCAAGTACCATACCACCACATGCCTTGCTCTGCCTCAGAGCAGATCTAGCACATACCCATGTCTCGTTCTATCACTGAGCCGAGACCAAACACATACACACCACACATCTCGCTCTACCCTAGAGCGAGACGGAACATAATAGGTCACATCAAAGCATAGCAGATCAGAATACAAAGGATCAAAGCATAGCAGGACACTTCAAATTATATCAGATAAAACATAACAAAGTAATTTAAATCAGAACATATTAAATCATAACAATTCATACATCTTAATTAGTACATTATTATCACTAATTAAGAAGTGCATGCATACGAGTCATTTAACATCCTAAGTTAACTACTTACGATGCATACGTATTCTTATACTTCTATTAAAATAGAAGATCAGAAGTACCTACTTATAGGAGACATCGGAAGTGGCAGCGTTTAGAGCTGTTCATTTCTTCATAGCGTCCTCCTTTCATATACAGATATGGCAGGCAGAATCTCCTTCGAAGTAGGCGGACATAACATTCCTTAGCTTGGAGACGTTCCTTACTTTCCGTACTCGGAGCTGACGGATAGGACACCCTCTTTTCGGAGACATCTTTCTCCTTCCATGCGTGTGAACTATGAACGAAGTCTCCCTATAGCTCGGGAATGCCTCTCTTACTGGGTGGTAGTGGAGGACAAAGCCTCCCCGACTCCAGATTGCTTCTATCATTGTGACCCGACAACTGCGGACAGAACACCGTCTTATTCGTAGCCCATTTTTCTTTCTCCGATGCTCGAGGATGACAGGCAGGGCCTCTCCTTATATCATGGCATTTCCTCCTCATATAATCTTCAACTTGAAGAAAGGACACCTCCATTGCTTAGAGAACACTCGATTTAGTCAAGAACGCCTCTTGAACGGACTAAATCAGAGTTAAGATGCTCAAAAATGGAGAAAAAGAAGTTTGTCGGTGCTCGAGGATAACGAGCAGGACATCTCCTTTTCTTGGGGCGTTTCCTCCTTATACAGTTTCCAACTTAAAGAAATGACCCCTCCATTGCATAGAGCATGCTCGATTTACTTAAGAACGCCTCTTGAACGGCCTTAATCGGACTTAGAATGCTCAGAAACGAAGAAAATGAAGGTCTGGTTGAAAAACTGGCACAAATGGAGTATTTATAACCTCGAGCCTCCAGAAACGGCGGCGCCCACCGAAACACGTGGTGTGTGTCACACCTGCGCTGCGGAATCACGGTGCCCGCAGTTCCGCAGGCGAGGGTTGCTCCACGCCCCGTTTTTATTTTATTCTCTATTTTTTAAAAAATTATTTCTTCAAATGTGAGTATCTTTCTACCCCGGATTCGGATTCACGCGTTCTTGGTACCGTTGGACTCATATCAACGAGCCCTTCAATACTAACCCACTTAAAGTAGTATATCATGCTCTTTCTAAGTGGGTCCCACCTATATTTCACACTTCTCGAGGTCGTAAATTTCGATCCCGACCTCCGTTTCGCCCGTTCTTTGATTCTTTACACTTGTTTATTCAGGCTCCACTCATATATAGAGTTTCAACCTTTGAAACTCTCTACATTTTTTCTCAGAATTATCTAATTAGGCCTAACCCTTCAGGTTAGATGTAATCGAAAAACGAGTCGTTACACACACACACACACACTTATATATATATATATATATATATATATATATATATATATATATATATATATATATATATATATCAAAGGACTTTGTGTCCTATGTTATTCATATTCAGGGCCAATTTGGCGACATGTTTCATTTGATAGAGCTCTTTGGAGGTTTTCCAAATGCGTACACTTATTTTAATGCATTTGGAAAATCTCCAAAGAGTTCTATCAAATGAAACATGTTACCAAACTGACCCTGGATATGAATAACATGCTCGAGGACACAAAGTCCTTCGATATCATTGTCTTTGCTGACCTATGACATAATGTTTAATATATGAGATTTAGATTTACAATTACCTACTATGAGTGCATATGAGTTAATATAGAAGTTTTGTGAATAACTAATGATCATTGTGATCCTCAAAGTAGTATAATCTCTTCATCTTATATTAATAGCTATATTTAAAAAATAGTGATTTTTATTGAATGACAAAACTCACATCTAAGAAAAGGAAAAATAAGCTTATGATACTCCTTTTTAAGTACCCAACTACTTAAATTGAACAAAATAAAATAAAGTTTTTTGCCAAATGGAGCTATTAATATAGGATGATGGGAGTATTATAATTATAGCTTGCAAAGAGACCTTTGTTCAATATATATTTTATTCTATTTAATATGTATTTACATGCATAATGCATGTGCATTTTTACTAGTTATAACAATTGCTCAAGTTTTTTAGTTTTCATGTATCTTTTACTTTAATACCTCTTAATTGTTAGCCTAGTTATTATAATATAATAGACAAAAAGTTTCAAGCTTCATTATCTTATGACCCCCTTCACCGTAAATCTTGTTTTCGCCGGCACTATATACTTTTCAAAATTGAAATATTTCTTTCAACATCCATGAAGCATATTTTTAGAACTTAATTCAATCTACTAAGTATAAATATACTCACCCACCCTCAAATTCTGCAGGCGTAGCATCTAAACATGCAGAAGCCAATGAAGAGCTTTCATAACTTTATGGTGTTTGCTTGTTTTTTTTAATTTGTGTAATATTTATAATAATTAATGTATAAAGGCAAGTTATGCCTAATTTTGAAAATCTTTGTATAATACAAAGTGTATTATAATTACTCTTTTGGTACATGGTGATCTTAACACTTTGAATTATATTTCGATATGTTTTTAAAATTTTTAATTTAAAATTCTACGGGGTGTTACAAATACAATGGGCAAAAATATAAATCATAGACTTTGCATACAACAAAATTATAATGACACTCACATAAGGATTAGAAAATGAATGCATTCATTTTGTACTCATTTTGGCCCTTAGACTAATTCAGAGGAAAGGAAAACATATGAAAGTAGTTGATCAAAGTTATGTTCTTCATTTTAAGACAAGGACATGATGCCTTTCTCTCATA
This sequence comes from Saururus chinensis, assembly GCA_035235625.1. NCBI lineage: Eukaryota > Viridiplantae > Streptophyta > Magnoliopsida > Piperales > Saururaceae > Saururus > Saururus chinensis. The sequence continues at coordinate 17,689,207 of CP141149.1, read as the reverse complement.
ACCATTACCGTTTCATAGCAAATATCATTCATAAAGTATAATCTTTGTAAAAACTTCTTCACTTGGATTCCTATGTATTGTTGATTAAGAAGGCATGGTCCATAGCTATCATAAAAAATAAGAGGCATTTGTCATGCTTAACTCTTAAAAACAATACTACATCAAAGGTTTTGTTCTTCAATTTATAGATGAATAGAAACATTTTTCAAACTTCATTGTAGGTTAATTTCAATAAATTTCACCTAGAAAATAAGGAAACCACACAAATTTTAGTCTACCCAAAATCAAGTCATCAAATTCCTTACATTGTCCACAATTTAGAACTCATGTCTTTTTCTTCATCCTTCTAATCACTAAAACCAACCATCTAAATTGATTCTATAGAATCCCAAGTAATATAATTTAGAAACAAGTACAATAACCAAAGCACTAAACAAGTTCCTTTCATGCAACACATTTTCACCGACAACACTATTGACACTCCACCGTAAGTAACATCAACCTACTGACACATATGCTCTTAAATCTTTCATAAATTAATTAAATATTATGAAAAAATTACAAAAATATAACTACGCAGTCGATAGAAATACAAACTTAGGCAGGGAAATCCAATTTGACATTGTTAGATCTACGCACATGTGAGGGCTCACTAAAAAGATGATTATGCCCTTAGAAACTTTCCAACTAAAAGTGGACAACTGCCAACTTATATAGTTGGCAATTTTAATGAAATATTTTTAAAATTTTCATTTGTAGATACAAACTATGAATGTTTAAAGTAACTACTTAGTTTTGATAGTTTATGTTACATATAACAAATGATCAGAGGGATAAGGGAAAAGAGAAGGAGATGATGCACTTCCAAATATCCAACATGGTCAAATCATGTGAGAGGGGGACCTACTGCCCAAGTCGACATATGCCTATATATAGAAGTTTCAGGATCATTTTCGAACACACAAGATACAATACAACATCTTCAAAGACTTGTTGAAATGTGACAATATAAAACTTGCACACCTTAACTAGAGCCACATACGTTATATAAGTAAATTTATGTTGGAAAGTGTTAACATAAAACTTGTGCATTCGATGATGAGCAACCTTCTTCTCTCCCATCTCTTTATCTTGTACAAGTTACCCTATTTCTAACCACCTCTTACATCTAGGCCAGCAACAAGCCATACTTGTAGCCCAAATTGTTAATGCTCGAAGACCCATACCTAACATATCATATAAGGATAAATTAGAAAGATGGTTATATTATGTTGTCGATACAAAGCATGAATTACATATCATATTATTGCCTTTGTGTTACACGATACATATTTTACTTCAGCCTATATCATGTAGTAGATTACACAATAGTATTTCCTTTCATACTCTTCAACTACAACATCTTATACTATGTTATCTATTGTGACATCACCTTCACTATAATTTAAATTAATGTGTACTTAATTACATGATACTAAATTTACATGTAGAATGTATGTGGCCCCAGTTTAGATGTCACTAGTTGGTGGCCGGCTAGCCGATCAATCTTTAGAGTGGGTATTTGAAAATGATCTAGTTAGGATGCACATCTGCAAATATGTGACTTGAGAAAAGTCAATAGATAACATCCTCATGGTGTAAGTTTTTGCCACTTGAAACCTAAAATCTATCATGTGTATTCTCATTAAGTGATGAAATATTTGTGCTAGAAACGTGAACTTGCCCGTATCAATTTCCAAAAATCTATCAAAACGAGTCTTTAAACATATTGTACTGCATATTGTGTGTTCAGAAATTGATCCTAAAGCTTCCATCCCTCATGTGATCTAACCACGTAGGATGTTTAGAAGTGTGCCTTCTCCTTCCCCTTTTCATGCAATTATTTGTTAAAGTAATATAAACTCATCCAACCTAAGTAGTTATTTTAAACATTCATAATTTGTCTACTAATGAATATTAAAAAAATATTTTATTAAAATTGCAAACTTATAGTTGGCAATTACCTACTGGACATAGTCATCTTTTAGTGCACTGTCGCAACTCGCATGTGAGTAAGTCTAACAGTATCAAATTGAATTTCCCCCCCAAATTTTTGTAGTTCTGCCTATTGTAATATCTATTTTTGTAATTTTTTCTATATATTACCAGCTTTCTCTTGTGAAGTTGAAGAACACAAAACCAAGTATCACAGAAATGAAAATAGTCTCAAAGTTAATCTTTCTAAATTAGAATTGATGAATCGCATAAATAAGACACTGAAAAGGAAAAAAAAGTGAGAACCACCAAAATGGAGACAAAGGAGATACAAACTCTCTGGAATTCACCATTGATCCCACACTAATCATTAAATATCCTTTCTGCATGCAAGAATTCATCCCAACAGTCAAAAATTCCCAAACGTGACGCGCCACCAGTTATCATCTGACTTATCCCCACCTTATAACCCAAAACTCCCATCTCCGAAAATACATGAAAAGACAGAAATACGCATTCCAAGTTGGGATGAAAGGCCTGAAGGCTACAAAGTATGGTGTCAGATAGCAGAAACACTTGCAACTGTCACTGGGAAGCTGTTAATCTCATCCATCCATGGATTCTTCTCCTTCCCTGGATTAATTGTCCTTATAGCCTTCCAAACAGCGCTGTTGCACTTGAAACCTGACCCGAATGCTATCTGCCATGTTCTGTCTCCCCTCTTCATCCTTCCCTTAGCTTCTGTATATGCCAACTCATACCACAGAGAACTGCTAGAAGAGTTTCCAAACCTGTAAAGAGTCATCCTTGAAGGCTCCATGTGCCACTGCGAGAGCTTCAAGTTCTTTTCCAGCTCATCCAATACAGCTCTTCCTCCAGCATGAATGCAGAAATGCTCAAATGCCAACTTGAAGTCAGGAATGTATGGCTTGACTTTCCTCTTCAAAAACACCCTCGTGAAGTACGTAGCAAAAAAGAGCAACTGTTCTGACATTGGCAAAACAAGAGGGCCCAAAGTAGTGATGTTGGTCTTCAACGCATCTCCAGCAACTGCTATGAGATCCTTAGAGAGAGAGACACCAACGTTCCCATTATCATCCTCCTCCTGGGTGACACAGCTGAAGCACTTGTCGTCTGCACCTTTGTGAGTCCTAAGAGTGTGAATCAACTGGTATTTTGATCGGCGGCGATCAGATCTTTTGTTCGAGAGAAGGATTGCAGCGCCACCCATTCGGAACAAGCAGTTTGAGACAAGCATGGAACGATTGTTTCCAGAGTACCAGTTCAAAGTGATGTTCTCCATACTGATGATTAAGGCATAAGAGTTTGGATGGACTTGGAGAAGATCTTTGGCCAAATCGATCGAGATCAAACCTGCACTGCATCCCATACCTCCAAGGTTGTAGCTTACAATGTTCCCTCTGAGCTTGTAATGATTGATAACCATGGCAGAAAGCGACGGAGTGGGATTGAACAGACTGCAATTGACAATCAAAATCCCAACATCTTTCGGCTTGAGAGAAGTTTTCTCAAACAGCTCATCCAGGGCACCAAACATTACAGTCTCTGCCTCCTTTCTAGCTTCAGCCATACATGGGTTGGGAGGGTCATTAAGCACAGCTTCAGGAAGGTAAGTGGACTCCCCCAAACCAGACCTCTCAAGAATTTTCCTTTGGAAATTGAGACTCTCCTCAGTGAAAGAGCCCGTCAACTTGGACCTCTCCATGAACAATTGGCGGGTGCATTTGCGAGCTTCATCTGGTTTGTAGCAAGCAAAATCGACGAGGTACACAGGACGGGGTCGAGTGAGGAAGTAAAGGGTGGAGATGAAGACGAGGAGGCTGGAACAGAGGACGACAGAGATGAGGTTGTACCGGAGGTGTTCCCAGAGGTCGTGGAGGTCCTGCAGGGAGAAGGTGGACAGCTCGGCAGCAATGCCGATGAGGAAAGGGGTCAGGAAGAGGTACATTCCATGGGTGATGAGGTAATGGTAACCGAGTTTAACGTATTTTAGTTTGATTGATTGTCTGAAATCAGGTAGCCTTCTAACGGTTGGCTGGAGAAGAGGAGCATTGACCCCTACCTCAGCCATGTCAGGAAATCAAGGTAGAACAAGAAAAAAGTGATCTAATGTTTATCTTTTATGGTTATTATAAAAAGCAGTGGCAAATTTGGGTTGAGATGAATGTAATCTTTTGGATGTCACAAGGTCAAAATGTTGATTTGGATTGCAGGATTTAAAAGATAACAAGGTTTAGGATCCAAAACAGAATTCACGCCAAATCTACCAAAATTTTCTTGACAACTTTCACAACCGCATTAGAATTTTAGAGGCCCTGCAGAGAAGATGAACAGCCATGCCAAGGTGAGCACAGGAAAACAAATAACGATTGCATTGACGATGAAAAACAAGAAACCACCACTTCACACATCTAAGCTTTGATCAGAGACCGGTGGCATGCCCACGAACAGGATGGAATACAGAAACAACAACAAAAATCCAAAGAATAAAGTAACGGATTGCAATGCAAAAAATAGAGACGACCCAGATCGAGAATCGAATAAAAGAGCAGAACCCATATGGCAAAAACTCACCTTTTTTAAGAAAAAATCAGATGCCGCCGCCTACCGGTAGCACGTTGAGAGGTGTAGGAAGTGGGGAAGGAGAGAAAGACTCTGCGAAGGATCTGTTGGAGGGAATTGGAAATGTGGGAGCGCTGTGGGCTGATTGACAGGATGCTATAAACTAATGATAATAAAGGCCGGTAGGAGCGATGGAGGTGGAGAAGAAAAAGATGAGGAAAGGCGCACTGTTAATGGCGACGAATGCGACGTGCTTCCATTGGCAGCCGGCCGCCGCTTTTGACCTGTTCATGGCATTCAAGAAGCCAGGTGACCTGCGGCTTTGAGAGTTTACTTTTTGAATGTGAGCCATCCGCACATATAATAAAGAGCCTGGGTCAGTCATTCTTTTTAAAAAATTCAGCCTCAGCCACAGACTACAGCTGTCGGCCGTCACATCTGTTGGTAACAAAGCAATAATTTAGTTAGATATCCGATGCTAGTTTTAAAAAAAATTATATTATATATGAAAAAATAATTTAAATAAATAATATAAAAGACATAAAAAGGGTCTCATACAGCTACGGGTGACAGTGGGTTTGGCCCGACCCGGTAAGGCCAGTTGTAAAAGTGAGCTACAAGCCGGCCTGCCACTTCTTCATTTCCCCTAATTTTTTTAAAAAACACTTAAAATTTTAAAAAATATTTATTATATTTTTTATAATTTATAAAATAGAGGTTAAAAATATATTATTATAGAATTAGTATAGGGAAAAGTTTATATGGACATGGGCTCATATATGCCTACGTGAGCCTGAGTTTTATGGGTCGTCTGATTTACATCCGGCAGCCTATAATATTCATAGGTTTAAATGTCCATGAGCATTATGGGCCGCCGGATATAAATCCGACAGCCCATAGAGCCTAGGCTCACGTAGGCATATATGAACCCGGGCTCATATAAACAGGACTCATTAATATATCCTAACTAAGTTAACTGTACTCAACTATTTATTATTTATAATTATAATTTAAAACTTTAAATACAAAATTAAATAAAAATTATATTATTGAATAATTGATTATCAAGTATAAACCTTCTCACATTTCTTCTTCAAACTTGAGAACTTATGTCCTTTATTCTGCATCCTACCAATTCTTTAAGTGTATATATATATATATATATATATATATATATATATATATACATGCCTCTACAACATCGTTTAGCACCTTAACTCTTGTACTAAAAGTAGATTTCGATGCTACTATGGACATTGGGAGCTTAGTATAAAACAAGCTACGACAGATAATACAAGATAGTTCTTTCTATGTATCTACTACCAACTTAAAATAATCAAATTAATATTTTCTCCTCATTAAGAAAAAAAAAGCAAAATTAGTTTGTAAATACATAACTAATTCATTAATATGAGTATATTTTTATTTCTTTTTTTGAAGTAACATCTAAGACTTAGTTTTTTGTAAAGTATGGTGCATAGTAGTAGAAGAAGAAGTTGATTCATTTCATCTTGACCCTAGTGATCAATCGCTAGTTGAGTTTTCACATAGAAGCTTGGTTTCAAATTTGATCTCATTTCATTTCAAGTTTATTTCACTTTAAACTCTTTCAAAGTTTGCTTAGAGGCGAATTGAAGTATTTTTGCATGATCAAATACATTTTTCCGCATCAAAACTACTCTGGGGATAAGGAGAGTTTCGAAACTAAAATTTTGATTTTTATTTTATTTTTTAAAGATTTTCATGCAATTTGAACCTATTTGAATGTTAGAAGTAGGTTGATCTAGCTTTGGTTAAAGTTTTATGCAATTTGATCCTTTAGAATTCAAGATTTTTTGAAAAATCAATGGTGATTTCATTTTTTTGAACAAATTTGGGGACTTTTCAAAATCAAGTGTTTTTGAACAAAATTGATAGATTGTCTAGTTAGAAAGTTTGCTTTACTCATTGAGATTTACCTTAGATTTAAATTTGGATTCATTCTAACATAAAAAAAATAGGGCTTATTTAAAAATCAAATTTTGAATTTTTGGCACGTATTTTAATATTTTTTAATATAGGATGTTTATTATTGTCATTTATTTATTCCTAGTTTATGCTTAGCCCTAAGTTGCTTTATTGTTATTTAATCTAGAATAGGAGAGCTAAGAAGTAAAAGACTCTCAAGTCAGGCTAAGGGGACCCAAGGGCATCCAGTAGTGGGTCAAATAGGTTGAGGTCTATTAGATGTGAGAGAAGTTTTGTACATATACACTTAGAGACAACAATAGGGTGGATTTAGGCTTGTCCATATTGGATGGAGTATCTTTCTACTATCTCGACATAATGTCAGAGTGTATACCCTAGATTAGTAAGGCAGTGGTATGCATCACTCTGTTTGGAAGATGATGGTGCACTTGTTGGAGTTGTTGGAGGTGTTTAGGTGAGAGAAGCACCTAACATCATTGCTAATATAATTGGTTGTGAGAGGAGAGAGCTCGCATTTTTATAGTTTGATGGATATGACTTTTCGTCGGATAGTGAGCTAAGTTCTAGTATACTTAGTTTGTTTAGAAGACCAGAGCTTGAGGTAACTTCGTTAGCACATTCTATGACATGGGATTTCAGGTTGCTTTATGTCATTGTTCAATATAACATACGAAGTGCTAGGAAGGAGACAATAGATAGGACAATGACATGGCTACTACACCTCTTGGCACAACCACAACTTGAGTTGGATATGCCCTTGATTACTTTTGGTAGAATTGTGATATTATTGCATTGCCATACACATGAGATGTTGCCTTATCCATGCATCTTGTGCCTGATTTTTATTATGGTACATATGAGGATACCTATGCAGAGTCCACTATAATCGGCATGAGACCGATTGACCTTGGAGTGGTTTGGAGGATGTTATCTCACCGTGAGGGTGAAGATCATGAGGCACAGAGAGCAGCAAAGGCACCAACATCGATGGATGATCTAGATCGACCAGTGACTATTGCTGAGTTCATATTATTTCAGGATGGGGTGTTTCAGAGACTTATAGACTTTGATTGGTAGCTCAGATCATGACTTCTACGTGTATACAAAGAGGGGAAGCGAAGTGATAATGATGACTGATGTTTTTATTTTTTATGTATCACTTTTCATGTATTCCTTTGGTTTAAAATTCATTCAGTTTGTTTATGTTTCATTTTGATTATGAGATGTACTTTAAAACTAATTTTATGTTGGGATATGTGATGGGCATATGATGGTTTGAGGGTTTTATATATTTTCATGTCTTTAAGTGATGGTTATAACTTGATTGGGATTTATTGAGTATTTTTATTAATTATTGCTTTAACTTTTTGTCTATTTATGTCAAAAGGGGGGAGAAATGATTAATGAAAATCAAAGTGCATCTTATAATTGATTGAACGGTACTATTGTCACACCCTGCCACACCCCCTGACCCAAACTCGGTCTAAGAGGGTGGGACGTGATGCGACACATGCGAAAGACTGACCCATCCTTGGGTTTTTATCAACGAAGTACACACCATGTGCCCTTTGTGTAAAAGTAAATAGAGGAAAGTAAAAGAGATTAACTAACAATCTTAGTTCAACACAATATCCACAACATCTAAAAAGAAGATAGTCTCAAGCCTTAGGGCTACACTTGTGTAAACCCATCACCGGCTAACCAAAGTATAAGATAAAGTCAAGTATAAGTTCATCATATCAAGTAACAAGTCTAGAACAATCTAACATTTAGCCCCCTCTCATGGCGCAAGTCCATCCTCAAGCTCTACATAAAGACCATCTAGAGCACCTGCATGACACAATATACAACCTCAAAACAAAAGCCACAAACAAAAGAGGGGTGAGCTTAGCTTAGTAAGGGTTTGAATCAAAAAATAAGCTCATGAAAACACCACATGCATTCTCAATTTAAATATGCATCACATAACCATTCTCTACACCTGTGCATCATAAGATAAATCACATTCCATATACACATTCATACCACCCGTGCATCATGAGATAAATCACATTCCATACACACATTCACAACACCTGTGCATCACAGGTTCATTCATAATTTATAACACATATGCACACCCTTTACAAACATTTAAGTTTCAATGTTCATTCACATCCTGCATGAAGCAAGTATCAATATTCGCATTCACCCTGCATAATCAAGTACATAAAACCACATTCCACCCTGCATGCATGTTCAAGTGTAATCATTCCATGTGCATCATGTGTAACATAAGTATCATTGTCCCTACATAAGTTGTATCAATTAGCATTATAATACATACATATGTATAAACCGTTTGATTAATGTCTCACAATTGAGAAAATAACCCTGTTTATCTTGGTTGAAGCACAAGCATACCTACTCATCCTAGAAATCCTAACAAGGAAGTCCTAAGCAATTTAAGTAAATCCCTAATGGAGAAGTACCCCCTGGTAAACCGGTGCACATGGACAAGCCAACATGGAATCTCCTATCTAGAAACACATCAATTTAACTCATTATAGTAAAATATGTTATTCTCACCCAGGGAAGTAAAACCGATTTGATAAACCTCTGATGCAGCTAATCCAAAAAACTACGACATCTAATCAATTAATCACGGTTAAACACGAATAATCTTCAATTACAAATCATTCTCGTGATGCATGCAACATGATACATACGCGAGCAATGTTAAAGGAATGCAAACATAGGTAAACATACTCTAATTAGTCCTAATATGCATGAAACATGGTCCATTTGTGGCACATAAAATCTTATAAGCATAAGTGAGAATATATAGACATGGTCGTGTTCATGTTTGAGCTAAATCGTGTGGAACATGGTTCATCTATAATTAATGTAACATGTGCAAGTATTCATAATTCTTCATGGTTATAACCTACTAGAATCATGGAGTAAATGTGAAGAAATTATCAAAATACGGATTTTAAACAAGTAGAGCATCATGCAAAACCTAGACAAGTATAGTTTTTTTCATGCTTAAGCTAGATCACTTCCAAAGAAGGTTTATATGCAATTATAGTGACAATTATAAGTATTCATAATTCATCATAGCCATAGAGAATTATAATCATAAAAAAAACAAGAAATAGCCAAAAATCCACAAAATTAGCCATTTTCCACCAAACTGCCTTTTGGTCGTTCGAATGGCCCTGCTCATTCTAAAGCCTGGCCGTTTGATCTGCCTCACAGCCCATTCAAATGTCTGGCTATTCGAATGGTCTGTTAGCCCGTTCGAACGCTCATAACAATTCACTTTTCTGGTTCATCTCCAACCTTTAAATTCAAACCAAAAATATTCCAAAAGTCCATATAAATTCAAAAATCATCATAGAACATTATATAATCAAAATCTAAGCCTATGACATGATGGATCTAATCATTCTCATGCTTAATCATACCAAAATAATCATAAATCACATGTTTTTAATAAATTACCATTACATATCAAGATGAATCAAAAGCTCAAATAAACCTATAATCATGGCATTTCAAGAATAAAAACCACTCAAGGTAAAAACCTCTTTCCTCTAATAAGCTTGAAAATCCTTTGAAAGTTTCAACCTCAAGAAATCCTACCAAAAAATTAGGGCTTTTAGTTAAACCTAATTAAGTAACTTAGCATATAATAACAATTTCGATTTATACATATCATCTACTTTATTTGTACTAATATTACTAATGAACTTGTGTTACATATATTTAGTAATTAATTCTAACGAAGAACTCAAATACAACATTGGCATGATTATATTTAAATTGTTAAGAATTCAAGTATTTGAAAATGATGCATAAAGGTATCTATGGGGAAAAAACATCCTTTATATAAGAATGTAAAATACATTTACAAATTAGACATGCCTCAAACAAACGGTTGGCCAAGGTATTTGTTTGTGTCTATGTTTAGAAATTGGGGGACAAAAAAATTCAGATACTGCCCAAACATCATACAATGACACTAGCCTTAATGGAGGGAGTATAAAGTTAACTTTTTGAGCAAGACCACAAAGAAATGGCTACTTGATTAGTTGTATTGGATTGCATCATCCTCTGCATCTCCAATGGAACCCATCTTATTCCTCTCCGAGTTAAAGATCATGAAATGACGGAGAGGCACCAAAACAACCTTTGCATGTGGAGCAATATTGTTACATATGTAAGAACATAAGTTTCCTTATGTCATGTATTTAGCTAATTTTCATGATCAAAACAATGTTATGGGTGTGTAATTTTGAGTGAGTTTAAGTCTGAAGATTGGATTTTTAAGATATAATAAATGGAAGACTCAAATCAGTATTTTGACAGGTGTAAACACGCACATACATCACATTCACACACATTAGGGTAAAAGAGACATTAGTGAAAGAATTGTGATAGTTTAGGGTTTTTCTATCGAAAAATCAAAAAACTGCTTAGAGCGATCGATTGGTTTTGAACTTAGTAAACTCTTTAGAAAATTGTTGATTGATCAATCCTTAAGCAAATGATTGATCGGCACATGAAAATTCACTGTTGAAAACAAAGCTGATATTTTATCAATTGATCGCATGGTCGATAAATTGATCAATTAAAGAGTCGTAGTCTTATTGGAATATGGATCGGTCAATCGCCCAGTGCAACAATTAATCGATGGAGCTCAAAGTTGCCTAGTTTAGACTTTCTAGTTTGAGTTAGATTCCTAGTTGAATACATATTTCTTTCTAGATTTGAAGAATCTATAAAAATAGCTAGGAACATGAGGAAAGAACTAGAGAAGGCTTAGAAAAATTAGAGAGCTTGTGTGGAGTTGCACTAATGGAGTTTTGAGAAAATTAGTTTTCTAGAGTGAGTTTTTGTCTACCTTAATCAAAAGAGTGATCAGATGTTAGATAAGAGCACACAAACACATGTGAGTCGTGGTATTTGATGAAGTTTGTTGTTGAAAAAATCAAGGAGAAAAAATATCCATTCCAAAGGAGGAGATTAAAGATCTACATTCATCAAAGAGCACAAAGAGGAGGAGAAGATTGAACTATTGTTGTTAAACAACCAAGGAGTGGTTGATTTATAATAAAGAGTGGTGTGAAAAACCAATTATTTGAAGAAAAATGAGTTTTTGTTCTTTGTAATCTATAATTATGTAATATGAAGTTTACATAGTGTATAGTTGATTTATACATAGTGTATCGTAGTTTTTCCTAGTTGGGCTTCATGAAAAAAATTATTGTGTTGTTTGCTAATTTGATTGCAATTTTTTTTATTAGAACACATAAGAATTGGGCACGTTGAGTTGAACAAAATCTGTATTTATTTTGTTTAAAAGGAGAAGATAACCTTATAACTTAATTGCGAGTTAGAGACACTTTACTTTTCTCAATTTCTATATGCCACACTTATCAATCACAAACCAACAAGTGGTAGTTGATGTCTTTTGAGTATTTTTATGATTATTTTAGTGTTTTTGAGGTTTGATTGTGTTGTTGGTTGCCATGGAATTCAAAAACATACTTAGTTTCTCTCTATTTGTTCCAAATTTCATTGTGGTGAGGAATAATCATGTTTTTGATGATTGAAGATGAATTTTGTTCTAAGAAACATGAAAATTCTCAACTCAACATGAAAAATCCTTATGTGATACCAAAAATCTTGACTTGCTTGATAAATTTGAAAAATTAGAAGAACAATAATTTCCTAGGATGCACTAATTTTGTTAAACCTCCAATTTTAAACCTTTTGTTAAAAAATAATTGCCTAAGAAGGAACTAGAAAATTAAATTTGAGCCTATCAAGAACAAATTAGTGAAGAAACCACAAATTGTAAAAGATTACGTTAAATTTGATTTTCTTAGACAAATCACATGGATGGAGAGACATTTAAGGGAACTTAGTGTAAAAGTTCAAAATCTTGGACATAGGGCTCACACACATAATTCACTAAGAAACTGTCATAAGTTTGCTCATAATGGTTATCACAAGAAGAAACAAAAGTTGAATGTAAAAACACTTGGGAATGTAAAACATGATCAAAACTTGAGTGATCTTTAAGAATTTGTGAAAATAAAAACAATTTGGGTAAAGAAAGAGGATGTTAAATGCCATATAATGCACACCACCATAAAAACTCAACACTCTAACATGTGGTATCTAGATAGTAGATGTTCAAAACACATGAATAATGATAAATTAAGGTTTAATAATTTGTTAGAGAAGTATGATGACAAAGTTACCTTTGGAGATGGAAGTACCATAAAAATAGATAGGATAGGCACATTAAAAGTTTCTAGATTACTTGATTTTGATAATGTTTTTTATATTAGTGGTTTGAAAGCTAATCTTTAAAGCATTAGATAAATTTGTGATTCTAGATTTATTGTGAAGTTTATAAAGAAGACATGTTATATTATTAATAACTCTAGAATGACTTGTGTTAAAGGTTTAAGAGCTCATGATAATTGTTATTTTTTTTATCATGTTTATTTTACAAATTTGTCCTTACTTGATAATACTTATTTATGACATCAAAGATTATAACATGTAAATTTCAGAGATTTGACAAAGATAACAAAGAATAGGATCATTAGAGGTGCCCTTACCTTGAAAATTCCTGAAAATTTTGTATGTGGTACTTGTCAAAAAGGTAAACAATCAAAATCTTATCATAAAAAACTAAAACATGTGAGAACTGAGAGACCATTGGAGTTGATACACATGGGCCTTATGGGACCAATGCAAACAACTAGTTTAGGTGGTAAAAAGTATATCTTGGTTATGGTTGATGACCTTTAAAGAGTTATTTGGGTAAATTTCTTTGAGAGAAGTCAGATACTTTTGAAGCATTTAAAATAATTTTCCTTACCATAAAAAATAGAAGTGGCATGAACATCAAGACCATTAGAAGTGACAGAGGTGGTGAATTCACATATTGTAGGTTTAAAGAGTTTTGTGCAAAAAATGTGATTTACCATAAGTTCTCAACCCCTAAAACAAATTTATAAAACGACATAGCTAAATAGTTTTTTACAGAAGCTATGAGCAATGCCTTATAACCCTTAATAGAATTTATTTAAGGCCTGGTGTAGTCTAAACACCTTATGAGTTGTGGAGAGGTGAAAAACCCAATGTCAGACACTTTAAAATCTTTGGAAGTCCTTGTCACATCTTGAGAGATAGAGAAACCTTAGGAAAATTTGATAATAAGAGTGATGATAAGATCTTCCTTGAATATTCTTTGACAAGTAGGGCATATAAGATTTTTAATAAAAGAAAAAATGTTATAGTCTTCTAATGTGGTTGTTAATTATACACAAATCGTTGAGGATCTAAAGAGTCAAAATGAGAAAAATAAATAAAAAGTTGGTGTTTGTTATGATTATGATGATTCACTTAATGTTTTTAGTGATGCAGAGTATAGGTGGATGTTCATGAAGATGATCTTATACATAAATCTGAAGCTCAAGAAGATAAGCAAGAACCACAAGTTTAATCTGATCAAGTACCTAAGTGGGTTCAAAAGACCATCCTAAAACCAACGTGATTGGTGATATCAATGAATGAGTAAGAACAAGACATCAGTTGGAAGAATAAATAAATTTTTATTGTTATGTGTGTCTTACAGAACCAAAAAAACTAATGAAGCTCTTTAGGATAAAAATTGGATTAATGCAATGCAAGAAGAATTAGGTCATTTCACAAGGAATGAGGTTTGGTATCTTATTCCTAGACCTAAACAATGCAATGTGATAGGTACAAAGTGGATTTACAAGAACAAGACAAATGAATATGGTAATGCAGTATGAAACAAAGCAAGATTAGTTGTTCAAGGCTACACACAAGTAGGAGGCATTGATTTTGATGAAACATTTACACCTATTGCTAGACTTGAATCTATTAGATGGCTTCTTGCTATGAATTTTCATCTAAAATTAAAGTTATATCAAATAGATGTCAAGAGTGATTTTCTAAATGGAAACTTGAAAGAGAAGTCTATGTTGAACAACCTAAGGGTTTTGTTGACCCTCACCATCCTGATTATGTATGTAAGTTGAAGAAGACTTTGTATGGATTAAAACAAGCTCATGTTAGAACATATGTGGCCATACTTTCCAGCTTATTTGAAGTAGTCTTACTAGTTTCCACACTAGCAAGATAAGCCTGACATCCTTTGGTTAAAAGCCGATGAGCCTAAAACGCTGAGATGATACATGGTTTGGAATGATCCTTAAGTCCATAAAAAGTAAAACTCCTATCTCCTTGTTCAAAGATCACCTTCTTCTGTTTACAATCTACTAACGCCCTATTATCGGCTAACCAATCCATACCTAATATGACATTAAAGTCGGTCATATTTAGGAGAATAAGGTCGGCCTCCCACTGACGTTTCTCTAAGGAGAAAGGTACCCCTTGAAGAAAATCACGAGCTAAAAACATGTTTCCCATTGGGGTGGACACTTCTAAGACATATCCTAAATTTAAAATAGGATAGTCAATGCTCCAAGCAAAATCGAACAATATGAAAGAATGCGTTGACCTTGGATCTATCAAGATTTTTGCTATTTTATCCAAGACCAGAAGTGTACCTTGAATGACGGCAGTCGACGCTTGAGCCTCTTCAGCAGTAATAGCAAAAACCCAACCTTGAGCTTTTGGTTTCTGTTGTGGTTTTGATTCTTCTTGCATTTTCCTTTTTGGACAATCTCTAATCCGATGGCTACGTTCACCACAGAAGAAGCATTTTTCGTCAATAAAGTAGCACAATCCTGTAACACCCCGCTTTTCTAATCTCGTTTAGCTTACGGGGTTAGAGGTAATTAGATAACCATTCGAGGAGTTTTAGAGAGTTTCAGAAGTTGAAAACCTTTGTACTTGAGTAGAGCTCGAAGAAACGAGCGTAACGATTCGAAGAACGTGCGAAACGGAGGTCAGGACCGAAAGTTACGATCTCGATGAGCGTAGAAAATAGGCGGGACCCACTTGGAAATAGTGTGATTTGCTGCTTTAAGTGGGTTTGTATCGAAGGGCTCGCCGATAAGAGTCCATCGGTACCAAGAACGCGCGAATCCGAATCCGTGGTAGGAAGTTGCGCACGTTTGAAGTTTATATGTTTTAAAAAAAATAAAAAAATAGAAAATGGGTGAGCCGGCGCGCGCCACAGCGCGAGCCGGCGCGACGTGGCGCGACGCACGCCCACGTTACCGCAGTTCCGTGCGGGCCGCGGTTCCGTGCGGGCCGTTGTTTCGCACACGGGCACGACCCGCGTTACGCACGGGCGCGAACCGCGCGTGGATTCGGCGGGCGCCGCAGCCAAAACAGTGGGACCGCCGGTTTTGGCGGCGCAGCGCCATGGTTTCGGCAACTCGGGGGTCTATAAATACCCCCATTTTCTCCTGTTTTCGACCAGATTTTCTCTCACCCTCTTTCTGACCGTTCTGAGGCCGATTAAGGCCGTTCAAGACCAGTTTCCTACTAAATCGAGCGTGCTCTACGCGATGGAGGGGTTTCTTCGAGTCGGAGTCCGTATAAGGAGGAAACGCCCCGAGACAAGGAGAGGTTCTGCCCGTTGTCCCCGAGCACCGACAAACTTCTTTCTCCCCGTTCTTAAGCATCCTAACTCCGATTTAGTCCATCTAAGAGGCGTTCTTGACTAAATCGAGTATGTTCTACACGATGGAGAGGTCCGTTCTTTGAGTCGGGAACCGTATAAGGAAGAAATGCCCCGAGACAAGGAGAGGCTCCGCCCGTTATCCTCGAGCACCGAACAAGAAATATGGGCCCGGAGCAAGACGGGGTTCTGTCCAAAGTTGTCGGGCTACATCAAGAAAAGTAATCCAGAGTATGGGAGGTTCTATCCGCCGCTCATGGCACAAAAAACGAGAAGAGTCTCCGACAAGGAAAACATTATATGTAGTCTTTCAACGCAAGACGAAGAACGTATGGAGGCTAGAGGAAGCTCCGTCTATATCTTTGGATCTGAAGGGGAGGATGCTCATACGAGCAACTCCGAATACCGCTACCTTATGAGACATGAGGGCAGTAAGCTTTTCTGATCTCCCATTTTAATTATAGAATAATGTGCGCTATGCCATGATGTGTGTGGTCTTGCTCTAGGGTAGAGCGAGACATGTGTGTGTGTGTGTGTGTGAGTTCGGTCTCGGCTCAGTGATAGAGCAAGCCGGTTGGTGTGCTTAGTCTCGATTCAGTAATGGAGCGAGATATGTGTATGTGATTTTGATCCCACTCTGTGGTAGAGCGAGATGTACGATTCAGTTAATTTACTTCCGCTTGACTCCGATATATTACGAGTTTTTGTATACTTCCGATTAAATATTCGGAGATACGTATGTTATACGATTTTGCGATGCTTGTTGTGTGTAGTAGCCATTAGGCAGAACTACGTTCGGGTCCGATCGTATTGGAATAATATCCAATACGTACGTAGGCAACCAACGGCAAGGCAACGTTGGCCCGATCCAAATCATTATAAATAATATGTTTTATTCTGTTTTACACGCGACGAACTATGAAGCTTCGTTGTGTGTAAATGATCGTTACAACCTAAGTCTACGTACGAGGAAGCCTTAAGCTTTGTAGTGCGTAGGCGAACGTTGTACCTCTCGCACTCAGACGATGATTCCTGGCTTAAGGAAAATTTCAAATTCCTATCAGTGATTTTGTGGGCCCGGCTCGGGTCAGGTCGTTACAGATCCTGATGGATGAATTTTGTTACACTGAGGACATCTTTCTGGCATCTTCTCTTCCCTTAACTGCGAAGGTGGTTCTGAGGGCTTTTGAAACTTACGATTATTCTAATTGTTAAATGTAAGCTTTTTTCCATTCATCAGGTCGGAAACCACTGTTTTGCCCTCAATCTTTTCGTTCGACCACATACTCTTGGTAGTTCTGTTCCAGGATAGAGGCTAGTTCTATCGCTTTGGCAAAAGTCGTAGGTTGATGGCCGATAATTTTGCTTCGCAATCCACTATTTAGGCCCCTCACAAACTTCCGTGCCTTCTTTAATTCCGTCGTACAAAAGTCTAGGACGAAATGCTGTAATTGTATGAATTTATTTTTGTATTGAACCACCATTAAACTTCCTTGCTACAAGTCTAAAAACTCCTTTTCCTTTCTTTCTTGGACGTGAGGAGGAAAATATTTATCATATAACACTTCTTTAAATTCTTCCCACTTAATATGATCACCATCTGGGAAGAAATTTCTTTCTGCTGTAGGCCACCAAAAAGCAGCTTCGCCCGTCATAGAGAAAGTGGCTAGAGGCACCTTACGATCATTGGGAATCTTCATTGCTTTAAAAATATGTTCAACCTTGAAGGTCCACTTTTCAGCGGCCTCCGGGCTGTCCTCCCCCGTAAACATCGGTGCGAGCTTCTTAAAACGTTCCAACAGATTATCCTTATCGTCGTGGATAATTTCTCCCGAACTGGTCAAATGATTAGAATAATTCGATTGGAATCCTTCAGCCTGAAGGTGTCGAGTCATTCTTTGCATTAATAAGTCTAGGAAATGTGTCATAGGATCCCCCATTGTCAAAGTGATTGGCGCAGTAACATCTGGAGGAGTTGAACTACTTGTCGGTTGGGCATCGTTACCACTAACGTGTGTCATCTAAACACGGATTAATAACATCAAGATCTTTAAATAAAAACAAGCCTACTTCATAGCAACCTTGTAGTTTATTTACATCACTCAAAAGTTAAGCTAACTATTTACATAATAAAACCACTCTTAGTACACATCAAAATTGTTACTTCGAAACTATTTACTCAAGATATTTACAAACCTTCTTCTCTAAGTAGTCAAGACTTTATAGAGGGAAGGTCTTTGCTTTTGGGCACTCAAAGAAAAAGTGGGTCAAGTCCACAAAAGGTGCACCGCTCGGGCATTCCATGCCTTCCGGTTTCCTTCCCTTTGAGGTGACGCTGGACGTCATGCATTTCCACCCATTCGACCTCAAGTAGGGGCAATTCATTCAGGTCAAAGTCCCTATTATACTCAAGGTCATCCTCGTCAGAATTTTCACCTTCTTCCTCTTCCAAGGAGGGGTCTTCTTCAGACTCTTCTCCTAGAGTAGGCGAGTCCAGGATAACTATTATTTTGTTAACGTCATTATTCGCAGGTGAACCAGGGACGTAAGAAATTTCAGAATCCTCAGAGTTTGAAATTTCTATGGTTGTTTTATCTTCAAAGCACATACTTTTGCTACAACTTCCTTTCATTGGAAGCGGCAATTTACGAGTAGTAGAATGATATAGATTGCTCGACAGATACGTCTTGAGCAGCGACAACTACTTTAATTTCACATAATAAAAAATAATAATCATCATTTAAGAAATCCTTGAAAAGGAAAACGTACGGCAAAATATTAATATTTGTATTGAATGATTTAATTACTTCTTGGTAGACAGTAGAACCTTGGCTCCGATACCAACTATAACGCCCCTCGAATTTTCAAAATAAAAGAAAATTATTTTTTTGAAATGTAACAAAATTTACTTCCTAATGCCAAGGATCACCGTGTACCAAAAGAGTAATTACAAAACACTTTGTAATATACAAAAATATCCAAAATTGGGCATAACATGCCTTTATACATCAGTCAGTACAAACATTACATAAAGTACAAAAAGAAAGTACAAAAAATTGAATTTAAGAAAATTCCTCGTCTGCTCCTTTAGATTCGAGTGACACACCTATAGAATCTGAGGGTGGGTGAGTAAATTCATACTCAGTAGGTTGAGTTAAGTTTTAAGAATATGCTTCATGGATGTAAAATCGTGTCATCCTTCTTTTAAAATCATTCAGAAAATAAGTCTGAAAACATGGTCACATAAATGTCATGATACCAGACAACTTACACCCATGCTCATGGGGCAATGGGAGACGGAAGGAAAAGGATTTTCCCATGATATCCCAGTCCTGTATGTGCGCCAGAGACAAATGTTTGTGGTACCTGGAATTTTCATTAAAATAATCCTTTGTTTCGAAAAACCAATAACTATCTAGAGGGTACGGTTACCCAAAACTCAGAGAAGTTTCTGAAAAGAGGAGACGCTTTTGAAGATAGAGTTTCTTAGAATAAGTAGAAGAAAACTTTTAGCAGGACTTTGGCGAATCAAAATCTCGGCATACGATTAGAATTTAAAACTACCTACCTATAATGTGTGCGGAGTATAAGAAATCCCCTCGTAGAATATAAAGAAGATCCTTCCTTCGAGTGAGAAATTTAGCAGAATAACGGTCCCAACGAGTAGAACACCTTTGATTTAGTGGGGTACGGCTTTTGAACGGGTAGAAAAGGGTTTGAAATGGTCCAAAAATAGTAAAAAGAAGAAAGTGAAGGATTAGAGACGTGGTAGGGTTTTCTGGATTTTAGAGAGGTCACCTCGAGAAAATAACACTTCCGGTGCGTAGAGCACCCTCGATTTAGTAGGAAATGGGTTTTGGATCGTGTAATTCAGACTTAAAACGGGTCGGGAATAGTGAAAACAGTGAGAGGGTAAGAAATGGAGTGTGTAAAAAAATCTGGTCGGAGTGGGGTATTTATAGGGGAGGAGGGCGGTGGTTTTCGGCGGGAGCCTGTGACGAACGCGCATTTGTCATGCTCGCGGTGACGAATGTGTGTTCATCGTGCATGTTTGGCGCACGTGACGCATGCATTTGGCACGCGTCGTTCGGCTGTGCCACACACCACGCCGCGCCAAGCCAAAAAAATATATTTTTATATTTTTTTTCTATAAAATTTTAAATAAACGTAACTTCCTATCCCGAACTCGGTTTTGCACATTCTTGGTACCGTTGAGCTCGTATTGATGAGCCCTACGAGACTAGACCACTTATGAACTAGTTTACCCATATTTTAAAAGTGGGTCCTGCCAGTTTTTTAGAGCACGCTTCCCAAGGTTGTAACTTTTGTTCCCGACCTCTGTTTTACACGTTTCATGACTTGTTATGCTCGTCTCTACGAGTTTTAACTGAACTTTAAAAAAATAAACTTTAAAGAGTAATAACTTTGTTGAGAAAGTTGCACAGGGATATAGGTCTGAATTTATCAAAAGAAGTCGCATCTTTTTCCTTAGGGATAAGAGTTAAGAAAGTATTATTTAGGCACAGGGATATAGGTCTGAATTTATCAAAAGAAGTCGCATCTTTTTCCTTAGGGATAAGAGTTAAAAAAGTACTATTTAGAGCTCTCAGCATTCTCCGTAAAGAGAAAAAGAACATAACCTCCTGACAAAAATCATTACCTATAATATCCCAATATCTAATAAAGAACTCTTTGGCAAAACCATATGAACCGAGAGCTTTATTAGAAGGAGAAGAGAAAATTGTCCGATAAATCTCATATTTATTGATAGGTAAATGAGAGAAGTAGCTTGCTCAATATTGAGGCATGTATTGATATGGGATGTATCAATAGAGATAGATGAAGGAGTAAATCATTCTTGGAAAATTTTAGATGCCTCCTTACCAATGGTGTTAGGGTAGTCTAAAATATTGCCATGAGCATCCTTAATAATATGAATGGAGTTCCTGGAAATATTACAAGATGCAATAGAATGAAAGAATATAGTACACTGATCATCTTCCAAAAGCCATTCAACTTTAAATTTTTGTCTAAAAAAAATTATTCTCTTACAAGTTCCTGATTATAAGTGGCTAGAGCTTTAGCTTCTTCCAAAATAAGAGCATCATTAAAATGGTCATCCTTACGCAAAACTTGCCAGTGATGAAGGGATTCCTTGGCTGTAGCAACTCTATTATGAATTCTCCCATATTTATCATGAATGCCATGAACCACAGAGTTCCAAGATGAAATAACAAGATCCCTAAAACCATCAATACTCATCCAACAATTAAAAAATCTGAAAGACTTGTTACCGGGAAGGGAAGAAGGATTGATATCAACAAGAAGGGGACAATGATCAGATACTTTCCGGAGAAGACAATGCACAATCGTCCCTGGGAATCTATTAATCTAGTCAATATTACAAAAGGCTTTGTCAATCATAAAAATAATTCTTTTATAGCTTGTACTTTTGTTAGGCCATGTAAATGAAGAATCAAGATTAATCTCAACAAGTCTAGCATTATGGACAGAAGAAATAACTTCTAAAAAGTAAGAGGAGGAAACTGAGTTACCACCAATCTTTTCCCCACAGTGGAAGATGGAGTTGAAGTCGTCAATAAGCAACCAAGGGGAAGAAATAGTAGTAGAGTGGCGCCCAATTCCAACGCTGGCATGGTCATGATAAAAATTACTTGCATATACAAAGATACATTCAAAGCAAAAAATGTCAGCCAATCTGTTAATTATACATTGTATATATTGAGAACCCTCTTCCACTTATGAATGAAAAATAATGATGTGTTTCATCCAATCCATATTCTACTGAAGGGAGAAGATTGATAATTATCCATAAGAGACCAATTTGAATTGATAATTGTCTGAATATGTTTGGTTTTGTGCTCTTTGATCCGAGTCTCATTGAGACCCAGAATACCCAATGAATGCTTCCTAATTAAGGAATGACAATAACCCCCTTATTTAGGTTGTTTAGACCACAGGTATTCCATGAAACTAAACCCATCAGAGAGATAAAGAGTTTTGGCCTCAACCAAGGCCGGACTTGAGTTCCCTATCAGAACACTATATGGTTGAAAGATTCTTCTTTGCTGCCTTCTTTTGTTTTTTCTTGGATTTTTCACTACTAGCCTCGACAAATTCATCAGTATATGATATAAGAAAATTATGAGAACATGAGAATCAATTAAATGTTCCTTTAGAGGCATCATTATCATGAGAAGAAATATGTGAAGACTCAACTTCGCCCATCATCCTTTGCAGCAATTGATAAATCAACATAGAGATCACCACTAATGTTAGAAGTATAATCATTATCCTAGTGCAAGAGTTTGTTTCTAGAAGAGTAAACATTGTTGTCGTAGTGGATAGAGGTGAGCACCAGTACTTCTCGTTGCAAAGTATTGGAAGATCTTGCCAAGTTACTTCTTGAGGCACTTGTTCTAGAAAGATTGTTTTGATTTGCATGGGAATAGTTATGCTCCTCTACATTAATATGAATAGAAAAAATATTTTGTATCGTGTGAGGAGGAGAGAGTTCACTTTGAGAAAGACGTTGAGGACCTGTGGAGCATGAGATTGGACTACGAGACCATTTGTTGTCTGATTAGGATTAGAGAACAACTCAGACTGAGGAGAATCTGATTACCTATCTCTGGCAATAATGGCTTGAGGATGAGGCGTAGCATGAAAAGAGTTTGACGTTGTATCATGTGGAACTCAGGTCTAAGTTGTGGTGCATGATGCAGTAGAATAATCAAAGCAACGACATCTTGTGCATATAGGAGGCTTCCATTCATAAGTAATCTCTTGAAAAAACCCAGTCCCATATCTTCTAAGAATATAAACTTCATTCCGGAGAGAACAACTAGCATCAATCTCAACACATAGATGAGCAAAGGAGAATATTTTTAGATTTTTTGTTAATTGATCCATGTAGTAAGGAGTGTCAATCGAACTAGCAATGCGATCCAAATTTTCTATACTCCAATATGGTAAGATTAGGAAATCTGATCTATATCGGATTAGAACTCATTCATGAACTGGCTTGGTGTTGATAGTCCATTTTTTTAGAATCAATGGACGACCAACAATGGCCCAAATCAATCCCAGGACTTTGAGAGTATCTTATTCATTTTCGAATTTGAATAAGAAAAACCCATCAGTTAATGAAATGATCTCAAAAAAGGCTTACTTGTCTTACACATACGTTCCACAAGGTGAAGTATGTTCTTGTCGAATCACCATGGAATAAGCTTTTCCAAGAAGACATGCCAACAGCAGGTTCAGACACTATGATGTATATTAGTAGAGAGAGGAGGATGAGAGGATTCTGATGGAGAAGACGGAAGAAGAAGTTTGGCGAAGGTGGCAAGTGGCCACCCAAAAGAGAGGGCGGCGGCAGCTAGGAAGGAATCCTAATTGGCCCTCCAAAAATTTCTGAGCGCTCTTTAATTCCGTCCATTCAATTGTTAAGGCAGAATCATCTAGTTCAAGAGGAAACCGCTGGTTCAGAGCCGCTGAGAGCTATTAATGAGGCTGATGGAGTATAAAGATAACGATTTGATTAGGGGGTTCCCCGCGAGAGCATTTTACAAATAAATTTGTTTCTCATAAACCCGCCCTAGTTCAATTTGGTCCATCTAGCCTCGAGAAAATATTAGGTACAGATAGGGTACCAACATGGCATTGCCTATCACCAATTAAAAAATGACTTATTCACACTTTTTTCAATTAAGTTCTTAAAAATAACTGACTTAATAGAAAATATAGTAATATATTACATGTGATAGGTACCGCCACGTTGGTACCCTATATGAGTACCTAATATTTTTTCGAGGCCATTCAATGAGAGATGGCAAAGAGCTCAGGCTAGGCCTCATCCGGGGTGAACTTAACCAGGCCGGGCCTCATAAAGCTTAGAGGCCTTAATTCAAATTCAAGGGTCGGGCAGGTGGGTCTTAGCGAGCTCTTTCAACCGGTAAGTTTGATTGGTTTCCCCGGCCAGCCTATTACAAGTAAATTTGGTTTTAAATAAACCCGACCCGGTTCAGTTCAGTCCCGTCCAGCAACCCGAGCCCTCTCTTCTCCGCCCGTCTCAGCTGCTGCCCATGGCCTATCTCTCTCGCCGCCTCGGCTTGCCGGCGGCAGCTGCCTCTACGTCCCCTCTCTCACCCTCCGGCAAGTAGCCCTCCTCATCCTTTCTCTTCCTTCCTTATCCATGCCTTAACATAGCTGTTGGAGTCAACCCCCTGTTGGTGCACCAAAAATCCAGCCTTTCTGGGCTCAGTCCCAAACGGAGTTCCTACCGTGAAATTTGGTTACCGACATAATACTTGTGTACAGTTTCACTTCCAGTTATAAGTTATATCGGATTTATGGAAATTTGGGTGAAGGGGTCTATCAGTTGGTGGAGAATGAACCATGCATATTCGATGTTCGATGAAATAACTATAAGTCTTCTCTTCTTTTTATTGCCCTAAGAGCTGGGCTTTTGCGAACATGTCGGGTGATTCAACTTTGTTAAGAGAGCTGCAAGTCTAAACTGGCCTTGGGTAAAGTTCGTCTTCAAATAAGCTTTCTGGACTCTTGTGGATAATGGAGATGAACAGCTTTAACAGATATACCATCCCATCAAACCAGTTCATGGCAAGCAACCAAGAACCACTGTTTTGATTAATACCAAAACTACTATCATCTTTACTTGGATTGTCAATCATTCTAGTCTAGCTTTCTCAAGTTCTAACATGAAGCTTAAAATAAGCTCTGAGCCGAGAATGAGTTGAAGGGAATTTGTCTCTGCTTGGCTTGTCTACTTATTAATGGGGAGATTGTTACATGTGATCCCCATGTTAATAGGAGGTTTTTCCAAAATTCTATAGTAATTGTTGAGGAAATAATTATTGGAGAGATGCCACTATCATGTCTAAACTTATTATAATTTTTTGGACCTTTTTTATGCCTCTTTTCCAAGATTTTATGTATTTGAGTGCTACATATGTGAATCTCTTTGCAGTTTATGCAGATATTGAATAATTCTGAACAACAGAAGTATGGGCTGCCCTTTCAGATTGAATGGTTTGCTTCTTGTTGAGAATCCTACTGTAATGTAACACGTCAGCAGAATTGCTTAGATATATTGAGCGATGAGAATGATGTATTCAGCTTATTTCTACCTTGCCATGTAAGATACAGAAGAAGAGAACAATGTGCCTCTGATAGATGCCTAGATGAACCTATCTTAATGTTTTAATAAACATTTTTATGTAAACTGAATGTAGTTCTGGCTGTTTGGTAATTCTTTTACATTTTCCATAGTTCACTTCATGCTGTCTGGTGCTAAAAGCTGTCTATACTCTTTGTCAGGTACTTTTTATAATAAATCATGAACTGTCAAAAGGCCCTGGATCTGGTGTAAAGCAAATATAATAGGGATTATGCAGTTTGTTCGACCATCAATTATTTACAGGAGAAAGTATCTCGCACATATTATCTATATTTTTCAAAATGTGAATACGTTTGTCCATGCATCAATGATCCACATTGGTATTTACCTCATGACCTTCTGTGCTTTTATTTTTCTACATGATGTTCTTACTTATTATTTACTTCATACTTACATTTTTTTATAATAATGTTGACCATAAGTGCTATTTTAAGACTTACATATATGTGTTTGCTTGACAGCATCAAAATTTTGAATTGACAAATTCCACAGCTTTTCCCTAGAATTGGCTAGTGTAATATTCTGTGAAAGTGCTGTGAACAATAATAATTTCATTTGAAACAGGGAATCCTGGCAATAACTTGCAGCGATATGGTACAGAGGAAGACTATGTGAAGCCTAACAGTCATACTCAAAAAGCTGATCTTTCTGCCATTTCATTGGCAGAAAGCTTGGCTTGTCTCCCTGATGAACCCTCTAATCATCCATGTGGAAGATATGACACTCGAGTGGGTCTCAAAAGATTAATTGAAATCCGAATAAAAAAGAGGGTGAAGGATCAGTATGTGAGTGGCAAGTTCCACAATCTTCTTGAAAAAGTTGTTGCAAATCCAAAGACCCTTCAGGATGCTTATGATTCAATAAGACTTAATTCAAATATTGATTTGTCATCTGATCTTGATGACATTTGTTTTGCATCCATAGCTAAACAACTTGTAAGTGGGGAATTTGATATCAAAGCTAATACACTTTCTTTCTCGATCAGGGGTCCACGAAAAGAATCTTTGGCTCTTCCAAATTTGAAACTCAAAGTTATTCAGGAAGCCATTAGAATAGTACTGGAAGTTGTTTATAGGCCTCATTTCTCTAAATTTTCACATGGATGTAGAAGTGGAAGGGGACCTACCTCAGCCGTAAAATATCTGTGCAAAGAAATTAAGGATCCTGGTTGGTGTTTTACATTACTTATGAATAAAAAAGTTGATGTTGATGTTCTAACCAAGCTTATATCCTTAATGGAAGAAAATATTGAAGATGGACAGTTATATTCTGTACTCCATCAAATGCATGAGGCTCAAGTGCTCAATGTTGAATTTGGTGGCTTTCCAAAAGGCCAAGGTCTTCCCCAAGAAGGAGTGTTATCCCCAATTTTGATGAATATATACCTTGACAGCTTTGATCATGAGCTATACAAAATTGTTATGAGATATGAAGGTCTTGGTGCTGAGTGTTGTAATGATCAAGAAGGAAGCAACGAGTCTAAGCTACGCGGTTGGATTCGAAGTCAAATGAATGAGAACTGTGAAAAGTCAGAGAAGCAATTAAGAATCCATGTGTGTCGGTATATGGATGAGATATTGATCGCTGTTTCAGGGTCCAAAGATGTTGCTCTTAGTTTGAGAGCTGACATTGAAAGTTTCTTGAAGGGCAAACTATATCTTGAGGTAGATGGCAAAACAGATATACAGGCTATGGATGGTCGACATGGAATCCAGTTTCTTGGCATTTCCATCAAAGCTAGAGTAGAAGAAAGTTGTGCTCTACGAGCTGTGCACAAGCTGAAGGACAAGGTTTCTTTGTTTGCTTTGCAAAAACAGGAGGCTTGGGATGCAGGGACAGTTAGAATAGGAAAGAAATGGTTAGCACATTGCTTAAAGAAAATTAAAGAGTCAGAGATAAAACATTTGGCTGATCAGCAGCCTGTTTTGAACCAAATTTCCCATTTTCGCAAAACTGGTATGAAGACAGATCATTGGTTTAAGTTCTTACTCAATATATGGATGTATGATGTAAATGCCAAAGTTGAAGATAATGAAGAGAAACTTCTGGCCAGGCACATTGCCGAACCTGCTCTTCCACAGGACCTTAAAGACTCCTTTTATAATTTTCAGAAGCTAGCTCTTGAATATGTTTCTTCAGAGAGAAATTCAACTCTCGCTCTTCTGAATGATTCTAGCAATAACACAATCTTGGGGCCTGAAAGTCCAAAAATAATTGCCAAAACCTTTGCACCTCTCAGTTCCATTATAAAGCACCTCTCCTTTTATAATATAATAAATAGTAGAGGATTCCCACAACGGGTTTCTGCTCTAATCTTTCACGACAACATTGAAATTGTAAATTGGTTTGCTGGGCTTACTCGCCGTTGGCTAAAATGGTACAGAAACTGTGACAATTTTGATGCTATTAAGCACTTGATTGTGCAGTGTCTGAGAATGGCATGCATTCGGACTTTGGCATCCAAACATCGGATACATGAAAGTGAGATTGAGAAGAAGTTTGAACTAGAGCTGAATCGGATACCTTCAAATGTAGAAATGGATACTGATATGCAGACAATTAAGTCAGAACTTATGGTTAATGATGAAGATGAAGCATTAATGTATGGAATTTCCTATAGTGGGTTATGCATGCTGCATCTAACAAGGTTGATGGACCCATCTCGGTCTTGCAACTGTTGTGTCTGGGGCTGTCGAGCCCATGCACCAGGAGTTTATATGCTTATTGTGAACGAGAGGCAAAGATTTCCTGGATGGACGACTGGGTTTACAGCAGCAGTGCATCCAAGTTTAAATCGATGGAGAATGTCTTTATGTAAAAAGCATGTAGAGGATTTGTTTATGGGTCACATATCACTTCAATCTATTGACTTTGAGGTTTCAGGGAGAAGTCATGTTTGACATTTTATGAAGATTGAAATGATTGGATTTTCCCATTTAAGGCTAATGGTGATCTTGTGATGCTATCTATTTGGATCCGGTTTTGATGCTATCTACTACTTGACTGGTGTTTTGATGTCTTTATCAGTTGGTGCAAATAAATCTAAAAAACCAACGTCTTTTCATCGTGAGCAGTTACATAACTATTTATTGAATGACTATTTAGCAGTGTCAAGATTTTACACAGGATGCTCTTCCAACACAACCCTGTAAAAAGAGAATGATGACCATTAATTTTTTCAATGCAAAAAAGTGTCAAAAGAAAGCGTGAAAGAGGTAAATGAAAGGTATAATTGGCATTTCTTTGAGCTGTATCATCTTGATTTGCATTTTATGTTATAATAATTTAGGGGGTGAAGAAACTATCTTTTATGCGGTTCATAAGAAGAGTGGTTTAATATGAATCTGATCTATATGCATGCCCTTCACAAATTATTTGACATCGTGTGTTTTAAATGTCCATATCTTTGTACCTTGAGTTTCATAAAAAGTAGACAAATATGTAGTCATTCAATTCAATCCTATATGTATGTTGATAGTTCATATCTTTTATATGGTTTAGATGATTTTGAACTTATGATTTTTCAAACAGGCACTTTATTTATAAATCAAGAAAGGCAGATCCTTCCAATGCTATCATGCTGGAAGAAAGTGCATACACAAGGTTGACTAGGAAGAAGAAATTTGAAAAAGGATGAGTAATTCTAAAATTCAAGACATGAATGTCTTTTCCATAAGTTCGAGAATGTATGGCTTGCATTTCAAAAGAATATCCTAGTAGCAAAATTAAATTTAGTCACAAGAGATGGGTGGATCTCTGCACTCCGCAAGGGGAGTGTGTTAAGAAAGGGCCATTAATCATGATGAGAGATGAGTGGAGTCAGAAGTCTACTTTTCACAGGAGAAAAATGTGAATAATTCGATTTATTGATCATAGCGCCTTCCCTTGCTAGGCGACACGATATGGAGTGAACTTAGAGAAATCCCCTAATAGCAAATTCGTAACTTTTGGTTTCCTGCAGACATTAGGTCCATTTCTGAAATTGTTCGCAAGAAACAAACCAGTTTTAAAGAGCATTATATCTGCTCATGTATGGTGAAGTGTTGCTAAATAAAGTTGCCAACCTAAAACGTAGTAAGTTCATTAACTTTATCAATCTTTGAATAAGTTTCTTGGCTCATGGCTCTGACAGACCCTTCTCTGCAGTGGTTACCATCAAAGTAGTGCTTATAGCTTTATCAAAGCTCGAAGTCCTCAACTCACATGTCACTTGCCTCAACAGAGTCTTGGCTGCATCCACCTCTCGTATGGAGTCCTTGTTTCATTAGGATTATGTCATTTTGAGCAGTCCCGCTTACATCCAACTCTTTTACCACATTTCCTACTTGCATTAGGCCTTTGAGATGATTCTTAGTCACGCTAAGAACCTTAAGTGCGAATAAGCAACCTTCCCATCTTGGCTCCTACTCCAAGTAGGAGGTTTTAGCAAGAGTCCAACCTGTTTAGGAACCGTCCCAAGCTAACCAGCCTACCATCATGTTCTACTCCTAGTAGGATTAAGAAATTTGTTCGCACGCATCGACACCACAAACTCAGCATACTCGCCCTAAAACATGCTTCCCTTGGTTGTAATTCGCTTGCCAAGGCTGAAACTTATCCATCCCCTTCGCCTATTTAGCGGCTAAGGGTCTAACAACAACCCATTGATGACCAAAAGTGAGCAACATAAAAAAGAAAAGGAAACAAAATTTTGGAGAGTCTTGAAGCCTCCAACTCTAAGTCTTCACCAACAACTCCACAAGTTGAACACAAGGCCATCTACCACATCTGTAGAGGCTAGAGAGGGCACAACTAGCGAGCAAATGAAGAGGGTCAGTTAGAAGTAGAGGGGATAGGCGTTGTTGGGGAAGGGAGCAACAAGTTGGGAGTTGGAACATGTGAGCAAAGGGACCAAGGAGTAGCTATATGGGCGGAAATGGTGGATATAAAAGGATGAGTGAGGCTATTACAAGGTGGAGATGACTAGACCAAGGGAGAAACTAGACAAAAGAAGGAATCGACTGGAGAGAAAGGCCAAAGGAGAGGAGGAGGAGGAGGAGGGAAAGGTCAAGTGGGAGATGGGGAAGGGGGAGAGAGAGAGAGAGAGAAGCTAGCCCCAAATTATTGCTCCTAAGTTAAGAACAAACAAGTGTATTTGTCATAAATTGTGCACACTTTTTCAATAATGTTAAATGCATGCTTACACATATGTGTAAGGCGACACTGTGATAAGAAATGGCCCATTTACCCCTCTTCCCTCTCTTCATCTAATTCATCTCCATAGACCCACTAAATTGCTCCACCACCACCTTCTCCGTTGTCTCTCCCTCCTCTTCCTCACCTCCACTTTTGGCTATCCAAATCTTTTGTAATTGTTGCTAAATGTTTGCAAACTTGGTGGTTGTGAAGGAAAAATAACTAAATTTTTAAACAACTCAGTGCTTGTAGCTCTCACTAGATTTTGAGAACAAGAAGAAAAAAGAAGTTGAGGAGAAGGGAAATGAGGAGGGGTGGAGGGAAGGAAGAAGGGAAAGAGGAGAAGGCAAAGGACAAACTATTAGATGAGTCTAAAAGTGTACTTATTTCTCTCATTACATCATCCATTAATACTTTATTTGCAACCCTACAATAGAGTAGTGAACATTTTTATAAAATAATTGGATAAGTTAATAAAATAGTACTTTCTCAATCCATATTAATAGTTATATTTGTAAAAATAGTACTCTCTTCATTTTAAATTAACAACTCTATTTAGCAAAAAAGTTTGTTCTATATTAATAGTTCTATTTAATTAAATTTAAGTAGTTGCGTATTAAAAAAAGGGAAATGATATTCACACAACAAAAACACACACAAGAATTTTGGACTTCACAAGTAGGCCCCACTCAAAATTCACATAGGCTCACTTATCTAAATCAATCAAAATTTATAGGGAAAATTATTTAATTTAATAATTAAAGAAACTTATTTACCAATTCAGACCACTTTGGGAAATATTTCCCAAAGTGGTGTTGCTTTTTGCCAAGCAGTCGCCTGCGTGGCTTTTTTTTTAAAAAAAAAAAAATACATATATATATATATATATATATATATATATAATTTCGTCATTTAGAATGACGAAATCAGGTTTAAGTTGATTTTGTTATTCTAAAAGACAAAATCGGTTTAACGATTTAAAACTTAACCCGATTTCGTCCTTTAAAAGGATGAAATCACATTGAACTTTTTTTTTAAAAAAAGAACTGCATGGAACTATAGGTGGTTTGCGGGATAGATATGAGCAGGTGGCGGGCGAGTTCCTCGGTGCCCAAGTGTGGTGGACCTACGGGTGATCCAGGCCCTCGGGGACCACCATCACCTGGAATTCAACAGTGGCCCTTTGGTGAGTGGAACCACATGGTGTTCAAGCACCTGGCGACATTCAAGACGCTGGCCATGCACCCAGCCAACCAAGAAGGCGGAGATCGTCCAGGATCTGGATAGCTCGTAGCGGCAGGACGTGGAAGTGGGGATATCTCTTGTATGGGTTATTTACTTTCATATTTAAATAACTCCTGCCAAAATGAAGCTCTTCTCAATCAATATGTTCTTGCACAAATATTGTCACGGCCCGGATTTTTAAATAGCACAAACGGTAAGTAGGGAGATTTTTTTTTAAAATACAAAACAAATTATTCGATTAAATATTCTGGTCATGATAATTGGGGCTCACAAATATGGATATTAAATCATATAATATTATTACACGTCTGAAAATTCATAAAGAACAACTCATCCATCTAAGTAAAAGTTTGTCATCCGTCTAAAAATAAATAACAAGTTGAGTCTCATGCTAAAGGTACACTTACATACTGGAGTTGCAGAAATGCAGAAGCTTCTTGTGCTCGCTTGTCTTGGTCTCACTTGTTGTCGCCTGGAGAATCTGCAACCAACCAAACGAAGCAACCGCAACAACAACAATGGAATCTCTCCGCCTTTAGAAGAAGAGCTTCCAAAGGGCAAAAGGTTTAATTAATATTTTTGGAATCGGGTCAACATCACCCGATGATAGTTGCCTATGTACTCATCAGACAACATCTCCAATGTTTCCAACAAGATCAGATCCAGACATAGTTCTGCCTAGAAACTACTATATCCTAAGAAGCATAGCATCACACATGCAATGCTTAGGTATTTTTAACCAACCTACATTTTAGTAAGTCCTTTAATCGTTCCACTTGTCTAATTAACAAACAATATCAAACAATGCTATTAATTATCTCACATCCCTTGTTCGATAATTAATATTATCAAATCTGTAATTCATAGATGACTCGCCCCTCGAGAAATCTCCAAACATAGTACTCCAACCTTGGAGTAGACTACTTAACAATAGCTTGACCTAAGTCCCCAGGGCTCTCAATAGCTTGCCAATCTGGAGAAGAGGGTCCCAACTGTGCTCATGGACACAGATTGTCAAGAAGCACAAGTCTTCCATGATGCTCATACAACTCCGTTTTTCATACGTACTATATGGTCATGGGAAGACCTGCGGGAGACTCGCGGTAAAGACCCTCTCGTCAATACCCAAACCGTCGTGGCGATGAAGAAGCATATCGCAATCTCCACCATCCTAACTCTGGGAGAAAATGTATTATGAGACATTACTAATGTATCAATAGAAGCCTTAGGTCTTTATGATCATTGACTCCCCCAAACATCTGAACTTAGACTAGATTATTTCCATCTAGTCAAGTATCCGTTCAACCATTTCGGTCCTCTTCACCTTGTGAATCGGCCTAACAAATAGCTCATCCAATGAGCTATGACTCAGAGAACATCCCATAACCACACTCGGTTCATTAACCAAGGTAAGATTTTATGTCAAGTCCCTGTTCATTCCATGAACAAGTCCCAAACCCTATTGAGGGTAATTTAATCTTTATCTTGATTAGACGTTCTCCCCAATCCAAGGACAACCCATGTCTCTTGATTAAACTTCATTAATCTTAAGTTACTGATATAAATCAAAGCATCAATAATAAAAGCATGCATCAGCATAATCAACATAAATAACATGCATTCACACTAGTGCATAAATAATGAATAAAGGCCCGTTGCACTCATTTGCAAGGCTAGGACTCAGCTAGTTCAAGCCCAAGAGTGTAAACAACTCTAATGCATCCCACGAGTTATATATATAACACTCTAGTCGATTGATGTACTCGATTGCAGACATGTGTAATACGCTGCCTAAAACTTTGGGAATTAGGGTTTTCCCCTTGTTTCTCGTGACACTGTGATTTGACAAGGTCTTCGTATCACTTACTAGTCACACCCCTTCCTTTCGAAGCCATTTATAGGGTACCCTAACTCTTGATTAACTAGGTTATTCGTTTCGACAGAAACAGAATATATTGCCCCTAAGGGCGTTAGGGTAATTTTACTACTTGGGGTATGCTACCCTCCCTTGGGTCATTTGGTCATCTCACTACCCTTTTATTTATTTTAAGTCATTAACCTTTCAGAAGGCTCCACTTTCCAACTGACTCACGCTTCCATTCACACAAATGTCAGTTGTTCACTCAAAGGGTATATCTGTCATTTGGTTTTAAAACCTTATTTACATCTGACGAGTCCCAAATTAAACTCAAGTGTACTACTTGACTTCATGGACTTTGTGTAATTTTCCTGGCATGTTACGTGGTCGTGAACCCCTTGAACCGACCCAGGTTGACTTAACGGTATATAATTAAGCAAAATGGTCAATTACCTACTCACTGAGATTTTTCCTCATCAAAAGGTTTGGCCTATAATTAGGTTACCCATTAAACTCTCACTGAGAATTTTCTGAATTATTTAATCAACTCATAGGCCCCTGAACCGGAGCCTCTAAGTCGGGTAAGTGATTTTCGCACGACAATTAAACTATAAGGGGTAAAAGGGTCATTTTATAGTCCTTGGGATTTTTCCCGAGCCTGAAACTTGGTCAGAATAATCCCACACTTCTTGGGGTCATTGAATATTTTTATAGAATAATTTTTATGTTTTTACCCCCTAAACCGGACCCGGTTCAATCCCCCTTTCTTTCTTTCTTTCTTAAACTGACCTGAACCAAGTCAGTTTGGGTCAACGACCCGCGTTGCGGGTCGTCTTCCCCGCATTTGGCCAAAGGCGTTTCTGCCCCTGGCAGCCATGGCGAGGAGGCGTCCAAGGCTGACGGAATTGCCATCACGTGGTGATTCCGAACGCCCTAGCCTGTTCGCAGTCTGGTGGCTAGCCGGCCTGGCAAAGAGCCTTTTTTTTCTACTCCTTTTTTGTTTGTGTGGCGTGTCCGGGGTACGACCAGCGATGGGCTGGCTCGACCGGGATCACCTTTGTCCGACGATTCGGGGAGCCCGGTCCCAACTCCGGCCACCGGTTGCGCCGTGCTCCTCTAGTGGCCAATCTGTTATCCCTCTCTTTTTTTCTATAACCTACTGTGACGATCTAGCGGCAGCCGATTCGCTGCCACCAAGGCCGCCAGATCCAAGGCCTCCGAGGCCAGGGCTAGGGCTGGTGCGCCCCTCTCGCAATGGATCCAGCCACGAGCGGTCGGCCGGTGACTGGCTGGTAGTCAGAAAACATACACAGTACAATGAAAGTGAACAATGATTGCAAAAATTACTATTCACTTCATTTACAAAACGATTTATATTTTAATAATAAAATATCTCTAATCTCGATTTAAATCCTACCTCGAAGGCCAAGTTGTCTTTGATCCACCGTCGCCAATGCTTCGCCGGAGTCTCGCCGGAAAATTCCCTACTTGCCTTTTCCGTCCAAAGCTCCCCCAAAAAGCCCTACTTATTTCTTTTTATATCCATAGAATTTAGGGTTTTCTAATCTCATTAAGAGTTGGGCTACTTAGGCCTATTTTTTATTAATTTCCGTCAAAAAATAATCGGGCCTGTAAAGCGACTTAAACGACAAATTTATGCACCCAATTCGGGTAAATGGGCCCTACTCTTTATATATAACTTCGAACAGTCATAACTTCTTCATCCAAACTCCGATTTACGCGTTCTTGGTGGAGTTACGGAGCTCTTTCTGTCTACTTTCCATCCATATAGAATTCAACCATAACTTCCAACTGATAATCAATTTATTCTCATGAGAAGGTCAAAGGGTCCAACACCCTAATTTCCATGTGATTGACTTCGGGAATTTAGAAAAATCCCAGACGTTACAAATGTGGACGCGACAGATATTTCCATAATAACCATAAGAATGGTGAGTGAGAAAACCAGGAAAGTTTTCTCACCTTTTACACATAGCAAGGCTTTCCACAACTAATCTTCCGTTATTATAGATCTTGCACCAGAAACAGAAAGCTCCTTAAAAAGCTGGTGCACAATGAGGTGAGGATGGAGAAGATGGATGAGTGTTGTTCAAGCCTCAAAGATGTCGAAGTAATCAATGGACTGATTTAAGTAGTTACGGAAAAGGTTTGGTAAATTTATATGAAGAGCCTCATCATTGTCTTCATTCACGAACAGCCTTTGCAAACGCGAGTTGGCAATGCCCTCATTAAGCATGTCAAAAGCATCATTTTAACAAGGTATAAAGTAGGAAAGGAAGTGTTTTATGTAACTCTAGTATTCCGTTGCACGGATAGTGATTTCGTCGTTGTTTTGAATGACGAAATCACCACATTTACTTCATTTTTTTTTCTCTAACCCCTACTATTCATGCCCACGTCCACCTCACCTCTCTTTTTTCTCTAACCCCAACTCTCCATGCCCACCTCCCCTCGCCTCATGCTGCTCATGGCCGCTGCACTCCTCTCTGTGTCTCCATCTACCCCCATGACCAACTCCACTAGAGCTTTAGCTGCCACTTCCCCTCCCCCACGCGCCCAGCCCCTGGCCCTAACCCTTGAGGAGAAGTTTGGGAGGAAAGACATCAAGTTCACCCAGTCTGCAGATAGCCTCCCGACGGTGGAGGTCACAGTCCGCAATGGAAGCGTGCTCTCCCTCCGATGCGCTCATCACCTCCTACAAGCTGAAGGTCCACTAGAAGGACGACATGGTATCTTCATGATTCATTTATGCATGGGCTCGGGTGGGAATGTCACATGTGGTGATTTCATCATTTCAAACGATGAAATCGGGTTAAGGTGTTACAAACATAAACCGATTTTGTCCTTTCATATAAATTTTTTTAAAAAAAAGCTACGCAGGCGCCAACTGCTTAACTAGCGCTTGCATGGCAAAAAGTAACACCACTTTGAGAAATATGGTCCGAATTGGTAAATAATTTTTTTAATTATTATTTAAATAATTTACCCAAATTTATATGAGTTTTTGATGTATATTTTTCATATAAAAATATTATTTTCCTTCAAAAAGAGTAACATAAACTTATTTTTCTTTCTTTTATAAGTCAATCAAGATTTTAAATACTGGATTTAAAATATGAGATTTTAGAATATAATCCACATTCTAAGATTTGAATTGCCAAATTTTAAAATATTTGGATACCCAAATCTTGTATTACTAGAATCCCGGGATTTGAGTTGTTGATTTCAAAATAATTAACTCCTAATTTTTTTTTTATCTACAATTTTAAAATTTGACTAATCTATAATTTTAAAAAATGCAAGAGGTGGCCATGAGCAGAGTAGGCAATAGGGTATGTGGAGAAAAAAAATCAAAACAGAGAATGGAAGACATCGGCAGTTGGAGGGCGAGAGGAGACGTTACCTGGCCACGATGGTTTCTTTAGCAAGGATGGTGGCCTCCGCCAAGCTTCAGTTGTCGCATGAAAATGACAACCTCCTCTAAGCTATGGAAGGCCGTATCAATCATGGAAGACCTTATCGGCCGATACGGGTGCATATTGGCTGATACGGGTACCAGTACAGTACTGGGGGCGATACGCCCCCCACTGTAATTATTGATACATAACGTCCGTATCGGCCATACCATATCGATACGGACGATACGTATTGATACCATATTTTTAAAATATTTTTTTATTTAAAAAATTATTTTTTAATTAAAAAAATTAATTTTTTTTATAGTCATTGATCTCTCATCCATATCGATACAGCCTTCCATGGTATCGATACGGATGATAGTATCGACAATCACAGATATGGGTACGCATCGATGATACGCTTGGTACGCACCAAAATGGTCGTAAACCCTTTGATATACATAAAAAAATATTATAACTAATAATATATCATTATAATACTTCATTTTAGAAGGTTGTATAAAGTGATACGAGTGCTCTAAAATTATTTCATTTTAGAACCATACACTTTACTCCCTCTGTCATCTACAAACTATTATTCCCTCCGCCCCATATTAAGTGTTCTAAAATTAATTTATTTTAAAATTAAATAAGATATTTAATGAGTCATATGAATATTATTGAGAAACTCATACGATAGATGTTTAAATAAATGCATAATTGTGGAGCACTATATTTTAAAAAAAATTATGTAAACTATATAGACCCACTTATATTGATATCATATAAATTTTTTTTTAAAATATTTTTAATATAATAAAAACATAGTCATTAGAAGATGTTGGATTGGAATTATATTTTTGTTTTTAAGAAAAAAATAACAATATTTTTTAAAATAAAAAATATATTAAAATATTAGAGTATCGATACGTATCGGACGTATCGATATCGTATGCCCGATACGGCCGGTACGTATCGATGATACATGTGGGGGGCATATCGCCCCCTGTACCGTATTGGTATCGACCTCTAATGCTCGCCGGACTTCATTTTCTAGTGAATGCCGACCTCCTTTTTCCGGTGCTTCTGTCATTTTACAATACTACCTCTGGAGGTTGTGTTGTAAAATTTCACTTTTATGTTATAAGTTTCCAACAAAATCTTCTCAAATCACAATCTTAAGATTTTTAACTAACGCTGTATTTCAAATACAAGAATCAATTGTTTAACCACTAACGCGATATTTAAAGTATTGTATTTTAAATCTTAATGTAATAACGCTGGATTGTAAATATGACATAGACAATTTTAAATGACGAACCGGAAATTTTAAAATAGTAATATTTTATTTTTAAATTCTAATTGACTAAACCCCTATAGAGAAAAGAAAAAATGGTTACAATATTCTTTTTTAAGTACTCAACTACTAAATCAAATAAAATAGAAATATTAATATAAAATAAATTTTTTTACCCAATGAGGCTGTCACATGGAGGGAGCATTAAAATTTTGTAGTGGAAGGACATTTTTAGATGACGTTGCCACTTGGGTCGATTCATGTCAAATGCTCAACAAACAATTCCGCCCTCTCAGCAAGTGTTTTTTCATGGAATCAGCAAGGATAGTTAAAAGGGCATTTTTAGCAGTTCGGCATTTCCAGCTGGGACGACACGTCTGCGGAGTGCAATAAGGCGTACGTATCTTGTGCGAGAGGTACGCAAAATATGAAATCCCCGTAAAACTCAAATCCGACAGGTCCGAGCTCCGAATCCTGCTCCCATTTTTTCGCCCCCCATTTCCTCCATTTCCCGCGCTTTTTCACCCCCATTTTCCCTCCTCTCGCCGCTGCTGGGCCGCCTGAAGCTCGGTTCCGGCTCCGGAACTCTGCACTCTTCTCAAGCTCAGGCTTCGCGTCTTCTACACCACGCGACCTGGTTAGGATCTCCGATTCTAGGGTTCCATGGAAGTCAAACCTCAAATCCAGCGAACTGTACTCATTTGAGCAACTTTTTTATTTTTTACTTGGTCTTTTTTGTTTTTTGCTTTCTGGTTAGGAATTTCATGATTTGGAAGCTTTGGTTCCGAGATGTACATCAAGCAGGTATAAATGATTTTCATGACCGAAGTTTCTGTTAGATTTCATATCCATGTTTCCATCGCGCAGCATCTTTCGGTTCCGTCTTTTGATTCTCTCCCCATTGTGAATTATAGGTGATTATCGAAGGGTTTAAGAGCTACAAGGAGCAAATTGCGACTGAAGCCTTCAGTCCCAAGGTTAATTGCGTAGGTAGTGCTTCTTTTCCGCGTCTTACCAGCTCGTTTAGTGCAATTTTCCTCTTTAGTGCTTGTGGTTTTGTTTGTTTATTCGGTTTATGTTTATTGGATTTGTGATTGTTGGTAAAAAAATTTCAAACAATCTAGATTGATACTATGTGAAGGCCGATTAAGTGTATTTGATAGGCGCTATGTTCGTGCATGTATAATCTTCGCTATTTTTTATTTCGTAATTTTTCTTTTTTTATTGTGTTTGTTTCTCTGGATTGCTTTATAACATGACTGGCGTCCTTATGTCTGTATCAGTTGGTGCAAATGGATCCGGGAAGACCAATTTTTTTCATGGTGAGCAGTTAGATTCATTAGTATATATTTGCTTATTTTCTTTATATAATACTCCCTCCGTTCTGAAATAAGTGTTTAATTTGAAAAAAACAATTTGTCCTGAAACACACGTCTCATTTGCTTAGCTCTCAACCACTTTCTCCTATCTTATCAGTTTTTAAGTATATTTTTCCTGAAAGACTCTCTATAGGCTTTTTTTCTGTGACAATAGTGAAAGGGTAATTCTGGAAACAGTGTCTAAGCTTTGTGACTTAAATGTTTAACTTTTTCAAAATGGGACACCTATTTCAGGACAGAGGGAATATGTAATTTGAATTTGAATATTTACTTATGCAGTTATTGTATTTCAGCCTTTCTGATCTCTTCTTATGGTTTACTAACTTGTGTTACATTTTCTTTCACTGGTAAAAACAATGTTTTATAGCTATTCGATTTGTCCTCAGTGACATCTTCCAAAACTTGCGCAGTGAAGATAGACATGCACTTCTTCATGTAAGGTTCCATTTGTGAGTTTTTTTGGAATTTTTATTAGCCTTTTTGGCTCTATTTTATATGTGTGTTTGTTTTTTCGAAATTGATCAGGAGGGCGCAGGGCACCAAGTGGTATCTGCTTTTGTGGAGATTGTTTTTGATAATTCTGACAATCGCATCCCCGTAAGAACTTTTCTTGAGCTTAATAGTGCCTTTGCTGCTTTGCTTTAATAGATTCCCTTGTACATTTTGGATGACGATGGGTTTCTTTACTGCCAGTACTCATGTCTATAATCATGATGAGCATGTGTTTTCTTTTTAAAAATTTGAAAAAAAGTTGGACTGATTATTTCACTATTCGCGGAGGTTAACTTTTGAGTTAGATAAATGAGGCATGAACTCTTTGCTCAGAAATGGTTCAAAATGTGTAATTTAATATTTTAAGAAATGACTTGTTTCCTCCAGGGAGGTAATATATGTCATACCGATTTAAGTTATTAGTCATGATTTTTTTTAACCTTCTCTTTACAATGTAAATAATTAGAATCTGAGTGTATACATACTGAATTTCAAAATAATGAATGTATGAACACAATTTAAGGGGCAAATATACCTGAGCCAAATGAGGCATCTTTTTATTCCTCTTTCATTATGTAGAAATCTCTTTCTTTACTGTTCTTCCCACTTGAAAGTTCAATGACCTACACATTTGAAAGGGGTTTTCTCTTACTTAATTTTCAAGTTATCTTGGCTTCCAACACCTTTCATTAGGGGGAACATGTAGACTATGTGAAGCAATACCATTCCAAGTAAGAGGAAAATTATATCACTGCAGACCAACAAACAATCCCACACAGAAGTCTTTTTCTCTCAGCTGGCAAGCACAATATAAATGTTCCACATTGGTTCTGGTTGGTGTGGGGGTTGCAATCGCGATAGTACTATCCACTGAAGGAAATTGGAGGAAATCAAATTGTAGTTTT
The DNA here is from genome assembly GCA_035235625.1 of Saururus chinensis. Lineage (NCBI taxonomy): Eukaryota > Viridiplantae > Streptophyta > Magnoliopsida > Piperales > Saururaceae > Saururus > Saururus chinensis. The sequence continues at coordinate 17,648,064 of CP141149.1, read as the reverse complement.
CTAAAAAAAAATTTGCTAAGTATATGACCGTTGTTATTGCCATTGTATAGTGAAATGTTCTGTCCAACCATGTAGAGAACAAATGCTGTTCAATTGTATTCCCATCTGCCTCTTTCTTATTTTTGATATTGCTATCAAAGGTTCATGATGTTGTTTGAAAAGAGTTTTCTTTATTTAACGTAGTGGTGTAGTGATGTAGCACAAGGGTATTTTGGTCTCTCGAGGCTAACTGCAACTTCTTGAAATTGTTTCTTGCCCAATTTCTTTTTCTTTACTTGAAGGTCTGATACATCCCCATGACACAGGGTTGAGTTTCAGGGTGAAGTTAGGGGAAAGGGGAGAAATTAGGGTTAATGTTAGGCATGTTCACTTTGAGGGGGATGGCCTCCTAGTGCTCTGCTTTGAGGGGAATATCGTTCTAATGAACCCACAAAATCGCTTGAAGCTATAAAACTCTAAACTGGAATATGTTCATGGTCATTATTTATGGTTATGGAAGAGGAATTCTGTATTATGAACTGTAATGGAAATTCGTATTAGAATAGCAACTAATTTAGGCAGTGTATTGTAGTAAACATTTTGGTATAGGTTAAAGACCTAATTTAATTTGCTGAGGATTTCGAGGAGTTGGTAATCTTGTAGTCATCTATACCTCATCCCTGCTATCTGGGGTTGGCAGGAGGTGGTATGCTATTTCTTCTCATATGATTAGCAGGATGTGCATATAGCATTGTTGAGAGTACAAACTCTCTTTTTTCTTTGGTTCATCAACTCCTTTCTGTGTCATTGATCCGGTCTCTTTTAGACAATTTACTGGGTTTTTGTGAGTCACACTCAGATAGTTTTCAGGACTCAAAACATTACTTTTATAAAGTCGGAGTAATTTCTGTTAAAGAGTGGAGTTTCATACAAGTTTTTTTATAGCATGTGTTCTCTATTGTTGGTTTTTGGACTAGTAATACAGTTAGAAGATTTTACACATGATGCTTTTCATGATGCAACATATGAGGAGGGAAGTGATGAAAAAAGTAATCTGGAAAAATTTTCCTGATGTTATAATTACCCACAAAGCACATAAAACTCAAAGAATGTGCCAAAAAAGTGATAACATGAGGTAAAAAAATTATAATTGGTGTTCTTTTTGAGTTGTATAATTTTGATTTGTGCTCCACGTTATAAGATGGAAGGGCATAAGAAGGATTAAAATGTCTGATTTAAAGTCTGAATTATAAACGAGGAGGATTGATCCTTATATGGAGATCAGATCTCCTAATATAAGCCAAGGACTAAAGCAAGAAATTACTTGAGAAACAAATAAACAAGACTTGACTAAACCACCCTCTATAATATGAAAGACTAACACTAAAGACAAACAAATTTATGAGCAAATATACTCTAACAAGTAGTTTCTTAATCAACGTGTGTCATAAAAATTGTATAACAGCTTGTATCTTTTCCATTTATTTCTGTGCTTGAATTTCATAAAAGTGAATGGGTATTTACCAAATGTATGTTGAAAGTAGCTGATTTGTCGATTTTTGCGGCTTCAGACGATCACTTCAGCCATAGAAATAGAAAAAGACATACCCTTATTCCCTACATTTCATGTTGGAAGAAACTGCATTGTATTTTTGTGTTTTAGGTTGACAAGGAAGAAGTGTGCTTGCGTAGAACAATTGGTCTGAAGAAGGACGAGTATTTCTTAGATTCAAAACACATAACGTAAGTGTTTATTTCTGATCAGAGCATATATATATTTTTAAAATTTGTTAGTTTCTTGCTGACTTGTTCACAAATGGACCTATTGGCTGCAGGAAAACTGAAGTAATGAACTTGCTAGAGAGTGCTGGTTTTTCTAGGTCCAATCCATATTATGTTGTCCAGCAAGGAAAGGTATTGTTATAAATAAAGCAGTTCGTTTCAATTTTTCTCTTATAAAAACCAAAGTTAAATGCTTTTTGAATGGCATCTAGATTGCATCATTGACATTGATGAAAGACTTTGACCGGTTAGAGCTACTAAAAGAAATTGGTGGGACGCGAGTTTATGAAGAAAGACGCCGTGAGAGTTTGAAAATCATGCAGGAAACTGGCGAGTGCACTCCTTAATTAGTTTACTAGGCAACTTATCTTGTATACTTGTGCATTAAATTTTCTTTTTGTATCTATCCTATTCAGGGAATAAGCGGAAGCAGATTATTCAAGTTGTTCAGTATTTAGAAGAGAGATTACGTGAGTTAGATGAAGAGAAAGAAGAACTTAAAAAATACCAGCAGCTTGATAAGCAGCGAAGATCCCTGGAGTACACACTTTTTGACAAGGAACTTGATGAGTCTAGGCGACAACTGGAAGAGGTCAGCCTGGCATGAATCTTAGCTCTTTAAAATGCAGGAGCGTATGAATGTGAAATTTGGGCAACAGATTAATGATTTTTCTTTCACTGTATATTACCTAATTGTAGGTTGAAAAGAAGCGGGCTGAGGTCTCTGAAAAGTCAAAGAATATGTATAACAGTGTGCAAGAGGCCCAGGACGAGTTGAAACAATGTGAAAAGGAGTATAAGGTTTTGATCAAGGACATTCAAAACATGAACAAAGAAAAAGAAGTAATAGAGAAACGCAGAACTGAGGCAATAAAACTACATGCACAGGTTGAGCTAGATGTCAAGGATCTGGAAGAAAAAATTGCTGCTGAAATACGATCAAAGGTGTCGTTAATATCTTCTCTGATACTCTTAACTATACGATAGTGTTTTTATAAGTTTAATATTTTAAATATTTTCTAATTTCAGGATGAGGCGAAGAAGCAGCTTGACAGCCTACAAAAGGAGATTAAGGAATCTAGGAATGAGCTGGAAAAGATCAAACCTCTGCATGATGCTCAAGTGATTGAAGAAGATCAAATAACAAAGGAGTAAGCACTGGTTGTGTTTTTCCAGGAGGGTTATTTGAATATTGACATGATTTTTTTGTTTGACTTGCTAATGTATAGGATAATTGAGAGGGAGAAGCAGTTAAGTCTTCTCTACCAGAAACAAGGGCGTGCTACCCAGTTTTCAAGTAAAGCTGATCGAGATGAATGGCTTCAAAAGGAAATTGATGATCTTCAGCGCGTCCTTTCATCAAATACAGTGCAGGTAATATTTTTCAGAAGTGTCAGCTCCGGAGGAGATGAACATGCTCTCTTGGTTGACTTTATTTTATCCTCACCTGATGCTCCCATCACTGACAAATAGCCCTGTTCATGATTACTTGGTACTGTTGGGTGAACATTTCTGTGTTAGGCAGATCTTATTTGCCATTCTGTATCTGTCATGGGATATTAAAGGGGCAGCTAGTGGAGGCACTGCAAGTCTGAATAACGTGGATCAAGTTTGATGGTCCCACACATTAGATGACTTGAAAATTTTTGTGCAGGCCCTTATGTGTGGTTGCCTTTCAGTCTCCCTAATCACACACCATCTGACACTGTGAAATAAGTCAGGGTTGATTTGGTTTTGGACTGGCCAATTCAACTTGGACAGAAGATACCGATTTCTGGGATTAAAATTGAGTTGTATCCCAGCTCTGCAATTGATTTTGCAGCCAACTCAAGGAATGGATTGAGTTGATCAATTATTGTGCAACTTTCTTTTCAATTTTTTCCAATCACTAATTACTAATTTTACCTTGTCGGGATATTTTGGGTAGCTTGTTTAAGAAGCTTTTTTAGTTTTTAAGGTCCAAAATGATTTTTGCTGAGTTGAGTGCCAAGTTTCATCTTTTTCTCAAGCTGCCAGCTTCCGTTCTACTCCTTTTTCATCCACCCCTCTCCTCCCCATGCCCTCTCTCTCCACTAATCTTCTTCTATGTGGTCATCTGATGCGGGACAAGTTTCCTGCGACTGATGAAGCATGGAAATTGAGGGGCGATAGAAAGGGAAGAGGGTGTAAAAAGGTAGATAAAACCTTGAAGTCTGCACCAAGGTGTTCTTGCTGGAGTCTGCAGAGGTGAACTCCTGGAATCCGCATAGGAAGGGGACTGGAATCAAGAGCAAGCAAGAGTGGCTCTCTTTTGTCAGACAACACGTAGAAAAATAACTCAAACATTGATTCTATTCCATTGATAACAATGTGACCTTTTAGGCTTACATAAGTCTTAAAAACGATAATCCTGCTTAACATAAGAATCTAAACTCCAATTAAATCTGAAGTCCTAATATTAGATCACTTCTTCTAAATAAAAACCTAACATGAACTCCTAATTAAAGCTAAGGTAGCATTTGGCAATGGATTTGTCACTTTGGATTGTTGACAAAGCATATTTGTTAACAAAACGATGGCAATGTCGTTGTCTTTTGTGCCTCAAAATTTGGAAAAGCTAAATCCAGCTTTGTGGAAAATCTCCTCTCTAAGGAGATTGTCTTGACAAAGATGATGCAAGCATTTTTCCACAATGGATTTCGAGGCGCTATGACTAGGTTTTGTGAGATAAAAGCAAGCTTTGTGTTGCCAAACAAGATTTGCTTTTTCCACTTCATGGAAAATTATACTTTCATGTTCCCAGATACAATTTTACCAAATCCTCCACAAATCCTATCAAATTTCTCAACAAATCTGTTACCAAATGCCTCCTAAATAAGCAAAGGAAAATCAAATTATCTGAGGTCCATATCTGCTATCTGGGGTCCACTTTGGTGTCTATGTCATTCTCCTTGGGTCTCAACCTCGTTGAATATGGCTCTGGCTACTAATTTTTGCTTCTTCATTTGAAGGTGTGAATGCATACTCTATAAAATATTCTAAGAGGCATCCTATAGGCCCATCATAACCGTGCTTCAAAGTACCATAATTTGGGGTCCACTTGGTTGACATTGACTAATAATGTAAGGGGCTTGCCCGCACAGAAAGTGTCTACATGGTCATGATCAGGATGTGTGTATGAAGAGTCTATTAAGGCGTGAATGAATGGGCCTTGGAACAGATGGACCAACAAAACTTGAAGTCCGATTTTAGTGGACATAAATAGACCCACTTGGGCAAAGGTGGTAATAGAGCTACTTAGACTCACATTAGCAACCCCAGATCTGCGATTCAGTGGGCTATGATGAATCCGTGTACGGAAATCCAGGGCATCTTTGCTCTAGTGGGTCTATCTACATCCATTAACACCGGACTTCGGGTTTTGTTGGTCTGTACATTCCAAGGCCCATTCATTCACACCTTAATAGACTCTTCATACATGCACCCTGATCATGACAGTGTCAACACCTCTAGGCAGGCAAGCCCCTTACATTACTAGTTAATGTCAACCAAGTGGACCCAAATTATGGTTCTTGAAGCGAAGTTTTGGTCGGCCTAGAGGATGCCTTTTCATGAGATCTTTTAACGAGCATATGCGCACCTACGAAGGAAGAATAGAAACTGGTAGCTGCCCGTGCCATACTCAATGGGGTCAAAATCTCTCCCACCCAAGGAGAATGGTGGGGACGCCAAAGTGGGTTCTAGATTGCAGTTACGGACCTTAGATATGATTTTTCCTTTGCTTATTTAGGAAATTTACTTTCATTAGGAGTTAATGTTTTTATTTTTGAGATTATCAATCTCTTATAAGGAGTTTAGATTTAATTGGAGTTTAAGTTTCTATGTTTAGGGGATAATTGTGTCAGTTTTTTAATTCTTTTTAAGACTTATGTAAGCCTATTAAAAGGCCACAACATTGTCAATGGAGTATAATCGACGTTAGAGTTATTTTTCTTCGTGTTCTCTGCTGGAAGAGAGCCTTTCTTGATTGGTGCTGATTCTAGTCCCCTTCCCGTCCTGCATCATCGTCACTATTCAATCACCATGTTTTTCCATTTTCTCCTGTTTTTACTTCATCTACTCCTCCAGCTCCATCCATGTCATCTACCCCTTCTCTGTTTCCTGCTTCCTTATTATTCCACCTTTCTCACAGCTATCTCCTTTCCCTCCACATACATTATTTGTTTTCTGGAAAGCCCTTGGATTGATGGAATCAGATTTGCCTGGGGTTGGCTGGATCTGAAATGGTGTGAAATCAAGGGAAAAAAGCCTTTTTATCCAAAAATTTAATAATTGCCGATGTCGCACTGATATCTTCCTATCTGTGTTAATATGCGGTTTACATTGTTATAGGCGAATCACATCGTATCAGATATTGCCAAAGCTGTTGATACTGATACGTAGGCAATACAACATTCCTTGTTGCCTTTTTCTTTTTCTTTTTCCTTTTCCATCTCTTTTTTTCTTTTGTTTTTTTTCATGTTTTCCTTTATTTTGCAAATTTATGTTGCAACTATACAACTGCATATTCATTGAAAGCTGATGTGTGAGAATCAGTATGACTAGGTGCATTACTGTTGTTAGCTGGGTTGATCTAAACCTGGATTCCAATTTTGTATCACTTATCTGACCAATGTGGGATCCATTTTTAAACGTGAAACTGTATCATCTTCTTTCCATCGTGGTTTTTTATTTATGAAAAGTGTAGACCTCACTTTGTTTGTGTGTGTGGGCATGTGCACGTGAGTGTGCATGTATTAGTCCATGTGTTTGAATGTGTGCATACATGTGCACAGCTTGTATATGTGTGCAGATACCTGTGGGCCCTGCATGTCTGCGTTCATGTGTGAGTGCATGTGCTTGTGTCTACTCGTGTATTTATCTGTGTGTGCATGCAGGCAACTCTGTGTGTGTGCACATGATGTGTGTCTGCGTGCAGGGCTGCATGTACATCTGTGTGTCTGAGTTCTTGTGAATGTGGATCTCTGTGTGTTTGTGCGTGTGCACCATGTGCTTTAACCCATTAAAACTCTTGATAAATTGCTTCTATTTTCTACTTTTCAGGAAAAAAAACTTCAGGGTGAAATTGAACAACTAGAGGATGAGTTGAAAGAGCGAGAAGCTTATATACAGGGACGTACTGCTGAATTGCGCAGACAAGAAGCCCTTATCTCTAACTGTCTTGATGAGTTCAGCTCTTTGAAGTTACAGAGGGATGAACGACATGATAAAAGAAAGTATGTCATATATTGATTAGAGATTTTCCTTGTTTTACAGATGTGTGGATATGTAATCTTAAGTTCTTCAGTTTGTTTGTGACCTGTTCTTCATTTAAATATATCAATGTTGTCTAGATCCTTGTGGAAGAAAGAAAGTGAACTTGCTGCCGAAATTGATAGACTTAAAGCTGATGTCATGAAGGCTGAAAAGAGTTTGGACCATGCAACTCCTGGCGTGAGTGGTTGTTTTCTTGTTTATATTTGATACTGATGCATTAATGTTCATTAAACCTGTGCCAGTTTGATACTGCATAAATAAAGATTACAGTCTATAACAGTGTCCTTAAAAACCTATGCTAGGCACCTTGCTTGGGCCCTTGAGGCAAGGTGCAACTGGTATGCCTCAAAAGGCATTGATGTAAGGTGCAGCAAACCAAAGGACACTTAAAATATTTCATATTTAAAGCTTACGCCTCAAGGGATTAGGCAGCTACTTTTTACGCTACACAATACAAAACCACATTATTTTATATTTTTGTCTTTGATTCAAATTTTTTATTAGAGATATTATATATTTGAGGCATATGCTTCACCGAGTTTGGTACTGCATAAATAAAATATTACAGGCTATAATGGTGTCCTAAAAAGCCAACTCTGAGGTGCACCTACTATGCCTCAAAGGCGTTGATGTAAGGTGCAGCAAACCCAATTACACTTCAAGGGATCAGGCACCGACTTTTTACTCTAGACAATACGGAAACACATTATTTTTATTAGAGCTGTTAAATATTTAACATTCATCTTTTTCATGAAGTGCCTTGCATCACACCTTAGACCTCATTGAACATTGTCCACATTTTGCTGTCCCCTTGTGATCACAATGATATGTAGCATAATTAGCTTTAAAAGTGGGAATAATTATATTTTGCTGTTACTTCTTCAGGACATCAGGAGGGGACTGTCTTCTGTTAAGAAGATCTGTCGTGATCACACTATCAGTGGAGTTTATGGTCCTATCTTCGAGTTAATTGATTGCGATGAAAAATTTTTCACAGCTGTTGAAGTTACTGCTGGAAATAGGTCTGAAATTTTCAACCTTATTTCTATTCTTCTTTAGATATATGATGACAGAATTTGTGTCTGATCATTCTCATTTTTGTTTTACAGCTTGTTCCATGTGGTGGTTGAAACAGATGAAATATCAACTAAAATAATTCGATACCTTACCTCTTTGAAAGGTGGAAGAGTTACTTTTATTCCTTTGAACAGAGTGAAATCCCCTCATGTTACATTTCCAAAGTCTTCAGATGTCGTGCCACTGTTGCAGAAACTAAAGTTTGTTTCAAATTATCGTCCAGCTTTTGAACAGGTTGGGACACTAATTATTGTGGATGCATGTAGTGTTGTGTGCTTGTTTTCATTTTATCTTTCCGAGAGATGTCATATAGGTGGTTCAAAACTATCGTGTGTCACTATTATAATCTGAATAATAGGAAGGCATTGGCTTAGTGTCTTCCTCAAAGACAGCCCCTTCATTTGTGTCCCATGTGCCTTTTTAAACAAACCAGAGAGCACTTGTTGAAGTTGACTCTAAATTGGAATGATCTATTCTTCCAAAACAAATTTTGTATGCTTTTTTTGGCACTAACAAATTATATATTATTGGATCATATATTCGTATTCTGTCTTACGTTCTTCCACTCTTAATAATTTCTAGGTGTTTGGTAGAACGGCAGTTTGCCGTAACTTGGATGTGGCAACAAAGGTAGCTCGATCAGATGGTCTGGATTGCATCACTTTGGAAGGTTTGTGAGGAGCCTCAATGTAGCATTCACTTGAAATTTTCTTCTGCCTAATAAAGCACTGAGTACCTTACACTGAACACTATACCAGGTGATCAAGTGAGCAAGAAAGGTGGCATGACAGGAGGTTATTATGATGATCGTCGTTCGAAACTGAAATTCATGAAAATTATACGGCAAAACACAATTTCTATTAACACTAAGGAAAATGAACTGGAGAAAATTAGAAATTCTCTTCAAGATATCCTGATAATCCTGGTGTCAGTAGTCGAGATGTCAAGTCTTATTGATAGTTTGGATTTAAACTTTTCTTTTGGATTTTTTATGACCAATTATTTTATATTAACTTAGAGTATGTGTAATATAAAAAATTTAACACAACTAAGGAAAAATGTTTATTTTATGACAGTAAGCATGAACTTTCCTAAAATGTTCAATTCCAAAGAGCTTCTTTTGGGTCCGGCAGTTTGCCTTTTTGTTCCGTTAACTTTTCACACAGATTGATCAAGAGATTACTAAATTGGTTAGCGAGCAACAAAAGTTTGAAGCCAAGAGGAACCATGACAAGTCTGAGTTGGAACAGCTTAAGCAGGATATTGCTATCGCATCTAAGCAGAAGGAATCAACATCTAAGGCTCTTGAAAAGAAGGTATGTTAAAAATTGGCCTCTTGTTTTTGGTTGATCTCTTTACTTGAGAATGTATCTTAAAAACTGGCCCCTTACTTTTTCGATTTCTTTACTTTTTCTGTTTTGTCTTTTCCATTTGTTGATTGCTTATCCTTCTTTTCATAGGAAAAATTGCTATCAAATGCCAGAAATCATATTGAGCAGCTTAAGACTGGGATTGCCATGAAAAGAGCAGAAATGGGCACAGATCTCATTGATCATTTGACGCCAAAGGAGAAGGAACTTCTTTCACGGTTGAACCCTGAGATAACAGACCTGAAAGAAAGACTTATATCCTGCAAAACAAATAGAATGGAGGTTTCGTTCACATGCTTATCTTTTTCTGAATAGCATTCATCTGTTGGCCAAATGTTTATTGTTCAGTTTTGCTGAATGTGTTCGTATTTCTTTTGGCTTCTGAGTAGGTTGAAACAAGAAAAGGAGAGCTTGAGACTAATCTATCAACAAACCTTGTCAAGAGGCAGCAAGAGTTGGAATCTGTAATTCACTTTGCAAATTCTGGCTCATATTTAGCAGATGTTGAATTGAAAAGGCAGGAATTAAGTGATGCTAGAGAATCTCTTGATGAGACTGCAAACCAGTTAAAGAGTGAGTGAATTTACACATTTTTTTTCATACATATAATCTTCATTGTCTATCTTTAATTCTCTATTAACGGAAAATTTTTTGCTCTATAGATGTTACGGAGAGAGTAGAAAGTCTTACAAAGAAAACTAGAGAAATAAAAAAGAGAAAAGATGATTTGAAGGTAGTCTTTCTGAATCATGCTCGAATTTCCGCCTGGTCATGCTTCAATTCATTTTTTTCTGACTCATTTTTCACAAAAACCTTAACTAGTATTGAGTCTTCAAGGAACTGATAACATAACATGTGTAACTCCAGGCTGTAGAAGATAAGTATGAGTACACTGTTCGGGATGAAGCAAAGGAGATAGAGCAGCTATTAAACAGGAGAAAGCTTCTTCTGGCTAGACAGGAGGAATATACGAAGAAAATAAGGGATTTGGGTTCATTGCCATCGGATGCCTTTGACACGTAATTTTTTCTTCCTTTCATTTAAAACTCTTTGCTTATGTGCTGCATTGTATCCAATTATTTCTGTTTTCTGTTGTATGATGGCTGTTCTTCCTGTGTGCTACTCATCGTCAACCTTGTGAGCTGTATCTTATTTAATTATTTTTCAGTTCATAGACATTATAATATGTTTGTGTTTAACAGTTGTTGTCTTCCTTTTGATTTTTGGTTTTACATATTGATCTTAACTACCATGTAATGGGTGATAGATATCAGTGTATTCTTATTCTCAGTGGATATGCCTATAATTTTCCATGAGTAAAGACAATAATACCAGTAAATTTCATATAATTAGAGTTAGAGTACTTTGTAATGCCATTCTATAGAAGACAAAAATGTGAAATAAGTACCAAAAAACCCAAGTCTTGTAGCAAGAGCATGTAAGCAGCCAAGTGAAAAAAATGAAGGCACGACCAGACAAACACCAACAAAAGAAATTGGTATCAGAAGAAACAACCAGCAACAAACAGGCACTGGAGATTTGTGTTTAACCAGCAAGAACAAATAGCGCCATATGGCAGCACTGATGGGCAGCCATTGGAATATTGGAAACACAATTATGTTCAATGAATAAGCATGATATTTAGTTTTATTTGTCTTGGGACATGCAGGGTCAAATGACCCCAGCACAAAGGAGTAAAATTCCTTTTGAAAGGTCAGCAAATTTTCTCCTTGTGCAGTAGAGAAATATAAATATCAAAGAACAGAAAATTTCAAGGGGAATGCCTCTGATATACTGCACGACGTTCTGCTTGTTACAAAATTAAGGTCTGAGAGAAATGAGAATAAAAGATAGGAGAGATGTATTTTAGTGGTTGATTTTTTGCTGCCGACCACCGCATTCAAATGAATAGTTACAGCTAGAAATCTTTGCTGGAAATATCCAGAGAGAGGACTCCGAAATCGCAAGGGACAGATAGTTTGCATGTCATATGAGCATTTTAATAACTTATGAGGCCATGTAATTTATAAGGGGAGTCTATTAGCTTTGTCACCAACCACAGTACTACTATAAGCATCTAGCTTATCAGCTATAAGCTATTGGCTCCGAAGGTCTAGGCACCTGCAATATAAAAGCACATTGTTAAATGGGTAAATTGCTAAATGAAGTGGATATAGTTTCATCTCAGAAAAAAACTTTTGAAGCCACATTTTGGTTTCTTCTTGATGTTCCGAGAATTTTTTAAAGTTTAATAGATGAAAATGTGATGCCTAATAGTTCCTATAGAAAGACAATGCTTACTTCACCTCTGTTTGTGAAAATTTAATTAAGAAATTATGTGTAACTGTTGGTAATCTGAAAAGTATTAGTGAATATGAAGTAATGGTATTTGATATTATTTGGTTTTCTTAATTCCTCTTTGCACTGAAGATTGTCGCACTGGTCAATCATGTTCTGTGATTTCCTTACTGTTTTTGAGTAATTGGCTTCTTTTTGTTTGTCTCGTCCGGGAGATTGAATTAAGTTTTCCAATGAACATCTAACAGGTATAAGAGAAAAAATATTAAAGAGCTGCAGAGGATGCTTCACAAGTGTAATGAACAATTACAGCAGTTTAACCATGTCAACAGGAAAGCACTTGATCAGTATATCAGTTTCACCGAACAACGAGAAGAACTTCAAAAGAGGCAGGCTGAACTCGATGCTGGTGATGAGGTATATATAAGATCTTGGTTGATCTGTTTTTCTGCTTGGTCTACTTTATACAATGACATTCATTGATTTTGTAATTTTAATTTGAAATGAGTTAAGAGATGCTCAAATGGATTATCGATATAGATTCGTAGTTAAGTATCTGGTTAGTTGATATTGCTTTGTTAAATGAAATTTTTTGCAAGGAAATAGATTAAGAGATATTGAAATGGACTAGTTATGTTTGTAACTTTGTATGCCTGCAATACGAATCTATCTACTTTGGTGATGTGTGTTTATGTATATGAGGAAGAGACAATTAAGTTGAACTTCCGTGGCATACAATAACATGGCTAAATTAATTGAAGTTTTTGCTTGCACTCCTGCAGAAAATTAGAGAGCTTATTTCGGTTCTGGACCAAAGAAAGGACGAATCCATTGAACGCACATTCAAAGGTGTAGCTAGCCACTTCAAAAAAGTGTTTTCTGAGCTTGTACAGGGTGGACATGGATATTTAATTATGATGAAAAAAAAGGTAGATCTATCCTTTTTATGACTTATTAGAAAAGAGGTGTTGCTCTATTGACTCCTTGCTTTATATAAGACCGGGTTCATGCCCTCCTTTATTACTTTCAAGAAGTCTTCTGTTTTGATTGAGAGAAATTGCAGCCATGATATCTACCTCCTGCTACATACCTCTGAGCTAGCTGTTTGTACTTAGTGGAATAGGCATGAACCCTATCTGTTGCTAAGTAATGCAATCAATGTTTTAAAGAAGAACTGACTCCAAGAAGCATGGGAGCTCTTTTCATTTTTCGGGAACTATACTTGATTCAATCTGGTAACTTGCCAGCTTGAAGAGGTATATAATGTTGATTTTGAGCGGCCTTTAAAGTCTTTTACCATAGCAGTTCTCTAATTCAAGATCAAAACATCATAATCCTAACAGTGGCACGTTGTGAAGCCAAAAACAAAATGGGGTTCCTGCATGTAAGAGATCTTTAAAACATTTTGATTATGTATTTGTATGATTAGTTGCATCGAGGCTTCACAGGAAGGAAATACCAATTTCAACTTGTCTAGAAATTTGAGAATTCCTGTCTTTAAAGGGTTGGACTATCCCTAAAATGAACTTCAGTTTGTAAAATACTATACCTCTGATGCGGTAAATGTTAGGACACCTCCAAGTTCTTTGGTCATATTGGTTTCGGTTTTGAGTTGAGTTTAATATGAATCCTTGGGGACCTATCATGAGATTTATGGGCATCCATGAATCGAACATTCAAACAAAATCGATTATAGATTGGTTTATTTGAGAGGTACTAATTATTACTTCATAGTTTACTTGGGAGGATGGTAGGTGCTTGTCTCTAATCATGAGGGGAAATTTCATGCAAATTTGATGTACTTGATATTCTTCCTGCATAATATGCTCTTTCATTTACAGCTACTAAGTGTTGAAGCTTCTCTATATTTTTTTTAAGGATGGTGAACCTGCTGATGATGACGACGAGGATGGACCCCGTGGAGCAGATCGGGAGAGTAGGGTGGAAAAATATATAGGAGTGAAAGTTAAGGTATGTATCTTGATGTCATGGTTAGTGTGACATTTTGTTCTTAATTAACAGGTAAAATTAGGGCTTTGTAGTTTCCTTGTACGGCCAATAACTATTTTCCTCTTTTCTTGTTGTTTACGAAACATAAGTCTAAGGCTTTTCATAATTTGGATCAATATGCATGTTTATACAAGGCTACAATTTCAGGAATTAGATTCTTTTCTGCTAAATTAAATTGAAGAAAGTTGGGTGTTCATGAGAAGCGGCTGTAGTTTTTGCATAATGTATGCAACATTTTACTTGATAATTCTTGTGGTGCTTTTATTTGCTAATTCAGCCCAGTCTAATGATCATTGATGTGGCACTTGGCAGGTTTCTTTTACTGGACAGGGGGAAACACAATCAATGAAGCAGCTATCAGGGGGTCAGAAAACTGTTGTCGCGTTGACCTTGATATTTGCTATACAAAGGTGTGATCCAGCTCCGTTCTATCTATTTGATGAGATTGATGCTGCATTGGATCCTCAGTATAGAACATCTGTGGGAAGTATCCTCACTGCCTGCTTGCCTTTTTTCTTTTGCATTTTTTCCAGAGTCAATCACTGTCGTACTTAGATACAAGGTGTAGCATATAGCATTGTTGATCCTGTTTGTTTATTGTCAAAATCATTGGCTTCATAGTCCATATGTCGTGCTGACAATATGGTCACAAGACAAAAATAGGAGAGAACATAGGTGGGTCGTTTTCCAGAAGATCTGAGTGGCCAGATAGTTTCACTTGTTTGGAACCTTTAGAACATCTATTTAGGAGTAAATCATATTTCATTTTATTCAAAGGTTCGGATAGTTTCTGGTTTCTGGTCGGGTTATTTGATTGCACCTGTGTAGTAGTACTAGGTGCAAAAGAAGGGGAAGGGCATTGTGGTGGTAAATAACTAATGAAGATGATCTTTTTAACCTGAGAAGATGGCTCAAAATATAGTTGAATGGCGTAAAATTACTGGGCATATGCTTATGATTATTGATTATTTTCTCTATGACCAAAGACCTTAACTGCATGTAAATAGACATGATCCGGCTTCAGGCTGACACAGCAAATACTCAGTTTATAACCACCACATTCCGCCCAGAGCTGGTGAAAGTTGCAGATAAGATATATGGGGTGACACACAAGAACAGGGTTAGCCGTGTAGATGTTGTCTCAAAAGAAGAAGCTCTGGATTTCATTGAACATGATCAGACCCATCAAACCGACTAAAGGTAGCTATCACCAAACGCTTTGTTCACCATTTTTTTCATGTTCTCCAGTGACGTGGCTTTTCTCTGGGTTTGAATGTGAAGCCATTCTTGGAGCGTTGCAGTAGTATGACTTGTAAAAGTGGCTGATTGTCAGATTTATCTGACTAGTGTAGAGTGTAGTTTTTTGGGTTGTACAGTCAGTGTCTTCAAATGTATCTAGTCTACATGGTAGTAGGTTTGAACATTAAGAAGTATGTACATTTCCTCAAGAATGGCATTTAGTGTAATTTTACCCTACAAAAATAGTGGTTGACGTTGTATGTAAACTTGTATTTGATTTCTAATTGCTGCCCTTTTATTCATTCTCTTGGCCTTTAGCGGATCAAGTTTCCATTCCTACTTGCTTTAAGTCAATTTTGGAGAATAACTTTCATGTGTCCATGTGTTGTCAGACCGTAAATATTATAAAAAATAGTTTGTGCATCAAAAAGCCCAAGCCATAATAAATGAGAAGTTATACGATCTTGTCTCTCGCTAAGACCTAACAGTTATCCATATTGTACTATTCTTGTAAGTGAATAATAGTAAAATTATATTATCCTGTAATTATACTATTAATTTATTGATAAATATGTATAACCGCGGAGTCTTAGCAGGAATTATCTCGTTTTATTTTGTCAAGTTAAGTTTTCATTAATATGCACAGGTCACTCCAAGATAATCTCATATTATATAGTAAGTTCCTAGAAGTCGAAACTCAAAACAATTGATCTCTATGATCCTGAAGGTGAGACGAGATGTGATTGGTGAGGAGGCACATTGGATCCGATGCCACTGGATTGGGTGTTGCTATTGTCAAAGAAGATGAGAAGGGGTAAATATGGGATAAATTAGATGGGAATTGAAGATACACACGTTAGTACAACTGATATGCTAGTGCATATAAGCTGATGTGCACGCGTACCCCGTCCATCCTCGTAATCAACGGCTCCTACCTAGTGAAAGATATCCCACGGATACCAGGTAGGACGAAAAATGCTTTCGTGCCTATGATGTCTACAGCAGGGTGTGGATAATTATAAATAAAAAATCAAAATGGTCCCACCATCGTGGTGGGGCTGTCGTGGGGGACGTGCATATGATACACTATGCCTAGGTATCTGTTTCTCATTTTCTTTCACTACATTTTCCTGTGAAAATGTAAGAAGCATCATCTATGACGAAAAAAGGAGCATCTAAATCTGGTACCAGATTTCTGGCAAATAAATAGACGTTGGATGAGCAATTCCAGTGCTTCAGTAGTGCAAAGGTACGGTTGCAGACCGGAGGGTAGTGCACCTACTAACGTGTCGGCTAGTTTACGTCCAAGACAGCTGAGAAGCCTGAGATGCATGAATCCAATAATATTTGGACCGAGGCAATTGTTTACCCTGCTGAGAACCCACAAACTCGTCAAGTGCCCGCAGTTCCACTCTTTGAACCCCTCACAGACACACCAGGCATCGGTGCGTGGACAAAGCCATTTTGTTATACCCAAAACAAAGATAGATTTACTTTTGATCGAGTCTGAAGAGAACAACAAAGAGATGCTTCACTGCAAGATCAAGAACTCATGCTTCATTCAGCCTCCTAAATAACTTGGAATATCTAAAGGTCGACACAAAAGTAGTTCCATGTTCTGCACAACATATGAAGCTTTGTCTCATGCAGCAACCTTTATTTTTTTGGTTGAAGTGGGGTAACAAACTTTGTAAGAACGAAGCAGTCCGGTGGAGTGATGTTGTTATAGTAGTTCTGTATAGTATCTGTAATTTCAAAACCAAATTTCTTGTAGAAATTTATGGCGTCCTCATTGTTTGTTTGCACATGTAAGTAGATCTCAGGAATGCTTTGCTTTGAGCATAGCTCCAAAACATGGTTCAACAGCCTTGTTCCTGCACAAAACCAATAAGAGTGCTGAAATGAAAAACCAATAGAGTGCTGAAATAAAAAGCCAACAGAGTACTGAAATCGATTGCCAAATTCCACCAAGCTGGCGTGATAGGTATGATACCCACATGTACAAATTGGCAAGAACCTCAGTGTGCAAAATTAAAAAAAGTGGGGAAAACGAGATTTTACTTGCAGAAAATCAACATTCATCAGATCACAGTTAAAGCTAGCTGGGTTACCAGAAAGCCAATATCTTCATATTAAAGCTCCTGAATAAACAGGAGCAATATACTTCTATTCGACTAAAATTGAAACCCTCTGACAATCTGAAAAAAAATACTAGAAACACACAGAGTTCATTAAAAAAAGGATCCTAATACACAGCCAACCGTGCATGATTTTCACATTCGGATTGAAATCATGAGCTTAATGCTCACTAAGCCACATAGATATAAGGAGCTTACACATCTTATTACTAATTTTAAGCTCATTCCAGCTTCAATATTTATATTTCATTGTTTTTTAAGCTAAGCCCAGCCACAAAATTGTACCAAGTTAACAGCTTACAGTATAATGTTCCCTTTAGAGTTGGCTATGCAACATATGTAGTATGCAGTAAAACATCAGCCCGGACCATTACTTTGACAAGCATGTACACATATTCACGACAGCTTGTGTGCCTACAGAAATCTTTACAAGCAGACTAAAACCCAAGCAGTAACAGAAATGAGTATGCTGACTGCATCTCTAAATAGCTATCATCATGCAAAGGTACCACTTGCATTTTGGAAGAAAAAAAAGCTAAAGAAATGCTACTTACACTCGCACCCAGGACTGCTCTGCCACGATGAAGGCACAGGGCCCGTGTGTGGGCATGGGGCTTGCACATGGGTACATGCATCGTGGAGAGCATGCAACGAGCCATCATGGGTGCGAGCCTACACAACATTACTTAAAACAATGTAGTACTACTAGAAAAAGATGCGGACATTGTCAGTTTTGAATATCTGAAACATCAGGAAAACATTTTCAAAGGAAGACAAAAAAAAGGAACAACGTAACTAATGATGAAGAATAAGTGATGGGACTCACCAACTCCCAACCCACGGTATGGGGCCAAAACACCTAGAGTCATAATATATACCCGAACAGCTCCCCCTTCTTTTTTCTCAAGGCGGCAGGCAATGGCACCAACACATATATCACTATAATAAGCTGCAAAGAGAAGGTAGCATTCTTCTCAGACCACATTGCTGGTTTAAGTGACAAGCAAACAAGTAAAATTTAGCAATTGACAGCCTAAACAGAATATGATTTCAAAGCTTTCATAGCTGAAAGCAATTCTACATATCCTCTATGTAATGTGCAAGAAATTTTCTTACAACCAGTAGCAAGCAAGAAGAGAACTATTTGAGGAGACGAACATTTAACCTCCCCGTAAGAGAGAGTGTCCTGCTATAGATATAGGATAAAGGGAAGATAAAAAAATTTATGTAAATCAACATTGTTCGGCAGCAAAATCAACCTAACGCAAACATAAACACCAGATCTATCAAGGTTAATAGTTGAAATGAACATTAAGTTTGGACTTCACAGATATGCCTGAACACGAAAAGAAGCCACACGCAATGGTTTAAACCCATTAATCCCTTGAAATTTTCAGTATGGCTACTAAAGTAAATTTTCAGGTAGTTCACAAAATAAACAAATAGAATAAACAAGAGCAGAACCTAAGCCACAAGATTCAGTTTGGCTAGATAATTGAATCATAACAATTTCCTAATAAATATACCAATAAAAAACCGATAACCAGATCAGATCAAAGCCAAATTTGAGCCACCTACTAAAGATATTTAAATATGCACAACTGAATGCATAATGTGAAGATGCTACAAGCAAACAATTTAAAAAAGCATTAATAATCCAAGCCCAAAAAATGAATAAAAAATACAACTAAAAACAGGAACCAACAGTCAAATTGTTACTATAGCAGTATACCCAGCTTTGAGAACTCCCCAGAGGAGAGGGCATCGGCGTAATATTTGTCGTTGTAGCGAACCGGGAAAAGAGCGACGTTGAGCTTCTTCAGCTGCATGAGGTTCTTGTCCCTCACACCGTCCAACGATATCAACACCTCTCGCCCAGCCCCCATTGGTTCTCCTCCTGCCCACACCGTTTGTTCTATCATAAATCAGACAAAAAAATGGTGGAGACCCAGAAATCGGTTGATGCACGTACCCTTTTTCTTCAATTAGAAAAAAATGGTCTCAAGGGATTTATTGAACCTCGCCACCAGAGATGGGGACAGAGCATGACAACCAGCCGGCGGTGGAGTCCGGGGAGGTCGAACTCCTTTGAAGAGAAGACCAAGGTGGGCAACGACGGAGTCGAATTACGAAAATACCCTTGTGGCGATGGAGGAGACTTACCCGGACATTGCGAACTTGAAGTGAACCCGGTCCGGCTTAAGCCATGCTCGGAATGACCTTTAAACATTCAACCGGGGTCGGGTTCTATTCCTTCTATAAACTTCAAAAGAGGGTCGAGCAAAATTGAGGATGAATTAGTAAGAGCATCTCCCATAGGAGGCTTTAAAAAGAGCCATCGGATATGCTCGTGGTATGTCCATTTGTTTTTATGTTAAAATCGTAAATTTTAACTATAGATGTTAAATTCTTTATTTTAATATTAAAAAGAGAGGTAAAATAGGCGAGAGGAAAGCGTACAAAAAAAGAGAGTTTGATTAAAAAATTAAAAAATAATGCCCCAGTTGGATAGCCATTGCCTTCAAACCAGGGTGCCATTTAATTTATGCGGGATGCCATTTGGATTTGGTATCCCGTGTTGGAGATACTCTAAGATCCAAAAGTTATTTTACTTGTCTAGCCTAATCAGGCTCCATGACCCAGGTCTTTAGTAGTCTTAACATGATACATAATGGTGAATATAACCTTTATGTACTTAGTTAAAAGCGTTTGCCTTTAAAATAGAACATAGAGGTTGTGTTCACCTCTATGTTAGAGGCCCCATGTAGCTCGATTAAAGGTGTTGGTCACGAAGTGGTCAAGAAAATATTTTTAAAAGCTATTTCATTTTTCTTTTTGGTTTCTTAAAATCTTGATAGTGGTGTCATATACGTCCTCCATCCCATATTAATTGTTTAAATTAGAAAATTAAAATAAATTAATTAAAGAATTAATATGGGACAAAGGATCCATATAAAAAGACATGAGAATCCTCGTCCACTTAAAAAAAAAGCAAAACAAAAAGTTACAATCCAAAAATATTAAAAGATATGATTAAGGTAGGAGGGCTCGACAGATATTTAGATGTGCCTACTTGCAATGAACCCCCTATTGCAAGTAGGTGTGTAGCAGTGAAAATCAGATGCACCAGATTGCCTCCATAGGATGACTGACTGCAATCAATTACCTCCACGAAATGCTCAGCTACAACCAATTGCCCCTATAGGCTGACCAACATCAGCCGTTTTCATTGCCACATGCCCAACTATAATAGAAGGCTTATCGGAATCTTCGGGTGCGATGACTACCTGAGTTGACCACATTAAGTGGGGTTGACATAGCTTACATGCTCTAAAGTGTATCTAGTATATAGCCCTTACATTTTTTATAAGAGTATATAGCCCTTACAATATGCCCTGCAAAATGAGGAAATTAATGAAATTTTCATGTCAATATGTCCCACGTCACAATGCATTCTGTACGTAATACTTCCTTCAAAATGACGGCATAATAGCGTTGAAAATTTACAACTATTAAAGGAATTGGATGGGATTTCAGATCTCAAAGCATCATAAGGACCATACCTTAGAGAACTCACATGACCCCACTAGATAATGCAATCCAAGTCCTAGAGCACCCTTGACTCATTCAAACACTCTATGATAAGAAGTATGTAGTCATTTCCAATCTTCATGTACACACAAAACATTCTTAAATTAACATTAAATAAAAAATTGATGTACATCTACTAGATAACGAATGATAAATGATGTGCATCTATTAGATGACGAATGATAAATGATGCACATCTACTAGATGACGAATGATAAATGTTGTATATCTACTAGATGACGAATGCTTAATCGGTCAGTTTATAATATTCTTGGGTCTCAAAGAGACTCAACCATTGTAAAGTTGATACAATTTAATCTACTTAGAACACTAAATTTTGAATTAACAAACACTTACAAAGGATCATATTTATGACATTAGCATTAAAATTCAGTAATGCTGTACATAAATTCAATATATTCCACATACTTGGTGGAATATAACTCAATTCAATAATTACAAAAGAAAAAACACAAAAGAAAATAAGAAGAAACAGAACCACATTTATGAGCTCAAGAACCCTATTGAAATGGGCCTGGCTCCACTTCTCACCCCCTCCTCCACAATGTACACACATAAGCTTCATGCATGTGTACACGGCTCCTCCCATTGAAAAACATAGGAGAACATAACCAGAAATGTACTTGATGAAAAAAAAAAGATAAATTACAAGCTTTGCAAGTGTTATCCATGAACTTTTTAGGTTGTTAGCAATTGGTTAATGAAAGGTGACAGGGCCGCATGTAATATCTTCGGACACTCCTCATGTGGAAGGTGGCCACATTCAGAGATTGCAACTAGCCGCTGCATGTGGTAAACAAATAAGAGACTTAATATTAGCCTATAAACAAGGATTTGACATACACAAAATTCTAGACCTTAAAAAAATCATGGGATGTATTTTCCTGCTACTAGAAAACAATCACTACAAATCTGCATAAATTAGTACTCACAGAATTTGTCAGTCTTGAAGCCATGACTTGGGAAGATTTTAAAGAGACAAATGCATCCTCAGCCCCAGTAACCACTAAAACTGGCAGATCTTTAACTGACTTAAGCAATGCAGTTGCATTTTGCAGTGAGAGGACATTAACATATGATAGCCTGCTTATCTCTTGAAGTGCTTCGTCCCATCCTTCGATGCACAATGGAGCCTGATTTGATCAAGTGATCACATGTTTAACCACAACATAAATTGAACCATACATAGAACATGAAAAGAAGATGTACACTCATCAAGTCAGAACACAAGAAATGGCATAAATTTTTGTGCATTCGGTATATACCTTGTAAAGATTCAAAATTTCTGTGGTCAGTTTTGTGGCATCATACCATGCTTGGCGATTAACTACTTGAGTGATCTCTGTACGCAGTAAGGGGCGAATCATGTGTTTCTTTCCAAGAGAAGTGTGCAGAAGAATTCGTGCAAATCCAGGAACAACTTCTCTGGACAAGTTGACACTTACTAGAACCACTCCCTTGATTTCCACCTGGCAAAGAACAAATATAAGATATTCCACCTGAGAAAGACCGATTTTAACTCTTTATGCATCAAGCAAACTCTATAAAGAAAATTCAGAATTTTAAAAATTCCTAATAAGATCTTGGTCCACAAATCAGTTTGTAATTTACACATAATAACACAGGCAAGCAAGATTATGCCATTGATGTCCACTTACATAAGCATTTTTAGCGGATGTTTGAAATCTTTCCACGGCCTTCAAAACAAGCAACCCTCCATCATCATGACCAACAAGCACCACTGAAGAGAAACCCATTTCCACACAGAAAGAAAGCAGAAGGTCAACCTGGACGCATCATGATGGAAATAAGCAGGTTAATATAATTCTTTACTTCAGCAAGTCCCGAGAAGAATTTATGATGCTAAGCTTCAAAGATAACCGAACTTAGTCATCACTTGGAAACAAAATTCTGCGAGTTATTTGATCAGCAAAAACCACCCTTCCCAGATGTTCTAAAAACTTTGACCAAATAACATCAAATGGAAAAAGTTACACGATTTAAAGGCTATATGGCATACTAGGATCAAAGCCACAGAGTCTAAGGAGCCAAAATGCAAGTCAGTCACCATAGCCACTGACCATAAATAGATATAGATAAGTAATAAACTGTATGGTCCAATCACCTGAAATTCAAGCTTATACGGATTTTGTAATTGCTTATTCTCCCAATCTTTGGGCCGGAGACGGGATGTCAGTCCCCATCCTGGCCGATCAAAAGCTGCCACTGTACACCCAACCTGCTGAGATAGCAATCCCATTGTATGCCTCCATGAGAAAACACCTCCTCCAAAACCATGCACTAAAACAACACCAAACTTTTTAGTTCCATCAATGGCTTCAATTTGGCCCCTAGCAATTGGAAAAACTGGATCTATACCAACATAAACCTCACTTGAAGCAGGAATCTCATCAGAAAAAGAATTATTTACTGAAGCTGTAGGAGTAGACAATAAAGGTGCATACAAAGAGGGAGATGATTGCATATTGTTATTGAAGCTCCTTAGGAAATAACATTGATGAGTTTTGGACGGAACTTTTAGAGGCTGCCTGATAATCTTGGTAGGATAATCCTTTGGACAAGAAATGGAGGCCAGTGAAGGAGAAAATTTTGATTCAGGCATGCTGAGTTTATAATGCAACGTGAGACCTTGGTAGGAAATAAATAAACTGTCGGCATCTGCAAGCATCCTGACTGGAAGTACCACTTGATCAAAAGCTTGTGGTATGAGTTTTTTCTTTGCTCCAATTTCATATCTCAAAAATTTCCCATGAGAGGATGCAATAGAATGAGGAGACTTTTGGTAGCTTCTGTAATTTACTTTTCTGCCGAAAAGAACCTGAGGCATAAAAGTTGTGCACAATGTTTAAAATAATGCGATCAATTTGTGTACCAGTTAGGAAATCGACAATTGTGCAACAAGATCAAAGATGTATTCACACCAATCAAGACTTCAAAATTATCCAAGAATTTTTTCATTTTAGAAATCCCAAGTTTTCCACTTTTAATTTACAAAGAGTCGAAGGATATACAATGAGAGCTTTCATAAGGTAAAAAGTAAAAATTATTTCATTTCCCACAAGAAAGCTTTACTTTTGACATGGAAAAAGCGCAAAAGGGCATTCTCCATTGAATGAACATCATTGCAAGCTATTATCTAAGATGATTATTTGATTCTCATTAAAATCAAGGAAAAGTGTGTAAACTATTGAGCAGATGAATGAGATAAAAATCGCACAACTTCAATGCTTTTAGCAGTTGATATTCATGAAAGATAAACATTGTATTACTTTAATGCTTTTAGCATATAATATTCATAAATTTTAGTACATAACACAGATACTAACAGGATGTGATCCCCCAATAACTAAAGGAGCAAAGAAGACAAATACTAACAGCATGTGATCCCCCAGTAACTAAAGGAGCAAAGTTTTCTCTTTCAGAAATATTGTACCAACGAGTAGATATAAATAATAGATGTCTAAAAAATGATACAGCCTCTCTCCATGAACAGAAAAAACATGCAAATGCTAAGCATCTTACTGCTTCTGGATCAACTCCGTGCAACAGCAGCTTCCTCCGTGCTTTGCAACTTGTTTGATAGGCAACAACAACATGACCAAGAGCAAAAACAAGAGACGAGAGGAAAAGCACAGGCATGCCCCAGGACTTCTTGAAATGAAGCTTCTGCCTTGTCAAGGAAGGGAAAGCCTCCACATCGAATTCAGATGTTGAAATAAAAACACAGGCCTTCACAGAGAGGATGAGAATTGAGCTGAGAGAACAGAGTGTTGCTGTGCTTAGGTAAGGCCCATGGGATAGCCCTGGCCCATCGCACAGGCAGTAAACGCCTGCAGATGGAAATAACGAGCAATTTGAGAACAGCATAGCTTTGTAATCACAATCATGAATGATACCACTTGGTTTTCCTTTTCCTTGTCATATTCCTCTGCTTACTTACATATTTCATTCCTTTTCTTACAACTACTAATTAACAAATAGGCATTGCCACAGTCATTTAAATCCACTTTTTTCTGTCAATTTGTTCTAGGAAAAGAGCAAAAAAAAAATTAAAATTTAATTTATGAAAATGAAAAGTAAAAAACTTAAAGCATTAATGTTTAGATTTTTACAATAAAACTAGCTACTTACTCTTCTTGAAATCTAATAGTTCTATATCTCCACCTGAATTTCATCATCCCACGTGAAAGCCAAAAACTAACAAATAAAAAAAACCTACATCGTACTGTACAAGATTTTTTTGCTCCATGTCATGAATGACAACAATCAATAACAAGAAAAATTCAAGTAATAGGGAAAAGCAAAATTTGACAAGTAGTAATCTTTTTTATAACGTTAATGAAAAAAGTATGCACTAAATTTCAGCCCCTTTTTCTAATTCGAAAAGGAACAAAATAGATGATTCTTCTCCAAAAGCATCCTATTTTCTTTTCGAAAACAAGCAAAATACAGAGGAAGACGATTCCAGTGCACAGTCAGTCCAATATGTGCTTGAGTGTTCATGGAAACAACGAGCTAAACCGATCATCTTACAAGCGATTATCAAAGACCTGACGATCGAGACCACGGGAATATCCAGCAACGAGCTCCTGAACCCGTACCTCCTCCAATGCTCCCTGAACCCGCAGCATCCCACGCATGTAAAGCTCGGAATCAGAGCCGACGGCACCAACACGTCTCCCAACCCCACCAGCACCGGCGCCGACAGCACCAGGAGCGATGCCACCATCATCAGCACGAACAGCGCCGTCCGCAGCCCCCGCCGCAGCCGCTCCGCTCCGGCCCCCCTGCCCGCAGCCGCCATGGCCGCGTCGCGTCCTTCGCTGCAGAAACAGGATCACAAATTCAACAAACCCCCTCCGACGGTGCCAATCCGCCGAGAACCGGCGAGGACTCGGGCAGCGTGAGGGGATCCGGACCGCTGCATTTCATGCCGCTGCTGCTGCGCTTCGTCCTTTTCGTGTTTCATGTTTAGTGGCATATTCGTAAATAATTGACAACAATGTGGCTCAAAAGTTAAACTGAAGCAATAATTAGGAAACTGGGGCTAAAAAATTCATGATTAAGGAAGTACGTCCGATTTATTAGTGGACTTTGCTCAGTTGACAACTGCGGTAGGAACGTCAGCTTTTTTCTTGGACGAATATGCCCTCAGGCGTCTTTTATTACGGAAGATGGGCGGGAAGTGCTTATGTAAAGTGAGATATTGATTTTCCTCGTGTAATTTATAACTTAAAATATGTCAAGCTTGATTAGTATGGGAAGAACATATTTTTTGTTTTAATAAGGTGATTAGATTCTTCATATAGTCTTGATTAGATTCTTTATATACAAGAATTCATATCATGATTATTTATTTATTGATTAATTGGCTGAATATGAATAGATCAAAATATGCCCAAGCTAAAAAAATATATTTTTATTTTATCTTTTACACTAAGATTTTAACTAGATGTGATAACCTTAAAGCACCTTGTGCCCAACAAAAAATTATATTAAGTTTTAATTAGATAGAAAAATTAGGTCTCACGCGATAATAAGATGACCCGTTTATCTCTGTCCAAGCAAAGCATATTATAAAATTTTATTAAAAATTATTATTTATTTTAATTAGGTAGGATAGGCCTAAACGCACTTGATGGGATAAAGGAAGGGTTGGCCATAGATGTCTCTCATGTTGTCTCGGCCATATTAAAGGTCGTATTTGACCCAAATCTTTTATCCGTCTATTTATAAACATGGTCTTGGACAAATACATTTTCTAGCCATTTGTTTAAGGTCTTGTTAACTTTTAAATGCAGTCTATATTATTATATAAAGTATAATTTTTATTTATATATAATAATTCTTAAAGTTTATTTTTCTAATACTTAAATTCTTAATAATTTTAATATAATTATGTTAATATTATATTTATTTTTTTTTAAAATTAATTATAAAATTCTTTTTGTCTTATATTAATAGCTCTATTTAGTTTTTTAAAATTAACCAATTTGTTTAACAGTAATACTACAAATAAAGAAGATAACCTATATAAATCTAAAATATTATTATATACTTAGTTACTTAATTTTGAGATACTCACCCTAACTACCCTACTTAGTTAAAGTTGTTAACACATTTCTCATTCTTTCGAACCGTTTTAACCCTCATCCCATTGCTTAAAAGGATATGTATGTAGACAATAGCCATATATGCCAGAAAATTAGCATTATCCACACACAAAACACCTGACTATTTGGCGGAGGCTCAGCTATAGGTAAAGTCATTTCTACCTAATATGAGATTTACTTTAATAAATTACTAAAATGGAGAAATAATAAGTCTTTAGACTTAAAAAAGTCATAGGTTGACTATTGAGAATTTATTTCTTCGTTGTGAAGAAACATGATTCCCCTAACTTTAAAAAAGTTCATTTAGTTCCCCTAATATACATGATTGGAGAACAACAATTCTACACAAAGAAAAAACTGGAAACTTGACTTAAAAAAGGCCTTTTATCACTAAAAGATAAAGAGGCAAAATTGTGATCAACTTGGAAGTGAAAAAGCACTTCTGTAGCACCAAAAATGTCCTACTTCAACTGCTTGTTGTAAAACAAATAAAGAGCTGATATTCCTATTTTATTATTAAAACTTTACTTCACCCAACATTGAAAGGTGGTACTCAAGTGACAATAGGGGCTCTATTTTTCTCTGTCCAATCAAAGGGTTAAATAAAATTTTGGTCTAAAAAATATAAAGTAAAAATATTATTTTTTTAAAATGAAAGAACTTATGAGGGTGCCAAAGTGGGGTTGAGATTGGCTCTGAGGCATTCACATTCACACCCTTCCCCAATCAGGCCCCGCCTACTTGTGTAAAAGTATAAAAATTTAATCTATAATTCTAAGTTATTTTACTTTTTACATTCGGTGAAATTAGAATTAATTGGGTGTAAAACATTTTTCTCCAAGTGGTTAATATTGATTAGGCACTTGCACCAATTATAGTGGAAATGCACACCCAGGTAACCCGGAGCTGATTGGGAACTTGCACCCAATCCTGTGAGTGCCTCTCTTTGATTGTGAAGCAATTGTCAGATCTTCAGAGAACATTGGACATTGCATGTGCTCTTCTCTTCTACGTACAATGGCAGGTAGCAGTGACATTAAAAGCATCCAAACAGCAGCAAAAAGTTCTCTCTGCAGGAGTGCATGATATAGAAATCCTGAGCTGGCTATAAGTCTTGTTTTGTAGCAAACCCTAAAAATTCATCTTGATTTGGTTTTGCAAAACCAAAGAGTAAAAAATATCTATCTGTAAGAAAGTAAAAGAGCAAGCACTATCATAATTTACCAATGAGAATATCTTACAGTCTTGAAAAGTAAAAATAGGCCCACTGGTGGAGCCGTGGAGGGGACAGTAGAGATAGGATAGAAATAACAGTGCTTGAAGTGGAAAAAGCCACCTACACATTCATTGCCTTGGACTTAAATGAAATGGAATCCTTCCAGCAAGCCAGCATCTATCTATCTAGTTCTATTTGGTAAAAATATTTATCGTATGTTAATAACTTTATTTTATTTAATTTAAATAATTAATACTTAAAAAATATTATAAACTTTTTTTCTTTTTTATAAATGTAAGTTTTACTATTAAATAAAAATTATTATTATTTTAAATATAACTATTAAAATAAATTAAATGGATTTCCAACTCACAAACCGGTGGTAATATGGCCCTTAGATAGTGATGCCATGTCCTTACAAGTCAAATTTTCTATCAAACTTTTGCTTCCATCTAGGCACCTAGTAGCTTCTGCCATTGTGGCAGACAAGCATATCCAAATCCTTTCTTTAGTCCCTGACTCACGAAGAATCTTTGTATTTTTGCTTGTCTAATCACAAAGAAATATGGCTGAGAACAATGTCGCTAGCGGACATGTTTTTTGCTTCTTCTTTTTTGCTTGTAATTAGATGCCCAGAAGCCTAATTTCTTCTTCAGGAAACAACTTGTTTTGATGACTATTTTGTCTCGCTAAACTTGGAATTTGATAAAAAATTATCATCCGGACCCATGTACAACAAATTAACTGTGGATATGCAGCAGTGGACCCCACATGAGGTCATGCATTGTACTGTGGCCCGGCAGGACCTTGGAGTGTTGTACTGATGTCTTCAATCAAGGGTTAAATTATCATGTACCCCCATAGTACTCTTTGGGACGTACTGTCACTTTATCACACTTTGACAAGGAGCCAAGCGCAACAAATATACGGTAATCTTTTATTTATGAGATGGACTACACAAATGTTAGTATACGTTAGAGTCGGTAAATTTAGCTTTAGTGTTAATATATATTAGCATGTATTCTGTTGATCTTAAATATCAAAAGACCTTATACATTTTTTATGTTGTGCTCATTGTCATGAAAAAACTTTCTCTCAATAAGAGTCATTCATTAGGACTAATACTGCACTTATTGGTGTATATTAGTACTAATATACACTAGTGTGTACTTTCAATCAAGGGCTCTTATAAAATAGAAGTAAATACTACATAGTACTCCGAGCAGGCCTTCGTTGCCAGGAGTTGGTGGGACGAGGCTCCTGGCATGATAGTTAGCAATATAACAAGTCTTCGTTGTCATCCAAGACAGTCGGTTGCAAAGCTAGACATCATACTAACAGCTTTATCATTTCAGCTCATCATGTCCTCCCCTATATAACATAAGAGATTTTTCCTATTCTGTTGGAGTGGTAGCCAAATTGGTTGTATGGGCATGGTTCATCCAAAGTTTGTCAAACAGCCCGAAATCACTCCCAAGGTCTCTCTAACACTAATTAGGGGGTAGGGGACATCTTAAGAATCCAAATATGTGTTAGTCGGCCATGTGTCCCAACATAGCCAAATATGTATGCGCATCGTTGCGTACATTCTCCGCACACATGTTGTGGGCCTTCCCCGCAACGCTTGCATACATGATGTGCAACACTATAGGCAGTTCTCACAATATATACATACTTAGTATACAACACTTCCACACGTGTGTGCGCCCTAGCACGTGTCAGGAATAGTCCGTTTCGCTACCCCGTGACACTCGGCTCCACTTCATTCGCCTTCACCTCTTCTACCACCACCAACTCCTCCTCCTCTTTCCTTCCTCCTCTTGCTTTCTCCTCCTCCTCCCCTCCTCTCTATCCTCCTTTCATTTCCCTAATCAATTGCATACTCTTCCTCTTTCTTGAAATCTAATAAGACTTGTCACAACTAGCTGACGGAGGTATTAAAAATCTATTTATTTTCTCTATAAACTCAAGTCTTTAAAATAAAACCGTAAATATGTTCAACAACTCAAAACTAAGAATGAGTTTTATTTTTACTTATTTTTAAGTTTTTTCTAATGTGTACCCAAACCTCGTACTAGCAATGAACAATTGACAATCAACAATTAAAAAAAATTATTGCAATAAAGGGGATGTAAGACAACATTCTGAGTGGTAGTATCTACATGAGTATTTAAAATGAATTGTATCAACAAACCAAATAGAAAAATAAAGTAAAATTTAAATACACAACAATGGACTATCATATTGTCCACCACCGGAGACAATCTTCTTCATCGGTGCTGGTACCCAACTTCTTCTTCGATGCTAATAACCTTTTACTAATGCATGACAGATGACAATCGAGACAATCAACAATTGCATATTTAATTTTTTTTATCTATTTAGTTTGTCGAGATAGTTTATTGTAAATACTCAGGGAGACACTGCCACTCAACATATTGACATCCACTTTACTACAATATTTTTGCATGTCAATTGTCGACTGCTAATACGAAGTTTGGGTTAGTATTAGAAAAAAGTTATAATCAAGTAAAAATAAAATTTATTCTTAGTTTTGAGTAGTTTAAGTTTAAGGGTTCATTTTTTAAGATTTGAGCTCTAAGAGAAAAAAATTTAATAGCTTCGTCAGCTGATTTGTGATCGGTCTTGTCAAATTCTAGAAAGGAAAAAGATGAGGCAACTAAGGAGGAAAATGGGAGGAAGACAGAGCGGTGGGGAGGAGGAAGAGGAGGAGGAGGGGATGAGAGAGGAGGAAGGGAGGAAGAAGAAGAGGAGGGGGAGGGGTGGAGG
The DNA here is from genome assembly GCA_035235625.1 of Saururus chinensis. NCBI lineage: Eukaryota > Viridiplantae > Streptophyta > Magnoliopsida > Piperales > Saururaceae > Saururus > Saururus chinensis. The sequence goes on along the minus strand of CP141149.1, from coordinate 17,617,124 downwards.
AGAAGGAGGTGGTGCATGTGGTGGCAAAGGAGGGGAGGAGGAGGTAATGGAGGAGGAGGTGAAGGCGGATGAAGCAAAAACGGTGACAGAGACAACAAAGTTTGTGGTGCCGTGGCAAAGGCTGTAGGGTCGTTGACAAATGTGGTGGAGCCAGTATTAGAGTTGAAGCCAAAGCTGCTGACAAAGGGAACCATTGGGTTGATGAATTTAAAATAGAGAAAATGGGAAATGAGTATTTTAGACAATTCCTACCACATGTGTACCATGTGCACATGAATATGTGAGATTTTGTGTATTATACTATATTTTAGGGCCATTTTAGTAAATTGCTATATACCTAAATCTAACACGCTTATGTGTGATATATCAATGAGAGAATCGGAATCTCTTCTTGAGTAAAGTGAGGAGGATAAGGCAAGCTTATAGAAGGGACATATGACACGAATAATCTTGTCATTCCAATTGGGTTATATGACGGTGCATTTTGGGTCCACTTCCACAAGACGATTAAGAACAAATATTAAAATAAATTTTATGATGGATTAGGTGGTTGTTCTTAGAAATGGATCATCCATGAATCAGGTGGTTGTTAAATATGCATAGTTTGTCACCTTCCTCAATGCTCAGACAATTAGACAAACATATTTAGTCCATTCCCTCACAACTTGAGATATTAAGACAAAAGGGTTAGTAAGTAATCATTTATTATATATTAAGTATTTTTAGTGATGTTATTCCTCTTTGATTATTTAGTGGCCGTGATATTTGTTTAAGGTTGATATATAGGCGTCTGTGACTCACATTGTTAATATGAGTGCTTTGTAGGACCAAACCTGAATCCATGAAACATATTGACATCTTAAAATCTGTCATGCAGCAGATGATTCATTCAGCAAAGTGCATTGTACCAGACGGGCAAGCCGTCATTAATGGACCCAGTTTGTAGTTTTCTCTTAATGCTTCTTCCTGCCTGTCACAGGAAGCTGATTAGTCATCTTCAGTGAATGAAGTTAATTATATGGCTTAAACTATTCACAAGACTTTGTTCCCTTAGAAAGAAAGTGAAAATAGATATTGCCATGAGACTTGAGGACCTGAGTTTCATAAATATGGCGAACATGATCCATGTACCAGAAGCTAGATTCAGCTAAGAAAGAGAAGCTGCATGCACGTGGTTTCAATTATATACCGCTTTCACTAGGCAACTGAACAACTTTCCAACGAGGCTGTTTGTCCTCGTATGGCATTTTCCTTGATTGCACTTCCTCTTTCAGCTATTTTCCTCTCTCTTTTCCAAAAGAAAAGCAGAACCACGTCCAACAAAGTGACTAAGCAATGCTGATGAGTTTTCACTCCTGTCCCACTGGAGGCAAACAACGGGTAAGAGATAATATGAACTAAAGAGATAAAATGAAGTTCATATTGACTAAGGAGTCAACTTTATCTAAGGCTTGCCACGATGTACATACCCATGCAAAGGCCCCTATCGAAATAGGGACAAAAAAATGTTTTCCTACTCAAGTCTGTAACAGGCTTGCCACGATGTACAAGTCCCAGGCTCCTATCCAAATAGGGACAAAAAAATATTAAGTTTGACCTTTAAGTCTTCTTATAGAATAAATTATTTATAAATAGAGTTTGGGTATAAAATTTTAGTATTAAAAAGTATAAAAAAAATACTTTGAAGAGATTCTAAAAATGTATAAATTTAAATTTAGATGAAGAAATTATGATAGATGTAACATCAAACATTTTCTAAATTAATGTAAAAAAAATAAATTTGACCTTTGGGATTTCTTAGTATAATAACTTACTCTATAAATAAAATTTTAGTTTGAAACTTTAGGGATAAAAAGTAGAATGAAAGATATTTGAAACAACACAAGGAATATAAAATCAAAATTTAGATGAAGAAGTTATCATTGTTTAAGTTGGATTTCAGGTATTATCGATGACCCATAGACGCACCATAGATGCCCATTGATCTGACCTTTGGACCTTCTTACTAGCATAACTTTTTTGTAAATGGAATTTTGATTTTAAATTTTGAGTATAAAGTAGACATAAATATCTTCAAAACGCTACAAAAAATGCATAAATTGAAATTCAGACGAGGAAGTTATGACCAATTAAATTTGAACTAGTTTTCACTTATGTAACATCGACATGTGTAGGTGGTCGTGTTGATGGTTGAGGCAGTTTTGTCGATGGGCTCAAAGACCACCTAGTTTGATAGTTATATTTGAAAATTTCATTCTTGCTCATCCCTTATAAATATCCTTTGAGGCCACTTAGACTCCTATTTTTAGCAAAAAATATTTCAAAATTAAGAGGGAGAAGATCAATAGGAATCTAAATAAAGAAGAATCAAGAGAGAACAAATTTTGCAGAGAATGGCCGACAACACATGTGATTGTTGGTTTATAAAAAAAACATATGTGAGAAAGAATTTCCATTTTGTGAAAATAGTTGGATTACTAACCTTGAACTCTCTATGATTTTTAAACACTAAAAAAAACATGATCTTAGGGATTGTGAGCTATTCAAATCATTATAAATTTATGGATTGCTAATCTTGAAACCATGTGCTTGTTGGATTGTTTGTCCTTAGCTAGAAAACATGTTTTGTTGATTTGGTATGAAACATGTCTTAGATATCATGGTTTATTTATGTGACACCTCATACTTTTCTAAGAAAAATATAACTTTACTTTTCAAATTTTCATTTTTCATTTTTCATCAGCAAGCCACTAATGCGTCAGTGTGCATGTTGGTGAAATTAGGTTTAACCGTCATTGGCACCGACGTGTCAATGGTCACATAATTGAAACTGTAGGATGTAGTTACATCGGGAAACATGAGCAGTTATGTAATTATGAAATTCTAGAAGCAGTTGCACCCTATGTAAAAGGCAAAAATCTCATAAATTAGAGATTTGGAGTCTCTTAGGAGTTCAAGAGATATTAGGAGTGCATCTAGTCTAGAGTGCAAAAGGATTCACACATGGAAGGAGGAGCAATGCATGATCGAGATCGGATTGCTAATCTTGTTACCACATGACGGTCGAAACATTTCTTCTTTGTTTATTTCAATTTATACATTGCATCTATCATGTTTTAGGATAGGGAATGCTCATAGAACTAGTTTAGTCTATGTTTATATTCTTCTTGATCATTGACGTGGTTGTCGACGTGTCGATTATGACATTGATGGTTGGAGGAAAATGAACCCTACCGACACCCTGTATCACGTCAGTGTTATACTAGTCATTGGCAATGTGACTGACACATCAGTAGTGGTGTTGACAAGATGGGTTCCTAAAGCCTATCAATTGTCAGCAAGGATTCAACGCATTGATGGGGATGTCAATTGTCACTAGGGGTGTAAATGAACGATGCGGACAAGGCATGTCCGCAGTCGTCCATTTTTTTTGCGGACCAAGTGTTTGTTTGCCCGCATATGTTCATGACAGACACAGGCGAAAATGAATGGACACAAACAAAATTTAGATGAAATTTTGACATTGACTACTTTATTAAAATAAGTTATAATACTAGTAGGATAAACTAATCTATAAAATAAATAAATAATAATGCTATAGAAGACATGTTAGAGTATAACATGTATTTTTATAATTTTTTAAATGAAAATTAACTATGTGATATAGGCTACTAATTTAGCATACATTAAAAATAATAATAATAAAATATATAATTGGTGGACGTGGACGATTGCGGACACAGACGGCCTTTGCCTGTGTCCATCCGTATTATAAATGGACAAAAAATAATATTGTCCATTTTAGTGCAGTTGGATATGGATGCGAACAGACACCAGACAAACAGATGTTGTTAACACCCCTAGTTGTCACTAAGGATTCAAAGCATTGATGGGGATGTCAGTTGTCACTGACACCCCAATCACCAATGGTGCATCGTTCCATGAATTCATGTAATCATTATATTATATTACATGTTACTAATGAAATAAATAATAACATGATTTTCATGTATGATGGATTCTCATCCCTTCGACCCTCTGGTCTAGAATGGTGTCAACCTCCTTCTCAAAAAAGGTTATGATTGTAGGCAATGTTTTCTTCAAAGCGCCTCTGCTGGAATCCTCTAAGTCTTCATGAAAAGGCTTCAAAAAGTTGACATGACAAATGGGGTCAATCTTGATCCGCTCCGGTAGTTCAAGTTGGTATGCTAGCTGACCAATTCTTCGCTTCACCTCAAAGGGCCCATCGTATCTCTGGATGAGCCCTTTATGTACAACTTTCCTTCACAATTTCTTCCAAAGTTGGGGAGTTAGCTTCAGTAGAACTTGATCCCCAACCTGGAACTCAAGAGGCCTTCGATCCTTATCCGCATACTTCTTCACCTGTTTGACTGCTTTGGCCAAACAATCTCACGCCTTCTTCATCCTTTCTATCTAGTCTCTGGCTAGGCGGCAAGTAGCGGGACACTTGCCTCCTGCCCGCTGCAATGCAATGACCACCGGCGTAAGGGGTTGCTAGCCTGTGCCAATTGAAAAGGACTGTTGTTCATCGCCGAGCTAGTGTGCAAGTTATAGTAGAATTGGGCGATTTTCAACAAGTTGACCCAATTTTTTTGGTTTTCTGCACATAGTGCCCCAAGTACTCCTCTAAAATAGCGTTCATCCTCTCTGTCTGCCCATCCTTCTGAGGATGATTGCTGGTTGAAAAGTCGAGCTGAGTGCCTTACATCTCAAACAACTACGTTCAAAATCTACCCATGAACTGGGTATCTCGATCGCTAACAATGTCAATTGGTAGGCCCCAAAACTTGACAACGTTCCGAAAGAATAAGTCTGTGGCCATCTCTGCGCTGCAAGTCTTTGAGACTGCTATGAACGCTCCATACTTAGAGAAGCGGTCTACCACCACCATGATAGACCTGTAGCCCCGTACAACCGCTAAACTAATGATAAAATCCATGGACAAGCTGACCCACGATCTGCCTGGAATTGGAAGGGGTTGAGCATGTCCGCTTCCTTATGTCTCTCTATCTTGTCTTGTTGACAAACTATGCATGTCCTCATGTAGTGCTCCACATCTTTTAGCATCTGTGGCCAGAAGTAATTCCGGGACAAGAGTACGTGAGTCCGCTCTTGCCCTGGGTGACTCGCCCATATGGAGTCATGAGTCTCCTTCAGCAACTAACGCCTCAAATCATCAGCTAAGGGGATGTAAGGGTGTCAGCCCTTTGCATACAACACCTCCTCCTCCAACCAAAAGCGCTGAGTCGACTCATCTTTCACAGACTGGATCAGTATAAGGCAGACTTGATCCTTCTATGTGGCTTCTAGTATCCGACCCAGCATGTCCCCTAAAACTTGCACCAACGCCGCCATCATTGCCTTCGGGTCCGTTCGTCAACTAAGGGCATCAACCACAATGTTGGGCTTGCCCGACTTATACTCCAAAATGAAATTAAACTCAGCAAGGACCTCCTGCCACTCAAAAGTTTCTTCTGTAGAGTGAAGTAGCTCGTGACTACATTATCTGTCTAGACAATAAACTTCACTCCCAGTAAGTAGTGCCTCCATGTCCTAAGGCAATAGACGACCACTATCATCTCCTTCTTGTGGGCTGAGTACTTTTGCTCAGTTTTGCTGAGCTTGCGGCTCTTATATGCAATAGGGTGACCCGACTGGATCAACACTCCTCCAATTGCCCAATTGGAAACATCAGTTGCACCTCAAAGGGTGTAGCACCCCAGCCCGCAAAACCCGACCCGGACCTGGGGTTGGCTCGGAAGACAGAATCGGAGTTTATAAAATCAACGAAAAAATTAAAACCGACGGACCATGAGCTACAGACTCTGAGTGCGAGAGTCATAACATACTTCTATGCACTACGAGCTTTAGTGCTTCGTTGCACGTAGATCAGAATAAGCCTAATTTTATAACTAATTTGGATCGGGCCAACATTATTAATCGTTGGTTGCCTACGTACATATTGGATACCATCTCTGACGTTATTCCAATACGATTGGATCCAGACGTAGTTCTGCCTAATGGCTAATACATTCATCAGGCATCACAAAATCATATACGTTAAAATACATATATATTTATATCCGAATAATTATTCGGAATCAGACGGAAATCTTATAAATTGTCGAAGCCAAACGGAAGACAATAAATCAGTAAAATACACATCTCACATAGGTGAGCAGACACAATCACGCATCCCACTCTATCATAGAGCGGAGCAGAGCACACTACAGAGTATGTTGGATCATATCAGATCTTATCAGATCATATCAAATTGGAGTATGTCAAATCACAATGAAGCATTTCCAAGTAATTCAGACCACAACAAAATATATCAAAGTAGATCGAATAGGAACATAAAAGTATATATCAGATCGTAGCAAATTATATATCTTAATTAGTAATATACTAATTAAGATATGCACGCACATAAATTATATTAACTTATAAAGTCAGAAAAGCATACTCCCCTGCAGTTTTGGAAGTGTCGACGTTCGAAGTTCCTTGTTTCCTCAGGGCGTCCTCCCTTTCTGATTCGGAGACGGTGGACAGAACCTCCTCTAGCTTCGGAACACTTTAACCTTTCCGCGCCCGTAGGCGGCGGACAGAACCTCCCCTTAGCCGGAGACACTTTTCCCTTTTCGTGCCCGTAGGCGGCGGACAGAACCTCCCTTTGCCCCGGGACGTTTCCCTTATATAGGGTTGCTAACTCGAAGAATTGACGCTTCTATTGCGTAGAACACCCTCGATTTATCTAAGAACGCTTTTTGAACGGAAGGAAACAGACACATAATGACTCCAGAAAGTTCTCCAGAAAACTAAACGGAATGAACTATTTATAAGAGAAGACGTGCGGGCGGACGAAGAAAAGGGGAATACGCGCGCACAGACGCGCGCCACGTGTCACAAGATGAATGGACCGAAAAGTTGGTCGGCGCGCGTGACGCGCGCATCACGCGCGCGCCATCACAGCGAGCGCGGCGAGCATTGCCGCGCCGCGCATCTGACGCGCGACGCGCGCATTTGCCGCGCGTCCCGCGTGCGTCGCGCGGTTAGCCGCGCGATCGCGCGGGACCCGCGTCACGCGGACGGTCACGATCGCGCGGCGCCGCGCGGCCCGCGGCTCTCCGGCTCGGCTCGACTCAGCTGGATGACGTCATCTATTCCGTCCTTTTCTGAATATTTTATTATTATTTCATTTAAACGCAATTCCAACTTCAAAACGCGATAACTTTTTATCCCGAAGTCGGAATTGCACGTTCTTAGTACCGATAGACTCGTATCGACGAGACCTTCAAAACTAGACCCCACACAGGTATCTTATCTCAAACTTTGAAAGTGGGTCCCGCCCATATGGCACGCTTCCCGAGGTCCTAACATTCGTTCTCGACCTCTGATTTGCGTGTTCTTTTATTCGTTATGCTCGTTACTTCGAGCTCTAACCAGACATAGGAGTTTTATCCCTTAAAGCCCCTTAAATTTTAACTAAAATTATGTAATTACCCCTAACCCTTTTAGGGTTAAGTATAATCGGAACACGGGGTGCTACAAAGGGCGCATCGAATTTAGGGAGTTTGAGGACTGGCTCAAAGGATATGACATTCTTAAGACTCTCAAACTCCGTCTGGTATGCCTTAGCCCAACACTAAGGCTTGTCTTTCTTCAAGAGGTCGATCAGTGCAGCTACCTTCTTAGAATAATTCTTGATGAACCTTCGATAGTAGTTCGCAAGTCATAGTAACGATCTCAGCTCAATAACCTTTGTTGGGATTGGCCACTCTGCTATGGCCTTGACCTTCCTTCCATCCATCCGCACTCTTCCCTCTGATACACAATGCTTTAAGAATATGATCTTTACCTAGGCAAAGCAACACTTCTTGAGCTTTAGAAACAGATTATGCTCCCTTAGTCTTTCCAGTACGATCCTAAGATGTCAGACATGTTCATCCAAGGATGTGTTGTACACCACGATGTTGTCAAGGTAGACAACTACAAACCGATCAAGGTAGGGCCTGAATACGTCATTCATCAATGTGCAAAAGGTGGATCATACATTTGTCAAGCCAAAGGGCATGACAAGAAACTCGAAGAGTCTGTAGCAAGTCACCATTGATGTCTTTGCCTCATTGCCCACAATAATTCGCACCTGCCAATAACCCGACTTGAGATCAAGTTTGGAGAAATTGGAAGCCTTCGTTAATTTATCGAACAAGTCAACCACCAAGGGGACTGGGTACTTGTTCTTCACCGTTATTTGATTTAGAGCTTGATAGTCTACACATAAACAAAGGGAACCATCTTGCTTTTGCTGAAATAGAACCGGTGCTCCATAGAGAGCTTTGGATGGTGTGATGAAACATGCCTTTAACAATTCTTCCAACTGTTTCCTGAGTTCTGCTGATTCTAGTGGAGCTATGTAGTAGGGAGCCCATGCTGGAGGGCGAGCTCCTGGTCACAACTCAATGACATGGTCAACATCGCGTTGTGGGGGAAGGGTCTGCAGAAATTCAGGTGGCATCACATTCACGAATTCTCTCAGCAAGTTCCCCACTTTCTCCAGAACGACCCTCGCTGTTTCCTCATCTATCTCCACCGTCGAGACCAAATAGGTCTGGTGGCCATGCTCGAGGCCCTTCATGAGCTGAAGGGTAGATAAAACCTGCACCTCGGTTTTACCTTTGTTCTCAGCAACAAAGCATGAAACTCTCTCATCGCCAATGAGGATACCCTTGAGATAAGGCATCACAGACACCTTCGCCTTTCTCAGGAAGTCAAGCCTAAGGATCAGCTCAAAGTCATCAAGAGGAATGACAGTGAAACTCAACTTGCCCGTCCATTCTCCGATCCGTTGGTAGGTCATTGACCACTCCTAGGACAGGGGTCGTTTCCGAGTTAATATCCTTGATCCTTGCTTGAGCCTTTGTCATCTTGAGGCCCTAGGCCTCCACTCATCGATTTACTAGAAAATTATGTGAGGCACCAGTGTCAACCATCACTCGCACCGGATGCTTATCTAGAATAGCATCTACGTACATCAGCCCACTATAATCCGCATTCTCCTTATAGATAGCACTAACAATCTACAACGGGTTCATATGGGTAGTGATCTCCTCTCTGTCTGAAAAGGACTCGCCCTCAGCCACAACACATTGAGCTTCTCCCTCTTTGGGCATTCCTTGGCATGGTGAGGGCCCTTGCAAATGAAACAAGTTAGACCCTTATTTTTGTTAGAGTCAGCCTACTCACCTTTCTTGCCCTTTAATTCGTCTCTGCGCCCGTCACCATTGCGCCTGCGACAACTCCTAGAGGAAGATGCCCTGTCTCTTTTTTAGGTTGGGGACTCCATCTTATAATTCACCAATTGTTCAGCTGTTGTGATGGCTGAGGGGAGATCTTGAACATTCTGCCTCCGCAACTCGTTCTGTGCCCAACTCTGGAGCCCGGTCAAGAAATTATAAAGCTTGTCCTCCTTCGTCATATGTTTGATGTCAAGGAGGAGCGACTGAATTGCTTCACATATTCCCTAACCATCCTTGTCCTCCTCAATTTCCTGAGCGACTCTCGTGCAACCCACACCGTGTTCGTGGGGAGGCACTGTTCTCTGAGCTCCTTCATCATAGGCTAGGTTTGGATCGGAGGATGCCCAGCCGTAGCGTTATCCTCCAACTTGGTCTGCCACCATAGCTTAACATCTCTTGCGAGATACAAGCTCGTCACCATGACCTTCTCTTCATCCAAGGTAAGGGTGATCGCGAAAAACTGCTCCATATCCCAAACGAAATTCTCTATGTCCTTGGCACTATGGGAACTAGAGTACGCTTTGGGTTTGGGGACCTTCACCTTCTTCATAGCTTGATGCATCTTGGGCCTAGAATCCACCTCCATTGATGAAGGGGTTATGTTTAGAACGACCCTCTCTAGCAAAGCCATCTTATCCCCCAACTGCTGGATCTTTCCTATCGTCTCATTCCTTAATTCTTGTAACTTTTGCTTCAAGTAATCCATTGTTGCAGCCATGTCTGCTGCCAGTGAGTTTTAGCGGGCAGTGCTCCCAGCAGAGCTGCCCTCTCCTGAATCGTCCGCATAAGGTGCTCTCCACAAGGGACATACGCTGATCGAAAGAGGCGATGCGTTCCTGGACTGAACACAAGGAATCTCAACTACTTATATCTATGAGCCTTAACTTTTTAATATGGATGGAGTAGGCGATAGTCCTTCAATATGAGTCTAAAGTTGCTTCATGAAATGTTATACATTTCAAAGAGTTGTGAAGATCTCCTTAATATTTCTATAGAATTTAATGACTCAATGTATTTTTCTTTATTTGTTATGGATGAGTTATGTTTAATGGTTGATTATGAAATGTGATTGTGAATTCTTTATATATTTGTTATATTGTTATAGTTTTTGTCTAGTCGTGTTATTGGGTATAATTATATACTCAACATCTATGTAATGTAGGTATCTTGTAGGATTAAAATTCTTTTAAGAAACCACTTGTGCGGTAAGGAAAATGTTGCTAGGTCATTTGATATTTATAATTATTATTTTACTTAAAGGTTAATAACTGTAAGCACGTAAATATCAATCTATTTATATTTATACTTATTAAGATATTTAGACATATACTTTAACAAAACCCAAGTCATCTCTTTAATTAAGAAGTATATAATTTAGGGATGAGCCTGAGTGTCAAGAGTATGAAGTTTTTGCCTAGTGTTTGCTCTCATGATGGCCTGGCCACACCGTGCAACCAGCAGCCAATTCTCTCCGACCTTCCCACTTGTATGTGCAAGGGGAAACAAGTAATCATAAATACAACGCCAACTCTGGTGCAAAGGGGCTTTGCCCAATGATAAATCTGTCTCAGTCCGTCGAAACAAAATAGGGAGAGGCAAGGCTAAATAACGAGGTCGAAATCCTCTTCCATGTTTTCCTTGCGCCCTCCCTTAAATAGCTCAGCTCATGTCAAGTCCGTCTACAACTTGGATATACAAAGTCTCACCCATACAAGAGTTCCTTCCCTGATCAACTCTCCTCCCACAGGTAGGTCGCCCCAGTCTAAATTAAGATACTAGAGGTCTTCGTGTTCAGCTAAGAGTCGAGTGCACATACCTTCAAAGGGTCCGGTATTCTTAGAAAACTCCCACCCCAACTCTTACTCGAGCTAGGAGTTGGCTGAATCTTTCATAGATGAGTTCTGTCTGCCTTAGGAGTCTGTCCCTAAGTGTGAATGACGCCCAACTCGCCACTAGAGTCCTGCTTGCACTAAGATTCTTGCTTAGCCTGCTCCGCAAGGCTGGCCATCGCTCCAGAAGTTGCTCCAACATGCATTTGTGCTTAAAAGGCATCCTTGGCTGTCATATTACCAAGGGGCTTGGCTGTCCGTCGCCAAGCCTAAGGGTTTTTTACTCCTCTTCTCTAGGGGACCTATTGAGGGGCTAACACCCCTTACCCCGCTTGAAGCCTTAATCAAGGCTCGCCATTCGCCAAGCCGCGCGGATCTTATATTTGTCGCCAGATGACCAACCCGGCTTTTGAAAGTTTCTAAACGTCCCTTATAATCACCCTTTTGTTGGGTGAGTGAAAAAACCTGAACCCATTCATTGACCCATTAAAATAAGCCGACTGACCACTTTGAATCGGGTTAGATTTATAATTACAATGTACAATCCGTTCAAGCCCCTCATGATCCGACGGCTCTCCACGCTTGAGCACGCACAGCCCACGCATATTTGGGTCACGGGCTTTCTAATTTGTTTTCCTACCCGATCGAAAAAAGTTAACTCGACCCCAAAAGCTGACCCATGACCCCGAACCGACCCGATCCCACCTTTCGTACTCGAACTCATCGCTTCTTCCCCGCCCTCTCCCTCGCCAGTCATATCGGAATCTGCTCGGATCCCCTGATCTCTCATTTGGATCTCACTGGCATTTGCGGCTGCCCGTTAACAAGCTTCCCGATTGTAGTGAGAAAATTTGATCTTGCTTACTGCCCAATTTTTTGCTGGCTGTTTTTTTTTTCTGATTCACGGAGTTTTTCGTATCCAGATCCGGTTGACATGTTTTGTGTGGAGGTCTTGAACTAGTTCTTTCTACTTGGAATTAAAATTTGTGTTTATTTTTTGGGTGGCCGGTGGTGTTGGTTGGACGGGAGCTGGGAGAATGACAATTTTCGTATTTGATGCCTGTTTCTGAATTACAAAATCCGTGTCTGCGTTCTATTTAGCCGAAATTTGGATTCGTTCGGCCTCAGGATTTAAAGTTCATTGAGTACCCGAACTGTATATCTTGTGCGACTATAATTGCTTTGTGATTTCATTCAGTAACTGCCGGATTTAAGAATGCAACTCTTTAATTTTTATTTTGAAGTAGGAAGATCTCTGATTATCTGTTTGGTTATGTTTATGGTTTCCTTTGTCTTAAGAATTAGTATATGACAAGGAGATATTGAATAAACTTATTATGGTATACTGGGGAGGGAAGCTGATAATTATCTGTTCTGGAACAAAAATGGGGCTTTACCCTTTATGGGCTCTCCTCCTTTTTCTTTCCCTTGATGCGATTCGGGTGTTGGCGAGAGTCCCAGAACAAATCCCAAGTTTTTCAGACGGTATAAGGGGAAACCCTTTGCTTTCTCGCCATCTATTAGAGGATAATCAGTTGCAAATAGATGGCATAGGTGATTCTGTGCCTGGATATATGACAAATCTTGAGCTTGAAAAGGCTGTAAAGGAATTTGGTAGAAGATGCAGCAACATTTCCAGAGTATACAGTATAGGCAAGAGTGTGAACCAATTTCCTCTGTGGGTGATAGAAATCTCTGACAAACCTGGAGAAAAGGAGGCTGAGCCTGCATTTAAGTTCGTAGGAAATGTGCATGGGGATGAACCTGTTGGGCGTGAGCTACTACTGATGCTGGCTAATTGGCTATGTGATAACTATATGCAAGATTCTTTGGCTACTTTGATTATCAAGAATGTTCACCTTCACATCCTTCCAACAATGAATCCTGATGGATTTTCTCTGAGTAGACGTGGTAATGCAAATAATATTGATCTAAATCGTGATTTTCCAGATCAGTTTTTTCCAAATAATGACAATGTGGACTTCCGTCAACCTGAAACAAAAGCAATTATGAGTTGGATTCAGAAGATGCATTTCACGGCTTCTGCCAGCCTGCATGGAGGGGCACTTGTTGCAAATTATCCTTGGGATGGCACTCCTGATTTGGAGAAACGTTATTATCCATGCCCTGATGACAAAACGTTTCGGTACATGGCAAGTGTATATAGCAAATCACATTACAACATGTCCCTCAGCCAGGAGTTTCAGGGGGGAATTACAAATGGGGCTCTTTGGTATCCAATTTATGGTGGGATGCAAGATTGGAACTATATACATGGTGGCTGTTTTGAGCTGACACTAGAAATTAGTGATGTCAAATGGCCTAATGCAAGTGAGCTTCCAACCCTCTGGGAGTTCAACAAAATGAGCATGCTGAATCTTGTCGCTAGTCTTGTGATCTCCGGAGTTCATGGAAGAATTTCTTCATCTAAAGATGGACAGCCTTTGCCAGCATCTGTCATGATCAAGGGAATCAATCACGGCTTGAAAGCTGACACTGCATTTGGTGATTACCATCGTATAGTTTCTCCAAGGGGGAGATATGAAGTTAAGGTCTACATGCCCGGGTACAAACCAAAATGCGCATGTGTCTCACTCGAAGATGTCGCGGTAACTGTTGATTTTGTTTTGGATCCTGAAGAAAAAGAAAACTTGTCATCTAGCTGGGACCAAGAATGCAATTGTCATGGGATTTGGAATGTCGAATTTTTCACACTGTTTTATGTTCCTATAATTGTTATCTTGGGGTTGCTGTGTATTTTGTTTAGAAGGAGAATGTTACTGCCAAAGCGCAGACAAGTGGTACCTGGAAACAAAAGGGCAGACACAGTTTGATGCTTTGAGAAAAACTTTATAAGGTGTATGATGTAGTTACTTTGTCCAATTTCTTGACAAACCAGATTTTCATTAAAAAAATGTGGTATACTGGGGTAAGATATAGTCCCCTTGCTTGACTGGGTCATGCATATTTCAGATGTGGATGAGGTGTTTTAGAAATGAAAAGCAAAGATTGTGCCAAGGGTGCCAAGATATGGACATTTGTTTGGTGGTTGCTTCAGATTAAATATGTGACTCAACTGCTTATTGTGTGATGGCAGGGCAAATTGGGGTTCCATCAATTCAGCCATTCCCTGGTCAGGTGAGGCCTCAACTCTGCAAAAACTTGTTTTTTTTATATATTGGACTATTTTGTTTTTATCATTTTTATTTAGGACAAGTGATAGTTTAACATTGTAAATAGGTAGGTGCAATTAACTCTTTGTATATGTATTGGAGAAAGTGGAGGCTGATTTTGAAGGTGTCAAAGTGATGCTGCCTTGTCAAGCAATTGTCAGAGCTTCAGAAGAAATTTCTTGTGCTTTTCAACCTGTACGCAATAGTTACCTATGGTAGCAATAACATGAAAAACATCAGACAACAACAATAAGTTCTCTATTCGGGGCTGTCATGATATAGAATCCCTTGGCTGGCTACAAGTCGTGCATTGCAGCAAGCCTTGGAAATTCATATTGTTTTGTTTTTGCAAAAGAGGAAGGATATATTTCTTTTCTTAAGTAAATAACAAAACATTATTATTGCTATCCAATGGGAATCTTCTACAGTCTTTAAAAGAAATAATATGCCCAATGGTGGAAGAGGCAGTAGAGATGGAACAGAAAACAATGCTTTAAGTGGGAAAATGCACTTACCCGTGAATTGTCTTGGACGCAAATGAAGTTAGAATGGTGGGATAGTTTAAACAAGCCGGTGATTGGGTGTACATTCAGAGAGTAAATAGTAGAAGTTCCCAGTTCAAGTTACACAATAGAAGGACGCTGGTGCCAGCATTCGGTTGTACAGGTTCAAATTTTACTGTGTTACAATGTAAGACAATGGGATTTTGTTTTTGCCCTTTTTGTGTCAAACATGAAGGCAAACGTCTGAACCGCGTGATGGGCCATGTGGTATTGCATCTAAAAACGTTTGAATTAAGCTACATCAAACCTTATGCCAAACTAAATACTTTTCAGAAGAGTAATGCTGACGGGAAGGTTTATGCATGAAAAACGGCCTAAGGTGGAAGAGGTGCATTCAGGAGAATTACCAAGGCGGCCTATCTGTGCCAGTGGTTGGTATGGTCGTCTCCTCTGGACTAAATTGGGGGAGTCTCTTCCCACATTCAGATTCATCATCTTTGCTTCCTCATTTTCTTGAGTTGTTGGGTAAAAGATCTATTAGAGTACCAAATGAATTACTGGATCAACAAGCACAAAGGTGGAAAAATTCTCTAGCTGGCTACGTATTGGAAAAACGACCCTATTATGTCCTGTTGAAATCCGTCCTCTGAAAATTGTGGAATTGTTCTTTTGTCACGCAATCCCTGGTAGTGGGCTTTTTCTAGTTTAAATTTCATTATGATCGAACTCTCAATGAAATTTACATGCTGAAATTTGGTCAGTCTCATCCTGTGCAGATGGAATTCTATATTCAGAACAGTTCATGACATTATAAAAACTATTTTGGTTTGAGTTAGATTTCCACATTTTCCTTTTTTGTACTTAGTCAGAAAAGCCAATTAAAAGTTTGCTTATAAGGTTGTTTGTTTTAAGCTGAGTTTTCATATTAAGCCGAAAAATAAAATAAGCCGGTTATTTATTTTGGCCAGCCAGTCAGGTGAGTTTACTCGGCTGATTTTGGTGAAAACGCATCGGGATTTCCCCAAAGACGCTTTCTTCCATCCCCCGCCTCCTTACCCTCTTCCATGGTGATCTTGAGCCTGCAGGACATTTTTCTCATATACGGTTCCCGCTGCCCAACCTCCGATCTCCGATCCCTATGAACGTCCGCCTCTCGGCAGGGTTTCGTCTTTTCTTCATTTCTCACAAAGAAACAAAAGGCAAAGACAAGTGAACCTCTGCTACTTCGTTTTTACGTTGGGAGCTGAAAATCATCTCCAACGAATTTGTTTAGAAACTCTCTCTGAATTGTCGGGCTTTCATCTCACCTAAGTCCTCCGGCGATTCTCAATCGAGGCTGTGGAATTCTGCAAGGAGGTCATTTTTGGAGTTGCAACATCAAAATAAAAAACTATGAAGACGGTCGCTGTGGATATAGTAGGTTTTTAGCTATTTCAGTGCTAGATGGATTCAAATAATATTTATAGGTGGTTCGCTGATATAAGATGATTTCTTTGGAATCATAGATCAAATGGATTCTGTTATTGCAGGATACTACAGATTCTACTATTGGTTTCTTATTAGATGGAATGGACCGTCTTTGTTGTTTAGTACGGAAATATATTTCAGGTAAATATGATTTTGGACCAATTTACAACTGCACCTGGGTTTCTGTATAAAAACATAACAATTGGATTTTCAGATGCTGCTGGCACATCATATATCCTATCTATATGCTCATGTAGGTAAAGAATGACCTAAGTTTTTGCAGCCAAGTGACTTTCCTCATTTCAACTGTCCTTTACAGCCTAGAGACGGGCGATATAATTAGAATTTTCACAAAAATATACGTACTGACGGCATTATGTATATTCATTACTCAATCTGTATTTTCAGCTAATTCAGATTTAGTTAATTCATCTTCAGATTCAGCTAATTCAGCTTCAGATTCAGTTTTAGATTCAGCTAATTCAGCTTCAACTAAATTAAATAATTAATTTTTCAGCTAATTAAGATAACTTTTTATATTAAGATTCAACCGAAACAAACAGACCACAGTAGAGTTGGGAATGATTGCAAGTAATATTGACATTCCATTGCACTGTGACGAATTGACAACTTCATGCGAAAGGCTTACATATGCTCGTGTTTGTGTTGAAATAGACTCTGGATTTAAAAACCCAGATCACATTATTGTGGATCTTGATGATAGTTTATCATTCCCACAGGCAGTAGATATAAATAGAAGTCGGTTGCCTGTACAAAATGCCATTAATTCGTTTGATCACTGAGCAAATTCAAGCCTAGTTATTGAAGTTTGGAGGCTAGTTTATGAGCAATCTCAGGATCTTAGAATTCCAGTACCTCCACGAGAACAAGGAGATGCCATTGCTGGACCTTAGGAGGAGAGGGAGGTGACACGTGACATGGCTGCCACGTTGGAACCTAGCCCTTGTCCATTGTTGCAATTATTGGACCCACAACGAGGAAATCTCATAACAAGTTTAGAGGATACGCTGGAAAGATTTGTTACTCCAGCATGTATGGAAACCCTAATGTTCATGGTCCACAGAATATGCTTTCCGGATATACTCTCACCGAAAATTAGGCCACTACCATTGGCATTAGGGCTTGGAAAATCCAACCCAATCTGTTTATCCTACCCAAACCCGACCCACCTAACCCTGCACCCGACCCATTTTGAATTTAGGCCGGGTCAAACCCGAACCGCACAACCCAGCCAACTCGACTGTTATCCGACTACAAGCTCTATTGTTCTTAGATTTTATTTTATTTAATAATCCATTAGTAATTTTTGTGAGTGTACTATAGTTTCGGGTCTATTGGACTTATTTATATTATTATTATAATATTTATTTAGTACATATTATGTTGAACTAAATGTGCTTAAACACAGATTTAGGCATGAATAAGATGTTTAGAGCATAGGTGTGATCACATATATTTTACTTTTTGGTAGGCATACATTTTGGGATAACATAAAATGATATATTCAAGATGTGGTTAATTTCTATATAGTTTAATTTATTTTTAGTTATCCTTTTGGGTAGTAATTGGAATGAAAATATGTTATATTTTGTTGTATTTATTACCTATCATCTCTCCTTTGATAGAAGGAACTACATACTAGACTCAACTCCATGTAAAAGACATGATAGTCGTAATAGGGAGTAGGTTAGGAACATGCAACTAGAGAGGCGGATGAAAAAGCTGGACGATGGACAGTTTTCGAAGGAGGAAAAGTGTAAATAAGTATCATTGACTTCTGAGGAGGGTAGGCTAAGAGCAACCATAGGGAAATAATTACAAGAATTTTGAAATTAAGACATGCTGAATCACATGATCCTCTTTGGCCATCAAAGAAATAATGTTTAATCTGTTTTGCGTTTGTATACAATTTATCAAAAGCCAAGTGTGATGATCTTGAGTAAACAAACATTGAATATCTGTTTTGTTATCTTTTTCTCAAAATGTAAGAAAAATAACACTATACCTCTAAGGTCTTCGTTGATGGCTACTACAAAAATGTGTCATCCACAAATCAGCCAAAGAACCAAATATTACAAATTAACGTTGTAATGTATTTAAGTTTATCTTGTGTTTAACCTTTGCAAAGAGAAGGTATAAAATACGAGTCTAACAAAAAAAATGAGAAAAAAAAGTAGAGTTATCCGCATACCCGACCCAACCCGACTCAAGTAGGGTTAGGGTTTTGATTTTTGACCCAATTTAAAAATAGGGTCGGGTCATAACTCAACCCAATTTTAGTACGGGTCAAGGCCAACCCAACCCGATTTGACCCAACCCAACCCGATTCCCAGCCCTAACTGGCATCCCTCTTTCCTTGCGTGTGCGTGCTTAAGTACTCTAGCTAAACAGTAGTCTCCATATTATAGGTTCACCTAAATCCAAATCCTCCTGCGGCCTAGCCCT
Source organism: Saururus chinensis (assembly GCA_035235625.1). Taxonomy (NCBI): domain Eukaryota; kingdom Viridiplantae; phylum Streptophyta; class Magnoliopsida; order Piperales; family Saururaceae; genus Saururus; species Saururus chinensis. The sequence continues at coordinate 17,598,366 of CP141149.1, read as the reverse complement.
TTTTATAGTTTGTGCTAACTGCAAGGGGCGAAATTTTTTATGTGCACCAACTATGATCAGAAAATTAATCAAGAAAATAAGGAATGCACCCTTTTCTATAAATTATTAGCTAACAATACAAAATTTCAAATTTGAAAATTAAATTCATGCATCTCCAGCTTCTAAAGTGAAAAGATAAGCTCACATAAACACAACCGAAAACTTTTCTGTGACGGGGGAGGAGGGCACTTTTCTTCCGTTGTTAAGAGGTTAACTTGAATAAGAAAATTTAAGAAATTTTTGTGAGAATATTACAAACGTAAACATACACCAAAAAACTCAATTTATAAGTGCCATTTTAGTATCAAGCCTCGGCACATTTTAACTCAAAAAATAACCAACCGTAAAAAAAAAACGTAAGTTCATTTCTTGTATGTGAATCCCCTTCCATAGGGACCATATGCTTGATTACCTCTAAAATGACAAACATCAATTATTCTCATGCGCAGTGACCCCCCCTTCCCCTCTCAGCCTAATCTAATATTGTAAACGTCCAACGCAAGACTGATGTTGCATACGTTCTGTTAAAAGTAATATATATTCGCATAAGAACATGATGGAGAACTTCTATAAAAAGTTTGAATTGCTAGATCCATGTAGGGAAATTGAATTTTACCCAACGGTAGTAATGTAGGGGATAGACTTCAGCAATGTCTGAATGGCAAGACTTCGATTGGGCATAACGCTTGTCGGAGGTAACCTTGTTTAGACTACCTCAGCCCTGATCCAAACAATGGCTGATTATTATTATCATCGATAATTCCAAACGAGCACAAGCAAGGACCCGAACTTGTGATGGAAAACGCTAAAAAGACTGTGTCTTATGATCTCAAACGTATCTCCACATATGTGTAGGATTGATTCCAATTGGATATCTCCAAAAACAACTGCCCCAATTATAGCTGAAGTTCTTACATCAAATTTGTGTAGCTCGTCTGGTGCTTTTGAACCATTTATTAGTCACATTGGTCTCTCAGACCTTGTGAAGGATCAAAATTTATCTATCTTGGGTTTGTGAGAAACAAAAATAAAGTTGCATAATTTTGCAAGAGTGTGTGACAAATTAATTAGAGGATGAGTTACAAGAAATTCCTTGATATCAAGCCTATACATTTGAATGACAAGTTAGGGGGAGTTCCGTCTCCGGTACGGTAGCTTCGACATTTGAATGACTCCACTTTTCAAGCTGAGTTACAAGAAGTTCCTTGATATCAAGCCTATACATGGTGCAACAAGATGGGAGCGGTCTTATTTGGAATAAACTTGACCCGGCTTTTGTAACATTGAATGACAAATTAGATTCATGCATGCCTTCCTACTTCGTCCTCCAGGTACTTTTGAACATTGTCCTCTTATTTTCAACATTAAGCCTTCATTTCCCTCATAGGGCAGAACCTTTTCGTTTCTTTGACATATGGCTGAAGCATACTTCTTTAAAAGATGTAGTAGATAAGGCCTGGAATATTCGCGTTCATGGGCAGCCTATGTTTATATTGTTTAAAAAAATGCAAGCAATGAAGGAAGCAATTAAAGTTTGGAATAGAGTGTATTTTGGTAATGTGGGCTTAAGCGTTGATCAAACAAAAAAAATCTTAAAAAAATAAGCTTGAACTCCAGTTCGAACATTTAAATTTGCAGGTCATTACAGAGAAGAAGCTGGTTAGAAATGTTCTTCAAGGAGAATTGATAGAAGAAAGTTTTTGTGGCACCACAAGTTTTTGAAATTTATTTTTCATAAAAACTCACAGCAAAAAGATGAATGAATTCATTTTAATTTAAATCTCATGTAAAGAATAACTTGGGGGTGGTTTTTTTATTTTTCGAAACAACGAATATCAAATAAGGTACATAATATCCGATATAAAACTATTTATAAAAGAAAATGATTTTGCCCATGTACATATCCAGAAAATATAATATATAACAAATTAACACCCACATGCCTAAAGTTATACAAATAGTCTAACAGTTCAACTAAAGAGGTAAATATTAGAAAAAATACACTTGATACGAAGTCTGTTAGTCATCCTTGCTTCTAACCCCAAGACTTCTACACACTTACTCTAATGGAGAACCTACATTTTGAAGATGCTGAGTATACGAATACATCCAGTGAGATATCTAAACAAGAACTATATACAATGACAAAATAATAACAATATAAATCATAAACATAAACTCATGTGAGAGTTTAATATCCGTCTAGATGGTGATAGTGGATCACTAGATTGCCCTTAGTTCAATTTTCTTAGGAAGATAAATATTACGAATTCTAGCCTCTGTGTAAGAAGTTTGGATGTAATTTTGATTATTGAAATTAACTAATTATAATATATATGTCTCATATATTCTTTCACCATGAACATAAACAAGTCAAAGTATAGAATCACTAAGATATTATGACAACACTCAAGAGTCCAACCACGCATCACTGGGATGTATACCACGCAAGGTCTCTAAGATTTAGTAGCCACCTCTAGGAGTTCGTCCATGTCTCACTAGAATATAATTTACCACACTATTTAGCATCTAACTTTTGCTGAAGCCATTGCACATCTCCATCCACGCCATGAAGTTCACAAGGGCTCATAGACCAAGTGGTTGAGAATCTTGACCTGCATGATCATCTATGCCTCATGTATCGTGTTATACTGGACCATTCATCTTTTTATGATATGATTTGTTTGAACCTAACTCCCAGTCTAGGGAAATAGCTCTACACACAAACTCCTATTTTTGGAGAGTCGGAGAACTATGATAATTTTTTTATACCATGACCCTCCTCTATGTGGCTAAAATGACTTACTTTTAGAGCCAACCAAACATTAGGATCCTTTGTCCTTGAGTACCAAATGCAATGATTAGAAATATCTATCAATTACAAAGATTCACACATACATAGAATTTACTTACCCTATATATTTTATCATGTATTAACACATTCATCATGCATGAAAATCATGCTATTATATATCTCATAAATAACATATAGTATGATAGAAAATATCCTTAAGATTTATGAATTAATGCACCATTGGTGACCTCACCAACATGTCGGTGGGGGTGTCAATGACCACCAATGCCCCATTGACACACCAAACCCTTACCAACAGTGGATAGGCCATGATACCCATCTTGCTGACGCCACCACCATGCAACAATCATGTCCAGCATAACACCCATGCGATATAGTGTAAGATCTCTAATTTTCTTTTGATTTAATTCCTTTTTAATTGTGTGAATTTGTGTGGTTTTGCTTGTTTGCGGGTTTGATTTGATTTTTGGGGTTATCGGTTAGTTAATTATGAATTTGATTAGGTTTCATTTATTTTTTTATAATTTTTAGTGTCAAACTTGATTTATCAAATTTTTACCTATTAAATGACATTTTATCTTAAATTTTTCTTAATTAAGGGAGCAGACCCCGCCTGGGGCCTGGGTCCTACGTCCATGTTGGACAACCTTCTAATCTCATGTTATTTTATTTCAATGGGTTTGGGTGTGATTAAATTCATTTTTAAGCAAAAAAAACCTTAATTAGCCACTTAGGTCGTTTGACCTATTATTCAGCCCAACAATTTGTATACCCAGCCCAAAACCCTTATTATTTAAGGAAGATCATAGCCTATTTGCCAAATGGGGAAGAACTATGTTAGAAGGGAGGAAGTGCTTTACCTTCACTTTTCAAATGAGAAACTTGGATTAAGGTGTGTTTTCTACTCTTAATCATCCATAATCTTTTGATTTTGGTCTTAATCATTCATATTTTCATTTCCCTAACTTGATTCTTGATTTTCTTCCATTAAAAATCTTATTTTTAATTTTGATTTAGATCCCTAATTAGGTAATTTTTATTTTTAACCTAATGATATCCTAGATCTATTTGTTTTCAATTTGATTTGAGTGTATTAGCTAATTTTAATTAGGTTTTAACTAAAACCCTAATTTTGGGTAGGATTTCTTCAGGATTGAAGCTCTTTCGTGGATTCAAAGGCTTGTTAGAGGTAAGAGATTTTACCTTGTGTGGTTTTCTTCGTTGGAATGTATGATTATAGATTTATTTGAATTATTGCTTCATTTTGAGGTTTAATGGTGATTTGTTGAAAATATGCGATTTATGGTTATTTTTTGTAATTAAGCATGAAAATGATTACATCCATCATGTCTAGGCTTAGATTTTGATTATATGATGTTCTATTATGATTTTTGAATTTATATGAAATTTTGGAATATTTTCGGTTTGAATTTTAGAAGGTTGAAGACAAACCAAAAATGAACTGTTCTGACCGTTCGAATGGCCTGCAAGGGCGTTCGAACGACTGTACTACAGTTTTGTGATTTTGGCCTATTTTATGGATTTTTGGCTATTTATAATTTTCTTCTCATAAATCTAATTCTTTATGACTATGATGAGTTATGATTACCTATAAATGTCACTATAATTACATGTGGACCCTCTATGAATTATGATTTAGCTCAAGCATAGATATAACTATACTTGTCTAGGTTTAACATGATATTATACTTGTCTTAAATCCATATTTCAACATTTTCTTCACATTCACTCATTGATTCTAGTAGGATATGATTATGAAAAATTAAACTTACATTTCCAAATGCATAAAATACTTCAAAAGTTCAGGGTGATATAGTTTTTATTGCCAAAAATCAAGAATCACTTGGTTAAAACAGCAAGACAAGTGTAGTGGGTTCTTTCTTGTCATGGTAGCCTCTCAGCTATGACAAATCAAGTTCAATCTCTTCCTTCCTCAAAGAAGCTTTCCTCAGAGTAGGTAGCCTCCCTTACATAGTCGATTCAAGATGAAAAAAAGTAAGGTACTCATTGTGAATTCTCCAAATAATAAAGCACTGAGCTAGACAGGTTATGTAACGCCCGAGATTTTTCACACATTTTCCTCAAAATTCACGGAAAATTTTTGCAATATAACGTCTGTAAATCGGAGTAAAAATGACGAAATCAAAACCTGATAAAACAGTTTATAATTCAAAACACTAAACATCCATTTTCCATCTAAATATTTTCATCACACGGTCAAACATCGTACGGCCAAAGCAAATATCATCAGGCACTACTCGAAAACACACATACGACTAAATTCGCTATGATCATAGACTTTTAAATACAAAACACTCCCAGGCATCCCTGAGTACAAGTCCCATAACAGTCCACAGACTAATCCAAATGAAAGTCCAGAATATAAACATCTTAACGTCTCGTCTCACCCAATACATTGGATCGTGGCACAAACAAACTCGTAGTGAGTCAAACATATACCTGAGTCAACGGGAATCAATCCACCGCTGAAATGAGCGTCCATCTCCAGGAGCTCTCCAACACACACCTGCAAAAGCCTCCTGAACCACGGGGCTAAAAATGGTAGGGTGAGTATTTTCATACTCAGTAGGAAAATACCCAGTAGGGGAAATCCCAAACGGTGAACTCAATAAGTTCATAAAAACATGCGTTCATGCAACTCAAACATGAAGCATTCAAGCATATAACATCATGCTCATGCACATCCAAACATACCGAATGCACCATCGTGCCAAAGTCATACCAAATGCACCATCGTGCCAACAACATACTAAAAGCACCATCGTGCCAAAAACATACTAAAAGCACCATCAAACGAAACTTACACAAACACCCTTATCCAGGGTCTTACAAACTTACTCGTACCATCGTACGCATACTCATACAACATACACATACTTGTACGACCTTACTCGTACAATCATATGCTCACTCATACAGCTTACACATACCTGTACGACCTTACTCGTACAGCTTACACTTACTCGTGCGACCTTACTCGCACATCTTACACTTACTCGTGCGACTTTACTCGCACATCTTACACTTACAGTCTTGCTCATAAACTTACACTTACAGTCTTGCTCGGATTCATATGCTTACAGTCTTACTCTTACAATCGTACCCATACACATACTCTTACAGTCGTGCTCAAACTCATACGCTTACAGTCGTTCTCATCCTCATACGCTTACAGTCGTACTCATACTCATACGCTTATAGTCGTGCTCATACTCATACGCTTACAGTCATACTCATACTCATACGCTTACAGTCGTTCTCATACACATACACTTACAGTCGTTCTCATACACATACACTTACAGTCGTTCTCATACACATACACTTACAGTCGTTCTCATACACATACACTTACCGTCGTTCTCATACACATACGCTTACAGTCGTGCTCAAACTCATACTCATACAGTCGTACTCACACACATAATCGTACAGACGTACGCATACTATCGACCGCTGAAGCTCATTACAACTAATCAGCTCTAGCGTCGAGATGGAAAGGAATGCCACAGGGGCATCACCTTAACCTCCGGGGAGTGACTAGACGCCATGGACTTTTCTGAAGTTAAGGCACACCAGTGCTCATGGGGCACAGGATCAAACAGGTAAGAGTAGGTCCATGATACTACTTACCTGAGCGCGCAAATATACACCCACACATAAGGGGTCATACAATTGCCCACACATAAGGGGCCATACAATCGCCCACCATAATGGGTCTTATAGTGCCATTGCCACTCTTGGGCAGAAAAACATACAGTGCCACTTGGGTAGAAACATACAGTGCCACTCTTAGGCGAAATCATACAACGCTCTCAATAGAGCATCAAACGTCTGGGCTTATACAGCACACAGACCAAATCGGAAACATACGTTGCTCTCAACAGAGCAAAAGACGTCCGGTGCTCTACACAGCACACAGACAACATCCCGCAGGATAACCACCATGGCAAGACATGATAAATGCTTAGCCGACTCATTATCGGCTAGCTCAAACACGGAACCTAATCCGTCGAACCCTCAGGTCTCAAACTCACAACGCTATCATTAGTTGTGCTTATAATTCAAGTTTGAATTAAGTACATTATGCGGTATAATTATGCCACACAAACTCACAGTCCTCGACTGATCAAACCGAATCTGAGCCCGATCGAAACCCTAGTTCGTCAAGGCAGCAGACTTTGCTTAACCCATCCATATCATGATCAAACCTCACCGTACAACGAACCCTTACAGTCTTACATACTCAGCCATCTACCTTATGGCCAAAACAGCGTACACAAATGTCATCACACTAAGCTCCTCAGAGCCAAACCCAGTTATCACCCTCTTACTTAATACCTCACTGATTATGCTTACTTTTCGCTTCATAATGTGTACGTTATGCTTGTACAATTATGAACACTCTTACTATCTGACAACCGCCCACATACAATCCAACCCAAACCGATCCATTCTAATCCTTGCCCGTCATAATCTTATCCTCTGTCATCTGTCATACGCTTACACAACTGTATCCAAATTCAGACAAAGCCTCTGCAACCTCTTATTGTCCATCGCCCATACCTCTGCCCACACACACTTACACATATCCAAAGCATAGGCTAATAGCCATCATACATACGTATGTCTATCACACATACGTATAACATACACATACTGCCATACATACGTAACTTACGAACATGCATGCTAGCTATCACTAGCACATGCATACATCAAACATACACGCTAGTCATCACTAGCACATGCACACACATTCATACATACTTCAACATGCACGCTAGCCATCACTAGCACATACTCAATCAACGTACGAAACTTACCAACAAACACGCTAGCCATCACTAGCACATACATACATCCAACGTACTTACAGCCAACATGCATGTCATATGCATTTCAACATACCATACAATCGTGCTTACACGTACATCATGCAATCAGATCGTTACTTAACATCTAAAGCATGGAATCATACAATCCTAGCATGCTACTACTCATTCAAAGCATGCTATCATGAATTTACGAGTTCAAAGCTCCCCTACCTCGTAATCATGACGTTCGATGGCGAGCACACGACGGTGGCGGCGTCGACGACGGAGCTGACGGTCAAAATCGTTGCCTAGTTGAGAGAGCTGCTGTCCCGAGGATTTAGGAAGTGCCAGACCTACTCACGGCCAAATGGAGTGTCAGATGTCAAAGCGACAAAGTCCGCAAACCACGGCGGCACACTAGGGGCGGCTGGGAGAAATGTCGTGCCAACATAAGTGGCAGTGCGACCAGAAGTCGATGGTGTACTCACTGAAGATCGGCCGGTGGCTAAGACGTGCTCAGCCGGCCACAAGACGTCGAAATCGGTCGTGGACAGCACCCAACGGCGACGATTTCGGTCAACCAAGGCCCACATAAGGGCGGAGAGCGTGGGGCAACGCTCTAGGACAGAAGAGAGGTGGAGGAGGACTCTAGTGGTCAACTCCACTCGGTGGCAAAGCCATCCGATGGTCAGGCGGCACAAATACGGCGCCTAAACCCAAAAATGCACGCGTGGCCACATGCACACGCGGCCAAAAAGTGTCACTCTAGGGGGAGATGGGTCGGACGGTGGCGACCCAAGGCCCACATCAGGCCAACAAGGCTAGGGCCAGGAAGTGGTGGCCGATCGAAACGGCGACATCGCCGATCGCCACCCACAACTAACACACGTAGTGCGGTGGCTGTGCATCTCGCACGATATAGGGCAAAGACAAGCGGCCCACTCCAAGCGGAGGTGTAATTGGCCAAGTGGGGCTGGCCCTCACTGTCGCCGAGCCGGGGCGGAGCCCATGATGGCCAAAAGGCCCACGACTCGCCGATGCTAGCGACCCGAGACGCACCCAAAGCGTCTAATCGGGCGGAGCAAGGCAATAGAGGCGGGGCGGGGTCGGAAATGACAAACCCTTACTGACACCGGGTCGAGGTAGGCTGGACGGAGTCTATCCGGTGGCCGGACAACGACCGGAAATACACCGGCGTCCAAAAAAACTCACGGACAATGAGATGGAAAAATATAAACAAAACCCGACCAAAAGTTCGGCAGCTCACAGCGGAGCGCAGAAAGCACGGCGGCGGCTCTAGCTAGCGCCTATGGGTTCCTAGCGGCCAACTAAACATAAGTCTAGTTGAGAGCGGCCGCAAACGACGTCAAAATCGTACACCCATAGCTCAAAAACGGGATTAAAGGAGAGAAAAATCCCGAAAAAGGTTCGGTACCTCGTGTAGGAGCGAAGAGGCCATGGCGGCAGTCATAGCAGGTGTCTATGGACTTGTGGTGGTGAGGCAAAGCGGATCAGGACAAGAATCGCCGGAATCCAATGACGGAGGAGGGAGAATGGAGCGACCGGAATCTGGCTCGGGTTCTCAAAAAACTCACTGGACGTTTTTTTTTCTTTTGGATGTCGGTTCTGTAAGTTTCTGGAAAAACTTACTGAAGATGGCTTTTTAAGCCGTGATTTTACTATTCACCTTTTTTTATTTTTACATCCATATCTCTAATGCGCGTTAACTCACTAGTTATGCGTTATAGCTCCAAAATTTGCGCCGTAAGCGCGCAGCGAGGCCCGCGGCCTGCGACTAAGCCCCACACCCGACTATACGGGTATAAATACGAGGGAAAAATATATAAATACGAATACGCCGTAGCGTCACATTTTCCCGCCGAAAATGACCAGAAAAATAGCAGAAAAATCACAGAAAATCGTAGAAAATTCTGGGACATTACAGGTTAACCCTAAGGAGTTTTATGTGACATTTTGGGATCTCATTGGTAGTGTTTGTCATTTCAGCAGTTAAAGATTTTTTGAGAATGGTAAACTTTTGAGAGGGGTAAACTTCTCCTTCCTGACTTATTTATAAAATATGAATGCTAAGACTTTTGATGATTGTAGGCCAATATCTCTTTCCAACTTTATCTATAAGATTATCTCAAAAAATTTGGTCAACCATCCATCTTCGGTTCTCCCCTCCTTGGTTAGGGAATCGTTTGGCAACCCTTTGAATGTATGGGAAAGGGAAGACCCTTTAAGCTAAGTGACAAAGTGTGGGTTTTATACCCATTTCATAAACGTACATGGCATTTTTTTTTTCCTTTGGCTGTACTATTTGTCGTAATGAACGCTTTTTTAATAATACATATTTTCCACTTTAATATATTTTTTTCTCATTTAAAATGTATGTTTTCGTATAATACACAATTTTCTGTTTATTTTGAGCCCTTCATCCTTGAGATAGACGACGCACACGCTAGCACACATAAGCCTCAGTGATACTGGCACTAATGTGCTAGTGTATACGTTAGCGATTTCAAATATCAAGGGTTCCTATGTATTCCGTACGCTTGGCTCATTGTCAAAGTGGAGCATTAAAAATACTTCCACTTAGAGGTCGGGTTACTAATATATGATAGAAACTTTGGGAAAAACAACAGAGTTTTGACCATGAAATTTTTTTAGAAAATCATGAAAATTTACCCATACATAGCTGAAGATGTCCTTAAAAAGCCAAAGAAAGTTGGAATTTGAGCATGAGAAGGTTCCGTAATAGTTAGGCCTTTCTAAGTGCCTAGTTTAATCGGAGGCTAAAACACCATATACAAAACCACTTAAACCCAAGCTTAACAACTTCTTATATCAACGAAGACTCTTGAAAATCCTTATTCCAGACACACACAATACTAACCGTCATAATGATTGCATATGAATTAAACTTATGCAATCATAAGCATATGTAATTTCATAAAAAAATCTAGCTTTAACCATTTAATAAATAGTACCTAAAAATGAATTCTGATTCAAGCATTCATGAATCATTCAAATCTATATACCAGCATGTCAAAAAGCTAGATTCATCATGAACTAAAGAGGTGTAAGTAGTCCCTACCTCTTTTGGTGAAGAAAACTCATTTCCGAAGCTTTTATCCTTGCTCAAAAACCATAAATCAAACACTAAAACCTAATTAAGGTGCTAACTTAAGATATTTACACTACAATCAAGAGCAAAGGAAATCCAATTCCTCTTACCTTGATTCGATCAAAAAGCCTTTCAAACAATACTCTAATGACATTGCAAGTTAATATAGATCCTCCCAAAGTGATGATCCAATGATAGAGAAATCAAGTTTAAAGCTTCATAGGGCACATTAATGGTGGAACAATGAAGGAATTAAGGAAGAAGAAGGTAGGGGAAGAACAGAGGAGAGAGAGAGGGGGAACCAAGTTGAAAGAGGGAGGTGAGTCGGGTCACAAGAGGGAGAAGGTGCGTACCAAAATAGAGATAGAAAAGAGGGGGGTGGTATGGGGGAGTCCTCCCTAATATTCCTCACTTTGTTTGGACTCCTTCCAAGCATAACTAATAGGATAAAATTAAATCAATTGAAATCAAATCATACAAAACTTGGGATTATCCTCAGCTTGGCCCCAAAGCAACTATGGCAAATAGGCCGATGGGCTTAGCCAATGCATGTCTTGCACAACCCAGCTCCATGAACTAGTTTACCCACTTAACCATTTGCCGGCTCAACTTCTTTCCTTCTTCATTGAAATATCCTTAAATAAATCACCCCTAGTACCTATCATTTGGTTAGGGCTTGGCTAAAAAGTCTAGGCGAATCTCATTTAGCCACGGGTACACACTCATATATATAGGTCGCTCGGGTAAGTCATGTAGGCATGTCCACTAACTCCCTAAAAATAGTCTTTTTTTTCTGTAGCGCTGATTAAAGATACCAAAATCATATCCCCCGTACTATTTCTGGGAAAAACCTGAGTAAGATTTGACTTATATTCACTCCATCCAGTGGATGTAAGTACCGGAGTAAGTTCAATAACGAGTGCAAAAGAGCAACAAAATCTAAAAAGAAAGTAAATATATTGCTACGCTACAAAAGTCGTCATAGTAGACAGAGTGCAGTATGGAATCAACTTGCTCTCGCTTTCCTCTCCTTTTTGATTCCCTGAGCACTCTTCCACCGCACTGCTTTGTCCGACCAAGCTCTTCAAGAGTCGCTTTTACAAGTCAGCTCCTCCAGGTAACACCAGATGTGGCAGCCATGGAAATTCCTGGCTTGTGCCTTATGTCGTCTAGGTTGTGCTTTGCACAACAAGCCCACTGCCAAGCCCACTCCAGAGCTCGCCATGGTGCCAGAAGGAATGAGACTACGAGGGGAGGAACGAGTTTGACTGCATTTCCAATCTCTTCTACATGAGGCAGGCACGAGTCGCCCTTTTAATGGCGTTGTTGCACTTAACCGAAGACAGATCTCCTAGTCTATATATACATATCTACCTTCCAGTATTATATTCATCAAATCCATCAGAAACAAAAACATCTAGATCTTTTCTCCCCCTTAGCTAGTTCAAAGCGCCTTCCTTTGACATCACCATTCTAGCTATCACAGAAGGAACAGAAATTTAAAAAGAGAAAAATGGTTCCCATTTCTGTGGTCTGGTACTGGTGCAAGAAGCATGGGGACGGAGACGATGATGGAGATGATGGCTACGACTATGCTCCTGCGGCTTCAATGGAAGGTGACGACGATGGTGGTTACGATTATGCACCAGCTGCATGACTGAAACATATCTCTTATCAGTTGAAACCCTTAAATTTGAGCACTTCGCCAGATATAGAAGTTAAATTACCTTGTGTAGATCTATTTAGTGTACTCACTATGTTATAGGCATATAAAAGCTTTTGTTGCATTTGACTCTTCCTATTAATGTGCACAATGTGCTGGGCATATGGTACACATATGAAGTAGACCTTGACCGGAAGGTTTTAGCTTCAGTTTGATCAATTGCAAACATATATATTATCCTAACAAATTATGTCTATCTGTTTTACATAATTTTGTATGTAGATGCCCATCGTTATTAAAAAATAACAAAAATTATCTATTTAGCCATATTAAAAATAAAACTATGTTCACCTTGATTGTATGTTCAAGTCCATGTCTATGGAACGTTTGGACAAGGTCACAAATTAAATATTTATGGTCATGTAAAACTCACACACAGACACAAAGAAAGCTTGTCCAACGTTCGCCCAAGTGACTTCCATCCTTAATGATGAAGGGATATACGCAATAGTATGGTAAAAAGGAGTAGGCCTATCCCAATTTGTTAGCTGATCTTGTGTTAGGAAGGATGTTGAGCATTCTGTTGCAAGGCAACTCAGAAATAGGGCTTAATAAATGAGTATATTAAGCCCAATTTTTTCTGAGAGAGTACATTGTGAGACACATTGGTGAATATTACCATGGCTTAATGAGTATATTAAGTGTAAACTTGTCTAACATGCGATAACGAAGTGGTTAAAATGAGTACATTAAGCCCATTTTTTCTGAGAGAGTACATTGTGAGACACATTGGTGAATATTACCATGGTTTAATGAGTATATTAAGTGTAAACTTGTCTAACATGCGATAACAAAGTGGTTCCTGATGGATTCTCTGTGTATAGTTTGTAATCAACATAGAATGTGGTAAAAAAGGCGAAGCCTTGTAATCTTCATAGAAAGAGACTAATTATAAAAGCTTTCTTTCTCCTTGGGAATATATTCTCTTGATGTATATGAAAATTGTATCATGTCACCATGGCGACATAATGTTTCCTAGTGTAGCTAGTGGGATGTCAATGATAAATGACATGAGTTGTTGGAATAACCCAAGGAATCCCCTAGTGTTTCCCTTCTTTTGTTGCAAATAACAAAACCCATGACTTGAAACGTTTCATATAAAATGCTTTTGCGTTCTTTATCTCATTAATTTTAACGAGAAGTGTGATGAAACATAGAGCCCATAAATTTGTTAACTGGGTGTGCTAGAAAAGGGATAAGTGATAAATCAAAGGTGTCATTTAGGACTTGGAAAATTTAACCTGACCCACTTAACCCACACCACCCCGATTAAGATCAGGGTTAATGTTACAATTATAGAATTTTATCCGTTTTAAAAATAAGGATGAGTTGAGATTTACCTACATAACTTACACAACCCGATGTTAACTCTATTATTTAATAATATCATGACCTAAGGCAAAAATATTAAAAAAAAGTCTTAGAATTATATTTTCTCTTATTTTTTTATTTTATTTGATAGTCAATTAGTAACTTTTGTGAGATTCTTATGATTTTGGTTGTGTATCTTATAATGCCGCAATGCTCTCTTTTCAATTCTCACTTTCTCAAATAATAATTAAGTGTTTGAAATCTATTTATAATTTTGCAATGTATTCTAAATTCTTTGTATGTTTGCCCCCTATAAAAATGAAGTATAAAATACTAAGTTAACAAAAAAATTAATTGAAAAAAAAAGTTATACGCCGACCCAACCCGGATAAAAGATACTAAAATCATATCCCCCGTACTATTCCTGGGAAAACTTGAGTAAGATTTGACTTATTTTCACTCCCATCCACTCGATGTTATACTACAACAAAAAGTACTATTAGCGATGCTTTTATTAGCAACGAAATGAAAAATGTCACTAATAATTACTATTTGTGACTTATATAAATGCGTCACAAAAAAATTAACTATTAGTGACGTTTTTTATAAAGTGTCACCAATAAAAGTACTATTAGCAATGTTTTTTATAAAACGTCTCAAATAATTATACTATTAGTGACATTTATATAAAATTGTCGCTAATAATTTTAATATTAGTGACACTTTCTAAAAGGCGTCACTAATAGTTATAAGTTTTAAATAAAAAATAAAAAAAATTATAACTATTTGCGATGCTTTTATACAAGTGTCACAAATAGTATTAATACTAGAGACGATTTTTTAAAAACATCGCTAATTATTTGAACTATTAGTGATGTTTACAAAAAAGCGTTGCAAATTAAATAAATTTATTTTTTTAAAAATATTAAGCTTATTAGCGACATTTTGTAAAAAGCGTCGTTAATAGTATTAACGACGCTTTTTAAAAGCGTCGTTCATAGTATTAACGACGCTTTTTAAAAGCGTCTCTAATAATACCACTATTAGCGACGTTTTTTAAAAGCGTCTCTAATAATACCACTATTAACGATGCTTTTAGAAAAATGTCACTAATAGCTTTATTAATTTATTATATTTAATATTTAAATATATAATAAATAAATATTCAAAAATTTTAAAACAAACTTATCAAATATAATATATTTTATTTAAATATATAATAAATAAATATTAAAAAATTAAAATAAACTTATTAAATATAATATATTTTATTAAATATTTATTATTTTTATATATAATAAAAAATAATAAGAATTAAATAAAACTCCCCTACATTATCCCTATTCCTGAGGGACTCGCGTTCACGCGTGTGTGAGAGAGAGAAAGAGGAGAAAGGGAGAGGAGTGAAGATAGAAGAGAAAGATAAGAGAGAGGGGAGAGAGAGAGTACTGAAGAGAGAGAGAGAGGCGAGAAAGAGAGTGAAGAGAGAATGGAGAGAGAAGAGTGATAGTAGATAGAAAGAGACTAGAGGAGAGAGAGAGTGAAAGTAGATAGAGATAGAGAGTGAGATGAGAGTGAGAGAGAGAAACATGGTAGAGAGAGGAGAGAGGAGAGAGGAGAGAGGAGAGAGAAAGAAGATAGAGGAGAGAGAGTGAAGAGGAGAGCGAGAGAGAGAAGAGAGATAGTGAAGAGAGAGGAGAGAGAGTGCATAGAGAGAGAGAAGAGAGAAAGAAGAAGAGAGAAAGAGAGAGAGGGGAGGGAGAGAGTAGAGGGGGGGGGGAAGATATTAATTTATATTTTTAGGATTTTTAATTATATTATTATATTTTAAAAATAAAAAAATTAAAATATAGTGAAAAATTGTGTCACAAATATATTTTATTAAAATTTTCTTATTGATTTTAAAATATAATTTATATTAAAAGAGAGAGAGGGGGTGGAGAGAAAAAGAAGAAGAGAGGAGAGAGAGTGCATAGAGAGAGAGGAGAGGAGAGAGAGGAGAGAGAAGAGAGAGGAGAAAGAGAGGGAGAAGAAATTAATTTATATTTTTTTGAAATTTTTATTATATTATTATATTATCAAAATAATAATAATAATAATTTAAAATAAAATATATTAGCGACGATTAAAACATTGCATTGCTACTACCATAAGTAGTATCGACACATATGCGTATATATTGCTACTACTTAAGATACTAGCGATGAAATTTTACAAGTGTCGCTAATATATTTTATTTAAATTTTTTTATTAATTTTAAAATATAATTTATAATAAAAGAGAGAGTGAAGAGAGAGAGATGGTAGAGAGAAGAGAAGAAGATAGAGGAGAGAGTGCATAGAGAAAGAGGGTAGAGAGAGACAATAGAGAGAAGAGGAGAGAGAGGGTAGAGAGAGAAGAGAGACGGTAGAGAGAGTGAAGATAGAGAGGGTAGAGAGGAGAGAGAGAGTGAAGAGAGAGAGAGAGAGAGGAGAAAGTGAAAGGAGAAAGTGATAGAGGTCATATAGAGAGAGAGAGAGAGTGAAGAGAAGAAAGAAGAGAGAGAGGGTAGAGAGAGAAATGAGAGAGAGGAGAAAGAAGAGAGAGGGAATTTAATTTATAAAATTTTTATTATATTATTATTTTTTAAAAATAATAATAATTTAAAATAATTATATTAGTGACGTTTATAACATTGTGTCACTACTACTATACATATATGCGTATGCGTCACTACTACCTAAAATACTAGCGACACAATTTTACAAACGTCGCTAATATATTTTATTTAAATTTTTTTATTGATATTAAAATATAATTTATAATAAAAAAAGAGTGAAGAGAGAGAGTGTGTGGGTAGAGAGAAGAGAAGAAGAGAGTGGAGAGAGAGTGCATAGAGAAAGGTAGAGACAGAGAGTGCATAGAGAGAGAGGGTAGAGAGAGAGAGGAGAGGAGAGAAAGGGTAGAGAGAAGAGAGAGGAGAGGAGAGGAGAGGAGAGGAGAGAGGGGGTAGAGAGAGTGAGGAGAGGAGAGAAAGGGTAGAGAGAAGAGAGAGGAGAGAGATAGTGCATAGAGAGAGAGAGGGTAGAGAGAGAGGAGAGGAGAGGAGAGGAGAGGAGAGGAGAGAGGGGTAGAGAGAGTGAAGATAGAGAATAGAGAGGCGAGAGAGAGTGTCCATAGAGAGAGAGGAGGGAGAGAGAGGGCATACAGAGAGAGGAGAGAGTGAAGAAAGAGAGAGAGGTTAGAGAGAGAGTGAAGAGAGGGTAGAGAGAGATAGAGAATGTAGAGAAAGGAGAGAGGGGGAAGAAGAAATTTTTTTCTAAAAAATAAGCCTATTACCGATGCTCAGTCAAGATCTTTGTTATTAGACATAGTAGTTACAATGCTTAAATTTTAGCGTCACAACTAATTAGACTATTAGCGACGCTCTTTACTGAGCTACCCGGCTGAATTCCGGCCCATCCTCTCATCTGTCATACCCCTCCCCTCTATCCCCCCCTCTCATTTTCTGCCCCCTCCTCCCCTCTGTCCACTGGAGGAGGGGGCTATGGGGGCCAGAATCCGGCTCCCCCTCCTCCTCCCCCCGGTCACTTCCCCCCCCTCCTTCTCTCCCCAGCCTCTGATTTCCGCCCGCCCCCACCTCCTCTCATTTTCTGCCTCCTCCTCCCATCTGTCCAACTGGAAGAGGGGGCTCTAGGGGCCGGAATCCGGTTCGGTTCCCCACCGTATTCCAGCACCGCCCTTATCCTCCACCCTAGTCCGTCCCGCCTTTAGAAGGATATTTTTTTAAAAAAATTTTAGCGACGCTTTCAAAAGCGTCGCTAATACAAAATAATTATTTTTTAAATATATTTTTTTACTAGCGGCGCTTTTTGTAAACGTTGCTAAAGAATGTTTTTTATTATTTTTAATTTTTTATTAGCAATGTCTACATAAGCATCGTTAATAATTTTTATTATTTTTATTATTATCAACGCATATACAAACATAGCTACTAAGATGTTTTTTTATTTTTGTTAATTTTTTTTATATTCGTGACGTTTTATAAAATGTTGCTAATAACTAATTATTAGTGAGACTTATAATTAAGCATCACTAATAATTTACTATTAGTGACACAAAAATAAATGTTGCTAATGACATATTATTAGCAACGTTTTGAGCACTATTAATGATTCTTAAAAATTCATCCCTAATAATATAATTTGTTGTAGTGTTAGTACTAGACTAAGTTAAATAACGAGTGTGAGCAGCAAAATCTAAAAAGAAAGTAAAATGTATTGCTACGCTACAATAGACAAGTCATAGTATATATACAGAGTGCAATATGGAATCAACTTGCTCTCGCTTTCCTCTCCTTTCTGATTCCCTGAGCACTTTTCCACCACTCACTACTTTGTCCGACCAAGCTCTTCAAGAGTCGCTTTTACAAGTCAGCTCCTCCAGGTAACACCAGATGTGGCTGCCATGGAAATTCCTGGCTTGTGCCTTATGTCGTCTAGGTTGTGCTTTGCACAACAAGCTCACTCCCAAGCCCACTCCAGAGCTCGCCATGGTGCCAGAAGGAATGAGACTACGAGGGGAGGAACGAGTTTGGCTGCATTTCCAGTCTCTTCTACATGAGGCAGGCACGAGTCCCCCTTTTAATGGCGTTGTTGCACTCAACCGAAGACAGATCTCCTAGTCTATATATACATATCTACCTTCCAGTATTATATTCATCAAATCCATCAGAAACAAAAACATCTAGATCTTTTCTCCCCCTTAGCTAGTTCAAAGCGCCTTCCTTTGACATCACCATTCTAGCTATCACAGAAGGAACAGAAACTTAAAAAGAGAAAAATGGTTCCCATTTCAGTGGTCTGGTCCTGGCGCAAGAAGCATGGGGACGGAGACGATGATGGAGATGATGGCACGGACTATGCTCCTGCTGCTTCAATGGAAGGTGACGACGATGACGACGATGGTGGTTACGATTATGCACCAGGTGCATGAGTGAAACATATCTCTTAAAGTTGAAACCCTTAAATTTGAGCACTTCGGCAGATATAGAAGTTATATTACCTTGTGTAGAACTATTGAGTGTACTCAGTATGTTATAGGTATATAAAAGCTTTTGTTGCATTTGATTCTGCCTATTAATGTGCTGGGAATATGGTACACATATGAAGTAAACCGTGACCAGAAGGTTTTAGCTTCAGTTTGATCAATTGGAGACGAACATGGAGAAGAGGCTCACCGCGTGCTTGTGTCTATGGAAACATATATATTATCCTAATAAATTATGTCTATCTTTCTTACATATATAATTTTGTATGTAAATGCCCATCGTTTTAAAACAATATAAAAATTAGCTATTTAGCCATATTAAAAATAAAACTATGTTCACCGTGACTGTATGTTCAAGTCCATGTCTATGGAACGTTTGGACAAGGTCACAAAGTACATGTTTATGGTCATGTAAAATTCACACACAGACATAAAGAAGGGGTTTTTGACGCTAACTACAATTTTTTTTGTTAATTTGTCATTAACTCTTAATTTTATAATCAAATAAAAATACCCCCAGCCCGTCCTTCTCTTTTTCCATTCCCATTCCGCTATCACTGTTCACCTCACCTCCTCACTGCCACCCATCGGATAATCTCTTCACCTTGGTTTTCATCGCCAGCTGCCTCTCCCTCTCCGTTCACCTCACCTCGCACCATAAATGGCTCTCGTCGCCAACCAAGGCCAAGCTCAGCAACGCGCATCCGCGTTCTGCTTTTGCCGCCACCATCCCTATCTTAAGTGTGTATACTAGCGGCTTCATCATGCCAGCCTCCGCGATTAGCTCCTTGTTAGGCTCATAAAGGGAGAGGTTGAGAAGGGCCGTGGCGGTGTACTCCTATGTGGATGGGTCGGTGGACCGGAGGAGAGGGATGAGCACCGGCATGGCGCTAGAGGAGCCGATCAGGGCCCGGTTTTCAGCCCGATTCTTGGCTTTGGTAGGAAGAAGATAGTAAATATTTACTCACTTTATTAAATATAAAGAGAGAAATTTACTTTCTTTGTATATATACAAAGAGAGTAAATATTTACTGTTTTTGTTAGGATGCCTTGGTGGCGCTCGTGGTGACAGATGGAGAAACCATGGTGGTTGCTGAGGATGCGGAAGTGGAAGGAGTCGAAGCTGCAATGAAGGCGCTTCATCTTTCTGACGACACCCTAGAGATTGAGCCAATTGAGGAGGTTGGATCGACGGTGGTCTGAGTGGCTAAGATGGAGGAGGTTGGGTCGACGGTGGTCGAAGAGGCTAAGGTGGAGGAGGTTGGGTCGACGGTGGTCGGAGAGGCTGAAGTGGAGGAGGTTGGGTCGACGATGGTCGGAGAGGTGGCCCCTGAACGTAAAGAGGGAGAAGAGGAGGAGGGAGGAGATCAGAAAGGAAAATGAACAATCTCGAAGATGGCAGAAGGAAGAAGGAGAAACAGGAATAGAGAAGAAAAATGGTAAATGTGTAAAAATAAATAAATTACGTGACTTACGCGGCAAGCCATAACTTTTTCAAGACTCAATGTCAGATGGTGTCTGGTGACAAGACCATACGCCAATTTTTTCCATAAAGAAAGCTTGTCCAATGTTCGCCCAAGTGACTTCCATCCTTAAAGACGAAGGGATATATGCAATAGTATGGTAAAAAGGAGTGAGGCCTATTGGCCTATCCCAATTTGTTAGCTATGCGGAATTAATGTTTGATTCTAGGTGCATGATCTGAGTCAAATGCTTATTGCAAAGTGGTGAAGTCATGATACATGCACCTTGAGTCTCAGACTCCCAGTTTTACTTGTCATTTGACAGATCTTTTGTCACGCCCTGGCACTGCCCGACCCAAGTCGAACCCAGTTTAGGGGCCGGTTAAACGCACGGCGGTGACAAGGAGATTGAAAACGATTAACGGAAGACTTATGCCTTAATCACGGGCGATCTAAGATTTACGGAGTAAACGCACCACTTTGAGCAAGAGTAAATAAGTAGAATTAAAAGAGTTACTTTAACTCTAAAATAAACTACAATCTCAAACCCACGTACTAATTAATCCATAGCCCACACTAGGCTCCATAACTATGTCTCAAACAATCTAAAGGTATAATGTAGCATAAATCCAAAACGAGAACTATACCACATGGGTTCTAACATCATAACAAAAATCAAAGAAACATGCCACATAAGAGATCTTTACGTCTACTCCCAAGTCCTCTCCGACCTTTCCTCATAGAGAGGATCCTGTCCGTCTGTGTGTCACGCCATGCAGCCCCAAAGCAAAAGCATAAGAAAGATGGGTGAATATAACAAACTCAGTAATGATTTTACTATAACTATAATCATCAGAAACACGACGGTATAGTAATATAACAATTCAGATCAATAATTGACAAGATACATCATTTTTTGATCACACATGTACATCACCTAAACCGGCATAATAGTGTCTAAACTACACTTTCAGATCACGTAACCTTGCATATAGTATCTCAATCACAATTTTCAAATAAGGCATTCATAACATATCTCATCCATTCTGCACGACAAACGTGTCAATTTACATGTTAGACAAATATGCATAGCATACATCATATACATGCATCAACATAAATAGAGAATGTCTCCACCAAGGAGTAAACACCATTAGTGCCACACAGGCGGGAACACAGACAATGCCACAAAGGCGTGTCATGGTCCAAATTCTACACAAGAATATAAGAAGGTCGGGGTTGTCAGTCCCTAAGCTGCTCGCCCTGAACGATCCTGGCCAAGTATGTCCCATTCTAACATAGAGAACCTAGAGCAGGGGTGTTCGCCTAGGGATATCTCCTGCGGTGGGGAAGAGCCCGAGTTCCCACATAGGGAACCCTAGAACACGTGGTAGCTGGTGCACAAAGCGTACCACTCTGGATTCTCAGGGTCAAGAAGACAATCATAATAATCTCAATCCGTAAGACAAGTACATAACTCAACCCCACGTAATTCCATTTAACTAGACTCAACCCGGGGAGTGTACATGTTCCACAAAGGAACTCAAATCAAAATATGTCTCTTCGGACCAATCAAGTTTCAATTAAGCCAACGACCAATTAATCCGGCACGCAATTTCACCACATTGCATCCAATTGATCAAACTCAGTTAATCTCGCTAAAGCCTTAATCGGAAATCCGTTTTTATGATGCATGCAACATGGTACATACGTGGGCAAAGCATACATGAATCCTAATTCATGATAAGTGCTCTCATCACCCCCTTATGCATAATTCATAATCATTAACCCCACATGTGTGTGTACATGGTAGAAACACCTCATTCGATGTATATCAACATGCTTTGTAATTAACTCCCATCACACTACACATGCACATTAACATCTAATCATAGATTCCAGCGGAACTCATTGGTGAAGAACCATTAAAATCAAAACTCAAGTCAAAACATAACCACATGCTAAACATATGTAAGCTCATTCACCTTATACTTGAGTCTAGGCATAACACTAACATTCACCCATCATTTAACCACATCCTATAATGACATATCAGTCCATTAGCATGCTGTAACTCTACTAAAAATATGCTTAAACCATAGGGAATCAACCACTCATATCTTCAAGATAGCAATTCCAACAAATATATCAAACTACAAGCCATTTCACATAACTTTAAATATACACCACAACTTCTAAACATCAATAATATGATCTTCCAGTAGCTTACTCTGGCTCAAAACACTCCACATAAACATAAAAATAATATTTCAGAGTACAGACATCAAAATAAGCAACATACATACAATGGTCAATTCTGCTATGTAGCCGTTCGAACGCCCTGCAGGGCCGCTCGATCGGCTAAACAGGAAATATGCCAAAACTGCAGTGTTGTCGTTCGAATGCCCTGGTAGGCCGTTCGAACGCCAACAAAGCAGATTCTACCTTCTTCTTTATTTCGAACTTCCAAACCGAAACTCCATTAATGCAACTTAAAACCTTCATCTATCAACCCAAACGCCATTAAAACTCCATCAAACTTTCTAGAATGCTAATCTACACCATCTTAAGACAAAACCATAAGAAATCGGGACAAGAAATTAATATATACTAATCCCACAATTAGAGCACTAAATCAAATAAACCCATTCCAAATAAACCATAAAAATCGAGATTTTACTATAGGAAAAACTACGATTTCGAAGACCCATTACCTTATCAATTGATTAGGTTCGGATTTGACCTTCACCCTTCTTGGAAACCTTCCAAAAACATATTGTCTAAGTTCAAATCTATTAAAAATCGGTTTAACATTAAAAACCTTAAAGACAACTTAGATCTAGGGTTTGTTAAGCATAAAAAATGAATTTTGAGAAGTAGGGTTTGAAGTAAGGGAGTAAATTAGTGATTTTGATGCTTGAAATTAAATCAAATTAAAGGGGAAATGATGGATTAAAAATGGATTAGAAGAAAACCTAGGGTTTAGGCTTGATTAAAGGAGAACATACCTTAATCTTCTTCTAATTTGGGCCTAATTGGGGAACTAGGCCTTAATCTCCTTCTCCTAGCCTATACCCAAAATGGAAATGGCTCAGCCTTTTTTATAGGGCTTGGGGTGTACATAATTAACTAGTGGGGTATGAATAAAAATTTGGGCTAAAAATGAGTATTTTGATAATTTGAGCACTAATTAAACCTGGAAAAATTATGAATTTTTTTTATAAAAGCTTGTGTTGATGCCTGGGTTAATTTAGTCCAAAAATCTCAATTTCACCGGTGGGGCCCACAGGGGTCCCGCCAAACCCTAATTTTTGAAAAATTAGTGAAAAATCAGAAAACTTCCAAAAATTCAGATTTGACCCAAAAATACTTAAATCTAATAATTGTAAAGTTAATTTTGATTAAAACCACAAGAAACACTATTTATTTTCGAAACCACTGAATTAATTAGAAAACGTATTAACCACATGATGACCGATAAGTAAAACGAAAAGAAGAGTGGTTTAAGAATGAGAGTCCTTACATATTTTACCAATACTCCCTCCGTCCTACATTAATAGTTATATTTAGAAAAATAGTAGCTTTTATTTAACGGTAAAATCCATATCTAAAAAAGGGGAAATAAGCTTATTATGATACTTTTTTAAATACCAAATCACTTAAATTAAACAAAAGAAAGCTATTAATATAGAACGTTTTTTTTTGCCAAATGGATCTATTAATTTGGAACGAAGTGAGTATTGTACTATCATTTGGAGAATAAAATGTGATGATCAATTTCTTTCTTCATGAATATTTCAGCCATTGTCAGCTGCCCTTTACTCTGTTAGCCAAGGCCTAAGACATTGATTTCCTGTGACTAAACTGAGAAGTGTGCTTAATAAGTGTGATCTTATCAAGACACCTCAAACATTTCTTAGAGGAGATTGACCGGAGAGTTCACTTGTTCTACAAAAATAACCCCAACCCCAACGCAGGCACACTTGTGAGGATCCTATGTTATGCTTGGGTGTGACATTATAAAGAGGGAGAAATTGTAGATTTTTTAAACACTCATTAGACGTTTCTCTTGCAGAAGATTTTTATTCGATGCATAGACAATGCAAATTGTGGCAGTTTTTTTTCTGAGAGTACATTGTGAGACACATTGGTGAATATTACCATGGCTTAATGTGTAAATTAAGTGTAATCTTGTCTAACATGCAATAACGGAGTGGTTCCTGATGCATTAATTCTCTGTGTATAGTTTGTAGTCAACATAGAATGTGGCGTAAAAAAGGCGAAGCCTTGTGATCTTCATAGAAAGATCACTAACTATAAAAGCTTTCTTTCTCCTTTCCCTTGGAATATATTCTCGTGATGTATATGAAAATTGTATCATGTCACCATGGTGACATAATGTTTCCTTAATGTAGCTAGTGGGATATCAATGATAAATGGCATGAGCTGTTGGAATTACCCAAGGAATCCCCTTGTGTTTCCTTTCTTTTTTTGCAAATAACAAAAGCCATGACTTTGAAATGTTTCATATAAAATGCTTTGCGTCCTTTATCTCATTAATTTTAACGAGAAGTGTTCTGAAACGTAGCGCCCATAAATTTGTGAACTGGGTGTTCTAGAAAAGGGATAAGTGGTAAATCAAAGGTGTCATTTAGGACTTGGAAAATTTAGAATGACCCGCATAACCCGCACTGTCCCGATTAAGAATAGGGTTAATTAAGGTTAGGGTTTTAGAATTTTATCCGTTTTAAAATAAGGTTAAATTGAGATTTACCTACATAACCTGCACAACCCGACTTTAACCCTATTATTTAATAATATCATGACCAAAGGTAGAAAAAATTTGAAAAAAAAGTCTTAGAATTATATTTTCTCTTAGATTTTTATTTTATTTTAAGTCAATTAGTAACTTTTGTGAGAGTCTTATGATTTTGGTCGTGTATCTTATAATGCCACAATGCTCTCTTTTCAATACTCACTTTCTCAAATAATACATTGTGTGTAAAATCTATTTATAATTTTGCAATGCATCTAAATTTTTTGTATGTTTGGCCCCTTCAAAAATAAAGTATAAAATACTAAGTTAACAAAAGAAATTAATTAAAAAAAGTTATCCATATACCAAACTCGACCTGACTTAAGTAGGATTAGAGTTTATATTTTCAATCTATTTTGTAAATAGAGTCTAGTCAAGACCTCACCCGATTTGAGCAAGGCTCAAAGCCAACTCAACCCGATTTGACTAAACCCGAATTGATTCTCAACCCTAGTGTCATTTTTTATGCAAAAGCCTATCTATTAGAGATGTGACAACTCAAATTTTTATATGAAATTAAAAGTTAAAATATCATCAATTACTAGTCAAAAGGAGCCAAGATCAACTGTGTATATATGAGTACTTTTTTATTGATTTACATAAGTACAAAAGTTACAAAATAGAGTAGACCATGCTACAACATGAAGTCAACATAAAAATACATAATTAGAGTGTAAAGGAAACTTGACAAAAATCCAAAAGCGAAGATCCTCGAATTTCTACAATGTATCTTCATCAAAATCCAATTATGCATTTACACCTACAACATTTGGGGGTGGGCAAGTATATTTATATTGAGTAGGTAGAATTAAATTCTACTTACATGCTATAATATAAATTATAATTAAAGATGTATAAAACATTCTTTCAATAGTTCATATTATTAATATTCAAAATTCAACCTGAAAGAAATCAAAATATTATTGCTTACTCACACAAAATCCATTTGTAAAGGACAATGATATTCTTACATCCTATTTCTCTACACCATAGGCCTTACAACACTTATGATTAGATAGGAAAAAATGATTCTTATGTTGTTGGTGGGAGCCACTTTCTTTATCCAATTAAAGGTGGTGTAAGCACTATAACAAAATGTATAATTAGCGACACAAATAAAAGCGTCGCTAAAAACTACTACTTGCGACGCATAAATAAGTGTTGCAAAAACATTATATATTATCGACGCTTTAGCTTTTTACTAAGCGTCGCTAATAGGCATCTATTAGCAACACTTAATATAAAACATCGCTAATACTAGAATTATTAGCGAAGCGTCACTACTATAAGTGTCGCTAAAAGATATTTATTTTTTTTAAAAAAGAAAAAAATCATAACTATTAGCGACACCTTTTTTAAAGCGTCGCTAATAGTTTTAACAATAACAACACTTGTTAGGAAACGTCGCTAATAGGTATGCTATATGCGGCGCTTAATAAAAGTGTCACTAATAGTAATTAATTTAAAATAAATAACTAAAAATTTAGAACTATTAGCGACACTTATTTAAAAGCGTCGCAAATAGCATTGATAATAGCGATACTTGTTTACAAGTGTCGATATTAGCTTTATTAATTAATTTTATTTAATAAATAATTATATAATAAATAAATATTAAAATAATTAAAATAAACTTCTTAAATATAATATATTTTATTTAATATTTACTATTTATATATATAATAAATAAATATTAAATTTTTAATAAAAGGTAGTGCCAATAATAGATTAAACTTTCACTATTTATATATAATATATTTTATTTTTAAATTTTTTTTATTAATTTTAAAATATAATTTATAATAAAAGAGAGAGTGTGAAGAGAGCAAGAGAGAGGAGAGAGAGAGAAAAGAGAGGAGGAGAGAGAGGGTAGAGAGAGGATGAGGAGAGAGAGAAGAGAGAGGGTGAGGAGAGAATAGAGGGGGTGAGGAGAGAGAGACGAGGGAGAAAGAGGAGAGAGACGGTGAGGAGAGAGGATGAGGAGAGAGAGAAGAGAGGGGGCGAGGAGAGAGATGAGAGAGAAAGAGGGCAGAGAGGGCATAGAGAGAGTGAGGAGAGAGAGAGAAATAGGGGAGAGAGAAATTTTTTAATTACAAATTATTTTGAAAAAATTTAAAAAATAAAAAAATGTATATTAGCGATGTATAATAGTATGCGTCGCTACTACACAAGGTAGTAGCGATGTATACAGTTATGCGTCACTACTACACAAGGTAGTAGCGATGCATATGGTTATGCGTCACTACTACAATTTTTTTTAAAAAAAAATTGAAATAAAAGAGAGAAAAGGGAGAGAGAAAAGAGGAGAGAGAGAGAAAGAGGGGAGAGAGGGTGAGGAGTGAGAGAGAAGAGAGGGAGGAAAGAGAAGAGAGTGGGTGAGGAGAGAGAAGATAGAGAAAGAGGGGAGAGAGAGAGAAGTGAGAAAAAGAGGGGAGAGGAAAGAAAATATAAATTATAAATTATTTTTAAAAATTTTAAAAAATAAAAAAATGTATATTAGCGACACATAATTGTATGTGTCGTAGTGATGCATACTGGTATGCGTCGCTACTACCCAAAAATAGTAGCGTTGCATACCAGTATGCGTCATTGCTACCTTGTGTAGGAGCGACACATACTACAAATTTTTTTTTATAAATTTAAATAAAAGAGAGAAAATGGAGAGAGAAAAGAGGTGAGAGAGAGAGGGAGGAGAGAGGAGTGAGGAGTGACAGAGAAGAGAGGGGGTGAGGAGAGAGAGAAGAGAGAGGAAGAGGGGGTAGAGAGAGAGAGAAGGTAGAGAAAGTGGGAAGAGAGAATAGAGAGGGCGAGGAGAAAGAGAGGGGAGAGAGGGGAGAGAGAGAAGAGAGAAAGAGGAGAGAAGAAAGAAAATATAAAATATTTATAAAAAAATATATTAGTAACGCATAACCGTATGTATCGCTACTACATTTGTAATTTATTATTATATCCATACAATCATATCTCAAATATAATTAAAAATCTCTGCTTATAATACAATTTAAGTTCTCTCTTATTAATTTATACCTCTAATAGACTGAAGATATATTATGATATATAGAATTGACACCCTTAAGAGGGTTCAAATGTCCAATATTGCACCGGAGTGGAGCTGGTTGAGGAGCTTGGTCACGTTCATGGCCTTCAACACCTTGAGCACGTTGGTGAACTTGGCAAGTTGGTCTAGCGGGAAGTAGGGAGCAAACACACATTCTCGCTGGCACTTGCGGACGAGGAACTTGAGGGGGGAAGCTGAGGATCAGAATGGAGGAACAACATTTATTACTCGTGGGATTTCGTGGAATGAGGCATATTGTTTATATCACCTTGGCTAAAACTAGGAAAAAATAATGCTCAAATTGATATGTTTTATTTTGGCAATGACAATCATACAAAACCAGATTTATCCAGTGTCTTTTTTATACTAACACAAAAAAGTATTTTTGACAATCTAACACAAAAAATACTTTACAAAACTCAGGTGACACAAGTTCTCCTTACCCTTTCTTCACAAAAGGCTCACAAAAACTCATGATAGCCTCTCACATATTTTAAGGTGTAATTAATGCTCATTTATCCACACACTACAATTTTATGACACAACACTCATATTGGGAAACAATAGTAAAAAAAAATGTTTAGATTAGAAAGTGCGGCAGCAAGGTACAAAGGTTAACCTTCTTAAACATTGCTTGTATGTATTTGCTCTTAGTGATGGCGGAGCTCAGATAGCTGATGGACCAGCAGTTCTGTTATTTTGTTAAGGCAGAAAACGGAGGAGAAACTGGTTCAGGCAAATCGTCAAACACATAAAACCAGTTTTAACAACAAAGGGTAAAACCGTCAAACACTAACACAGATATAAATGGAGGGCTACGATTTAAACAGGAGAGAGGGCTGGTGGTCATTTGGATTGGTCGTTAAGTCTGTTAACCCATCTTCAACCTCGGAACATAGTGGTTAACAGTAAAATGGAGGATTAACATCGAAACTTCGAGAAGCATTAATCCAAGTCAGCATGGACACCTCAGCAGTAATTTCGGGACAGCAAAAAAGATTGTGAATGAGGGTATAAAAGAGAAGAAAGAGAAGGAAAACGGGATGAAATTCTAAATTTGAAATCGCTGGTTCAGAGTTCTGCAACTCCGCTATTCCAGGAAGAAATGGATCCCATATCTGAAGCTGTAGAAGCCTTGAAGCAAGCTTGATTCTAGTGAATAGCGAAGATCGCTCCTAATCAAGTTAAACCGAAGCTCCAGCAAAGATCGATAAGTGTTTTACCCAGTTCAAGTATTGAATTCTGTAATTCTGAGTTCACTGGTTTGAACTGAAACGAAGGTTGAACTTCGCTAGAAGTTGGATTTGCTATTTGGTTTGTAATAGACTGTCTATGAATAATTCCGTGAACAAAAATTCTGATTGGACTTTTGATTTCATTCAGTGAATTCTGGAATTATAAAAGTGAATGATTCAGTTTGTTATATTGACGTTGGAAGCATTTATATGCTTATAAATTCAGCATCTCATTTGAGGACTGTTTACTGTTTGAAACTTTATCGATTTGTGATAATACATAGCTGCTGCATCATTTTTGGTATCAAAGCGGTAGTTTATCCTGAAATTGAGAAATTATGGCTGAAGAGAATGAAGCTGAAGAGATGACTGTGCAAGAGATGTTTGCACAAATGCTGAGAATGCAACAACAAAATCATTTGCAATTGATGCAGATTCTTACTCAAGGACAAGCTAATGTTGGAGGAAATGTGAATGTTGCGAACATGAATGGAGGAAGAAGGAGAGGAGGTAGAAGAGGTCAAGGGAATGCTAATGTACAGGGTCCTCAACAACCTGTAATGCAGCAACAACATCAGTTTGTAGGACTTTGACATAGGCAACTTGTGGATGATGAAGAATCTAGTGAAGAGGATTATGAAAATCCAAATCCACAGTTTAGAGATGATTACTTTAAACCTAAGCTTGATTTGCCAACGTTTGGAGGTCAAATGCATGTGGAAGAATTTTTGGACTGGATGAATGATGTTGAAAAATACTTTGACTGCCTTGATGTTCCAGAGCATAAAAAGGTTAAGTTAGTATCATGTAAGCTCAAAAGTGGAGCTTAAGCTTGGTGGGATCAGTTGCAAATGGAGAGAAGTTGTCAAGGTAAATAGCCAATAAAAAGTTGGAGCAGAATGAGGCAAATATTAAGAGCTAGATTTCTTCCACCTGATTTTGAACAGATTTTGTTCCAAAATTATCAAAATTGCAAACAAGGAGGGAATTCAGTTTCTGATTATATTGAAGTATTCCAAAGGTTGGGAGCAAGAAACAATCTCCATGAAACAGAAGGACAGCAAGTTCGGAGGTTTATTGAAGGACTGAAGTATTCTATTAGAGATAGAGTTACTGTCACTCCAGTATACACTATGAATGATGTTTATCAGTTGGCAATTAGAGCAGAGAAACATTTGTCTAATGCATACAACAAAGGAAATAATAATTCAAGGTATCCAAAAGGTGAAACTATATTTCAGAAAAATAAAGAAGTTCTTAATGAGACTGCTAGTTCAAAAGGGAAGAATAATGAGCCAGCTATTGCAACTAGGAGTTCTAGCAGATTCCAAGAGAAGGGAACTCCAACTTTTCAGACTACCAACTCATATGCTAAGCTTGTACCAAGTAAATGTTATAGGTGTTTACAGCCTGGTCATTTTTCAAACCAATGTCTAGTACTAGAGAAGGATTTACCTAAGTACAGGAAAACTAATGTAATGGTGAGTCATACTAACGAAGAGGTTGATAATTTTCAAGAAGAACATGAACAAGCCTAGGATGAACAAGAAATTGAAGAAGTACAGGAAGATGAAGGTTTAGACTGTGACACTTATCCACTAAGTTTAGTGATAAAGAAGTTAGTGTTGACTGCAAAAGAAGAAACTGCAGATCAAAGAAATAAAATCTTTTGCACTAAAGGGACAGTCCATAAGAGGGTTTGCAACATGATCATTGATGGAAGAAGTTCTGAGAATTTGATTTCAAAACAGGCTGCTAGCAAGTTGAGTCTACATATGGAAAAACATCCTTCTCCATATACCATCGGTTGGATCAAGACTGTCAAACTAGTGAAAGTGGAGTATCAATGCAGAGTGCCATTTTCCATTGGTAAAACATACCAAGCTGAGATTTTATGTGATGTTGTTGATATGGGAGCATGTCATATTCTTCTTGGAAGGCCATAGCAGTATGATGAATCTGTGGTGCATGATGGAAAGAATAACACTTACTCCTTTCAACATAAAGGTGTTAAAGTGGTTTTACTGCCTAGTGCTTGGAAGCAAGAAGAGCTGAAGAAATCCAAAACTGTTGTTAGTTTGGTAAGGCAAGTTCAAACAAGTTTGAAAGAAGGAAAGACTGTGTATGCAGTGGTGATGAAAGAAAAACAAGCTGAAAATAAACAAACACCCCTTGTAGTTGTCAGTTTGCTGCATAAATACAAGGCCATTGCGGATGATGATCTGCCCATGGATCTACCTCCTTTAAGAACTATACAACATCAATTGGATTTTCAACGCGGTGCGAGTTTACCTCATCTTGCACATTACAGGATGACTCCATTTGAACATAAGGAACTGCAAAGACAGGTTGAAGATTTGTTGCAAAGGGGTTTAATTAGAGAAAGCATCAGTCCAGTAGCTGTACCTGCATTGCTTGTACCTAAGAAAAATGGAGAGTGGAGAATGTGTATCGATTGTAGGGTTGTTAATAGAATCACAGTCAGATACAACTTTCCTATTCCTAGGCTGGACGATATGTTGGATCAGCTAGGTGGTGCAATTGTATTTTCAAAGGTTGATTTAAGGAGTGGCTATCATCAAATTCGAATGAAGCCTGGAGATGAATGGAAGACAACCTTCAAAACCAAGGGAGGATTGTATGAATGGCTTGTGATGCCATTTGGACTTTCAAATGCTCCAACCACATTCACGAGAATCATGACACAGGTGTTAAAACCAGTACTTGGCAGATGTGCTGTAGTGTATTTTGATGATATTTTGATCTATAGTAAAGAAGAAAAAGAACATTTGTTGCACTTGGAAGAAGTATTGAAACTACTCCAACAGAATTGTCTTCATGTAAATGTGAAGAAGAGCTCATTCCTTACTGACAAACTGATTTTTCTAGGTTATGTCATTACAGCTAAAGGTATTACAGTGGATGAGAACAAAATTAAAACTATTGTTGAGTGGCCAACCCCTACTAGCATTCAAGAGGTGAGAAGTTTCCATGGATTGGCAACCTTCTACAGGAGGTTCATCAAAAATTTCAGTTCAATAGCTGCACCTTTGACCGATTGCATGAAAGGAAAGGTGTTTCAATGGACCAAAGAAGCTGTTGAAAGTTTTAAGTTGTTAAAGTTGAAACTGACTCAAGCTCCTGTTTTAGTCTTACCCGACTTTAATAGGGTATTTGAAATTGAATGCGATGTTTCAGGGTATGGCATTGGAGCAGTACTTACATAGGAAGGAAAACCAATTGCCTTCTTTAGTGAAAAACTGAATGAAGTCAGGGTGAAGTGGTTTGCTTACAAGCTGGAGTTATACGCTTTAGTGCAGTCCCTTAGACATTGGAGGCAATATTTGTTGCATAAAGAATTTATTCTTCATAGTGATCATCAACCACTGAGGTTTATACAGAATCAGACCAAGATGGACAGAATGTATGCAAAGTGGATAACTGAAATTCAAGAATTCACTTTTGTTATTAAACATAGGGCTGGAAAACTGAATCAAGTGGCTGATGCACTTAGTAGAAGAGAGGTTTTCTTAACAACTCTAAAGGCTTCAGTAGTTGGTTTTGAAGAATTGACATAGCAGTATGCACAAGATAATGAATTCAAACTTGTGTGGCAACAATGTCAGCAGAACAAAGGCAGAAATGGTGAATTTCTTTTGGAGCAAGATATTTTGTACAAAGGGAATAAGATTTGCATTCCTCAAGGATCATTGAGGATCAAATTGCTGTTGGAGTTACATGAGGGAGGAATGTCTGGACACTTTGGAAGAGATAAAACATTAGCCCTTGCTTAATAGAGGTACTATTGGAATAATTGCAGGAAAGATGTAAACAAAGTAGTAAAACATTGTGCAGTTTGTCAACAAGCAAAAGGAGGGTCACAAAACACAGGACTTTACATGCCCCTTCCAGTTCCACAACAACCATGGGAAGATCTAACTATGGATTTTGTGTTAGGGCTTCCAAAGACCCAAAGAGGTAACGATTCTATTTTTGTTATAGTGGATAGATTCAGCAAAATGGTACATTTTGTTTGCTGCAAGAAAACGACAGATGCAACTCAGGTAGCCTTGTTGTTCTTTAAAGAGGTGGTGAGATTACATGGTATGCCTAAGACCATTACATCAGATAGAGACAACAGGTTTTTAAGTCACTTTTGGATGACACTGTGGAAGAGAGCAGGTACACATCTACAGTTCAGTTCAACATGCCACCCTCAAACTGATGGGCAGACAAAAGTTATGAACAGGACATTAGGCAACTTGTTAAGGAGTTTGTGTATGGACAAACCGAAACAATGGGATGTGATGTTGGCACAAGTTGAATTTGCTGTGAACTCCACTATCAACAGATCTACTGGATACAGTCCATTTGAGGTAGTTTATGGAACCAATCCACATTTTAGTCTTGATCTGCTACCTTTTACACAGAAACCAGGAGAACCAGCTAGAGCAATTTCTACTTTGCAACAAATTTCTGAAATACACAATCAAGTGAAACAGCAGTTGATTAAGTCCAACACTCAG
Source organism: Saururus chinensis (assembly GCA_035235625.1). Classification (NCBI taxonomy): domain Eukaryota; kingdom Viridiplantae; phylum Streptophyta; class Magnoliopsida; order Piperales; family Saururaceae; genus Saururus; species Saururus chinensis. The sequence goes on along the minus strand of CP141149.1, from coordinate 17,564,363 downwards.
TATAAATTTCATGCTGATCAATCTAGAAGATTTAAATCTTTTGAAGTGGGACAGCTAGTGATGGTGCATCTCAGGAAAGAAAGGTTACCGGCAGGCACATATTCCAAGCTCAATCCTAAAAAGATTGGTCCTTTTCAAATCATTTCAAAACTAAGTGATAATGCCTATAAAGTTGATCTACCTGCTGAATGGAATATTTCTAATACTTTTAATGTGGCTGATCTTCATGAATATTATGCTCCAGAGGATGTACTGAAAGTAGGAGACTCGTGGATGAGTCTTTTTCAGGAGGGAAGACTTGATGGCGGAGCTCAAATAGATGCTGGACCAGCAGCTCTGTTATTTTGTTAAGGCAGAAAACGGAGGATAAAACTGGTTCAAGCAAATCGTCAAACACATAAAACCAGTTTTAACAACAAAGGGTAAAACTGTCAAACACTAACACAGATATAAATGGAGGGCTACAATTTAAACAGGAGAGAGGGCTGGTGGTCATTTGGATTGGTCGTTAAGTTTGTTAACCCATCTTCAACCTCGGAACATAGTGGTTAATAGTAAAATGGTGGATTAACATCGAAACTTCGAGAAGCATTAATCCAAGTCAGCATGGACACCTCAGCAGTAATTTCGGGACAGCAAAAAAGATTGTGAATGAGGGTATAAAAGAGAAGAAAGAGAAGGAAAACGGGATGAAATTCTAAATTTGAAATCACTGGTTCAGAGTTCTGCAACTCCGCCATTCCAGGAAGAAATGGATCCCATATATGAAGCTGTAGAAGCCTTGAAGCAAGCTTGATTCTAGTGAATAGCGAAGATCGCTCCTAATCAAGTTAAACCGAAACTCTAGCAAAGATCGATAAGTGTTTTGCCCAGTTCAAGTATTGAATTCTGTAATTCTGAGTTCACTGGTTTGAACTGAAACGAAGGTTGAACTTCGCTAGAAGTTGGATTTGCTATTTGGTTTGTAATAGACTGTCTGTGAATAATTCCGTGAATAGAAATTCTGATTGGACTTTTGATTTCATTCAGTGAATTCTGGAATTATAAAAGTGAATGATTCAATTTGTTATATTGACGTTGGAAGCCTTTATATGCTTATAAATTCAGCATCTCATTTGAGGACTGTTTACTATTTGAAACTTTATCGATTTGTGATAATACATAGCTGCTGCATCACTTAGAAACCGTTAGGATGAGCCCGAGCTCACACATGTCAATGTGCATCTTGGATGTCGATTTGATGGTGCACATAGCTTAGGTTGTATTTAGAACTGATAGCTTTAGATGGCCGGGCTCAGGCTGATGCACTTGATCCCATGCCCAAACAAACCTTTCCCTTATTCTTGTAGTAACCTTACTCCAAAAAAGTTTTTATAGTAAACCAAACCCCAAAAATGGCTCTATTTAGGATAATTAAATATATCAAAATCATATCACCCACAATATTCACGAATCATTCACCTTCCCAAGAGAACACGTTTAGAGTGATCAAGCTTTATTACTAGAGTTGGCGATTATGGTAGGGATTTTAACATGGTACATGCCCTAACAAAATGCACAACTACAAAGCATATAGGTCCAACATGGTCACTTGATATCTATGTACCATGTTATCCCTTAATATACTACCCTGAGATCCCTATGTACCATAGTCGCATACTCTAGTTATGGAGGCAGTTATGAAAACAATTTTCTAATATTTGTTTTTAGAAAATTTCCCATTATTCATGGTTACACGGTACACCTGAGTAGGATATATTTTAGCTTCAGACTTCAGTCCACTGGATATTGGTACCGGAGTACATAGGAACATGAATGAGTACCAATCTCAAAGAAAGAGCCATTGCATTAATGCTAGACCTAAGTATACTGTATACGGTATTCAAGTCATGCATGGAATCAACTTGCTTTGGTGCTCTCACTTTCCTCTCCTTTTTGCTTCCCTTATCTTTTCCACCACTCAATGGCCACTGTCCTTCCTTGGCTCAGACAAAAATCTCCTCTCTCCACTCCATTGTCTAACCAACCTATTCAAGAGACGTTCTTACAAGTCAGCTCCTCCAGGTAGCATCAGATGTGGCAGCCATGGAAACAACTGCCCCGTGGTTTTCGTCGTCTGGATTGTGTTTTGCATGACAAGACTACGCTTAGGCGCATTCCAGAGCTGTCGATTGTGCCAGAAGTCTTCCAATGAGAGGATGGACGACCTTGGTCGCGTTTCCATGTCTTCTGCCTGAGGCAGGCACGAGTCCCCCTTTTGATGGCGTCTTTGCACTTGATGAAAGATACTTCTCTTGGTCTATATATACATACCGATCTTCCAATATTATATTCAACAAACTCCATCAGACAGAGAAACACTTAGGGCCTTTTCCTCTCCTATACATCATCATTCTGCCAAAGAGGGAAAATAAATTTAAGAAAAGGCAAAAATGGCTCCTGTTTCAGTGGTCTGCTTATGGTACAAGAAGCATGGGGATGGAGGCGATGACGGAGATGATGGCTACGACTACGATCCTGCAGGTCTAGCGGAAGCTGACGGAGATGATGATGATGATGATGATGGTGGCTATGACTACGCTCCCGCTGCTTGAATAGAGGACGATGTCGACGCTAGTGTTACGATCATGCACCAGCTGAGAACTTGGTTAAATATAAAGGTTCAGTTTTGCATTACCTTTAATGGAGTATACCAGCATGCATGTTTTGAGTTTATATTGTGGAAGCTTCATAGCAACTACTGATGTATGATGAAGTACTTAAATATGTATTAAATATCCGCTTACATATGTTTTCCCTCTGTCCCATATTACCCGCTCTACTTAAAAAAAATAGTGATTTTGATTGAATGGTGGGATTGGTAGCCAAGAGAAGGGGAAATAGCTTCGGGGAGAAATGGTGGGATTAAACACTTAAATTGAGCCAAATGGACCTATTAATATGAAACATACTTTTTTTTTATTAAATGAAACTATTAATTTGAGACAGATGGAGTATGAAAATAGAATAATGCTGTCTGACATCCCACCAATTGACTCCCATCCCTAAGAGGTAAGTATATGTGATAGTATGGTATCGAGCAATGCTAACAAGCTTTAATTGAAGCAGTTTACACGACTAAACTCTTAGGAGACGGTGCCTGTATCTATGGGATAGCTCAATTGCTCTGTGCATTTTTGCAAGTGATCACAATATCTTCCAAGAAAATGGTTAGATAGTATGATTATCTCTGACGTTTTATTCTTAAGATTCAAGCAATTGATATCCCTACATCACCAGTGTGGTTAAACTCATTATTTTGAAATGAACACTATGATGTATCATCTATATAGTATTTTCTATCGATCCATGCTGGCTATGATCTCTATCTCTCAACCAGCTTCATGAGTTGTAGCCAATTTTCTCCCTCACTCAAGCTGGCTGGACTTTGCTTCAGCTACTAAAAAGAATAAGTTTAAGACTTTATATTCTCTCAAATTAATTTTGTGAGCTCCATCTGTGTCGGCAGGGGCTCAGCTAAGTCAGAAATGCCCGGTTTTTTTTTTAGAATTATTTGTTGTCAGCCTAATTACCTTATGAATTTGAAGTATAGTGAGTCAATTATTTTACATTTGCTAATAAGATAGAATATTAATGCCACTCTTCAGTCCCCTTGTGGGAGTTAACCGCTGATGCTAACACAGTGTTTCATGACGAAGCAGTTAACTTAATTATTATTGTTTCTTAGCTTCAGGGAAGCAATTAGCTAACATAGTGTTTAATAAAGCAATTACTTGATTTCGTAAGAAGTGCCTGTTTGACTTGTAAAAAATCCCCCCCTTTGTTAAAAAAAAATCCTCTATAAGAACAAAAAATGAAAAATAATAAGAACAAAAAAAGAGTTATATGCATCACCAAAACTACAACATGTTCGTTCATGGCCAGTTCAATGGGCAACATGGCTGGTACTTTTACCAGAATCCTCTTCCAACATGCTAGCATCTGGGCAACTCTGATGGACTCAAGTGTGAAGCTAGAATGAATGATACCACATTAATGCACAAGAGAGCACACAAGCCTGGATCCTTGAGTATTAAGACAAATTTGGCCGCTCAAGCTAGCACAAATTAGAAGTACTGTATATATTTTGTTATTAAATGAAGTTAAAAAGAATGAAGAGCAAGAGGTACGCAAAACACACGTAAATCCGATGGCAAAGAATTCTTGTAAATTAAAGTCCTATAGATCAAGACATTGCAACCAAATTAGAGTTTAGGTGGCAATATGTTGGAAAAAGGTTGGTGTATGCCTCCAGAGTAACTATAAAACTATTTCCGCCTTATCCATAAAAATAAAAAAAAGACTATTTCTGCCTAAAAATGGAGATACAATTACTATCTATTAAAAAGTTAAGAATAATTAATTACATTGATGACATTGAGTTTGTGTCTTTAATCAAATGCAAAATAGTTAATTAACTATTCTTCATATTCATAACCGCTTAGTCTGACTCCAAAATCATCCAAATAAATAGGACATTAGTTCTGAGTTGCCTTGCAACAAAATGCTCAACATCCTTCCTAACACAATATGAGCTAACAAAATGCTAAATCATCCAAATAAATAGAACATTAGTTCTGAGTTGCCTTTTTACCATACTATTGCGTATATCCCTTCATCGTTAAGGATGGAAGTCACTTGGGAGAACGTTGGACAAGCTTTCTTTGTGTCGGTGTGTGAATTTTACATGACCATAAATATTTAATTTGTGACCTTGTCCAGACGTTCCATAGACATGGACTTGAACATACAGTCAAGGTGAACATGGTTTTATTTTTAATATGGCTAAATAGCTAATTTTTATTATTTTTTAATAACGATGGGCATTTACATACAAAATTATATATGTAAGACAGATAGACATAATTTATTAGGATAATATATATGTTTTCACAGACACAAGCACGCGGTGAGCCTCTTGTCCATGTTCGTCTCCAATTGATCAAACTGAAGCTAAAACCTTCTTGTCACGGTCTACTTCATATGTGTACCATATGCCCAACACATTAATAGGCAGAGTCAAATGCAACAAAAGCTTTTATATACCTATAACATACTGAGTACACTAAATAGATCTACACAAGGTAATATAAGCTTTTATAATATATCTACCGAAGGGCTCAAATTTAAGGGTTTGAACTTAATTATAAGAGACATGTATCACTCATGCAGCTGGTGCATAATCGTAACCACCATCGTCGTCATCGTCGTCACCTTCCATTGAAGCAGCAGGAGCATAGTCGTAGCCATCATCTCCATCATCGTCTCCGTCCCCATTCTTCTTGCGCCAGGACCAGACCACTGAAATGGGAACCATTTTTCTCTTTTTAAATTTCTGTTCCTTCTGGGATAGCTAGAATGGTGATGTCAAAGGAAGGCGCTTTGAACTAGCTAAGGGGGAGAAAAGATCTAGATGTTTTTGTTTCTGATGGATTTGATGAATATAATACTGGAAGGTAGATATGTATATATAGACTAGGAGATCTGTCTTCGGTTAAGTGCAACAACGCCATTAAAAGGGCGACTCGTGCCTGCCTCATGTAGAAGAGATTGGAAATGCAGCCAAACTCGTTCCTCCCCTCGTAGTCTCATTCCTTCTGGCACCATGGCGAGCTCTGGAGTGGGCTTGGCAGTGGGCTTGTTGTGCAAAGCACAACCTAGACGACATAAGGCACAAGCCAGGAATTTCCATGGCTGCCACATCTGGTGTTACCTGGAGGAGCTGACTTGTAAAAGCGACTCTTGAAGAACTTGGTCGGACAAAGTAGTGAGTGGTGGAAAAGTGCTCAGGGAATCAAAAAGGAGAGGAAAGCGAGAGCAAGTTGATTCCATACTGCATTCCTATGACTTGACTATTGTAGCGTAGCAATACATTTTACTTTCTTTATAGATTTTGCTGCTCGCACTCGTTATTGAACTTACTCCAGTACTAACACTAAAATAAATTATATTATTAGCGAGGTTTTTAAGCATCGTTAATAGTGCTTTAAGCGTAGCTAATGACTATTAGCGACGCTTATAAAACGTCTTTAAATGCGTTAATAAAAATGTAATCGCTATTGCTCATTAGTGAGGTTTATGACAAAGCGTCACTAATAGGATGCCATTAGCGACATTTATTTTTCCGTCACTAATTATTTTTCTTTTGTTGCATTTTATTAAGTGTTGCTAATAGTAAATTATTAACGATGCTTAATTATAATCATCGTTAATAATTAATTATAATTGATGCTTCATAAAATATCGCAAAAATAAAAAATTTAAAAAATAAAAAATATCTTAGTTGTGACGTTTGTATATGCGTCGCTAATAATATAAATAATAAAGAAATTATTAGTGACACTTATGTAGATGTCGCTAATAAAAAAATTTTAAAAATAATAAGAAATAGTCTTTAGCAATGCTTACAAAAAGCACCACCAATAAAAAACGTATTTAAAAAATAATTATTATGTATTAACGACGTATTAAAGAGCGACGCTAATATCTAAAAAAACATAAAAATTAAAGAAAAAATGCCTTTAGCATCGCTAATTTTTTTTAAAAAAATCTTGCCAAAGACAAGATGACTTGAGGGGCGCCGGTGGGAGGGACTGGGTTGGAGGATGGGAGGTGCAAGAATCTGGTGGAGGTGTTGGATCTGGCACTGCCAGGGAAGGGGTGACTGTGGAGGAGGGGAGCCAGATTTAGGCCCTCAGAGCCCCATCCTCCGGTCGGATAGAGGGGAGGAGGGGCCGAAAAATGGGAGTGGGGTGGGGGCGGGCGGAAAACAAAGGGGGTGACTGGGTAGAGGGGGAGGAGAGAGAGCTAGATTCCGGCCCCCCGGAACCCCCTTCTCTAGTCGGACAAAGGGGAGGAGGGGCGGAAAACGGGAGGGGGTGGGGCGGGTGAAAAAAGGGTGGCTAGGGAGAGAGAGGGGGGGGGGTGGCGGCAGGGGATAGGGGGTGACCAAGGAGAGGGGGAGCTAGATTCTAGCCCCTAGAGCCCCCTCCTCTGGTTGGACAAAGGGGAGGAGGGGGTGGGGGCAGGCGAGAAAATAGAGGGGGTGGGAAGAGAAGGGAGGGGAGGAAGTGACCGGGGGGGGGGAGGGGACCCGGATTCCGGCCCCCAAAGCTGCCTCCTCCAGCGGATAGAGGAGAGGAGGGGGAGATAGAGGGGAGGGGTGCGACAGGGGGAGAGGGTGGGCCGGACGTCAGCCAGGAGCTCAGTAAAGAGCGTTGCTGATAGTTTAATTATTTGTGATGCTTAAATTTAAGTGTCACAACTACTATGTCTAATAACAAAGCTCTTTATTAAGAGTCGGTAATAGGCTTATTTTATTAAAAAAAATTCTTCTTCCCCCCTCGCTCTCTCTTCTCTCTACCCTCTCTCTCTATTCACTCTCTCTACCCTCTCTCTCTCTCTTCACTATCTCTCTCCTCTCTCTTCTTCTCTTCTCTCTCTCTCTTCACTCCCTTTATTTTATTATAAAATATATTTTAAAATTAATAAAAAAATTAAATAAAATATATTAACGACGCTTGTAAAATTGCATCTCTAGTATCTTAAGTAGTAGTGATGTATACACATATCACATATGCGTATAGTACTAGTGATGCAATTTTATAAGCATCACCAATATAGTTTATTTTAAATTAATTTTTTAAAAGATAATAATATAATAATAAAATTTAAAAATTATAAATTAATTTTTTCCCATCCTCTCATATTTTCCTCTCTCTCTCAACCCTCTCTCTCTCTCTCTCCTCTTCTCTCTCTATGCACTCTCTCTTCTCCTATTCTCTCTCTCTCTCTTCACTCTCTCTACCCCCTCTCTCCTCTCTCTCTCAACCCTCTCTCTCTATGTACTCTCTCTCCTCTCTCTTCTTCTCTTCTCTCTCTACCCTCTCTCTCTTCACTCTCTCTTTTATTATAAATTATATTTTAAAATAAATAAATAAGTTTAAATAAAATATATTAGCAATGCTTGTAAAATTGTGTTATAAATTATACGCATATGTGTTGCTACTACTTATGGTAGTAGTGATGCAATGTTATAAGTCATTAATATATTTTATTTTAAATTATTCTTATTATTTTTATAATATAATAAAAAAAATTAAAAAATATAAATTAATTTCTTCCTCCCTCTCTCTCATCTCTCTCCTCTCCTCTCTCTATGCACTCTCTCTACCCTCTATCCTTCTTTATTCTGTGTCTACCCTCTCTCTTTTATTATAAATTATATTTTAAAATCAATAAATTTTTTTCAAAGAAATATATTAGACACAATTTATGAAGTGTCGCTAATATATTTTATTTTATTTTTTTAGAATAATATAATATAATAAAAAATTCCAAAAAATATAAATTAATTTCTTCCCCCTCTCTACTCTCTCTCTTCTCTCTCCCTCCCCTCCCCTCTTTCTCTTTATCTCTTCTTCTTTCTCTCTTCTCTCTTTATTCTCTCCTCTCTCTCCTCTTCACTCTCTCTACCCTCTCTCTCTATCCTCTCTCCCTATCCTCTCTCTCCTCTCTCTTCTTCTCTTCTCTCTCTACTCTCTCTCCCTTCTCTCTCCTCTCTCTTCTCACTCTATATCTTCTCGCTTCGTCTCTCTCCTCTTTCTTTATCGTTGTCGCTGTAACAACCCGTTTTTCGGTTACGCTTAACCCGAGAGGGTTAAGGGTAATTCAGTAATTTGAGATTAATATTAAGGGGTTTCATTAGATGAAATACCCATAGCCAGGTAGAGCTTGGCATAACGAGTGTAACGATTCGAAGAACGTGCGAAACGGAGGTCGGGACCGGAAGTTACGATCTCGACGAGCGTAGAAAATAGGCGGGACCCACTTGAAAATAGTATGATTTGCTTCTTTTAGTGGGTTGGTATCGAAGGGCTCGTCGATACGAGTCCAACGGTACTAAGAACGCGCGAATCCGAATCCGGGGTAGGGAGATACGCGCGTTTGAAGAATATATGTATTTAAAAAAATAATAAAAATGGAAAATGGCTGAGCCGGCGCACGGCGCGCGATCGGCGCGCCGCAGCGCGCGAGCCGGCGCGGCGCGGCGCGACGCGCGCCCGCCTTACCGCGGGCGCCGAGGTTTCGCGCGCGCGCCGCGGTTCCGCGCGGGCCGCGGGTTCGCGCGGTCGCGAACCGCGTAACGCGCGGGCGCCGCCGCCCGAAACCAGCGGCGCAGCCGCGGTTTCGGCGCGGCTCGGGGGTTATAAATACCCCCATTTTCTCCTGTTTTTACCTAGATTTTCTCTCACCCCCTTTCTGACCGTTCTGAAGCCGATTAAGGCCGTTCAAGACCCGTTTCCTACTAAATCGAGCGTGCTCTACGCGATGGAGGGGTTCTTTCTTCGAGTCGGAGTCCATATAAGGAGGAAACGCCCCGAGACAAGGAGAGGTTCTGCCCGAGCACCGGCAAACTTCTTTCTCCCCGTTCTTAAGCATCTTAACTCCGATTTAGTCCATCCAAGAGGCGTTCTTAACTAAATCAAGTATGTTCTACGCGATGGAGAGGTCCGTTCTTTGATTCAACAACCGTATAAGGAAGAAATGCCCCGAGACAAGGAGAGGCTCCGCCCGTTATCCTCGAGCACCAAACAAGAAATATGGGCCCGAAGCAAGACGGGGTTCTGTCCAAAGTTGTCGGGCTACATCAAGAGAAGTAATCCGGAGTATGGGAGGTTACGTACGCCGTTCACGGCATAGAAAACGAGAAGAGTATCCGGCAAGGAAGACGTTATATGTAATCTTTCGACACAAGACGAAGAACATATGGAGACTAGAGGAAGCTTCTTTTATATCTTCAGATCTGAAGGGGAGGATGCTCATACGAGCAACTCCGAATACCGCTACCTTACGAGTCATGAGGGCAGTAAGCATTTCTGATCTCCCGTCTTAATTATGCCATGATGTGTGTCATGCCATGATGCGTGCTACACCGTGTTACGTGCTTATATGCCATGATGTGTGTCATGCCATGATGCGTGCTATGCCATGTTACATGTTTATATACCATGATGTGTGCTATGCCATGATGTGAGCTTATATGCTATGATGCACGCTTATATGTTATGAAGTGTGATGTCTTGCTCTAGGGTAGAGCAAGACGTGTGTGTGTGTGTCCGGTCTCGGCTCAGTGATAGAGCGAGCTGGTTGATGTGCTCAGTCTCGATTCAGTAATGGAGCGAGATATGTGTATGTTATTTTCGATCCCGCTCTGTGGTAGAGCGAGATGTACGATTTCGTTAACTTCCGCTTGACTCCGATTTATAACGAGTTTTGGTATACTTCCGATTAAATATTCGGAGATACGTACGTTATACGATTTTGCGATACTTGTTGTGTGTAGTAGCCACTAGGCAGAACTACGTTCGGATCCGATCGTATTGGAATAATATCCAATACGTACGTAGGCAACCAACGGCAAGGCAACGTTGGCCCGATCCAAATCATTATAAATAATATGTTTATTCTGTTTTACACGCGACGAACTATGAAGCTTCGTTGTGTGTAAATGGTCGTTACAACCTAAGTCTACGTACGAGGAAGCCTTAAGCTCCGTAATACGTAGGCGAACGTTGTACCTCTCGCACTCAGACGATGATTCCTGGCTTAAGGAAAATTTTAAAATTCCTATCAGTGATTTTGTGGGCCCGGCTCGGGTCGGGTCGTTACAAATGGTATCGGAGCATTGATCTGTCTGCGAGAGTATAATATTTTATTAATTTAATATGTATTTTGATAAAATTTTTGAATATATTCTGATTATTTTGAAATGAATTGTGATTTTTAGGTCAATTTCTCTTTTGGACGTGTTGTCATGGATTTCAAAAAAAAATTCCGAGTTTCATCCTTTGGTTATGCCCGTGTGTTATCGAATTTAAAACGAACTCAAATTTTGAATTTTTGTTTTATATCGATAATTTTTAATTTAATATGGACTACTATTTTGAGAACTTCAATTTCTAAGCATATTTTAATTTTTGTGTACATGCTTTGTAATGGATTTGTTATGAACATAAATTTTATTAATTTTGATCTTAATTCAAACATGTTTTGAATATGTTGTTCTAAACAAGTCGTATCAGATTTTGATCCTTAATTTCGTTCTGCAAGCGTGATATGAAAATTAGTTTGAACTTTAATTATGATAAATTCTAATTTATTTAATTAGAAACAATTTTAAAGTTGTATGCTATGTATGTGTATCTAATTAATGGCAAACTTATACTTTATAGATGTCAATTGTAAATTAGAATTGATTTGGAATTTTTTGCATTGAATATGGTACATCTAATTTATTATTGAAGAATTATTTGAGATTTTTATCGTCATATGTTGCGTGAGATTTAATGTAAAGATCAATTTGATTATTTTGATTTTTCAATTGAAAATTATTTATAGCTTTAAGTCTGAATTTGTTGCATCATGTTAAATTTGAATCTATTTAGAATTGGATTTCATATGAATTCTACTTTTGAGCTTTTCATTTTGTATATGTGATTTATATGAAGTCCGATTTTATGAAATTTGATTTTTAATCATGAGTTTTGTGAAAATTCTTTCTAAATAAGTTGATTTAGATTTAATTTAGAATTTCATTCTGCATGTGTTGCATCGAATTTAAGACGGATTCAAATTTCGATTTTCCACCGAGAATGAGTTGAAATTTTGTTTTCTCATATGGCTTTGGATTTAATCAAAAACCTTGATTTTTATGAATTTTGATTTTGAGGTTGACTCGATCGAAAATTTTGTCTTGAATTCGTTACATGTTTTCAATGACTTCGATTTCAATGTGTTTTAAACCGTGGTAGAATTACCAAAGTGTAACCGCTAACCGCTCATGGTGTGGGACATGCAGCGCTAGTGGAAACTCTACGGTTAATTCTACTCGGAAATTTAAATAAAATGTGATTTCAAATATGTTTTCAAATACAGTAGAATTACCACGAGGTAATCGCTAATCGGTCATGGTATGGGACATGTAGCGCTAGTGGAAACTCTCTGGTTAATTCTACTGAGTGTTGAAATGAAAATTGCTTTCAAATATGTTTTCAAAGACAGTAGAATTACCACGAGGTAATCGCTAATCGCTCATGGTATGAGACATGTAGCGCTAGTGGAAACTCTCTGGTTAATTCTACTAAGTGTTGAAATAAAATTTGATTTCAAATGTGTTTTCAAAAACGGTAGAATTACCACGAGGTAATCGCTAATCGCTCATGGTATGAGACATGTAGCGCTAGTGGAAACCCTACGGTTAATTCTACTCGAGTATTTAAACAAAATATGATTTGAAATATGTTTTCAAAGACGGTAGAATTACCATGAGGTAACCGCTAACCGCTCATAGTATGGGACATGAAGCGCTAGTGGAAAACCCTACGGTTAATTCTACTCGGGTATTGAAATAAAATTTGATTTCAAATATGCTTTCAACTACGATAGAATTTCCAAGGTGTAGGTGGTTTTAAATTCTAATCGTATGTCTAGAGTTTGACTTATCAAAGTTCTGTCAAAAGTTTTCCTCAAAGAAATTCTGTTTTAAAAACATCTCCTCCTTTCAAAAACTTTTCTGAGTTATGGGTAACTAAACCCTTTCGATAGCTTTCGGTTTATCGAACAAATGATTATTTTGATATGAAAATTCTGGATACCGCAAATACTTGTTTCTGGCGCGCATACAGGACTAGGATATCATGGGAAAATCCTTTTCCTTCTGTCTCCCGTTGCCCCATGAGCGCGGGTGTAAGTCGGGGTATCACGACATTTCTGTGACATTTTTGATTTAAAAATAAAATTGTCTTCAAATACGGTGGAACTACCTCTGAGTAACCATTAAACACCCACGGTATAGAAGGTGAGGTGTTAGTGGACAACTCTGCAGTAAATTCTACCGATATGATTTTTCAAAGCAAAAGATTTTCAAAATTCTGGGTACCATAAACATTTGTCTCTGGCGCACATACAGGACTGGGATATCATGGGAAAATCCTTTTCCTTCTGTCTCCCGTTGCCCCATGAGCGCGGGTGTAAGTCGGGGTATCACGACACTTATGTGACCGTATGTTTTCAGACTTGTGTTATTTTCTAAAATTGATTTATTTTCAAAAGCGGTAGAATTACCAAGGGGTGATCACTGACCGCTCATGGTATGGGACATGACGCGTTATTGGATTGCTCTAAGGTTGAATTTGCCGATTAGTTTGATATAAAATTTAATTTCAAATCCCATGATGTGAAATTTAGTAAATTTATCTCAATCACTGTGGAATTTCTAAGAAGAAACCATTAAACACCCGTGGTATATGACATGAGGTGTTAGTGGATAGCTTTAAGGTTGATTCCGCGAGTGTATTGAAATAAATTTTGGTTTCAAATCTGGTTTATTCAGAAATGTTTGTTCTGAGTTTGATTTGATGGTTCTGAATTTGATTTGACGAAGAAGATTTCGATGATTTGGGTCTTCGGACTCTCTGGATAGTTATTGGGTATAGAGCCCAAAAGGCTATCAATTCTGGATACCACCAAATTTGGTTCTGGCGTGCACAGGTGTGGAGCATCATGGAAAAGCTCCTATCCTTCTGGCCTCTGTGTCCCCATGAGTGCGGGGGTAAGCCGTTCGGTATTGCGGATTTAAATAAAGATACCCACTGAGAGAAACACTCGGTTCTGGCACGCATAGGTGTGGAGCATCATGGGAAAGCTCCTATCCTTCTGTCTTCCGTGGCCCCATGAGTGCGGAAGTAAGCCGTTTGGTATCACGGCATTTTGATTGACTGATTGATTTAATAAATTTTGAAAGAACGATATGTCCGATTTTGAGCGACATATCAGAATTTCTGAACAAGGATTTATCTGATTTTGAATTAAATATCGGATTTCTTTTATGAACAATTTATCAGATCCTGAGGAACGATCGATTCGTTGAATTTTCAAAGAATGATATGTCTAATTTTGAAAGACATATCTGATTTCTAAACGATGACATATTCGACTCTGATTTAAGTATTGAATTTTTGTATGATATGATTTATCCGATTTTATATTCGGATTTCTTGTGAAAATATTTTATCTGACCATAAATTATCAGATTATATTTGTGAATGTGCCATCCAATTTTAAGATTGGATTCTTTTTATACATGATTTATTTGATTATGATCTATCACACTCTGTTTACGATTACTTATCCGATTGATTATCGGATTTTACTAGATATTTGTTTGGGATTAGATGTGTTTCGAATAGTAAGTATGGGCGAATTGCGAGGACGCAATTCATTTAAGGGGGGAAGAATGTAACAACCCGTTTTTCGGTTACGCTTAACCCGAGAGGGTTAAGGGTAATTCAGTAATTTGAGATTAATATTAAGGGGTTTCATTAGATGAAATACCCATAGCCAGGTAGAGCTTGGCATAACGAGTGTAACGATTCGAAGAACGTGCGAAACGGAGGTCGGGACCGGAAGTTACGATCTCGACGAGCGTAGAAAATAGGCGGGACCCACTTGAAAATAGTATGATTTGCTTCTTTTAGTGGGTTGGTATCGAAGGGCTCGTCGATACGAGTCCAACGGTACTAAGAACGCGCGAATCCGAATCCGGGGTAGGGAGATACGCGCGTTTGAAGAATATATGTATTTAAAAAAATAATAAAAATGGAAAATGGCTGAGCCGGCGCACGGCGCGCGATCGGCGCGCGCGCGCAGCGCGCGAGCCGGCGCGGCGCGGCGCAACGCGCGCCCGCGTTACGCGGGCGCCGCGGTTTCGCGCGCGCCGCGGTTCCGCGCGGGCCGCGGGTTCGCGCGGTCGCGAACCGCGTAACGCGCGGGCGCCGCCGCCCGGGACCAGCGGCGCAGCCGCGGTTTCGCGCGGCTCGCGGGTTATAAATACCCCCATTTTCTCCTGTTTTTACCTAGATTTTCTCTCACCCCCTTTCTGACCGTTCTGAAGCCGATTAAGGCCGTTCAAGACCCGTTTCCTACTAAATCGAGCGTGCTCTACGCGATGGAGGGGTTCTTTCTTCGAGTCGGAGTCCATATAAGGAGGAAACGCCCCGAGACAAGGAGAGGTTCTGCCCGAGCACCGGCAAACTTCTTTCTCCCCGTTCTTAAGCATCTTAACTCCGATTTAGTCCATCCAAGAGGCGTTCTTAACTAAATCAAGTATGTTCTACGCGATGGAGAGGTCCGTTCTTTGATTCAACAACCGTATAAGGAAGAAATGCCCCGAGACAAGGAGAGGCTCCGCCCGTTATCCTCGAGCACCAAACAAGAAATATGGGCCCGAAGCAAGACGGGGTTCTGTCCAAAGTTGTCGGGCTACATCAAGAGAAGTAATCCGGAGTATGGGAGGTTCTGTCTGCCGTTCACGGCATAGAAAACGAGAAGAGTATCCGGCAAGGAAGACGTTATATGTAATCTTTCGACACAAGACGAAGAACATATGGAGACTAGAGGAAGCTTCTTTTATATCTTCAGATCTGAAGGGGAGGATGCTCATACGAGCAACTCCGAATACCGCTACCTTACGAGTCATGAGGGCAGTAAGCATTTCTGATCTCCCGTCTTAATTATGCCATGATGTGTGTCATGCCATGATGCGTGCTACACCGTGTTACGTGCTTATATGCCATGATGTGTGTCATGCCATGATGCGTGCTATGCCATGTTACATGTTTATATACCATGATGTGTGCTATGCCATGATGTGAGCTTATATGCTATGATGCACGCTTATATGTTATGAAGTGTGATGTCTTGCTCTAGGGTAGAGCAAGACGTGTGTGTGTGTGTCCGGTCTCGGCTCAGTGATAGAGCGAGCTGGTTGATGTGCTCAGTCTCGATTCAGTAATGGAGCGAGATATGTGTATGTTATTTTCGATCCCGCTCTGTGGTAGAGCGAGATGTACGATTTCGTTAACTTCCGCTTGACTCCGATTTATAACGAGTTTTGGTATACTTCCGATTAAATATTCGGAGATACGTACGTTATACGATTTTGCGATACTTGTTGTGTGTAGTAGCCACTAGGCAGAACTACGTTCGGATCCGATCGTATTGGAATAATATCCAATACGTACGTAGGCAACCAACGGCAAGGCAACGTTGGCCCGATCCAAATCATTATAAATAATATGTTTATTCTGTTTTACACGCGACGAACTATGAAGCTTCGTTGTGTGTAAATGGTCGTTACAACCTAAGTCTACGTACGAGGAAGCCTTAAGCTCCGTAATACGTAGGCGAACGTTGTACCTCTCGCACTCAGACGATGATTCCTGGCTTAAGGAAAATTTTAAAATTTCTATCAGTGATTTTGTGGGCCCGGCTCGGGTCGGGTCGTTACAGTCGCGCCCCGGGATTTTGGAAGCATATAAAATTTCATTTCATAAAGATATCGGAGTTTATCCGGGCCCGCGCCAGGAGCCTCACTACAACAAAACTGGGTATTAGCGACGCTTATATATACGTCGCTAAAAAGTGCTAATAACGACATATAACAAACCATCGCAATAAATACAACTATTAGCGACGCATAACTCCAAACGTCGCTAATACTTACGTTATTAGCGACGCTTTTCTAAGCGTCACTAAAAGATATATATTTAATTTTTTTAAATAAATTTCAACACTATTAACGATGTATGCTTACAAACGTCGTTATATGTTTCCACAATAGCGACATTTAACAATGAGCGTCGCTAATAATTCTCAATTTTTAAAAAAAATTAAAAAATAAGAACTAATAGCGACGCATATGCTATACGTCGCTACTACCTAATAGTAGTAGCGACGCATAAAAACATGCATCACTACTACCTATTTTTTACTAAAATTTTATTATTTTATTATTTTTAAAAATAAAATTTTTTTAAAAAATTTTAAATTAGAGGAGAGAGTGTGTAGGTAGATAGGAGAGAGAGGAGAGGGGAGAGAGAGAGAGAAGGGAGAGAGGGAGAGGGAGGAGAGAGAGGGTGGAGAGAGAGAGGGAGAGGGAGGAGAGAGAGGGTGGAGCGAGAGAGAGGAGAGAGAAAGTGTGGAGAGAGAGAGGATAGGGAAGAGAGAGAGAGAGAGAGAGAGAGGATAGGATAGGAAAGAGAGAGAGAGAGGAGAGGAGAGGATAGGGAAGAGAGAGAGAGAAGGGAGAGAGGGAGAGGGGGAGGGAAGAGAGAGAGAGAAGGGAGAGAGGGAGAGGGGGGAGGAAGAGAGAGAGAGAGAAGGGAGAGAGGGAGGGGGGGAGGGAAGAGAGGGAGGGTGAGAGGATTTTATTTTAATTTTTAAAATTTTTTTATTAATTTTTTAAAATAAAAAAATAATTAAAATAAAATACTAATAGCGACGTATAGAAATATACGTCGCTATTAGTACATGTATTAGCGATGTATAATATTATATGTCTCTAATACCTCTAATAATAGAGACGTATATTGCTATACGTCGCTATTAGTATTTACTTTATTTTACTTTTTTATTTTTAAAATTAATTTTTAAAAATACAAAATTATAAAAAATGAAATTAGAGGAGAGGGGGGAGAGAGAGGAGTGGGGAGAGAGAGAGTGGGGAGAGAGAGGGAGGGAAAGAGAGGAGACGGAGAGAGAGAGAGGGAAAAAGAGGAGAGGGGAGAGAGAGAGGAGAGGAGAGGGAGAGAGAGAGAAGAGGGGAGAGAGGAGAGGGGAGAGATAGAGGAGAGGGGAGGGGAGGGAAGAGAGAAGGGATAGGGGAGGGTGAGGATTTTATTTTGATTTTTTAAAATTTTTTATTAATTTTTAAAATTTTTTAAAATAAAAAAATAATTAAAATAAAATACTAATAGCGACATATATAAATTTATGTTGCTATTACTACATGTATTAGCGACATATAATATTATACGTCGCTATTAGTATTTACTTTATTTTACTTTTTTATTTTCAAAATTAATTTTTAAAAATACAAAATTATAAAAAAAATGAAATTAGAGGAGAGAGGAGAGGGGGAGAGAGAGAGAGGGAGGGAGGGAGGGAGGGAGGAGGGGAGGGAGAGGGGAGGGAAGAGAGAGAGGGGGTGATAGGGGAGAGAGGGGGAGAGAGAGAGGAGAGAGGGGGAGGAGAGAGAGAGGGGGAGAGAGAGAGAGGAGAGAGAGGGAGATAGGGGAGAGGGAGGAGAGAGAGAGGGAGGAGAGAGAAGGGGGTGAAGTGAGGAGAGGGGGAGGGAAGAGAGAGAGGGGGAGAAGAATTGTGTTTTTTATTTTTTAAAATTTTTTATTAATTTTTAAAATTTTTTAAATAAAAAAATAAAAAATTATAAAAATTTAAATTATAGGAGAGAGGAGAGCGGGGAGAGAGAGAGAGCGAGGGAGGGAAAGAGAGGTGAGGGAGAGAGAGGGAGGAGAGAGAGAGAGGAGAGGGAGGAGAGAGAGGAGAGAGAGGAGAGAGGGGAGAGAGAGGAGAGAGGGGAGAGAGAGAGGGAGGGAGGGGAGGGAGAGAGAGAGAGAGAGGGAGGGAGGGGAGGGAAGAGAGAGAGAGGGAGGGAGGGGAGGGAAGAGAGAGGGAGGGAGAGAGAGAGAGAGAGAGAGAGAGGGAAGAGAGAGAGAGAGGAGGGAGAGGGGAGGGAAGAAAGAGAGAGAAGAGAGAGAGAGAGGAGAGGGAAGAGAGAGAGAGGAGAGGGGAGAGAGAGGAGAGGGAAGAGAGAGGAGAGGGGAGAGAGAGGAGAGGGGAGAGAGAGAGAGAGGGGAACGAAGAGAGAGATAGAGGGGAGGGAAGAGAGAGATAGAAGGGAGAGAGAGGGGAGGGGAGAGGGAGGAGAGAGAGAGATAGAAGGGAGAGAGAGAGAAGAGAGAGCGAGAGATAGAGGGGAGGGAGAGGAGAAAAAGATGTATTAGCGGTGGGTAAGCATACGTCGTTATAAATTTGATATTTTTTCGGTGTATATGGTTTAAGAGGTTGTAGCTTTGATTTTATTGCGACGTATATTAAGATACGTCGCTACAAAGTTAATTAGTAGCGACGTATATTAAGATACGTCGCTACAAAGTTAATTAGTAGTGACGTATATTACGTCACTACAAAGTTAATTAGTAGCGACGTATGTGATCTACGCCGCTAAATGACCTCAAATAGCGACGCTCGCAGTGAGCATCGCAAAAAATATATATTTTTTTAAAAAAATTAGTTTTGGCGAAATTTGGCCCGCGTGGGGAAATTTCGCACGCGGGCCAAATTTCACCGCGGCTTATATATTTGCCTCCCCCCCATTTCCCTGCATTCATCCGCTCCGTAGTCCGGCGCCTCGCCGCCCCTCCGTTGTCCTCGCCCCGCCTACACCTCCGCCACCGGCACCCCGCCGCCAATGCCCCGCCCTTCTCCCTGGCCCATCCCCTCTGGAGCCTCCTCCCCCGTCCTCCCTCCGGTTTCTGCTTCTCCCTTCCAAGGCGACCTGAGGCCGGCGAAGCAGCGCCGTCCTCCGGCCCCCCCCCCCCCCTTCCTACCCGTTCTCTGCCCCCCTCATCCTCCCCCTCTCACTGCTCTGGTCTTCCCTCTCCCCTTGCTCCGCCTTCCCTCCTTGCCGCCCCCTCCTCTGATTTTTAGAGGAGGGAGGAAGGAGGGGGTGGAGCCGGGGAGAGGGGGCCCGGAGGACGGCTGTGCCGCCCTCCCGCTCTCCTGCTCCCGGTGCCCCCTCTCCTTCCCCCTGCTCCTTCCCATTGATCCAGTCCCCCCCCCCTCCTCTGTTTTTCAGAGGAGGGGCAGAGCCGGGGTGGGGGGACCGGGAGGGGGTTGGGGGACGGCAAGCGGCGGTGCCGCCCTCCCCGTCCCCCTCTCCGACTGCTGCTTACCTTGGCTCAACTCCCCTTGCTCCCGGACCCCTTCCCTGCTCCCGGATCCCCTTCTTTCCCTCCCTTCCCTTGCTTCCCCACCCCAGTTCGCCCCCTCCCACTACCCCGGTGGCCCACTGGAGATTTTTTTTAAAAAAAATTAGCCTTTAGTGACGCATATAAATGCGTCGCTAAATATTTTTTTAATATTTTAAAATGTATTAGCGACGCTTTTAAAGCGTCGCTATTGAATTTTAATTTTTAATTATTATAATATTAACGGCATTTTGAATTTTTTTTAAATATTTTATTCTATTAGCAGCGTATAAAAAAGCATCGCTAATAGTCCTTATTAGCGACGCTTATTTTTATAAGTCGCTAATAAGTTATTTTTATTTTTTTTAAAAAAATAGTTTTTCTTTTAGCGACGTATAAAAAATGTCATTAATAAGATATCATTAGCGACACTGAGAGTAAGCGTCGCAAATAAGTAATTTTTAGCGACATATTAAGTTATTAATAACGACGTAGATTATGCGTCGCTAAAATGCATATTAGCAACATTTGTTGTTATACGTCGCAAATAATCAATTGCGACGACACTTTTTTCGACGGTTATAGCGACGTATTTTATATGTCGCTAATAGTTAGTAGCGACGTTTAGGGGACTATTAGCGGCGCATAAATGAGTCCCTAATAGTCTTTTTTGTTGTAGTGCCTCTCGCCTTATGCGATAATATAATAATCATTTCTCCAGGATCGACGGTTCGTGTACAAACACACAAGAGAAAAATAATAAGGAGAGTTCTTACTCATTTTAGTGCGGTTAAAATCCTTCAAATCACATAGTTAAAATTCGGAGTAGGCCCTTTTACCAGCGCACTAAGCTTCGTCGAGTCTTGCAAAGTTTGGGGGTGGTGAGTATTTTAAAATACTCAGTAGGGGGGGAGTTTATACTATCAGGCATGAAGTAAACACATGACAGTTTCATAGCACATCATATATAATATTTTTCATGAAAACAGAGTGTCTCTCACCCAAAACCACCCCTAGTGCTTCTTCCTATGTATCAAAGATGCTTCTAGGGTTTGTAAGCTCTCACGGCTTACTACTGATGTCCCAGACATATATTATTAATAGAAATTTGTTGTGGGTACAAAACAACGACCTCTTACTCCTCCACATATCATTTCAAAATATTTTGTGCTTGTGGATAGAAGAGCCACCCCTATTCATGGGGCGCCGGGATCTAGAGAGTAGAGAGTCTTCCCATGATACTCTCTACCTTAGCACGCATAACCTTTATAGGTGCCATTCGTTAGGGACTCACTAGGCTAAAATAGGTACCGTGCATCCGATTTTGAACTGGATTAATTGTGCACTTAACTAGTTAACGAAGCTCTATTGGGGCGCCTAACAATAGCTTCGGACAACCA
Organism: Saururus chinensis; assembly: GCA_035235625.1. NCBI lineage: Eukaryota > Viridiplantae > Streptophyta > Magnoliopsida > Piperales > Saururaceae > Saururus > Saururus chinensis. The sequence continues at coordinate 17,543,095 of CP141149.1, read as the reverse complement.
AAACACTCTTGAGTCCCAGACTCAATCAAAATATCATAGAGTTCTCATACTCCAAAAAGGGTTGTTTTCTTTTAGAACATTCTATCCCAATGTTCATCTTTTTGAAAACCCTAGCTCCGCCTCTACAAGCTATGTGAGCGTCACTATCAACGACTACAAAGGCAAGGTTGGTCTCTCATTCCAATGAGACAGTTACCCCTTCTTTGTCCCGCTTTAGTGACTCAATCACTATGCTTATACGTCTTTTCAAAAATAATCTTGAGAATTCTCCTTTCAACAAGGACGAGTCCTCTAAAATCATCTTTCAAATATACTGTATTCGTTCGCAATGGAAAGAGTGGCGAAGCAAGTTTGTCTCTATCTCACACGCTCCAACGTGTATAATTTATATCAAAATCCACATATAAATATTCAATTCAATTATTATATATGAGGCAATCGTAAAGCATGTAGTATATTAAACATATCCACTTTCAGCGACTAATCATTTTACCAATCAAAAATACATAATAGCATTATAAACATACGATATATAAATCATATTCTATCTCAACAATTAACCATTTGACAGATCGAATATATGTGCAAAAATCATAAATCATAACTTGAAAATAATTTCTAACGCATAACATGCGAGAGTAATATAAATAATAAGTTAAAAACACAACCAAAATTTATAATCATGCCTTAAGAAAGGATAAAATCCCCTACCTCACTCTCCGTGCGAGTTCAAAACTGATAAATCGGACTCAACGAAATTTGATGTCCACTTCTGGGGTTCTGGAGGTCTCCAACCAGAAAAATAACCCCACCATGATGTCCAACACGCTCGATATAGGTAAGAACGCCTCTTGAACTGAAGAAAACAGACTCATAATGACTCCAGAAACACTTTTCGTGCCCGTAGGCTATGGACAGAACCTCCCCTTGACCCATAACACTTTTCTCTTTCCCTGCCTCTAAGCTATGGACAAAACCTCCCCTTCGCCCGAAACACTTTTCTCTTTCCGTGCCCGTAGGCTACAGACATAACCTCTCTTTACTCTGGGACGTTTTCCCCATATAGTGTCGCTAACTCGAAGAATGGATGCTTCCATTGTGTAGAACACCCTCGAATTAGTTAAGAACATCTTTTGAATGGAAGAAAACGGACTCAGAATGACTCCAGAAACTTTCTCGAAACTTTTAACGGAAATTAGTATTTATAGAAGATTTTGTGTGAGTGTACGAAGGAAAGAGGAATATGCTCGCAGACGCACGCGTCACGTGGCACATTTTAAATGGACTGCGCTATGTTTGGCGTGAGCTTGATGTGCACATAACGCACGCTGCGCGCGTCGAGGAGCCTCGCATCCTCTGCGCGATGCGCCGTGTCGACGCGTGTCGCGCACTTGACCGCACGATCACGCGACGCGGACGATCGCAATCGCGCTGATCGGCTATTTGCGTCGACAGCTGGCTCAACTCCGACTCGGATGACATAGTTATTTTATTATTCTCCCCTTTCTCTCTCTTCAGTACTCTCTCTTCTTTATCTTATATCTTCACTCTCCTCTTTCTCTCTCTTTCATGCACACGTGAACATGTGCCCCAGCACTGAGGAGGAATAGGGATAGTGTAGGGAATTTTATTTAATCATTATTATTTATTTATTATATATAAAAATAAAATTTTTTAAATTAAATATATTATATTTGAGAAGTTTATTTTAAATTTTTAATGTTTATTTGTTATATATTTAAATAATATATATTAAATAAATTAAATTAATAAAGCTACTAGTGACGCTTTTCTAAAAGTGTCGCTAATAATACCACTATTAGCGACGCTTTTTAAAAGTGTCTCTAATTAGCTTTTTTTTCTAAATAAATTTATTTTATTTACGATTTTTTTTTGTAAATGTCGTTAATAGTTTAAATAATTAGTGATGCTTTTGAAAAAGAGTTGCTAGTATTAATACTATTTGTGATGCTTATATAAAAACATCGTAGATAATTTATTTTTTAAACAAAATTATAACTATTAGTGATGCTAATAGTTTTAAATGTTTTATTTTTATTAAAAAGTGTCGCTAATATTAAAACTATTAGAAATGATTTTATATAAACATCGCTAATAGTACAAGTTGTTGAGACGCTTTATAAAAAACGTCGCTAATAGTACTTTTATCGGTGATACTTTATAAAAAATGTCGCTAACGTTTCAAGTCATGTGTTTTGTTATTTGAAAAAAAAGAAAGGAAACACAAGGGGATTCATTGGGTTATTCCAACAGCTCATGTCATTTATCATTTGACATCCCACTAGCTACACTAGGAAACATGATGACACCATGGTGACATGATACAATTTTAATATACATAAGGAGAATATATTCCCAAGGAAAGGAGAAAGAAAGCTTTTATAATTAGTCTCTTTCTATGAAGATCACAAGGCTTGCCTTTTTTTACGCCACATTCTATGTTGACTACAAACTATACACAGAGAATCCATCAGCAATCACATCGTTATCGCATGTTAGACAAGTTTACACTTAATATACTCATTAAGCCATGGTTATATTCACAAATGTCTCACAACGTACTCTCTCAGAAAAAATTGGGCTTCAAGTACTCATTTATTAAGCCCTATAAATGCTCAACATCCTTCCTAACACAAGAGCAACTAACAAATTGGGATAGGCCCATAGGCCTCACTCCTTTTTACCACACTATTGCGTATATCCCTTCATCATTAAGGATGGAAGTCACTTGGGCGAACGTTGGACAAGCTTTCTTTGTGTCTGTGTGAGTTTTACATGACCATAAATATTTAATTTGTGACCTTGTCCACACGTTCCATAGACATGGACTTGAACATACAGTCAAGGTGAACATAGATTTATTTTTAATATGGCTAAATAGATAATTTTTGTTATTTTTTAATAACGATGGGCATCTACATACAAAATTATGTAAAACAGATAGACATACTTTATTAGGATAATATATATATATGTTTGCAATTGATCAAACTGAAGCTAAAACCTTCCGGTCACGGTCTACTTCATATGTGTACCATATGCCCAGCACATTGTGCACATTAATAGGCAGAGTCAAATGCAACAAAAACTTTTATATACCTATAACATGCTGAGTACACTAAATAGATCTACACAAGGTAATATAAGCTTTTATAATATATCTACCGAAGTGCTCAAATTTAAGGGTTTGAACTTAATTATAAGAGACATGTATCACTCATGCAGCTGGTGCATAATCGTAACCACCATCGTCGTCATCGTCGTCACCTTCCATTGAAGCAGCAGGAGCATAGTCGTAGCCATCATCTCCATCATCGTCTCCGTCCCCATTCTTCTTGCGCCAGGACCAGACCACTGAAATGGGAACCATTTTTCTCTTTTTAAATTTCTGTTCCTTCTGGGATAGCTAGAATGGTGATGTCAAAGGAAGGCGCTTTGAACTAGCTAAGGGGGAGAAAAGATCTAGATGTTTTTGTTTCTGATGGATTTGATGAATATAATACTGGAAGGTAGATATGTATATATAGACTAGGAGATCTGTCTTCGGTTAAGTGCAACAACGCCATTAAAAGGGCGACTCGTGCCTGCCTCATGTAGAAGAGATTGGAAATGCAGCCAAACTCGTTCCTCCCCTCGTAGTCTCATTCCTTCTGGCACCATGGACAGCTCTGGAGTGGGCTTGGGAGTGGGCTTCTTGTGCAAAGCACAATCTAGATGACATAAGCCACAAGCCAGGAATTTCCATGGCTGCCACATCTGGTGTTACCTGGAGGAGCTGACTAGTAAAAGCGACTCTTGAAGAGCTTGGTCGGACAAAGCAGTGAGTGGTAGAAAAGTGCTCAGGGAATCAAAAAGAAAAGGAAAGCGAGAGCAAGTTGATTCCATACTGCACTCTGTCTAGTATGACTTGACTTCTGTAGCGTAGCAATACATTTACTTTCTTTTTAGATTTTGCTACTCTTTTGCACTCGTTATTGAACTTACGCCAGTACTAACATCTTGGATGGGAGTGAAGATAAATCTTACTCAGGTTTTCCCAGGAATAGTACGGGGGATATGATTTTGGTATCTTTAATCAGCCACTAAAAAAACAGACGATTTTAAAAGTGTCCCAAAAAACATAAGTAAATTAAAAATATTTTAATTTAATTAGCGATGCACTTAAGAGAGTCCCTAATAACATAAGATAATTTTTAAAAATAATTTAACTCTCTTAACGACATTCTTGAAGAAGAGCATCACTAATAATATAACAAAATTTAAAATATATAATTTAACTATATTGGCGACACTTTTAAGAGTGTTACTAATAATATAATATAATATATTTTCAGGAGTGTCACTAATAAAAAAAAATATAACTATTAGTACTATAGGAGGTGGAATGATGGGAGATGGAACACCCATTTCGGGGGAGAGCCGGGATGGGGTTAGGAGGGGCTCCGTCCCTCCTTCTTTAGCCTGAAGCGAGCCGAGGTAAGACTCGGGAGGTAGTGGAAAAATAGGAGAGAGAGGGGGGGGCCTCTTGAAGAAGAGCGTCACTAATAATATATATATAAAAAAATAACTTTAAGAGTGTTACTTAGCGACACTGTTATCTCTCTTCTCTCATCTCTACTCACTGTCTCTCCTTCCCTCTTTTCTTTCTCTCTCTTCACTCTCACCCTTTCTTTCTCTCCGTCTCTCTCTTCTCTCTCTATTATCTCTTGCTCTCTCCTCTCTTTCTCTTTCTCTCTCTTTTCTTTATCTTTCTTCTTGCTCTCTCTCTCTCTTCTTTCTCTCTCTCTATTCTCTCTTTCTATTCTCTATCTCTCTTCCTTTTAGCTTTCTCTCTCTTCTCTCACTTAGCTCTCTTATGCGTGTCAGTGTGAACCCCAACTCTGAAGCGGGGAGGGGAGAAAGCAAAGGAATTTAATTTAAATTTTTTAGTATATATTATATATTAAAATAATAAATATTTATTATAATATAAGGTATTTGCAATGCATACTAATATGTGTCGCAAATATTTGCAAGGCATATTCATATACATCACAAATACCTTGTATTTTATTTAATATTTATTATTTTAATATAATATATAATAATAAATCCCCAAAAATTTAAATTAAATTCCCTTTCTTTATCTCCCTCTTCTCCTCCTCCCACTAAGAGTCCGGCAACCCTCCCACTCGCCATATTTTTGTCCCTATAATTTTTTTTATATTCTCATGCATCTATGCTCTCTCTCTCTCTCTCTCTCTCTATTTCCCTTCTTTCTTTCTTTCTCTTTCTCTCTCTCTCTCTCTACTTTCTCACTCCCTTGTTCTCTCTCCATGTCTCTCTCTTTTCTCTCAATTCTATATATCTCTCTCTTCTCTCTCACGCGCGTCAGCATGAGCCCCGATTCCGAAGAGGAAAGGAGAGAAAGTAGGGGAGTTGGAGGAGGGGGAACATGGGTGGCAAAGGGAGAAGATAGAGGCGGGGTGGGGAACATGACTGGGGGAATAAAAGGGAGAGTGCACGAAATTTTGTTCTTCACGAGGAAGCATTGCAAATAATTGATAATTTGCTTTGCTTCATGAGAAGCGTTGCAGATAATTGATAATTTGCGTGATTATTGAATATTTATTATTTTCATATATAAAAATAAACCCCCAAAAATCTAAATTAAATTCCCTTGCTTTCTCCCCCTTTCCTCCTCCTCTCGCTAGAGTCTGGCAACCCTCCCGCTCGCCATATTTTAGTCTTTCTTATATTCACATTTATGTTCTCTCTCTTCTCTTTCTCTCCCTGTGTCTCTCTATCCCTCTCTCTCTTCTTTCTCACTCCCTTACTCTCTCTCTCTCCACGTCTCTCTCTTTTCTCTCTCGTCTCTCTCTCTCATGCGCATCAGCATGAGCCCCAACTCTAAAGAGAAGAGATAAAGTATGGGAATTTAATTTATTTTTTGTATTTATCTATTATATATTAAAATAATAAATACATAATATAATTTTATTATGACACTTTAAAAAATTTATTTTAGAATTAATTTTTATCTAAAAAATTATTTTATTTGTGATGCTTTCAAAAATGCCTCACAAATAGTACTAATTTTTTTAAAAATTATTTTATATGTGATGCTTTTTTGAAAATGTCATAAATAGTACTTTAAAAAAAACTTATTTTATTTGCAACATGTTTTCAAAGAATACCAATAGTGTTACTATTTGTGAAGCTTAAAACAAGTGTTGCAAATAGTACTTTTTTTAAAAAAATTATTTTATTTATGATGCTTTTTTCAAATCATTGCAAATAGTGGTCGCTTACGAAAAAGCATTGCAGATAGTACTAAGAAAAAGTTTGTATGAGCCCATGTCATATGCATCTTCGTGAGCCTAGGCAACATGAGTGGTTGGATCAAGATTGGATGGCACAAAGGGGTAGAAACCAATATACCCTTGAGTTATGTGCACCGTCAGATTCTGCAATGCCTAAGCTCATGCAATTGCGTATGAACCTGGGCTCATATTAATGAGACTCTAATAATAAATACATACAAAGAAAGGTAAAAAAGGTTGTAAGTTACCTTGGGCATTCCTTATCTAAACAGACACATCTTGTTTGATGGGCTCCGTGACCGTCCACGTAGGGTTCTGAACATGCTATATAAAGGGCTTTAATTTAAATGTATTACTGCCGTCTTATGTACCATTTTCATAGCCTTGTGTAAGTTAGTCACTAAGCTAAACGGTGAAAGATGGCCAAGAAAACATTTTCACATCGATAGTCTGTGCCATAAAATTGCAGAGAGAAAGTAAGAAGCATGGATGCCACATGAGATCTAGATGCGTTCGAAAAGCTAGCTTATTTGCATATCCGTCGCGTGAGAGGCTTGGGTGGCCGACATCGAAAGGGAGTGAGGACGTTATTCCCCAAAGGCAGAGTTGGCCAACGAATTGGTGGGGAAGTAAAAGAATGGAAAGAACGAAACAAAGAATAAGGCGATCACAGATGATCGCATACTCCTTGTGCATTTCAGTAATAGATATGAGAAGAGGATCCAGTACTAGTCATGGACTCATGGTTGAATCATGTTGCCTATTAATGTAACCAATGATGCAGACAAATGATCACCTTCTTTCTAATGGTAGGAATGTGCTTTCAAGCATTTTTACAGCTGGATACTACAGCCGTTCAAAGCCGTTCACATTGTGGTTAAAGAAGCACCAAATTTTACGGGTGTAATTACCAAGGAAAAAATACATATATTGCAAAAACGTAAGCACTAGTACAATATATACCATTCACCAAAGAGGAGATATAATGAAAGCAAGAACTTGGTGATCTGTTCAATTGTGTCTATGTAGAAGGCTCCATGGCATGGGTTGTTTATACGCACCCACCAATTGTGATGGGAGGGGCCAATCAGCCGGCCACAGCTAGAAAAATGTGTGGGAATTAGGCCCAGATTTTCAAGCATTTTCCAAACTGGTGTCATCTGATTGGCCCCTCCTAAATTCAGTTTCTACAAACTTTTCTATTAGAATATTATTTACATTTGCATCTATTTTTAAACTTTATATACATCAAATAAATGGAGATATCGTTGAGGAGATCTACATAGACTAACCGGAAGTTTTGTGCTTTATTGTCAAGAAAAAAAAGTATGCAAACTTGTGAAGTTATTGTATACTTAAACATACCAAAATAATGATATGAGAAGTTTGATTCAATCATTCTGTCAAGTTGATTTAAGCATAATTGCACTGACAAATATATTTATACTAAGTCCACTAATACCTATTTCGTGGTGGTGTACTTGTATATGAATGATATGTTTGACTATGAGTACAAACATGGTGGAGGTGACTGATACTAAATAGTATTTGACTTCTAACTTTAAAATGAAATATTTGGGTAAACTTGATGCAATCCTAAGTATCAAAGTGACATCAAGTTGTGACCTAGTCTAGTGTCGCCTATATCTATCAATTGTGACTGTGAGGCTATTGTAGTTCGGGCCTATGGTAGTGTATATAATGCAAGTCTAGACACATTAGTCTAAGACATGAGTATGCGAGGTAATTTATATAAGATGGTGTGATTACACTTCCCAATGTGATGTCAAGTAAAAACTTGGTTGTTCTTCTTACTAAAGCTCTTTTGCTAGACGTAGTGAGGGTGACAACTTTGAAGATGGGCCTGAAACCCTCGTTGAGTTTAGTTAACAGTGGAAGTCTTAATTAGTTATACCACTAGTGCAAGGTTCAATTGTTAAGTACATGTTGTTTTGACTAATAAACTAGCACAAGAGCTTTATGTATGTGTTTTCTAGTTACATGAATTCTTTTAAGGAATTTGTTGTGAATATCACTTGTGAAAATTGAATTTTAAGCTCTTAATGAGGTTCAAGTAATATGCCTAATTGACAAACATACGAAAAATTCACCTATAGGGACATATAAGTGGTGCCGCTTCTTATATAACAAATATTTTTTTTTCCTAAAATGTTCTGAAAACCGGGACGACACATGACCAAATAAGTGTTGAGTATGTGATTTTGTTCTTCTTATAGAGGGTTGATATATTCTAATTAGTGGCTTAGTATCTAAAGTGGGTGGTTCAATGCCACCGGTAAACCACAAACTTTTACTTAGTTTCATAATTATTGTACTAATTCTAGGTTTAATATGAAAGAAACCTTCTTATATTTAGTGAACTATTAGTGGGTTTGTTAGCTGATTTTGTATTTTTTATGATAAAAAGTTGGGGATTATTGAGTTTTTATCATAAAGCAAATGATTGGTGTGTGTGAACTGATCGATCAATTCATTAACTGATCGATTGATTTGGTCTCAGCTAAATTTTGTGAAGGATTCATTTTACTAGTGATCGATTGGGAACCAATCGATCTGGAACCGATCAATTGATGAATCAGTTTCATATTTTTCTTAAACGATCGATCGCCGCACATAGCCTTTCATAATTTAATGGTAAAAAATATCTCTTTTGGAAGGTTTTGGTGTCTCTTTCTTTGGGATGTATTTTCTATGTATTTTATACATAAATATAATAAATGTGCTTTTTAAGTAAGTGAGTTTTGTGTCTTTTCTCAATATTAGAACTAGCTAACTCTTTCACAAAAGCTTCGATGAGAGAATAAGATGATTTTTTACTTTTGCTGAGTGAAGATCCCGCAAGGCTCCTTAATCCTGTGATGAGAGTTTACTTGATAACCCTATAATAATTTGGTTTACCAAAAGGAAAAAATATTTCCTTAAAGGAAAGTTGCACTCTAGACAATTGGGAGCGGTTCTTTTTATATTCTTCTTCAAATTCAGATTATTAAACGTGAATATAACTCTACCATCATTATTATCATCTCCAATGGATAAATAAACGGGAGAATTTCTTTCTAGTTTTAGGCGTAGTGTAATTAGTTGGAAATAAATATGTGAATATAGAACAAGGAGTAATGTTCTTTCTGTTACTGAGAAGGATGTAGACAATCCTAGTCTCAATTCTGACCTCATTCTTCTTGGTGTCATCTGAACGGGCCTAGCCAAAGTCTGATCGTGCAAACCGCAATCCGAATGTCATGAGACACGAGCCAGGTTGGTATCACAGCTGCTCCTTTGTGGTAGCTGAATGCCCCTTAGGCAGAGAGAAAGTAAGAAGCATGGATGCCACATGAGATATTGATGCGTTCAAAAAGCATATCCCCAAAGGGAGTGAGGACGAGAGGCTTGGGTGGCCGACATCGAAAGGGAGTGAGGACGTTCCCCAAAGGCAGAGTTGGCCAAGGAATTGGTGGGGAAGTAAAAGAAAGGAAAGATCAAAGAAACAAAGAATAAGGCGATCATAGATGATCGAATACTCCTTGTGCATTTCAGTACTAGATATGGGAAATGGATCCTGTAGTAGTAATGGTTGAATCCTGTTGCCTATTAATGTAAGCAATGAAGCAGACAAATGATCATCTTGTGCCTAATGGTAGGAAAAGTGTTTTCAAGCATTTTTACAGCCGGATACTACAGCCAATCCAAAGCCGTTCACATTGTGGTTAAAGACGCACAAAATTTTACTGGGGTAATTACCATGGAAAAAGAACATATATTGCAAAAGCGTGAGCTCTAGTACAATATATATCATTCACCAAAGAGGATATAATGAAAGCAAGAACACAGTGATCTGCTCAATTGTGTCTATGTAGGAGGCTCTATGGCATGGGTTTATATGGCTTCAGATCTGCTGTGAGGTCTTTCCACCAGTTGTGGTGGAACAGACCAATCAGCCGGTCATAACTGGGAAAATGCCTAGAATCGGGCCCGGATTCCCACACATTTTCTCAGATGGCGTAAGTTGATTGGCCCTTCCTGCCATAATTGGTAGGAGGGCCTCAGAGCCAATATGAATCACGTTTATACATACTTTTCTATGTACATGCCACGGTCTGCACTTCTATCTCACATCACATTTAGAAGACATACAACGAATCACCTTCTAAATTGGATATCCACTCCAAATTTCAATCCTCTCGTCATTTGAAAATTCTAAATCACCTTAGGTGTTATCTTTTCCTCACTTTGTTACCTAATCCGTCACATGTGCCGCCCAACGACCCAGAGGGGGAGCTGAGTCCGTGTTACAAGGCGCCCAGACTGAAGGTATCAAAGATTCCGGTTGTAGTGTTTGAGTTCGCCGGAGGGAAGTTGGAGCTGCGACCTCCCAACACGTTTGTGCCCATGATGAGGAGGAGGTGCGGTACTTCGCCTTCATGCCCACCCCGGCCACATCCCAGAAGATGTGCTGAAGGGTGTTGAAGAGCAGTGCTGCGGAGGAGACGCCGATGAGTAGGAAGCAGTTATGTTGGAGATGGAGGACCAGATTATAGAGCTGAAAAATACGATAGAAGAACGAAGTAGAAGATAATAAAGGTATAAATTTTATGATAAAACAGACAGAAGAATAGAACATGATGAATGGAGTGGAATAAAACATGATGAAGAAAAGATCGAAGCTAAAACCAGGAAGACATAGCATGAATATCTTTAGTTCAGGTCTCCATAATCTTTCTACGTAGAAATTATTTCAACAGAACCAGTTCAATCAGCGTCCAACCGGTGGGCAGGGAGGTCGAGTAACCAGTGGGGGGGAGCTTTCATGGCGAGCCGACATCCGCAGTGACTGGTCCGAGGGGTGGATGGCCATAGGCGAGCTGGCGTCCGCAGCAATTGGTCGTAGGAGCGCCGGCGTCCGCAGCGACTGGTCGGAGGGGTGGATGGTCGTAGGCGAGGCTACGTCAACGGTGACTTGTTGGAGGCCGATGGGCCGAGGAGTGGGAAAGAAGGAGACAATGGTCGACGGAGAAGTAAACCCGAGCCTCAGAGAGGAACGATAAGTTCTACAATATAAAACACCCAACAGAGAAAACATACAACAATAACATTGAGGTTGGACGTCTCCCATCAGTGCAGAGGCTCTGAAGATGGAGGACGTCTCGTTGGTAAAAATGACGCTAGAGAAATATTATTAGACGCATGTGATTACCACTGATAAAATTGAGATATAGAGCTATTAATATAGGACGGGGGGAATTCCAAAGTACGCGATTTTGATAAATTTTTTTAAAAAATATTATTTAAATAATTTTTCCTATGAATTTTATTAGAGTTTTTACATAAATTCCTAGGTAAAGAATTCAACGCGTTAAGTGAATTGAGTCTATGGAGTCAAACTGGAGCGTCAAAACTAAAACTATGTTTAGAATTGTCAAGTAAAGTCAAATAAGGAAAATTCTTTGTAGAAAATTTGATTTCAGCACTCTTCACCAGAATGATGTTCATCACGATCAAATGGAGGGCAGGGCATATGATAATTATATTATACTGCCAAGCGTTTCTTATTTGCACCCCGGCCACATCTAAAAAATCTCTCCCCTATCTCATGCCTTCCCCACTTCTTCTTTGACGTCCCTGCGGTTGGTGCTATGACCACCGATAGCCAAATCACAGCCAGCTTGAGTGAGGGAGAAAATTGGCCAAAACACATGAAGCTGGTTAAGAGATAGAGATCATAGCCAACATGGATCAATAGTAAATAATATATAGATGATGTATCAATCATCATAGGGTTCATTTCAAATCTGCATTTGACCACATTGGTGATGAAGGGATATCAATTGCATGAATCTTAAGAACAAAGCTTCAGAGATAATTAAGTAATCAAACCATTTTCTTGGAAAAAATTGTGATGACTTGCAAAGATGCACATAAGAATTGAGATATCCCATAGAGACAGGAACTGCTTCATGACTTAGCTTAATTGTTAGCATTGTTAATTTGTTACCATACTATCACTTATACTTTCGTCTTGGGATGGGAGTCAATTGGTGGGATGTCCGACAGCATTATTCTATTTTCATACTCCATCTGTCACATATTAATAGTTTCATTTAAAAAAAATTATGTCCCATATATAGGTCTATTTGGATTAATTTAAGTGTTTATACCCACCATTTCTCTCCGAAACTATTTTTCCTTCTCTTAACTGTTAATCTCACCATTCAGTCAAAATCACTTTTTTTTTAACTAGAGCAGGCAATATGGGACATGTAAGCAGATATTTAATACATATATAAGTATAGTGCTTCATCATACATCAATAGTTTCAATGGAGCTTCCATAATATAAACTCAAAACATGCTGGTACACTAATTAGTTCTACACAAGGAAATGCAAAACTGAAGCTCTATATTTAACCAAGTTCTCAACTTGGGGGTATTAAGAGACATGTTCCACTCATGCAGCTGGTGCATGATCGTGATCACTAGCGTCGTCATCGTCCTCCATTCAAGCAGCGGGGGCGTAGTCATAGCCACCATCATCATCTCCATCACCTTCCATTGGAGCTGCAGGAGCGTAGTCGTAGCCATCGTCTCCATCCCCATGCTTCTTGTACCATGAGCAGACTGCAGAAACAGGAGCCATTTTTGCCTTTTCTTAAATTTCTTTTCCCTCTTTGGCAGAATGATGATGTATAGGAGAAGAAAAGGCTCTAAATGTTTCTCTGTCTGATGGAATTTGTTGAATATAATACTGGAAGATCGGTATATATATATAGACCAGGAGGAGAAGTATCTTGCATCAAGTGCAAAGACGCCATCAAAAGGGTGACTCGTGCCTGTCTCAGGCAGAAGAGATGGGAAACGCGGCCAAACTCGTCCATCCTCCCAATCGAAGATTTCTGGCACCATGCCCAGCTCTGGAGTGCGTCTGCGCGTGGTCCTGTCATGCAAAGCACAATCTAGACGACGCCAAACACGGGGCAGGAGTTTCCATGGGTGCCACATCTTATGTTACCTGGAGGAGCTGACTAGTAAGAACGTCCCTTGAATAGGTTGGTTAGACAAAGAAGGGAAGCAAAAAGGAGAGGAAAGCGAGAGCACCAAGCAAGTTGATTCCATGGACTTGAATACCGTATACTGTATCTATCTCATGCATTATATGCCTGGAAAAATATTCTGTGTGTGCACTACTACGATTGACCACTTATCTTACAAGGTGAGTGATGGGACTGACACTTTCTTCTAGTTAGATCCATTGCCGGGTAATTTCACCCTCCTCTATGATTAAGGATAGCGCATTGTTCATCAAATGGGAAGTCATCCTCTAGCTTCTATCATTAAGTGCATGCCAAACGGCCACTGTATTTGGGAACATCATATTAATTTAATAAGTTATCACATTCTTCATGTTATTGAGGATAACAAGCCTAGTTTTGAACTCTGATACAGACACTGTTCTTTTAAAGCCAACGTCTTCTGGAAAATTTTCTATTATCTTAAATAAAACTGGACACAGTTGGTCTGGTTCAAACATCACATCCCCCGTCATTCGTTCATTTGTTGGCTAATGTTGCATAAATGCCTCCTTACTTTGGACAAGCTTCAGTATTCACATTGTTAATAGATGTGCTTTATGTAAGACTGATTTAAAAAATAAGAAACACATATTTTCCAAGTGTGGTTTCTCAAGATGGATCATGAGTTCTATTTTCAAGCTTCTACGAGTTGATGTTTCTTGACTCCCTGACCAATTTTAGAAGTCAGCTAACTTATGCGCGAGTTTGCATTGAAATCAAGTTGGTGTTTAAATTCCCTGATTTCATCGATATCGATAGAGATGATGGATCGTCTTTTCCACAGGCGGTAGTTTATGAATGGAAACAAAAATTGTGCACTAATCGCAATTCTTTTGATCACAGTTTAGCCTCCTATCCAGTAGTTGAAGTATGGAGGCTTATTGAGCACGTTGCTCTTCTCTGATCTAAGTTCTAATGTTTGAGGCATCCATGCAGCCATGACTGGTTGTATTAGAGGTTTGTAATAGAGGTTTGGAGATGGTGGCCGACATGGTTCCCACATCAACAACTGGTGGCTAGATGGACCAGTTGGCGGATGCCCCATTAGTGGGACCCTCGCTTGCCGATTCTAACCTCCACCAAATTTGCAAGATTTCCTCCTCATCCGAAGGGAAGAAGCATGATCATGTCAATCTTGACATCTGAACAAATCCTCCTCACATGGTATATTCTCCTATGCATGGCAACTCCCTTCGTATAATCAATATCCATGTTACGGATGCTATGGGGTGGGGTTCTACCAAACTTAAACCCGGTATCATTTAAAGAAATTGTAACCCGAACCCGACCTGACTTGAATAAACCTCACTTATTTTACCTATTTAGAGAATAAAAAATATTTTTAAGATATTTTAAAAATATTTTAAAAATTTTAATTTTTTAAATAATATTAATAGATATATATATATATATATATATTAAAATTTTATATTTATAATTTTATTTGGGTCGGGTAGGGTTTGATCACCTAAAACCAAAACCCGACCCGAATAGCTATTCGGGTTAAATTTAAAAACTAAACTTGACCTATTAACTTATTTAAATAAATTAGTGAATAGATGAAGAAAAAATATTAATAAATTAGCTTATTTAAATATCATTTTTTCCAAATACAGACTATTAATATGGGACCGATGGATACTGAGAGACTATAATGAAAATTCATATTTGGCAAAAATGAGAAAAACATGTTTTTCCAATGATTTGTAGTGACTATAACTAAATATAATGTTGGTTCCTCCTCGTTTTAGATTCATTTGTTGCAAATCTAGACCTAGATAAAACCCCAAAATTTAGGTCCTAATGTGGTGTATCAAATTTTTTTTTTTTTTGCGAAGTAACTAGAGACCAATTAGTAGAGTGTCCATGTGAGCTTACGTGACAAAAAAAAAGAAGAATTTCAAGGACAGTCGCAAACCATGGCTAAAAATAGTAGTTAGCATTATTGAAAGTATTAGCGACGATTGTTTGTATGTTGCTATCACTCTCATCGCAGAAACTATTAGTGATAGTCACTTCTATTTGTAGCGACTCTCAAATTACCTTCTAGATAGAAATATGAGTCTATGGCGAGCTTGTAGAGTGCCTTGTCATGCTTCCCTAATCACCAAAATGTCTTACTTTCCTCAAATAATGATAAAAGACATTCCCCTAATTAATAACGAAAGTTAAGTATTTTTTGTTATTATTTTTCTTCTTTTATGTAAGTTCTAGCTGAATGAGTGATTTAAGATGTGATCCCGATCCAACAACTAGAAAACTTGACTAGTGGTTGAAGAGAAAAGGGTAATTTATCCCCGATTGGAAGGTAAAGTTAAGTATTTGTGGAATTAGTGGAACCAACTCTAGTAGAAAAATTGATGGCTGTGAGATAAAGACTACAAAAGTATCTTAAATTACCTCACAATGCTAGTGAGGATTGGAGATTCATACAATTCAACCTTGAGTAAAATTTGTGACACAAGTAATGCTGATAAATTTAATTTGACTAGCAAGAAATACAAGCAATTGTTCTTAGACAATCCTAAAGGAAGTAGAATGGAAACTAGGCTTCCGAAATGAACCCCCTACATAACTTTAATTCACACAAGGTTAGTTGGAGATTAAAAATATTTAAATCATATATTGTGCACAATTCCATTAATAACATAGATGATTTTGAATTCTTAGTTTTAATGTCATTTTCAAGAGGAAGTGAGATTTTAGGTCTTTAATTCTCATTTTTTAAAATATTTAAGTTTAGATGGGCTATTTGTGAAATGAATGGGCTTTTCTGCCAAAAGGTCTATTTATATTTAAAAATGAAGGGGCATTTATGACCTTTTTCCTTTAATAAGCTTTTCATTGGGATGTATACAAGAAAAAAAAAGTGTCCTTTTTTGGAGAGCCTTCATCAAGAGGAAAATTTTAGCAAAATAGGAAAAATGTGTAGGGTCTGCCTTAAAAAAAAGACATTTTAACAAAGAAAATATTTCATTTTTGTGTCCTTTTCCACCTTTTCATCTCCCCCCCCAAAAAAAAAAATTTATCAATTTAAGGACGACTTTAACTCTCTCAAATTTATTTTCCCCTAAAAGAGGCTTTTTGTGGAGATCATGATCCAAACGCCCCCTTAGTTCATTTTTAGAAAAGGGTGCTTTCTATGAATAAAAAGATACTTTTAGAATTAAAATCTTTTGAAAATTATGTTGTCACCTTTGCCAAAAAAATTTCACCTATATATTTTCAAAATCGAGTTATGTAAGTTTGTCATTTCTCACGTTGAAAACATATGGCACTCAAAATTATCATTTTTCTATAATAAGTATTCTAAAACAAAAACATAATCTATTTTATTTTAATAAAAGTCATTTTTGTCAAAAGACCATCTCCAACTTGTAGAAAATGGCATCAAAACAACCCCAAAATCATGTTTTTTCCAGTACATTTCATTTTCACTGTTTTTCTCTATACCTCACTCTTAGTCATAGTAGTGTCATACATGTACTATTATCACCTTTAAACTTTCCTTTAAAGGGTATTTTCTGTATATTTGTCAACCCATTTAAAAAGAAAAGATATTTTTCTATAAGTGTAAAATGTAACTTCATTGGGGAGAATTTCTTTTTACTCTAACCCTCCACATGAGGAAGGTTGGAAAGGAAAAAACACCTCCTTTCCTTTTCAAATGAGTTACAAAATAGGCAAACAACCCCTTTTAAAGATAAAATGATTTACCTTATATGAGTACAAAATGTCACATCGATTGGAGTGATTCTCTTTCATCTACAACATTCTTTTATCATGAGGGAAAGTTAGAGGGGAAATATACTAAAGTATTAATCCTTAAAAAAAGGGTTAGCAAACCACCCCTAAGGCATGTTTGGGCACCCTTTGAAAAGAAAATGATTATTCTCCCCTGAGTGCAAAATGTCACATTAGTAGGAAACACCCTTTCAACATTAAAAAAAATATTTTCTTTTTATAAGCTTGCTAAACGTGCCCTTAGAAGGTTTTTCCTTTAAAGCATTGTTTGGCAATGTGTTAAATCATGAGAGAGATAGCATTTTCACTCCAACCTTCTTCATGAGGGTTAATTTTCAATGTAGCTTTCCATGTGGTGATATTATACACTCATATGGAAAGATGATTTTCTTTTAAAGTGTCATCTAAATGTTACCTAAAGGAAATTTAATTAGCTTGTGATGTGACATTTTTTATTTATAAGTTTTTTTAAAGTGTCATCTAAATGTTACTTAAAGGAAATTTAATTATCTTGTGATGTGACATTTTATACTTATAAGGAAATTTAATTTCCTTTTCAACGTGGTTTCTAATGCTACTTCAACTTTTCTTAAAGGGTATTTCGCTTTTAATCCTCATCGTGATGAATGTTATTTTTAAAAGTAACTTTCTTTGTAATGTGACATTTATACTTTAATTTGACTCATAAGGAAAGTCACTTTAGTTTTCAAAGTGTTTAACAAACTAGCCCTAAAAGGGCTAACAATGTGCCTTTACTTTCCAACATTCATTCTATCAAAGTTATTTTCCTTATAATGTGACATTTACACAGTAATATAGCTCAAAAGGAAAATTTAATTAAAAAATAAAGTAGTTTTGAAATAGGCACTTAGTTTTGACCGACACTTTCTATAAAAAGTATGCATATCTACAAAAAGGTCAAGGATAGGGTATTTCATATCAAATTTGATAATTTTCATCTATTCCCAAGAAAAAGGAAAGGGCCTAGAGAAAATGTTTTCTGAATGAAAATCATTTTAAAAGAATATTGTCCTCCCTCTAAAGTTTTTCTCATCTCTATTTTCAACATATAGTTAAGTAATTTTATCGTTTTTTAGCCCAAAAGAAAATAAAAACCAAAAGCACCATTTTCACCTAATAGGTATTTAAAAATGTGTTTCAAATAAAAGCCAAATTTACTTTTTTTTTTTTAACAAAAGCAACCCCTTAGTAAAAAAATTCAATTCTTCTAGCCTCCAAAAATCTCTTCTTCGCCTCTTATGCTTTTATGACTTTGTTCTTGAATTTTGAGGCTTGAGCGTGTGTGAGCTCAATTTTAAATTTTAATAAAAAATAAAAAATAAAGTGATTATGTGTTTGAGATTATGGAGGAGGAGAAAGTTAAACTCCTCCTTATTTATAGATTTTTAAATGTGACAATTACCTATCTTACCCTTGAAAATGACCACTATATGATTATTATTGGGGTTAAATTTGTCTTTTTGAGGAGGGGTGGCAATTTTGTAATCCCCACCTTTGTAATATGTTTTAAAAAAATAAATTTTTTTTTAAAACTAAGTGCCATTGGGGAAAGCCCCATTGGTCCTAAGAGCCTTTCTATAATAATTTCAAGGAGCATATACATCCAGTAGTATACATTTGAAGGAGTCGTAGGTACCTCTTTGATGCTGTCATGACATTAGTGAACCTCCTTTCTTTGTGATAAAGGTTAAGTTTTATAGTATCATTACTAGTATGGTTAATTTTATAATAATTGTATATGTGGTTTCTTGTTTAGCTATCCCACTTTGTACAAAATATACTTAGCATCCTTATGATGTAGGTGTTCAAGAGGAGTTAAGCTTCAAGGAGGATTTGGTGAGTGTGGCGTGAATGTCTGCAGTTTTTTGCTACATAGTATATAAAATTTCCTTTGTCTTTTACTTTGACCCTTAGACTTGTATGGATGATTATAGGCACGTATTGGTTTGTATTTTGGTTTGCAGACATGTACATGGGTAGGACCCTATTTCCTTTATGATATAATTTGATGATGATTGATATTGTATGTGATTTAAAATTTGTAAGTTTGAAAAGCAAGTAAATGACACCAGCCAAGATATCTTGACGCGTGTGTGTGTTTTATTATATGATTTGATGATGATTGATATTGTATTTGATTTAATATTCCTAAGTTTGAAAAGCAAGTGATGACACCGGACAAGATATCTTTATGTGTGTGTGCACTGTCAAATTTTCAAAAATATTTTTGAAAAATCTTGGGATGTGATAAGGAGAAGACAAAAGATCAATTAAGTTCGTAAGTATAGAGAAGGAATTAGGTGGCCAAACAAATCTAGTGATGGATTTCTAGTTTGCAAGGTAAGTAAGAATTAATTTTTTGTAAGATTTTAGATTTCTAGGGTATTGATTTAATCAACCAAGGAACTTATCATGCAGTTTTTTCTCGAGTTGGGTATTTACGTTAAAAAGATATATGCTTGCACACTTCTGTGTGATTGGTTGGTTAATTTTTTCATTGGTAGTAATTTCAACCTCTTGATCAATGAGTCTACATCTTGTCGTTCTTAAGCTAAAGACATTATAGTGACCCTCAAGTTTGGAAGGGTATTAAACTTACGGGTTACTATCATTTTTTTATTTTTTCTTTGTAAATAATAATCTTAAAACCTTCTGGTACAACATGGACCTCACGGATTTAAGCCTTATACTAGTGTTCATGCATGATAGCTTGAGAAAAAAGTCTCATCATTCTTGAATTAAGAACCCTTCTAGACAAAAAATAGAATTGGTATCAAAGCTGCAATATTGTAAACCTAAACACATTCTTTTAACTAGTTACTCAATTCTCCCCCTATTTTTATTTTTTGCAATGTATCATAGGCATCTGCAAAAGGAAGATTACCACATTGAAGAAAACATCGGAGATGAGGGTGCTTGATCACTAGAAGTATGCCCCACCCCTTTAGATCTTAAGGGATGGGATAGGCCCTAAGCCCTTTATAGCATAAGCTTACCTAATGCATCTTCTGGAATTTTATTTTCACTTTTAGCGTGTAAACTTTTAGAAGATCAAATTAAGAAATCTATGCATTGCAATGAATTCAAATTCCTAAAATGATTTTCCCAATATAGCTCTCCACAATGGGCCCCTACGTGGGCCCTAGGGCTGGGAAGAATAGGTGAGGCCAATCTAGAATAGTAAAAAAATATGATGATGAAGTGATGGAGGGGCCTATATATCTAATGGAATCCAACTTTTGGAGCCTCATATATGAATACAATTTTTCAATTGCCATGATCCCCATTCATGTGGGACCCATATGGGTCCATATATGGGGCCAATTTTGATAGAGCATGAGGATTCACGTCATATCTTAGTTTATTTGAACTAAGATATGAGAAACAATCTAGCGATTGAGACTTCTATATGTGGCGATTTTGATTTTGTGCTCAAGGTATTTATCACATTATGATCTCTAATTGGTTTGGATTTTCTACATGATTCTTTTTTTTGCATTGTTTTATTTGTCTTCTTCCAAGAGTCCTAATTCCAATTACTTTGTGTTGTTTTATCAAACTATGAGATAAGAATTTTGTTTGATTTCTACAGTCAAACGCATTTTTGTTTCTGAGTTTGTGGATGAATCTTCTATTTTTGTGCAATTTACTGGCCAAGGAATTCTCCTCCATGCTGAGTAAATAGCATGTCAGCTTCAAAATTAATCTTCTGTCTTTATGAAAATTTCTAGTAAGTTAAGTATTACATCTTTGTTGTAATTTCTTTGATTTTGTTTTACATATGTTTGCCGTATTTGTTATTATTTCACTTGCTATAATTTGCTTCTTATATGATTAATATTACAATGCAATAAGTTTACACATTTTGTTCCAACTATTTTAATTTACTTTTGAAATGATTAATTCTAATTGCTCTAATTTGCTAGTTAGTAATAATGAATGTACTCAACAATTTACTTGTTTATTGTTCTCAACATTTTAATTTGCTAGTTAGTAGCAATAAATGTACTTAACAATTTACTTTTTTATTATTCTCAACATTTATACACATGTCTTTGTTTTACATTTACCATGTATTCTTTTTTGTTGTTGAAATGAAATGATTATTATTTTTTTATCACTTTGCTTCTATTTTAAAATTTATGTTGTACTTTATGTAAGTTCATTGATTCTTTCTTTCTTTTTATGTGCAAGTATGATAAAAACACTTTAGTTCTTTGGGTAGATAGCTCCACAACTTATGATGCTTTGATTAACATGATTTGTTAGAAATGGGTACATTTGAATATTTAATTTGTGAGATTGTCTTACACTACTAGCGATTGTATGCTTCAAGATAATTTAGATTTGAAAAACTTGTTCTCTCTTTCTACTATTGTTGGCACCAAGATTGTATGCTTGAAGATAATTTAGATTTGAAAAACTTGTTCTATCTTTCTTTTATTGTTGGCGCCAAGATAATAAATGTATTTGTTGTTGATTATGATAGGTTGGTTGGTGCTCATGATAGTTAGTTGGAAAATTTTAGTAGTGATGGTAATAGCAAGCAGAATAACATTATTCCAAGTATCATTTCAACAGTTCTTGAGGAAGATATTGATTCTCTTTATTGTTTTTCTCAAAAATAGTAAAACACTTAAGACTACAAAGTGGTTTGATGACATTTAATTCATTGGGTAGAAATATGAGGGAGGTGTTAAAGAGCTTATGCATAAACTGTGTCAAAATGCTATTGAACTTGGTTTTGATTTTAAGCATGTTTATAATGATAAAACCAGAGTGTTTGATCATTATAAGTACAAGGAAGATAATGGTAGTTAATGCCATGGTCATGCCATAAAGGATGTTGCCAATGTTTATTTTTACATTTGTGCCTTAAATAATGTCTATACATGTGGGTTTACTATTAAAAGAAAAAGGAATTTAAGGATGACATCTAGTGTTTTGTACAAGGAATTGTTATGCGATGTTAGGAACAAACATCTTATCCATCAAATTGATGTTGTAAAGAAAATTAATTTTATTTATGGTTTGTATATTTTATATGATGTTGTTGCAATGGGCATTCATAAGTTTTAAAAGGAGTTCTTTGGTGACAATACTAAGTTATTTAATTATCTCCAATGGTACATTAATTTAGCGATGACAGCTAACCTAGGTAGCCACTTGGTTTTGGGTAATGATCCTAAAACTGGGCATTTGAGGAAGGTCTTTATATCCTTTTATGCTTACATATATGGATTTGAGTTTTGTCGCCCTATGTTATTTTTGAATGGGACTCATTTAAATGGTCCTACAAAGGAATTTTATTTGCTACTACCGCAAAAAATGAAAATTAAAGTATGTTTTCTATATATAGTAAATAGTTTCTTTTTATACATAATATGATATGTTACATAGGAAGTAAATGTTAACTTTTAAATATGGAGTTCTCGTTTTCTATTCAAATTTGATTATCTTTTATTTTTTTATGTATCAAATAAATTTCCACTTGCCTATGTGGATGTTGATTTTGAAATTTTGAGTATAGTTGGATGTAGTTTCTTATGCAATTTAAGGTTACGTACATTAGGGACTTCTCATGACATTGCAATGAATTCTGATCATAAAAAGGGTCTGATTGAAGCAATGACACAAGTTTTTCATTTTATTCCTCATGTCCATTGTCTTTATCATATAAAGAATAATTTGAGGGAAGAACATCATTTTTTTGTAATATAATGAAATTCAAGTTAAAAGAATGTGCATGTGCTCCAACCAAGACTGTTGTTTCATAAAAAGTTGGAAGATCTTAAAAGAGATAGCGGTCCTCAAGTTTGTAGTTTTCTTGAAAATCTTTCTTTTGAATGTTAGACAACTATATATTTTAATGGAAAACATTATGGGAAGATGTATTCCAATGTGGCAGAGAGCTTTAATTTTTGGATTAAAGTTGAAAGACATCTTCTGGTTACTAAAGTGTTTGATGAAAATAGGAAGAAATTAATGTGTATGATGTTGGAGCATAGGATGGATACAAATAGTTGAACTTATTTCATTTACCATGAAATTGAGAAGAAGTTGAATAGTCATATTATTGATGTTTCATCTTTGATGGTTATACCTTCTACTCTTGACATTTATGAAATTATATCAAGTCATTCATATTTTGTGAATATTAACAGTGGTGAATGTTCGTGTCTTGAATGTCCATGTACCTATGTTGTTGTTTCTCTTATAGTAAGTGGGATTGATCCTCGTTTTTCCGCTGAAGCTTGCTTTACAAAGGAATTTTATCAAAATTCATACTCAAAGGCAATCAATCTTATTTTTACTTTTGAGAAGTCGTCGACTTCTATAAATGAAGTTCTTTTGGTGCCACCTTTTTCTAGAAGACATCCTAGAAGACCAAAGAAGTGTATCCTTTCTAAAGGGGAGTATATACCAAGAGAAATGAAATGTAGTTGTTGTGAAAAAGTTGGCCATCATAATAAGAACTCATGTAAATAACCATCACGAAGTTTAATATTCATTTAAAATTTATACTTTTATGCTTTTATTTGTTATTGCTTGGATTCAATTGTAACTTTTGTAACCTTTTTATAATGTTTGATGATAATTTTTTTCTATGTATACATTATTGTTGTAGTTTAATTTTAGGTTTGGTAATGTAGCTAAGTTTTATATAAATGATGGAAAAGTAGCATGAATTTGAAATGTAAAGTTTTATAATTAAAGGTGTTTACAATGTTATACGCATTACATGTGCAAGGGTTATTTTCTATATTTATTTTGTAGACAATAAAAATATATTTTACATGTTATATATACATATGTAATATTTTTTATTTGAAGCTAGTATTCATTAGTAATTTTGGATTTTTTGTAGTTGTTCAAAATTTCTTTATTAACTTTTATATATTATATATTTAACCTATATTTTTGAGTTAAAAGTGATCTTACTTTTTTGATTCATTTGAATGGTTGGTATTATTGACATAATAACATGTGCATTCTATGTATTTAGTGTACCTCTCGATTGATATAATTTATAAGTCAACTTAAAAGGCATTCATGAAGTACACGTCTTCATACACAGTCAGTAAAAAAGGATCACGTTCCTTACATCTATATGAACATATATGGAAATGTCCACGTGATACGGCAAGTAACCCTAATTTACTTAACTTTTTTGTACCTAACACTTCATGTGCATACATTGCGTTGTAAATAAAAAGTGATACTAATATGCTTCCGCATCATGGGCTTCTTCAGTGATACATGAACACGAGTGGATGCACATGCCAGGAGCACCCCCTCATGCAGATAAAGTTCACCAAAGGTGTGAAAATATCCGGCTTCGGTTGAAATAGGATATGTCACATACCTTTTGATACTAACTATTTACTTTCTTTCAATCAACTTGTTTATAACAAATTTTAACATATAAATTCAATATGCTTCAAGAAATCATTTTCATAATTCATTATTTTTAATTAATATGAACGGTAATTCATTCTTCACCTATCCAATGTAATAAGCGACAATAAATATTATTTAAACTCATTCTTTCAATTCACACATTCGACGCATGAATTCAACCTATTTTCACCATCATTCAACAAATAAAATCCTCCAATTTCAACAAATGAATTCAACTTATTTTTAACATTATTTAATGCTTGAATTCAACCTATTTCAATCCATACATTCAACATATAAATTCATCCTATTTTCACAGTCAATCAACACATGAATTTAACTTGTTTTTACCATTATTAAACACATGAATTTAACATGTTTTAATCCACACATTCAAAACATGAATTGAACTTGTTTTCACCATGATCCAACACATGAATTTAACTCATTATTGTTAAGTAAAATTTACATTCATCATCTAATATTTACAACAATTGTATCTTCCACATTTCAAATATTAACATGATCATCCTTATAGCAATTGTATTTGACAACAATAGTCCCATATATTGTCATTTAAAATTATTTTTATTATATTTGCCCTAAATTCTTGAGGAGATCAATTTTCTATCTTTTCTTCTAGGTTATCCTTCATTGTGATTTGATGCATATAATGACAAATGTATACTCCAAAGTTATATTTGCAAAAGAGTAATGTAATATGGTCATGTTTTGAATCCATTATATCTTATTTGCATTCTATTTTATGATTTTTTTGAAACTTACTATGTTTTTTACTATTGTGGAATATTTTCCTTCTCAATAAATTCTCCTTTTGCCTCTTGGCTCATTAGATCAAATCTATGCTAAGGCTTTTCATTTGAATATATAACCAATTTCCCCTTTGTGACAAAAAAATATGAGAGATTTTAATAGTTAGTAAGAGTTCCTCATTTTTAAGAGTAAACATGAATAACTAATAGTATTTAACTCTATTAAAAATATACAACACATAAGAAGAAATAGTTACCAATGTTATAGCATCTTTTTTGTTGTTGTCAAGATAAATTTTTCTTCCTTTGATAGGATTGAAATGTTTCCATCCATTCTCTTCTCTATCCATCATTAGTTTTATCTCCTTTTTCTTACTTCATAGATGTTATTTAGAATAATTAATATCTTGTTGACTAGAGTTCTACAAAATATGTTTTGAAGAGAAAGTTTTTTGTTTTCTATATATTTTCTTCTTGTAGATATTTCTATAGAAATAATAAGTATTTACTCAACTACTTGTATACATAAGTACCATTTGTCTATTTGTAGAAGTTATTACTATGGAGAAATACTTACAAACAGTGAAGCATTATAAAAGTAAAAGCAAGTTTTTGATCCTTAAGCCTTTTTTTGAACTTCAGTTTTTAATGCATTCATGAATGCATTAATCACTTGTCAAAAAAATATTTTATATTCAATTTATTTGTAGCATATAATTGATCAAATATGATTATACATCCTAAGTAACAATTTAATACATTCTAACATTTTTGTTGATTAAATTACTTACATTGTTTTTGATCTCCTTCTCTGTACACAAATCATCAATGTCATCAAGTGTTACTTTTTCATCTTCATTATCTTTAATGCTTACAAATGAGCTAAAAATTTATTTATAATTTATCAATTGATTAGTAGAAATATCTATATTATTTTAAATAAAAATATGTGTTTTCACAATAAATGCTTACCATTTTTGTCCTCCATAGTCTTTATTTTGTCGTTTAATGTTTGTGATAGGTGGATCCAAACATTTATTTTGTTTTAACTCTTTGTTGTTGAAGTTCCCTTTTTCCTTTCCATCCATTTTTTTTGTCATTTTTTCATAAAGATGAATTGAACTATCCATTTAATGCTTCCCAAGACCACTACTTCTTGTCTTTACTCGATGAATCATAGAACTTTCTTCAACAACTTTTTACTTGTTTTCCTTCTTTCTCTTCCCTTTTAATGAAACTGACGGTGAAGAAATTATCTCTGCTTGTGCCCACAGTACCAACACTTTAGAAAGAGGCTTACTAAGCTCTTTTTCTATACCAGCATTAGTCTTTTCCATTTGTAGTTTCTTTTTCAATTTTCTAATTTTTTCATCTTTCTCTTCAATTCGGATATTCAACTGATTTTCCTAGACCAATTTCCAAGCTTGTAGTTGTTGAAGATGTTCTTCGATTATTTCCCTTTACTTCCTTTCTTCATCGATGTCTTGTAAAACTTTATCAATTTCGACTTTGAGAGCAGCAATCTCATTCTTTTTTATCAACCACATCATCTACAATAAAATAATAATGTTACTTTTTATTACAAAGTAAAAAATAGAAAATATTATTGAAAGTAAATATTAATTGTCTAATTACATAAAATAGTAATTATGAACAAATGCTTTTACATATTTTAGCTTAACAAAAATATGATGCTCAAGTGGATAATCCATCTTCCATTATTCAGAATTGTCTTGCTCCCTTCTTTCATCTTCTTCATTAACTTCTACAATTTTAAAATATTTAATAAAATATTAAAGTTAACTAATACTTTAAATATTTTATTGAATAGAATTATATGCTTACCCTCATTATTATTTTTTCTTACTTGTCCCTTATCAGGTTGTATCTCATTTCTGCTTCTTTTTCATTTCCTTCAAAAATTTCAATAAATTTGATCAAATATTAATATTCTAGTGAAGAAAATAAATAATGTAAATATTGTATTGAAGTGAAGTATATGCTTACCTTCATTAATATTTTCATATATTTTTCCTTGCCTAGCTTGCATCTCTTTTTCTAGTTCTTTTACATTTCCTTCATTTTTTTAATAAATTTAACCAAATGTTAATATTCCAATGAAGATAGTAGATACTATAAATATTGTATTGAAGTGAAGTATATACTTATCTTCATTAATATTCTCTCACTGGAGACTTTCTTCTACTTGAATCTACTTTTTAGATTCTCTTGCAAATTCAACATTTCTTGTCTTACTCGCTTTAATCTTAATCTTTTTTTCAATTAAACTTCTCTTTAAGATCCTTTCTTCAACTCATAAATTTTGAAAAGTTCCTTTCCTTTTGCTGTTTCAAATAGCTCGGCTTCCTTTACCTATTTAGAAATATATAAATAGTTAGAATTGAATGACAGTTTACTTCATATAATAATATATAACATTAAGAAGATACTTACATCATTAGCTATCAATTCCATCAGTGTGTTGTTTGTTAATTCAAGGGGCATATCCCTCAAGCTCCATGAAACAAATCTTGGAACTTTGTCATCATAGTCTACTTGAACAATTTTGTTGTGTTCACATAGCCAGGATTTTAAAAATTAATAATATAAAAAAAATGTTAGTATTCTATATGACTATTTACATTTGAATTGAAAACATCCAAATTTAAGAGACTTACCACTAGTGCTATCACACATCCAATAACCTTTTTTGGATGTTTGTAGTTATAATGTACAAAATCCATTAATGACTTTTGTATGAACTAGGGCCATCCATATTTGGCTATATATATTTAATGTCATCTACAAGAGCTACAAAACCCCAACTACAATGAACTCTTGTAGTCGGTACCAAAAGTGTCACACATAGCTAAAGGCATCAAAGTTGGATAGAGTCTTCTACATTCTTCATTATCTTTACCAATAGAGATTCCTCTAATGCTTTATCTATTGCATTCCTACCCAAAAGTCCTTGAACAATATTCCAAAATCTCCTGTTACAAAATCAGTTTTCGGCTTTCTAGCATATTTTTCCTTGATTATCTCTATCCTACCTAATGGGATACAAAATATAAATATTACGTCAATCTCTATAAACTGTACATATTTCCCTTCAAATCTAAGGCCTTTTGTGTTGGATCATACATATTTAGCTGATACGATATGTCATTACTTTATTTTTTGCAATCTATTGAATGCAAACTCTCATTTGGAAGAGCATTGCAAATACCCCATACGGGTGGTCTTCTAAAGCAATTCTATTCTTTATTTATTAAAGCATGCCTTATAATCATCAAAGAACCTTATAAATGAAATTAGGTTAGACATATTAGCCATATTTGCAATTACAGAAAGTAAATAGTGTATACTAGTCAAATTATACAAAAAAACAATAATTTATTATGAATCATATAAACATTTAATCAGTAGATATTAATAAGTATAATATTTATCTTTTTATCAAATCACAAATTAATTTACTTTCTTATAACACAAAAGCATATATTTACTTATTTACATAAAGTATATATACTTGACTGCATTAACCCATGTAAAATATGAACTATTTACTTTCATAAACCAAAAGTATACAATACTAAACTGAGCAAATATTTACGTTGACTAAATTAACACAAAATACAGAGCTTGCTTAATTCATAAACCAAAATTATACAATAGTACTTGTAAACTGGAACAAGGAAATTTCACACATCTATGTATATTGAAGCTTAGAAAATTAGTAATTAGTGAGTAGAAAATAAACATAAAAAATTTATATTTAATCTCAATAATCCTAATCTCATAAAAAAGTATTGTCTAGTCTTAAATATAGTCAATGCATCAAACACAATAAACCAAAAGTGTATTTATATCGAAGTACTCAAGCTTACAAAATTAGTAATTAGTGAGCAAAAAAGATACATAAGAAGTTTATAATTAACTCATTCAATCTATTCTCATAAAATAGTAATGGTTCACTATAAATATAGTCAATTCATCAAACCTAATAAACCAAAAATGTAACTTGACTCTATTACTACTTATCTATAAATGTAGATAATGAGAAGCAAATACCTATTATAACCGTTAAAATAGCATAATATTGCATAAGAAAGAAAATATCATTGCATTCAGTTGGCGGAGGAAGCTTAGCCACGTCAAGAACATGTTTTTTCACTGTAGATCAATGGTAGTCTGACAAAAGGCAGACTAACTGCTGGCGAACTTACGAACGATGGATTAACAGACGACGGACTTACAGATAGTGGACTAATAGACGTCAGATTGACATGAAGTTGGCAGCAGACTAATGGGAATGAAGTTTGGGATATTGGATCGAATGCGGAATTACAAGTAACAGATGGCAGACTAATGGACGGCAGGCTGATGGACAACACATGACAGATGGCAGACTAACGGGAATGACGTTGGCCATAGTGGATTGACGGCGGACTGATTATGACACTTTGAATTAAAAAAGCATCACAAATAAAATAATTTTAATTTTTTTTATTTTAGTACTACTTGTGACATTTTTTTGTAAGCAACCACTATTTGTGACGCTTTGAAAAAACCTTGCCAATAAAATATTTTTTTTTAAATTAGTACTATTTACAACACTTTTTTGTAAGCGCCGGAAATAGTACTATTATATGCAATGCTTTGAAAAAGTGTTTTAAATAAAATGACTTTCTTAAAAAAATTTGTACTATTCGCTATGCTTTTTTTTAAAGTGTCGCAAATGGCACCACTATTTGCAATATTTGATAGAAAGCGTCGCAAATAAAATAATTTTTTTAACAAAAAATAATTCTAAAATAAAAATTTTAAAGCATAGCAATAATATTATATTTTATTATATATATATATATATATTATTTTAATATATAATATATAAGAAAAAATTTAAATTAAATTTCCTTACTTTATCCACTATTCTCCTGGGAGCCGGGGCTCACGCTGATGCTCATAAGAGAGAGAGACATGGAGAGAGAGTAGAGAAAGAGAAGAGATAGAAAGAAAATAGAGAGAAAGAAGACAGAGAGGGGGATAGATGGGGGGGAGAGGAGAGAGAGAGTGAGAGAGAGCCGAGATAGAAAAGAGAAAGAGAAGGGAGAGAGTGAAGAGAGAGAGAGAGAGAAGAGAGAAAGATAAGAGAGAGGGAGAGCGAGAGTAGAGAGAAGAGAGAAGATAATTTTTTTTTAAAAATAATATTTGTGATACTTCTCAAATTGAGATGTATTTGCGACATTTCTAATGAAGTGTCGCAAATGATCAACTATTTACGAAGTCGCAAGTAGTTATGTGCTCCACCCCTCCTCCTCCTCGCCTGTCGCCCCCCCCCGCCCCCGGCTCGCTTCTAGCTAGAGAAGGAGTGGTGGATCCCCTCCACACTCTTCCTCAATAGTGTCGTGTTAATAGAGTTAAAATATATTTTTTATGCTATTTAGGAGCATCATTTATGGATATAAAATATATATTTTTTAATTTACTTATGTTTTTCGCACACTTTTAAAAGTACTGCTATAGTTTTTTTCTTGTGTTGGCTGATTAAAGATACCAAAATCATATCCCCCTTACAATTCCTGGGAAAACCTGAGCAAGATTCGACTTATCTTCACTCCCATCCACTGGATGTTAGTACTGGAGTAAGTTCAATAACGAATGCAAAAGAGCAGCAAAATCTAAAAAAACTTTCATTGTATTGCTACGCGAGTCAAGTCATAGTAGACAGAGTGCAGTATGGAATCAACTTGCTCTCGCTTTCCTCTCCTTTTTATTCCCTGAGCACTTTTCCACCACTCACTGCTTTGTCCGACGAAGCTCTTCAAGAGTCGTTTTTACAAGTCAGCTCCTCCAGGTAACACCAGATGTGGCAGCCATGGGAATTCCTGGCTTGTGGCTTATGTCGTCTAGATTGTGCTTTGCACAACAAGCCCACTCCCAAGCCCACTCCAGAGCTGGCCATGGTGCCAGAAGGAATGAAACTACGAGGCGAGGAACGAGTTTGGCTGCATTTCCAATCTCTTCTACCTGAGGCAGGCACGAGTCCCCCTTTTACTGACGTTGTTCCACTTAATCGAAGACACATCTCCTAGTCTATATATACATATCTTCCTTCCAGTATTATATTCATCAAATCCATCAGAAACAAAAACATCTAGATCTTTTCTCCCCCTTAGCTAGTTCAAAGCGCCTTCCTTTGACATCACCATTCTAGCTATCACAGAAGGAACAGAAATTTAAAAAGAGAAAAATGGTTCCCATTTCAGCGGTCTGGTACTGGCGCAAGAAGCATGGGGACGGAGACGATGATGGCTACGACTATGCTCCTGCTGCTTCAATGGAAGGTGACGACGATGACGACGATGGTGGTTACGATTATGCACCAGCTGCATGAGTGAAACATGTCTCTTATAAGTTGAAACCCTTAAATTTGAGCACTTCGGCAGATATAGAATTTATATTACCTTGTGTAGAACTTTTTAGTTTACTCTCAGTATGTTATAGGTATATAAAAGCTTTTGTTGCATTTGACTCTGCCTATTAATGTGCACAATGTGCTGGGCATGTTGTACACATATGAAGTAGATCGAGACTAGAAGGTTTTAGCTTCAGTTTGATCAATTGGAGACGAACATGGACAAGAGGCTCACCGCGTGCTTTCTGTGGAAACATATATATTATCCTAATAAATTATGTCTATCTGTCTTACATAATTTTGTATGTAGATGCCCATCGTTATTGAAAAAATAATAAAAATTAGCTATTTAGCCATATTAAAAATAAATACATGTTCAAGTCCATGTCTATGTAACGTTTGGACACGGTCACAAATTAAAATTTAATGGTCAATGTAAAATTCACACACAGACGCAAAGAAAGCTTGTCCAATGTTTGCCCAAGTGACTTCCATCCTTAATGATGAAGGGATATGCGCAATAGTATGGTAAAAAGGAGTGAGGCCTATTGGCCTATCCCAATTTGTTAGATGATCTTGTGTTAGGAAGGATGTTGAGCATTCGGTTGCAAGGCAACTCAGAAATTAATTTCCTATTTATTTGGATGATTTTGGAGTCAGACTGATCGGTTCTGAATATGAATAATAGTTAATTAACTATTTTGCATTTGATTAATGACACAAACTCAAAATAGTCTTTTTTTTATGGATAAGGCGGAAATAGTTTTATAGTTACTCGTGAGGCATACACCAACCTTTTTCCAACATATTGCCACCTAAACTCTATTTGGGTTCCAATGTCTTGATCTATAGGACTTAAATTTACACGAATTCTTTCCCTTTGGATTTATATTTTGTAGCTCTAGAACATACTGAAGTTTCATGTTAAATTTCAACTCTTACAAAAAAAAATATTAGGCTGTGATGTGTGCATGATTGTGATGAGATGGAAGTGGTAGAATAAATAAAAGAACCTGTTATATGTTTGAGGGATTGGTAATGTGGCATACTGTTGTAAGAGGCCAGTTGCCTTCCCCCATCTAATCAAGTCCTAAGGACTAAGGAAAGAAGAAGAGGAAAAGGCAAGGAAGCAAATGTGGGAAAGACTGTAAAAACAATGATATCTGATTATGCCCTTAGGCAATAGAGTTTTTTTTTCATATTACCTTGTCGAAGAAGTCAATATTCAATATTTCCTAGTTTTTAAATATAAATGCCACATTACTATTTTAGAATGAAACTACCCTTAGGTTTTAAATAAACTCAATCCTCATAAATGAACATCGGGACAGTGCGGCGCCGTTCTGGTAGAGAGGATTGATCAACGACAAGTCAGAATTCGCCGGTGGGAGGTGATTGGCGGTGGTTCACCAGCGAGTCACTAGAGAGAAAAAACCCGATTTTTTCCATGCTAGAAGCTGTTGAGGGTGAAAAGGGCTTCGTTTTGGAGGATTCGATCACCCTTTAACCCCCATAATGGAGAAGATTATTATTTGTATACATTACAATCGAGATGTAGGCAATGATGGCGTGTATGTAAGTGGAAAAGGGATGGTTGATGAACATTAATCCATCGGTGAGGTTCGGCGAGCAGTTGGTTTAAGTTAAAGAAAGATTTATCATTAATGGTAATGTGATTGTGAATTATTTAATTTCATCTTCACAATCATCCATTCTATATGAATTAGAAGATGATGAAGACCTGCAATGAATTTTTCCCATTCATAAGAAGGCAAATAAAGAGGTGTTATCATTTATGAGGAGATGAAAGAGCACGACAACAGTGACAAATCACCATAAGTGGAAAGGAATCAGACTTAAATAAAGCTAAATCACTGGTGAGATCGGCTCACCCATACAGCCATGGAAATTACGAAGGCCAACAATTTGAAGAAAGTGGGGGTGATGAGCAATGGAACGAGATTGATATAATTGACATGAAAAATATGACTGACCATGAAGAATTCGGACACAACGAGGTACCTAGTAATATTAACGTTGAGGCCAAGGCAGAGTGTGAGACAGTCGATGATCTCAACCTATTGGCGCTAAATATTGGTGAGGGTGATCTAATGACTAAAAGTTTGTAAGCAAAGGACTACTAGAATCTACTCCAAATGGGTGCATGTTTCCTAAGCCGGGTACATTTCAAGAGGGTTTTGATCGATCTGCAATAAAGGCAATTTTTGCATATCGTGTTGTGGATGAGAACAAGAATATATATGTCGTAAAGTACTCCGATTAGTCCTATAAGTGGTACATAAGGACTTCAAACATAGGAGATTATATGACTATGACAAAATTAGTGCCCGACCATTCGTGTGGAACGCAATGGAAGTCAACTGACGATCCTTTAGCATGGCACCTTTGGGTTCCAAGAAAATGTTATGGGTTGTTTAAAGATTCAATAAACATTACACCAAAAAGCATAGAAAAATATATTTCAAAGCATTAGGGTATAATTGTGAACTACAAGAAATATTGGCGTGCAGGTAAAGAAAACTTATGGTATTCCTTGAATCGTGTTTTCAAAATAACATTTGAATATGACGTGTTATCGGTCACACAAGGCTATTACTATTGCATTTTCTTAAAACATTACCTGTTTACCTATCATGTTAATATGAACGCGATGATTACACAGTTCTGGTTTGCAAAAATACAACTACTACTCTTGTCGTGTTCTCGGGAACATGACCTCTTAACTTGTCATTTAAACTTTTTAATGTTAACTACTTAAAATCCGATCGTGCAAGTAAAGCACTATGTGATTTAATAGATAGGAACCTAGATGAATCCTATCACATACTTCCTGCATATGGAATTCAAATAGAAATGATTAATCAAGGAAATGTAGTAGTTCCAAATAGATCATGTGATATTCCCGGACCTATAGGGGGATACAATTTTAAAAGTTTTTTGGATGTTTAGATCGGTTGTAAGAGCATTTAGAAAGCATCGAGGCCATTGCTAACCGTATATGCAACATTCTTGAAGGGAAAATATCTTGGTCGGCTATTGATAATAACTGCACTAGACATGATCAATAATATATGTTATGCGTCGCATTTGCAGTGGTCGAGAATGAGTGCGAGAAAACTTGGAGCTAGTTTCTGAATTACTTAGAAATTATCGATTTTCTGAACCTCCAGCCGAGTTGAATACAATTATTTCTGATAGAATGAAGGGCTTGACAAATCCTATTAAGCAGTATTTTCCCTCTACACACCACGGATATTGCATCCATCACATGGTAGCAAATATGTAGACAGATTCGAAGACAACTACCTAAAGAACTAGCTCCATGTAGAAGTTGAAACTTTCAGACATAATGTGTATGATAATATAATGAACAACATTAAAGAACATAATTCTGAAGCATTTGCTTGGGTAAATAAGATAGATGCAAAGCACTAGGGCAATGTTGCATTTCCCGGCAAAAGATATGAAACATTCATCTCAAAAGGGTCTAAAAGTGTTAATGCAATGTTCAAAAAGTCAGGTCAATGCCTATTACTCGATTAATTGAGCATACAAGAGAGCACACAACTGCACTCTTTGAGAAAGGTCGGGCATATGGACAAAATATGATTGAAGATATAACCTCATTTTCTCATAAACACATCAAAAGCAGAAGAGAAGAAGCATGGAATGTGCATGTATTGCCGGTATTAATGTATGAATTTCAGGTTAACTCGCTATATTACTAGGTAAAATCCAATTAATGTCGTGTGTATGGGTATACATTATAGACAATAATGTGTATGTATAGTGGTTAAAATAACACGATAATTGTGAGCATACAACATGTGTTGATGGGTCCTATTTTTTATAACACTATAATATCACTTATCATGTTCTTATTCACACGATATTCATTCAACAAGATGTAGTGAATCTAGTCGAACGTAGTTGTACATGCGAAAAGTTTCAGCATCTTAGGCTACCATGTAAACATGCAGTTGTAGTAATTAATCACAAACACTTCTATGTGTATGATTACTGCAAAAAATGGTATTCCACAAAAACATATACAATGACATATCGAAAACAATTATACCCAATGACAGATAGGCACCAATGGCACCGACTGGATGTCTACCTACATTTAGCCCACCTATCCCACTCAAGCAATGGGAGCATCCAAGGAAAAATCAAATAGAGTCACAACCCAAGGTCAAAGCCCCACACAAATGTGGAGCACGCGGGCAGTTAGGTCACAATTGCAAACCTTGCAGCAGTGCACAAGAGGAACCTCCGAATGTGGATGTTGGTCCAAGTACAAGCTGAAGGATGGTAAAGAATAGAGTAGGAAAATGACATAAGGATAGAGAACATCAAGCAGGGTTGCCTTTGGCACCCACTTTCTTTAGATGATTGGAAAAGTGACATCGGGAGACTCCCGACGGACGAATCGCACAACATCCTCTCCATGAGCACAGCTTGGCGAGCCTTCACAAAAAATATGGCAGCCATTAGGACATTAAAATAATGTTTGACTATGACTCATCCCCTTCCGAGGTGAATGAGAAGAGCAGTGCATATGATTAATGACATGTTTTGGTCAATGAATTTGCCAATTCATCTCGTTAATCATCGGCACTGGTCTTCTCATCCATCTCGGAGGCGGACAAGTCATAATCGGGGGTTATTTTAATGTCCCAAATGTCTATTCGCATTTTTTTCTAGTGGCTCACCAAGTCGTGCTCCTATAGATTGATGGTGTGCGATGTTCTATTTTCATATTTGCATTTTTGGTCTAATGTATTTTTTCCCTTTGTTATGTTTATACAATGTACTCATCAACTCATATTAATGAAAGAGAAAGTTTGTTTGTCTATAAAATTGTTGATCTGCATTTCTATTTTGCTACATATGAAAGTTTTTCATACCACTATCTACAATACTATATCGGTGACATGACCTACCGGGTGAGCATGTTGTTCATAACATGATCTGCAACCTATATTAGACGACCTAACATGACTTCATCTTATTGTTGATGCGACCTATGTCTTGGTGTGTTGTTGTTAACACGATCTGCAACCATATTTTACATGATCTAACATGACTTCGTGTTATTATTGATACAACTTACATCTAGGCATGTTGTTGATTACACGATCTACAACCATATTACACGACCTAACACGACTTCATGTTATCTGTGACACAACATACATCTGGGCATGTTGTTGATTACATGAGCTGCAACCATATATTACACGACCTAATATTACTTCGTGTTATCGGTGATACTACCTATGTTTGGGCGTGTTGTTGATTACACGATCTGAAACCATATAAATACACGACTTAACATGACTTTGTATTACTGGTGACACGACTTACATCTAGTGTGTTGTTGGTTACACAATCTGCAACTAGATATTACACGACCTAACATTACTTCATTTTATTGGTGACATGACCTACATCTACGGGTGTTGTTGATTCCACGATATGTAACCATATATTACACGACCTAACATGACTTCATGTTATCGGTAACATGACTTGCGTCTGGGTGTGTTGTTGATTACACTATCTACAACTATATATTACACGACCTAACATGACTTCGTGTTATCGGTGACACGAATTATGTTGGGCATGTTGTTGATGACAAGATCTGCAACCATATATTCCACGACCTAACATTACTACATGTCATTGTTGACGCGACCTACGGCTAGATGTGTTGTTGATAACACAATCTGCAACCATATATTACATGACTTAACATTACTTTGTATTATCGGTGACACGACCTATGGGTGACATGACCTTGAATGAATTTAAAATAGTAATTTTTACTTTATAAATTGTGCATTGTAAGAGAGAGAAAATGCACTACTACAACTCCTCCGATGAAGCATCGAAGTTGCCCACAAAGAATTGTCGTACATATCTGTGGCCTGACCAACATAGTGATCTCTGTTCGGGTAAAATCTAGTTGAAGGACTTATGTGGCTAGCTTCTCAACATAATACATCAAGAACACCCCGCATCCTTCATTCATCTCTTGATATGGACATTTTTGGATCTTCATCAGTTGCCACTTTGTCACACCCTTTATGAGAAGGATATTCTCTATGGTTGTGGTAACATGTCTTCTAAGCTTGTCGACCTCGGCAAAGTAGTGATTGTGGTCACCCTTTAGCGGATTATATCACCTAAACCTCTTCTCCTTGCATCGAGCAATGAGAAGAAGGAAATGGCCAGTGACATAGATATGAATGAAACCACTATCGGTGTTTACATTAAGCAGCTTCATCAAGTTTTTGACGATTTTGGGACGTATCTCCACCTTGCCATGCTACATCCCTATGTTGTAGTAGTGTCAGATAGCAAATTTCCCAAAAAAATTAATTTGAATAAATGTCATGATATCTTATATTTCACTCCTCCACTAGTTGGCAGAACATGTTGATGACCTAAAATCATCAAAAAAATATTAATGTGTAAGTGGTAACACGATATATGATATGTTGTGTAAATGCGAACACGTCATGATAATGCATCATGTTGATAATACGACATACTAGGTCATGTAAATACAAACACGCTAAATACACAAGATAATCTAGTTTTATGCTTATTGTGTTATTGATACAATGACATGTGGTAATTTTGTGTTATCAATAATGCAAACTTCGGAGGTGGCCGAAGTGTGATTTCACGTATTGTGTTAACCAAAACACAATATATTAAGAATTGTGTGGTCAATAACATAGAAAAAACTATGAGCTAATTATCATCTCATTTGTTATGCACTCCTGTCTAAGCAAAGACACATAATCTGTATGGAGAAGTGGCATCATAGGTCATTGTTTGTGTGGGTTGGCCATAAAGTCCTTGATTGTCTTTTGATCTTCTTCACATAAGATCTCCATGTAGAACACAGACTAGAGATCAAGGTAGTTATGTGGCACCACTGCAACCTCCTCCTTGTTTTTTTGTGTCTTCTTAGCATGTTGTTCGACGTCTATCACACTTCTGATACTCTCTAGTAGTTCCTGGTCAACTAGATCAAAAGTATCTGATATAGTGAACTACAACAAAAAAGACTATTAGCAACGCATTTATGCGTCGCTAATAATCCCATAAGCGTCGCTAATGACTATTAGCGACATATATTAAATGTCACTACAAGCATCGAAAAAGTGTCGTCGCTATTATTAATTAACGACCTATATAAAAAGTGTGGCTAATAAGGCGTATTAGCGACGTATATTATATGTTGCTAATAATATATTATTAGCGACGTATATTCCATAGTGTCGCTAATGATAAGCTATTAGCTACGTTTTTTTATGTTGCTAAAAGAAAACCAATTTTAAAAAAATAAATTATTAACGACGTATATACATATGTGTCGCTAATAAGGAATTATTAGCGATGCTTTCTATATGTCACTAAAAAGATAAAAAAATTAAAGAAATTAAAATTAAATCGAATTTATAATATTAATTAAATCAAAAATTTAATAGTGACGCTTTTTAAGTGTCGCCAATATTACATTTTATTTAAAAAAAAATCCGGTGGGCTTGGTGGCCCACTGGAGAAGGGAGAGGGAATCGAGGGGCCGAAGGATGGCAGGGCACCTGAATCCGGAGCTCCCCCCCCTCCTCTAAAAAATCAGAGGAAGGAGAGGGGGCAACTTGGGGAGGGGTGCGGCTGGGTGAGGAGGGGGCCAGCATTGAGGCGGGGGGGGGGGGGGGGGGGGAGGCAGGTGGAGGACAGAAGCCTTAGACGGAGGGGTGGTGCAGTGGCGAGGAAGCCCAGAGGCGGGCAGCCAAACGGTGAGGCAGTGAGGAGCTGGGCGGCCAAAGGGCGAGGAGGGTAGTTATATAAGGCACGGGCAAAATTTCGCCCACGCACAAAATTTTGCCGCGAAATGGGAATTTCGCCCACGAAAATTTTTTTCTTAAAAAAAAAAAACCTTTAGCGACGCTTATACGTAAGCGTTGCTACAAATGATTTTGTTTATATTCTTTCTATTCTCTCTCTCTCCTCTCTCTCCCTCATCCATGTCCTCTCTCTCTCCTCCCTCCCCTCTTTATCCCTTCTCTCTCTCTCCGTCTCTCCCGCTTTGTCCCTTCTCTCTCCTCCTCTATCTCTCTCTCTCTCTCTCCCCTCCCTCCCTCCCTCCCCCTCTCTCTCTTTCATGAAATTTTTTATTTAAAAAATTTGTAGCAGCGACGCATGTAGTTATGCGTCGCTACTACCAAGGGTAATAGTGACGCATAGTACCATGCATCGCTACTACTATTAGGTAGTAGTGACGTATAACATATGTGTCGCTATTAGTTCTTAATTTTTAATTTTTTATTTAAAATTAAGAATTATTAGCGACGCTTATTTATAAACGTCGCTATTGTTGAAACTATTAGCGACGTTTGTAAAAATGCATCGTAATAGTTTTGAAATTTAATATATATATATATATATATATATATATATTTTAGTGATGCTTATGAAAGTGTCACTAATAACTTAAGTATTAGCGACATATAAACTAAAGCGTCGCTAAAAGTTTAATTATTAGCGACGCTTTGATTTATGCATCGCTAATAGAGGTTTTTTTTGCGACATTTTTTTATATGTCGTTATTATCACTTTTTAGCGACGCATATTATTGCGACGCTTATATAAGAGTCGCTAATACCCAATTTTGTTGTAGTGGTGGCTAGCTAGAAGCAAATTCCTCTAGGGCAGGGGTAGGAGACCTTGGAGCAAATTCCTTTAGGGAGGGATAATGTATGTGATAGGGACAACTGCCAACAGAACTTCATCCCCTAGCCTCGCCACCCTTCCTCCCTTGCCAGCCAAATCGGCTTTCCAATCTTCTTGGCCAGGAAGTTGCTAATTGCCTTCGGACAAACCAGGCCTGACACCTTCTTGGTTGAATCCTCCTTGGTAGCCTGAGCAAGGGCTTGATCCTCCTTGGCAGCCTCAGCAAGGGCTGATCCACCTTGGAAGCCTTTACCTTCACTACATCCTCCTTGGCTACCTCCCCCTTGGTTGCATGCACTGGTGGATTAGCCACTATGTACCCTATCCTCCTAGGTATAGGTGGTAGTAGGGATGCGATGGGGCCATCATTTGAAGCTTTTTATTTCTTTATCTTCAGCTTCATTTGCTTCGATGGCACCACTTTTGCCTAATCTTGCACCACTTCTTCCTCCCAATCATACACCACTTCCTCCTCCTAGGTTTGCATCATTTCCTCCTCCCAGGCTTGCACCACTTCCTTATTAATTTTCTTGAGGAATGTGGTGATAACGGTCCATTCAACTTTGGGACCCTTATTCTTCTTTGGGGCACCAACTTTGGGCTCCCCTTTCTTTGCATAATACATGTAACAGATCGTATGATTATATACACAATAAATAAATAAAGTGTGTTATTGATGACATGACTATTCCAAAAGTAGAATGAATCTAATACGCTAATACAAACGGTAGTGTTATTTATCACATGACTACTACAAAGTCATTTTTATATAATACGATATTGTATACTTGCTTGTTATCGATAACACAACGATCTCGAAGTCATTTTGTATCTAACACGATAATACAAAAAGGTCGTGTTATTGATCACATGATAACACATTTCCAAGTAGGTCGTATCATTGAATATAATATGATAATACTTACGGAATATGAAATCTTCTACTTGATTTGGAAGGTCGAGCCTTGACCCTAACCGACTTCTCTTCTTCAATTTTTGGCAAGGGGATTGTTGTGTGACGTTTCTTCAGTTGAGGAGCTTCATGTGGATGCTGAAATTCCGGATGAGATAATCCTTCATGTGGGGACTGCATCTATTCGATTAACCCCGTAGACAACTCGAGAGTGTTTTTAACTATCTACAGAGCAATTTGCACACTGTCGGTGCTCCAACCCTGCTCTGTGTACAAAGAGGCCTTCTCCAAAATGGTGTCAACAATCCCAGACATGACATCTAGTGGCATGACAAAGCTGTCAATGATATCTTTACTGAAGTGATATTGTCTAGATGTGATTCAACAACAACCATTTTCCTATGTATCGTAGAATGCGTGGTTGTGTTCTTTGCCATTTGGGCTGGCCTTTCGGCCCCGATCAAGTGCACTTCTTTAGCAATCGGAGTTATTTGAAAAACCACTTATGAATCTACCTTGAGCCACACTAGTATTTCCTTGTACCACTTCCTCATCCTGTGATGAGCCAACAACTTCTTCCTCGACTTTTCATCGGTCAGGTCAAGTTTAGTAGCCTTCTCCATTCCTTTAGCAATTGGGTTTTGCACCTCGGACTACATGAAGGAGAACTTGGAGCCTATATAGAAGTATGCTAAAAAATCACACCTAATTTAGAAAAATAATCCTATTAATAGTAATCTTATATCATGTATGTCGTGTCATAGATAACACATTTATTAAACTAATCGTATCATTGCTTACATGAAATACTCACATCGTGTAATTGAAGATACACGATATAGTAATTTATTGTCTTATCAAAAACATGTTTTCCTAACTAATGTGTGATCAATAATATGGAAATCAAATTAGTGTTTTATCCAAACAACGCTAATTATGCTATCGTGTTATTTATAAGACGATATACCTAAAATGTTAATGTGCTATCGTGTTATCAATTCTATGCTCATATAAGTTATCGTGTTGTTGACATTATGAAATTTACATGTAGCACAAATGAAGCCCAAATGAGAATACCGGCTGTGGAAGAACACTCATCTTCTTTGCTCCTAATGTTGCGGTGGGCTAGGGATATGCCTCAACGAGGTCTTTTGATAGTCGAAGTTCAACAGGAAAACTATTAGTTCCCAGACCTAGTCTCCTCCCATAAATTCTCTTATTCTTCTTTTCTAAGGCCTTCACTAATTCCATAATTTGACTGTATTCTTGTAGCCTTTGCCCGTAAAAGATATTATGTGTGTGTGTGTGTGTCTATATATATATATATATATATATATTAGCAATGGGTCGTGACCAAAATCAAATAGTTGCGTTGATTTATATTATGTAACTAACGTTCAAATACACACTAAGTTAATATATCTTGTTATTAGTTGCACGATAGGATGCCTTCACATACTAAGTTTACTTCTCAAAATTGCGTAACTTTGTAGAGTACCTACCATATCAATAAATAGGCATGAAACCTTTCCCTAGTGAAAGTAAGTCACTAACTAAGAAATCAACCAATATTAAAAATCTTACTTTTAATGAAACATAACTCTTTGCAGGCCAGTTGGACCACCACTCATACTGTAGTCACAGTGGAAATTAATCCATATCTCTAGATTCAATTATGTTATTTTAAGGAGTTGTTTAGAGATAGAATTTTTGTAAGATTTTATCGAGTCTCAATTTTAGATTAAATTATTAA
Source organism: Saururus chinensis (assembly GCA_035235625.1). Lineage (NCBI taxonomy): Eukaryota > Viridiplantae > Streptophyta > Magnoliopsida > Piperales > Saururaceae > Saururus > Saururus chinensis. The sequence continues at coordinate 17,499,884 of CP141149.1, read as the reverse complement.
AATCATATTTGTGTGCAGAAGGTAAGAAGAATTTAAAATTTTGGTCGGAAGTTGATTTTACGCCGGAATCACCGAATCACTTCACGAGGTAATTCCATCGATTTCAACCTCAGCCCACGTTTCGAAATTACATATTCTGTTATTTTTTAATAGTTATCTTTCATATTGATTTAAGCTTCAAGAAGCATGCTATATAGGTAGGGCTTATTTTAAAAGTTCAAAATTACCTAAGAGTTTAGGAGCGTAATAGTACCAAGAAAGTGTATTTCTGAGTTAAGGAGAGAGTTGTGTTATTTTAAAGTTTTAAAATTAAGTTTAATGTGATATTTAAATTTATTTTAAAAAATTTCATTAACAACCGTAATTTATATTAAGCATTGAATTTTAAAATTTTCAGTTACGTTTCTAAACAATCCCACACCCAAATAGTTGTGCCACACTCATAATCTTTTCTTTGTTGTCCAGATAAAAAATTAGAAGAATGAGGTGAAAGCTCACATAAATGTATCAACGATAATAATTTCAAATCTTTACTTGGGTCGAGTTTTTGCAGTACTAGTTTCATGCCTCCACGGAAACATACAGGAAAATCTCCTTGAGTGATTCCTCAAAATGAGATGTTAATTACTCTATTTTCCTTGGATGAGATTCCCTCTTTAATGGCCAACTTGGTAGCCCCCATATTTATCTAGGAGATATATTGATTTGCTTGATAAAACCCCGGATATAAATCACTGCCATCGGCCATGTTGAAGAGATATTAAAAGCATACCACAATAGCAAGATCAGCACCACTTGGATTATTGTTGCATGCATCACTACAACCAACAGCATTCAGCTACAAGAGTCCTTATCTATTAAGAACTCTCAAGTGTTTCTTACACTGAGTTTATTGTCATACCAGAGCATAGAAAACTCTTCCTACAAGCTACCTCTTTCAAAATCTGTCCACTGTTGTCATACGGGAATTATACCTGGTCGTAAATCCTAATAGGTTACATCAAAATACTTAATCTGGGAAAGCTCTTTATTTTGGAGGTGTATATGACACTTGGGACTCCAGGGTCCATCAGCTTGAGCCTGCTAGAAGAAATAGGCAGGATACCAACATACAATATCCGGTTCTTTGAACCTACTTAGGTAAAAAAAAAAGCCCCTTATCACATAAATGCCTCACCCCTAATCAGCGCCATCTAGTTCCTTAAGTAACTTAGATTAAAGAAGAAACTGTGTGTTTGATAAGATGACTCAGAAGCAAATGGCAAGGAAATTTTAAAAAATTAATGGAAACTTACAACTTCACTAGATTTAAAAGAGCCAGACCACCCAGCCACCATTTTTGCCGCTATGTAACCTGTTGTTGAAGCCTCTAAAGTGTCGTAATTATAAACATAGTCCTTCTGTCCTAAATTAAGAGCTTATTTGACAAAAAAGTTGAGTTTATCCAAGCCATAGAGTCCAGCTTGGACTTGACTCTCTTTATGGGTTGCAACAGATACGGAATTGGTTTTTTTATAAGTCTTTGTAACTAAACTAAGATGTCTACTTATCTTTATCCCTTTCTTGCCTTATGTAGATCTGGTTGTGTAGGTCATCTTGAGACTTGCAGTTTTTCTTTCGTTCTTGTCTTTTTTGAGAGAGAGAGAGAGGTGAGACAAAGAGAATTCTCTCAAGGGGTTATTTGAGAGACCTATAACTCATACATTTTCTCAAGTAAAGTGGAAAGACTCTATCCGGCCATGGACATAGGTACCTTGCAACACTACGTAAATTCTTGTGCCTTTATTTAACTTTCATAATTTTTTTCTGCTTCATATTTAGATTGTGACATTGTCAAAATTTTACAAAGTGGTATTGGAGCACCATGTTCAAGGTAGTTTTTTTTCATGATGGCATCAAAGGGGTATAAAAAAATTTAAAGTTAAAAATTTTGATAGAAAGAATAACTTCGGTTTGCAGCACAGAAGAGTTAAGGATATGCTAGTACAACAATGTTTTTTAAAAGCATTATATAGAAAATAAAAAAAGCCAGAAAGTATGAGTGAAGCTGACTAGGAGGAGTTGGAGATGAAGGTGGTAAGGACTATTCGTTTTTGTCTTTCTGATGAGTTGTTATACAATGTTATTTATGAGGAGTCAGCTTTGACTCTGGACAAAATTAGATAGTTTGTATATGACAAAATCCCTTACAAATAAGTTATTCCTCAAGCAATAATTATGTGCTCTAAGAATGACAGAAGGGGAAATTTTGTTATAACACTTCAACACATTTAACAAATTTACCTCTCAATTGCTTATATAGTATTGGTGTTAAGGTTGAAGATGAGGACAAGGTACTACTATTTCTGACATTTCTTTTACTTTCATATGAACATATGGGAACAACACTGCCATATGGGAAAGAGTTGATAGAGTTAGAAGATGTCATGGCTGCTCTTTTATCAAATGAGATGAGGAAGAGACATAATCTTAAGGATTCAAAGGCTGAAGGTCTTGTGGCTTAAGGAAATAATAGGGGAAGAGGAAGATTTAGGAATAATGAATCTAATGGAAATAGGTCCCCCTTCAAATCAAATGGAAAGAAAACGATTGAATGTTATTATTGCAAGAAGGAATGGTACATGAAAAAGCAATGTCAAAAACACAAGGAGGACAAAGAGAAAAAAGAAAAGGTGGCTTCTTCTGGTCAGGCTAGCATGATTGAGGATCAACCAGATGCTTTTGAGGCTTATGTGTTATCTGTCACTTCACGTATAAATTATTTTAATAATTCATTTATTTTAGATTCTGGATGTTCATGACACATTGTCTCAAACGTGACTGGTTTGATACTTATGAGTCATTTAATAATGGATCTGTTCTAATGAGGAATAATGCTACATGTATGACCGTTGGAGTAGGAACTATGAAAATTAAGATGTTTGATGACATAGTTCAAAGACTTTCTAAAGTTAGACATGTTCCTAATTTGAAAAAAAAAAATGATCTCTTTAAAAGCATTAGATAGAGTTGGTTGTAAGTTTAATATAATAGGTGGAGTGTTAAAAGTTACAAAAGGGGTGATGGTGATGATGAATGATCAAAAGGTTGGAAATATATATAAATTACTAGGGAGTACAGTTGCAAGTAGAGTTGTTGTGACTATTTTATAGAAGGCAATGGTGATGACACATACCTGTGGCATATGTAGTTGGAGCATATAAGTGAAAATTGTATGTAAGAACTTCACAAAAGAAAATTGTTTAAATATGTCAAAAGTTGCAAATTCGGTTTATGTATGGAAAACAATGAAGGTTGAGATTCTACACAGAGAAACATATAAGTAATGATGTATTGGAGTATGTGTACACAGATATTCGGGGGTCGGCTTCAATGCCATCAAAAGTTAAGGTTAAATACTCTGTGACTTTTATTGATAACTACTCAATGAATGTGTAAATGTATTTTATGAAAAAGAAATCAAAAGTGTTCATGAAGTTCAAGAAATGAAAGGCACATGTTGAAAAATAGACAAGTACATTTAAAGTGTCTCAAGTTAAATAATGGGGCTTAATACAAATTGAAAGAATTTATTAATTACTTCAAGAATGAATAGATTGCACGCCACTTCATTAATGATGGAACCCTACAAAAAAATGGAGTAGTAGAAATAATTAATAGGACACTTATGGAAAGGGGAAGGAGCATGAGGTTGGATACAAATATTTCCAAAGAGTTTTGGGTTAAAGTAGTTCTCGTTTATAATTAAACTCTTTTAAAGTATATAAGGTATTAATAATAGAATAAATATTTAAGGTTTGTTGAACCTCAGGAACATATAAATTAATCACTAAATCTAAGTGAAGAATTCGTTAATTCAAACTGCTAATAACCTAATGCATAAAGGAGAGGTGTATTCATTGGGAGTGTAATACTCCCTAAAGGATTTAAAAGGTGCATCTACTAATTGATGTTCAACCATGATGATGCTAGGAGTAGTATGAGAAGTAGTGGTAGAAGTGGTGGAATTAGTAGAAGAATGGGTAGGGATGAAGGTCAATGACAACTTAACTCTCCTAAGCGTTCGCTCGGGCTCAAGGTCAAGTGGTGCTAATAGGGGGAGCAATGAGCGACAACAATGCATACATCACAAACACACCACACAATGTAAAGCGCAAAAAAAAAGTAAATAAAAATTCACTAAAAAGCTAAAAATGAAGAGAGAATAGGATCTTACAAACCAAAGAGAAGAACTATGTTTGTCGATGTCGCCTTGCTGATACAAAAATAGAGAGCACAATCTTCAATTTAACCTACAAGATCAAATTAAAAGAAAGTAAGTATCTAAGAATTAACCTAAAAACTAAAGTAAAATGAAACTAAAACTAACTAGAACTATCATATTTACTAATTTAGTAACAATACAACACTGTCACTGGTAACGACGCAAAAAATTTAATCGTTTATAATTAAACTTTTTACAAGTGTATAAGTTAATTGTAATAGGATAAGTATTTAAGGGTTGTCGAACCTTAGGGACAGATGAATTAATTACTAAATCTAAGTGAAGAATTCATTAATCAAAATTTGAAAGAACTTAACCTCAAATTTAATAAAGAAAATAAGCAACTAGACTAAAAGGAAGAGATCAATATAGTGAAAATTACTAAGGAAATGGAATATACTATAGAACCATAACAATTTCTTCACCTTTAATCTAAATCTAGTGTGAATATGAATAAGTATTCTCAACCACAAGCTATAATTACTTTAGAATGAATCATTAATTAAATCTATGACAAGAACTATCTTCGAGAAAAGCATAAATTATCTACACTAAACTAAACCAGACATGACTTGTCTAATCTTAGTATAACTTATCCAATTTATTAATCATATAACTATTAAAACTATTGCATGACCATCTTATCTAAATCATTGAAATTAGAATCGATATATATCTTAAAGCCACATCAATCTATGACCTATAAGACAATAAATTAACATAGATTTAAATAAACTTGAAAAATTCTTCCATTAAAAGTAAAAAGTATTTTCATACAATTGTCATTAATCACAACTAAAATCTAAATTAAAAAGAAACTTATCTATAATTTCATCAACTCCTAAGTAAAAAAAAAATATTAGCCTAACATGCTAGAAAAAAGCTTTTTAATCTCCATCAAAAGCTTTGATTATTCTTCTATCTTCTTCTCTTTTTTTCTCTTAAGAAAATCTTCTAGAATTCTTTAATTTTGAGCCCTCATATGGCTTTATATATGCATAAGAGTTATAAGAGGAAGTCCAACAAGAAAAGAACTCAAAGCTGGCCAAAAATAAGAAATTACACGTTATCTCGTTCAAACGCCCTGCATGCCCATTTGAACGACTATACTTATTTCTGTAATCTAGACAGCTCTGTTCAATTTGATGTCCAGTTCTTATTCAGAATGCTAAGTTTGTTCACTAAACAATCCATATTTTTATCCAATTTTATACTTTGTTCATTAAGTTCTTTCCTTCATATTCATATTAATTTCTTACTATTTTGTAACTTCGAAAAGTTGTCCAAATCATTTTATAGAGTGTCAAGAGTATTTTGAATTATTCCAAACATCGTACAAGGGCCTCGATAAGTCCACCTTACCTACAAAACATGGAAACTTCGCATTTTAAACATATAGAACATAAATAAAATCCCATCGTGATTCAAATACATGCCTAAACTACCAATAACTCCCAAATTAATTAATAATTAAACTAAAATATTAATAATATAAATAAATCATAATTAACTCTAAATTAACCTAATACTATACTAGAAATAAGGTAAATAAAACTTATAAAATAGATATATTTTACACTTATCAAGCAGTCAATATGACACATCACTTTATAAATAGGTCATCATCTACAGCTAACGACTTAAAGGTGCTTGAGAAGGTATGAACTGGAAATCTTATATATTACTCCACTTTTAGAATATTTTTGTGTCCTACGTATGTCCATATTCAGAACATTCAAATGAGTAAGCTTGATTCTAAATATAAAAAATATATTTTTCTCAGGCATGAGAAATGAGTGAAAGGATATAAACTTTGGTATCAAGAGGTAAAGAAAGTAGTCTTCAGAAAGGATGTGGTATTTGATGAGGCTCACATGTTATGTAAACAGGATGGTTACATAATGCAACAGAAAAGTCAGCAAGAAATAAAAGCTTAGCTGAAAATATATGATATAGATACTAAATAGGATTATATAGATAAGCAACAATGTCCTCATATGGGTGATGATCAACATCAAAAGCCTTATAACATTACAAAAGGAAGATCAAAGAGAAACACTAAAGAAACAGTCAGGTATAATGACTTTGATGATATTGTTTATTTTGTTTTATTCAATAGTAGTGGAGATCCATCTTATTTTCATGATGCCATAAAATCTAAATACAATTATAAGTGGATGACGGTCATAATGGAGGAGATGAAATCTCTACACCAGAAAAAAAAAAAATGAACACATATCCTATGGTAGATTTACCCTTATTCAGATCTCCTTCAAAGTCTGCATCCACATATCTAGCTATATACGCCAATGTTCCATCATTCTCAAACAAAATGCCAACACTCTTTGTCCTATTCAGATATCTCAAAATCCACTTTAAAGCATCCTAATGCTTTCTCCCTATATTAGCCATGTACTTGCTAACAACACTTACTACTTGGGACAATATCTGGCCTAGTGCACACCATAACATATATTAGACAACCAACTGCACTTGCATAAGGTACTAGTTTCATACCTAAAATATCATCTTCTGTGGTGAAACATAACTCTGCATTCAACTTGAAATGTGCAGCAAGAGGTATACCAATTGGTTTGACATTGTTCATGTTAAACCTGTTCAACACCTTCTCTATATACTTCCCCAAAGATAGTCATAACTTCCCAAGTTTCCTATCTCTCTCAATCTCCATACCAATGATCCTTTTTGTAACTCCGAGAACCTTCATATCCAACTCATTTCTCAACTTAGATTTTAACAAGTTAATATCCAACATATCCTTAGCAGCAATCAACATGTCGTCAACATACAATAGCAAATAGATATAAGAATCATTAAGAATGACATGAAAATAAACACAATGATCATACTCACAACGAGTGTATTCATTTTTCAGTATAAAAGAGTCAGACCTCTTATTCCATTTTCTTAGTGATTGCTTCAAGTCATATATAGACTTTTTAAAAATGCATACCAAGTCCTCATTCCCTGGTTCCTCAAATCCTCTGGCTGCTACATGTAAATTTGTTTTTCTAGTTCCCCATGAAAAAATATTGTCTTCACATCAAGTTGTTCAAGTTCTAGATTATAGCAAGTAATCATAGCCAACAAAATCCAAATAAAAGTGTGTTTTACTACTAGAGAGAAAGTTTTATTAAAATCTACACCTTTCTCTTATACATATCCTTTGGCCACTAACCTAACCTTAAACTGTTTACATTCCTTATCTAATAAAGCCTCTTTTTTCTAAGCACGAATTTGCATCAAATAGCATTTGTCCTTTCAGGTAGTTCAACCAACTCCAAAGTTTTGTTCTGGTATAGAGATTTCATCTCCTCCATCATGGCTGTCATCCACTTGTCATTTTTTTTAGATTTTATAGCATCCTAAAAACAAGATTAATCTTCACTACCAGTGAATAGAGCAAAAGAAACCATATACTCAAAGTCATTGATCTTCCTTTTGCAATGCTATATAGCTCCTAATGCTGATCATCACCCATATAAGGATATTGTTGCTTCTCTATATTATCCCTATAGGCATCTTTATCATCTATTTACACATGAACTTCCATTTGTTGCTAACCTTTATGTTGCACTAAGTCACCATCATGTTTACATAACATGTGAGCCTCATCAAATACCACATCATTACTAAAAATTACTTTATTTCCTTCTTGATCTCAAAGTTTATATCTTTTCACTACTTTATCATACCCGAAAAAAAATATTTTTTAAACTTAAAATCAAACTTACTCCTTCGAATGCTCTAAATATGAACATATACGGGATACCCAAAAATCCTAAAAATAGAGTAATTTATAAGATTTATAGTTCATACCTCATCAGGCACTTTCAAGTCAATAGTTGTATATGGTAGCCTATTTATGATGTGACATGCTATATTAACTGCTTTAGCCCAAAACTCTTTAAAAAGATTTATATTCAACCTCATGCTCCTTGCCTTTTCCAAATGTGTCATATTTATCCTTTCTACTACTCCCTTTTGTTGTGGGGTTCTAAGATTGGTGAAGTTGTGTACAATCCCTTCATTCTTTCAGTAATCAAAAAATTATTTTGATTTGTATTCAGCCTCATTGTCTGACTTGAGATTTTTTAACTATTTTCTTGTTTACTTCAAATGTGGGTCTTTCATTGTTTGAAATTCATGAACACCTCTAATTTCTATTTTATAAAATACACCTACATCTTCCTTGAGTAGTTATTAATAAAAGTCACAAAGTATTCAGTCTTACATTTTGTTGACATTTAAGTTGTCCCCTAAATATCTGTGTGGATATACTCCAACACATCATTCATTATATGTTTCCCTATGTGGAATCTCACCTTGCACTATTTTTCAATACAAAAAATATTTACAAAAACCTAATTTGCTACTTTTGACACCTTTTAACAAATTTTTTTTAAAGTTCTTTTATACCCTTTTCACTAATATGCTCAAACCTCATATGTCATATGTATGTGTCATCACTATTACATTTTATAGGAATAGTCACAACAATTCCACCTGCAATTGTACTCCCTATTAATTTGTATAAGTTTTAAACATTTTGACCCTTCATCACCACCGTCACCCCTTTTGTAACTTTCAATACTCCACATGTTATATTAAACTTGCAAACAACAACATCTAATCCTCCCAAAGAGATCAGATTCTTTTTCAAATCACGAACATGTCTAACTTTATTAAGTATTCAAACTATGTCATCAAATATCTTAATTTTTATAGTTCATACTCCAATTATCTTACAAATAGCATTATTCCCCATTAAAATAGATCTACCATTAAATGTCTCATAAATGTCAAACCAGTCATAATTAGGACACGTGTTATGAACAACCCAAATCTAAAATCAATAAATTATTAAAATAATTCATATATGAAGTGACAGATAACACATCAGTCTCAAAATCATTGGGTCGATCCTCCACCATGCTAGCCTGACCAGAAGAAGCCACCTTTTCATTCTTCTTCTATTGGTCTTCCTTACGCTTTCGATACTCGTTTTTCATGTGCCCTTCATTTTTGCAATAATAACATTCAATCTTTTTATTTTTCTTTAACTTGGATCGATACCTACTTCCATTAAATTCATTGTTCCTGAATCTTCCTCTTCCTCGATTATTTTCTTAATCCAAAAGACCTTCAGCTTGTGAATCCTCAAGATTAGACATCTTTCTCATCTCATTTGATAAGTGAGCAGCCATGACATCTTCCAACTCTATCGTTTCTTTCCCATACGACCGTGTTGTTACCATATATTCATATGAAGGTGGAAGAGATGTCAGAAGTAGTAATACCTTGTCCTCATCTTCAACCTTAACACAAATACTAAGCAACTAAGAGGTCAATTTATTGAACGTGTTGAAGTATTCCAACAAATTTGTCTTTTCTGTCATTTTGAAAGCGTACAATTGTTGCTTGAGGAATAACTTATTTATAAGATATTTTGTTATATACAAACTTTTTAATTTTGTCCAGAGTTCTAGAGTTGACTCCTCATCAATAACATTGTATAGCAAATCATTAGAAAGACAAAGATGAATAGTGCTTACCGCCTTCATCTCCAACTCCTCCCAGTGATCTTCACTCATACTTTCTGGTCTTTTCGATTTTCCATACAACGCTTTTAATAAGCACTGTTACACTATCATATTTTTAACTCTTCTCTCCTACAAGTCGAAGTTACTTTTTTCATCAAAATTTTCAACTTTAAATATGTTAAACCCCTTTTGATGCCATCATGAAAAGAACTACTTTGAATCTGGGGCTCAGATTCCACTTTGTAGAATTTCGACAATGGCACAATCTAAATATAAAGCAGAAAAATAATAAAAATAAAAAGTAAATAAAACAAAACACAAAAATTTACATAGTTCGGCAAGGTACCTACGTCTACGATAGGAAAGAACCTTTCCAATATTACTTGAAAAATAATTAAATAAGTTATAAGCCTCTCAAATAGCCCCTTGAGAGAACTCTTTTATAAACCCCATTTTTTACCTCTATTTATTTCTCTCTCACATAAGAGAGGAAATGAAGAAAATTTTACCAAGCCTCAAGGTGACCCTTGAAAACAAAAGGTCTATAGTGCATAAAAATAGAAATAAGGATAACTCCTATAGACTTATAGGATAAGAACATATCTCTCTCTATAGGAAACATTTTTCGTGCTCTACTCTGAAGTGAGCCGAGTGTAAGGAACGCATGGGGATATTTCATTTTTAAGATGGACGGCGCACACACTAGCGCACATTAGCGTAAGTATTGCTAATGTGCGCTAGCATGTGCACCGTCCATCTTAAAAATGAATGCTCCCCATGTGTTCTTTACGCTTGGCTCACGGTGGCGAGGGAGCATGAAAAACGCTTCCCTCTCTATAACAACCCATGTGAGAGTCTAAGTCCAAGCTAGACTCAAATAGGACAGATTAAAGCAAATACCAAACCAACAAATACAACTACGCAAAGTCTCCAATCAGCTAAAAAGTCATATAATGACTTGCATTACTGCCTAAACCTGATAAGGCTCAAATGGAATTCTGATTTGATTAGTTTATGCCTTGCTGCTGAAAATTTTTGCAATTTAGTGCATCAGCATTACACTAAGAAACTGATATATTTACGCTGCCAGAGTCGCATGGACTTTAGGGAAATCAACTTGCTCCCACTTTTCTCTTTCATCCTCCCTTTTCCACTGCACTCCACTGGCTCACATAAAAGTCTGTCCTCTCCTCCCCTTTGTCTGCCTAATTTAGCTCTTCAAGAAGCGCTTTTTCATTTACAAGTCAGCTCCTCAAGGTACATCATAGGTGGCTGCCATGGAAAGTCCTGGCCCGTGGCTTATGCCGTCTGGATTGTGCTTTGCACGATCAGGCCACGCCCAAGCCCACTCCAAAGCTGGTCCTAACGCCAGGAGGATTGAGTGAGACCGTGCTTCCCATCTTCTACATGAGGCAGGCACGAGACCCCTTTTTCATGGCGTCATTGCACCTGATCAGCAAGACTTCTTCTCCTAGTATATATATACCTGCGCAGTCGAATACATTATTCAACAGATCCATCAATATTATCAAAATAAAAAATACATAGATCAGTCCCTTCTCAGTTCTCATTCCAGACTTCCAGTTCAAGGATTTCTCCGCCTTCGTGGTCGTTCTGCTAACAAGGGATAGAAATTTAAAAAGAGAGTATGGTCACCACAGTCTCCACTGTCTACTCATGGTGCAAGAAGCATGGGGATGGAGACGACGGTGGAGATGATATCTGCAACTACGCCCCCGCTGCTTTATTGGAAGGTGACGGCGATGACGACGACGATGGTGACTATGACTATGCACCTGCGGCATGATGAAAGACGCTCTCCAAACTCAAAATCTTTATCAATTCTGAATCAGCTGGCAATGGTGGGTGGCGTGAGTTTCTGCTTTGTTTAGTTCTGTTGACTCATCATGAGAGAGATAGAGAGAGGGAATCGATGTACGAGTACGACTTACTTTATTGATCTGAGGATTTTAAAGTGAAATAAATTTCGAAGACCAAGTGTGCTGACGCTTCTGCCATGATTTTACGAGCAATCTTTACGATTTTTTTTGTTGCGAAATGACTGCCTAACGTTGATTTGGCCTATGAACCTTGTGTTCAGCACCAGTTTATCATGCAAGATAGACAGCATCTGATTAAAATTTATTTTTCTATATTGCTTATGTAGGGGAACTCAGGGTTACAGAGCAGGGCAGCGTGAGTTAATGTTAAAACGGGAAAAATAAAACTCAAAAACATTTTTAATCACGACAAATTTTATGGAAACAGTAGAGCAGAACCAATTTTCACTTCGAAAACGTTTTGTTGACCAATTTTTGCCAACTAACTCGGTGACCAGTTTATATAGCGCTCTAAATGTGGTGCGAATCGTGATCGGCTGGCATTGCTTAGCCGCTGGTGAGGCTTCACCAGCCGATCACGATTCGCTGCGCATTAATGGAGAGTTACTCTTTATGTACCATGTTTGGAGCCTTATGTAAGGCTGGTCATGAAGCTCAAATCATAGATCTTTGGTCGGGCTAAATGGGTCCTTTTCAGTTTCATTTGGTTTTTTATGTTAATTTTAATCCATTTGGGGCGTAATGGAGCAAAAGAGTTACAGCCTCGATACTTTGAAATCAGATGTACTATCCCAATCTTACTATCAATAAATTAAATTAAAGGTAGGCAAGATGCTGTATAACTATGTAGACAGTAAAACACACCAATTCCCGTTATCTATTAAACCCAAAACAAACAAACAAAAAAACAGTTCCAGTTTGTTTGCTTTAAAAGTCGTGGAACTATACTAGTTTGGTCACTCGGGGAGTGAGGTCACTGGTCCTAACTCATTGGTAACGTGTAGTCAACTATCGATATGCTGTAAATGACACAACTCAAGCAAATTAAAATTACAGCAGACGTGAGTTGATGGAGATGAGCAATGAGTAAATTAGACATCAAGTCTTTGCGAGCAAGGAATAAGTACATATAAGTGTGCGAGTCCTCATCTTCTTAAGATTCTACATGAATTTTCTTTTTTTTTTTTTTATATGGGAAAGCTTTTTATTAAACATTAATCATACAAACTGCGCTTATTACAAGAAGAAGGCTGCGAGAAGTCAAACCGAAACAAAACACATTTTCTCATGTACAATACACATTACAACACAAAAAAGCAAACAACAACTTCACATGGTTTATCATATCTCGTTTTCCTTATAGAAGGGTCTATCCCCAATTTACCGGAAAAAAAAGTGAAATGGACATTAGTTGACACTGCTATAATTCTTAATATTGTTTTTCACTCTTCTTTGTCATACTCCCTTCATCCTTAATTAATAGCTCTATTAATTAAAAAATTATGTTCTATATTAATAACACTATTTTGTTAAATTTAAGTGGTTTGGTACTTAAAAAAGAGTGTCGTAAGCTTATTTTTTCTTCTCTTAGATGTAATTTACATCATTTAATAAAACCACTAGTTTTTCTAATTGTGGCTATTAATATGAGACAAGGGAGTATATAGTTATTAAAAATGTTAACATTCTTGGTGCATGACCGTGATGGTGGAGTATAGTAACATAAATAAAGAATCTTTAGGAATTAGAATACAAATTGTTCTTTAATCAAAGCCACACCAGATATCAAATTACGGGAGGGGCATATTAATCATTGAGCTGCCCTAAAAGATTCCAGCACATACAATTTTTTTAAGTTCAATAAGCTAGTGGGAATCTTTCACCTTCTTCTCTTCTATAATAAGTCTCTTAGATTTTTCAAAATAAACTAATTTAAAATATTTTGAAGAACTAAAGACCCATGGAGTAAAAAAAATCATTTTCATTACTCAGCCATGTCACAAGATACTTATGTCATCGTATGAGTGTGTGCTTGGGTTGTGTGTGAGAGAGAGAACGTTGGACCTATTTCATGTGATCAAACATACATTCCGAAAATTAACATCAGTAGCACTAGATGCTCTTTCTGAATTGCCCGCCACCCTCAGGAGGATTTCCATCCGCTAATGGACACAAGGCGTCCGAAGGAGATAAAAGGGAGATTGCTGACTGGTTTTCCCATTATACATGGCACAATAGATGTCAAAGAGTGCGGCATGAAGCCTCTTGACACACCTCCAACGCAATTAGACACACTCCCATTACAAATAAGCACGAGGACGGTGACTACATATTCTACCCTGAAATTTTTTAAGAAGAAATAGCATCTGGTCAAATAACGATGTTTATTTGAATCTGCTTGACACCGTTTTTATTGAATCACTAGAAGAGAAGCTCCCAGTTTGGATGTTTTAAGATAGGAGTAATAGATGCACAAGGATTACTGAGCCCTATAATTACGTATTCCTTGCTCGTCCTAAACTCCTTAAACTTGTGAAAAAGGAATAAAAGTGGCACTCTATGTTGATAATATATAGTTAGAAAAAGTTAATCTATATTGGGTCGCATATTGAAAAATATATGTCCTGAAACAAGTCATTGGATCTGTGATATTACGGTTCATGTTACACGAGGGGGCAGGGCAGGTGATTTAAACTTGCATATCCCTTGAGTTTTATGGGCTGTGTGATATGCATATGAGCGCATGTTCCTCGCGCATACAAACAAGACTCCAATAGATGTAGCATTTTTCTTAGGTTAAAATATCATTGTAGTCTCAAATCTCTCTATTTGGGTGTGCTAATTGTTAAAAGTATTGTATACCATGTCATGGCAGTACGAAGGAGGTTCTTCCTACTCTTCTAATATATACCAAAAACTAACTTCACATTTTTACCGAAAACTATGCATATTTGATTTCAATTATAAAGCTAAGGACTCATAGACCCAAGTGGTCAATTCTTATCATTTCATAATTATTGAGAACTCATTTGTCATGTTGCAAGAGTGACACCTCCTTTAAGACTAAAGACTCATTCAAACCAACTCCAATCCTAAGGAGTAGCCCTACAAACCCATAGTACTTACTATTTGTTACCATGGACCTCCTCTACGTGGCTAACCAAACTCACACTTAGAGGTCACTAGGACGTTTGGTACTCATGACCTTAAGTGTTAAACAACATTATGAGGTCAATGTCAGTACCCTCTTTGGTATACCCCAACCTACGGTCTACTTTACCCTCTTTTCACATGTATTTTATTATGCATATACTTATGTAGGATTAGGCTCAATTGTGCCTAGTAAGAAATTCGAGTCAATTCGTTCATGTTATTGGCCGAGTATGACCTAATATGTGGAGAAAATATTAGATACGGATAGGGTACTAACGTGGCATGCCTAACACGAATCAGGTTGTGATATATCACCAAGTTTCCTATTAAGTCGGCTATCTATAAGGAATCAATGGAAAAAAATATGAACAAGTTATTTTATGATTAGTGATAGGCACCACATAAGCATGCCACGTTGGTACTGTATCCGTACCTAATATTTTCTCCAGGTTGAGAAAATATTAGGTACGGATAGGGTACTAACATGGCATGCCTAACACGAATCACTCTCGTCCTTGACCAATGACCTTGACAACCACATTGATCTGGTTTTATGCAAAAGAAAAAAAAACATAATTGCCTAATCGCTTCACAAACCAAGCTCACGTCAACAGAGAAGCCCTTCTCCTCAACTTGTATTGCCAATGGGGAGATAGCTTGTCGCCAAGATGACGACCTCCTCCAACATAAAGAAGAGGGTGAAAGGGTGATGGTTGTTGCCTCCTCCTGCAAGTACATGTTATCATTGCCACTACCGGTGTTGGTGAGGTGGAGTTGAAGGTGTGGGCACTTGGATGTGAGGGAAGGATAATGTTGGTTCCTTGTTACTGATGAAATCGAGTTGGTGGGCAGCTGGGGTCAAAGACGCAGGAGTAAAGAGGTGCCGAAGGTTGTGGCAAGCGGCTTGGAGGGCTTAGAGTGTGTGTGTGTGTGGGGGGGGGGGGGGCGGGGGGTGGCCGGATGCACCCAAGTTGATCCCAATTGAACTTGGTTGACTAGGTCCATCCACCAATCCAAGCTAGTGGTTGGGTCTGGTTTTAAAACACTACTTTTAATAGGTTGGGGGTGTAAAACCTAGGAATTTTCAATAATTAAAATTCCAAAATTTTGTGGCTACCGACAAGTCATTGATGTGTTAATTGAGGGTGTTAGTGACACTGGTAAAAAATCAGTTATGCTAAAAATGTGTGTAGTGACATGGTTATGGACTTGTGGGATTGGTTATTCCCCTTAAAAGGACAAATTTCACAAAAAATATGGGTTCTCTTTTATTCAAAAAAATCCAGAGAGTTCTAGAAGAGTGTGAGTTCACAACCAAGTTCATCAAGAGGAGTTATAGATGGTAAAACACTAGTAGAGTGCACACTAGTGTCTGGCATGAGGAGTAAAGAGAAAATTTATTGGTAAATCCCTTATTCAGAGGTAGGATGGACTAATCTTAACTTACGGTTTGGAATTTCACGTGATTAGGATATATTTATGTACGAATTTGTCATGGTAATATGATACAGTGAAATATAATGCACAGTTTGTTGCAAATCTTTTCTCATATCTTTGGGGTGACTTAATGGTGCAAATTCAATAGTTTTCATTCCAATAATGCTCACATCATGTTTTATAAATGGTTTCAAAATGTTTGAGATAATGCATAGGTGTTAACCCATTGTGGGAAATAGTATGATCTTCTACACTAATCTCCAACACAAACACTGACGTGTTAGTGTTGTATCAATGATTGGGAGAAGACAAAATATTCCACTCACCAACATGCTAAGGGCATGTCTAAGTGAATAATGGGCACTAACAGGAGGTCCAACTTATTAGTGACCAAAGGCTAGAGTGAGTCTTCTTACCATTGGTAATGATTGATGTGTCGGTGAAAGTGTTGATGACCACTGGTAGGTGCTCACTTGTTAGTGGCATGGCTGATAATAGTTCGGTTTAGGATTTTGAAATGTTCTTTTATAGGGTAATTTGTTGGTCAATAAGGAGTATTATGATATAATTTAATTACTTTCATACTGAATATAAGTAATGCTGAAACACATGATAAACTGCATGAACAAAAATAGGGGTAAAGTACCCTATGTTTGGGCATACCCAAGGGATAGTGACCTTAACCTGAAGTTATATGACATAGAAGGTCATGAGTACCTAGCATCCTTGTGGACTCTATGAATGGGTCCATTAGCCACATAGAAGAAGTTCATGGTATTAAAAAGAAATGTGGGTTTTTGTCTCTCCCAATCTTGGAAAATATTATTTGTTGGGCCTCTCCCTCAGGCTTGGGAGTTAGTTCAAACGGGTTATAGTCCTAAAAAAGACATGACTCTAACACAATGCAACATTGGAGTTCTCAACTATCATAGAAGGCTGAGAATCTCGATCGTTTGGGTCCATATCACTTGTCGGCCTTAACTTCATGATGTAGATGGAACAAGCAATGGTCTTCTGTAAGAGTATGAAGCTATTTTGTGGAGTTATATACATTTTGAGAAGTTGAAGGAACATCCTTTATGTTGTTACATTTATTAGAATATATTTTTTATTATTTGAGGTCTATGATAAGACTTGGAATGAATTTAAAATTTAATGTCATATGTAATAGTATACTAAATATGATAAGTGTGTATTTTGGTGTCTAATATAATACAATATAGGGAAAATTATATAAATAATATTAAAAAATATATATTTACCACTTTAAACCACTTTGGGAAATATTTCCCAAAGTGGTGTTCGTTTTTGCCATGTAGGCACGCCTGTGTGGATTTTTTTTTAGTCAATTTCATCCTTTAGAAGGACGAATCAGGTTTAAGCTAAATCACCACACTTAGCCGAATTCGCTCATTCGCCCCAGTAGACAACACTGATTTTGTCCGTTTAAAGGACAAAATCAGTTTAACACTGATTTCGTCCTTTTAAAGGACGAAATTATGTTAATTTTTTTTAAAATAACTATTTTAATCTAAATTTAACCCTTGTCCCTGTTCATGCATTCCACACGTTCCATTTCACAAGTTCCATTTCATTTCACACATTTCATGCATATTGACATCATTAAATAAAAGTAAACATCATTATAAATATTTATCAAATATATTACACACAAGGGGAGAACATAAAACAACGCAAATATCACAATCTCCTACGTCCTCGACCTCGTCCTTGACGGTGCTGTACGATCTCCTCCTCATGATCTGCCAGTTCCGGCTCTGGCTATGGCTCCAGCACGGGATGTGGCTCTACCTCTGGCTCTGGTTCTAGCTCCGGCTCGGGATGTGGCCCTAGCTCTAGCTCTAGTTCTAGCTCTGGCTCTGGCTCTGCAAAAGTAATAGATGGTTCAACACGAGCTGGCCAATGTTGTCTATAATATAAAATCGGCTTTGCCTAAGCTACATGTGCAGTGACTCCAAATGATGAACATGGAGGAGAGCTATGTGCTACTGATGACGATGGAATATCATGAAATGAAGAGTGCAGCGGCGGTGTCTAAGCGGCCTCGTGGATAGAATAATCTCTAGAGACATCCGTAATGACCGACTGAAGCAGTGGCAAGCTACGAATGACATCATTATGCTCCCTAATCACCGACTAACATGCTGCTAATAAGTCCTCGCTCGAAGTGTAGGTGTTAATTGCATCAGTCAAATGCGTATGAGTATGTCGAGCTAGACGAAGCTATCAAAAAAAAAGTTAGATAAATAATTAATAAGAAATAAGAAAATACTATGTGCCTTAATTAACAAAGTTATACTTACCAAAGCTGCCTCAGACGCTCCCCGAGGCTGATATGTCATCTCCTCTATATTGTCGCGGGGCAAAATATATCATCGTGTAATCGGTAAATACCACTGTATATATGCACTATGCACATCTCGCAATGTCGTAGCTATCTCCCCTTCAATAATAGTGGCTCTCCTATCCTCCCATCGAGCGATATATGACGCATGAGGTAATGTCCAGTCGGTAATATGGCGGCCCTGTTGAGTGATGCGCTGGATATACTCAACAGGAGACAATGGGACCCCTTGCTCCAGGTTAAACTAGAGCATTACCCGATCTGACACATACATCTCTACTATCTCATAACATATTAATGGAGTTCGAGATAGTCATACGTCTTGACTGTCAGTACATAGAGGAGGTAAGGCAGCCAATACTTCCAGTGAGTACGGCTGCCAAATAACCTATACAATATATAAAGATAATTTAGCTTAAATAACAACAATATGTTTTATAAACACTACAAAAAAAGTTCAACACAACTAAAATTACCTGATATAGCCACTGGTGGTTTAACTCCCCTCTGTACAATCGAAGGACTCCTTGTGGATTTTCTGTTCTCTTTCTCCGAACATTCCACCTTAAGGAGTTATATTTAAAAAATGAGTTCAACAAATGTATATAAAACGATGCTAAAATTTTCAAGTTTTAGACAAAAATAAAGCCTACCTCGCGCCTAATGGAGCACCCTTGGCTAAGTGACCCATCCCAGCACTTGGTCGTCCGACGTGTAAATGCTCCCACTACCATAGCTATGTTATAAAATATGAACATATTAAATAAAATTAAATAATTATACGTAAATAAAAATATTTAAAGTTATAAATTCATTTACCTGAAGAAGGGTCAAGCAGCCTACAATCCCCGAAGTCATGGCCTGACATGCTTTCCCTAACTCTCTATATAAAAACGCAAGAGTGGCACTACCCCATGAATACTTACCCGCCTTGTCGAAATCCTCAAGGAGGGAGAGATAGGCCACATGTACATGGCTACTCGTGGTATATGCAAATATCGACGCTCCAAGTAGATGTAAAAGATAGGCTCGTGCATGCTACTTGATAACTATATATGTAGCATCGGCTGGGAGCTCTCAAAACTTCTATAAGAGCCATTGAAGGCTCACTCGACTACCACGCATAAATGTAGCAGGAGGAGCTCTACCAAGGAGTCTAACTAAAATACCACCATGAGCTCCTCCTGTCATGCCCGTCACCGCATGACCATCGATGCGAAGTCCTAATAGAACTGCCACATCCATGAGAGTGATGGACATCTCTCCATAGGGCAAATGGAACGTCTGCATCTCCCTCTTCCATCTCTCAACAAGAGTCGTCAATAAAGGCCGATTGAGACGGACATATCTAAGATGAATGAAATGCCCAAATCCCGCTCGCTCAATATAGGGCAACACACGATCATCCATTGGCCAATGGCGGAGATACGTAAAGTATTCGGTGCACTCAAGGCACCCAGGGTCCTATAATAAATTTAAAATTTATAACCCATTATACTATATCGGCTAAAAAAACAATTTTTTTAAAAAAAAGAGTTATCATACCTATCATCTCCAAATAGCTGCCGACCTATGTGTCTTCTACTGTGAAAGTACAGAATCATCGATCGGGCCTAGCCCGTAAGATCGATCTGCATGATCCATATGATCTGCAGACGGAGAATTAAGATCACATCATTATTCATTAGGAACATATGCTCATACCTAAGATAGAGAGTAAATAAATAGATTAATTATATATTTACCAATCAACAGAAGGATTTTGACATGATTTACTATTGTGCCCACTTTGTTTACACCTCCCGCATTTATATCCCCCTCTACCATCTCTCTCCATAGTTCTATGGTTCATTATATTCCTAATGCGAACTGACCGTGGGCGACTGGGTTGCCTTGTTGCTATCGGAGGGTATAACACAAAAGGTATATCCCTCTCCCAATATTCCCGACCACGAGGAGAAGAAAATTCTGCTGCGTACACATTTTTATAAGTGGACGATGTGTAAAATAGTGATGCCTATATCGGGTTCTGCCGCTTTGCCCACACGGCTATAAGGTGAGTGCAAGGATACCCATAAACGTGAGGGATGTTGCATGTACAAGTATGCATTCTCGCATTTACCATAACCTTCTGGCCACAAATAGACGTTACTTTGTACTGACCACTGTTAATCCAATTAACTATATACTCCCCAATTTTTCTTGTTTGTTCTCCCATTATCGCTTCCGCCTTAGGAGTATACGACATGACCATGGCAGATGCGGCAGACGATCGTTTAACGAAAAATTTTATGACCTGATAAAAAATAGTTGACACTAAAGCCTACATGGGTAATCCTCGTGCCCCCTTCAAGATGCTATTTAAACTTTCGGCCATATTTGTAGTCGTCATGCCAAATGTCCTAAAACCCCCGTGGGCAAGGGACCACTGGGCAGGATGCAATTCTCCTCCTAAGAGGAGATGTTTTGCCCTAGGACTCTCCTGATCAATTAAGTCCATTTTAGCATCAAACTTTTCTACTGTAAGTGCACAAGCTGCTGCCCCAATCAAGTCCGTTAGTGTATCATTTTTGAACTCCTTCTTAAAATTGGCTTTTATGTGACGGATGCAATAACGATGGTGGTACATTGACTCGGGAAGAACCTCAGGCATGGCCTTTTGGAGCCCCTTATGTCGATCTGAAATAATGACGATGTTCATCATGCCCATTAGTACATGATCCCTCAGTTCCATTAAAAACCATTTCCAATTGTCTCCATCTTCCTTCCCGACAAGCCCAAATGCTAGAAGAAATAAACCATTGTTTCCATCTATAGCCATTGCAGCCATAAGAGCACCAGGATATCTGCCATACAAGTGAGTATCATCAACACCAATCACAGGGAGACAATGTCGAAACCCCGCTATAGACGGCCCAAATGCCCAAAACAACAGTGTAAATCTCCTACACATGCCACCATTTGCACGACGTACTTCATCATCCTCTAAGCTATAGTAGGTGTCAGGATTCGCTTCTTGCACCGCCCTTAGGTACATTGGCAACAATTTGTATGATTCTACCCAATTCCCATAAATAGCCTTGATCGCCATAAAGGAGGCACTGCACTGCTTATGATCTATGCTAAGCTGGGCATTCCGACATGTGTGATCACCTTTATACGTCTTCAATTTAAAGTACCCTCCACCCCTTTTTATGGAGCCATGAACTCTCCAAGGGCAAGTACTATCAATGCACTTCACTGTATACTCCGACAAATTTGTTCGTACAACCTTGTATTCAACATGATTTTGAATAGAAAACTCCTGCAAGGTTGTAACGAACCTTCTTTATTCTCAAAGATGCGGCCAACATATAACCCTTCTTCGTTTTGTTGGTCCATATCCATGGCAGAATTAACTGTCACATCTATCTCTTCATCTGTGATGTGTGCATATAGTGGCTCCACTTCATAATATGACGGCTCTTCCACATTCATATTATTTGCGGCAATAGCATTATCTACCGCATCATCCCCCTCACCGTCAACCATCTGTTGAGCGCTTTCTTCACCTCTAACCTCTTCTTCGTTTATGTCTGAATCTTCTCCACTTCATTCGCCAATATTATCTTCACCTTCGTTAGCCTCAGTTTCATCAATATCTTCATCGTGGACATATGCCCCCCTACATATGAACATCACTTCTGTATTATATTTCATATGCCTAAAAATGTTACATTCATTTATGAATATCAATTTCACCTTTGATCAGATGGTCCAGTATCGGTATGACCAACATATGAGTAGGGGTAATGAATGCCCATCGAACTTTGAGTTCCATACAATGCACCGCCTTGAGACATTTGAAAACTAAATGGCTCGTGTGCATGCGTTGTGAACCTTCCATGGTACACACAAAATTCAAATTTTAGCTAAACATATTTCATTGATAATATAAAAGATTCAAAATGTCTTCACAACTTAATAACCCTTACCTCCAATTAAGTCCGCTTCCATAGTAAATAGGGGTAGATGACCTATGACGTTCATTTGAAGCTACTGTCATAGATAAATTTTCTTCTTCGTCGTCATCTGCCATCATTTGTATATGTCTTTCATTGTTCACATTTCTATCCAAGCTCCTGTGTAAGCTGCTGTGAGAGCTCCTATGCGAGCTTCAATGTGAACTACTTCGTCTTTCACTAGGCACTCGGGCCTCTTTTTGAAGAAATAAGTCATAACAAATTATGTAACGCGAGAGGTTAAACATAAAAATCATTGATGCATCATCATTTATACATATTTGTCTCGAATTCAATCCATATGTTGGAATAGCACATTTTATAGTGATTTTCTATCTTCTTTGATCCCACCCAGTCTTGCTAGCTACTTGCATCTCAAATTCATCATATGTAGATGGTTTCTTAATTAATAATCCTTCTGTGCGTCTGTCATAGTTAAGTAAAAATCTAACCATTTCTTCTATCATCTCTATTCACTTGATTCATAAACAATAAATTAAATTCATATTAAATTAAGCAATTGTCTCAAAACTAAGAGGCTAAAATTAGATTAACTAACAAAATTTTCAACGAATGATCTTCTGTGTGAACTACTAAAAATATATAAGAAAATATGAACCAACGAGGTGTTTGTGGGATAACTAGGACACTTCCTGAAGCCAAGGTCTTGAGTTTGAATTCCCACTTCATAGAATTATGTACCAATTTAGGTTGTCGTAGGAACTTGCATACTTAAAACAGGGAAATATGAGAGAAAATTTTCAACCAGTCAATGTTAAACAACACATATGTGCTGCAACTAGTCAATGTTAAGTAATGAATTTTAAATGGGACCCACACCTTAGATCGTCATCCATCTATATTTACTGAGAAAAGTTTTCGGTTCTACTAATAATGTGCCTAGTCTAAGTAATGTATAAAGGCTTTAATACATTATATTGATTGTACACAAATTAACCCATATTTATTGGTAATATTAATATAAATTAGTATATACATCATTGATTTTATAAATAAAAAACTTCATATATTCTTGATGTTAGGCATATTATCATTAAAAAGTATAAAAATTGCTCCAATTTATAAGTGTCAAACTAAGATCGTTGCACTGGAGCAAAAGAAGGAGAAAGGGAAAGAAGTAGCACGGAGATGTAAGCTATTTTATATATTTTGTTTTTTTGTGCTTTAAATTATGCACTATTTAGTAGCTTGGGTAAATTATATATATTTAATATATAATAATAAAAATGTACAGTGATATAGTAATAAATATGCATTATGTTCTCATCTTTATTATAAATAGATGTGCTCACTCATGATACATCCCACAAAACATGGATTTATATGTGCAAGTAAACTTTGTCCCTTTTTTAGTTAGAAAGTTACCTTAATTTTTTTCCACCTCATCATCAAAGGCTTCTTATGTTTGTACATAAGATTGCACTAGCCGAGGATTTAGAGGAATAGCTCTCATAAGGTAAATTTTGGACAACAACGAAGGTGCAATTAAATTACTAAACTATACTCCTATAAACAAGTTTTGTTCAAACTTAAATATCTCCTATAAACAAGCCCGGATTTGAATGGTAAAAGACATTTAAGTAATAGCACAAAATTTCCTAACAATTAAAACTTTAAGCACAAAAAATCATTTTTAAAGACTAACACAACACAAGAAAATCACTAAAATCTAACAATTAAATCATTAAGTCATACATTACATAACATTACAAAATTCCCTAACTAGATTAAACATATCAAATTCTTATATTTAAATTAGGGCAAAACAAACATACCTAAATCGGCTTAGTGACGGGGCGGCAATCAAAACAGAACTCAAACAAGGATGAGCGGACAAAATCAATGTTGTGGCGGACTCAATGAAGGGTGGGCGGATTCAAATTAGGCAAGGCAGACGAGATCGCAGCAGAGCGAACGAAATCATCACGGCGGCGGAGCAGACTATCGGGATGGATAAAACACAAAATAGAAGGCTAGCGGGTTCTGATAAAACGGGCAATTTCGTCCTTTAAACGGACAAAATCAGTGTTGTTTACCGGGGCGAACGAGCGAATTCGGCTAAGTGTGGGATTTCGTCCTTTAGAAGGACGAAATCGACTTAAGCTGATTTCGTCCTTCTAAAGGACGAAATCGACTAAAAAAAAATCACGTATGCGCTAGCCGCGCCTGTGTGGCAAAAACGAACACCACTTTGGGAAATATTTTCCAAAGTGGTTTAAAATGGTAAATATTTTTTTAAAATATTATTTATATAATTTTCCCTACAATATAATTACATTAGTTTATCTCACTAAGTATATTCGATATACTTAGCATCCTTATGGTGCAAGTTATTTATTTTGTAGGTACGCGGTACTTACAAAATTGGGAATTTAGGAAGGATGTTGGAGACTCATCTATTAGCTGATTAGTCTTATTTAATTCCGTCTTGTCATTAGAATTTTAATCTAGGCATATTATTTTGCCAATTTATTTATCATTGAGTAGATTAAATTTTTGTAATGACAAACAAGTGCCCAACTCTAGGGGGATCCTATGAATTTTTAAATTTATATATTAGTGATATTTGTTATAATATCTCTATGTGAATTTTTTTTATTAAACTTGTACACATATCCCCCAAAGTTTTATAAAGACATGGTTTCACAATTGCTCAATTTTTTATTCTATATAATTTATTCTACTGCATGAATTTTTAAAAGAAAATTATTAATTTATAAAATTGGGGTGTGACAAAGGAAAATTAATATTTTAGTAATAAAGTGTTCTAATTGGTCTCAATAAAAATTACCAGAGTAATTATCTAATTAGATCTTTAATTAAGAGTTAGAATCCAGAACCCTTTCCAATAGTGTGCCATATTGAGTACTCACATTTAGTTTACTTATTATTTTCATAAATCGGAAAGGTATACTGGAAGAATATATGTAATTTTCCTCCATCTTAGAGGACTTTTTTGAGTAGCTTGTTTTCTCACAAATGAACAAATGATAGAATTCATATTATTTGAGCTTGAATTCCTCCGAGAGATATATATCATACCATGTATAAAAATTATTAACGCTTTTGGAACTTGCAAATTTTTGATTCACAAAGTAGCTCTTCACTATAGAGATCATATTTTCTTGCGTTTCTATCTACATAATCATAACTATATAATAAAAAAATTTAAAAGTTCATAAGCACAGGCTTGCATGTATATTGATGTGACACCTTAAATTTTTTAGAAGAAAAATCACTCTTTTTATAATAAAGAAAATATTTTAGTTCAACTCTCAGTGGCCATCTATATGACGATGGAGTTACCAATGAAAACGAATTGCACTTTCGGTAAGCATCGACACGTCAACAAAGTTTTCGATGATAACTGCATGGAATATAGAATGATTAGGCAGTTTTAGACTTTGGGAGTAGTTATTTGAGTACTTAAGAGAGTAGAAACCAACTCTTAGTGGCCATCGATATGACGATGGAGTTACCAATGAAAACGAATTGCACTTTCAGTAAGCATCGATGCGTCAACAAAGTTTTCGATGATAACTACACGGAATACAGAAGAGTTAGGCAGTTTTAGACTTTGGGAGTAGTTATTTGAGTATTTAAGATAGTAGAAACTAACTCTTAGTGGAAAAAAGAGTCCACAAAGAGGCCAAGCACTTGTGGGAGAGCGTCCAAAAGGCTACTCAGGAAGAATGTTTCACGAGAAAAGAATGAAGATTTACACTTTAAGGTCAGATTGCTTTCTAAACCTGAAATCTTAAATGAAATGCTCTTATTCGGATTTTTTTCAAGTTTTTCTTGATCATGAACTTGCTTTTTTTGTTGTAAATAAACTAATTCTAGTGATTGACATGATTTTAACAGATTATTTAGGATTTCCTTATTTTTAGTTGGAATTTTGGTTCAAGTACCTTCTTTCTTATGAAAAGGTTTCTGTCGAATTTTTATAACAAAAATTGTTTTGAAATCAGTTTTCGAGTACTTGTTCTTAATTTTCCGATCATTGGTATGACCATTGATGTGTCGGTGGATACACCTGCGAGAGGAAGAAGATGTGACATGCATGATATTTTAGTGATCGGCAATGAAATTGATGCATCAGTGAAGCGTTGATGAAGAAGACATATTGAAAGCCATCTTGCTATCGTTAGGGTTCGACATGTCAGTGAACTCACTAATGGTAATCGATGAGGTAGCCAATATGTCGATAAGTTTGCATATGATTCCTTTTATTTACTGTTAGCAGGGTTCGATGTGTTGACGAACCAACTGATGGTCATTGGCGAAGTAGCCGACATGTCGGTCATGTCATTGGCAAGGTAGCTGACTGGTCGGTTAGGTTACCCGACATTGATGTTGGTCATGGTTTTTCAAGGAATGTTATTATAATAATTAATGCTATGAATATTATATATGTAAATGCATGATTTGAGGCATTTGATAATGTGATTGAAGTGTCAACTATGAACTAATAAATAAGGGTTGATAAACCCAAAGACATGTGTATGAGACATCTTGATGTGATGAATGGGTACCTTGATACAATGTATTAGATATCTAAGGTAAAGAGTTTCTTGGTGCCTTGGCGATTCAAATGAGTAATTAGCCACGTAAATGAAAAGAGTTTAGTATGAAATACAACCAATGTCTTCCGACTCTCTAACAATGATAATTATGTAGAATCGCTTCTCTAGCCCGGGAATCAAGTTTGAATGGACTAGAGCGTTAAGAGATTATTAGTCATGTGCAACATAATACAAGAGGTTTTGATGACCATGGAAGTCGGAATTTTAGCATTAGGGTCCATAAGCCTAAGTGAGCCTTTAGTGTATGACATGGATGAGGTGAGGCAGGCCTTAGAAGTACGAAGGTCGTATTACGATGGCTAATTATTTAGTAGATTGGAGCTTCTAAAAGAGGTCATTGTGTCTAGAGAACCTTGAAATAAGATTACCCTTTTGAAAATAAATACTTGTTGAAGTAAGGTATGTTTAATTATGGTTTATGTTAATTTCCTAAAGGCTTTATCAACAAAAGATTTTTGCTATGTTGTTCGAAACTTCTATTTTTGTTAGATTGTTATTTCACTAAGTATTCTTATATACTTAGCATCCTTCGTGGTGCTAGTTTCTAGGTCTCTAAAAGAGGTACACAATGTCGGAGATGTAGCTTGATTCTCCTTCAAGCCTGTCAAAGCATTTTCTATTCTTAGATTTACCTAGGCACGAGAGTGTGTCATTTTAATTTCATTAGCTTTGATATAGTCAACAAATAATTATATAATTTTAATCTATTAGATATATAAATTTATATTTATATTACAAGTATCAAAAGAATAAATTTGTGAAATGTAATGGATTTTCATGCTCCTAGTTAATTATTTTGATGCATGTGCTTAAATGATTTAGTTCCGTTGTCTATATGAAGGAGGTGCATTATAATTTTTAAATTATTTCACAAAAATGAAGATTTTGTTTTCTATAAATTGTGTTTTGAAATTGGGGGCGTGACAATTGGTGTGCATTCGACATATCACGCGACATCAAATTGAGATCTGATGGAACATGTGTATCATGGGGTGGGCAAACATGGGCTTATAAATGAGACTCTTAAATGTATAACCCATTTTATATGCAATATATAAGAACACATCTATATGCACCTCAATAATCCCCTTAGTACCCATTTTCTTATTTACAACACATAAAAGTCCTTAAATTTTTTCATATATTACCTCCTATTATGTGACTTTTTTTCTCTTTGCCTCTACTAGTTCCTCCTTTTTTTCCGGGCCAGTGTTGGCACCGTCGGCCAACGGTGTCGAATGTTGTGCCCTTTTTGGTGGCAACAATGGTTGCCGACCATCGGGTTGTGGCTAGTGTTAGACTAGTCGCACACAAAGGCGACATGGTTGTTCCTCCGTGTCACCGGCTGCAAAGGAGGAGGAAGAAGAAAAAGAAAGAAAGAGAAGAGGAAGAGCAGGGTGAGGAGGTAGGGTTGCCGCCTTTACCGCAATTGAAGAGGGATTTTTTAGGTTATTTTGAGTTGAGTTAATAAATGAGAAAACAATGGGGTTTAAGAATAAAAAAAATATTAAATATTTTAAATATAACATACTATTAAAGAGATTATTGTGCGCTCTATTAGTATATAGTATAATTCAACTCAGTTCTAGTACATTCTGACTTAAGTATCCGTTCACGTGTAATCTTACTAGTGTCTGATAATATAAGGATTGGGCATTGGGCTTGATTGAAGTCCTGTCGGCCCACACCTAAGCTAGTAATCCATGCACCGATACGAATGCGTATCCTCTGAACGAAGTACCACCGTGGATACGCGTACATACTAATCAATCAACGCCCAGTCCATTTTCCGACGGATAATACCAGAGTATCGTCAGCGGCCCTTTTTCTTTATTTTTGTTTGTTGATTGATGATGATGGTGGTAATAGGAATAGAAGACTAAGAGGGAGAAATACGGACTCGGAGGTGGTGACGACTGGCGATGGAGGAGGCGGAGAAGCCAAAGGCGGTGGTTGTTGGCGGCAGCGTGGCGGGGCTGTCATGCGCCCACGCCCTCATCTCCGCCGGCTGGCAGGTCGTGGTTCTCGAGAAGACGCCCGCCCTGCCCTCCGGAAGTCCTACCGGCGCCGGCCTCGGCCTCGACCCTCAGGCTAGCCGGTTTCTCTGCTCCTGGCTCCCCCACCCCGAGCTCCTCCGGGAGATCACCCTGCCCCTGGCCATCGACCAGGTACTTTGTTTCCCCATTTTACCCTCGTTTGTCCATCTGTATTTACGAATTTTTTAACAAAGCTAAGCTAGACGAATACGATTCATTTGGGGGCTCCTTCAAATCACAGGAGTTTTACCTGTTTTTATTTGACAAGGAGCTCGTTCATCCACGAAATCGACGGCATATTAATATATTTTAATATTATATTACTTATATATACGTCATCTATTTTTATTATAAATGGTTTTTATATGTAATTTAGGCCGGGCTTATTATTAGATGGATATATGAAAAACTTTTCAACTTAAATAGACACTTTTACCCTTGCTCAACATCAATATGAGGCTGTTTTTTCCTTAAACAATGTCAAAAATCTTCATGGCGAAATTGTCTTTTTTACCACACAAAGATTAGTGGCAGTTGTGTAATATAAGTATTTTCCCAGGGTGAATTGTTTTGCCACATGGTAGTTAGTGAACAGAAGGAAGAGCTACGGACGGTTAATTTGCTAGCTAATATTTGAAGTTCCTATTCCGAGCAGAATCAAGTTACTGAGGGTGAGAAGAAGACCAGCCGGATACTCGTGAGGGACGACAACTTCGACTTCCGGGCGGCGCACTGGGCCGACCTCCATGGCCTTCTTTACCGAGCTCTGCCGCATCATGTTGTTCTTTGGGGGCACCACTTCCTCTCCTTCCAGACCTCCCATGACAAGTCTTGGGTCAGGGTACAAGCCAGAGTTACTCAAACAGGTGAGGTTGTGGAGATCACTGGGCACCTTCTTGTTGCCGCCGATGGATGTCTCTCCTCGATTCGTCGGTGCTTCTTGCCTCATGTTAAACTCAGGTTTGTCCGTTGCTCGAATCTTCATGTCTGTGTTGTTTGTTATTGTCAAATTGATTTGGCCAATGATGATGATGAACAAATCAACTGCATTGATTATATAGTTATTGAAAGTTACATTTGCATATGGCTTATTTCCC
This sequence comes from Saururus chinensis, assembly GCA_035235625.1. Classification (NCBI taxonomy): domain Eukaryota; kingdom Viridiplantae; phylum Streptophyta; class Magnoliopsida; order Piperales; family Saururaceae; genus Saururus; species Saururus chinensis. The sequence continues at coordinate 17,469,519 of CP141149.1, read as the reverse complement.
CTCCTTGGGTTCCTAATTATGGAGGAGTGACTGATCAATCTTTTGAATGTTGAGGCAAGTGTTTGTGATGCCTTTGTGGCAGGTGAACTATTAAAGCATTACCTGTCCATTTGTCCAAGTAGTAGCTTGAGGCAATGTTGAGGATGAAATTATTTAGGACTATGTGATGTTTTGATCTTGGCTGTTATCTTTCTTGTAATGCTGAGGTTTGTCATTGTAGTTTCACTGCATGAATGCAGGTATTTAGGCTATTGTGCATGGCGAGGAGTTCTCGATTTTTCAGAAAACGAAGATTCTGAAGCCATCACTGATCTGTTCAAAGCTTACCCGGATCTAGGAAATTGTTTGTACTTTGATCTTGCCTCTGGAACACACACTGTTCTATATGAGCTGCTGAACAAAAGAATCAATTGGATTTGGTATGTCAATCAACCAGAGCCAGAACTACAGGTAAATCCCGTCATATGCTAATTCAGATCAAATTAAGCTATTAGTGTATCCATGATCATAAACTTACATTTTTCTTCTATTTCTCTCTAGGGTGCATCTGTGACAATGAAAGTGAGCACCGAGATGATCAAGAAGATGCATGAAGAAGCAGAGAAGGTTTGGGTCCCTGAATTGGCCAGGATCATGAAAGAAACTAAGGATCCATTCATCAATGTGATATATGACTGTGATCCTCTACCCCGTTTGTATTGGGACAACGTGGTTTTGATTGGAGATGCTGCTCACCCAACATCCCCTCATGGCCTGAGGAGCACCAACATGTCAATCTTAGACGCTGGAATTCTTGGGCAGTGTATTAAAAAATGGGGCTTAGATAACCTAGATTCAGCCCTGAAAGAGTTCGAGTCGATTCGAGTTCCAGTGATTTCAGAGCAAGTTCTACATTCAAGGAAATTAGGTAGAATGAAACAAGGATTAGAGCTAAATGGTGGTGAGAAGTTTGATCCAATAACAGCTTCACCAGAGGATTGCAAAAGGCTTCAGCAGAGGAACATGCCTTTCTTTCAGCAAGTCCCTTCTTTGGGTGATCTAAGTTCATAGGACATGTCTATTGCTCTCCAAAAGATATATTGTAGTGTAAACTGATGACAATACTATGTAATACTCCCTCCACCCTATATTAATAGCTCCATTTCTATATTTTTGTCATTTTTATCATATAGTGAGACATGATGGCCCTCTCCCTGGAGCAGGGACCAGTGAGGCAGAATGGGAATATGATGGCCCGTCCTTCTCTGGTTGTTCCCACCAGCTGTATAGCATCCGGCACCATCAGGCCAGTTCCTGTCCCGGCAGCGGCACAGCTTCATCTGAGACCGGTTGGCCTCGCTTACCGCCTTCCTAGCCAAGGGAGTAGGATACCGCAACCGCTCTTTCTCACTGGTGGTCATGTGTGGCTGGTGCAAGTCGCCCATGGGCGCGCATCGTGGCTATGGTGGAGGAACTCAGAATATTGCTCCCTCTATGTTGAACCCTGCAACCTTGTCGTGGCTCCCAGATGCCCAGCACTATTGTAGAGATGATCAGACACTGTTCCTGACCTTCTCTAAGGAGTATGACTGTTAAGAGTATGAAGCACGGACCTTCTTCACTACGTAAGTTTCAACACATATTATAGCATACATATACTATCAGTTTAGATGTTAAGTGTTTTTTGAGACAAATGGCTAAATTATGGTTATGTATGATGGTCCGACCAACTTTGATGCTCGGAGTTTCCAGCACATGGGAATTGGTGCCCGAGGACACCTCTTGATATCTGACATTGCAATATCCGTACTACTGCCGAGAGACGCAATGATCAAGAACGCCTTCTCTACAGTAACGTCTAAGGCTCAGGGTGAGGAGATTGTGTGAGAAATTTTTAAGATCTAACGGCTGAAATTAAGCCGAATGGAGTAATTAATATAAAATAATATTTTTTTCTAATTGGAGTTATTAATATAAGATAATAACTTTTATTTGAAGAAAATAAACTTGTAAATTTCTTAAGTTTTTAAAAGTAAGTTTATGTACTTTGTAGCCTCTTGTCATCAAACATGATCAGCTAAATATTCAAATCATCACCTAGAATTCTTTTCTAATATGTGACTATTTCCATCAGGTGTGTCAAATCTGTTATTAGTAAATAGAAAATAATATTCTAAATTAACTTTATCTACACTAAAACTATGCTTCAGCCTTTGATTTGAGTGAGAAAAATTGACCCCCCTATTGTTAGGTGAGACAGCTTTCTCTGGCCAATCAAAAGGTTGGAGTCTATCAATTAGGATGCGCACATAATTCCTTATTTGACTAAGAAATTAGCACATCCAATAAAAAAGTGAAACTATACAACTCCCATGCCTTCAAAGTCACTTCAGGTGCATCAAACTAGCTCATGAATTATGCTAGAGACTTGAAACTAGGAACTTGGGGAGGCCATTTTTATAATGTCAGAACTATCTCATCTTTTACAAATCTTCATTATACTCTCATCTTAAATTAATAGCTCTATTTGGTAAAAAAAAATTAATATATATTAATAATTTTATTTTATTTAATTTAAGTGATTGGGTATTTAAAAAAGTATCCAAAAGTTAAATTTTTTTAGAGGTAAGTTTTACTATTTAATAAATATTATTAATTTTTTATATGTCGCTATTAATATAAGGACAGAGGGAGTATTTGCCTGCAATTTCTTTTGGGATGGGATACATAGTAATACAAAAAATGGTGACTTGAATGTTGAATCACTATCTCATAAAGCTTGGCAACTTGCTTCTAACATATCCTCAATTAATAAAATTTATATATCTGAGGGGGTTGCCTTGCCATTGTTGATTCCATTAGACATGCCTATGATTCCCAACATCTGGGAAGCTTTAATTTCTGTTTAAGAGGGCTTAAGCTGGATGCTTTGTGCACTAATCTCGGTTAACTCATTTCTAATAGAGGCCTGCTGAATGCTGATTGATCAAGATTTTGCTTAAGTCGTCAAGAAGCCGTAATCTGTGTCTGCAAATACTTTGCCTCTGAATCGCCGCCCAAGAATGGCGACCCAGCAGCAGAATCCTTCCGTGCCGACCAAGGCCCTCACCACGCCGGTCCTGGTGGCCGGCTACGCCCTCTGCTCCAGCCTCCTGGCCGTCATCAACAAGCTGGCCATCACCCGCTTCAACTTCCCCTCCCTCCTCACCGCCCTCCAGTACCTCACCTCCGCCCTCGTCGTCTTGGCCCTCGGCCGCCTCCGCCTCCTCCGCCACGACCCCTTCACACTCCCCGCCGCTCGACGCTTCCTCCCGGCCGCCCTCGTCTTCTACCTCGCCATCCTCACCAACACCCACCTCCTCCGCCACGCCAATGTCGACACGTTCGTTGTCTTCCGCTCCCTCACTCCGCTCCTCGTCGCCCTCGCGGATGCCTCTTTTCGCCGCCAGCCCTGCCCCTCCCGTCTCACCTTCCTCTCCCTCGTTGTCATTCTTGCCGGCGCCGTTGGGTACGTGCTCACTGACTCCGCCTTCTCCGTCACCGCCTACTCGTGGGCCTTCGCCTACCTCATCACCATCACCACCGAGATGGTTTACATCAAACACATTGTGAGCAACTTCGGCCTGGACACATGGGGCCTCGTTTTGTACAACAATTTGCTCTCTTTAATGTTGGCTCCCTTGTTCTGGGTCATCACCGGCGAGTACAAAGACGTGATTTCCGCCATCGAATCGGACAATTGGGGGAGCTGGGTAGCCCCGGGTGCTGTCTTTGCAGTGGCCATGTCATGCGCGTTTGGGGTGCTCATCAGCTTCTTTGGATTCGCAGCTAGGCGAGCGATATCTGCGACGGCGTTCACGGTGACCGGTGTGGTGAACAAGTTCCTCACGGTGGTGATCAATGTGGTCATTTGGGACAAGCATGCCAGCCCATTTGGACTTGTTTGCCTGCTCTGCACCATTGCAGGGGGTGTTCTTTATCAGCAATCTGTCAGCACTGGAGGCGGGGGACAATCAACAAAGAAGCATGAACCAGGGAATGTCAAGCTTTTGGAAGGTGGGGATGGAGAGAGTGATTCTGAAGACCAGACATTGTCTGCTAAGCTTTCCAATGTATAATTGGCATGACTGAGTTTCTTTACTTTTCTTCGGCCTTCTGTGTTGTTCAGATGGCTGAAGTGCATTTTTGCATTTTCCTTCTGTTTGTTTTGCATCTCATTTTGAATCCAAAGTGGAGGAATCTGTAGCTTCATGGAAAATAGTGATTTGAGAATTCTTTTGTTTCTCATTTTGGTTGATTCAATCTGGTAGTTCTGTTCGTCATAACTTAATGGCTTCCATCACCTTAATTGTCACAAATTATCTGCCGAATGCAATGCTTTTAAAATATGCATTGCTGGAGTTCTTGAATATTGACGATAAAGATTCACTTAATAATCGAGAGGTATTTGAGAAATTCTCATACAATAAGCATTGTATGTAAAAAATTGTACCACTTCTGCTTCAATCTTACAGCTTCACCAGTAATCTTTACAAGTACAGGATCCTTCTCTAAAATGGTGGAAGCGGGTTCGATCCCTAATAACTATTTCTCTACCATAAACTTCTGATATGTACTTCATTGCCCTATGGCAATCTGTACACATTCTAAGATTCTTCACAATTCTAATTGTTGCACCTGGCCTTGAATCAATCAATCCACAAGCAATTGCTATTTTCTCGCTGTGCCAATAAATTGCATTTTCTTTCTCCTCCTCCCCAATATCAAGTAAAACCTCTCCCTTGTCAGGCACATATCCTGCAAATTTTATCTGCAGAAGCATCTCGTCCAACTTCAAATAGATCTCTTCTGATCGTTCGTGTGATCTATCTCCAGCAACAAACTCATGAACCAAACCATTCATCTCAATCAAACTACAACCTGGCATCTTTCTTATTCCCCTCTCCATTATCATAATTCTCACCTTTCTTACATCTTCCCATCTATTGCAAACTGCATATACGTTAGACAACAGAACATAAACAGCTCCATTTTGAGGTTCCAATTCTAAAAGGCCTTTGGCTGCTACTTCAGCCAATTTGACATTTTTGTGCACTCTACATGCACCAAGAAGAGCACCCCAGACAATGGAATTTGGTTTCATGGGCATGCTCTTTATAATTTCCAATGCTTCCTCCAATTGGCCAGCTCGACCAAGAAGATCCACCATGCATCCGTAATGCGCAACATTAGGCACAACTCCATGTCGTGCTTTCATATTAGAGAAAAGTTCTTTTCCTTTTTCTACCATTCCACTATGAGTACAAGCACTAAGAACACCAACATATGTCACTTCATCAGGAGTTATGAAGTCACCGAGCATCTTATTGAACATGTTTAACGCCTTTTCTCCATGGCCATTATTAGCTAAACCACCAATTATTGTAGTCCAGGTAAACTTATCCTTCTGAGGCATCTTTTCGAAGACTTCAATTGCATTTTCAATGCTCCCACACTTGGAATACATATCAATAAGAGCATTGCCAACATAAATATCTGTTTTTATGTTGTTCTTCTCAATGTAGACTCTGATCCATTCCCCTACTTCAAGTGCCCCGAGTTGAGCACAAGCTGTAAGTATACTGACCATGGTGAACTCATCAGGCCTAATATTTGCAGCTTGCATCCCACGGAAAATTTCCAGAGCCTCTTTGTACCGGTTGGCTTGCAAGTACCCATCAATCATTGCCGTCCATGACACAAAATCTCTTTCAGGCATTTTATCAAAAATATCTCGAGCTTGATCTACTTGACCCAAGTTGATAAAACCAGTAACCATGGTCGTCCATGAAATCACATCTTTCACCTTCATATTGTTGAACAAACCCAGAGAAACCTCCATTTCACCACATGAAGCATACAAGTCGATCAATGCATTTTCTAATCTTAAATTATGTTCCATCTTATTCTTATCAACGAAGCAATGAACCCACTTACCAAACTTCAAATCTTTCAGCTTGGTGCACGCCGACAGAACAGAAACAATTGTAACAGGAGTAGGAACCACATTTTCCCTTCCCATCTCTTCAAACAGCCTAAGAGACTCCTCATATTGACTAACCTTGTTGCAACCAGAGATCATAGCATTCCAGGTGATCGCATCTTGTCTAGCGCTTTTGTGGAAAAGCTCACGAGCTGCGTTAATTTTCCCTCCCAATGCATAAGTGTGAATCAGAGCATTTTGCACAAACGAATTACACGCAAAACCGAGCTTGATAATCTGCGCATGGAACTCCTCCGTGCAGTGGAAGGCCATATTACGGGAGAAGCCCTTGAGCAGAAAAGGAAAGGTATAGTCATCAGCCGTCACTCCCTTCTGCAGCATCTCGACGTAGAGAGAAACCGCAAGCTCAGGAGAATTACGACGGGAATAGCCTTTGATCATCGAATTCCATGCGAACAAACTTTGCCGAGGAATTTCATCAAACATGCGACGTGCATAGGACATATCGAATGCGTCCGCATTGGCAAACAGCGAAATAATTGAATTCTGCTGCTGAGCATCTCGAACCATACCTGTTTTTATAAGATGACAGTGGATTGGTTTGAATTCGTCCGTCTTCCTGCAGTATTGGATGGGAGGGGGAGACGGGTGGTTTGCACCAGGAAGAGAAAGGCGCGGGAAGAGGGGCGTCGGTGGAGGAGCTGTGGAGAGAACAGGCGGAGGGACCATGGCCTGGAACTTGCAGAGCGTAGGAGAAGCGAAGTGGGAGCTCAGTCGGAAGTCCGGGTATGGCATGCAAGGACGGCCGCAGTGAGGGTTAGGCCCGGATTTCTATCCAGGCCAGTTCCGCCCCGGGTCAATCCGGATGTCAGCCCTGCCTCCCCTCTCCTCCCCAATACTCTTTAGTACATTGTGATAATTTCTCAAACAACTGGTATGCATGCGTTATCGCCATGTTGCCCTTCTCGGCCTTCCCTTTTCTGACTGCTGCTTGACACGAGAGCTAGAGGACCCAGCTTCCGCCGAAGAAGGTGATGCTCTCCAGGTCCCGTGACCAACCACATTTAAGGCCTAAAAACGAAGCCTTTTTCTCAGAAAACAACTGTTTCCAAGAGCCAATCGTGTAGATAACATGGGAGAGGGAGCCAACGGGGTAGAGAGAGAGGGACAAGGCTGGCGGTGGAGGATGGAAAGGGAGGGAGAGGCCACGGCGGTATATGGGATGGAGAGAGAAGAAGAAGATCGGGAAAGGGGGCTAAGAGAGGTGCAGCAGGAGGAGACGGCGGTGGCGCACGAAGCGGGCCAGAAAGGCTCGGCCAGGGGACTAGGTGTTGGGGTGAGGTATTCTATGATTTGTGGTGCCACACTATAAATTATTTAAATATTAATTAAAAATAATAATTAATTTATTTATTTATTTTGGAAAATAATTTTTAAAGTAGTGTTGGTTTTTGACACATAGGTGTAAGTCAAGCGTTGGTGCATATGTGACTTTTTTTAAAAATTAACTAGAAAGATGAAATTAAATTTAAGTTGATTTTGTTCTTTTAAATGACAAAATCGGGTTAAAATAAATTAAGCTAATATCGTCTTTAGAAGGATGAAATCGACTTAAGGCGATTTTGTCATTTTAAAGGAAAACATAATTTTGTCCTTTACAAAATTAGCCCCCTTATCTAAACCACTTCATTCATTTCCTACTATCCCAAATGCTAAAGGAAATGACCCATTGTTTCTGTCTGTAGCCGTTGCAACCATAAAAGCTCTGAGATACTGGTCATACAAGTGAGTGGCATCGACCTCAATCACCGAGATGCAATGTCGAAACCTTACTATAGACAGCCCAAATGCCCAAAACAACCACTTAAATCTTCTGCACATGCCACCATTTGGCCAAATTACTTTATCATACTCTAAGTTGTAGTAGGTGTCAGGATTCACTTCTTACACTCCCTTGAGGTATATTGGCAACAATTTGTGATGTGAGAGTTATATTCTTTGATAGCAACAATCCCCATAAATGGCCTTCATAGTCATATTCTTTGATGCTAATGTTTTGTTATAAAATATGTCAACATGAAACTTCTCCTTCATTCATTGAATAATATCACCTGATGTGAGAGTTAATCCGGCTTGTATAGCAGGTATTATGACATTCGAAACAAATGATGCACTACACTGCCTATGATTTATGCAAAGCTGGGCATTTCCGGCATGTGTAGTCACATTTGTATATCTTCAATTTAAAGTACCCTCCACTATTTTTTATTGAGTCGTGAACTCTTAAAGGGCAAGTACTATCAATGCACTTCACTGTATACTCTGACAAATTTGTGCATTCGACCTTGTATTCAACGTGATTTTTAATTGAAAACTCCTACAAGGCTGTAACAAATGCTTCTTTATTCTCAAAGATGCGCCCAACATATAACTCTTCGTTTTGTTGGTCCATATCCATGGCAGAATTAACTGCCGCATCTATCTCCTCATTTGTGATGTGTGCACAGAGTGGCTCTTTGTCATAGTATGGCGGCTCTTCATCATCTACATTCATATCATTTGTGACAATTGCATTGTCTACTACATCATCCCCCTCGCTGTCAACCATCTGTTGAACGCTTTCTTCACCTCTGATCCCTTTTTCATTCATATCGGAATCTTCTCCACTTGCTTTGCCAATATTATCTTCACCTTACATTGACCTCATTTCCATCAATATCTTCATCATGGACATAAGCACCCCTACAAATGAGCATCGCATATGTATTCAATTTCATATGACTTAACCCTTTCTTTAAAGCCTAAAAATGTTATATTCATTTATGAATATACATTTCACCTTTGATTTGATGGTCTAGCATCAGTATATCCAACACCAGTGTAGATGTAATGAATACCCATCGAACTTTGAATTCTATACCATGCACCGCCTTGAGACATTTGAAAACTAAATGGCTCTTGTGCATGCGATGTGTACCTTCCATATTACACATAAAATTTAAAATTTAGCATCCTATATTTCATTAATAATTATAAGATTCAAACAGAATTCACAACTTAATAAACTTTACCTCCAATTAGGTCCACTTTCATCATTAATAGGGGCAGACGACCTATGACGTTCATTTGAAGCTACTGTCATAGATAAATTTCCTTCTTCTTCATCATCCAGTGGCATTTGCATATACCTTTCATTATTCACATTTCTTTCAGAGCTCCTGTGTGAACTACTTCGCTTTCACTGGGCACTCGAGCCTCTTTTTCGAGAAATAAGTTGAAACATAATATGTGACTTGACTGGTGAAGCATCATCATTTATACATATTTGTCTCAAACTCAATCCATATGTGGGAATAACACATTTTATAGTGATTTTCCATCTTTTTCGATCCCACCCAACTTTGCTAGTTACTTGCATCTCAAATTCATCATATGTAGACGATTTCTTAATTAATAATCCTTTCATACGTCCGTCATAGTTAAGTAAAAAATTAACCATTTCTTCTGCCATCTCTATTCATTTAATTCATAAACAATAAATTGCATTAATATTGGATTCATCAATTGTCTCAAAATAACTACTTTACTTAACAAAACATAAGATTAATCGAATTTAAAAGCTATAATGGTGATAGCAAATACATGACATAGGAAACTTCTTTCGGGCATTAAGAATTTCTTAAAATCTCATCAAACAGAACGGAAACATAAACTTATAGTGTAAAAAGTAAAACATACCTCTCTTCCACTACGGGAACAAGACCACCAGTCAATCTGACTCCACCTATTTGATCAATTTTCCATTATTAGCTTTGTAGAATGACAGTGTACATCAGAATTCCCCTCAAATATTCATGTTTTACAAAAAATACTCACCAGTTGTATGCTACAAAATAGCTTTCTCTGGAGGTCTATTCGGCCTGCAAAATAGGTAAACAAAAACATCATTAATCAATTTGGAACATAACAATAAAGAAACAAATATGAGGAACAATTTTCCAACATAAAGGCTTCTTTTTTCCCACTATTCCTCAACCTAGTAGGCAGTTTAAGCAGATCATGAGGCAAGCATCAACAAACTATCATACATATGATAAATTTTCCTCTTGATAAATTGGGCATGGCCAATTTGGGGACATCTCAAACTAAGAGGCTATTTATGTACTAAACTTGTGTAAATTCCGTAGAAGCTATTACAAATTTCAATGACAATCCATAGAAGCATATTCACTAATTCACGCCCCCCCCCCCTCTCTCCAAAATTAAAACCAATTGAAAACCAAGATCATCGACGAAGAACTCTCAAAAGAAAAAAAAAGAGAGCAATAAATAAATTATCTGGCGTCTGGAGTCAGAAATCTGTGGATAGAGGAAGGCTCAATTGTGCCCTAATAGGTGGAGAACTACTCCAACGCAGAGGAGCAAGAGTGCAAGACCTGGAAGGGAAATTTTGTAATGAGAAAGGGGGCGGCCGCGACAGCGAATTTGGGCTTCAAAGGGACAACGGCAGCGGATTTGGGTGCAAGGGCACGACGACGTCATCTCCGCGCGAAATGGCAAAGAGTCGAGACAAACTGTAACGCGGGTATAAAAGGTGGAAGGACGAAATCAACTTTCTTCTGTCCTTTAGAAGGGACGAAATCAAAGGCAATTTTGTCATTCTAAAGAAGGACGAAATCAACTTAGTTTTTTTTACCTGATTTCATCATTTAGAAGGACGAAATTAGATAAACTTTTTTTAAAAAAAGGTCACACACCTGTCAGCGCTTGGCTAGCGCCTAAGTGGCAAAAACCAACACCACTTTGAGAAATATTTCCGAAAGCGGGTTGGTTTGGTAATTATTTTTTTAATTATTATTTAAATATGAGCCCAAGCTCATGCGCACCTACGTGCGCCTGGGCTCATAGGGCCGTCAGATTTACAGCTGGCAGCCCATAATACTCACGGGGCATTTAAACCCGCGAGTATTATGGGCCACTGGATGTAAATCCGACAACCCTATGAGCCTGGGCGCACATAGGCACGTGTGAGCCCGGCCATTTAAACCTGTCAGTATTATGGGCCGCCAGGTGTAAATCTGACAACCCTATGAGCCCGGGCGCACGTACGCACGCGTGAGCTCAGGCTCATACAAACGGGACTCTCTCTCTCTCTCTCTCTCTCTCTCTCTCTCTCTCTATATATATATATATATATATATATATATATACATATTGCGTACACTTTGAGGTCCTCAAATATTCAAATATACGTAACCTAATGTGGGACCCGCTTAAGCACTTTAAGGGTTGGTCTCCCTATGGGCATGACTATGAGGGGATGTGCACAGCCTCAATGGGCTCGTGGACACAAGCCCATATATATAAACATAACACTACAAGAGAATAACCACCCGGATATGATTAATTGGGCCTAAGCCCAAGCCCAACTAGGGAGGGGAAGCCCTAGGTATAAAAGAGGGCCATCTAGACCCTCTCCCCTATCTCTCATGCATGTCCCCTCTCTCCCTTGTGACATGAAGGAGAGAGAGGCCCTCCTCTCTCCCTCTCTAGCCCTCTTGTGGATCAAGGCTGCAACTCCTCTTCCTAGGGCTGAGCAGTTGGCCTCCACTCCTCCCTCTCTCACGTGATGAACTAGAGAAACCTGCTTCCACGTGTGGCTCACCTTGGGCAACATGCGAGGAGGTTGTAGACCATGTCAAGAAGAGTTTGAATGGCGATCTCGCCATCTCTATGCGCTAGGTTGTGCGATGATCTTGTTCATCCTTCCATCAAAGAGGTAACTTTAATAGGACGTGATTTACTTGTAGGTGTCTGGCCTCGTCCTTGGGGCTTAGTCCCTGTAACCTCATTTTGATTAGTAATTAATCTTGATTATCTTCAATTAATATACTACTTATATGCATGTTATTGTTTGATTGGATGTAATTGACGTGAGGGACATAAAAAATAATTTTTGCATGTAATATCCCAAATTTTCCTAGGTTTCGAAAATTAAATACATGGAAAATAGGGTGTTTGACCTATTAACTTTCTTAGTATAATAACTTCTTACCTGGATCAAATTTGTAGCTTAATCCAATGTAGTTAGAAAATATACAGAAAGAGCTTAGAAACGCCACCAAGAACACGTGAATCGGAGTTCGGATGAGGGAGATACGACTATTCGAAGTTGAATATATCATATAGGTTTACCCAATTTTAACATGTAATTGGGTCATTTAAGTCCTTTTGCGGACCCGATTAAGTAGAATTCTGAAATTTATTTTTAGTGGCCCAATTAAGTAGCCTAATTTAGGGGGATTAGACCAACTTCTATGGGAATTAGGAACTCTAATCCCCATGCTTATAAAAAGACATATTAGGGCACAATTAAGGGAGCTTTTGGCCGTTAAGGGAGAAGGAGCCGCCGATAGAATTTTCTGGCGGTGGTGGATCGACGGCAAACGGGCTATGAAGGTAGGATGGCTGTTAGTTTTCAAGTCGAAATTTCTGTGTGGTTTGTTAAATAAATTTAGATATACATTACATTATTTGTAATCTCTGCAATTTGCTAATTTATGTTATTGTTCTCGTACTTACGAGGAGCAGTGTTCTCTGCAAGTCACTGTTCCCGTAATTACGAGGAGCAGTGATATGCCTACCGCCGGTTGGCAACTGGATGGCTGGTACCTTTTCACCGGGCAGACAGTTATTACTTCCAACCAAACATTTAGTCGCCAAAAGGACTGGCCACTATGGCTGCTCTCGGTCATCCGGAAGATACAGAGAACGGGGGGGAAAGTACTATGGCAGTACGGCGCAGCCCTAGCCGGAGGAGGGACCTACCTTCCCGGAATTGCCGAACAATGGCAATCCGGTAAAGACAAGCCCATCGGCCAGCCATGGTGGCTTGCCGTCACGGCGCCGCCACTCAGTGTGTTTTAAAAAAAAGGGTCGCTTCGTCTCCGGCCAGCCACCGGATGGAGGCAAGGCTGAGTCCTTCAGATTCTACGAGCGACAGAGATCCAACCAGCATCAGCCTCACCCCACCAGGGCACCCGGGAAGAAGTACGGTGCTGCCAGAGGTTGACCGACCTCTTTCGGCCTCTGGCCGGTCACGTGGAAGACGACCAGCTTCAATCTGCTCCCTTATTCGACCCGGTTTGGTCCGGCTCATTAAAAAAACAAAAACAAAACCTAACTGAACCGGGTCCGGTTTAGTAGGTTGTCGATGTGGAATAAATTTGAAAAAAATTACAAATTACCACGAGCGTGTGCCAAGTGATGTGCCCAAGTTTCAAAATGGGGAAAAATCTCAGTAAATAGATAATTAACTATTTTACCCCTAGGGTTAAGGTAAGACAGTTAATTGAACCGGGGTCGGTTCAAGGGGTTTACGACCCCGTTAAATGGAAAGAAAATTACCTCGAGTTCATAGCGTCAAGGTGTAATCCTGAGATTAGTTTTGAACCCATTGAGGTTCAAGGAAGCCCTAAACAAAAATACAGAAATATCGCTATGCAGACCAGCCAGCTTTCGTGTGGATGTTATTAACGGGCCAATGTGATATTGAAACCTTTTGAGAGGTTAAAGAATTACTTGAGAGCAGACCGGCCCGCTTTCGCATGGATGTTATTACTGGCCAATGTGATATTGAAACCTTTTGAGAGGTTAAAGAATTACTTGAGAGCAGAGAGGACCATATCTAATGGTAGATAATTACTTTAATGCCCTTAGGTGCATTATAATCAGTTTTCATAAAGATGTAATAAGTTAACCCAAGGAGGGTTAGGGCATGAGAGCTCGAACAATTCTAATATCATTATTAAATTTGATTATTGATATTATGATCTACTTGGAACTGTGTGGTTTTGATTGTTTATGTTGTTCATTGTTTCAATATTTTGCTATTGATGTTGTGATAGTAACTTATCACTAGCTTAAGATTATTGAAAGATTAATTGATGGGGTGGATAACTTTTGATTGGGCTAGAACACCTAATTAAGATAAAGACTAAAATACCTCATAGGGGTCTAGGACTAGTTCATAGAGTGAACAAAGACTTTGACTTGACTATTTGCCTTGGTTGATGAACCAATGGCAGTTTCAAGTTTTAAAACTCTAGTCTAGAAGGGACTAATAGGGTTTGGGATAGTTATTCAGAATCCTGGCTTATTGATGAGCAAGATAGGGTTCAGAATGGTTTCTTGAGTTTTGGTTCTATTGAAGACCGCTGATTTGACCGTGTAGTTGCACCTCCCCATTGGAGGGAGCTCTGCGTGAGCCGGGCTCACCACAAATCTATTAAGGATCTTTTAGTGTACACACATTTGGATTAGCTGACATTCCTTCTTAGTTGGCTTTTCCCGCCATTTCTGTTTAGCTGCAGTCGTAGGCCATGCCCTTCCACTCCGGTCAAGTCCTTCGTGGGCTAGGAGGGGTGATGGTACTTCCTGGTAGATTCTAGGGGCCCGATGGATTCTAGGGTGTTTCGTCGTGGATTTACCTTTGAGGGTGGTCTATGATGAGTTATCATTTGTCACTTAGGTTGACATCTAATGAGTCTGCCTGTCATTGGGAATGGACGAGGATATTAATTATCGAACAATGGTTCGAGAGATAATTAATAAGATTATTTGATATTGCTTGTTTAATTAGAACAAGTAAAACGATTAAAGGACTTATATAAAATGTAGGTTGCTTGAAAATAATTAAGCATTGCATGTGTAGTACTATGCTTCTTAGAATAATATAGTTTTTAGGCAGAACTACGTCTAGATCCGATCTTGTTGGAAACATTAGAGATGTTGTCTGATGAGTACGTAGGCAACTAACATTGGATAATGTTGGCCCAATCCGAAAATTATTAAATAATACTTGTGTTCTTTTGAATGTTCCTCCAAAGGGAGGAGATGTTTTGTTGCCTGTTTGGTCTTGTTTGCTTGTAGGTTCTTTAGACAGAGACATTGCGAGATCAGGACGTTGGTGGGCGTTAGAGGACGACATTGCACTAGTGGGACCTAGTCTCTTGCTTTTGCATTTATGTAAGTAATTGTAATTATTGGCGTGAGAGCCAACTTTACTTGATTATTTATTTTCGGATAGATGACAGACTTGTACTTAGAGGGTTAACCTGCAATTTATAGAATTTGACATGTGTAATAATAACATATGTTTTGATATTCGTATTTGTGAACCCCATTTATCACGACCTGGATACTTAATTGGATAATTTGTTTTGTGTTTAAGAAAGAAAGAAAATTTTGTCATGATTTATAGCGTGTAATCTATTTAAAAAGGGTTTTGAAAATCAAGGTCATGACATTGCACTTCCACATGTTGGGCTCACCATGAGACTTTCAATGCTGCCACCCTACACTAGGGAGTCCGCCGGGCGGGGGGGGGGGCGGGCAAGGGTTCAGTCGAAGGGATCTTGCTACCCTTGTTGTACGACTAGACTAGAACATTATAGTCCACCACTAAACGTGAGCACATGTTATTTATAATAAATTCTCTTTTATCTATGGAAGGTTGTATTGGTCAATATAGATGCATATCAATCGATATAGATGACAATTTGGTACATGAGGTAATATATTCTCACACTGAAGTGGATATATATCGACCATATTATATCAATACGGCCGATACATATTGATGCAAGCCTTATTTTTTAATTTTTTTACCAATAATATTCCCAAAAAAAGAATCCTAAAAAATACATGGTTCAAACCAAACCTCTTTGGAGGTTTAAGTTGACAATGTTTTTCCTATATTAATTTTTTTTAAGAAAATTACATGAGATTAATACAGATGCTTGCGTCCATACAATTTACATATATTTTTGAAATATAGTTCTCCACCATTATGCATTTAGTGACACATTTAACTTAGGGGCTTCTACGTAATATTCTTTTGACTCGTATTAATTAAGTGTCTTATTTGGTTCTAAAATGAACTAATTTTAGAAAATTTAATATGTGATTTAGGGAGTAATAGTTTGTTTGACCTATATTTTTAATACACAATTATGATGAGCTTAATGCACTACAGAAAAAGTTGTCCCACACTTAAGTTTATTTCGAACATTGACTCATCTCATCTAAGAATCTTATGAGGGGTTCTTCATTTAAGAATCACATACTCAACCCCCTTCTCAATCAACATGTATTACTAATATTGGTGTTGTATGTTCACTTATAACTTTTCTTCATTATTATGCTTTTAAGAGAATTATTATGACAATATCTTATCAATATTAACAAATCTTAATATGTATTAGTGGTTCGTAGCTGTTTCGATGCGTACCAAGCATATCATCGGTGTCTATATACATGGTCATCGATACTCTTATTAATATAAATACAACCTTCCATGATTACAAATTTTTCTTCTAAACACTTAAATTTTGGTTGT
Organism: Saururus chinensis; assembly: GCA_035235625.1. Lineage (NCBI taxonomy): Eukaryota > Viridiplantae > Streptophyta > Magnoliopsida > Piperales > Saururaceae > Saururus > Saururus chinensis. The sequence continues at coordinate 17,453,158 of CP141149.1, read as the reverse complement.
ATGCTGTCATATTCCAATCTGATTCAATCGGGAGGTGGCCATATGCTACAATTTTGATAATGTACAAATGCATAATAACACAAATGAAAGCAACAATGCTTCACCCCTCTTCTCAATGGATCTTTCGGCCCTATGAACTTTATTCCTTCATCATGATTCTCAAGTTGTGACTTGCAATTAGAGCTCCGTTCAAAGCCCGGGCCCAACTTGATCTAAGATGAAATTGGCCTGAGATTGACGTGGCTCAAGTTAGGGTCTTATTTTGGGTTGGGTCGGATCTAAGAAAAAAATACACAAATAAACTTCAAGTTGGGTTGGATTGGGTCTATTATGTGAAAAACCTAAGAACCGATTAGACCAACTCGAGTTCCTAATTAGCTTACAAAGCTATATTTAACTCATATTATATAAAATTGTATAATTTTTTTATAGATAGAACTGACCCAATATAGTATCAATTTAGTTTGAATTATCAGAACCGACCCAACCTAAGATAAAATCTCAATTCCTATTTCGATTGGGTTGAATCTCAAGTCAGACAGGGTCTAAGAAATTCAATATCTATCTCAGGTAGGGTTGGGTCCAATAAACTCATTTATATCTCAGGTCCAAGAAATTTAACTAAACTCGACCAAAGATGCAGCCCTACTTACAAGGGGTTGGGTTAGACTCCAACATGTTCCCGTATGAGAAGACTGGTCATGGGTTCTATTTTGAATGCTCCTATTGCCCCTCAATAAAGTCTTAATATACCTCATTTCTTACTTCTCATTTATGATTCAAAGCTAAGATTTTATTGGGAGAAAACAACTTTTTTTTTATTTTTAATATTATTTAGGGGTTATTTGGATATAGAATTTAAGTAATATTCTATCGATTCCGCCTCAATTTTCGCCCAAATTATCGGATCATATTTGGGTACAGAAGGTGGGCAAAATTAAAAATTATGCTCGAAATTTGATTCTAAGCCAAAGGTGATTCCGGCTCCCAACCCCTATTTCAGAACTGCAAATTTTGTTATTTTCAACCATTACCTCTCATATCGATTTGAGCCTCGAGAAGCATGTTGTATAGGTGGAGCCTACTTTAAAAGTTCAAACTATCTACCTGTAACATACGTAAGTTTTATTATATAATTTTTTTTTATGGTAAAAGTTAGGTTTATTAGATAGAGCTTGCTGAGACGAGTTTAACGAACCCAAGAACGCGCGAAACAGAGATCGGAGTAAAAGTTATAGTATCGGGAAGCGTATTATATGGGCGGGACCTAATTTAAAAATGTGAGATAACTTATCCAACTTTGGTCTAGTATTGAAGGGCTCGTTAATACGAGTCCATCGGTATAAAGAACGCGTAATTCCGATATCGGGATAAAAAGATAAAATTTTAAAATAAAATAAACTAATGAGCGTCAGAAATCTGACACACGTCATATACGCGCGTCAAAAACGCGCATCAGAAAATTGACGTGCGTCAGTGATGCATCTAACGCGTCTGATGCGCGTCAATGACACGTCTAACGCGTGACGCGTGTCTGACACGCGTCAGACGCGCGTCACTTCCGTTTCCCTATAAATAGGAGTCAGTTCTGATTCAGTTCATTATAAACTTCTTTCATTTATTTCTTTCTCGTTTCAAGTCCGATTTAAATAATTTAAGAGGCGTTTCTACCAAAATCGAGCATGCTGAACGTCATGGCGGAGTTATATTTCTATTTTGAGATCTCTATAGCTCAAAAATCAAACTTTTAATTTCGGGTTGTCTGGAGTATCGTTATTTTCTCGCGCGGAAACTAAGGTAGGGGCTTTTTATCCTCTTTTATGATATAAATAATTACATTGGTTGTCTTTAAAAATTTATATGAATAATTCTAGTTACTTTCCGTATATGTTTTAGAATTGCCTCGTATTCTTGATTTATTAAGTGTTTATCTTTTGAATTTAATTAGGAATTATGCTTTATAAAGAAAATCTAGCTTCGCCATTATTTTAAAGTATGGTAAGATTGAAAGATGGTTTTTCATGAAATTGTTGCTCTATCAAAATGATTTTAGAAAATACGTACAATCATGACCACCGAGTTGCTGAGATGAGATAGAGAAGGGGTAACTGTCTCATTGGAACGAGCGACTAACCCTACCTTTATAATCATTGTCAGTAACACGACCATGACTTGTAAAGGCGATGTTAGGATTTTGAAAGGTTGATCTTTGTAGAAGAAGAAAAAGAGAAGGAAATTCCCGTTTGAGGCGGGCATATAAGAGATTTAACTGTTTGGAACTCAAATTGGTAGACGTACCGATAGAGTTCTGTAATTGAGAGTACACAGGTAAATCCGGTTTGAAATCGGATACACGGTACGCACATTTGCCTGGTGAGCCCCTAATGAAAGGCAAGATCCCTGATTCGCCCCTAACGAAGGGCAACTATCAAGGCTACGCGCGCTAGGGTAGAGAGCATCATGGGAAAACTCTCTGCTCTCTAGATCCCGGCGACCCATGAGCACGGGTGGCTCTTCCCTCTACCAGCACAGAGTGTTTTATGAAAAATCTATAGAGGACTAAGAGGTCGCTGCTTTGTACCCACAACAAATTCTTTATATAATAATACAAACCCTAGAAGCATCTTCGATACGTAGGGAGAAGCCCTAGGGAAGTTTTTGGGTGAGAGGCACACCCTTACAGCTTTTTCGAAAAGTATTGTCTATTTACCTTGTGATTTACAAACTACCAGATGTTATATTTATGTCTAATAGGATAAATACTCCTACTGAGTATTTTAAAATACCCACCACCCCCTAGACCTTGCAAGGCCCGATGTGGAATAGACGGGTGTAGAAGAAAGCAGTAAAGATATTTTTTTGGGAGCTTCAGCCGGAGACCACAGAGTCTATAGTTTTCTAAGTATATTTTCATATTTTTGGCTTGAGAAGACTTGTTTATATCTTTACTTATGTGTTTGTACGCAGACAACATATTTCCTGGGTAATAAAGTATATCATGTTATGTTACGATTATATGTTTCCAGGTTACAACCCGATCAAGCTCTGATTTTATTCTTTTAACTCTTTATATGTTTTATAAAAGCTCGGATCGTGACACTACCTTTGTAGGTTCTTGTTTGATAGGGCTCGAATTTAGGAGCACAATAGTATCAAGAACGTGTATATCCGAGTTTGAGAGAGGGGGTTATATTAGTTTAAAGTTTTAAAAATGGATTTGACGCGACATCCAAATTTATTCTAAAAACTTTCATTACCAAACATAATTCTGATTCAGTGGTGAATTATTGAAAAAAAACTACTTCCGTTTCTAAGAAATTCAACGCCCAAATACCCCCTTAATCTATAAGGTGCATAAAAGAGCCCAAGAGTTATAAATAACTATGTCCCTACTTAGGTCATATGATCGACCAAAACAAAACTCATAGGGAAGGGGTAAACTAGTAGAGCTATTATGAGTGTTTTTAATCTTTTTCATTCAACCAAACCAACTTGAGTCACTAGGCTTCAGTTCAACCAGCTGCTAATCGGGACAATTTGGCCTAGTAATCCATATGGACCAGCTTGAATATTCTACCAAAGCATTTTTAATGCTCCACTCTGACAATGAGCCCAGTGTAGAGCCCTTTATCTATGAGATTGATGATGCACACACTAGTGTGCACTAGTGTTAGTAGTACTGGTTCTAACGTGCATCAACGTGTGTGCTATCGATCTCAAATATCAAAGGTTCATATGTGTTCTTTATGCTAGGCTCATTATTTAAGGGGAGCATAAATAACTCTTCCCAAGTTGAGTGGAACCTGATTGAATGGGCTAGTTGGGTCTATTTTTTAAAATAGTGGAGGGGGGAAGCTTTTGCATGGAAAGTTTTGTAGCACATACCCCAAAGGAAATAAAATAACTCAGCAATTGTTTGCATGCTACATATTTTAATACATAGGTCGTCAGTTCACATGTGGTATCCCACAACTTTGGTGTGGCGTGTATGTATTTCATGACCAAGTATAATACAGACCCTTATGGAAGAGCAAGTTGATATTCATACTACGCTTTCTCTATACCAAAAGTCTACTCTACCCTTTGATTGAACAACATTTTATGACCAAGTATAATACAACTCCCTATGAAAAAGTAAGCTGATATTCTTACTTCATAGAAATTCACTTTTAGTTATCTAACCGGAGGCTTAGAGTAAGCTTTTGGAATAGAAAAAGTGGAACCAAAATATCATTTTCCTAAAGTAAATTAATTTTTTCTACCTTAACCGTTAGCTAGAAGGCATTTGGCAATTTAAGGTAAATAGTAACTCTTAGCCATTGACACAAATGTGTGCAACTTTTGCTTAGTCACATAAATAAATTTCATACATAAAAGGTTACAATGTGGCATGAAATGACCTAACCACCCCAATTTCACTTTTTCCAACTCCATCTTAGTAATCCACTCAAATCAGTCATGTCTAATCTCCGGCTTTGCATTTTGGCCTTGTTCCACCTCTAGCTCCGTTACCGCCTTCACTTCAATATTTAAGAGCTCTATTTATATTAAATGGCCAAGGCATTTAGATGTGGGTCATGCTATCTACAAATATACATAGATTACATGGCCTTATGAAGTTTGAAATAAGAAAAAATGAGTTGCACAAAGCAAGAGGTCGCAGGCTAGATGTTTATTTGTATTCGGTAAGCTACGCCTTCTTTCTCCATCTTTTGCCTGCGGAGACAACTAAAAAAGGTGGTCGGGGTCAAGTTCATAGGGACTCAACCCACTGAAAGGCACCCCCACTCCCTCCCTTTCTTGGCTAGGTCAAGGCATATGAGCCGCATATGTTGTCGTATACAAACGGATTTGTCATTTTTATTTTTATGAACAAGTAGATATGGTTTGCCCCCATTTGATACTTTGAGCTTAGTTCCAACTGCTACCTTCTGTTGCATGCATATGGTGGACTACAAACGCATATGAACGCGGGCAAACCATGCCATAGTAGGTGTCTTGTTTTTTGGAATCATGACGTAGTAGTTGCAACAGGCCATGTTGCATCCTAGCCAAAACAAAAGGAAAAAAACAAGCCATGTTGTAGTTCCAAGATAGATGTTGATGAGTGTTAAACTTTCTATCAATTTCTAAGTTTCACGCCCCCATCAACTTTCTATGTCCCGTATGCTTGAATGTATACAATAAAATCTCACTACCCCCATTGTCACTCTCCCCATTTAATATCTTAAAAGCTTTCACACCCACCTTATTCTTTCTCTACACAAAAACTTCAGCATTTTATTAGATAGAGAAAGATGAATTACCTAACAATATAGGGAGATTCCCTTTTTAGTCTAATCAAAGGGGTAGAATAGGTTTTAGCATAGATAAAGTGAAGTAAGAATATTATTTTCCTTCTTACTTCCCTTATTAAGTAATTATATTTTTACACACCTGCCCCTCCTTTTTCCTATATCGGTGTTGGAACTATCACCACCGCTAGAACTATCATTGGCACTATTGGCAGGCATTGTCACAACTATAAGAACATATGAGTCATATGTCAAGGTTATTAACTAATTTCTTTGTCTAAATTATATCTTGAAACCTTGTGTATATATTAAGTTTTAGAATATCATTTGAAGTTATTATAGTCGAGTCATATCTGGAATTGGCAGACTTAAAAAATATGAGAAAATGCATTCTTATTTATTAAGATAGAAGACTGAATAATGTTGAAGATTTTTGAAACATATTAAAATCACATTTGCATACAAAAATCACTTAGACAAGTTTCAGAAGTGATTTCAGAGGCTTCAAAAGGTTTTAGGACAAAGATACAAAATAGTAAAGGGGCTAGTACTAGGCTTAACAACCTCTTCCCTATATAAGGGGCATCATGGTAAGTTGGGCAGGATTATTCATTTATTCAGAAAACTCAAAAATTCTGCAAGAGCGGATTGAGAACTTTGGCATCAGTACCAGAGGACTGTTGGGCAGCAAACACTTTGTTGGTTGTCACGCCCCGGCACTCGCCCAACATGAGCTGAACCCAGTTCAAGGGAAGGTCGGTGTACACGGGGGCGACGAAAGATTGAAATAGCGGAAGACTTAACCCCTTAAATGGGTGACACAACACGGAGTGACACACTTAAATACTTTGTATAAGAGAAATAGGAAAAATAAAGGACAACATAACCCAAATTAGTCTTTAAACAAGTACCCACATCCATATGTCACTAAGCCCTCCACGGTTTAAATAAAAAGTCAACATGAGTCTAAAGCCAACATGACAAACAAAGTATGTAATATAATTATCAAGACATAAAACTTCAAACAACAAATTGCATAGACAAGCAAGATACATAGGGCCTTTAAGCACCCTCTCCTACTCCAGACCCCCCTCCAATCGTTCCTCATAGAAGGAATCCTAGTCGTCTCCTAACCATCTACATGTTGCACCATGCAGCCCTAAAACTAAAAATACACAAGAAATAGGGGTGAGTAAAAGAACACTCAGCAAGGTTTTGTATTTGGAAAGAATAAATCTGAAATCATTATAAATATCTCACACACAATCCATCACATATAACACCCATTCATCCTGGAACCATTGCAAATCCTATGCATATATCATGAATATCTATCACATACACATGTTCATAACATCATAAGCATATCTCCTACAAATCATTCCACATGGCATATCATCATATCATCATTTTCAGATTCATTCTCAATACATACAACCATCCTGCATAGCATATCACAATATCTTCTTATTCATAATCCATCCTTATCGTACACAATCATCCTACATGAGAGTGTCTCAATTACACTAACATTATCATGCATATCTATACTCAATCATAAGCATTCATCTTGCATGTAAAGTGTCTTTAACATGCTAACATAATCATGCATATCCATAATCAATCATAAGCATTCATCTTGCATGTAAAGTGTCTCTAACACATTAACATAATCATGCATATAGAAAACAACCTTACTTATTTAGCCGAAGCATAAGCAGTCCTTGCTCATTCCAGACAATCCTCAATTGGAAAGTCTGAAGAAATTGCGCAATTTGTGTAAAGTCCCTAATGGGGAAGATACCCCTTGGTAAGCCGGTGCACTCAGCTACACCAGCCTGGATTCTCAAGATCCATATGGTCTCAATAGTTTGGTCTCCTTATATCATTGTCTCTCTTCTTAGCCCGGGGAGGAAAACCCATCCTTGAGGGACGTAAAACCCCATCCTTTCGGACATAAAACCAAATTGAAAAGTCATTAATCGATTAATCTAGCAAGCAACATCACCAATTGCATCCATTCAATCAATCACGACTAATCTCAATTAATCTCATTCATAAAACCACTTTCATGATGCATGCAACATGGTACATATGTGAGCAATGTTACTTGAATTCTAATTCATGAGATGTGCTCCCATTAGCCATATATGCACCATTCCTAATCCATGTGTATCAAATGATCACCCCAATTAACCTCACAAGTGTGTGTACTTAGTAATGGTGTCCAATTCTAAGCATATACATATGCATTATGAACAAACCATCGTCAAACGATACACATATTCTTATAATTTAATCATGGCTCCTCCTTACTGAAATCATGGGTAAAAACCGGTGAAAACCTCGAACAACACAAGTTCAAGTCAATTACAACCCCATACCAAACTTAGGTAAGCATATTCATTACTACTCTTAAGCTAGACATGGAAATGTGATTCAACCATAATTTAGCATAACATGTAAAAGCATACAAGTCCTTTTTTATGCTTTAAACTTGCTGGAATCCTAAATAAAACATGGAGAATCACTCAACATGAATTTAGTATAAGAATAATAACATGCTAAAATCCAATGACATGTAACTAACTTCATATTTGAACCACATCATAACGTTCAAGATAATATTCATGTCTTCATAGTAGCATGTCCAAGTAAAAATCACTCATCATAACCATAATAAAGATATTTAAGAAGAAGAACATAAAAATGAACAAAAATACTCAAAATGGCAAGATTGCCATTTGGCTGTTCGAATGCCTAAACAATAACTCTGGTTCATCTTCAACTTTGCGAACCCAAAATCGAAAATACATAATGTCAACATAAACATTCAAATCTCACTTCCAAACATCACAATATTGAAATGTAAGCTCAAAAACTAATAGATCTAGTCAGTAATAAACTAAAACACAAGGAAATCATTAGAAAGATCATGTTTTACATAAACCACCATTAAAGCTCAACATCAAGAAAACTCACATAAAACCTCCCAACTTCAAATCCGAAACATAGATCTATTTTGGAAGAACCCTTACCTTCAGCGAAGTTTTGGTCTGAAATCAACACTTAAATCTCTTCAAATCCCTACCCACGTTTAGGGTTTAGTTAATACCTTAATAACTCCGATTATTAAAGCTTAAATCACTTGAAAACTCATAGATCTAGGGTTTGCTTTGTTCCAAAATTAAAATCCCTCATTAAATGTTTGAAATATAGATTAAAATTAGAAACTTTCGTGGTGTAAATCAAGATTTAACCTTGGAAAAGAATGGATTAAGAAAGATTAGGCAAAACCCTAAGAGATTAATGGAAAAATCAAGACTAATCTTACCTTAATCAAGTTTTCCTTTTATGGAATGGGGATTAGGGCTTCTCAGCCTCCCAAATCTCAGCCCTTCCCAAGTGGGAATGAAGTTGGAGCTTTCTATTTATAGTAAGTTATGGGGTATACATAATAAAAAATTGGGGTACAAATAGAGTTTTATACTAAAAATAGGAAATTTGCTCATTTTAGGTATAAAACAAAGTTCAAATTTTTTGAAACACTTTAATGATGAAATAAGATGGGTTTAGGGTCTAGTGAGACCCATCACCCCAAATTTTGAACGTAGGGCCCACGACAGGACCCGTGCCCTACTTTTTCAGAAAAATTACCAAAATATCCCAAAATTTGCAAAAAAAATTAGATAAAGTTAGATTAACATAAAAACCAATAAAATGAAGAAAATATTGACTCAAACTATCATTAACCATCTTGAATCCTAAAACAAGTCAAACTGACAAAATTAACACTAAACTTGCATAATAACAACAAATTAATTAAAATAAACCAGATTAGGGTTAGGGATCTTACATTGGTGACTTGGACGAGATGTTTTGGTGCGACTAAGTCAAGGGACGGACTCAGCCATGGGCAAGACTATTCAGCGAGATAGCTGAGAGGGGACAAGTTTGAGAACAAGGTAAGGGCATTGTTATTGTAAACTGTGGTGCTAAATAAAGGTTTTGGAAGCGGTCTTCAATTTTCCTTATCATTTTATGGCATGTTCTTGTGTTGGAAGGGCAAAGACCTAGGTGAGACAAGGGAATTGGCTGCTGGTTGCACTGGGCAGCTAGGTCATCACGTGTGCAAATGCTAGGCTTAGCTTCACGTATGTGACAGTTGGTTCCATTGTTAGGATACCTGAAGGAGGTGAAAGCTATGTACAGACTTTGCAAGGGAGTTGGCTGAAGGTGCTTAAGCATTGAGATCACTAGAAGGAGGTGAAAGCTCTTGACGAGCTTGGCGCTAGGCAAGTTGGAGAGTTTTTCGAGGTCCTAGACAAGCCAAGCTCCTAAAACATAGAGTTACTGATTGTGGGATTGATGTTGACTTGTATTACTAAGCTCAAGGAGAAGGTGGATGTGATGGCTACAACGAATGGAACATTGGTTGAAGTGTGAACCTCCTTACACAATATTGAAGAGCATGTTTGCCTTCGACTAGCGATTGTCCTTGCTTGAAGTCACACCTCACCTTGATGAGTCTCAGGAAGGTTGTATTGTTGAAGGGGCAACCCGTCTCACCACATTAACAGCTGATGTGGCTGTGATGATGGATTTTATTAGGCAGAGTGTGCAGCAAGTTAAGGATGTAGTGGCCACAAAGATCAAATAGTTGGTGGATGAAGTGGCAATGCTGAAGGGGGCACTCATCAACACTCTATCCCGAGATGGGGGCAAGTCCTCATCTCAGCAGACGACAAAGAAGGCTAAGGTGCATGAACCAAAGGTATACTTGGGAACACGAGGCGCCAAGGAGATTGGTAACTTCCTCTTGGACATAGAGTTATTTCTCGTTGGCCCATACCTCAAAGGAGGAGAAGATTATGGTGGCAACGATGTATCTTAAGGGAGATGCAAAGCTATGGTGGCAGACGCTATTGGAGGATGATACAGCTGCGGGTTAACTAAGGATAAGGATGGGATAGATGTTAAGAAGGAGTTCCAAGCGTAGTTCCTTCCTAAAAATGTGTCTTGGATTGTAAAATCTTTAATTTATTTTCTTTTTAATTGTGTAAATTTGTTTATTTGTAGGTTTGATTTGATTTTCTTGGGGTAATGATTTAGGTTATTTATAATTATTTAAGGTTTAATTTTACTTTAGTTTAAAGTATTATTGTCAATCTTGATTCAACTAAATTTTTACCTATATAAAGACATTTTCTTTATATTTTTTCTTGGTCAAAGGAGTGGGCCCCACCATGGACCCCACGTCTGTGTGGAATGGCATGCCACTCATTTTGGCCTTCAACCTTGTATTAATTTGTCTAAGTGGGTTTGGGTATGGTTAAATTTGTTTTTAAGTCAAAAGTGAACTTGAATAGTCATTTAGGGCATTTTACCTATTCTCTAGCCCAATAATTCTATTTTCAACCCATAAGCCTTATTATAAAAAGAAAAACCTAGTCATTTGCCAAATGAGGAAGGACTGAGAATAGGAAAGAGTATAAGTTCTACCCCCATTTTTTAAAGGAGAAACCCTTATTAAGGCAAGGTTCTCCCCCTTAATCACCCCTTATTTTTTTTACTTTTGTTTTAATCATCTCTATATTCTCTTTTCCTATTTAGATTCTTAGTTTTCTTTCATCAAAATCATGTTTTTAATGCTGATTTAGAACCCTAATTAGGTTATTTTCGTTTTTAACCTAAGGTGAATTTAAATCTATCATTTCCTACATTGATTTGAGTTTATTAATTTTGATTAGGATTAACTAAATCTATCATTTCCTTAAAATGCCATTATTGTGGGTATCTTTGAGTTTTTATTCATCTTGATGTGTAATGGTGGTTTATTAAAATTATGTGATTTATGATTGTTTTTGTGTGTTTAAGCATGGAAAATATTAGATCTCATTACTATGGATTTGTCATACAAGCATAATCTAAAAGCCTTCAGCGTGCATTTAAATGGTAGTAATTATTCTTATTGGAGTTATATCATGGGTAACTTCATCATGCGAAAAGGATTTTGGAATTATATTGATTGCTCTACTTTCCGACCTATTATGAAAGCTGATGTCAATGCAGAGGATTTTGCAAACAGTGTTATGAATGGCAAATACATAATGCTAAAATTATTAATTGGATTAATAATTCTTTAGATCTATCTACTGGTTTATAGTTAGCCAAGTTCAAGACAGACAAAGCTGTTTTGGGATTATTTAGCCTCTTTATATGTGCAATCTAATTACGTCAAACTTTATCAACTGGAACTGGATTCCTATGCCTAAATGATTTCTTCTTCCTTGTTCTCTGAATTTCCTAACAATTGATAATATGCATATTTCATGCCATGGAAACCTAAACAACTGCCCACATTCTAATGTTCTTATCTTGGATGTTTTTAGGCTATATGGTACATATCTTCTTCTCCCCTTAATTATTTTAGGTCCACGTTGCCATGAAAGAACTTTAAATAAATAGTATATAGTTCATAAAGTTCTAGTTTTTTAGTTTTCCATTTTTTATTTATTTTTTATTTTTTCCAATTTTTCAGTTTTTGTAAGAGAGAGGAGGAGGCAGAAGTAGAGGAAGCAAATAAGGAAGATGAGGCGCTTGAGGAGAGAGGGTTCAAGGAGGAGGAGTTTTGCAGCTCAAAATCAAGTAAAAATAAAACTCATTCTTGTTTTTTAAGTGGTTAATGATGTTTATAGTTTATTTTGTAAGATTGGACCTTATAAATATAAAAAGGAGATTTTTAAATGGCTTCTAACCAATTTTTAGTTTGATGTCACATGTTTCAATTTTTCAGTTTCTTGTTTTTTGTAATCATTAAGTTACATAATAGTAGCCACTTGATCTTTAAACCTTACTGTACAATATACTCCTCAAAACAAGAAGAATATGCTCCACAGTCCATGCAAACAAGAGTTGCAGAACTCTTACCCTAGAATGTCGTTGGGGATGAGGATACCATAGGAGAGGATGATATTGTTGGGAGGACAATGTCAAAGGGGAGGATGTTGCTATCAGGGAGGACAATGTTGTAAGGGAGGACGATGCCACCGTGGAGGTAAAGGTGACACAGAGGAGAAGATTGAGCATTAGATTTTTGTATTGCTTTGGATGGATAAACTTCTACCTGTGTTTTCTGTTGGAGGTCGACGAAGGTTTATAAATGTAGAGGGTAGCCTCGCCCTTCATGTCATACGTTTGGAAGTTGGCACGTGCTAGAGTCTATATGGGGTAAATAGTAAAAACTTGGTAATAGAATTGGTATATCACTAAACTAGCTACCTAATGGCTCTAGTATAGTCTTTTGGTTAGTGAAGGAATAAATTAAAAGTATAGTGTAAAAAAATAGATATCAATATACTCAATGAATCTGCCTAACAAAACTTATTAACCAAGCCTTTATTGGACAAAATATATGAGTCTCACATAAATTCCCTCAGGTTTACATATCCTATCCAACGAAAACTCAGTTGAAATTTTTTGTTAAACATATTCGCTAGTAATTGTCATTTTAGAAAGAAAAAAACATAGCATATTGCCAACTAGGGTTGTTAACTAGTCGAGTGTAACACCCCGACCTAGAAAACCAACCTAGACTGGGGGTTATTTGGAAAACGGAATTGGTGTTTAGTAAATTAAACAAAAAAATTAAAACCATGTTGTGCCTGAACTGGCACAACGGCCTGGTTAGCCAGTAACGGGAAGGGAGCAGCGCAAGAAGGCCGGGAAAGGGAAGAGGGAGCGGCATGGCCGCCGGACAAGGGAGAGAGATAGGGGAGAAATGGGAAATAATTAATCATTCATTTCATAATCCAATCAGGGCATAGCTCTTACACTTAAATATACTAGCTAAGTAGGCTCACTAACAAGAACCTAAGGCCCATTAACATAATTAAAAGAAAGTACTAATTACCTAATTAACCTAAATACCCTAATTACCTAATTACCCTAGAATGTGGCCCCCTAGGACGTTCACAACATTCCACCACGCTTCTGCATCACCTCGTCCTCGAGGTGACCTAAAACTCCAAACATTGGGCCCACCATAGCTCCGTTGTGAACAGCCAGTCCGGAAAGAATGATGGAGATAGTAGGTCATTGGGGAATGTAAAAGCCAACACGTTCATGAGGGGAGTGCAGTTAACTTAACCTAAGGGCAAGACATAGTTGTGGGCAGCAGAGCAAGGGAGCGGGCTCGGCTTGTTGGGTGTAAGATGACGTGGAGTGCCTGCACATGTCTCCAACATGTGGGGTCGCCATAGAGGCTACAAGGCGCCCCATATCTCCCATTGTGGTCGCCAGACAACAGCAAGGTCAGCCAACAGAGGGCATCAGAAAGCATCATGGTTGGCCCACATAGGGCAGCAGACAACAACATTAAGAGGGTCAAATAAGTGCAACAACCGACTAGAGATGATAGTGTAGGGTGAGCCGTCGACCAACATGAAGCGGCGGATGCATGGAGCAAGAACTACCCGAAGATACCCTTTGTGCCTAGAATATATGGCGTGATGCAAGATTAGCTGAGTTAACCCAAACCGGCCTAAGACCTGTAAAAAGCCTCAAATAGTGGTGGAAAGTCGCAGGGACGGTGGGGAGCTTCATTGCATTGCCCGATCCCACTTTCCGCAAAAACATTTTCCCAATCAATGGAGATTGGGCACGCTGCATATTTATCTTTCCAAAATTGTGCTTTACGGTGGTTGGGAGGAAGATTATGGCCGGAGCAAATTTCAAAATAGGAGCAAATTTCTGAGCAAGTTAGAACCGCATGTATCTCACAACCGATATTTTCTGCCCAAGGGACCAATCCGCTATAGATGGAGCCGAGATTTGGAGTGCGGATGATGGGCCTGTAGTCCGGCCAGCAATGTTTGGCAAAAATCGTGCAACAGAATGTTTCACCGGAAGGCAGAAAGATTTTGGCGGCCATAGCTTGCAATGGCGATAGGGGCTGGATGGGTGGCCACTGGAGGATGATGGGCCACCGAGAGGTAGCCATGGAGGGCGTTTCCGAGACCCTGAGTGTTGAAAGATCGCCTCCCCTGTTTTTGATAGTGGAACAGGGAGTTGGGCAGGCGACAGGGGTCCTGGCGGCCGGCGTTTTGGTGGAAGGCGGAGAGAATGGAGACGGCGGCGGCAGTGACATCGGGGTCGGGGAAGTAGAAGTCGGTGTAGACACCGGTGCAAACCGTCTCCTAGAGATCGGCGTGGAGCGGATGAGGTTGAAAGTGAGCTCCTTGCAGACGGCGGGGAGGCGCCAGGGTTGGCCCGGAAAATCTGGTCGCAGCTGTGCGAGGAAGGAACCCACTGCCGCAGATTGCCCTGGATCAGAAACACTTGGGAGATACACTCCGGCTCCCCGTCGAACTCGAACACGAACCCCATGACTGGGTCAGCCCGCACCGTCACGAACACCTCCGCTACAGTGGACGAAGCCGTTCTCCAAGAGCGCTTGCCCTCACCTGGTCTGCTGTCGGGCTCGTTGAGATGGTGTCGTTGAAGCTGCAGAAGCCGCTAGCCGCTAGCCGCTAGCATGCTCAAGTGTGGTAGGGGAAAAGTTTGGCTTTCCTAGCAACTTCCCAGAGTTGACCCCGCATGTGGAGATGCCAGCGGAGGTGTCTCCGGTGGAAGTTCAGCCAACCCCGAAGAAGGGGCATCCAATCTAGCAAAGGCGGTTGACCTGGCTGATGAGGATGGTCATGTCGGGGTCCTTGAAGCTGCCCGTGTGGCTGATGTCGCAATTCTTGACTCATAGATTGTTCGTCTGGAGCTCCTCCTTGCCGAAGTGCACAGCCCAGAAGAGATTGGAGTTGCCATCGAAGGCGGAGACAATATGATCGTCGTCGATCTCCGGGAGGATCCACTCCTTCTTGCTCCACACGCCGGAGTTGTAGGACCATGTGGTGGGGTTGACGCCAGAGTCAAAGAAGGGCTTCTAGTAGTGCTGTACGTCGAGGTGACCGCCAGAGCAGCCGCGGTAGATGATGTCATCGAGGGAGTAGGACTCGTCGGAGGGGGTGGAGTCTGTGCTGAAGGGGACGCACTTAGCTGAGAAGCCATGGGGCAAGACCACTATGCATCCCCGTCCTCTTTCGTCGCCGCTGTAGAGTGGTGGTTGATCAGCGTCTGGCTGAACATCAAGCAACAGCAGTGAAGGATCTGGCGGCTTTGGCAAGCGTGGAGGCCACATATTGGCTCCAATACCAATGTTGTGCCACTTTGGGCACAATAGCCTAACTAGCCGGTAACGGGAAGGGAGCGGCGCAAGAAAGCAGGGAAAGGGAAGAGGGAGCGGTATGGCCGCCGGATAAGAGAGAAATGGGAGATAATTAATCATTCATTTCATAATCCAATCAGGGCATAGCCCTTACACTTAAATAGACTAGTTAAGTGGGCTCACTAACAAGCACCTAAGGCCCATTAGCACAATTAAAAGAAAGGAGTAATTACCTAATTAACCTAATTACCTAAATACCCTTATTACCTAATTACCCTAGCACGAAGCCCCCCTAGGACGTTTACAACAAACCAGACCGACTAGGAGCTACAAACTCTGAGTGCGAGAGTCATAATGTTCTTCCACACACTACAAAACTTTAATGTTCTGTTGTGCTTAGATCAAAACAAACCTAATTTTATAACTAATTTGGATCAGGCCAACATTGTCTTACTATTGGTTGCCTACGTACGTATTAGACAACATATTCAATATTACTCAAATACTATTGGATCTGAACGTAGTTCTGCCTAACGGCTAATACATGCATCAGGCATCACAAAATCGTATACGTTAAAATATGTATATCCTTATACCTGAATAATCATTCGAAATCAGACGAAAATTTTATAAATCATTGGAGCCAAACGGAAGCCAATAAATCAGCATAATACACATCTCACATAGGTGAGCAGAACACTAACAAAATCACACATCCTACTCTATATCTTAGAGCGAAGCAGAACACACTACAGAGCATGTTGGATCATATCAGATCTCATTAGATCATATTAGATTTCATACAACCATACTGATCATATCATATCAGAGTATATCATATCACAATAGAGCATTTCAAAGTAATTCGGATCACAACAGTATATATCAAAGTAGATCGAATAGGAACATTTCAGCATATATCAGATCATAGCAAATTATATATCTTAATTAGTATTTTACTAATTAATATGTGCATGCAGATACATCATATTAAATTAGAAGGTCAAAAAAGCATACTCCCCTCTCATTCTAGAAGTGGCGATGTTCAAAGTTGTTCGTTTCCTTAGGGCGTCCTCCCTTTCAAGTCTGAAGATAGTGGCCAAAACCTCCTTTAAGTCCAAAATACTTTTCTCTTTCTATGCCCATAGGCTACGAACAAAACCTCCCCTTGACCCAGAACACTTTTTGTAACGACTGCGAATTTTCAGTATGATTTCTTGCCTCTAATAAAACTATTTTATGAGTTTTAATTATTTAAAGGCAGATATTTGAAGAGTTTTTATATGGGTGTGATAAAGTTCGGTGAGACGAGCGTAACGAACCTAAGAACACACTAAACGAAGGTCGGGAATGAAAGTTACAACTACAGGATGCATACCACATGGATGGGACCTACTTTAAAAGTACGAGATAACCTACAAATGTGTTATCTAGTTTCAAAGGGCTCATCGATACGGTACCAAGAACGTGCAATTCCGACTTCTGGATAAGAAGTTATCGCATTTCGAAGTTGGAATTATATTTGAATGAAATAATAATAAAATATTAAAGAAAAAACGAAATAGCTTATGCCATCGGCTCCGAGCCGAGCCAAGTTTTTATCCCTAGTCAGATACGGGAATTTTATCCCTAGAAAACCTTTACAATTTATCTAAAATTACATAATTACCCTTAATCCTCTTGGGTTAAGCATAATCGGAATACGGGGTGTCACACCGAGCCAACTCGTCGAGCAGGCCTGGCTCAGTTCAACTTGAACTAGGCTCAACTTGAACTCTATTCGAGCTCAAATAGGCTTTAGCCAAGTTTAAGCATACCCCTGCTCAACTCAGCTTAACCTGAATGAAACTCGAACTTGAGTCTACTTGGCTCGAGCTCGAACCCGAATATAACTTTAAAATTATATATAATAATACATATATAAAATAAATAATACACGCATATGTATATATTATATATAAATAATTATTATTTTAAATGTGTATTTATGATATATATATATATAAGACATATAAGACATATAATCACATATATGTACCAATACCATGTATCATATATGATATATAAGACCCATTTATATGAGTTTAGACTCACGCATGACTACATGACCCAAGCATCGCACACCCTCTTATTTTAATCCAACGATGCACATAACTGAGGGGGTAGATTCTACCCCCTTGGATCTTGATTAGACAACCTATGATGCCTGGGCTCACACTGAAGTGTGTGAGCTCAAACTCATGTAAATTTTTTCCATAATATATATTGTCATTAAATTGTAATGGATATAGAATTTTTATATATATTTTTCAAAAATAAAATTTTGGAGACACTAACGCTAATATGTTCCTTTTGTCTTAAATTAATAGCTTCATTTGGTTTTTCAAGATGAACTAAAATTAGTTCAATTGAAAAACCAAATGGAGATATTAATATACGAAGGAGGGTCAACGTGATATCACACTAAGATACCCAAGATTTCTTCTAAAAGAAGTATGACACTAGGGGGATTAGCCTCAATTTATAAAATAATAATTAGAATATTCTTTCAAAAGCTAAAGATGACACTGGGGACCCGCCCAATTTACAAACTGTTTCTCTTTTTACATATTCTTGAAATTTTTTAGAAGCATACTAAGACCGAAAAATAGTACTTTTATAAGTAATTTATAAGCATGTAAAGAAAAATAAGACGAAGAAGTAGAGTTTTAGGCTTGTTAGAGTTTCAGACCGAGCTTGAGCAATTCAAGTTCAAACTGAAAAAGCCCAATACTCGCTCATCTCATTAGCAACTCTAATGCCAACCCTGTTGGTTTTGGCAGTGTGGGTCCTTACCAACGCATGCAGCAAAACGTGGTCACTGTAATGGTTGGCCAGCGGTACCACGAGTATTCAATATTCTTAAATCAGGGGGCTTCTGTTGTATGTCGCATAGGGATTTCAGCCGGTTTGGAAGAATTATTTGGTAGCCTAATTTATTGTGTTAGGAGCCTGATGACATTATCAAGGGCCCCAAAAATGTTGCTTTCAACGTGATATAGACGAGGGGAGACATTAGATTTGATTATGTTAAAGAGTTATATTTTATAGAACCGGGATTATGTTATGTTAATTAGCCTTGTTTTGACCAAGATACATAAAGTAGATCTAACTTATTATTTTTCTTTTATGACATGGTTAGTAGGCACGTTTTGGACCACGCATCCTAACCGGCACAAACCAAGTCATGCAACACAAGGGGTATATTAGATTGGAATCAGCTGATTGGTACCAGCAGTTTGATGAGTCCAATGTGGACATGGCCACAAATCCGAGATGGTAACGTATCTTACATGATCACTTAGGAAAAACCTTGGGCTCTAGTAATATACACATTGGGAATATCGCATATATTATAATCACTTGGCAACTAGGGTCGGAGCTAGGATTTTTGCCTAGGTAGGGCAATGAATATTTCTTCAAAATTTTGTCAAACAAACCATAATGGGAAAAGTTGATATGGGCCCAGGCAGCCAAGGCACTTTTGTCGGATTAAGATTCAATGACACACATTGTTTTAGAATGCAAGTGGGTAGATATTCAAATACATAGAGCGCATAATAAGAGGGATTCATTATAAAAAAAAAATATAAAAGGTTAATATGTGTATGGTCGAATGTGGATTTTCATGTGTTTGGCACATCACACGCTCAGATTGAGATATGATGGCGCATGATTATCACATTTTAGGCGGGTGAACCATAAGTAACACCAGCCGCACGATCAAAATCATGTGACCCAAAAGTGTATGCACATGTGCATCACATATTTCTGTGCATATAAGTGGGGCTCATATCTTATAACAAATATAATATTTTGTCAAAATGAAAACAAATCAATGCCAACAATCTAATCTAAGTTGTTAAAAAGTACTCTATTAGATAAAATGTATTTGTTTATATTTACATTGCAAATTTTTAATAATAAATTAAATATTTTTTAAAAATTTATGAGATAAAAATAAGTCATTATTGGTCACAAATGAACAAATAAGCAATCTACTACAAATACTGTACAAACATATTACTAAAAATAATAATTTTTTTTAGTAAAAATACAAAAATTCGTTTAAGAATTTCACACGTAAGATTATGAAATATGATTGGATGGCTTCTTTTCCTAATATGGTTTTGGCCTCAACGGGATCATATGTCTAGGAAACCCAAATGTTCTACTACCCATACCAAAAGAGGTGATCTAAAATTAAACATGCGTAAAATATTACCTAGCATTGAGTTCGTCAAAATTTATCAATATACCTATAATAGCCTAAGGCTTCTCATTTATTAAGGTGGGGTATTTTGACCTACCTTCGCTCCTTCCATGTTGGTAACCAAAGTTTTTATGCTTATAGATGAACCTTTTTTTTGTTGAGGCCAACTAGGCATAATATGTCACACCCTCAATTTTTCTTAATCGTTTTTCATGAAAATATCTTCTTTCAAATGAAATTTCTAAAACACTTGCTTTCATACTATGTTGCGGACAAAATCATATTATGCATTCACAGAACTTAAAAATCTAAAATTGGGGACATGAAAGCCATCTTAATATAAAATACTTGTTGTGATATCATGATATATAATCAGTAAACTCTGTAAGTCTATACATAGTTGCATCATGAAACAATAATAACATAATGAAATCAGAGTCTCACATAAAAACATGCTCAAACTCATATATATACCAACATACTCATATTCATACTATCTTACCATACAGTCTTATACATACAATAGTACTCATACTCATACGATCTTACTCATACTTTAATAGTCTTACCCTTACTCGTAGAGTCTTACTCTTACTTATACAATAACTATAAACAACTAGAGCCTATTCGCAATTTAATTAGCTCTAGTATCAATGAAAAGGAATGTCCCCAGGGCGTCATCTTAATTTCTGAAGAGTAACAAGACACCACGGATTTTTTTGAATGTAAGATACACATATGCTCATATATGTAAGAGTAGATTCATGATACTACTTACCTAAGCATGCAAATGCAACTCTTTGGGGCCATACAATACCAATTAAGGGAAATACTACTTACCTAAGCACATAGATGCCACTCTTTGAGGTCATACAGTGCCAACTAATGGCAAAAATCATACAATGCCACTTTTGGGCAGAAATCTTATTTTGTCACAACCACATATTGGTGGAATCATATAGTGTCATCTATGGGTAAAAAATCATACAATGTCATCTATGGGTAGAAAATCATAATGCCAACTATAGGCAAAAAATTATGCATTGCCAACTATGGGAAAAAACACACACACACACGCACCCTCACACACTCACACTCACACACACACACACACACACACACACACACACACACACACACACACACACACACACACACACACACACACACACACACACACACACACACACACACACACACACACATATATATATATATATATATATATATATCAATAGAGTATCAATCATCTTAGCTTAAATACAGCACCTAGATAATATCTCACAAGATAAACACCATGGCTAGACATAAGAAATGTTTAGCTGACTAATCACTTACTTGCTCAAATACCAACTTAATGAGTCTAACCCCTAAGGTCTCATACTCACAAAGTATCATATTGTTTTGCTTAACATTGAAGTTTGAATTAAAGACTTTATGCTGGTACAATTATGCTCCAAAGTCTTCCAACCTTATAGTCTTTCACTAACCAATCCAATACTGAACCTATTTTGAAACTAGTAAGTTAGTGCAATATGTTTTGCTTAATCCATCCATCTCATAAGTTTAATCCAACACACATTTAAGCATATCGATGTAACATACTCTTCATATACGCATATATTCCATGTCATCCACTTTATGGACAATAATTTTGGTCGTAACTTTTCCAACTCAATCCTTTTAAACTAACTAAAGCCATCAACTCTTACTAATAACTTACTTGTTTTTATTATTTTCTAATTCATAATACATACATTATGTTTGTGCAATTATGCTATAAAATTTTACGATCTTTCATTCTCCAAACCTTAAGTCTTCCTACTCGCTTACATCAAGTAGACCACCACAAATTTATATCAAAGTCCACACATAACCAATCCGACATAACTTATTATCCATCATACATACCTCTAACATACTCATCATTCATCACATAGCTTGGTGATGTACTCATTAACCACCATACTAACATACATAGGATCCAATGTAAACCATACTCAAAACTTACATGCTCATCAAACAAAAAATACAACATATAATATTTCATCTTTTTTTACCCTCTTGCACAATGCAATACGATCATCATTCAACATCCAAAACATTGAAACTGAATAACCCCAACATGCTACTAATCAATTAAAGCATGTTATCATGAAATTACAAATTCAAAATCCCTTCCCTCGCTGCCCACTAGTTTGATGGCAAGCACATGATAGTGGTGGAAAAGTTGGTGGCTGAAGGCATCTCCTGATTGAGAGAGAGCTGCCATCAAGGGGGCTTTGGGAGTGTCAGAGGTAGCCCTGACAAGATGGGAGGAGTAACTACACTTTGGGTAGAAAATTTGGGGTCCACGGCAGTGCACAAGTGGCAAATGGGATCAGGGTCATGCCAAAAGGAGTAGTGGTTGCAAGTGGAAATGGGGGTGTGTGAAATAGAGGTTGGGTTGTGATGGAGAAGGGCTCAGCCCACCGCAAAGATACTAAAATTGTTGGCAAACAACATCTAATGGTGGTGATTTTGAATCGTTGATGGCCAACAAGAGGGGCGAAGGGTGTGGGTAGGTGTTGGAGGATAGGGGAAGAGGTAAAGGAGGGTGTTGTCGGTCGAATCTAGTCTGTGGAAGTTCAAGTTGATGATTAGAAAGTGCAAGGGCGACGCCTTTGCCCAGAAATGCAGCATGCACATGTTGCCAAAAGTTGCAAAGCAGAGGAAGAGGCGGTTGTCGGAGAATCTGGATGTGGCTCACACTAGTGGTGACCAAATTCGGCCACTGGTAGGGTAGAATGATTGTCACACAGCACACCCACGTGTTGTCCTAGCCAAACCTTGTAGAAAGTACAATTTTTTGGGTGGTGGGGTTGCCGGAGAGGGAAAAGGAGTAATGGAGAATGGTGGTCTATGCCAGTGACAAGGTGGAGGGGAGCTAGTCTAGCTGATGGGGGAGAGAGAGAGAGAGAGAGGATTGGCCTCCTATAGGGGGTGTTGTTTCCTTCTTTGGTTGGTTTCCTTCTTCAAGATGATCTAGGATCCTCTTCAGCCAATCACAAGTTGTCTAATTTCTCCGATGCCTTCCTAAGCGAGTCTCGTTTGTTTGCGAGTGCACACTCGCACTTGGGTCATTAGCTTCAAGACACATACACATGTCCTCTTACTAATCTAAAGTGAAACTTTTAGTTAAATAGTAATTTGTTTTCCCCTTCCCTAACATTCATTCATGGTACAAGAGTTTTGCTTAGCCAAGTTGGTTAGGTTAATTGCTCAACCCCATATTCATAGCTAAAATGAGAAAGTTCCACCCCCTACCCCTAATGGCCAATTAGTAAAATTTAGGCTCTTGTCATGGTCCAGGTTAACTCAATGGTGAAACTTTCACTCCCAAATTTTAACTATAAAAAAATCATCCAAAATTTTGGGGTACTACATTCTCCCTAACTTAAAAATGAACTTTGTCCTCATAATTCACAACCGAACTCAAGATTTTCTAACCCAACCAGTGCCATGATTGATAGCTTACACATCAATCAATCAAAACCGTACACACAATAAAGTACGAAAAGGGAAACTACTATTCCAAAAATTTGTAAACATTTTATAGTCAAATCCATAAGAAAAATACTTGAATCAAATTAACAATGTGAATAATTATTTGTCCATGAAATAGATGTTGTCAAATACTTTGAAATTAAAACGAACTACTCTACCAAAAGAAGTCTTAATAACTCAATGTGATTGATAATACGATATTCTCATGTCATGTTAATGATAACACGATATGTGTATTCCACATGTATACATATATATATATATATATATATATATATATATATATATATATATATATATATATATATATATATATATATATATATATATATATATATATATATATATATATATATACATAGGCATTGAGTATATTATATTATTAATAATATAATATGTGTACTTTGCATGCATTCAAAAATAAATAAATCAAACTAGGGTTCATGAATGCACTTACCAATTCTACTGTTCATGTGGAAGCCACTGATTAACTACCACCTATGAACCACCCCACTAGTCCTCTTTGAGGATACCTCCATGCCGGAATGATGACTCAATGGCCATCCCTGTGAGCAGAGAAGGGACGAGTGACAAAAATTTATAGACCAAAATCAAATAAGCTTGGGCACTGATGGCGTGATGGAGTCTTAAAATTAGCTTGTGGAGCTTGGAATATTTTGTTGATGGTTGGAAATAAAAAAACTGGCTATTAAAAAACTCGTAGTGGAGCTCTTGTCGCTTCTACATTTATGCACCTTGCAACCAAGTTACATAATTTTAAACCCTAAACCTCTAGTACAAAGGTATTTTCAATCAAATTTTATAAAACTCCGTCTAAACACCATTTTTATGGAATATTTTTTTCCAAGAACGATGTTACTCCCCCATCTTCTCCCCTTTACACAATTTTAAACCCTAAACCTCTAGTACAAAGGTATTTTTATTCGAATTTTATAAAATTTTGTGTAAACACCGGTTTAATGGAATATTTTTTTCTGAGAACAATGTTATCCCTCCCTCTTCCCCCCGTCAGCTCAGCATATACTTATTAGTACAACCGAAAACAAAAAAAGATTGGGTTATTCTATTATTGCTCAGCCCCACCATGGTTACCCATTATTTTGTTATTGGCCACCCTAACACCCCATACCTTCCATTCTCCTTCTTCTCTAGTGCCAGTGTTGGCGTTGATAGTTTTTTTCCTTCTTCTACTAGCCAGTAGGTGTGGCCGTTGCGTGCACATGGCCGCTGCCATTGCTTGCATGAGTTGCACCCGGTTGGGCATGGCCACCGCCTAAATCTGGCCACAATCAGATCTAGCCACAAAAGGGAAAAAAAGAGAAGAAGGTGGAAGGGGGAAGATGAGTAGGGTCACCATCATCGATGCCAGCTAAACATGAACAATTTTTAACAATAAAAAATTATTAGTGTGGGAGGGGCATGCACAAGTAATTTTTTAACTTTTATTAAGGTATAAAAGAGTTGGGGGGGATAGACTAGGTTTTTTTTAAAGAAATAAGGTAATAGAGAATATTTACATATTGGGCCAGATAATATGAAAAAACTCTTATATAAATAATATGATATACAAATATATAATTTATTTTCATTTTTATTTTTTATATAAATATATAGCTATTTTTTCTTTTACAAGCAAGTGTCTTCTTTAAACCACATCCTCTCATTGACCATCTTTATGCGAAACATTGTGGAAGAGTCAGCCACCACCAACTAATAACTGCTAGAAAGACATTCAAATCACTCCTTATCACATGTCTCATATATTTGCCACAAAATAGAAGGGGCCAATGTGGAGTATCCTCACCAAGCAATCAATAAGGGTCTGTTTGGATTGGTGAAAAGCGGGAAAAAGGAAGGGAATCTTCTTAAAATCTCTCAGTTTTCTACTGTTTGGTGCAACGGGGAAAGATAAACTATAGTAAAAAGTGAGAGAAAATAGATGAAAATTTGGCCCCAAAATTTTCTACCCATCAACCTATGGATTTTGAGAGAAAATCATTGTACTAAACATTTATGTCTTACTGCTACTACCACCACCACCACAATCACCACCATTACCGCCACCACCACCATCATCGCTGCCACCACCACCACCATCTCTTTCACCACCTCTACCATTGTTACCACCACCATCGCCACCACCGCCACTGCCACCACAACTAATGTCACTGCCACCACCACCATCGCCACCGCCGCCGCTACCACCATCGCCACCGCCATCGCCGCCACTGTTGTCACCACCACCACCATCTCTTTCACCACCTCTGCCACTGTTACCACCACCATCGCCACCACCGCCACTGCCACCACAACTAATGTCACCGCCACCACCACCATCGCCACCGCCGCCACTACCACCATCGTCACTACCGTCGCCGCCACCACTGCCACTGCTGTCACCACCACCACTGCCGCCATCACCACTAATGTCACCACCGCCGCCGCCACTGCCACCACTACAACCGCCGCCGCCACAACCACCACCACTGTCACCGCTACCACCACCGCCACTACTACCACCACCGCTACCACCACAGCCGCTACCACCATTGTCACTGTCAATTTTCTTTAATATCATTTGTGTAACCAAACAGTGAAAAATAGTTAAGAATCTCCTAGTTTCTCTTTCACCTGGATTCACTTTCTCTTTCTCTTTCCCTTTCTCCCCGTTTCCACCAATCCAAACAGACCCTAACCACTACAAAAACACAGATAGGGTTTCACTCTTGAACATTCAAACCTACACCTTAGTGTCAATTAATGGTAATTATACAATAATCTTCATTAGCCATATAATCAAACTAAGGAGCAACAAGTGGATACCGCTAATAAGGACAATGTGCCCCCTCCTTTGGTTCACTCGGCCACTCTCAATAGAAAATCAGTTTTCGTGATGTCTTCCACAATCAGCAATCACTCGCTGCTGAAGTGCTAAGTGCACGCGTGACTCATATTACTTTTCAGGGTCGGCTAAGATGATGCTTGCAATCCTGGCCCCAATTTAAAAACTTACCCCTTCATATTTATATATGGCAAACATCTATGTCCGGATGCTTTATTATTCCACAAGAAAGCCTATATATTGCCCAATGCCCTCATCAAACTATCTTTAGAATTTTAGCTTCGTTAGCTTCTTCTATATAAGACATGATATATATATTAAAGGAAAAAGCTTATATTAGATCAAAATTCGATAGCCTTGATGCCTAAGGCTCACATAAGCCTGAGCTTATATAAATGAATCTCATATATATAATACAAAACTAACATATATTGAGTTTAAGTTTAGCTAGCCAGATTAGCTCAAACTCGGCTGGGTGGTGGGATTTTCTCTATAAATAAGGAGGATGTATAGCCAAAGATGTAGCTCACTAAAGCCTAAGCTCCTTGCCAACCAACCATGATCTAATTATCAATGAGTCAAAGCTACAGCTTTAGCTAATTTTTTATATATACTACTTCCATCATAAATTAATAATATTTTATTTAATTTAATTAGGTACTTAAAAAAGAGTATCAGTTATATATTTTTCCTTTTTTTTATATGGGTTTTACTATTTAGTAAAAAATATTTTTTAAAATATAACTATTAATATAAGATGGAGGAAATATAAGGCACGCGTGTATTTTTTACCAAAAAAATATAATTATTTCAAATCTATACTGAAAAGGATATTATAAAGGACGCATGTAAACAACAGTAGTTAATTGGATTACGTAAATTAATTGAATGATTAATTATATTGTCCAAGTCAGCCATCAATTTTTTAAGGGGAAAAAATGAAAAATGGGTGGGAGATTCCATTGCTTGCACTGTATTATATAAGAGGCTAAACACAGATTAGGAAGTTGGGAGTTGGGCTTTCGGGAAACTCCGGCCTTCTCCTACTCGGAAGTCATGACGGTCGACCGGAATCCGGGATCAAACTCGGTGGGCTTTTGCCTCCTCCCGTCGGAGCTCCTCGAGGACATATTTTTCCGTCTTGCCGTGCCGGAGATCCTTCGCCTGAAGTCGGTCTCTAGGGCACTCGCCGCCTTCATTTCAGGCGAAGACTTTCGGCGAGTCTACCGATCCCGGTCGGCTTCCGATACGTGGGTGTTCCTCTACCAGAAAGGGTCGTCCCGCCACCACTCCGCGATACTTGGCTTCTCCGATCGCTCCGGCAGGTGGTGTAGGATTCCTGTGGCCGGGGCCTTCCTCCCAGCGGTGCTGCCGGGCGAGGACCTCTACTTCCTTGCCGCCTCCGGCGATATCTTTCTCTTCGCCTCCAACTACCGGCGGGAGCTCGTCGCCGTCGACCTGGCGGCCAACCGAGTTAAGCGGATTCCGCCCGGCCCGCTGGGCCCCCGCGGGACATCGTCATGGCGGCGGTCCGGTCTGAAGCTCGTGGCCAGCACCCCGGAGTCCGACGAATTCCATTTCCTCTTCGCCGAGCAAGTGGACGACCGGCCATACCTGTTCTCGTACTCGTCGGAAACCGATACGTGGCTGTCGGAGGAGGCTCAAGAGGGACACGCCGGGATCCAACGTGGGAAGATCTTCCTCAGCGTGGCTCACCAGCGGAACCAGAGTACCATTCTCTCGACCCAGGAGGAGGGCGAGTCCCCGGTGGTGCTCCGGCCCAGCTTCGCAGGAGGGGTGGCGGGGGTGGCGGAGGAAGCGGCGGGGATGGTGATGGACGGGGGAAGGGACCGGCTCCACGTATACGGGGACGGGCAGGTGGCGATGGTGCGGTCAGAGAAGGGCCCGTGCGGGAGGGTTGTCACGTGCGTGGAGGTATGGGGGATTGGAAAAGAAGGGCGGAATTGGGAGTTTATTACGAGAGTGCCACAGGGTGTAGTGGCGGAGATGGGAAGGCGACCATTTGGCGCCATGATTGGGTGCTTGGAGGAGAGGTGTGGGGCCCTCAGGCTAGTCCTGCTGTCCAATAACAAGGGCGTGTGGGACCTAGTCTTATTGTGCTATTTCTTGGAGAGAGGGAATTGGACGTGGGTCCCACTTCCCAATTGTGGGGCCCAGGGCCTCAACATGGCCGGCATTGCAATATCGGCGGGTCCCACTCTCAGGACAAAATTAGATCTGGTGTAAGCATCAAATTTACTGAACTTTTTTCCAATTAGATGCGGTGTAAGCATCGATCACAATGAAATTTTTTCAAAGAACGCTGCTATTTATCCAAACATAAACTCAAAGGCCACCAAAAATAAAAAAAAGTTATATTTTGTACTCCCACTATTTTGCTACTAGCCACCCCATACGGTCAATACCGAGACACTTTCAAAGAGTCGGCAAGTATTAGAGAGCCATCTAGATAGCGTCGTTGCCGCGAGGCAGTGGGTGCTCGCCAGAGCGGCACGCCTGGATGCTGGCCAAACTCACCCCGCCGGGCGTTGGGCTCTGGCCCGCATTGTCAGTCTAGGGGTGATAATCGGGCCTTAAGCCCGTTGGACCAGCCCGAGCCCGTTTAAGTATTAACGGACGGGCTGCTATCGGGCTGTAGTAAAGTGAATCGGGCTCGAGCTCTGCCACGGGAGCCTGATAAGTCCCCTTAGGCTTTTAGTCTTCGCATCCTAATTTACTCCTTCTCCGGCGACAGTTCCGATCCTCCTCCTCCAACGACAGTGATCTTCCTCCTCCTCCAGCGACAGTGATCTTCCCTTCTCATCTCAGACCTTGTGCAGACTTCCCCCCTGTTCCGCGACTACTAGTTTCATGAGTGCTTCAAGGAGGAGGCGAAAATGGGGTCCAGCTCCTTCTGTCGTTCGGTGAAACGGAGGAGGGCAGAGGCGGCGGCCGCCTGGTGTATATTTGGGAGTCCGACGAGTGGAGCTGGGGGAACCATACCGTGCTACTGTTGGTTCTAGGGTCGAGTAGTACCTTCCCGTCGAAAGGCTCCCAAGGGATCGCAAGCGAAGGAGGGAACTCCGGATTCTCATTGCTGCCTTTTTCCTTTTGGGTGGTGAGGGCGATGAGACTTCAACTTCAAGGTAGGACTTAGGAGAGAGCTACCCGATTTTAACGGTCGCATTGCTTGGTCTCCAAGGCGACTCCTCCGGAGCTGCTTCGCAAGCAAAATCCTTTTGTCCTCCAAAATTGCGTTGTTTGATTTTGGTGCATGACAGATTCAAATTCTTTTTGCTCATCGCCATCATTGGAATCCTCGTCTACCAGGTACGATCAATTTTTGGAAACAGAGGAAAATAGGGCTCTTTTTCTTCTCGTCTGAGAAACTTGTTGGGTTGTTTTTTTTTTCCTTTTAATTGCCTGCAATTTTAATGGTAAATGATGATTCTCTTTGTAACAAAAATTTGTCTGTTTTTAGTTCATCTGCTTGACTGTTTTCGGATGGATAATTTCATGTATTGGTTGTCCTCTGCGCTAGAATTATGAGCATTTTCATGGATTTTTTCCTTGATAAAAGATGTATTGGTAAATGATGATTCTTTTGTACTTCTGATTTGGTGAGAAATTTATCATTTTTTGCATTAATTTTGGGAAGAAAACAATTAAGGAAGAACACATACACATCAATCCATTGCAGGACGAAAGGCAGCTGGCAGCCATGAGAGGAAAACTTCTATTTCTTCTCGTTGCTCTCCTGTTTGCCATTTTCCCATGTTCATCATCTGCTAAGGGTTATGATTTCTTCTATTTCGTTCAGATGGTGCGCTTCTCTTCTAGTCTCAAAATTTTTCAGCAACTCATATTTACGCTTTTCGATACTTTCAGTGGCCTGGATCCTACTGTGGCACTCGGAATGGTTGCTACTATCCTAAGACGGGCAAGCCTGCAGCAAAATTTGGGATTCATGGACTCTGGCCCAATCTCCTTGATGGGTCCTCCCCTTCCAACTGTGATCTTCACAACCCTTTTAACAGATCAAAGGTATGCACATGCAGTGATCATGCTGTGAAGAATAGATACATCTTAGATAAGTCATTAATTAACGTAAGCTAAATTTTACTCCCCTTCAAAATTTCCTTCAGATAGCCGACTTAAAAGGCAGGATGCAGAAGGAATGGCCCTCTTTAGCATGTCCAAGCAGTGACGGCTCAAGCTTTTGGGCCCATGAGTGGGAGAAGCATGACACTTGCTCAGAGTCTGTGCTAAGCCAACATCAGTACTTCAAAGCAGCACTCGACCTGACGAAGAAGGTGGATCTGCTCCAAGTTCTCCAAAATGCCGGTAAACAACAAGAGATATATTTTTATTTAACATGGAATGATATGCCATATAAAATGAGACATTATGTACCTTTCATAGTTTTCAAACTTCTCATCTTAACTCCTATCCATGTTTCTTTTTATGGCACGTATCCATGGCCAGGAATCCGACCAAATGGAGAGGTGCAGTTGGATATGAACCGGGTGTAGACTGCAATGTTGATAAATCAGGAAACACCCAATTGTATAGGATTTTTTTGTGTGCGAGCACATCAGGGTCCACTATCATTGATTTGGTGAGCTCCCTCATGTACCATATTCGGAGCCCCATATAGGCTGCAGGTCATAGAGCTAGTCATGGATTTTTGGTCCAGAAAATATTTTGGGTGTTGAAATTACTAGACTACATGGATGACTCATAACCTGTACAGATGTTTATACCATCCTTGTTTGTATGGAGGTATAATGCCTGGCCTCGTTGTGATTGTATGTACACTAGTTGCTGGACGATGAGCAGGCTTTCATTGAGCTAATGCTAATGTATTGATGTAGGACTGAGGGAGTAGTTGATATGGAGCTTGGAGGGAGGGTCCTAGGCTTTCATTGGGCAGCCATGTCTCCGGCCGATACATAGATGATCACCTCCATGCATGAAGATATAATTAATAGAAGATGCTTCAGAAATCAAGGCTGGCTTGCTGACTTGCTGACTTGAAGATTTTTTGAAACTCAATTGGACATGAATTATGTGTGCTTTGTTTTTTATGCGTAGTCCAGGCAATTTCTTTTCCCGCTCTTCTCTCTTCACGAAGTGTATACCTATAGACAAAGGGGCTTAACTTTTTGGCTCCTTTAATGCACATCTAGTTTTACATCTAATGTATACAAAAAGAAAATTGTATCTTGTTTTGGTTGTTTTGAGTTTTTAAGTTCCTTTGGTGAGATCTCTTTTTCTCACTACTCATATACTTCGATAATTAAGATAAAGGTTATTTGTTGCTCCCAAATAGAACAACTACAAAAGCAATTTACACGTACATAATTTTATCGTGCTCTTGTAAATAGTGATTAATATGTGGAATGCATATTTCACCTTCTAAGGAACTTTAGGCAAGCAAGGCTGCTAAATTAATACGCACATGTACATATTATCAGAACGGACGTGAAAAGCTCAAAACGACGGAAGCAAGATGGACTTGAGAGCAAAATAGAGAGTCAGAGAGGGCTTAACTTAATTTCTTAACTCATCTTTGATCTTCAAAACTCAATTCTGCGGGATAGCAAGTTGTGACACTATCAAAAATTGATATTATGTACAAAATATTTTCATTGTTATTAAGATAGTGCAATCACATGGCTTAAAAGGATCCACACTCATATCTCATGGCTTAAAAATATTGTGTTTGAATTGTGTTTTTTTTAAGAATTTTTTTTTATATTTTTTTAATATCGTATCGATACGTATCAGTCATATCGATATGGTACGGCTGATACATATCAGCTTTTGGTAACAATAAAAAATTTATTGATACATATCGGCCGATACGGTCTTTCATGTCTTTAAGTGCGTTTTAAGTATTACATAGCATTTAAATCACCTTTGACCTCGTAACAATCAAAATTACACTATTGATTGACTCGTACCAATTTGATGTATAGGAGCCAATTAAAAAAATATGAAAGAATAACTACATTAGGCAAGAGAAATTAAAACCCCTTTAAAAAATGCATTAAGTAGGTCTAATCTATTGAGATTGTTTCATATCTAAATAGGATTTAAAATTTTATATTTATCTTTCATTTAAAAAATAATAAAATAATAATTTTCAATTAATATTTGACCCCAATAATCAAATTTTATGGTAGATTCAAGTTACATCTTATTATGAAGCTAAAAATAACTCTTTTTGAGTTGAATGTAGTTATAGCCCGTTAAGAGCCCATGACCGGGTCATGACTGTTTGCCTTTAAATGGGCTATGAATAGTTGGGCTTAACGGGCTCGGGTAGGCCCAAGCCCGGCCCGATTACCAGCCCTAATATTTGTCACACTGTTTGTCTTTTTGGTAATGCAGGGTACAATGTGTTGTAGTGACACAGAATGAAAGTTCATTTTTTTCCTGCATTTTCTAGGTTTTTGGTGGCTTGGACCGGAGATTGGCCCCCCTAGTGTTGTCGGCGTCGCCTCCGCTAGGTGTTGGATGCTAGCTGGTGCCGACAATGTGCTCAAAGCTGAGGTGCCGATCACCACCAAAGGGTCCAATATTCGGTCCCGACAACAAGAAACTCAGAAGATGCATGAAAAATAAAAAAAGACAAAACTTTTATTATGTGTCCAGCGGCGCACTGTGCCCCATGCGTCCAGAATGCCAACGGCGCAATGGCACTGACTAGAACCGATCGCTTGGAGGCAGCAGCTCTGGCCAACATCTAGTCAGAGTGTTAGGTGCTGCTTTGGTGGCTACTTCAGCTTGTGCCCAACGCCTTGCAACAGCGGCGCTGTTGACTAACGCCACTTAGGGGTTCAATAGTGGGTTGAGGGATATGGTGTTGGCCACAACTTATCTTCTCGATCTCATGGTGTAATCTAATTATGAAATTTTTAAATTTTTAATATTTAAAAAAAATATTTTGAAAAAACTGGTAATATAGTACAATAAACAAGTGTCAGAGTGGTGTAACGAAAATATGGTGACTCAACGGAAAGCTAAGTAAAGTAACAACTACTCATTTGCAGGAATATCATTTGAAGTTTTACAAAAAGGGAGCAATGAATGTGCTAACACATGCCAAGTTCAACCAGGTGGAAGGAGGGAGTCGGTCATTATTCAACTTTAGTTTAACGTTAAGAAGGAAAGTCCTATGGAGGGTAAACGGTCGAATATTGAGGACAAAATTATTTTAAGGAGGGTAAGGGAACCTAACGATGAATCTAAATAATATGAGTGCTCATTAGCATTATTAGGATGATTTGATTGTTATAATATGATTTATTAAATTGCTGGTACGATTTGGATTTTCTTGTAAATTTTTATATTTTTGTGGATTTTTAATTCGTTCAATATTCTCATCGTCGTAAGACACTCTATATGTCACGACCCGGATTTTTAAAACCCTTTTTAAATAAAGGACATGCGGTAAATCATGATAAATTTTTTTTCTTTCTTAAACACAAAACAAATCATCCGTTTAAATATCCAAGTCACAAATACGAATATCAAAACATATGATATTATTACACATGTCAAATTCTATAAATAGCAGGTTAACCCTCTAAGTACAAGTCTGTCATTTGTTCGAAAATAAATAACTAAGTAAAGTTGGCTCTCATGCCAATAATCACAATTACTTACACAATTGCAAAAGCAAGAGACAAGGACCCACTAGTGCAATGTCGCCCTCAAATGCCCACCAACGTCCTAATCTCGCAACATCCCAATCTAAAGAACATGCAAGCAAACAAGATGAAATAGGCAACAAAACATCTCTAATGTTTCCAACAAGATCGGATCCAGACGTAGTTCTGCTTATAACTACACTACACTAAGAAGCATGGCATCACACATGCAATGCTTAAGTATTTTAAAGCAACCTACATTGTATGCAAGTCGTTTAATCGTTCCACTTGTTCTAATTAAACAAGCAATATAAAACAACATTATTAATTATCTCTCGAACCATTGTTTGATAATTAATATCCCCGTCTAATCCCAATGATAGACAGACTCATCAGATGTCAACCTAAGTGACAAATAATAACGAAACACCCTGGAATCCACCAGGAAGTACTATCACCCCTCCTAGCCCATGAAGAACCTGACCAGAGTGGAAGGGCATGACCCACAACTGCACCTGAATAGAAGTAGCGGAAAAAGCCAACCAAGCAAGAATGTTAGCTAATCCAAATGCGTGTACACTAAAAGATCCTCAATAGATATGTGGTGAGCCTCACTCATGTAGAGCTCCCTCCAATGGGGAGGTGCAACTACACAGTCAAATTAGCAGTTCCTCAATAGAGCTAAAACTTAGGAAACTATTCTGAACCCTATCTTGCTCATCATTAAGCCAGGGTTTCGAATGACTATCACAAACCTTATTAATCCCTTCTAGACTAGGGTTTAAAACTCGAAACTACCATTGGTTCATCAACCAAGGCAAATCGTCAGGTCAAAGGCTTTGTTCACTCCATGAACTACTCCCAAACCCCTCTGAGGTATTTTAGTCTTTATCTTGATTAAGTTTTCTCACCCAATCCAAAGCTATCAAACCCCATCAATTAATCTTTTAATAATTTTAAGCTAGTGATAAGTTACTATCACAACATCAATAGTAAAATATCGAAACAATAAACAACATAAACAATCAGAACCACACAGGCCCAAGCAAATCATAATATCAATAATTAAATTCAATAATGATATTAGAATTGTTCGAGCTCACGTGCCCTAACCCTCCTTGGGTTAACTTATTAAATCTCTTTAAATAACTAAGCAAATGCACTCGAGGGTATTAAGGTAATTATCCAACATTGGATATGGTCCTCTCTAATCTCGGGTAAGTCTTTAACCTCTCAAAAGGTTTTAGTATCACACTAGCCCATTATTGTCATTCACGCAAATGCGGGCCGATCTGCTCATAAGGGTATTTCTATCTTTTTGTTCAGGACCTCCCTGAACCTTGATGGGTCCAAAACTAATGTCAAAGGTATACCATGACATTGTGAACCCGAGGTAATTTTCTTATTGTTTAATGGGGTCGTAAGCCTCTTGAACCAACTCCGATTCAAATTAATAGTCTTACCTTAACTATAAGGGTAAAATAGTTAATTATCTATTTATTGGAATTTTACCTAACTTTTGGCTTGGTCCAAATTTAGGATACACATTAAAATTTTACTGAGATTTTTTTGTCAATTTTCAAATCCACTCATAAGCCTCTGAACCGAAGCCCTGAAGTCTGGTCACTAATCATTATTAGTCTACGCGTCAATTCACAAGGGTAAATTGGTTATTTCACATACTTGGAGATTTTTCTCAGACCTGAAACTTGTTCAAGACACTCGGCATATGCTCATAGTCATTTATAATTTTTTTTCTAATTTTTTCTAACTATTTTATCCTACTGAACTGGACACGGTTTTGTGGGTGAACTGTTTAAAAAAAAAACAATTGAGACGAACCAAACCGGGTCGGGTTACCTGACCCGGTCCAGGGAGCGACGACCCGCATCGCAGGTCATCTTCCCTGCGATCGGCTAGAGGCCGTTTGGCCTCCGGCAGCGACGACCCCCTACCGCGACGGAGGGGTGGGCAGCTCAGGACATCCGGACCGCTGGCACACGGCGGAACTGACTGCGTCGATCCCACCGCCGTCCGGTGGCCAGACGGCTGCCAAAAAGCCACTTTCCCTTTTTTTAATAGACGGCAAAGCTGCCACGGTCGGGGCCATCGTGGCCTAGAAAAACATGGCTGGGACTAGCGAGGCCACGGCCTCAGCCAGCGCTTGCTATTTTCTTTTTACATCTATGCATCGGCATGGCGGTCTGCTTTGTGGCGGCCACGTGCCGGATCCTAGCCCTTCGGTCCAGTGCACGAGGACAGGCCAGCTGCTGACCGGTAGCCGGCCCACAGGATCAAAATAAATTACAAAAACTACTTCTTAAAGAAATTACAGAACACAGTTACTGTTCAAGTAAATTACAAAATACATAATTGCATAAATCTAATTAGATCCAAATTTATTTAATCAAATCTTCGTTAATCTAAACTCAAAGACAACGGAAATGATCCAACCTTAATCGCTGATTTGTTGTTGATCCATCGCCGCCAACGCCTTGCCAGAGCCTCGTCGGAGCTTCGCCGACCGCCTTCTCCCCCCATCCGCCCAAAAAGACCCCTTAATTGTGCCTTCAAAAGTCTTTTTATAAGCATGGGGATTAAGGTTCCTAATCCCCCTAAAAGTTGGTCCAATCCCCTTAATTAGGCCACCTCATTAGCCTCTCAAAATAAATTTCGGAATTATAATCGATCGGGCCTGTAAAATGACCTAAACAGCCCAAATACACGTTTAAAGCGGGTAAAAGGGCCCTATACGATATGTGTAACTTTAAATAGTTGTATCTCTCTCATCCGAACTCCGATTCACGCGATCTTGGTGGTGCTTTGAAGCTCTGTCTTTCTACTTTCTAACCACATAGTTTTAACTACAAATTCTATCGATGGAGGAAGTTATTCTACTAAAAAATTCAAAGGGTCAAACACAATATTTTCCATGTATTTAATTTTTGAAACCTAGGAAAATTCGAGATATTACTCTATATGTCTAAAAATTGTGAAATTTTAAGTGTGATGTGATAATAATTTTATGTGATTTTTTGAGAATTTTTTTAGAAGCCTCTGGGTAGGTCAAAAGACCAAACTAACCCTCTAACTTATACTATTTTTCTACTAGTCAAAAGACTTATTTTTGGGGTACAAATTTTATATAGACTTATTATTATGTTAGTAGTGCTCATTAAAAATAATGGTAATTTTTGACGTTTATGTGATTTATTATCATTTTATCTGTAAATACTACATTTTTATAGACTATATGCATGAACTTTTTGAGGTCAAGGAAAATAGAGTAGATCTTCTTATTTTATTCATTGATGATGTATGCTTGATGACGTGATATCAGTAAATATAATGTCCCTCATGTTCTTATAAGAAGAAGAAGTTTATTATTATTATTCATGTATATTGAGTATGCATGTATCTGAATAGATAGAGATTTTATGAAATATATATTTATTTTGTATATGATTATGTGATGATTTTAGAAGCGTGCTTAGGCATATAATTATATTTATTAGTTTTTATGCTATTTTTCATCTTTTACATAAATAGTACTTATACGGTTATTTCCTACTTATTGTTATAAGTATTATTCTATGATAAATTCATGATAATATTTTGAGTTTAAGTGCATGTTTAAGGATCTAATTATTTTGTAAATATTGATATTATTTTCTAGATATTACCTGAATTTTATGTAGAAAGCTATTTCCCACATGTTATTATAAGCATTGCTCTTGTGATGTCATATCTCAATATGAAATGAGCATTAATAGAGGGGTGGGCGATTGAAACCTACATGCTTGTGAGTAACATGTACCGTTGGATCCCATGATGACCTCACATTGACATACATAAATATGAGCTCATACTAATCATAATCATAATCAAGTAGAGCATCTTTTCTCAATAATTTTGGGTCGGCAACATGGATGTTACACCTCTATTCTAGCATATTTTGTGTCAACTCTTTCATAAGAGATAATATAGTTGTATCCTTCATTATTAACTTCATTCAAGTTCTCTTAGGTTTCCCTCCTCTTTTGACATCATTTAGATAAAAAAAATATGAGCTCATACTAATGCAACTAATAAATATGGGATGTTTACAACCCTACTCCACTTTGTGTTGAACTAAACTTTAGACTTTGATTAGACATGGAAGAGTGGTTTTAATCTAACAATAGGGGGGGGGGGGGGGGGGGGGTCTACTTTTCGCAATCCAATCAAACCTAGAGTAAGGTTTTGTTGGACACATAGTGAAGTAGGAAAATCATTATCCATAAATTTGAAACTAATTAGGAAATTAAGGAATTTAGGCTGGAATGCTGAGTATGGCATAGATGGAAGAATCAAAGAGTTGATGAGCATATTTTGTCTTCATTTCGCATGGTTTCTTTGTGATTTGCTTTTACATCAACCATTCTCAGATGGAATAACCAGCCACCTGCAATAAAGTAAGAATCATGTTTTTGATGACAAGTCCTGAAACTATTGCCATTAATTTAACTCCACTATTTATTTTACAAAACATTACTCCATGTTTTGATTTGACAGAGAAAAGTGGGTCTCACATGATAATAGAGCAGGCCAATCAAAACCCAGAGTAAAATTTTGTTGGATAAAAAGTAGAGTAGGAAAATCACTATCCTTATGACAAGGTTACCCATTGAAGAGTGAAGCCTAACCCTACTAGTTTTTGTCCAACAAAACCTTACTCTAGGTTTTGATTAGACATAAAGTAATGCTTTTCACGTAGGGGGGGGGGGGGGGGGGGGGGGGGGGGGCACTTCCCACAGTCCAATCAAAACTTGTATAAAGTTTGTATGATTTACAAATTACCTGAAATGAGAGGTACTATTTTCATATCACTGGAATTTTTTCGCATATTATAGATTGTCTGCAAGTGGACCAACATGCCCCTTTCTTAGCCATTTTCATGCTTTCTTCTTCTTTCCCCATCTCATTTCTCCAACAATCTTAGTACCTAGGGCTGTAAATGAGCCGAGCTGGCTCGTGAGCAAACTCGGCTCGGCTAAGCTCGACTCGAATTAGGCTCGACTCAAACTCGATTCGAGCTCGAATAAGTTCGAGCCGAGTTTGAGCAGACCCCTGCTCAACTCGGCTCGGCTCAAATAAAACTCGAATTCGATGCTACTCGGCTCGACCTCGACCTCGAGCTCGAACTCGAATATAATTTTAAAATTATATATAAATAATATATATAAAATAAATAATGTATATATATATATGCATATTTTATATAAACATAATTGTTAATTTAAATATATATTTATCGCATACTCCCTCCGTTCTTAGATTAATAGCTCTATTTGATTAGTTTATTTTGAAAAATCTAATTGAGCTATTAATCTAAGACAAATGGAATATATAAAATGACGTATAATCACATATTTATATACTAATACTATGTATTGTATTGATATATGAGACCCGTTTATATGAGTCAAGGCTCACTCACGACTATGTGAGTATAGATGTCATCCATCATCATATTACGATATAAGAACACACATAACTCGGGAGGTAGATTAGTTTATGTCTTCTTGCGCATTTGGATCTCGATCTGATGGCCTATGATGTCTTTGCTCATGCTGACGTACGAGAGTCTAAACTCATATAAAAAAATTTTGTGATATATATCCTTGTTAAATTATAACCGATATATAATTTTTATATATGATATATATTTTATAAAAATAAAAATATTAGAGACGCAAACACTAATATACTCCTTTTGTCCCAAATTAATAGGGCTATTTGATTCTTGAAGATGAACTAAAATTAGTTCAATTGAAAAACCAAATGAAGCTATAAGTATATGACAGATGGTCAACATGATATCACACTAATATACTTAAAAATAATTCTAAAAGAAGCATGATATTTGTGGACCAACCTTAGTTTAGAAAAAAATGATTAGATATTCTTTTAAAAGTTAAAGCATGACATTGGGACCATCCTCATCTTACAAAATGTATATCTTTTTACATGTACTTCAAAATTTTTTAGAGGCACACTAAGATTATAGAATAACTTTTTTATTAGTGATTTATAAGCATGTAAAGAAAAGAAAACACAAAAAAGTAGATGACAATGTTGCCTAAATAATTTTTTATTTTTTACATCTTTTTTAGTGATTATATGTACACAAAGAGAGAAAAATAATAATGTTGCATTTTTTTAGCATATGTAACTAAAACTTATTTGTCATAGTTTTCTTCTTTCATAGTGACTATAATCAAATGTTCACGGTGTAGTCATAATACTTGTTGAAGTATATTTATTAATATTTAATATTAAAAGTATATTAGTATATATGATACTTCATATACTTTATATTTATATATATATATATATATATATATATATATATATATATATATATATATATATATATTATTTTTATTTTTTTAGTTCGAGCCCAGTTCGAGCCAAGGCTTATGATTCACTTATTCAGGTTCGAACTCAAGCTTGAGCCAAGCTTTGGATTTCTAATTCGAGCCGATCTCGAGCTAAAAGGTTCGAGTTTATTCGAGCTTCGAGCCGAGCTCGAGCCGAGCTTCAGCAATTCGAGCTCGAGTCGAAACAGCCTAATACTCGACTCAGGTCGGCTCGTTAACACCCCTATCAATACCCAAAACCAATGTTTTTTCCACCATGGTGGACTCCTTCTTATCCATCCACCACTTTTCCTAGATAAATTTTTATGGACCTCCCCCTTCTCCTATCCTACCTTATCATATCCTTCCTCCATGATTTGAGAAGTTCTAGCACGCTAAAATGTGGCGGGGCAAGAGGTGTAGACCAACCTAAAAGAAGCTTGACCAAGGCCTTAAACCCTATAGGATAAAACTTTATAAGTTCTCATGAAGCCCCCTCTCCTACTGTCAATAATAGTTGTAAATCTAGGAAAATAACCAAATTCAAAACATGTAAAAAAAATTTATATTTTAAATCATCATACATCAATTTTCCCACAAAATTTTCCAATTCACCATACAACCAAACTAAATATTCTCAGGCTATTCAAAGGGCAATGGAGGTTTGGGCTTTAGAAACTTTAAGGTTTTTAACCATGATCTTCTGGAAAAGCAAGGGTGGCACTTTCTTAACAATGATTAGTCTTTGGTGTCAAGGGTTCTAATGGCAAAATATTTTGACAATTCTTCTTTTTTGCATGCAACGTCAAAGAGAAGAGCTTCTTTCATATGGAGGACTATATTGCGGCCAAACCCCTTCTTCATAAAGGTCTGAGATGGTGCACTGGGAATGGTGAGAAAATAAAGATTTGGATTGACAGGTGAATCCTAATTCCTAACTCTTATGAGATTCAGTCCCCAATCACACTGCTAGGGGCTGATTCCAAGGTGTCAAAGTTGATTGATGTTGCTTGATATGGGTGGAGGTTGCCTTTGGTCTAACAGGTGTTCCTGCCACATGAAAGGGATATCATTTTACAAATTCTAGTTTGTCTAAGTCCTTTTAAGGATAAATTGGTTTGGGTAGAAACAAAGCATGGTATGTTTACAGTGAGGAGTGCCTTCTTCCTAGCTATGAATATGACTATTCAAGGGGGACATGGTGAGTGTTTAAATGCTAAAAATATGAAAAATATTTGGATCACAATCTGGCATCTTGACAACCCTCCAAAGATTCAAATGTTTTCATGGAGATTATGCAAAAAAATGAATCCATCAAAGGTAAATTTGTGGAGAAGACATTGTGTCCAAGGCAGGTGGTGTTAATTGTGCGGGAAATGTCCAGAAACTGTAACTCATGCTATTTGGGGCTATGAAGTCCCGCAGTGGAACACAAATGGTACCCAACTTCAAGAAGGGAAATGGGAGAAGAATCGACGAAGGAAGAAGAAGAAGGAATTCTATTTTTTCATAACCAACATAGGAAAAAGGTGTAATGTCCTAGATTTTTCTTACGATTTTCTGTTATTTTTTGATCATTTTTGGCGAGAAATTGTGACACTTCGGCATATTTAGTCTCGATATTCATACCCGTAAAGTTGGGTGTCGGGTTCACCGTAGGCCATGGGCTTGGACGTGCATTCCGGTGCAAAAAATCGTTTAAAAATGGAAGTGCAGAAGATAAGGAAAAAAAAAACAGGTTAAACGGGCTCGGGCTTGGCCGAGCCCGATCCAGATATTCTGGAACAGAACTGACCCCTCCCCTTCCAGCTTCTCTATGTCCCAGCCGCTGGTGGCCGCCGGTCGGCTGCAGGGTCACCGCCACTGGCTCGGCCCCGGCCATGCGACGGCAGGGGGCCATCGTCTTGGCCCCCATGGCCGTGCTGCCTCCTCCCCTGGTGAGCCCTCTCCCTCTCTCTGCTTTGACTTAGAGCCGCTGCCGTGGGCCAGAAAGGGCCAGTCGACCGCCTAGAGCTCTGCCCTGGCCCAGCGACGGCAGAGGGACATCCCTCCCTGCCTAGACGGCCTCTGCTCCGCCACCCCAGCTCGATTTGATCCACTGTGGGCTCCTCCCCTGTTTCCCCCGGTTCGCTCTGCTCTCTCTGTTTTGTGTTGTGGCAGCATCGGCGGTGGCCAGTGGGCTCTGCCCGGCCTCCGTCCAGCCAACCACAGGCCGGCGACAGCAGGGCTGCCGCCCTGGCCAGCCCCGTCGGCCCCCAACCAACTTCTTCCTCCTCCCCCGGTTAGCTCCCTCACCCTCTCTGTTTAGCTTGTACCGTCGCCACCGTGGGCCAGCAAGGCCCAGCCGCCCGGCTATGGCCCCGCCTTGGGCCGACAATGGTGGGAGGCCACTCCTCCCGGCCCCAGGGGCCTCTGTTTCACCACCCCGTCCTCAGATTCCCCTCTGCCCCTGTTTTTCCACCCTTCCTCTTTCCTCTGGCCAGAGCCATATTCGCCCCTATTTAGGTCTTTGACAGACTTTGGGGCTGCGCCGGCGAGAGCCAGCCTTTGGCTCGCCTCTTGCCGACCAGCCTTGGGCTGACAACGGTAGGACCACCCCCAGCCAGCTCCGCCGCCCCCTAGCCAGCTCCCTTAGCCCCTGGCTGTCCCTCATCTTCCCATGTTTTGGTCTGTCCATTTTGGATGTTGTGGCTGCCATTGATAGCCGGACATTGAACCTGGCCATGTGGACCTATGTCCGGCTTCGCCTCCACCCAGTGGGCCACCCCTCCATGTCTTTTTCAGCCTACGTTTCGTCCGCTTTTTCGGAACCATATCCGCATCCCGTGCTAAGGTGCTCTCACTTGAAAAATTAGGGTCTTTTCTCCTCACTGTGCTATCTGTCTAGCGTGTCGCCGCTGGCTTTGGCCGTCACCTCTGGCTAGAGATAGCTCTTCCTGGATGCTAGGCCATGATGGAGCCGGCCAGTAACCCCTGCTCCTTTGTGCCCCAGGGTTTTCCACCCATTTTGGGCAACCGAGCATTGTTGGATGCCGAATACCTCTGGACCACCTTAGTGTGGCGGGTATCAGCTTGGAGATGGCTGGCCGCCCTAGTGCGGCACTGCCCCTCTTCTTTCAACATGGGCCAGGTTCCCCTCTGCTGATTATGTGTTGGACCGCTCTATAGAGAGCGCCACGTGCTGCCCTTTTACTGTTCTACCCTCACTAGACGTCGATTGGCCTCTAGTCAGCCAACCTCGGCACGACAATGGCAAAGGCCGTCTTTGTTGGTCACCACCCTTAGGCATGGCCCTACCGCCCTTTCGAGCTTTAGGCCGACACTGTCTAGCCCTTTCTCCCTCCATTTGGTTGCATGTGCAAGTAGCCACACATGTGGGTTAGGGTTTTGGTGCCTCTTTGGCGCCGCTTGACCGTCGGATGGCTCCGCCATCATCTGGAGTTGACATCTGAGTCCTCCACCACCTCTCCACCATCCTGGAGCGTCAGCCCACGCCCTCTGCCCATATGTGGGCCCTTGTAAACACGAAATCGATGTCATTGGGTGCTGTCCACGGTCGATTTCGACGTCTTGTGACCGGTTGGGTATTGTTCAACCGCCGGTCGAATTTCAGTGAGTACACCCTGCCTTTCAGTCGCACCTGCCACTCATTGGCACGACTTTTCTCCCGGATGCCTCTAGTGTGTAGCCGTGGATCGCGAATTTTCCGCATTGACATGTGTCACCCCTGTGTTGGCCGTGAGTAGTTCCGGCACTTCCTAAAACCTCAAGACAACAGCTCTCTCAGTTAGACAACAGTTTTGGCCGCCAACTCCGCCACTGACGCCGCCACAGTCGTATGCTCGCCATCAAACGTCATGATTACGAGGTAGGGGAGCTTTGAACTTGTAATTTCATGATAACATGCTTTGAATGAGTAGCAGCATGCTAGGCTTGTATGATTTCATGTTTTGGATATTAAATCATGGCATGTTTGCATGATGTAAGATAGTGAATTATGCCACATTGAGATACATGTATGTATGTGAGTTGTAAGCATGTTTTATGTATGTAGAATTTGTATGCACTAGTGATGGCTAGCAAATATGTTAATGTGCTCTGTATGTGTATGATGTACGTGCTAGTGACGGCTAGTAATTTTGAGTAAGTTATGTATGTGGACTGTGTGGGCAGAGGTATGAGCGATGGACGGTAAGAAGTGGTAAGGGTTTGGTACAAAATTGGATGTGAATTTGGATGTGTAAGCATGTGACAATGACGGCGGACATAAGTTTGACAGGCGAGGATTTGAGCGGATTGGATCGGTTTGATTTGGAGCGTATGTCAAGGGTTCGGTAAGTAAGAGGGCTTAGGCTTGGAGC
Organism: Saururus chinensis; assembly: GCA_035235625.1. Classification (NCBI taxonomy): domain Eukaryota; kingdom Viridiplantae; phylum Streptophyta; class Magnoliopsida; order Piperales; family Saururaceae; genus Saururus; species Saururus chinensis. The sequence goes on along the minus strand of CP141149.1, from coordinate 17,408,564 downwards.
CTTATGGGGGTTTATTAGATAGTAAGAGCGTTCATAATTGTACAAGCATAACGTACAGATTATGAAGTGAAAAGTAAGCATAATAAGTGAGGTATTAAGTAAGAGGCTGATAACGGGGATCTAATGTGAGGAGCTCAGTTTGATTATGCCGAGTAAGATGTTTTGGTCGGAATGTGGATGGCGGAGACTGTATGAGTATGTAAGGATTTTATGTACGGTGAGTTTGACCACAATATGGACGGGTTAAGTGAAGTCTGCTGCCCTGACGAACTGAGGTTTCGATCGGGCTCAGCTTCGGTTTGATCAGTCGAGGACTATGAGTTGTGTGGCATAATTGTACCGCATAATTTACATAATTCAAACTTGAATTAAAAGAAAGCTAATGATAGCGTTGTGAGTTTGAGACCTGAGGGTTTGACGGATTAAGTTCCGTGTTTGAGCTAGCCGATAATGAGTCGGTTGAGCATTTCTTATGTCTTGCCATGGTGTTTATCCTGCGGGATATTGTCTGTGTGCTATATAGAGCACCAGACGTTTGATGCTCTATTGAGAGCAACTGTATGTATGTTTTCGATTTGGTCTACGTGTTGTATTAAGCCCAGACGTTTGATGCTCTATTGAGAGCGTTGTATGATTCTGCCCAAGAGTGATACTATATGTTCATGCCCAAGAGTGGCATTGTATGATTCCGCCCAAGAGGCACTGTATGTTTCTGCCCAAAAGTAGCACTGACACTAAAAGACCCATTATGGTGGGCAATTCTTTGGCACTATAAGACCCCTTATGTGTGGGCAATTGTATGACCCCTTATGTGTGGGTGTATGTTTGCGCGCTCAGGTAAGTAGTATCATAGATCTACTCTTACCTGTTTGATCTTGTGCCCCATGAGCATAGGTGTGCCTTGCCTTCGGAAAAGTCCATGGCGTCTAGTCACTCCCCAGAGGTTAAGGTGATGCCCAGTGACATTCTTTTCCTTTTCAACGTTGGAGCTTATTAGTTGTAATGAGCTTCAGTAGTCGATAGTTTTAACACGACTGTAAGAGTAAGAGTAAGAGTACGATTGTAAGAGTATGAGCACGACTGTAAGATGATGATACGAGTAAGACTGTAAGTGTATGTTTGAGAAAGACTGTAAGAGTATGGTTCTGAGCAAGACAGTAAGTGTATGATTGTACGAGTAAGGTCGTACGAGTAAGCGTAAGATTGTACGAGTAAGGTCGTACAAGTACGTGTAAGTTGTATGAGTTAGCGTGCGATGGTACGAGTATGTTTGTAAAACCCTAATTAAGGGTGGTTGTATGAGTTTGGTTTCATGGCATGCTACGCATGATTATATGCATATGAGCATAATTATGTTATACGTTGTTTGCTTCATGTTGATTTGCATGACGCATGTTTTTATGAACTTATTGAGTTCACTATTTGGGATTCCCCTACTAAGTATGAAAATACTCACCCTACTATTTTTAGCCCCGTTGTTCGGGAGGCTTTTGCAGGTTGTGTTGGAGAGCTCCTGGAGATGGATGCTCGTCTTTGCGGGGGATCGTTTCGCCTTTGTTTCAGGTATACTTGACTCAATGCAAGTATCTTTTTATGCCACGATCTGATGTATTGGGTGAGATGAGATTAAAGTATTTATATCTTCTGGACTTTTAGTTTGGATCAAAATGTAGACTGTTATGGGACTTGTACTCGGGGACGCCTGGGAGTTATTTGTATTTTAAAAATCCAAGATCATGGTAATTTAGTCGTACGTTTGTTTTCGAGTGACGCCTGAAGATATTTGATTTGGCAATAAGATGTTTAACTGTATGATGTTTTAAAATATAAACTGTTTATAAAGGTTTTGATTTCGTCATTTTTCCTCCGATTTATAGTTGTTGAATTGCAAAAAAAAAAATTCGTGAATTTTAAGGAAAATGTATGAAAAATCTTGGGCGTTACAGAAGGAGACCCCCCTTATAATGGAGGGTATGGCTCCCTAGGCAACCGTACCAGTTGGTGGCCCTCATGCCAATTGGTAGCCCATCAGTCGGTCCATTACATTTCCATCTGATTTCCCCCCAATTATAGACTATTCAATCACAAAAGGAAAATACTGAAAAGCAAAATAAACCCTAACGTAGTAAGTCCGAGGAATGGAAAGTAATGTAAGGTGGGATAGACCCAACCCCTAAGTTGGCATACACAATACTTCACCACGCTCCGCTTTCGCATTGTCCTCAAGGCGACCAAGTAGGAAAGCACTCCAAAAACTCATTTCTAGCATCCAAGTGGCATCCTCAAGAGATTGACCCTGCCAAGCCACGAGTATCTCAGTAACAATGCAACCACAATGATGCACCTAACACTTATCAATTACAGAGCTGGGAATGGGTACATCAGACTCTGGTGGACCCATCGGTGGCGGAGGTGGAGCACTAGAGACAAGGACCCCCAACAAAGCTGCGGAGGCAAGAGACAAGGAAGACCAAGTGTACAAACGAACCACGGGCAATGCCAAGTGGTAAGCAACGGGTCCAATGCGCTCGACAATGGAATAGGACTCTCAATCGAAAGTATGCTCAGCTTAAAACAAACTGGTTTGGCGCTAAGGCATCACTGACACATAAACAAGGTCACCCACTTGAAACTCTCGATCGAAATGTTTCTTGTCATACACTTGCTTCATGCGATTCTGAGCAGATGCCAAGTTGAGTTTGAGTTGTCTGATAACCTCATCCCGAGTTTGTAGCATATAATCAACCTCGGCCACAGAAGAGCGGTGGTGAACATACAATAACATAGTAGGCAAAGGACAGCCATAGACCACCTCAAACAAAGTGAACGTAGCCCAAGTATGATAGGTCGTGTTATATGATCACTCCACCAAAGGAAGGAGCTGAAGCCACCGTCGGGGCTGATCCCCTACAAAGCATTGAAAAAATTGTTCCAAGTAGCGGTTAACCACCTCAGTTTGGCCATCGAACTGTGAGTGATAAGTGGTGCTCATATGAAGCTTAGTGCCCTGGAGTGTGAAGAATTTGCACCAGAAGTAAGAGAGGAAGATATGATCCCTATCGGAGATAATGGTGTGGGGCATGCCTTGCAACTTGGCAATCTCTTGAACATAGAGCTCAACTACCATTTTGGCGATGAACGAATGGCCCATAGCACAAAAATGTGCATACTTGGACAAACAATCAACAACCACTAGTCTCACTGATTTGCCCTGCACCAATGGCAAGGCCTCCACAAAACCCGTAGACACATATTCCTAAACCTTATCTGGAATAGGAAGGGGCTGAAGTAACCTCGTAGATGACATAGTGGCAGCCTTCGCGCTCTGGCAGACGTTGCAAGCAGTAACATAGTCCTGAACTGCCCTCCGAAGACTCTGCCACAAGAAGCTCTGACTCACCCACTTATATGTCCAAAAGGAACCTTTGTGGCCAACAAACGGTGTATCATGTAAGCGAGAGAGAATGTGTAGTTTGAGGTCGAATGCAACCAGCACCCAAAGTTGCCCCTTCTAAAAGAGGAGTTCATTTTGCCATACAAAGAAGGGCACAACAACAGGGTCCGAGTGCAGACTAGCAACCAACTCACAGGCGGATGAATCCTCCAAATAAGCTCACTACAGATCGGGAACAAACAAGCAAGAGAGTATCGAGAGTGCTAAGAAGGAACCCTCAGAAGGGTGGAGAGAGAGCATCTTCCATAGTGTTTTCCACCCCCAACTTGTATAACACCTCATAATCATACCCCAAGAGCTTGCTGACCCATTGCTACTGAGCCAGAGTAGAAACCCGTTGCTCGAGGAAATATTTCAAAGGCTTATGGTCGGTGCGGATGAGGAAAAGGCTGCTGAGCAGGTAAGGATGCTATTTTGTGACTGCATGCACTATGGCGAGCATCTCCTTCTCGTAGGCTAATAGAATTATGAAGCGGTCAGAAAGAGTCTTGCTGAAGAAAGTAATAGGTCGCTCCTTCTGAAGTAGGACAACACCAAGACCGGCATTGAAATCATCCATCTCCACAACAAAGGAGAGACCAAAATCTAGGAGAACCAACACCGGGGCGGTAGCCATAGCCGACTTCAGACTATCAAATGCTTCTTTGGCCGCCTTTGACCATGTAAATGCCCTCTTCTTAAGAAGTGCTGTGAGAGAGCTAGCAATCAAACCAACTAACTAATGAAACACAGATAATATCCTGTGAGTCCCAAAAATCTGCGGAGTACCCAAACACAAGTGGGGGTCGTCCATGAAAGCATAACAGACACCTTCGAAGGATCAGTAGCAACCCCCTCGTGAGATATAATATGGCCAAGGTACTCCACCTGTTCATTGCCAAAGGAGCACTTCGAGTGCTTAAGGAATAATGAATTAGCTAGCAAAGTAGAGAAAATAGACCAGAGGTGCCCCAAGTGGTCCGCCCATGATGCGTTGTAGATCAATATGTCATCAAAGAAGATCAAGACGAATTGGCAGAAGAAAGGGTAGAACATATCATTCATAAGGCTCTGGAAGGTGGCCGGTGTATTGGTCAATCCAAACAAGATGACTAAGAACTCAAAATGTCTATCATGAGTGTGAAAGGTTGTCTTATAGATGTCAGAGAGCTGCATTCATATTTGATGATAACCCGAATGAAGATCAAGTTTGCTGAAGACAGTAGCTCCGGCCAACTTGTCAAGTAACTCCTCGATCACCAAAATGGAATACTTATCCTTGAAGGTGATGACATTACGTGCCTTGTAGTCCACACAGAATTGCAAAGTTCCGTCCTTCTAACTAGAAATACCAGAGTAGAGAAAGAGCTAGTGCTCGACTGTATAATATAGGTCTGGAGCATGTCTGACACCAAGCGCTCGATCTCAGCCTTCTATATGTGAGGATAGCGATAAGGCCGGACATTCATGGGTGAAGCACATAGAATGATAGGAATCTGATGATCATGGGGCAGCACTAGCGGTAGCCCCTTCGGCTCAATAAATATGTCCTCATGCTCCTCCAAGAGAGTAAGCATATCCTCTGGAAAGCTATCCCGGTGCACATCCACTATTGCACATTGCTCAAGGAAAAAATCCTTGAGGTGCAATTCGAAAGAGTGAACTCACTGACTAGGTTGACTGCAAAGAGCCCTACTGAGAACCCTGGATGCGCACCCACTGCCCTTGCACCTCAAAGTCCATGATCATGTCGCGGAAGTTCCACACTATGTTGCCAAGCTCTTGTAGCCATTGAACTCCCAACACCACGTCTACCCCCTTCATGGGCAGCAAGAATAAGTCAGTGATGAAGGTGTGACCCTGGATAGATAATGAAGCTTGTACGCACACCCAACACTCTGAAGATGTTTACCATTGCCAATCAATACATCGAACAGCTTGGAGTATGACACATAACATCTCAATAGTTGGGCCACCTTATCATTAATGAAATTGTGGGTGGATCCACTCTTGATTAGGATGGACACCTGTTTCTGCTTGAGGTAACCTTAGACGCACATGGTACGAGGAGTAAAGGCTCTAAAAAGGCGTGCACAAAAATCTCTGGTAGCACGCTATCATAAGGGGGTGCGCGCATCCAAGGAAGATGAAAGATCTTCCTCATCAGCCTCCTCGACAAGCAAGCTGGCCGCACTACAACAAAAAAGACTATTAGCGACGCATTTATGCGTCGCTAATAGTCCCCTAAGCATCGCTAATGACTATTAGCGACGTATAATAAACGTCGCTACAAGCGTTGAAAAAAGTGTCGTCGCTATTATCAATTCGCAACGTATACAAAAAGCATCGCTAATAAGGCGTATTATCGACGTATAGTATACGTCGCTAATAATAACTTATTAGCGACGTATATTCTATAGCATTGATAATGATAAACTATTAGCAACGCTTTTTTTATGTCACTAAGAGAAAAATAATTTTTTTAAATAAATTATTAGCGACGTATATACATAAGCGTCTCTAATAAAGAATTATTAGCAATGTTTACATATACATCTCTAATAGAAAAAAATTAAAAAATAACTTATTAGCGATGTATAATTAAAGTGTCTCTAATAATTCATTATTAGCAACACTTTTATATGTCACTAATAAAAAAAAAATTAAAAAAATTAAAATTAAATCAAAATTAAATAGCGACGCTTAAATAGCGTCGCTAGTAATTATTTTTAAAATAAATAATTAAATAGTGACGCTTTTTAAGTGTTGCTAATATTGAATTTTATTTTTAAAAAAACCCCGATGGGGGGCCAGCTAGGGGAGGGGGCGGGCCTGGGGAGGGGAGCAGCAAGAGGGCGGGGCAACAGGGGGGAGTGGGGCCAGCGGTGGGGTGGGAGGGCAGTAGGGGTAGGGGGGAGAAGGTGGATGGGGGACCGGAGGGGGTGGGAGGGCGGCAAACCTTGGGTAGAGGGGCGGCGGGACGGCGGTCAATGGGGTGGCACGGCTGCGGAAGGAGGGCTGGAAGGGAGGAGGTGGACCATGGGCAGATGGTGGCCAGGGCGAGAGGCTGCAGTGGCGGTGAGGAGGCTAGGCGGAAGGAGGCGGGCGGCGAGGCGGCAGGGCGAAATACTGGGGAGGGAGGACTGGAAGGGAGGAGGCGGGCCGTGGGTGGATGGCGGAAGGGGCGAGAGGGAGAGGAGGCGGGCCGTGCGGTGGGGCGAGATACGGGGGAGGGGGTAGTTATAAGATGCGGGGGAAATTTCTCCACACGGGCGGAATTTTGCCCGCGTCAAATTTATTTTATTTTATTAGCAATGCTCTTGAAGAGCGTCGCTATTAGAGATTTTGTAGCGACGTATAAATCTATATGTCGCTACTTATTACCATATTTAGCAACACCTATCTATAAGTGTCGCTAAAACAATTTTTTTTTATATTTTGCTCTCCTCCCTCCCTCTCTCTCCACCCTCCTATCTCTCCTCCCTCTCCTCTCTCTCTCCCTCTATCTTCCTCTCTCCTCTCTCTCCTCGCTCTCTCTATTTTATATTTTTATTTAAAATTTAATTAAAATAAATAAATAAAAATATATTAGCAACACATAGGCATATACGTCGCTAATACTAAGTATAAGCCTATACATCGCTAATATTTTTTTATTTTTAATTAAGTTTTCAATAAAAAATATAAAACAAATAAAAAAAATTCCTCTCTCTCTACCCTCTCCATTTCTCCTCTCTCCACTCTCTCTCTCCTCCCTCCTCTCTCTCTCCTCTCTCCCTCCACCCTCTTTTCTCTCTCCTCTCTATCTCTCTCTCCTCACTCCTCCCTCTCTCTCCCTCTCTCCTCTCTCTCTCTCCCTCTCTCCTCTCTCTTCTCTCTCTCCTCCCTCTCTCTATTTTATATTTAAAAATTAATTAAAATAAATAAATAAAAATGTATTAGCGACGCATAGGCATATATGTTGCTAATACTAAGGGTATTAGTGATGTATATGTTTATACATCGCTAATATATTTTTATTTTTTAATTAAGTTTTCAATAAAAAATATAAAACAAATAAAATAAAAAAATTCCTCTCTCTCTACCCTCTCTCTCCTCTCTCTCTCTCTCTCCGATCCCTCTCTCTCCTCACCTTCTCTCTCCTCTCTTCACTCTCTCTCCATGCACTCTCTTCACTCTCTCTTTTATTATAAATTATATTTTAAAATTAATAATAAAATTTAAAAAATAAAATATATTATATATCAATAGTGAAAGTTCAATCTATTATTAACACTAGTTTTTATTATAAATTTAATATTTATTTATTGTATATACAAATAGTAAATATTGAATAAAATATATTATATTTAGGAAGTTTATTATAATTTTTTAATATTTATTAAATGAAATTAATTAATAAAGCTATTAGCGACGCTTGTAAACAAACATTGCTATTAGAAATGATATTTACGACACTTAATTTAAAAGCGTCGCTAATAATTCAAATTTTTTATTTTTAATTCATAATTATTAGTAACGCTTTTCTAAGCGTCGCTAATAGAAGCACTATTAGCGACGCTTAGGAATAAGCATCGCTATTGTGAAAGCTATTAGCGACGATTATTTAAAGCATTACAAAAAGAGGAACTATTAGTGACGCTTATAATAAAGCGTCCCTAATATGATTAGTATTAGTGATGCGTTAAGCTAAGCGTCGCTAATATATGCCTATTAGCGACACATACAAAAATGTGTCGCTAATAGTTCTTTTTTTTGTGACGCTTGTTTATTTGTCGCAAATAGTTGTTTTTAGCGACGCTTAGCTTTGCATCGCTAATACTATATTTTGTTGTAGTGCCGGAATCGCATTTAAAACACAACCCCTTAGAGCATCTCTCATCCATTTGGGCCGGAGTGAGGTGACGAACTGGAAGGGCAGTAATGATAGAGGGCTGGCTGGTCCGATTCGTAGGGGGGCCATGTGTTGTGCAGGCTGATGGTAACGAATTAGGTGGAGGCCATGGGAAAGAGCCAGGTCAGCCTCCATGTTGTTGCCATGGGATGTTGGAGAAGATGAGAGAGTCGGGGAAGAGAAGAGAGGAGTCGGGGAGAGAGAAAATAGAGATTAGGGCAAAATAACTCTTAATTTCCACTAATTACAGAATCCTAAGCCTAAATAAGCTTTGCTGACCTACTGGACTACATAGATAAAATAAATAACAAACTATCTTGCTACATAGATAAAATAACTGATTACAACTAATCACTAATCCCACGACACTTTCCTAACTGCAATTCCTACTAACTGTCCTACTAACATCTTATTAAGGAAACACGTCCTTAATAAGATGTTAGTAGGAATTGCAGTTAGGAAAGTGTCGTGGGATTAGTGATTAGTTGTAATCATTTATTTTATCTATGTAGCAAGATAGTTTGTTATTTATTTTATCTATATAGTCCAGTAGGTCAGCAAAGCCTATTTAGGCTTAGGATTCTGTTCCAACATCCTCTTTCAATCTGTATTTCCTTCTCAATCCCTCTAAGGTCGTAACACAGTAGAGTATATTGGACAGTCTTGCAGCAAGTCCGACATCCATTACAATTCCGAATTACAACAACTGCAAGTATGCAACAATTGGACTTTTAGAATTTTCGTACTTTGTATGTTTGCAACATGTACATATTAGAAGCCTCCTTTTGGGCTTGCAAGCTTTCGTGTGTGTGTCTGAGAGGGGGAGCCACATACAAGGTTGGGGGGCAAACATTTGTAAATCTTTTTAATTATATATGTAGTGAGATAGTTGAGACACGTCCGGGCACTGCTCGGCCACAGGATAAGAATCCTGTGGCAGTAGGGGGCAGTTCAATATCATGTAGGTTTGTGGGATGTGAATCTTGTAGATGGTATGCACCTAGCGCTTACTTATGGGAAGCGTTTTCTATGCTCTATTCTGCCAGTGAATTGAGTGTAAGGAACGATGGGGAAGTGTCCGATTTCGAGATCAACAACGTACACACTAACACACATTAGCATAAGTATTACTTACAAAGATTATTATCATCGTGATCAATGGAGCGCACATCAGCATATGTTAGCATATTGGTTTATGACATTGAGATGCACTAGCACATTGGTAGATGATTTTGATGAATCACAAAGGACATTATTAGAACAAAAAATTTGAGAAAGTAACAATATCTCATTTTTAAATTTTTATTTCTATTATGTCTAGGATATTTTTAGTATATCCAACACACCTATATTTTAAAATTTCACCCATTGAATTATAAAAACTCAATATTATCTTTTATATTGTGTATATGCATCCCCATAATTTGGGCTCATCATATCTCACTATGTCCGCATGCTACCTGGCCCTATGTTAAACATTCCAATTAATTTACGAATAGGTCTAATAAAATTATATTCTATATAATAGAATAATTTTATTGTTGTCCATTTAAGATGAATTTCTTATAAAGCTAATCATGACCAATAAATTAGCCAAGGACTTCCCATAACCCCCAAATTGATCATAAAATATATTTTTTTATTTAAAAATATATAAAAAAAGAGTTTGTGTATAAATATATGCCATAAAAGGCCTAAGCTATATGACTCAAACTCTCCCTGAGACTAAGTAGTTATCCGTATTTTACTATTGTTGCAAACGAAAAATAAGTAAAATTATATTATTATATACAATATAATATTACCGTGAACTTATTGGTAAATATGGATAATCAGCAGGACTTAGCAGGAATTATTTCCAAAAAATTTCCACGTGGGCCTGGAATGGCCTTTTAATGCGAGCGTTCTGCAAGCGTCTCCGGCTGCAAGCGGTCTTACTATTTTTACCCACAAAATTAAACAGGGAAAGTAATTGCACCGCTCGTCCCTCTCAGACCTCACTCCCCAAAACGTTGCTGCTCCGAGATCCGAACTCCGCCCCGACGAGAGATCCGGCCAAATGCCCGGGAGGCCCTTCCCGCCGGCCGTCCGACCCATCGCTCCGTCGTACGGGTCCGCTGCAGCCATCTGATCACCGATCTTCCCTTTCCCCGCCTCCTCAGCTCCCAGATTCATGGCGGGCGCCGCCTCGGCGCTCTTCCTCCTCGACATCAAAGGCCGCGTCCTCGTCTGGCGCGACTACCGCGGTGACGTCTCCGCCATCCAGGCTGAGCGTTTCTTCACCAAGTTCATCGAGAAAGAGGTCGCCAATCCTCCTCCTTTTTTCTTATTTTTTTCTATTATCAGTTGCTATGTGAATTCTACTCCTGCTGATTCGTGCGGTCTCCGGAGATCCATCGTTTTTTGGTTTGAAATTTCAACTGTACCGGATCTATAGCTACGTTGATGTGTAACTTGTGAAAATTCTTGTTTTTTGGTGGAAATAGTAGTTGCATGTTGCAAGCTAAATGCGTGGGGAAATGAAGATAGAGCTAAATCAGATTGATGAAAACTGTTTTTTTACTTATTTTTCGGGCAGGATGATTCCGAGTCGCAAGATCCGGTGGTTTATGATAATGGTGTAACATACATGTTCATACAACACAGTAATATCTACCTGATGATTGCATCGAGACAGAACTGCAATGCTGCCAGTCTTCTCTTGTTTCTGCACCGGGTTGTTGATGTGAGTTCTCGTTAGTTGAGTCTTAGCTATTGTTATGTGTAATGCTCGAAGTGATTATTTTTTAATAGTTTATAATACACATGTTCATGCAAAATTGAAGGAAATTGGCTCTCATGGCAGGTATTTAAGCATTACTTTGAAGAACTAGAAGAGGAATCTCTAAGGGATAATTTTGTCGTTGTGGTAAGAAGACTTCGTGAGTACATGGAGACTTTTTTGGTTTTATTAATATTCATTATTTTTTTCATGGCTTCAAGCGGTTTTGTTATATTCAAAATCTGTATTTGATTTACGTGCTGGAAAGGTGTACAGCATGTGGATGATAATTTGATGCTCAACCAATTTTTCGTGGATGTGATAACTAGAGATCTGTTTCGTTTTGGCAGTATGAGTTACTTGATGAAATGATGGATTTTGGCTATCCTCAATACACTGAAGCGAAGATTCTTAGTGAGTTTATCAAGACAGATGCATATAGGATGGAAGTCACTCAACGGCCTCCAATGGCTGTAACAAATGCAGTGTCATGGCGTAGTGAAGGAATACGCTACAAGAAGAATGAAGTAGGTGAATTGTTGCTTTCTGGCCTTTGTTGGAACTGATTATGGCGTCATGTGCAAAGAGACTTATACATCATTTGTAGGTATTCTTGGATGTGGTTGAAAGTGTCAACATACTCGTCAACAGCAATGGACAAATAATTCGATCAGATGTGGTTGGTGCACTAAAGATGAGAACTTATTTAAGGTAGAGCCTTCTCTCTCTTTTCATTACGAGATTGATTTCCCAGACTTTGGAATGTCATTTTGCATTTATCATATACCTAAGTATTATGAGCACAACAGTAAAGAGATTTGAACTTAGATGGGAATAACACATTTATTGAGCTTGATTATAAACTGAAAAACCTCTGTTACACTGCAATTATATGACTTGAATATGTTTCTGACCAAAAAAATTCGGCTGATGTTTTATGATTGAAGATTTGGGTTCGCTAGTGTCATCTGTTTAAAGGGTCTCCTGTCGCAAGTGAAAGAAATTCCTTTTATTTTTCAAAATTTATTCTGAAGAGGCTAAAAAAAATTAACTTAGGTAAGCTCAAACCACCTGATTAATACGTTTGTGAAGTGGAAAATGGATAAGGAAGAAAGAGAGAAATTAAAGTATTGCAGCTTTGACATGGTTTTTTAGGCAAGGTTATAATTTTGCAAGTGAGCTAGTTTGAAGAGTACATCATGGAAGTTGCTCTTCAATATGCAAGAGAGCTTTCATTGGTTTTTGCATGCCAAAAATGCTAATTTTAGGGGGATTTGGGGCGATTTTTCTTTCATTTGGGCTTTCTAATGGAAATTTCAAATGTTTGTAAAATCCTTTAACTTAGAATCTTGCTAACCTGGTCGTAGTGAAAAGGGCCAATGTTGGTTTCTCCTAGTAGGTACTATTGTAGTGTGTATTTTTCTGGGAATTCTTGGAAGTTGGGTTGACTCCTATTAATGTGAACATAATTTACTTGTGCTCTGGGGGAAGACGTAAATAAAAGCTAAATATTTGCTGATGTGTAATTATGGACAGTCCCCAGATTAGTTTCATCATAAAATTGGATAGCAATGCTTATGCAAGCTGTATACGATCTGAGGGATAGTGTGAATGAAAACATATATTTAGACTCCTAATAGCTTTTCATCGATAGGGAGATGATTATGAGATGGTCAGGGTGATGCAGGAAACAGGAATTTAACTTTAGGGAATTAAATATAATGTTATCAGCAACATAAGCTTTAGTTTTGGTCTTAAAAAAACGAAGCATTTCCCACCTTTATTCTACAGTAAAGATTTGGGTTTTTGAAGTCAAGATGATATCCTGCTTTCTGGGGTGAGTTCTATAAATTCATATGCTATAAAATTTGAAACTTTTAAATGCATGCCTCTAAATATCATGATTTAAAGAATTGCTGGTGCAAGTGACCTTTTAGTACACTATACAAGAAATAGTTGGAAGGTATCACTTGTGAAATTTTAACTTCTAGATTGTCTTTTTGCTCATGGAAGTTCTTTTACATTTTGTCAATGTGTAAGAAATTCGCATTCACTAATGAAGGGAATGGAAATTTTCATTTCAAGTTCCAAACTTTTTCATTAGACATGTAGGATTTGCAGGTTAATCTTTTATTGCAACTAATGTTCATTTTTTTGTCTATGTTGCTACAGTGGTATGCCTGAGTGCAAACTTGGTCTAAATGACAGAATACTTTTGGAGGCTCAAGGTCGTACAACAAAGGGGAAAGCCATTGACTTGGATGATATCAAGTTTCATCAGTATAGCTCTGATATTTTGCTTTATTTTCCAGCCTCTCCTCATTGCTTGTGATTTTCTTTCTGTGAAAATAATTGGCGCTGCTGTTACTTTTCCTAAAGTTAAGTCAGTTTGCTCTATGACCATTGTAGTTTAGTTAATTACGAATTTTTCTTTGCTTAAGGTGTGTGCGGTTGGCACGTTTTGAAAATGACAGAACAATATCCTTCATACCTCCAGATGGGTCTTTTGATCTGATGACGTACCGACTTACTACTCAGGTTGATATTTTTTGTCTTGTCCTATGCCTTAATCTTCAATTCATAATGCCAAAGTGATTGACTAAATAACATTGTCAGGTAAAACCTCTCGTCTGGGTGGAGGCTCAAGTGGAAAGACACTCAAGAAGTCGTATAGAGATTATGGTAAAGGCTCGGAGCCAGTTCAAGGAGCGCAGGTTAATGTTCATTTCTAATATTTTGCTAGATTTATGTGCATATTAATGTTTTGAAAACCAGAATGTTAACAGAACTAGAAAGGAGGCAAGTCCAGTAGAAGCCAGTTTGAGTGCCGGTTCAACCTGGTTGAATTGATGTATAATTTACACGAGTTTAATAGCACTAGCACCTTGACAAAACTGTTGGTAGCAAGACGACCATCATGAGTTCCATAACGCCTGGGGTTTTAGTTTAATTTAATCCATGTTCAGAAAATTTTTACTGGCTCAATTATTTCAAAACCCTGTTCACAAGTTAGACCAGTGGTCTAATTCAAAAGTTGATTTTTCACTCCATTAGATCATAACCACTGCAGGTTCTGGTCAATTCCGGTTGATTCTGGTTTTCTAAATGCTGGTGCATCTCATTTGTTTATTTTGCTTTACCTTATGGTTTTGTTCTAAATTTCTCTATTTAATATACCTATGCAGCACAGCAACAAATGTGCAAATTGAGCTGCCTGTACCTGCAGATGCTACTAACCCCAGTATTAGAACTTCCATGGGCTCTGCTTCATATGCTCCAGAAAATGATTCCCTGCAATGGAAAATAAAATCCTTTCCTGGTGGTAAGGTGTGGCTTCGCTCTAGTTACTTCTCCTCTCTCTTGTTACCTTTATATCTGAATTGTTGGTGCTCAAAATAACTACTTACTATCTGCGTACTGGTGTTAGGAGTATATGTTGAGAGCAGAATTTGGACTTCCTAGTATTACAGCTGAAGAAGCAACTCCTGAGAAAAAGGCTCCTATACGAGTCAAGTTTGAGATTCCATATTTTACCGTCTCTGGTATACAGGTATTTCCCTCAAATATGTTGAATAGTGATCTGGATGATTATTTCCTAGTGCTTTTGAACATGTTTTTTACCTATTAGATAGAACAATTACATATAGAGGTAGAAAGAAGGAGTTGATGTTCATCTGTGAGGCTCAAATAGAAATGGACTACTACACCTACCAATTTTTTTCATTTCAAAAATATAAGTTGAAAGGGGCTATTTGGAAGTGATTTACTTGTGAAAGCATTTAAGAGAAGCAATAGCTTTGTTCCCACTGACCTACATAATACACAGTTACATAATTCCTTGTCTTGTAAGCTGGATACTTTTATTTACTTGGTTTGAGTTTTCCCATTATATCCCTGTTTGTCTCTGATAATTCCTCAAGTACACTGAATGTCAATTTACCACAATATTCCTGTGTCATATAACTTCTGTTTTTGCTGAACATCACCAAAGAGAGCCGTGTTACTAGTGTTACTAGCGTTTCTCTACCACTGTTGACAAATTTTTCGTAGCATTGTGTATTTTTCCTAGAAATGGTTATAACTATGAATATTTTTGCAGGTTCGGTACTTGAAAATCATTGAAAAAAGCGGGTACCAAGCTCTCCCTTGGGTGAGGTATATAACAATGGCGGGTGAATATGAGTTGAGGCTCATTTAATGTCATTTATTTTGTCTTTTGGCTTGAACAAATCCGGCAGCAGTTGGGACATTTGAAGAGAACCAGCAGGCTGACTTGCTGAGATGCAGCTGCCACTCCATGCATTTCCTTTAATTTGCTACTTATTACCTATGTAACAGTTGTTGTGGAAGGTGCATTGTGTACCAAGTACGAAACAGAAATTTTCCATTCTGTTTGTAAGAATGGCACATTCTTTAGTAAAATAGTTGAAATCAGACCGTAGAGAGGACTTTTTGTAAGATTGTATTTGCAAATTGTGTGGACTAATGTATTTATCTACCGTTACACATTTTCATTTTCCTTTCGATAATAAAAGCACTTGTTTTTAGCATTTCTGTTAGATACTTATGAAGGCATGAAGATTGTGATTTTCACGGTTCCAAAATAAACAAATCCTCTGACAGATCGTTTTGGAGAATTAGAGGCAGTTGGGAAATACTGTGTTAAAGTTTATTTCCTTTTAAGTTTGCAAAATGCTTCACACTTGAGGCCCTGCCAGGCTGTGGTTATGTGAGTGTGGAGCCGGCGTGTGGGCATGGGACCAGCAGCTATATCTGCAGGCCTTATGCTCTTGTGACCACAAGCAGGCTGAGATTGGTGCGTGTATCAGATATGCATTGGTAATAGTTTTTCACCCTAAAATTGAAAACAAGGGTACAAGTTATAATCGGGGGATGACCAAGGTTTGCCATATTGTGGCCACATTTGGCTACCCTCTTAGGTTTTAAGAGGATATAATTTTAGGTTACATTACTTTTTAAAATGTCACATCACTTTGAAATTTAACCTTTTGAAGAGTTTTTGCTATTTGAGTTATTTTTCTTTCCCATCCAAACATAAATAGGCCCTATAAGTATTACTTGTCTAGATCTTTTTTTCTATGAAATGTACACCCTACTGGACAAAATTGATTTCACTTTCTTTGGGTTTTTGGCAAACAATCAAGCTCCTACTTGCTAATATACGATGAGAATGTTGTGTTACCAGGTCATGCCCATCAAACAATTCCAATGTACTGGAAATCCAAGTTCTCAGCGTCCCTAATTGAAGGCAAAAAAGCGAACTTATCCTTTATTAGGACTCCCTTCCGGAAGGCTGATACGGTGACAACCCAAAATTAGTCAGATTCTACAGGAATTGACTCCCAGTTGATAATCCTCATTATGTTGACATTAATATGAGTTTATCCCGTATCTGAGTGGATTTGAGTATAGTTATAACAAGATGAGCTGGCTCAGGAGCTGGACTGGTATGGCTTGACTCTTGGCATGAAACTGAGCTTGTCGATCGGAGGTTGAGCTTTGCTTGGCTTGATAAGCTCGGCTTGAGAAATTCTTCATTCGAGTAATTTATAATATACCCAATGAAGTTATTTTTATATAGTACATGTTGGTTTTGACGCGATATAAAAGTAGTTTCAGGTTAAGCCGTTCGAACGCTCTAACGCCCGATCGATCGCCCCGATCGAACGGGTGTTGCCCCGTTCGAACGGCCTAATGGATAAATTTCAGTCGCAATCTTTTACGCGACGGGATATATTGGAGAGCCGTCTCGGCTTCATTTAACTCTGAACAGAACGGGATTTTTACAGTGACGAAAAACAGAGAGCCCTCTTCCTCTATTTCACCAATCCTTTCTCTGTTTTTCCAAGAGGAAATTTCTGAGAATCTCTCCCTCCATTCACTCTTGATTTTTGAGTTCTACACTGAGCAGTGGATTCTTCCTTGATTGAGTTCCTGCCTGTCTGAGTGGAAGTGCACCTTCAGACGGGCTGTGTGGTTCGTTGTATCTCGGGAACGGAACGCCTGTGCACGGAGGGCGGCGTATCTATTTCAAGGTCAACGAGTATCGCGCCTCGAACCTGGTTCATAAAATTCCCTTCTTTCTAGTTTTTTATATTATAGACATATATATTGTGATATTATATTTATGTGGAATGATTTGTATGTTTTTTGTGATTTCTGTATTCAATCTGCATGATAATTTTGTAGTAACCCCAACAATCTTGAAACAGATATCGTTTGATTGTGTTGATTGAATACTGCAATGGGTGTAGACAAATCATTAAAACCTGAGAAGTTTGATGGAAAAAATTTCGTCAGATGGCAGAACAAAATGAAGTTTTGGCTGACGCAATTAAACATATTTTATGTGGTTTCTGAAACTATTGCTGATAAGACTGTGTCTTCTGAATTTGACAAGACGGCTAGCTTGTCTGAAATTGGGATTGATAAGACTCAAGAAAGTGAGAAATTCAAACAAGATGATGAACTATGCCATGGTCAAATTCTTAGCGTTTTGAGCAATGAATTGTATGATTTGCATGTGAACACAAAAACTGCTAAAGAATTATGGGATACCCTAGATAAGAAATTTGGAAAAGAGCATGAAGGGGAAGAAAAGTATGTTGTGGGAGAATATTTCGACTATAAGATGGTTGATAACAAATCTGTTAGAGACCAGGTAGTTGAAATACAGAATTTGGTAACTAAGATCATTGGGAAAGGCATTCCCGTTGACGAGAGGCTCCAAGTTCCTGCTCTCATTGACAAACTACCACCCTCATGGCAGGATTTCCAAATTACCTTGAAGCACAAGAGGGACGCCATGTCCGTTGATGACTTGATAGTGGCTATTCAAATTGAAGAGAAGCACAGGGGTAAGATGAAAGTCTTGCAAGGTACTTCTTCTGTGGCCAATGAGAGTGCTCAAGCTAATGTTGTGGAAGGGAAACCCAAGTTTTTTGGTAACAAGAAGAAGAACAAGAAGTCTAAAAATCAGTCTCTCAAACCTGGTTCAAATATCCAAAAGGACTAGAAGGTGAAAGTTTGCTGGGTCTGTGGGAAACCTGGACATTTTGCAAACAAGTGCAAGGAGAAGAAAGGCCAGGACCAGAGTCATGGTGGGTCTGCATCTTTTGCTCAGGCTAATGTGGTTACTTCAGATGACAAGTTAGTAATAACTAATTCTGAAATTAACTTGGCATGTGAACCTACTGATTGGTGGGTTGATACAGGAGCTACTGTTCACATCGGTATTGATGTTTCTTCTTTTTCTTTCTATCAGGAAGTAAATGATAGGACAGTGACGATGGGGAACTCCTCTGTGGCTAGAGTTCATGGAGTTGGAAGTGTGGACATCCGGTTTATATCGGGAAACACATTAACTCTCCATAATGTGTTACATGTGCCAAGTGTGAGGAAGAACCTTGTTAGTGGAGTGCTTCTTAGTAGTGAAGGATATAAATTAGTGTTTGAGTCAAATAAAGTTGTAATAACTAGACATGGTACTTTTGTTGGTAAAGGCTATGTGTGTGATGGTCTCTTTAAATTAAATTTGATTTCTTGTAATAACTCTTTATTTCAAGTAGATGACTCTTTAATTTGTCATGTTGATTCTTTTGATATGTGGCATATGAGCCTAGGTTATGTGAATTTTCAAATTATAAAGAGAATGATGAGTCTTGATTTGATTCCTAAATTGCATGTTGAATCTCTTGATAAATGTGAAGTTTGTGTACAAGCAAAACAGCATAGGAAACCATATAAATCTATTTATAGATCTACATGCTTGCTTGATTTAATTCACTCTGATATTTGTGAGTTGAATGGATTATTGACTAGGGGTGGTATGAGATATTTCATTACTTTTATTGATGATTACTCAAAATATTGTAATGTATACTTGCTTAAGTCTAAAGATGAGGCTTTTGAGAAGTTTAAGATTTATAAGATGGAGGTAAAGAATCAAACTGAGAGGCGGATCAAGAGACTAAGGTCTGATCGTGGTGGGGAGTATTGTTCTCTTGAATTTTGCAAATTTTTTGAAGATCAAAGAATAATACATGAAACCACAGCCCCTTACTCTCCTCAATCTAATGGTGTGGCTGAAAGAAAGAATAGAACTTTTATAGATATGATAAATTCTATGTTTTCCTCTTCGGATTTACCTAAAAATCTATGGGGAGAAGCAATTCTTTCGGCATGTATAATCTTGAACCGTGTGCCTCATAAAGAACAAGTTGACCCCTTATGAATTAATGAAAGGAAGAAAACCAAGTTTAAAGTTCATTAAGGTTTGGGGATGTCTTGCTAAAGTTAAAATCCCTAATGTGAAAATGGACAAACTAGGTTCTAAAACTTATGATGCAGTGTTCATTGGTTATGCACAAAATAGCAGAGCTTATCGGTTTTTAGTAATTGGGTCTGATCGGCAGGATTATGCTCCCAATACTATTAAGGAGTCCGATGATGCAACATTCTTTGAGAATGTATTTCCTATAAAGGAAAAGAATAAGGCTATAGTGCATAAAGAAGATGTTACATCCTCTTCAACTCCTAGAATGGAAGATTCAGGAACTAATGTGGATGTTAGGAGATCTAAGAGAACTAGGATAGAGAAGAATTTTGGAGATGACTTCTATACTTTTATGGTGGGGAATGAAGATCCTTTGACTTTTAATGAAGTTATGTCGTTTAGTGAAGCTCCTTTATGGAAGGAAGCGGTACAGAGTGAGATGGATTCAATACTTGCACATGGGACGTGGGTTCTAATGAATCTACCTCCAGGGTTTAAACCAATTGGTTGTAAGTGGATATTTAAAATAAAATATTATCCTGATGGATCTATTGAAAAGTATAAAGCTACACTAGTGGCTAAAGGATATAGTTAAAAGGAAGGTCAAGATTTCTTTGACACATATTCTCCTATGTCTATGATAACTACAATTCGAGTGCTTCTTGCATTGGCAGCTCATTATAACCTCGAAATTCATTAAATGGATGTTAAAACAGCATTTTTAAATGGTGAATTAGAGGAGGAAATTTATATGGAGCAGCCTGAAGGTTTTGTAGTTCCTGGTCAAGAAAGGAAAGTATGTAAGTTAGTAAAATTTCTCTATGGTTTAAAACAGGCTCCTAAACAATGGCACCAAAAGTTTGATGATGTTCTTCTTTCTCATAACTTTGTTGTTTGTACTTCTGATAAATGCTTATATTGGAAGTCATTTGATCACTCTTATGTTATGTTATGCTTGTATGTGGATGATATATTATTGTTTGGTGATAATGTGGATCATATCAATAAGGTTAAGGGCTTCCTTAATGAGAATTTTGATATGAAAGATTTAGGTCTTGCAAAGGTTATATTGGGCTTGAAGATTGATAGGACTTCTCAAGGAATAGTTGTGAGTCAATCACACTATGTGGAGAAAATTCTAAAGAAGTATGGATACTTGATAGAAAACATGTCAATACGCCATATGATGCAAGTGTAAGACTTAAGAAAAATTGTGGGGAAAGTGTATCACAACTTAGATATTCACAGCTAATAGGAAGTTTGAGTTATCTGGCTAACTGCAGTAGACCAGATATATCTTATGCTGTGGGAAGACTAAGTAGATATACTAAGAGCCCTAATGAATCTCATTGGACAGCCATTGAGAGAGTTTTTAGATATCTGAAGGGAAGTGTAAACTACGGTTTACATTATTCCGGGTTTCCTGCTGTATTAGAAGGATACAGTGATGCAAATTGGATATCAGATTCTGATGAAACAAAGGCTACTAGTGGTTATGTGTTTACACTATGTGGTGGGGCGGTTTCATGGAAATCTTCTAAACAAACAGTGATAACAAGGTCTACCATGGATGCAGAGTTGGTAGCTCTTGATAAAACTGGTGGAATGGCTTAGGGATCTTTTAATAGATATACCCTGGTTGGATAAGCCAATTCCTGGATTATTGATTCACTGTGATAGCCAATTAGCTCTTGATAAGGTTAAGAGTAAGAATCATAATAAGAGGTCCTACAGGCACATTGAACTAAGGTATAAAATCTTGCGCAAGTTGACTACCTCAGGAGTCATTACCTTAAGTTTTATACGATCAGCGGAGAATTTGGCTAATTCGTTTACAAAAGGGTTGTCAGCAGGGCAAATCCTTAACTCATCTAGGGGAATGGGGCTGAAAGCCTATGATTAAGTCATCGTTAGCAGCAACCTAATCTCTCTGCGTGGAGATCCCACTACGAAGATTCAATGGGTAAAAACAAGCTGATGCGTGACTTGGAGAGAGCACTATTAAAATTAGTATGCTCATTCCTGTGTTATGATGAGAGTGCTCTTAATGCATATGGAATAGGTTGACGAAAGTCTTAATGTAGTCAAGGCTTATAAAGCTGGGTATTGTTATGCATATTACCCTTGGAGACTGTCACCTATATGAGTGCCACTGAGATCGCAGTTAAAGAGAATGAGGGCTTGTTCTCTAATGTGCAACTCATGAAAAGATACAAGGCACATGGCCGTAAAGCGCTACCCCGAATGATCTCGAAAAGGGAGTTATTCTAAGTGTTACGTTTATCAAAGCTCTTACTTTAAGGTTCAAGTTCAAGACTTAGTTCACTTCGAACTTTTGAGAGTGGCGGTTTACCAAACTAGGTGTAGGTTCAAACCCGCAAGGTACCTATCGCCGAAAACTTGGAGTACTATTGCTCAGTGTCTCAGTTTGTGTTTTATAAAAATTTTGTGTTTGTGGACGTGTTTTATATCTTGTCATGGTGGGGTTGTTAGTTTTGACGCGATATAAAAGTAGTTTCAGGTTAAGCCATTCGAACGCTCTAACGCCCAATCGATCGCCTCGATCGAATGGGTGTTGCCCCGTTCGAACGGCCTAACGGATAAATTTCAGTCGCGATCTTTTACGCGACGGGATATATTGGAGAGCCGTCTCGGCTTCGTTTAACGCTGAACAGAACGGGATTTTTACAGTGACGAAAAACAGAGAGCCCTCTTCCTCTATTTCACCAATCCTTTCTCTGTTTTTCCAAGAGGAAATTTCTGAGAATCTCTCCCTCCATTCACTCTTGATTTTTGAGTTCTACACTGAGCAGTGGATTCTTCCTTGATTGAGTTCCTGCCTGTCTGAGTGGAAGTGCACCTTCAGACGGGCTGTGTGGTTCGTTGTATCTCGGGAACGGAACGCTCTGGAACGCCTGTGCACGGAGGGCGGCGTATCTATTTCAAGGTCAGCGAGTATCGCGCCTCAAACCTGGTTCATAAAATTCCATTCTTTCTGGTTTTTTATATTATAGACATATATATATTGTGATATTATATTTATGTGGAATGATTTGTATGTTTTTTGTGATTTCTGTATTCAATCTGCATGATAATTTTGTAGTAACCCCAACAGTACATATATCTATTCATAAAATATTCTTAATGTAGAGACTAGTGTCCCTCTATGTCAAAGCAGCACTTTAAGGAAAATAAAGTTTTAGATGAATATATATACTCCGTTTATCCAATTTTAATACTTTGGATTAGAAAACTAAAATAAATTAATTTTAATTCATTCCAGTTTATGGAACAAAAGGAGTATAATATAAATATGGCTGCCTATCTTCACCAACTTTACTTGTTTATATAGTAAGTTTATTTAGGTACGTAGGTGGCCAACGTCTATGTAAAAGGCTGAAAAAGTTAAAAAAAGAACACACTAAACTTGTACATGTCACATGATGTCCAAGTAACCGATATGTTCTTTAGCTAGTTGAGCCTTTTCACCAGCATGCTAGCATCTAGTAGCTCTTGGTGTACCTAGGTATTAATTTTCATACTCCCTCCATCCTATATTAATGGCTATATTTGAAAAAATTATAGTTTTTATTTAATGCTGAAACCCACATCTAAGAAAATAAAAAATATGATAGAATATAATACACAAGGTTTAGGAATAATTGTAGCCATTAGAACCTTCAACCAAGCTTAATATCCTTGATGAAGCCTTGTCTCTACTAATCCTCTTTAGAATCACACAATGAGTTTCTAGTTTAGAGCTTGACTGAGAATAATCTTGCTTAAGGCACCGTATTAAGATGACTAATTGTATATTTATAACTAAACCAGGATGTCATTTTAAGAACCCTAGAATTCTGACCTTCCATCTAGAGGTCAGCCAACGGTCCAGATTTGCCACTTAAAACCCCAGCTTAATGAGTATTCAGACTTAGACCCATTACCCAGACAGTTTTAAAAGCCCAAAACAGTGTCAATTCAGACAGTTTGGCCACTTAATGTTTTAATACAAAAACAAGCCCAACAAAATAAACTTATGATACTCTTTTAAGTACCCAACTACTTAAATTTAACAAAATGGAGCTATTAATATAGAACAATTTTTTTCTCAAATAAAACTATTAATTTATGATGGAGGGAATATTTCACTATTTTACCCAACTGAAACATCAACTATATATGACGTTGCAAACAACAACTGAGTTTTTATGTTACAACTAAAGACTAGAAAATAGTACAATCGATTCCATAGAACCACTTTGAAACGGAAAACAAAAGCTAAATATATAACCAAAATACAAAAAAGATTGAAATTTGAAGTGCAGATCTAACACATAATTTGTCAAATTCAAACTCAAGTGTGACGCACTAGAGCATCTACTCCCATATGGCATCAGAAGGCCCCAACTCGATAAGGAACCTTAAGCATTGGAAAGTTTGGTCCAAATCACAGCCGGCAAAAAGTACTTCTTGTTTGGAGTTGCAAAATCTGGTCCTCGAGGATGTAACAACCTGAAATTTTGTAAAGTTATGAAAATATATTTTTTGGGCTCATAATAAGTTTTGGGGCTTAATAACTATTTTACTTAAATTTAAATTATTTTGTGCTTTATTATTTTAAAAGATTTTTTAGGTCCTTCATAGGGTTTTAACAGATGAGCATATCGACCCTAAGAATACATAAATTGGATATTGAGATCTTAGGCTATGGCCTTGTGAAGTGCGTCATGGATGGGCCCTACTTTAAAAGTACGAGATAACATACCTATGTAGGTTTTGTTTTGTAGGGCTCGTCGATATAAGTCAAATTGGTACTAAGAACGTGTGAATCCGAGTTCGGGGGAAGGAGTTCTAATCGTTTGAATTTTGAAATCAACATTTGTTTTCAAAAAAAAATATTTTAAATAAATATTGGCATCAACGTTGTGTTAGTGTGTTGACGCCAGTGCTCAGGATGTGCAAATGTCGCTCTCACATTGACCTGCATGGTGTGGAGGCATGTGGCCTCGTCTAGTGTAACACGCAGTTGCATGCCATGTGGTGCACATCTGGCAGCTTCGCTCCCCTATAATAGGAGGGCAGACTTCCATTATTTTTTTTTCACATTTCCATCTTCTCTCTAGGTTATTTTCCCATTTTCATACCTTCTTTTCCTCATTTTGGAGCCATTTCTAACTTGTTTTAGCCTATTTAAAATGCGCCTAGCTAAATTGATGGTACTCTATACTGTGGGAGGGATAGTTTTGAGAGATAACCAACATAGAGAAGGGAATGTCCCGGGGCAAGGGGAGGCTCTACCCGCCACCTCCAAGCCCTCAAGGGAAGAATGTCCAAGGGTAAAGGGAGACTCTACCCATCATTTTCGAGCCTATAAGGAAAGAAAGTCTCAGGGCAAGGGGAGGCCATGTCTGCCGCTTCCAAGCGCGTAAGGAAATAATGTCCCAGAGCGAGAGGAGGCGAGAGGAGGTTCTGCTCACTAGTTCCTATAGAAGGAGAGGCTCCTTCTGCCATCTACTCCCAAATAAATCTCAAAATCGAGTGTAAGTGGTCTTAACTTCTAATTACTTGCTAGGACTAGACCTTGCTTTTTATAAATCTTTGGTGTCATAAAAGTCCATTTCAAAATATGTACTATTATGCAATAGCATTTGGATACAACTCTTAATGAGATTTTGTCATAATGCAAACTTTTGAATATAATTATATCATTTGAAAAATATTTCAATTTTTTTGGGTGATCGGATTTAAAGGTAGTTTTTCAGCATGTAAACTAAGAACTATTAGAGTTATGACTCCTAGAAACTGCCTACTAAGGCATATGATGCACTCATGAAGTGGGATATCTTAAAAATATCCATTTTATTCTAATTTTGTTGCTCACGAGCATGAGTGTATGTCACTTCGGTATAGGCAGCAATCGGTGAATGAATGATTTATCCGATTTTTGTAAATGTATTACTTTTAGTTTCTGTGTTTGTTTCAAGTCGACTTTCAAATATTAATTATATGAACTTATGAAAAAAATATTTAATGCACCTTTGATTATAATTTATGGTATAGTATATTCATAGAATTTAATTCTACCTACTAAGTATAAATATACTAACCCACCCCCAAATGCTACAAGTGTGATCACATAAATAGATGTTAACACAGATAGCCTATAGAAATTTTAGGATCTACACTTTTAAGTTTTTTTTACAAGTTTTATGCTCTAAATATGTACATTTGTGCTACCTTTTTATAATGGCACATTAAGCCCTATTTTGTAATTTTGTAACGATGTAAATTAATCTAATGTTACTCATTTGTACAAGGTTGATGTTGGCCCCTTTTGAACATAAATTGATGAGATTCTGACTTTTATTTTCGTATAAAAAGTTGGGTCATCATAAAGGTGGTCATTGGAGTTGGACATCATTGCATCCACTCTCTCACATGTGCTGCAATCTCTTGTATGTTAGTTAAATACGAATGAAAAATTAGGTGGTTGGAGAAGAAAGAGAACTTTTCACTTACAAGCCCTAAAAGAATCTCCAGGTCACCTTCTTGTTAGGGGGTTGGCAGCAAGAGAGGTAAACGACCAGGGTTTGATAGGCCTATGGTGAGGCAGAAGTGCATCAAGAAGTTCTCCCTCAACTAGTGAGTGTGATACCTGAAATTTTTCCCAAAATAAAAATATCAGAAATTATAACATTGGCAGGTCCCCAACTTGTCAGTGAAAAATAAAGACAACTCTCAACAAGTCATTGACATATCAATGAGCATGTCATTGAAACCTTAAGAAACTTTTATGGTGAGAATGTGAGTGGTTACACAGTTATAAGTTTCAAGAAATAGTTATATCATTTAAAAATAGAAAGAATCATGGGAATGTGGATACATTGTGGATAAAAAAAGCCAAGAAGGAGCATAGAGCCTGCAGCCAAGAATACATAGTACTAATGTGTTAGAGGAAGAAAAACAAGGAAGATCGAGAAAGAATTAGAAAAAAACCGGTTTAGAGGTTGGATTTCTAGTCTTGAACCACAAAAATTATGTTTTAGTGATTTATGTGAAACATGTCTAAGATAGTACAAGTTATTTTGGTGTTTGAATCATGATCTTGTGTAGAAAATTATTAATGTGAGGTGTTATTGCTCATGATTATAGATTGTTGATGGTAAGGATGATTCATATGGTTATTTATATTAGTAACAATTATAGTTAAAATTGAAGTTTTTTTTTATGGATTGTGGTTATATATTTCTTAAAAATGGGAAATAATATCCAGAATGGGAACAGTTTTCATCTACTCCAATCACTAACGTGTTCACCAATATGTCAATGAAGGCATCAATAGTTAGAGAAAGATGAATAATACCAGCATCGACATGCAGGCGCATCGGTGATTAAATTGGGCATTGCCAATGAGACCAATGTGTTACTGATGACATTGGCAAATCCAATCTTTTTGGTCTACTCGTTGTTGATAGAAGATCAACACATTGATGATGGTGTTGATGCCTGTCGACACCTACACCGACGCGTGAATAAGTTGATTAATGGTACATCGGTTCATAATTTTCCAAGTGAAGTTTTTACTAATATTTTCAGTACTTATGGGAAGTATATTAGTATAATTTACTTGCATATTGAACGTAGGTAAATATTGAAATACATGTTGGAAATATGTGTATGATTTAGGGGTAAGAAAACATATTTTTGAGCCTTGTAAAAACCTTAAGCAATTGCGTATGAAATTTAAAGACAGATGGGGGCTTAGTGTCAGGTTAGACTCCAAAAAGCAGGTTCTTTATGTAAGATTTCTAACCCTAACTCGGTCTATTTTTAATTTAATTATGTGGTCATTGTGTGGTTTTGTTTAATTGGTCGGTTTATCTTGTTTTGGGGTTAAAGATGGATAATGATGGTTTTAATTAAGTTTTTCTTTATTTTAATAAGTTTTTATGCTAAACTAAATTTATCCTATTTTTAGGGAATTTTGGGGATTTTATGGGATTTTTTCGTAAAATTAGGGCGCGGGTCTCACCACGGGCCCCACGTTAGTGTTTTGGGGTGAGGGTCCCATGAGACCTTAAACTCCACTTATTTCATGATTAAAGAGTTTTAAAATTTTTAAAATTCGTTTTCGACCTAAAATGAGCAAATTACCTATTTATACTATAAAATTCTATTTGTACCCCAATTTTTAATATGTATATCCCATAAGACTTACTATAAATAGAAAATCTCAGCTCCTTTCCCAATTAGGAAGGGCTGAGGTTTGGGAGGCTGAGAAGCCCTAGTCCTCATACCAAATAAGGAAAGTTTATTTAGGTATGTTTTAGTCTTGATTTTTCATTAATCTCTTAGGTTTTTGCTTAATCTTTCTTAATCCCATCTTTTGGAAAGTTGAATCTTGTTTTACCCTACTAAAGTTTCTATTTTTAATCAATATGTCAAACCTTGAAATGAGGGATTTTCATTTTTAAGCAAAGAAAGCCCTAGATCTACAAGTTTTCAAGTGGTTTAAGCTTAAATAATCAAGTTTAATAAGGTATTAACTAAACCCTAACCTTGGGTAGGGATTTGTGGAGATTGAAGCTTCGATTTTGGATCAAAAGCTCACTGAAGGTAAGGGTTTTTCTTCCTAAATGGGTTTATGTTTCAGATTTGTGGTTTGGAATGGTTTATGTGAGTTTTACTTAATGTTGTGCTTTAATGTTGGGTTAAGTAAATAATGTTCTTTTTAGTAATTTTCTTTTGATTTAGTTTAGAAATGACTAGATCTATCATATCTTAAGCTTATATTTCAATATTATGATGTTTGGAAGTGATATTGGGATGTTCTTGTTAATTTTGTGTATTTTCAGTTTTGAGTTCGCAAGGTTGAAGATGAACCAGATTTGAAATGTCTAGGGTGTTTGAACGGCCGCGTTCAAATGGCCTTGCGTTCGAACAGCCGCGTTCGAATAGCTGACTGGCCGATTGAACGGCTAGGCGTTCGAACTACCACTTGGCTGATCGAACGGCCATACGGCAGATTTGCCATCTTAAGTATTTTGTCCATTTTCTTGTTCCTCATCATTAATCTCGTTATTATGATTATGATGAGTTATTTTTACTTGGAAATGTTGCTTTGAGGGCATGAATATTATATTGAAAGCTATAATGTTGCTCAAGTATGAAGATGGTTACATGTTATTGGATTTTAGCATGTTATTATTCTTATCCTAAATTCATGTTTGATGATTCCCCATGTTTTATTCATGATTCCATTAAGTTTATATTGTGAGGATGGGCATGTATGCTTCCACATGTTGTACTAATTATATGTGAACTATATTTTCATGTCTAGCTTAAGCATAGTGATGATTGTGCTTACCTAAGTCTAGCATGGAGTTGTAATTGACTTGGACTTGTGTTTTTCAAGGTTTTCACCGGACTTTATGCATGATTTCAGTGAGAGGGAACCATGATAGAATCATAAAGGCATGAGTGTAGTAGAATGATGGTTTGTTCATGATGCATATGTCAATGCTTAGATTTGAGCATTATTACTATGTACACACTATGTGGAGGTAATTGTGGTGGTTACTTGACACAAATGGATTAGGAATGATGCACATATGTACTAATTGGAACATATCTCATGTATTAAGATCCATGTAGTATTGCCCACGTATGTATCATGTTGCATTCATCATGAAAATAGTTTCATGAATGAGATTTACCATGATTAGCCGTGATTGATTGATTGGATGCAATCAGATGATATTGCTTACTGGATTAATCGATCAGAGGGTTATCAATTTGATTTTACGTCCGAAAGGATAGAGTTTTACGTTCAATGGACATGTTCATTACTCCAAGTTGTGGAAGTAGTGGGAAGGTAGTCAAAGTTCATCTTTGTTACTCCTAGTTGTGGCAGATGGGAAGAGGTATAGTTGTGTTACCTTCTCATGCCTTTTGATGGAACACATTGGAGGACCAAGCTTTGATGCACTACTATTTCACTTCACTTAACTACTCCAATCTTCATGCTATGTGGCTTATGATCCATTCATGAGAATATTGGAAATAATTTAATGACAATTATCATTTAAAAAAAATTATTCTTTCATCTTAGAAAAGAAAATTTTTAAAATGTGCTCACCTGCAATGAGCCCCCTATTACATGTGGGCGTGTGGCAATTAAAACCGGCTATAGCCGGTCATTCTATAGATGTAATAAGTTACAATCGATTATAACTGCCATGTGGGCTATTGCAAGTGGGCACATCTAAATATTTTCTCCTTAGAAAGAGTATTTAGATTAAAAAATAAGTAAATTTTTAAGAAGAGTGGACCCACAACTAAAACATAGAAAAAAACACGTTTATTTTTTAAATGAGGCATATTAAGAATAATTTATTGTATAAAGTGGGTAAATCAGATACTCTCTATAAGTTCAAGAGAATACTTACTTTCTGGGAGGACTAGGGTATGCTTCAAGGTAGCATGATTTTATTTCCAGGTAATCGATCATAAAAAATGCCCAACTTGACAAATTAATTAAAAACATTGAAAGTCATTATCAAAGATCAAGAATATATTTAATTTAATTCTTGTCAAAATGGGGGCTTAAATAGTCACCATCTCTCTAGCAGATAAGTCATTTATGGGAGCCCTTGATATTTAAGATCGACAGCACATACATTAACATGTGCATCATCAATCTTATAGATAAAAGACTCTCATGTATAACTTAAGTTAGGTTACCATAGGAAGCTGGAAAAACTCTTCCCTTTCTCACATGTCGAAGCTGATCCAATCTTCGTTTGGAAAATCCCGCGGTTGCCCAGCCTGCCATTTTGGGTCTGGTTCCAGCCCACGGGCCCAGTAAGAGGAGACTGCAATTGGGCTGGCATACTAGTGGGGCTCAACCAGCTGGGCCTAGTTTCGTTGGCCCATTCCGTCACTGTGGACTCGTTGAAGACCTCCCTTCTTCCTGCAGTAAAGCAGATAGAGAGCAGGGCCGAGGTTCAGGAGGGTGGGAAGGATGACGATCGACGACGACAACTCAATCTACGTAGGAGGTCTTCCTTACGACTGTAACGAAGACAGCCTCCGCAAGATCTTCGATCTTTATGGTCACATAGTCGCCATCAAGGTCTCACTTTACTCCTCTTCTCTTACTCTCCCTCATTGTTCTTGCCTCATTCTGACGTCCCTCGTATTGTTTGGAATGTGATTTCATCTGGGTTTCTCCTGTTTGTCGACAATCTTTAATGGGTTTTTGTTCTTCGGCCTAAAAGTTGCAAAGTTGTGAAACTTTCTGCATTCAGCTCTCCTGGTCGAACAAAGCAACTTCATGTATTCTGATTGTTTGAGCAAATTCCGATAACATTTTTTGTGTTAGTTGCGCAAGTTAAGTATATTAAGCTAGACTTATTGCGTTTACTTGTGTACCTGTTTGCTCATTTACTGCCTTAATTTTGGTATTGATGCACCAATTTCGTGGCCAGTTACGATTATACTTGATGGTGTACAGAGTGGGCTATATGATAAACCTGCTGGAAAATTCGTTCCATAACAGACCCTACCCGGATGTGGACTTTCTTGTAGGCTTGTGGAAACTGAATATTTGTTATTCATAGCAGTCCCTTTATGCCTTAGTGTTGGATTATGAAGAAAATTGGCAAAGGCTCCACTTTACTGTATCCATTGGTGAATAAATTTTGATTATTCGATATCATAAAAATACAGAGTTTTGGTCATGAACTGTCTAAATTTTAGTGCATGAGCTATTTGAAATTTGCTTTCACCTTTTCTTTCTCACTATGTAGATAATCAATGATCGTGAAGTTGGTGGAAAATGCTATGGGTTTGTCACATTTACCAACCCAAGGTCTGCTGTTGATGCTATTAGTGATATGAATGGCAGGGTATGCCTTTCTTTTTCTAGCCTCATTGTTGCGTGCTTGTTATATTTTTGTGTGGTTTTGGTCTAATATTGGAAGAAATATGTTTTCTATTTCTTGGCTTTATGCCTATAGTTATTTTTGTTCTTTGAAATAGACCATTAGCGGAAGAGTTGTCAGAGTAAACGAGGTGAAAACAAGAGGTGGAAGGCCGAGCCATGAGAATTTTCGTCGAGATACCAGAAGGGATTTTGATTGGGTGAGGGGCAGGGGTAGAGAAAGAGAGCACCATCGTAATCGATATCAGTATCGAGATCGAAACAATGATCGCTCTCGAGATCGGGATAGAGATTATGAGCATGCATACAGTGATAATCATGTAAAAGAACACTTCTCAGATAGAGACAGGGAAGACCATGACGAACACTCGGATAGAGATCGTGATTTTGATGGTGACCAAGATAAGGAATTGAATAGGAGTGCTGATCGTGATAGGGACAGGGATAAGGATAAAAAGCTGGAATCCAGGAACCAGAATGGGTACGCTTCATGTTGTTTAATTAAAATTTAATCACCATTTCATATTATGCAATTTTTAGTTTAATGTAATGATATGGAATTTTATGCCTTTTTTGACTATTGGGGTTGTAAATTGCCTGTTGAGGGAATATTATACCATTAGAGTAGATTAGGCAATCTTTGATGTTTATTTGTCCGATGGGTTTAATTTGGTCAAGCATTGTTCTGATATGTTGGAGCATTTTGAGTTATTGCAAGAATTATTATACCTGCAGGCATTAAATTTTGAATGCAGAAGGCTTTCATGTAATATGCTTATCCCATTCCAGTGGAACTTCCTTCAGCAGTTATTATCTATAGAAATAATACTATTGTACATTATATTGCTGGTCTAAAATGCCCTTTTTGCGCCTACACATTTGGTTCTCTTAACAGCTCCCAAGCCACTGATAGCCGAAGTAGAGAGTACTCGCCAAGCTCTAGTGATGATAACCGTGGCCAGGTAATATTAAGTGAACCCTAATTTTGTTGTTTATTTTGTGATATTTTTTCAGGAAAAAAATCAGCAATATGGTGAAGGTCTCCTATTATGTTTTGTTTTTGGATTAGGTGAAAGAAGAGTTGGAAATATTTATTCTGAGGCGTGATGAACTTCAAAATGAGGTTTGCTTTATGAATGCATTTATCATTGGTAAAGCAAAAAATGAATGCTTTTATTATTGTGCTTTATTGTTTGTTAGTAAATTTGGTAACTTTGAGCTAGCAACCATATCATTGCAAGTGATTCAACTATGTGCACGTGCAACATGCTATCTTGACTCTTGGCTAGCAAGATGGTAAATCATGTATGAAACTTTTATGATTTGTCGTTGAATAATGGATATCAGGCTACTTTGCTGACCCCAAATTGTTGGGGAAAGGTGCTTCATGATTGGATATTAGACAAGAAAACTGAAGAATATTTAGTGAATGGACATGTAGGCAGTGTAAAAATCGATTGGCTTTGCCTCTGATTGTTTGGTCTGTTTTGTTAATACTGAATACCGATAGTTTCCAATTTGGCACACCCATAAGTTATTTAGATACACAAGTAAATATTCTGTCATTTATAGATGAAATATTCATCAATTACTGAGTCATGATGCTTGCTAGCTTAAGAAGTTGTAGCCATGTAAGCGGGGCAACTTTTGTAGTGCCTTTTGGTTTGAGCGCCAAAAAATTGCTTCATTTTCTTATATTTGTCTGAGTAGCTGAAAGCAAGTTTCATTAGAAACCACAAGTAAGAAAGCCTTCCAAATATGGAAGTCAGTTTGGATAGGAAAAAAGAGAAGCAATTCATCCATTAATACTCAATTTATAAAACAAAGATTACTTCTCCCATACCCCATTTCCCCCCTTTTTTAGAAAAACCTAAGCAAGTTTTAGATTGACCATCCTGATTATATATTATTTTAAATGTGCTCATTGATCAAGTGGTAAAAATCAACTCCTTTTTAGGTTGCCGAGATAGAACAGAATCTTAATGATAAAGAGCAGTTCGTTTCAGATTTGCAGAAAAGGGCTCAGGTATGTTGATTAATTTCTTTGCTGTTTTATGTAATCTGAAGTTGGGTTCTGAATTTGCAGCTGGCTAAAGCCCTGTGGGGTAATACTTTTTCATTGCTGCATTCATTAATTACTTGAAACTTGTTATACATGAATGTAGAAATTGGAGAATGCTTTGACTGCTGCGAAGAAGATATCTTCTCAAAGAAAGACACATTTGACCAAGGTATTAATATATTACTCCTGTTTTCTAATGTTTGCTATTTTTTGGTGGCCATTGACCTGGGTGCCACCTCTTTTTGATAAAAGGGGGAACCACCCTCCTATTTAAGCTGATGTGGCATGCATCACTTTGATGGATATGTCTGCCTGTGGGTTTAGTATTTTATTACAAAAAAAAAAGAGAGCCCCTTATTATGAAAAATAGGAAAGTGAAAGATTTACGGACAATTTTAAATTATGCTTTGTGGAGTCTATATCACTTGTGGAAAATGGATGCCTGGAGATGATTGTAGCAATGTCATGTATAATATGCAGTTGCAGAGATGTTACTTGCAAGTGAGAGACTACTCAGAAAGACTCAAGAGTTTTGAACAAGAAATCCAGGTATTTTCTGTTTTACTTTCATCTTATTATCTCTAAAATATTTTTTATGAATGTGTCATGTAGGGAGCCTAATCGCTTATAAGAAGTCTGCTAGAAATTTAAAAAATTATCTAGGATCTAGGAGACTTGGCTGAATTGGTTGTATCATACGACAATTACTTGGAGATGGACCAAAATGGTGAATGTGTGATGCTCAAGTATTGCGTGGCTTGGAATGATGTTTTGGGTCTCACGGATTTGCTATCTGTGTAGGTGCTTGTTGATACAGCAATGTTTGAAGCTGACGAAGGAGATGAGGCATTTGCATAGGGCTGTGATGAATATGATCTTATTTATCTTATTTGCCACCAAGTATATTGACATGAAGTTGATTACATGATCCCCTATATTGAATTTATGATCCTGCCACATATCATCTCCCAAATAGCTAATTTGTGCACAATGCCAAAATTTGTCCCCTTCACTCTTATTTTTATGTTGAAAAATGCTTCAGTGACGTTAAGAAATATACATCAAAATTCTACTTCATCTTCTCAATGCCATTGATGAGTGCCTATGAATAAGAGTTTTGACATATACCACTTGTTAATGGTGTGGAGAAGATGAAGTAGAGTTATAATATATCTTTCTTATCATCATAGGGCCCCACTTATCAATGGTGTTTTGAAGATAAAATAGAGTTTAAACGTATCTTTCTTAACGTTATTATAGCATTGTTTTCTTATGTATTTTATGCTGGTGATGCTTTTAGAAGGTGGAGCTGACTTTTGATATTAGAACGCCTTCCTGTTGGGTAGAACTACGCCCTGGTGTTACCTATCCGAATAGAGTACTAGAAAAAGATTTAGGGGGAAAGATCATTAGGAATGCCTTAAACGAATTGAGGCATTCCAAAATGGACAAGTAATAAAAACCTCCCCATGCCTCGCCGCATCCTTTCCTGATTCGTTTCACTTGCCTCCATTCCACTTCCAAATCCTTTAACCACATTCTTAAATACTCTCACGTACAGAGAAATTATTTGGTACTTCGGGAGTAATTTTTAGAATATATTTATACATTACAGTAGTTGTCAACCTCCAAGATCAATGGCGCATATGTTAGCATGCATTCTCTATGTTTAGACAAGGAATTTCTTCCTCAGCTCCAGCAGTGACTCCATGTCCAAGGCTTGCCCTCTCTATGTCGGGCAGCAAGTAGGTTGTTTTTATAACGTCTAATTTAAAGGGTTAGGGGTAATTATAAATTTTTTAGATAATTTTAAGGAGTTTTAAGGGACAAAATCCTTATATATGGGTAGAGTTCAAAGTAATGAGCATAACGAATTAAAGAACGTACAAAATAGAGGTCGGGAGTTAAAATTACGACATCAGGAAGTATACCACATGAGCAGGACCCATTTAAAAAGTGAGGGATAACACATCCATGTGTAGTCTAATTTTGAAGGGCTCATTGGTACATCGGTACCAAGAATGGGCAATTTCGAGTTTGAGGTAAGAAAATATCTTATTCTAAAGTTGGGATAATATTTGATTAAAATAATAATTAAAAATAGGGAAAAAGATGATGAGCCATGGTGAGTGAGCCACATCGCGCCTGTAACACCCCTGATTTTCCTTGCGATTTCATGTAATTTTTCTGCTATTTTCTGATTATTTTTGGCAGAAAAATATGATGCTTCGGTGTATGTGGCTTCGGTAATTGTACCCGTAGTCAGGTATGGGGTTCAGTCGTAGGCCACGGGCCTCGACGCGCGCTTCCGGTGCGAAAAAGAGAGAAGGAAACAGAAATCGGATGTGCAGAAGGGATAAGTGGAAAAAATAAAATAAAAATATAAAAAGAAGGCTCGGGCTCGGTTGAACCCAATCTAGAAGCGTCTGGACGACACTGCCTCCCCTTTGTTCTGGCTGAGCTGGAGGAGCGCCACCGGCCAACCGCCTCCCCGACGCCGCCCCAGCCCGATTCGCCGCCCCCGTGAGCTCCTCCCCGGTTTGTCCTCTCACTGTGTATTTTGAATTGAGCCACCGCCGTGTGCCGGCAAGGGCCGGCCGGACACTGGAAGCTCTGCCCCGCCCCGGCAACGGCAAGAGACCTTCTCTCCCGGCCCGGCGACGCCCATCCTCAGATTTCCCTCTGCCCTGTTTTCACCGGCGCATTATTTTTTGTTAAACAGTAGCCACCGCCGGCGAGCTACGCCGACCGGACCTTCTTCCACCTCGCCTTGGTCCTGCGAAGGCGATGAACCACTCCTCCCGGCCCCAGTCGGCCTCCCCGCGGCCCCATCCTCTCCTCCCATTTTCTCCCCTCTGCCCTATCCGCCAGTGCTCTGTTTTGTGAAATAGAGGCAGCCGCCAGCGAGCCTTGGCTGATGGACTTCCATCCTACTCCGCTCCGGCCTGGCGACGGCTGAGCCACCGTCCCAACTCAGGTTCGCCGACCCTAGCACTATTCCGGTCCACCTCTCCCTCATCTCCCTGTTTTTGTCGTGTATGAGTTCATTAGCTTCCACCGTCAGTTGGACGCCGGACGTCGGACTTGACTCACCAGACCTTTGTTTGGCTTCTCTCCGGCCGGGAAACGATGGCGGATGTTTCCACCCAACCCGGTTTAGCCTTCGTCCCCTCCGTTCCGCTGGAATGAGATTTGTCACCCGCCGGTTGATGTGCTCGTCCACAGAAAACCGAGCATTTGCTCCTCACTATGCAATTTGTCCAACATGTTGCCGTTGACTTTGGTCATCACCTCTGGCCGGAGATAGCTCCTCTTGGCCGCTAGGGCCACGATGGAGTCGGCCAGAGCCGCCAGTATACCCCTGCTCCTTTGTGCCCCAGGGTTTTCACCCGTTTTGGGCCACTGTAGTGTCTCCTCTGGACGCTTGTAGTTGGGTGGGTCTCAGCCTAGAGATGGTTGGCCGCCCTAGTGCGGCACCGCCCCTCTTTTTCCGATGTGAGTCACACATCCACTATGCTGATTATGTGTCCTACCTCCACCGGACACCGTATGGCCTCTAGTCGTCCTACCTCGACACGACAATGACAAAGGCCATCTTTGTCGGTCACCACCCTTGGTATGGCACTATTGCCCTTCTGAGTTTTGGGCCTACACCGTCTAGCCCTCTCTCCCCTCCCTTTGGCCGCGTGTGCAAGTAGCCATGTGTGCGGGTTAGGGTATTGGTGCCGCTTTGGCGCCGCCTGACCGTCAGATGGCTCCGCCATCATCTGGAGTTGACATCGGAGTCCTCCATCACCTCTCCTCCATCCTTGAATGTTACCCCACGCCCTCCGCCCATATGTGGGCCCTTATAAATGCGAAATCGATGCCGTTGGGTGCTGTCCACGGCCGATTTCAACGTTTTGTGACCGGTTGGGTATTGTTTAACCGCCGATCGAATTTTAGTGAGTACACCCTGTCTTTCGGTCACACCTGCCACTCGTTGGCACAATCTTTCTCCAGGCCGCCCCTAGTGTACCGCCGTGGATCGCAAATTTTATCGTGTTGACTTTGACACCCTTTTTGGTCGTGTGTAATTTCGACATTTCCTAAACCCTCGGGACAGTAGCTCTCTCAGCTAGGCAATGGTTTTGACCGCCGACTCCGCCACCGACGCAGCCACCATCGTGTGCTCACCATCAAAGGTCATGATTACGAGGTAGGGGAGCTTGAACTCGTAATTTTGTGATAGCATGCTTGAATGAGTAGTAGCATGCTAGGAACTGCATGATGCGCATATAAGCATGATTATATGGTATGTTTAGATACATATGGCATGCATATGAGCTGTAAGTACAGTTGATGCATGGGTAATACGTGTGCTAAGTATGTTTAATATGTATGAGTTGTATGCACGTACTATGGATGTGAAATATGTCTGCGCTAGCGATGGCTAGCAAATCTGTAAGTATGCTACGTATGTGTTTTATGGACATGCTAGTGATGACTAGCGATTGTGAGTTAGTTATGTGCGTGGACTGTGTGAGGGCAGATGTATGGGCGATGGACGGTAAAAAGTGGTAAGGTTTTTGGTATGGAGTCGGATGTGGACGGGTAAGCATGTGATGAAAGATGGCAAACATAAGTATGACAGACGAAGAATGGAGCAGATTGGATCGGTTTGGTGTGGAGCAAAGTCAGGGGTTGGTTTCTGTAAGTAAGAGAAC
This sequence comes from Saururus chinensis, assembly GCA_035235625.1. Lineage (NCBI taxonomy): Eukaryota > Viridiplantae > Streptophyta > Magnoliopsida > Piperales > Saururaceae > Saururus > Saururus chinensis. The sequence goes on along the minus strand of CP141149.1, from coordinate 17,370,468 downwards.
TTAGGCTTAAAGCCTGATGTGGGGTTTTGTTAGACGGTAAGAGTGTGCATAATTGTACAAGCATAACGTACAAATTATAAAGTGAAAAGTAAGCATAATCAGTGAGGTGTAAGTAAGGGGGTAACGAGGATCAGCTTTGAGGGGCTCAGTTTGACGATGTAAGTAAGATGTCTGATCGTAAGGTGGATGTCAGAGGATGTATGATTACGTAAGGATCTGTGTGCGGTGAGCCATGTTGTGACTTGGATGGGTAAGTGAAGTCTGCTGCCCCGACAAGCTAGGGTTTCGATCGGGCTCAGCTTCGATTTGATCAGTCTAGGACGGTGAGTTTGTGTGGCATAATTGTACCGCATAATTTACTTAATTCAAACTTGAATTATAAGAAAGCTAATAATAGCGTTGTGAGTTTGAGACTTGAGGGTTCGACGGATTAAGTTCCGTGTTTGAGCTAGCCAATAATGAGTCGGTTGAGCACTTCTTGTGTCTTGCCATGGTGGTTATCCTGTGGGATGTTGTCTGTGTGCTATATAGAGCACTAGACGTCTGATGCTCTGTTGAGAGCAACTGTATGTATGTTTTCGATTTCATCTTGGTGCTATTTTTCGGCCCAGATGTTTGATGCTCTGTTGAGAGCGCTGTAAGTTTTTACCCTTCGTAGGCTCTGTATGATTCTGCCCAAGAGTGACACTGTAAGATTCCTGCCCAAGAGTGACACTGTATATTTTTTGCCCTTAGTTGGCACTGTATGGCCCTTGTTGGCAATGTATGGCCCCAAAGAGTGGGCATTTGCGCACTCAGGTAAGCAGTATCATGGACCTGCTCTTACCTGTTTGATCTTGTGCCCCATGAGCATAGGTGTGTCTTGCCTTCGAAAAAGTCTATGGCGTCTAGTTGCTCCCCGAAGGTTAAGGTGATGCCCTTGTGGCATTCCCTTCCTTTCCGACGTTGGAGCTTGTTAATTGTAATGAGCTTCAGTTGTCGGTAGTTTGTGTATGATAGTGAGAGTATGTTGTATGCTTCAGATTTTGAGTAAGTTGTACGTGTAAGATCCAGAGTATGTGTAAGTGTAAGCTCCTAAGGAAGAAGTAAGAATACGTTTATGTGTAAGCGTATGATTGTACGATTAAGGTCGTACAAGTACGTGTAGGTTGTGTGAGTATGAGTATGAGTACGATTGTAAGATGATGATTCTGAGTCAGAATGTAAGTGTAAGTTTCTTAGTAAGACCGTAAGTGTACGATTCTGAGCACGTTTGTAAGTATATGATTCTGATAAGGACTGTAAGTGTAAGATTGTACGAATAAGGTCGTACAAGTATATGTAAGGATTTAAGTATGTGTACGATGGTACAAGAAAGTTGTAAGACCCTGATTAAGGGTGTTTGTGTAAGTTTGCTTTCATTGGTGTGCTATGCATTATTATTTGTAGATGTACTTGATTATATGATGTTGACTGCTTCATGTTTGGGTTGCATGAACGCATGTATTTATGAACTTATCGAGTTCACCATTTTTGGGATTTCCCCTACTGGGTATTTTCCTACTGTGAAAATACTCACCCTACTATTTTTAGCCCCGTAGTTCGGGAGGCTTTTGCAGGTTGTGTTGGAGAGCTCCTGGAGATGGATGTTCATTTCTGCGGTGGATTGTTTCCCCCTCGACTCAAGTATATTTGACTCAATGAGAGTATATTTGGTGCCACGATCTGATGTATTAGGTGAGATGAGATTTAAGTGTTTATATCTTCTGGACTTTTAATTTAGATCAGATAGTAGACTGTTTATGGGACTTATACTCGGGGACGCCTAGGAGTTATTTGTATTTAAAAATCCATGATCATGGTAATTTAGTCGTACGTATGTTTTCTAGTAGCACCTGAGGATATTTGCTTTGGCCGTACGATGCTTAACCATATGATGTTTTAAATTATAAACTGTTTATACAGGTTTTGATTTTGTTATTTTCTCCAATTTATTAAAAAAAAATTCGTGAATTTTAAAGAAAATGTATGAAAATCTCGGGCATTACAGCGCCGCACCGTGCAAACGCAGCCATTTGTGCAACGTGCAATAGGATGCTTGGCAGATCCACGCGGACTTGTGCGACATGTGGCGTCGTCGCATCACAAGCAAATGATGCATGTTGAGTGCGTGTGCGCACGTCACTCGGCTAGCAGGTTTTCCTACTATAAATAGGAAACCCATGTGATTTTTCAATGGAGTTTTCTGGCTTATTCTGTGTCCATTTTTACCCGTTCAAGAGGCATTCTTAGATAATTTAAATATGTTCTATGTAATGGAAGCGTCCACTCCTCAAGTTGGCTGCTCTAGAGAAGGGAAACAGCCCGAGGTACGAGGAGACTCTGTTTGATGCCCTTGGGCCAAAAGAGAGTAAGAAGTGACCCTAAATAAGAGGAGGCTCTATTCTCTTGCATCGGGATATATCAAGAGAAGCGGCCTAGAGGGGGAAGGCTTCGTCCTTCACTGATAGGCCACACAGTGAGAGAAACTTCCACGAGAAATGGGAGATTCTGTCCATTGCCTTATGGTGCTTAGAGATAGAAATACCATGGTAAAGGGAGAATCTGTCTACCGCCTACAGGTGCGAAAAGTAAGAAGCATTTCCGAGTAAGGGAAAGTTATGTCAACTGCCTATGGGTGCAGAAAGTAAGAAGTATCTCTAGGTAAGGGGAGACTCTTTCTGCCACCTTTGAGTGTGTAAAGAGGGATGAGGGATGTGTCTCTCAAAAAGAGAAGATTTTGTTTGTTACCTTTGGGTGTAATAGTGAGAAAAGCTTTGGGAAAGGGGAGTCATTGTTTGTTGCCTTTTGGCACAATAAGAGAAAAGTTCTAGAGTAAGAGGAAGTTCTGCCCACCATCTTTGAACTTGAAGAGGAAAACACCGTGAAAGAAGGAACAACTCTGAACGCCACTACTTCCAAAATTACATGGGAGTATCTCATCTTGTAATTTAATATATGATTATATGAATGCATGTGTTAATTAAGATATATGTTATGCTATGATATGATGTTTTCTGATATGTTATGATCTAATATGATATGCTATGTTTTGATATAATATAGTCTGATGTGATTTGATATGATCTAATTTGTTCTAATGTGTTTTTCTATAGAGCGAGATGTGTAATTCTGCTAATTTATTAGCTTTTGATAATTTATTAATTTTTGTATGACTCCAATTAAATATTTTGACATATATAATTTTGGATTGCCTAATGCATATATTAGTCATTGGGCAAAACTACATTTAGATCCGATCATATTAGAATAATATCGTACATGTTATCTAATACATACATAGGCAAACAATAATATGATAATATTGGCCCGATCCAAAATAAGAATAAAATTAAGAATGAGGTGCTTAATTTTCGTAGTACGTAGAGGAACGTTACGACTCTCATACTCAGACTCCGTTGCTCCTGGTCTAGTTTTAAAAAAAAATTATAACCTTGATCCTATATCTCAAATCTCCAGTTTGGGTCAATTCTCGAGTCGAGGTGTTACGATTCCCATTTGGGGTGGCCACTTAGTTGCTCTCTGCATGGCTAGGCTATAAGATCTTAATTCAAAACTCATCTTGTAACATTAAAAGAGTTGTTCGTGCTCCCTATTCACCGTAAGCCCACTAAAAAGAATACCCAAAGATCATTTTTTTTAAGATCAATGATGCACATACTAATATACATTATTAGCCTTAATAATACTAATACTAACATGTGTTCTGCCGATCTTACGGTCCTCGGGTTCGTTACAGTCAGCTTATAACGAGGGGGGAGCATTAAAAACTCTTCCCAAGGGTCCACCAACTAATAGACTGGGAAGTATTTTCTATTGTCTAGTGAGCGTAAAGAACGTATTGGAGCTGTTAGATATTGAAACCAAAGGCGCGTGCGTTAGCATCGTTCGCCTCTGGGTAAACGGTCTTGACTTACTTAAATGTCGGAAGTTGTAAGGACTAAGGAGAGGAGAAACTATGAAGCTCACATGAAGACCCAAGTCTCTCAAGTCGTCTTCTGGGCAGAGTAAAAAATAGCTGACAGTCTGATCGTCAATCTTAGGCTCTGTCGGACATCTTCCACTTATGGTATTTTGATACCTTCAACCGGAAGAAGATGCAATATTTTCAGTCTTGATCATCACACCGGGATAACTGGTTTCCGTTCCCTTCCAGTGTAGGTGAGTGCCCTTTTCTTTTCAGATAAAATCCAATCTCATACAAGTTTTTAGTCACTTTTACTGCAGTTTTCCTTTATTTTTTCCTTCCTGTTTTTTTTTTAAACACTGAAACAGTTGAATGGTTTCTAGTTAATTTTGGTTTGTTCCAGTTGACTGCGTATGAGTATCAGTGATGGAAGTGAACAGACATGAACAGAGGAAGAGGGCCTTCCCGTTTCATTACATCCCCTGTATTGGCCTCTGTATCTGTGTTCTGGAGACAATCTGCTTCTTAATTTTCTTGGGTTTTTCAAGCTCAGCTGAACATAGAGTCTCGAGGCATGGAACCCGATATGTGCCTGAAGATGCTTTCTTTTGGGACTCGGACTATTATCGGTTCAGCGAAGTCAAACGAGAATGTCAACCCTTTCTGTCTTCAGCCACAAGACTCAAACCGTATCATCTAAGGAACAGTATTCAACATGGTTTGTCATTCGTAAGTGGAGACTGGAGTCAGGAATCTGATGGAGCACCATTGATGCCATTCCTTGATAATTTTTATACAGTCTCCAACATTTCTGGCCTCCCCAGTCCACAAAAATTAGCTTACTTCTCAGTGAAGGGCATTGGTCCTACTGGCCACTCCATGTGCATGATTAAAGTTACTGGCATCTTGACTTTGGCAATCTCCAGGGATTCCCTGATGCATGGCCCTGAGCAGTTTCTGGGTTTTCAATCTTCGCCGGGGCTTTCTCTTGCAAGTATATTCTTTGAAGGGGTTTATGCTGAGACTCTGGAAAATGGTGGAAAACGTATGCTTTGCATGTTAGGGACTTCCGAGTTGCCTGCTCGGCGATTTAGAACTAGGAATATATGGAAAGGTACAAATGTTTCTGCATCTGTCCACAATCAGTCTCTTGTTTACAATGATAGAATCTTGCTGGTTCTCAGGTATCCTAAAACCTTTACTTTGACCAGCAGAGCAATTTATGGAGAGATGAGAAGTCTCAATGCCAAATATGATCGTCGATGGTTTGATAAAGTTCATATGTCATCCCAACTGAATGCTTATACGAATTATCATTTTGGCTCGGAGAAGTTTGTGTCCAGAGCCTGCAACCCGTATCCTTATCAAGATTTGTGGATGAATGGCCAAATTGATACTTACAAAGGATCTACAGTTTGTAGACGACTTCAGTGGACAAATGAAGAAATATTTTCAGTAGTGCCAACCTGGAGGTGTGATGTCAATTATAAGCGCTGCAGCAAATTGGTTCCTTTTGCAATTGAAAAACTCAAAGATACAAATTGGGGACGGTCGGATGCTAGAATTGAGATAAACAATGTAAAGTGTGCAGAAAATTTTGTTAACAACAGCAGCATAGCGAGAGTTTCAGCAGTCTTTAGAGCACTTTCTCCATCAGAGAACACAATACAACAGCGAACAACTCTAGATGAAAATACACTTTCAGCTGAGGGTATCTGGAATTCCTCTAGTGGGCAGCTCTGCATGGTTGGCTGTCTTGGGCATGCTGATAGGGATCCTGAGAGCTGTGATTTTCGCATCTGTTTGTACATTCCTGCTGCCTTGTCCATTATTCAAAGAAGTGTCATCTTTGGGAGCATTTCTAACCTTAATACCTCAACTGATCTGGACTTTCCTTTATCAATTGAAATGCCTATAAAAACTTGGTGTCCATACCCGTACAAGTATTCCAAAATTGAGCTTGCCCATGCATTTCAGAAGAGATCTGAAGTATATGATTATTTTTTCTTTATCCAGAAATCATTACTTAGTTATCCAAAACTTGGAAGTGACAATATGCTGGCCAGTCTCTCACGTCTTGCCGAAGACCTCAGCTTGTATGCATGTTTGAAGGTAGACCAACCTCCCAACATCAGGTGCCAAAGCCCTGTAATCAACTTAGAAGTTTTGTCAATTGGTCCATTAGTTGGTCGATACTGGGAAATATCTACTGGTCTTGGTAGCAATCTTCCCAATCACAAGAAGTTTGGATCATCTAAAGGGCAGCTGCATCTTAATGTTTCAGCAGAGCTAAGGCTTGAAATTGAAAAATACAAAAATATGTCAAGGCTATTCTTGGAAGGCGTTTATGATCCTGCTTTTGGTAAGTTGTACTTGACAGGTTGCAGGGATGTTCGTTCTTTGTTGAGTTCTTCGTATGATCAGGTACATCTTGAAGATGGATTTGACTGCATGATTGAAGTGAAAGTGGAATATCCACCTATAGTGTCAAGTTGGCTTGTGAAGCCCATAGCCAAGATTTCCATTTCTTCACACAGGAGTGAAGATGATCCATTCCACTTCAGCTCAATCAAGCTGGTGACTCTCCCTATTCTATGTCGAAATCAGCGAGAAGGCATACTTTCACGTAGAGTCATAGAAAGGATTCTTTGGATTTTCACTCTTTTGTTTGCAATAGTTTGTGCATTTGGCCAAGTAAAATACCTGAGAAGCAAAGTTGATATCATTCCATTTGTATCTCTCACCATGCTTGGCTTTCAGTCAATTTCATACTGGTTTCAACTAACCACAGGGTCTAGAGACATATCAAAAGTAGGATCAGTAGTGTGCGACTGTGGTACTCTGCAACACAGTATATTGGAAGGCAAAGCTTTCCAAGTAATTGACATTGTTGCAAGGTTGCTTGTACTGCTTCCATTCCTTCTTGCTCTGTGGATTTTCCTGTATGTATGGAGTTCTCGCAGAAAATTGACTGCGAGTACTCTTGACTCGGGTGATATACCAAGTGACAAGAGGGTGCTGCTTATCACCTCGGCCATACATATAGTTGGTTTTCTAATCCAACTATATATTCATAGTGTCGATACTAGAGAGGGACTTCTCAGCTCAGGCAAGCACATTGATCCAAGAGAGAATGGCAATAAGCTTTGGGAATTGGTAACAGAATTTGAAGAGTATACACGGATTATTCATGATTTTTTCCTTCTTCCACAAATTATCGGCAACTTTATCTGGAGAATTGACTGTAAACCTTTATCAAAACTTTACTACATTGGATTGACAGCCTCTGCATTGCTTCAACATGTCCACGAGTATATAAGATCTCCAGTGTTTGATCCATACTTCTTGGCAGAAGAGTATGTTTTCACATTTCCAGATTTGGCTTTCTATCATAAATTTGGAGATATTCCAATAGCAGCTACTGTTATTCTGCTAGCTTGTATAGTTCATCTACAACAGAGATAATGTTGCGAAGGCCTTTGCTTCATGTCAGATATCTTTTGGCTTTTGCTTCATGAATTTGGGTGGTCATCATTACAGGTAATTCGAGCAGTTGGAAAGTTGTGAGTCCTTGTAAAGATATCTTTACTGGCTGGTTATAGTAACTTGTGACAGTTTTGTGCTTTCTTTCTTGTTTCTTTTTCTCAAATAGTTAAGATAAGGAGATGACGAAGGAATCGTTAATGGTGTAAGGGACTATTCAGTGAGTCAGCGACGTTTTCCATTGATGTTGTTTGCTGTGAAGTGCAATTTGCAGAATTTTCTTCTAAATTACTTGGCGATAGACCACCACTGTGATGGTACATTATTTATTATTTTCTAACAATCAATACTTGGAAAAAGGTTTAGGGCTCAAACCGGAGTGGGTAGAGGCCAGGGCCGAGCATGAGCCCTAGCCTACCAACTCAAGCCTAGGCCCTGGTCTGGTTCTAGCCTGAGGTCGTCTTCCAAAACTTTGGTTCATGCCTGGCCCTAAGTGCACTCCGGCCTTTGTTCTTTTTCCTTTATAATTTTTTAAGATATTTTTTAAGTAGACTTTGGCATTTGGGTGGGGTCCCACGACTCCCACCAATGGGTTGGGTCATTGGATAAGAATTTGAGAGCTTGACACCTTTTAAAAACACAACTTCTTCTATGAATTTTTTCTCTTCTTAGCGATGTAAAATTATCTTAAAAGAAAAAATAACTTCTTACACTTGAGCAGGCCTTTGAGTGTTTTTGCACTTGGGCCCTAGCCCATCCCTATTTACAATGGACCTGAAAATTTCAAGCGCAGCCCTTGCCTGCCAATTTTTAAGCCGGATAAGGCTGGGTGGATGGGCTAGATGCGCAAAATCTTCTTCTATGAGTGGTTGATGGTACCAAAACACAGAAAATTGCCTCCACCTTTCTTGGCATTCAACAATTTTTTTCTATTCAAACCTATCAAATAAATCAAGGGCGTGATCAGTTTAGTAGTTATTTATCATTAGGTCCCGATCGTCACAGATTTATGGATAAGTAAACTAGTTATATGTAGTTTTTAAAAATATTAAAATACCCTCCTTTCTTTTGGCTATTCATTGAATTCCTGATTCACTGTCCTGACCTAACCGCCCTCAGCCCATTCATGACAAAACGCCACCCTGGCGAGTAAGCAAGCTCTTGCGACGGATTCTACACCCCATACTTAAACATCATCAACTGCTTTTGGACCTCAAATGCTATTGATCACTTCGTCCTCAGTCACCATTGAAGTATCTCATTCTCATGTACTTGTTCTTGAGCTATTCCCCTCATCTCTTTGTTTCTCTTTCACATGTTTCTTTCTTTCAAATTCTTAATCCCTTTGCTCTTTCTAAAAATCCTTACTGATGTATTGAAATTTGACAGATTGATTGGTGGTTTTATGCGGATTTTCTATACAGGTTGTGGATGGATTGTGGTCTTTTTTATAGGATTGGTTGAGGTTCTATAGGGATTTTTGGTGTTTTGATGTGATTGTGGTATTGGAAGTTCTAGTGGATAATGGAATCTTGGATGTTCTTTGATATCTACATTACGGGTTGTGGATCTGAAATGGTTGTGGAATTATCTGCTGTGAAAGTTTATTTGAAGTAGATACGTTCTACAAATATGAAAATTGGTTTTGGGTCATGTTTTGATGGAACATGATTGTTGCTACTACCCCAGAAATTCGATTGTAAGTGTGGTGCCTGCTTTTGGTTGGGACTATGGCTTGATTTGTAGTATCGTGATAATGTCTCAAGTAATAAACAATCTTGATTTTTTCTATAGTTCACATGAAGTGTTTGCCAAAGTATAGATTATCATTTATTAGTTAGCATTTTACAGTTTATGTGGAATGACTAGGTTCATTGTACTTTGGTGATTTTTATTCTTTAGAGCTTATTCATGTTTACTCTAATCATAGTATAAATTGACTATGATGAATATGTGAACATAGTATAAATTGACTTTTCTGTGGATGTAAATAGAGTATAAATTGACTATTCTGTGGATATAAATAGAGTATAAATTAACTTTTATGTGGATGTATACAAAGTATAAATTGACTATTATGTAAATGTAAACAAAGTACAAATTGATTGTTGTGTATATGTAAACAGAGCATAAATTGATTCTTCTATGGATGTAAACAAATTATAAATTGATCATTTTGTGGATGCAATTACACCAGCCAGTCACAACAAGTGATTTGTGCATTCTACTTGTTGGCTACGAGTTTTTCCATGGAGGAGGCCTTGGACTTCCGTGAGACATGTTGTCGAAGGCCCAATAGTGGGCAAGATGCTATGTTGTTGTTGCCGATGCGGGCCGACAAATCCGAACTCTCAATGTTTCACCGCCACATAGGACCCTATCCTGTTGACCAATGAATTACATCAAAGCGGGTGTCCTTGCTTTCCGTGTGGTATGTTTCGGTTATTCTTGGTCACTCGGGTTAACTTAGCAGCAGTAGACAAAATGACACCACACATTCTTATGGGCAGTGTATCGCCTTATTTTTCTTCCACTCAACTAGATAGGGATGTCTCCACTCATGAAAATATTAGCATTATATAGAATCTAAGACAAAAAAAAGAACTTTTTTGACTTTTTAGTCTTGTAAATCTTTACCTTCCATCTATCCAAAATTGACTATATGGACTTCGGCTTCGGCACCGGAGCAAGATATAAAAGTCATTTCTCACTTTGAAATAGAAGCCCGACATATTTGGTTGGAGGTGACACTTTTCTACTATTTCAATCGGTCATCACAGGAGGTCGAGTAGAGGATGGTTGGTGAAATTTTAAAAAATTTAAATTAGTAAAATTAAAATTTTTAATTTTGGAGAAATGTCACATTATTGGGGTCCGACATTCTAAATAAACTTTAGTGAGGAAAAGGAAATTATCAAGACCACCCTGCTCAGTTGGGCCTGAAAGTTGAAAAACTATAAAATCAAAATGCAATTATTCAGCATAGTTATCCAACAACGCACCAGTAGTCTAGTGGTAGAATAGTCCCCTCCCATGATATAGACCCAGGTTTGATTCCTGACTAGTGCAATTATTCGTTAGGGTCATTTTTGTTTACTGGGGACCATTAAGAATTTTTCTTTTAAGAATGAGGACTTATTAAAAAATTTACTTTTAAAGAGGACCTATAGAGAAATAACGGGGACCGGAGGGTTCTGGTGAGAATTATTTCGTAAATTAACTACTTCTGAAATTGTGGCAATTAAGATTAAAATTTCTACACATGTGCATAACAAGTAAGAATTTAATTTGTCCCATTTTACACTTCTAGTATCTTTTACACCACTCGTTTGCTCCCTTGTAGTCATATTTAAGACATGACTGGAGTTATATCAATATATTTATCATCAATGAAGTCGCATGTTTAATTTGTTCTACTTCAGTTTCCAATTTTATCTATTTTCAATATTTAGTTCTTTTTAAAATCTCACATTTCAGCTAGAAACCATGTTGGTGAGTGTACACATCCATATAAATGTATCCTTACCACCAATCAAAAGAAAATAAATGTATGTGTACCAAAACAATGTACTCACAAAATTGAATTGCATGCCACCATTTAGGACTTCAAGTACAAAAAATAGACCCTTAAGTATTCACATATTTGAACACTATTGTTTTGAGGAAAAGACGAATTTGGATGTTATTATCTCAAGTTCTTTATGGTTATTGTCTTGAGTTTTTCTCATAATAAATGTCATCCATTATATTTTTCACATGGATATTTATATTACATCAATGTATGTTGTACCCAATCTATAACTAGTTAAATGATATAATGATTTGTATATATTCTTAACGAGCCCTGATATTAATTGAACAAAATGATATAACTTAACCAAAAGAGATGCGATTGGTTCATTGTTAGTCTATTTGATTTATGCTTACAAACTTATCAAATGAATGCTTATATATTTAAAACTTTGAAATACATATTTGTTACGAGCTTAGATACTTTGTTCTAAAACTTGTTAAATGAATGAAAGGACTTGAAGTAGTTAAGTTAAGTAAGAGTGGTCCAAGTATCACTTTGTGCATTAAATTCGTGATTATGAATGTAATAAATGAATGAGAGGTCTTTTTAAACTTTAGTAATTATCGCTACCAATGGTTAAGTGTCATAACCATTTTGTTAGTTAAATGGTATCTTATTCTATAACTATTCCATTACCTGTTACTTATATGATTAACTCTTACCCATATAATCACATGCTTATAAATATTACTAGCATTTTTATTTTTAGCCAACAATTGATAGTCCTAAGTGTGCCTCATTTTCATACACAATTTGGACTTCCTTGTAATAAAAAATAACCACAACACTTGGAAATGGACCATTAAAAAAATGCAATATAATATAAAAAAAGGATGGAGTTACAAAATAGTTGTTGCATAATCTTTATGTCACTTATGCTTAATATATAAACTTGGCACATTGGGTTCCCAACAACAAAATTGTCACATTGGAGGGACTTGGGGTGGAAGGGTTAATGGTTCACATTTGGCTTGAGTGGTTTAGAAAGTGGGGTATGCATATATAATAGTAATTATAATATAAAAAAACATAAGATTTTTAGTTTCTGTAACTTCACTAAATGGTTAATGGTTATGGAAAATCTTTTTTCATAAACATTTTAATTACAACACAGTTGGATACAATACTCATTTCCTTATCCAATGGACAATTTTAACCTACTCATTTAATAGTTTATTAGTTAAGGTTCAAAACAATAGAACAATTGAATTGTTACCGTTGGAATCCCTAAGCTCACTTATCACCTTGTCCTATGACCGAATTTGCTTACTGACCAAGTAGACAGGTACACCACCTTGTCGTGTATTTTACGTCCAATGGGCAAAGGTATAAATATAAGCACACCTTGACTCTAGCATACACGGATATGTTGTTACGTCCAATGGGCCAATAAATTACTTGTAAACTTACAATTTTAACCTACTCATTTAATATTTTATTAGTTAAGGTTCAAACAATATAATAGTTAAATTGTTACTGCAGCCCTAAGCTCACTTATCACCTTGTCCTATGACCAAATTTACGTCCATGTCTTTTACGTCCAATGGGCCAAGAAATTACTTGTAAACTTACAATTTTAACCTACTCATTTAATATTTTATTAGTTAAGGTTCAAACAATAGAACAATTAAATTGTTACTGTTGGAAGCCTTAAGCCCACTTATCACCTTGTCTTATGACCAAATTTGCTTATTGACCAAGTAGACATGGACAACACCTTGTCCGTGTATTTTATGTCCAATGGGCAAAGGTATAAATATAAATACACTTTGACTCTAGCATGCACTGTTTAGCCAAGAAATTACTTGTGAACTTACATAAGTTCACATGATCATGTTTTGGCTTATTTTGTGTCATGACTATTACACTATGCTATGAGCTTGTTGGATGCTGATAACCTTACACTATTTTCGATTCAATCAAAACTTAAGCATAAGGTTTTGGTGTAGGAAGACCATCATCCAACTTGTGGACACAACAATTCTAACCATATAAAAGTCAGTACACAAACCTAGACAAGGCTGCCTGGATCATTTGACTATATTTTTGCCCATCAATGAACCTCAATCAAACATATGCCCAACATCCATCTAAGGATAATATATAGCTTAAAAAAATAAAATTTTTGATTTTTGTGCAAGCAAGATCCGTGTTTTTGGATCTAAATTACCTCCTCTCTTAATAAATGGAATCCATAAGTATTGACTTATAGGCTGTTGAGTTTTTATCATAAAACAGACTGATCGATCAATCAAATGTGAGGGCCAATCAATCAGTTGGTCTATTGTGTTTTTTTTGTTTTTACAAAAAACCAAATGATAGATTGCATGTGTTGTGCGATCAATTGTTGGAATTTTTGTTTTGACATTTTTCTAACATGATCAATCTCTAGGTTATGGCAATCATCGTACCCCTTGGTCTTTTGTCAGTTAAAAACATATTTTTGGGAAGGGTTATGGTGTCTCTTCATGAGGGGTGTCTTTCTACTTGGTTTTACATAAATATACAATGTGTATGTTTTGTATAATAATTTTCTTTGCATTTTTTAAAACCTTCTCTATCCAATTCCTTCACAAAAGCCTCAATGAGAGAACAAGAGGATTATTCACTTTTACTAAGTGTAGATCTTACAAGGCTTTGATTATCCTGGGAGGAGTATTTTGCTTGAGAACCACACAACAATTTGTTTTACCAAAAGGGGCAAATATTTCCTTAAGGAAAATTGTGCCCTATGCGATTTGGAGCCACAATTTGTGTGTTTTACTTGCAAATTCATATTATTTAGGTGTAAATTATCTAACAATCTTAAGGAAATATTCATGGCTTCTTTGTTGGACAATGAGTTTGCTTCTCTGAAGATCATGAACCAAGATCTAGTGAATTTGGATCAGTTAGATGGTTTAAACTATACTTGTTAGGCAGACAAGATTAAATTCTTTTTATGGCATTGAAAATCTTCTACATCTTTGATCCTATATTGAACTCTATTCCACCCCTACAAGTGAAGACTTAGAAAAGATGATTGTGAAGTAGAAGAAGCAGGAGAAAGATGAACTTCTTTGTAGGGGACAACAAAAGAAACTTGGATTGCGCTAGAATTCAAGTACAAAGTTGAGGAGCAAGGTATGGATAATACTTGATTTGTAAGTACTTTGAATATCAAATGGTTGACAACACCATAATTCTTTTCCATTGAACATAGATTAATGCCCCCTTCTAGTCTTCTCCTACTATGAGAGTTTACAAGATTTTTGTCATTTTTTATTTTCCAATAATTTTCTCATTAACTAGCAAGGAGAGTCTGGGGGAAATGATAAGCCTTGATATTCAAATCAGTTAGATTTTAATAAAGTTTGTGTTAGAGTACAATTGAGAGAGGATCTCTTTGCGATTTCCTGTACACAACATACTACATACATTCAAGTGGTTATTGATTAACTTCATATCTTTACAAGAAGGTATCAATCTCATGGAGAGTTGCAATCTCAGTAAGAGATCAAAGATAATTGGCGCCAAAGAGTCTTGAGCCAAAAGGCTCTATGTATCATCTAACACTTGCCCACAAGATGAAATGAGAATATAGTTCACACAAAGATTGGTTTGAAGGTTGCAAAATCACGGGTTGGGTAATGAGGGAGTGGAGAGATTTAGAGGTGGAAGAGGAGGACTGGAGGAGGTGCGGAGGAAGGAGAGGAGGGGCCAAGGGCAAGGAAGGGTCATGAATGAGGGTTGGGAGGAGGGAAAGGCCTAGAGGTGAAATCGGGGGTCCTATGTGGTGGTTTGATAGAGGAAGATGCAGAAGCATAAGTGAATGATATTTCATCTAATATAACATGTAAATAGATAATAATTTATGTAAATTTTATTGCATAAGGGTCATGAGCCCTTAGATTGCATATTGCCTACAATCTAAGGGGTTATGATTAACTACATATCTTTACAAGAAGGTAAGGACAATCTTCTAAGGTTTGTTTGGATTGGTGAAAAGTGGGGGAAAAGAAATGAATCTTTTAAAATTTTCTAGTTTTTATTATTTGGTGCAACGGAGAAAGAGAAACTAGAGTGGAAAGAGGGAGAAAAAGGGTAGAAAATTAGCCAAAAACTTTCCACCCCTCAACTCATGGATTTTGAGAGAAAATCTAAATACTAAAGAATTATGTCTTTAATATTTATAGTGTCGACCTTGCCGCCAACACCACAGCCACCACCATCGCTACCGCCATCGCTACCACTGCCGCCACCACCATTACCATTGTCACCCTCGTCGCCGCTACCATCACCGTCATCACCATTGCCACCACCACTAGGGATGCCACAAGGTCGGGTTTTGACAAACTCGAACCCGATACCATTTAAGAAATGCTAAACCCAAACCAACTCATTCGGGTCGGGTTGGGTTTTATCATAATACAAAGAAATTTATAAAAATTTATAATTATAACCTTATTTGGTTGGGCTGGGTAAGATCAAGTTGGACCATCTGAAACCCAACCTGAATAGCTATTCAGGTTAAATTTGAAAACCCAAACCCGACCCATTAGGGTTGGGATGGGTTTTACAATATCTGATCCAAGTGGCATCCCTAACCACCACTGCTACCAACACCAATACCCCTGCCACCACCACTAGTGACACTATCGTTGTCACCCCACTACTGCTGCCACTGCTACCATTGCCACCACCACCACTACAACGATCGTCATTATTGTTGTCACCACCACCATCATTGCCTCTACTACCACCACCATCATCCTCACCCCCACTACAGTTGTCGCCATCAACATTGCCATTGCAATGCCCCATTTTTTTATTACGTCTAACCCAAGGGGTTAGGGGTAATTATAGTTTTTTGGATATGATTTAGGGGGTTTTAAAGGATGAAATCACCGTATATGGGTAGAGCTCGAAGTAACAAGTGTAACGAATATAAGAACACATAAAACAAAAGTTAGGTGTGCAAGCTACAACCTCGAAAAGCATGTCATATGGGCGGGACCTACTAGAAAAGTGTTGGATAACCTACCCATATGCAATCGAGTTTTAAAGGGCTCGTCGATATGAGTCCCTTGGTATCATGAATGAGTGTTTCCGACTTTGGGGTAAGAAGATTTCTTGTTTTGAAGTTAGGATATTATTTGAATAAGATAAGGACAAAATAGCTGACATATGCGCTGACAACAGTAGCCTGCGTCAGCCACATCCCATGGAGGGGGGTCCATGAGCCCACATCATGGCGGGCTTCCCCGCATGATCATGGGGCAAGGTCAGGGACCACGTGGTGCACATGCGAGGTTTTGCTAGTCCACTCTCGAGTATTTCTACTATATATAGGAAACTCATGCTGATTTCCAGGAGGAGTTTTTCTAGTCAATATAAGTTCGATTTCACTCATTTAAGAGGCATTACTTAGCTTATTCAAGGGTGTTTTATGCAATAGAAACATTCATTCCTCGAGTTGGTGATTGTAGAGGCTGCTAAAATCGGCCTGGGGTATGAGGAGCTATGTCCTATGCCATTGGGCCTAAAGAGATGGGAAAATGGCCTAAAGTGAGAGGAGGCTTTGTCCTTTATTGTGGGCCATATTGAGAGAAGTTGGCCGGAGTAAGGGGAGATTCCGTCCTCCACCAACGGGCTACATAATGAGAGAAACTTCCCTTTGTAAGGGGTGGTTCTATCCATCTCTTATGGGCACTAAGAGAGAAGTGTCTCCTAGTAAGGGGAAGTTTTGTCTATCGCCTTCAGATGCATAAAGAGAAAAGTATTTTCGGGTAAGGGGTGGTTCTGTCTACAACCTTTGGGCGTGTATAGAGAGAAATGCCCTGGGTAAGGGGAGGTTTTATTTGCCGCCTTTAAGCATGCAAAGTGAGATATATCTCAAGGTAAGGGGACATTTTGTCTATCGCCTTCAGGCATAAAGAGTGAGATGAGCCATGGGAAAGGGGAGTGTTTGTTTATCACCTTCGAATATAATGAGAGAAACATTTTGGAGCAAGAGGAGGCTCCGTCCGCCATCTCCGGGCCTAAAGGGGAGGACATCCTGAAGGAAGGAGAAACCTGAATTCCGCTACGTCCAAAACTTCACAGGAGTAAGCCTTTTTAACCTTCTTATTTAATATATAATTATAGGAATGTGTATATACCTAAGTAGTTAACTTAGGATACTAAATAAATTATAAGCTTTAATTTGATCCAATGCATTCTGATATGCTATGTTATGATTCGATCTATTTTGAGATGCTTTGATTTGATATGATTGGTTAAGCTTTGATATGCTTGGATCTAATCTAATATGATCATATATATTTTGTTATGATCTAATATGATTTGATCTGCTTTGATATATTCTGCTCCACTTTGTGATAGAGCGAGATGTCTAATTCTGATGTTTTATGAGCTTCTGTTTGACTTTAATAGTTTTTGTCTATTCTGAATGATTTATTGGATTATAAGATATGTACATTTATGATTTTTGCTACATGATGCATGCATTAACCGTTAGGCAGAACTACGTTCTGATTCAATTGTATGAAAATAACATCGTAGATGGTATCTCATACGTACATAGGCAACCAATGGCATAGCAACGTTGGCTTGATCCAAATTAGTTATAAAATAGGTTTATTCTGGCCTACATGCGATAGAGCAATAAAACTCAATAGTGCGTACATAGAGGGTTGTTATAGCTCTCGCACATAGATGTCGCTCTTGGTTTATTT
This sequence comes from Saururus chinensis, assembly GCA_035235625.1. NCBI lineage: Eukaryota > Viridiplantae > Streptophyta > Magnoliopsida > Piperales > Saururaceae > Saururus > Saururus chinensis. Next base: position 17,352,749 of record CP141149.1, on the reverse strand, counting down.
TGAAAATTTAACTCCAATCTAGCTTTTTGAACCCCCAGTTCGGGTTGGAACTCGGGCCGGGGTATTATAGCCGCCACCACCTCCACCTCCACCTCTGCTACCACTACTACCTAGACCACCATGGCTAACTCTACCACCACCTCCTCCATTGGTGGATTAAAGTTTTAATTTTTTATAACATTATTGGTGCAACCAAATAGTAAAAAAAATTGGAATCTCATAAGTCTCATTCACTTGGATTCATTTTCTCTTTCTCATTCCCTCTCTCCTGGCTTCCACTAATCCAACAAATCACTAGGAATTTGCACTCTCATTGAGTGGGAAGTCAAAGATAATTAGCACCAAAGTCTTTATCCACAAGGCTCTACTTATCATCTAACACACATATCATCCCAGTTTTGGCACATTCATGCTACTGTTTTGGGTCAGACAAGTTTGGGTCCAAATCTTGCAATTCATACCCCTATTGAGATGAGAGGGTGAAGGGTTAGGTTGAAGTTCGTAATGAGAGAGAATTTTGTAGTATTCTTGAATAGTCTATAAGTGTAAATTCTTGTACTGTCCCGCCAAATTGGAAAGGCAATCTTACTCATAACATTTGTACCAAGTTGGGCCCTTTCGCAGGTAGTAAAGAGCGCAATGCTACAATTAGTAACTGTCAAAGCTTTAAGATTATAATGCAAGATTTGAGGTGTGAAACAAGGCTTGATGTAAATGTGACGGCCGCCAATTTAACTATGTGGTAATAATCATTATACTTGTTATTAGTTCGCACATGACAGAATGTAATGGACGTCAGTGCAGAACAAACATAACACTCAAGTCTATTATTAGGTTAATAGTAATTGAATATAATAGAGTAATTGCACAACCAAAATATTTATATAATATCATAATGCATAAAAAATAATAGATTTATCAAAAATTCAAATAATATAATACATAGGCCAAGGACCACTGTGCGTAGAGATGATAGTTATACAAAGTTCACAACTGCAAGGCTTATCATGCCTTTTAACATCAGTCATAAGAATATTTACAAAAATGTCTATTACAGCAACCCAATAACTCAATCTAATTCTCTTCCATTTTCACCTCCGTCAAGGCTAGAACACCTGCAGTGTCTGGAGGTGTGTGAGTTTATGTATATTTGGTAGGCTGAATTAACATCTAAGGTAGTGCTAAGCATAAATCCCATAAAGCAGATATAATCTTTTTGAAATATCTTTAAGAGGAAAAATACTAATTATTTAGAAGAAATCCGATTCAAAAACAGATCCAAAACTTAGTTCATCCAATGACAATAAAAATCAGAAGCTATGATATCGAACAACGTTCCCCCAATGCTCATGGGGCAATAAGAAGACACAGAAAGATAGGAGCTTTCCCATGGTGTTCCACACCTTTTTGCGCACGTGCTAAGGCTGATTACCTTTTTAGCAGGTATCCAAGTAATTGTACATTCTTGGTTCTTTAGCCAAGGAATTACCATGGTAGAATATGCAATCAAAACATAATGCAATGCATGCTAATCATTTCTCACATGTACTATATTTATTTCCATAAAACACAAATCATTAGCATGACCAAGCAAAATCATTCAGAAGAATTAACTTCTACAGATTGAGCATGGATTTATAGTTTAAAACCTCCTACCTTAACCTTCGAATAGTCATTTTCTAATTGTAGAGACCACGAACGGTGAAGAGGCCCCATCACGGCATCTGACATGCTTGATTTAGTAGAGAACGTCTCTTGAATGACTCAATTTGGACTTAAAACGGCTTAGAACGGAGGAAAGGAAGTTTGAGAAGTAGGAAACTAGAAAATTGCTTAAAATATCCCCTTGGGCACTATTTATAGCACGCGCGTATGGGGAACTGCGTGTGACATGTGGTGATTTTGATGCATGCATCATGCGGTTATGTCACACATTATGTGTGCATCGCTTGCGCAGCTGGGCCCCGGTCTCCATGCCATTGTGCCTCGTGTCGCGATAGCGTGGGCCCGATCCCGCGCGATGCGAACACAATGCACTGGTCCACCATGTCTCACGCGGCTGGCTTGCAATCGCACCTGTCCAATTCTACTAGGCACTTGCCAATCGCACTTGCTGGCACATAGACTCATGTAGTGTGTCATCCACCAAATTTTCAATTTTTTATTCTTTTCCCTTTTTTGAATTTCAAAACATGATATCTTTCCAACCATAAGTCAAAATCGAGCATTCTTGGTACCAATGGGCTCGTATCGACAAGCCCTAAAAAACAAGACTACTCATGGGTAGGTTATCCCTTACTTTTTCAGTGGGTCTTACTCATTAGACACATTTCTTAAGGCCAAAACTTACGGCCCCGATGTTCAATTCGAGTGGTTCAAGGTCTGTTATGCTTGTCTTTCAGAGCTCTACCACAATCTTATAAAATTTTATCACTTAACAATCTTTAACTAAAAGAATTGTTAAAAATGCTAAAATTAGCTTATTAGAGGCTAAAAACTTACTTGAAATTGAGAGTCATTACATTCTATCCCCTTAAGGAAATTTCATCCTTGAAATTGAACCTTTCATTCTTTGAAATGTTCTGGATATTTCTTAAGTATTTCACTTTCCAATTCCTATGTCACCTCCTCAAATGAGTGGTGGTTCCATAACACTTTTATCAACAAAATCTTTTTTGTCCGAAGAATTCGTTCCTTACGATCCAAAAGTTTGAATGGTTTCTCTTTGAAGGATAAATTAGGTTCTATGGCAACAATTGACTGATCTAGGATATGAGAAGGGTCTCTCACATACTTCTGGAGCATGGATACATGAAATATGTCATGGACACAATCAAGTTGAGGGGGCAAGGCGAGTCTATACGCTACTAGTCCTACCTTATCCAAAATATCAAATGGTCTTATAAAAGGTGGAATTAGCTTGTCTTTGATTCCAAACCTCATAACTCCTCTGGTTGGAAAAACTTTCTAGAGTACTTGATTGCCTATCCAAAAGTTGAGGTCCTTCCTTCTTTGGTCAGCATAGTTCTTCTGGCGACTTTGAGCTGTTCCTAAATGATTTTTGATAAGTTTCACCTTATTAGCACACTGCTCTAAAAACTCCAATTTTACCATCTTACGCTCTCCCACCTCACTCCAACATGTTGGAGATCGACAAGGTCAACTATAAAGAGCTTCATAAGGTTTCATACCTATGCCGGTATGGTAATTGTTATTATAGGCGAACTCAATCAGTGGCAGATGTTCATCTGAATTACCTCTGCAATCCACTGTACAAACCCACAATATGTCTGGTCCTCTTAGATTGACCATATGTTTGCGGGCGAAAGGTTGTACTGAATCTTAGATTAGTGCCGAACTCTTCCTGAAGTCCTTTCCAAAATTGAAAAGTGAATCAACTGTCCCGATCCAAGATTATCGACAATGGCACCTCATGTCGACTCAGGATTTCCTTTATTTACATTCTTGCCAAAATATTTAAAGATTGTGTCTTCCTCAGGGTAGGAAATGTGTGCTTTTGGTGAGTCAATCCACTATTATCCAAAGAGTTTCATGACCTTGTGATGTTCTGGGCCTGAAGCAAAATCCAAAGAAATGTGATCCTACTTCCACTCTAGAATATCAATCGGTTGTAAGGTACCAGAAGGTTTTTGATGTTGTACTTTGACCTGTTGACAAGTTAAATACTTAGAATCATATTCTCCTATGTCTCTTTTCATCCCATTCTACCAAAAATTCCTTTTTAGGTCTTGATACATCTTCGTCCCTCCTAGGTGAATAGTATACTAAGATCTATGTGCTCCATATAACAAATCTTGCCTTATCTCAAGCTTTGGTGGAACCATTAATCTTTCTCGAAATCTTACTCCTCCATCGGAGCCTTTGTTGAAGTCAGACCGTCCTAATGAAGCCTGCACTTTGTCCTCTTTATGAGCCTTTAGAATGCACTCAACTAATTCTGATTTCACTTGCAAATTGTCTACAAAATAACTCTTGTTTTCCAATTATAGCCCAGGTTGGAAGTTTATTGCTTCTTCCATCAATCTCCACTTTTGTGGCAACATTTGAGCAACTCTTCCCTCGGCCTTGCGACTCAGAGCATTAGCCACTACTATACATGCTTTCAGCATAGTTCATTCTAAAGGAAGAAAAAGTTAGTATATACCTTCCCACTAAAAACAACCTCTTCACTATAATCAAATTTGGGCTTCTTATAAGATGCCCAGCTACAAATAAGAGAAAAATGTTCCTCATTTTCTTGCACAGCAATCCCCCAGCAATGGAATCATCTCCATTGCACATACCTAAAACATAAGTCTTCATCAGTTAAGTACTAAAATATTTTAGCAAATTCAATAAATAAGTAAAACTTACCGTTATCGCATGCACAAAACAATAGACATTGTAATTTACATTGCCCATAGACTTCGCAGCTTGCTCTAAACCCCACAATGTGTCCCAGCAGCATACGTTTCCCCAAGGATACTCATCAAAAGCATCCAGGTCATCTACAATCTGCAAATATCTCATATCAACCTTCCATCCTCTACCTACCAATAAACTTTTCAACACAAGAACTACTGCCAACTTGACGGCATTCTTGTTATTTTCATATACTTTAATCTTCTAGAGTAGCTCCTCCTTCCTTATTAATAACTTCGACCTCCCAAATATTCGCAATAGGAGGCTGTCTTTCTTCAAGAATTTGGGAACTGATGGGTGAGGAGGGGTAGAGTCAGCAAATCTAAGGCCAGTAACCATGCAGAATTCCTTCGGTGACAGCTTGATGTTTAGCCTCTCATTCATTTTAAATAGGAAATCCCCTTTATGCCTCTTCAGGAGATGGTGGAAGGCCTGGGTAGGGAACATGTTTCACGTAACTTCACATTCCAAAAACTTACTAAAACATATTCTCTCAAATAACTTCTTCTGGACTTTGTGCTTGTCAAAGTGCTATTTCGATTTTCCAATGTAATAATAAGTTGATTTGCACTGGGGATCCCCTTCATATAGCTTACTATGGAGTTTCCCATGTATGTTTGTTTTTCCTGCAGCCTTTGTCATTTCTTATACAAAGATATCATATTAAAATCAATGACAAAATATAAGATTGCATAAAGATGTTAGATTAAAATCAATCAAAAGGGAAAATACTGAAAATGTAAAATCAAGCTATTAGTTCAAGTACGTATATATGAAAAAGAGAAACCATGCCTAAAATAATTAATTATTGCTCACTAATTAAGGAGATTTTATTACTATACAATACACAAAATTTAGTATTCTTAATTATCCAATTTTCTAGTTTTATAGTTATCCAACTTTATAGTTTTTTAGTTTTATACTTATCCAGTTGTATAGTTCTCTAGTTTTTTAGAAATGTTACCTCTGTAGGAGATGCAACAAGAGTCATATGTTATTACACAAAATAACCAATCTAATCACACTGGCCCTAATTCACAAAAACATATGCCTAGACCAATGTAAGTACCCCACTAATAATAAGCGAATATAAGATTCAGTTCTCACATAGGTAAGTTTAGTTAGGCAAAATAATCTTTGAAACTTCCCCACATTTTGGTTATACAACCACATTTTGGCTCCCATGTGTTACTTGCAAATGACCAATTTTCCAATTTCATAGTTAACTAGCAAATTTACTTTAGGTTTCATCTAGGCTTCTTAAATTTTGAGTTTTCGAGTTTTATATTTTCCTAGTTTTATAGTTATCCCATTCACAAATTTCCTTTTGCCCGTTCTTCAGAAAAATTACCTCCATTCATAGAAGATTCAACAAGAGCCATACATAACTGATAAGCAACAAAAATAAAAGAGCAAAGAGAGTATAAATATGCAACAATGATTTGCCCTCATCCAGGATACAAACACCACTACCTGAGCAACCACAAAAAATAAATTGAGAATCAACACAAGAATAATATTTAATAGAGAAATTATCCATAGAAGCAATAACTTACTAGAGGGGGACGAAGAGCATGCACGGTGGTTGCAACCTTCACCGCAACTGCAGGAGAGGGGACAAGAGCGTGCCACAAGAGGGGGCAGATGAGGGCTTTGGGAGGCGAGATGAGGGCTTCGGGAGGCAATGAGGGCGGTGCGGGCAAGATGAGGGCGGTGAGGGCGAGATGAGGGCAATGAGGGTGAGATGAGGGCTCTAGGAGGCAATGAGGAGTTGAGAAGACAAAGAGAGAGAGGAATGAACGGGAAGCGAGAGAGGACGGTCTCCAGAAGGTGGTGAAGGCAGTTAGGGCTCTGGTAGCCAAGCAATCGCGATGATCGATGGCCTGAGAGACAAACACGAGCGGGAAGAGAGACAAACAAGCGGTAATAGGGGTTTAGGGCGGTTTACAGTATTAAGGGTAGTTAAGCTAAATACCTTCACACGTTTGCAAGCTCTCACGTGAGCAAGTCTACTTTGGTAAATAGTAGATACTTGCTCATATTTTGGTTATTTTACAAAAGTAAAAGTTTAATTTGGTCAAAAGCTCAAAACCCACACGTGTTATAAATGGTCTAGATAAGTGAGCTCATATAAACTTTATGTGGAGCCTACTTGTGAAGTCCAATCAAAACTCATTTGCGAGTTTTAAATGGTATTTTTGTTGTGAGAATATCAATATTCTTTTGAAAAAACAAATAGAGCTATTAACGTGGGATATCATATATGATATGCATATGTTGTTTAGCAAACTACCTCCCTTGGAATCAAGGCTATCAACACGATTGTCGCGCCTAACTCGAGGCTGATCTCTATATGTTATTTAATTTAAATGTATGTAAAACATACCTAATTATATTAAAAAACATGCTTAGCACGCTAAACGTTTGAGCCACCTCATACACTGAGCCAAAGCCAAATCTGAGCTGGGATTAACTCGAATTTGGTTCAGCAAGTCAAGATTTTCAAATTCTGGGCCTTCCGCGTGTGGATCGTTTTCCTTCCATGGTCTGTTGGTCACCTGAGCACGGCAAAGATGAATCTCGTGCACATCATCTGATGAGAGAGATGATTCATTTTTTGAGACGACCACATGTTTGTGGAGGGCACTATCCCATCGACTATGATTTGGCTTGTTTGCAACCCATCTCAAGTTATCAAGGACATGAATCAGAAACCTGAAGTGCAGGAGGATGTAAGGTACATTCAGAAAGAAGTCGATGTCAAATGCATGAAAAACGGAGAAATTGTCAAGACTTTGATTTTCAATTAATTAGAGGGCATGTAACATGTTGAATTTTCTGTCTAGAAACTCATTTGATGGGAAAAAATGGTGCTTTCATTTTCGGACCTTGCCCTCAAATCTTAATGACAAGTTTTCATCTGCCTACTCTGCCAAATGAAGTTGAAAATTGACCGTATATTTATGATAGTCACAATTTGGACAACACAAAGATAAGACTTTTGCCTCTGCTGACAAAGCACATGTTAACTATGGTGTGGGCCTTACCATAAATAAAACACAAGGAAGATGAAGCGAGTTCTTAATTGCTAAGTTTGAGAAGCTTTTCCTTTGAAGATACTTAACAAAAATTGTATTCCCTTCATCCGAGGAAGAGTGTCTAATTGCCAAAGAATCTTGGTAGGACTGAGGGAGTACTGCATACATAAATGCATCATGTGTACCGTTTTGGAAAGACCACTTGCTTGAGAAGGGCCGTTGGTTGAACAACCAAATATTAGATCATTGTACTTGTTGTAGCTTTGGCTACGTAAAGAGTACTTCTCCATGTTTGTTTCTAAATGTCATTGGGACAAGAACGTAAATATGTGCATAACTACTTAGCTCTCAATCCAAAAAGAACAAGGATCAGATACCAGGTTAACCTTGTTAGAGTTTTTTTTTTTTGTTGATAAGATATTTTTTGTTCTTTTGCAAAAATACTCCCTCCCTCCCACATTAATAGCTCCGTTTAGCAAAAAATTTGTTTCATATTAATAGATCTATTTTGTTTAATTTAAGTGGTTTAGTATTTAAAAAAAAGTATCATAAATTTATTTTCCATCTTTTAGATATGAGTTTTACCATTCAATAAAAGTCACTAATTTTTTAAATATAGCTATTAATATATGAGGGAGGGAGTACATCATCACATGATAAGTAAAAGACAAAGACATTTTTTTAGGCATGAAAAGTGATCTGCCGCCATTTTTCCTTATGTTTTGAAGAGAGTTCTGGTCACACTTCAATCAAACTCTGGCATGCCAAAGTGCTGACACTGCAAATTTAAATCTCGAAAGTCAGAACAAATGAAAGATGAGCCTACACGAAGGGTCACCCTCTAACTGCTTGCAACAAGTACGAAATTAATGATAGGTTCACCGGAAGCTATTTAATCCTATTTGATTATAGTTTGCTGCACATGCAAGTTTCTTCACTCACTCTCACTAAATAGGCCCATGTACCTACTGAAACTCACGTAGACAAGAAATAGCACTGCAAGAAATAGCACTGAAAGGTTCTTCCTTTGTTTTGCCTATCTTTTGGCCTGCATTACTAGTCAGATCAAGCTCCTCATACAATTGTGTTTGGGCTTCGGCTGATCTAAAGAGGTAAGAAATATAAACAGTACATGGCTAAAAAGCAGAAGAGCACTTCTGCGTCTGCCTGCTTCTTTTCAGTTTCTGAAAGCTCTTGAGAGGTGGAGGTACAATGGAAGCAAGAGACATTCATAGAATTAGCAGTGCAGCCCGAAACAATTCCTCTATATGGAGAAACACACCTGAGGTTTTCTCAAGATCATCCAATGAGGAAGATGATGAAGAAGCTCTCAAGTGGGCTGCTCTTGAAAAACTGCCCACTTACAATCGAATAAGGAAAGGAATTTTGAGTACCCCTGCTGGTGAACTTAAGGAGATTGACATAGAAAACCTTAGTTATCAAGAGAAGAAAAACTTGTTGGATAGATTGTTGAGAGTTGCTGAAGAGGACAATGAGAGGTTTTTGCTGAAGCTGAGGAATCGTATCAATCAGTAAGACTCTACATTCATTTCTTATCTAATCCTCTAATATAGAAGTTTATTTTTAGATGCTCTTTCAATCTGTTTGGTCTTGCAAATGTATCCATTTGTTTTCTTTTCTCATGTTAAACTAGAGTTGGCATTGATATTCCCACTATTGAAGTCCGATTTGAGCATCTGAAAGTTGAGGCAGAAGCCTATGTAGGCAGCAGAGCTATGCCTACAATCTTGAACTTCACTGCAAATATCATAGAGGTAAATTCAAATGAAGTCTTCCATATTTTATACATCTATATATGTTCACTGAACTAATGTTGTTATTCCAACCTCAAAGGGGTTCTTGAACAATCTCAGTATTCTTCCAAACCGAAAGAGGCCGTTCACAATCCTCAGTGATATTAGCGGTGTCATCAGACCCTCCAGGTAAGTTATCACAATGTGTCATATTAGAACAAATTTCTGATACTAATCTGACTAACAATTGGCTGGTGCTTGTGTTTATACTGCAGAATGACTTTGCTTTTAGGTCCTCCAGGATCTGGGAAAACAACATTCCTTTTATCTTTGGCTGGTAAACTTAGTGAAGACCTCAAGGTAACATATAGTTATGGCATTTTAAAGACCCATTTAAGTACTTTATCTGCAGTGCAACTCTTTTCTTTTTTTCTTTTCTTCGTCCATTGTCCTCTAATTGGTCTTATGATAAATATCAGGTTACTGGGAAAGTAACCTACAATGGGCACGAGATGAATGAGTTCGTCCCTCAGAGGACTGCTGCTTATATTAGTCAACATGATCTCCACCTAGGAGAAATGACTGTGAGAGAAACCTTGGCTTTCTCTGCAAGATGTCAAGGTGTTGGAGCTAGTTATGGTAAGTTACAACTTACAACTGCGCTTGAATATCAGGGTTGTACTTTCCTTTTCTCTTTCTTCAGGCATGATTTGATAATATTAACTTGAACTCTGTAGATATGTTGGTAGAGCTTTCTAGAAGAGAAAAGGTGGCAAATATTAAGCCAGACCCTGATATCGATGTCTACATGAAGGTTAGTAATGGAAACTGTGAGAATTTTGTTCATTTATTTTGTTAAAGGTCAGTGATGAATATGGCAAGTAAGAGTGGTTAGCTTTGTCAACTTTCACTAAAATTTCTTCTTTGTTTAATATAAAGATTTTTACGGATTTTTATGTACAAAAACACTCCCAATGATTTCTTATTGAAAGAAATTTACCAAGAGAAGAAGAGACAGCACAAGAGATCAACCCAAAAAGTATAGAAACAGACGTAGAAATTCCAAAAGCATGATGCTGGGTCGTCTAGATTTACCAAGGAAGTTTTTTTGCGAGGTATAATGTGATCATGATGCTAATATGATCCATTAGAAAATAATACACCGAACATGTCAATCTCTTTCGATTTTGCTGGTCTCTTCAAATTTTGCATGTTGATGAATTTGAATCTCTTGAGCTAAATAAGATTTCAAAGGATGATGCTGGGTCGTCTAGATCGAGCAAGGAAGTTTTCTGGGAGCTGTAATGTGATTATGATGCTAATATGGTCCATTAGAAGATAAATACCAACATGTCAATCTCTTTCGATTTTTCCGGTCTCTTCAAATTATGCGTGTTGATGAATTTGAATCTCATGAGCAAAATAAAGTTTTGCATCTTTCCTCACTTACTACTTTCAATTGTAAGATGTATAAAGTACATTTTTTTGCTGGCGGGCATTTATCATTGCAGGCAGCAGCTCTGCAAGGGCAGGAGGCAAGTGTTGTTACAGATTACATTCTGAAGGTATGTGATCCAAAGATGGAAATGAGATGAAAGCGTTTCAAATTCACAGATTAATTGCAGTAAGTTATTATTTTATTTGCCTTCACAGTTGTTTCCAATTTGCAGATTCTAGGACTGGATATCTGTGCTGATACTATGGTAGGGGATGAAATGCGGAGAGGAATATCTGGAGGACAAAGGAAACGTGTTACAACAGGTGGTAACAGGCAACTGAGAAAAAAATGAGATCATTTTCTATATATCATTCACTAGAAAAATATTAAAACAACTATTTGAGAATCAAAACTTGCACAGGAGAGATGCTTGTTGGACCTGCAAAAGCATTGTTCATGGATGAGATCTCCACTGGCTTAGATAGCTCTACTACCTTCCAAATTGTGAAGTCACTGAGCCAATCCATACGTATCCTCAATGGAACTGCCGTCATTTCTCTTCTCCAGCCAGCACCAGAAACGTATGAAATCTTTGATGACATAATTCTCCTCTGTGAAGGGAAGATTGTATATCAGGGTCCACGTGAACATGTTCTCGACTTTTTTGAATCCATGGGTTTTAAATGTCCAGAGAGAAAAGGGGTTGCAGATTTCCTGCAAGAAGTAAGTTCCATTGACAAGCTGTTTTTTCCTTCGCTTGAATATTATACACTAAGCTTATATATACTTGGCAGGTGACATCCAAGAAAGATCAAGAGCAGTACTGGGCGAGCAAAGATGAACCATATAGATTCATTCCAGTAAAAGAATTTGCAGATGCATTTCTATCATTCCATGTAGGCAGAAAATTAGGAGAAGAGCTATCCACCCCATTTGACAAAAGCACAAGTCATCCAGCTTCTCTAACAAGTTCCAGATACGGTGTTAGCAAGAAGGAACTACTAAGAGCCTGTTTTGCAAGAGAACTTTTGTTGATGAAGAGGAACTCATTTGCCAATTTCTTTAAAATGTTTCAAGTAAGTCGCAAGTTTTGCCTAAACCTACAATTAATTATTTGTGCAAAAGAAGATGAGAGCTGCTAAAAAAAATTTCTTCTCATTTACCAGCTTGTAGGTGTTTGCTTGATCACAATGACAGTTTTCTTTAGAACTCATATGCACCACCGGACAGTACAGGATGGAGGGATTTACATGGGTGCTCTATTTTTTACTATGCTCATTATTATGTTTAATGGATTCGCAGACCTTGCCTTGACCACGACTAAGCTCCCTGTCTTCTACAAGCAGAGGGACCTCCTGTTTTTTCCTGCATGGGCATATGCCTTACCCACATGGATACTCAGGATTCCTATATCATTTATTGAATCTGCTATCTGGATTTCTCTTACCTATTATGTTATCGGGTTTGATCCAAGTGCTGGGAGGTAAAAAACCAGATCAAAATTCAGGTTAATAATTTGCAGATACTCTCTATGAAGTTCTGAATGGCATCTGCTCATTATCTTGCAGATTCTTTAGGCAGTATGTTTTACTCGTACTTCTTAACCAGGTGGCTTCAAGCCTGTTCAGATTCCTAGCTTCATTAGGTAGAATCATGGTCATTTCAAACACATTTGGGACTTTCTCTTTGGTTCTTCTTCAGACTTTGGGAGGATTCGTCTTGTCCAGAGGTGGTATTCACATCAGAGAAACATATATCCCTGGAAAGCTTGGCATTAGTAGCATCCATAATATTTACCTTCCTTAATGAAAATGAGGTCTCTGTCATGTATGGAACTACAATATGATGGTACGTGTTTTGGTTGCAGTGGACGTGAAGGTGTGGTGGAAATGGGGTTACTGGTTCTCCCCATTGATGTATGGGCAGAATGGATTAGCAGTCAATGAGTTTCTCGGAAATAAATGGGGCCATGTGAGGATCTCCATATTTACCCTAATTCTTCTTATCCTTTAGGCTTGACAAATCACATTCCCTGACTGAAAATTTCCTCACAGATTCCCCCTGGGACAAATGAGACATTAGGTTATCAAGTGCTGAAGTCTCGGGGAATTTTCCCGCATAGCTACTGGTATTGGATCAGTGTATCTGCTCTAATTGGACACATATTTATCTTTAATACCAGCTATATCTTGGCTCTCACTGCTCTAAATCGTAAGTAATAATTTTATTTGCAGGAAGCATTAAGAAAAATCGCACCACCTTAATTTGAAACTGGAAGCCGTACACTGAGATCTTGTTTGACCTGGTGCAGCATTAGGAAAAAAACAGGCATTTATATCAGAGGAGCTCTTGAATCAACAAGATGAAAATAACACAAGGGAAGCTATTGAGGTTTTTCCCAAAACAGAAAGCTTGCCTGCTCAAGATCCTACAACAGGTTGTATATCTAAACGTAATTTATCTGGCCATTTCGGTTATTCATTAATAGAATCTTGGTCATTATAATTTGATTCGGCAACAGGTGAAGGAAGCGGAGGGGGGACAATATCAGAAGGATCTACTTCAGCAAAAACTGAAGTTCAGAATGGCAATCCCAACATGAAGAAGGGAATGGTTCTTCCGTTTTCACCCCTTTCCCTTACATTTGATGAGATCAGCTACTCCGTGGACATGCCTCAGGTAGCGAAAAATTTTACGTAGCCTACAAGTTATAACGCCTTGGAGCTGATAATTGAGCTATATTGCTGTTGTATTTGAGTTTTTCAGGAGATGAAAAACCAAGGTATCGAGGAAGACAGACTAGTACTCTTGAAGGGGGTAAGTGGAGCTTTCAGACCAGGAGTTCTTACAGCACTGATGGGAGTCAGTGGAGCTGGTAAAACAACTTTAATGGATGTGCTTGCTGGAAGGAAGACTGGTGGTTATATAGAGGGAAGTATTACGGTATCAGGATACCCCAAGAAGCAAGAAACATTTGCTAGGATATCTGGATACTGTGAGCAGAATGACATCCACTCCCCAAATGTTACCGTCTATGAATCTCTTGTGTACTCTGCTTGGCTTCGTTTACCTAGCGAAGTGGACAAATCAACAAGAATGGTAAGTATAACATGGTGGAATATGTATGTGATAGTTTATGAATCATGATAATGTCTTCCGTTAAATGTTCTTTCATGTGACTACATTAATTCTTTTAGATGTTCATCGAGGAGGTAATGGAGCTGGTAGAGCTAGCTCCGTTAAGGAATGCCATAGTTGGATTGCCTGGTTTTGATGGGCTCTCAACTGAACAAAGAAAGAGGCTGACAATTGCTGTAGAGCTAGTTGCAAACCCATCAATAATATTCATGGATGAACCTACCTCAGGACTAGATGCAAGGGCAGCTGCTATCGTGATGAGAACTGTCAGAAACACTGTAGACACGGGAAGAACTGTTGTTTGCACAATTCACCAGCCCAGTATTGACATATTTGAGGCCTTTGATGAGGTTTGATATTAATCAGAGTATGCCATGCTCGATTTGATAATATGGTTATCACTTACGTTTATGGTTTTTGTAGCTCTTCTTAATGAAACGGGGAGGTGAGGAAATATATGTGGGTCCTTTGGGCCGTCAGTCTAGTCATCTCATCAGCTACTTTGAGGTGAGGCTAAAAACTTATTTGTTTTTATTAAAGGTAAATGGAAAAGAAAAGGCATCACTTCTTGATAGAGGTAATGACCAATTTCTAAAAATCAGGGAATTAATGGAGTTGCAAAAATAAAAGATGGCTACAATCCTGCAACATGGATGTTGGAGGTGACGACAATAGGTCAAGAGGAGAATCTAGGAGTTAGCTTTGCTGAGATATACAAGAACTCGGAACTTTATAGGTAGTTTATTCAAACTCCATTTTTTTTCTGAAGCAAATTACTGCTCTGTGGTGATTCCAGCAGTACTATCAGTGTCATCGTGATTGGTTTCTATAGTCTTACTGCATTCGGATGTTTCTTACAGACGAAACAAAGCTTTGATATTGGAATTAAGTCAACCACCTCCCGGTTCACAAGAGCTCTACTTCCCTAGTCAATATTCACAGCCTTTTGTCACACAGTGCATAGCCTGCCTGTGGAAACAACACTGGTCCTACTGGAGAAACCCTACCTACAATGCAGTGAGGCTCTTGTTCACAATCTTTGTGGCCTTGATATTTGGCTCCATATTCTGGGATATTGGATCAAAAACGTAAGCCTCTCCCACCAATCATCCCCCTTTCTATGTCTAACCTATACGTTACTCAGTATCACAAAAAATTCACTCTCAATGGCAGGAGCAAGCAACAAGATCTATTTAATGCAATGGGCTCCATGTTCATTGCACTCTTGTTCTTGGGTGTTCTAAATGCTTCAACAGTGCAGCCAGTTGTCTCTGTGGAAAGAACAGTTTTCTACAGAGAGAAGGCTGCAGGGATGTATTCTGCCTTTCCTTATGCATTTGGACAGGTTAAAATTTCAACAATCTCCTTTGTCTATTAGTGAGACATTTTCATTATTTCTTCACTTCTTTTTCTGATCATTCAACAACCAAGAATATGCAGGTTGTAATTGAGCTCCCATATGTCCTAGTCCAGGCTTTAGTATATGGGATTATAGTGTATGCGATGATGGGATTTGACTGGAAAGCTGACAAGTTCTTTTGGTACATCTACTTCATGTATTTTACTTTACTATATTACACCTTCTACGGTATGATGACAGTAGCCATAACACCCAACCAAGAAATGGCTGCCATTATTTCCACTGCATTTTATGCACTATGGATTATCTTCTGCGGGTTCTTGATACCAGAAAAGGTTAGACATATTTTTTTCCTGTTGGGCCTTTTCTTTATTTATAAAATGGGTATATAAACCAATGCTTAGTTTTATTTTCTTCTTCCTTTGTGATAATATATGTGGATTGAGCAGAGGATTCCTGGTTGGTGGAGATGGTACTATTGGGCGTGCCCAGTGGCTTGGAGTCTATATGGTCTAATTATTTCACAGTTTTGGGACATGCATGATAAACTAGAAAACGGCCAAGAGGTTGTTCAATTCCTGAGGAGTTATTTTGGGTTCAGGCATGACTTCTTGGGAGTGGTTGCGGTCATGGTGCCCACCTTTAGTGTGATCTTTGCAGTCATGTTCTCCTTCTCAGTTAAAGTGTTTAATTTCCAGAAAAGATGAAAGTTACTGTTCAACCAGTTATTTCTGTTTTGACTTTGAGCTGAGTGAATTCATTACCTGTTTGTTGAAGATCTTTCAGGAGATTTTTATTACTGTGTAAAGTCATGCTTTGTGAAATGTCCACTGTCCACCCTGCCTGTGTGAGATTTTAACTACTCGGTAAATTCATGCTTTCGGAATATCTTTAGTCCCCTCTTCTTGCTTCAGCCAGCTTTATGTTAGGCTTCAAATTAAGGCAACTGCACGGTTTGAATTATAACTCGCTAGTAAACACCACTTATCTCCATCAACTGTTGAAAATTTAAACAAGGTTTTTTTGGTAAATCTATACTACTTTAGCATGCAATTACACCTTATAAGTTTCAGTTTGGCAGGGGGTCAATTTGGTTCGGTTCGGAAAAATTCGGAGTAAGTTCAGGAAAGAAATCGGAAAAAATTTCGGCCACCATCTGATGGGACGTTAAATTCAAGGACAAATAGAAATTCAGTAGATTTTCGTTTAGGTTTTGTGGTCCTACCTAACTGTCAATCAAAATGCATAACACTAAAAATTGCTTTGTAAATCATGTCAAGCAACAATATAATACTCAACAATAGAAGTTAAAGCAGTGAAGAAAGACAGTCAAGTTGTGCAGACAATTTAAACAAGGACAATTTGGAAGGCAGAGAAACCTAATCAACAATCAAACACATTCAGCAAGTACAGCAGATATAAAACAAACAATGAAGCTAGTAAAGGAGTCGGAAAAATTCAGGTATTGGATGCTGCCATGCTGGGCTTTGAGCCTTAAGAGTGATAACACCACTGAACAGATACACGAGGCATGCCAAGAACAGACAGGGCAATTTTGGAAATAAGCCAACAATTTCAGAAAGACGACGGAGAGAAGCTAACCAGCTGGAAGCCAGGAATCTACTCTGCGAGAAGAAATAGTCCTCATGGCCCAGGCAGTGGCATCCAATATTTAGTCATAAATATATAAATATATATATATATATAAAGTCCCGTGAACCTAACTTCATACGTATTGAATTTGCGGGAGCTCGGGCTCTATCGGCCATGAATTTACATCCAATGGTCTTTAATATTAAAAGATATTTAAATTATTTAATATTATGGATTAATATATAAATTCGATGACTCGTAGACGTAAGAGCCTGGGCTAATATAAACTTCTTTATATATATATATATATATATATATATATATATATATATATATATATATATATATATATATATATATATATATAAAATATCTACAAGCCATCTTAATAGAATTAAGGTGGCTGTAAAAAAAAGTGAGAGACTTTCCATCCTTATCTAAATTTTTATTTTACCTAGCCCGGCACGTAACAGGAGAAAGTGCTTTAATTCATCGAAAATGAATTAAGAATTAGAGAAGTACTTACTGTACCTCTCTGTCTTTCGCTTATAATAGATGGGATCTCAAACACCACTTTCTGTTGTTCTCTGTCTTCTTCCGCCTATGTCCATCCCTACGAACAAGAAGAATATGAATCCATCGCACACTCTGCTACAAAAGAAGTAACTAATTTAGAGTGTTTAAGTAAAAGTAAAAGGAGCCCCATTAATATGCGGCGGCAAGGTGCATAAATTGTGATGCCCATGTTTTAACTATTTTTAAAGTAAAATAATAATAAAAATAGAATAATTTATAACTCGTAAAACATGTGATTTGGGTATATAGAGTGAGCCTTATTAATACGGACAGGTAAAATTACCCGGTTATTTACCCATCTTCAAATTACCAGGAAGATAGGTACCTATTGTTAACCTTAAGAACATGGATGGAGGTGAATGAGGAGACGAAGAAGAAGATGGGTATGTCCATATCTGAAATTAAAATAGATAGTTATTATTAAGTTTTGGTAGGTAAAGGGAGTAATACATAGAATGTTAGAGTACTTAAGATGAGTAAGGTTAGGGACAAGCAGGTTTGAATCACCTACTGAGTAATTGGTGCCATCGTCAGTTCTCAATTTGGCAGTTCACGATGTGCCCACCATACTTGCAACCAGATGTGTTAGGGTCATACGAAGAGAGTATGTCATCATTGACACGAGGGTACATCCGATAGCCATTGAAGTGCAAATTGTCTCCAACAAAAGCATTTCGAACAGATAATTTTGGAACCTTTGGAGTAACATGATCTTATGTCTCATTATGACACATTATTTTATAGGTTTTGAACATTTGAGAAAACAATTTAACTACTTTTTTATATGTGAAAAATAACATAAAAAATGTCATGAACCCATAATGCAGGAAATTTTAATCCCTTCTATTGCAATTTATTGCTCAAGTCAGTGTTAAAAACTCCAAATGGTAGACCTTATTGTGCATTGACTAAGTTCTTATCTTAGCCATCCGGTAATTGGCAAGTAACGGGTAACATAATAATGGAGAGGTTCAGTTCATCAAAAATGATATAGGAATTTGTGAAGAATCCGAATCCATCACACACTTTGCTGCAAAAAATTAATCGATTTAGCATTAAGTAAAAGTAAAATAGCAAGAAACAAGAATAATTTATAACATAATATGGCATATGATTTGGGTAACACAGTATGGAGTGACCATTACCAATACCTTGAATGGGCATGTAAAATTACCTAATTATTTTACCTATAACCTATCTTCAAATTACTTGTTCATTAAGTTCGGGTCAGATGAAGGGGTGGGGCGCAAAAATGGTTACATATTGACAACCTTAGGAGCATTTATGGAGGAGAATGAGGTGGAAAAGAAGAAATGTATTTTCTTATCTCAAATTAAGCGTTGGTAGGTAAAAGGGCATAAAACATAGAATGCTCAAGTATATTAGATGAGTCGGGTTAGTATGCAAGCAGAGGCAAGCTAGTTTGAATCACCCACGAAGTAACAAGCGCCATTAGATCTCAATTCGACGGCTTGCAATGCGCTCAGTATACCTACAATAAGATGTGTTATTAGATTTGGATAAGCTAGATGTAACAGTCATGATGTGCCGGTGCATGCTAACTTCTTCCTTTTATGTATTCTAATGTCAACCATAAATTTAATCTAAAGTTTCCTCCAAAGGGCCAAAGCCATTTTGTAGAAACAGTCATCCGAAGAGAGTATGTCCTCATTGACATGAAAGTATGTCATAGACATCGAAATGTGAATTGTCTCCAATAAAAGCATTTGGAACAGTTAAATTTGGAACCTTTGGAGTAACACGATCTTATGTCTCCTTATTACACATTATTTTATAGGTTTTGAACATTTGAGAAAACAATTTCACTACTTTTTTATAAGCGAAAAAAAACACTGGAAAATTTCATGAACCCATAATGTAGGAAATTTTCATCCCTTTTATTGCAATTTATTGCTCAGGTCAGTATTAAAAATGAGAAAATTATTTAAATAATAATTATCAAATTAACCCGCTTTGAAAAATATTTCTCAAAGTGGTGTTAGTTTTTGCCACGGAAGCTCCAGTTAAGCGCTGACGCCTACATGATTTTTTTTAAAAAAAAATTATATGATTTCGTCATTTAGAAGGATAAAATAAAATTTAAGTTAATTTCATCTTTCTAAATGACGAAATAAGGTTAAAATAATTAAGTTGATTTCGTCCTTCGCTTAAGGCGATTTCGTCATTTAGCTCTTGCAAAAACTTGCCTTCTAATAGAAATTGGGATAACAGGCGGATTACGCGGCCGTAAAGCTAGCTGAAATCCTCAAAAATATGCGCAGCCAAAATTCGCTGATATTGTTGAACACATACTAAACCAAAAATAAATAAATAAAAAACAAATCTTGTAATTCCGTATGCTTTAAGACTCAATCAGAATCGACACAAATTCAAATTTGAAGGTCGGTCTCCACTTTGCCACCGAAACGCCCAGTGCTGGAAAACCCAAAAACCAAAAAAAAAAGAGCTTTAAATAAGGTATTAACACAATATGAGCCGCCCGATTGAGTAAATCAACTCCAGAAAAGAAAACAACATAAATGTGAATGGCAATGAAAATAAATAAATAATGGTATATTTTAATAGAAAATTAATGGGACATTTGAGGAGGGAAGGCCGCCTTAGTCGTGGAAGAAGGAAGGGAGGCAGACAAGAATGCTGAACGTGGAAGGAATACGTGTGGGGGCAGGGACCCTTTTGACCCCCCCAAATCCAATGACTTTTCTCATTCCAGTTGGTGTTTATTCGGAAATCGGAACAACCAAAAATCTGTTCTGGATGCAAAGACTTTGCAATGACGTTTGTTTGTTTACGAAGCTTGTGACTTCTATCCCGAATCGGACGTGGGAAGTGGAATGCGCTAGCAACGTCGGCGATTTCATCCTTTCAAAGGATGAAATCAAATAATTTTTTTAAAAAAAGCCACACACACAGGTGTCAGTGCTTGGCTAACGCCTACATGGCAAAAACCAACACCACTTTGAAAAATATTTCCCAAAGCGGGTTAATTTGATAATTTTTAAAAAAAATTATAATTTAAATAATGTTCCCGTTAAAAATTTTCAATGGTTGTCATCTTTGCCCTCTAATGTCAATGATGGTAAGTAGATGTGTGCCCTTAATTTTCTTTTTTTTAATGCTAACATAATGCTCTCTTAGGAGGGATAGTGGATTATATGGAAGCGTTTTTTATATTCCTCATTAACAATGAGCCTAATGTAAGTTGTACAAGAGAGTCTTTCATCCATGAAATCAATGTACGTGTTCCAACGCATGTTAGTATCATACACAATATATGCAGTAGCATATGTGTTGTTGATCATTATCAAAGGCTCCTATGTATGGCTTACGCTAAACTCATTATCAGATAATGGAGAACGTAAAAAATATTTCTGAATTATATATATATAAAAAATCTTAAGCCTTTCCCCTTATAACCTTAGGATATATCCTCCACCTTAGGGGAGCAGTCGATTGAAATGATAGCGCCATCATCCTAGAAATTGATCTCCTTTAAGGTGGAGGATATACCAGAAAACATCCCCGGAAGACCAAAAATTATACCATGTATAAGGTAAGTCAAACTAAACACAAGTACCTTACAACACAACACATACAAACCCAAGTTCAACTCAAGTACCTTACAACACAACACATACAAATCCATATTCAACTTTTTCATCCTAGATCGTATCGCACCATCCCATCTACCAACAGCTTCGTAGTTGCCGCAAAAGGTATCTTAGTTGTTACAATTCCCTGACTCCAAATTCAGAAGGCTGGCACCCTGAAATATCCCCTAAGCTCCGTATTATTATGAACCACTCAAGCACCAAGCAGTTCTCCCCAAACACTGCTCGGTGGTTTCATCCGCAGCCCCCCTGCGACATGGTGGGTTTCCTGAGTTTCCTCGTTCTCTTCTTTTCAAAATTTTAGTATTGCCACTAAGTATAAATGGATGAGATTTCTAATGTGGTTGTCAGAGGTGCAATTTTTAAGGGTCGGTCCACTTGCCGGCCCTAAATGGCTTGTAAAAATGTAGCTATAGGGCAAAAAAATTTGGGCCCAGTCTTAGACAAGGTCCAGCTAGGGTAGAGGGATAAAGAACTCATTTGGCACGTTCCGCTTGACCCTAGGTATAAAAAATATTATTGAATTTTTTTTATGGTCCCATTTAAGTGAAAATGGAAGAAGAAAACGAAGATGAAGCATATTTTATAGAAGTTATAGGGATTTTAAGCTTAAGTCATTATATTTAGATGTGAATGACCCACCATAAGGTATATGATGTTGTGTCTAATGGGGTCAAGTAATGGGACCCAAGCAAAAAATAATAGATTTTTTCATCAAAATAATATTTATTTAATAAAAAATTATAAAAATATTAAAAGAAAAGGCTTGTGGCCCAAACCCAGCTTGCGTAGGACCGGGCTAAGGGTTGACTTTTTAAGGTCCGCATAGAGTTAGAGCCAAGTAAGGGCTAGAAATATTATAATGGCTAGGCCAGGGCCGAGCTCCGGCCTGATCTGGCCCAATTGCAGCCCTAGCAATCACAATGGGGGGCAGTTGTCATACAAATAAGGTAGGAGACCACACTTTACCCCAACGCATAGCCGAACATATGGAAAAATAATAAAATGGATACTCAAACCTAAAGACCATTTTGCTTAATGAAAAACATTTTCTTGAAATTGTTAAGACCATAGATTAGGCAAATAAATATACTAGAAATGTCATCACCAACATATAATAAAAAATAAGGGTAAATTACACTTACACCTCCTGACCTTTGGCAAAATAATACTTACACCCCTTCAAGTGTAAAAAAGTGTACATACACCACTGTCGTTAACAAAACTGTTATTAGTTATTTTTAAATGACAAAAATACTTCTATTCATTTGGGGGGGGGGGGGGGGGGGACTTAACGATTAATGGATAAAAATATTTTTATTATTTAAAATTGACTACTAACAATTTTGTTAACAACACGGGTGTATGCGCAGTTTTAAACTATTAGGAGGTGTAAGTGCTTTTTTGCCAAACATCAGGGCTGAATGTGTAGTTTTTTAAACGCCAAGATATGTAAGTGCCATTTTGCTAAAGGTTAAGGGGTTTATGTGCAATTTTTAAAATGTGATAGGGTGTAAGTTCTATTTTTCCAAAGGTTAGATAGTGCTTAAAATGAACATATATAAGAATTATACAAAAAAAATTTTAGAAAAAGGATAAACAAACCTTCAAGAGCCAAGTGGCCTCAACGTCAAACTCCTAGTCTTGGGAAAGCACGATCTACAAGCTTGAGCATTGATGCTTGCATAACTAGTGCTTGGGCTGAAAGTGTAGATGGATGGGGCTGAGACGTCTAGCCATCGGGCTCCCTATTCCATGGCATGTTAGAAATGGAGCTATAGGATGACTGGTCTGCAACGACTTCGGAAGTGAGTGGTACCTACAAGAGTTGGGGTTCAACAATGTGTGATATAATGAGACAACATATGTCTTATGAATTTACAATTGTCAATTGAATTGTTTTCGGGAGTACTGACGGAGCATGCACTCCTCCTAAGCCTGGGCAATGGAGCAAAGCTTCAGGCTCACTTTATGTTCCAATCTTTCTTCTTTACTCTTGCCTTGCTCTTGTATATGTGTTAAAATTCATATACTATCTTTTCAAAAGCTGATATTCCTATTCTACTTTCTTTATACCAAAAAGCTTACTCCACCTCTGATTGGACAGGGAAAATGAATCTTCAAATTATCAAGTGTGATCTAACCAATCAGGGGTAGAGTAAGGATTTTGGTGTAGAAAAAGTGAAGTAGGAATATTATTTTCCACCCTTTACGAAGGTTCGGGCCTTCTAGCCTGACATTCAAAACCCTTTTTGTCTTTTTTTGTACAACCCTGTCAAACTTAATTAGGCCTTGTTCTATTGGTTTCATTTCACATAAATATATGTGGTGTGTGGACAAGCCTAGATAAGGAATGAAGCTGCACAGCTTACGAGTCCACATGAATCTCCACATTTTCCTCCGTGTGGGCCGCAGGTGAAACTTGCATTGCAAGTTGAAACAATTAGCTCTATGTAATTTTACAAGTAGGGTTGTCAATAGATGCCCATTTACTTAGACTCACTTGATGAGCCGATCTGAAATTCATAGGCCGGTAATTTATAAATGAGTAATAGGTAAAATATATGGGTAATTTTACCAGTTTATTTATTAAACGAGTAGGGTATGGGTAACCATTTGTTCATACTTGTTACCCTCTATTTAAATCATATACATATCAAACACATTACCCAAATCTAATACTCTCTCCATCCTAAATTAATAGCTCCAATTGGGAAAAAAGTGTGCTCCATATTAATAACTCTATTTTGTTAAATTTAAGTAATTTGGTACTTAAAAAAGAGTATCCTAAACTTGTTTTTCCTTCTCTTATATGTGGGTTTCACCATTCCATAAAAACAACTAATTTTCTAAATGTAGATATTAATATAGGGAGGATGGAGTACATAATTACTCATATGCCCCATCTGCTCTCATTTGGCCTATGTGCCCATCTTAGAAACATATATTCTTGAGATAAAATTTAAGTAAGTATTTTCTATAAAATGTTTCATTCTTATTGCTCATTAGTAGCAGGGTTTGTCCTAATACTATGAATATTTTTATTTTTTGTAATTATATTATTTATGTATTATAATTCATTTGTTGTAGACCAAAATTTGTACCTTTCAAAGAGGTGTATTTATATGGAAGTAACATAGTTGTTGCTTGCATGCAAAAACTTGTCAACACTATGGACAACCTTCGTGTTTATGCAGTTGTTGATGCTGACATGCCTTTAATGATAATGTCTTGTGTATATAATAATTTATGCTTTAATTGGATAAGATTCATAATAAGATGACTTTGGCATAGTTGAGCAATGGTAAGCAATAAGGATAATTATCCAAATGGATTGAACTTGTTATTATAATGGGCTTATATAGATTTACATTAGATAGGTTTTTAATATATATACATACACACACACACATATATATATATGTAAATCTGACGGCTCATAGAGCCCGGGCTCACGTAGGCGTATATGAGCCCGAGCTCATATAAACTTTTCCCTATATATATATTATAATAATTTATTATTTATTATTTTTTATGTTCGTTATTTCGTTGGTTGTTTACCCATTACCTGCTTATTTGCCCTATGGTTAATGGGTAATTGGTGATGAGTAGGATATGGGTGATAAATGAGAAAATGGGTAATGGGTAGAGTATGAGTATAATTTTAGGAAGAGTATAGGTGTGGGTAAAGCCTTACCCGATACATGCCCTATTTGTTGACAGCCCTAGTTATAAATATGACCACTCAAGCCGAAGAATGCTTGCCTGTTGAACATCACTCAATGGGCCCAACTCCTCATTATGGTGCTTTACAATTTTCATTTGTACATACTCCCTCCTTTCAAATTAATGCTCTATTTGGTAAAAATAAATTGGTTCATATATTAATAGCTCTATTTTGTTAAATTTAAGTAGTTGGCTACTCAAAAAAGAGTATTATAAGCTTATTTTTACTTCTACGGGTTTCACCATTCAATAAAAAATACTATTTTTTCAATGAAATAGTTGAGACGCGCCCAAGAGCCGGTGCGCCTGGACATGTCTCAGCCACATGATGAAAATCCCATGGCTTTGGGGGGCATATACGTATGCCCCTACATCTAGTAAGGCTATGAGATATGAATCCCACAGCTTGATATGTGTGAGGCGGTCGACTCTTTTTTCAAATATCTATATCTATACTATTATTAAAGTGAGAAAGGGGTTGTAGATTTTTACTATATTATGTCTATATTGCCCTTTTAAAGAAGCTCATAATTAGTTTAGAATTCAAGAGTCATGAAATATTGTAATAAGTTCTCCAATGTGTTTTACCTTGTAGCCACATAAAAAATATAAATTTCATAGTCCTAATTGGTTTAAAACTTATCAAACCCCATTTTTGTACTATATTAACCCTATAGCCATATTAAAAAAAAAATTGAATTCAAAGTTGGATTCAACTGTTGTCCTAATTAGGTTCTAAGTTTAGTTAGAAGTCCTACCTAAGGATGCTAAAAGGAGATAGAAGCTTCCCACAATACAAAGACTTCTTTGTGGAGCTTTTTCAGTTTGAATACAACACAAAATGAAATTAGCAATCAAAATATTGCAATAAGTTCTCCAATACGTTTTACCTTGTAGTCACATAAAAAATATAGATTTCATGGTCTTAATTGGTTTAGAACTTGTCAAACCTTATTTGTATACTATATTAACTCTATAGTCACATAAAAAATATTGAATTCAAAGTCCTAATTAATTTAAAACTTGTAAAACTGCATAAGAAGTTACAAGTATCCAAATATGCAATAGGCAAGTAGAGGTGGCAACGAGTTCTGTAGGGTTGAACCTTGACTCTTTGGGTTCGGGTTGTGCTAGGCCTAACTAGGGCTTATAGTATGGACGGGCCGGCCCATACCTTTGATTGTTTCTTTGTAGATTCATTTAAATTTTTTTTATCTATCTTTTAGGGGGGCGGCCCTCGGCTGGTCATATACTAAAAAAATAAAAATTTTAAAAATACTCCATCCGTCTTAAATTAATAGCTCTATTTGGTAAAAAAGTTTATTTCATATTAATAGCTTTATTTTGTTAATTTAAGTGGTTGAGTACTTAAAAAAGAGTATCATAAGCTTATTTTTCATTCTCTTAGATGTGAGTTTCACTATTTAATAAAATATAACTATATTTTAATATGTAACTATTAATATAGGATAGAGGGAGTATATTTTTTATATTGATATAATATGAGATAAAATATATATTTATATGAGAAAACTATATAAGTAATGTTTAAACAAAATAATTACCTAAATAGCAGAAAGAGAAATTTAATTCTCAATATGGTATTCTTTTTTGCCAAGTAGCTATAGCCGGGTGTGGGTACTTGTGTAACTTTTTTAAAATTATTTTCATGAGTTTCATTATTTTAAAGGATGAAATCAGTATATTTGTCCACAATTGTGGTATACTAAATATATTTTCTATAATATACTGATTTCGTTATTTAGAAGGACTAAATTAATATACTTGTACTAATTTTTTCTTTTAGAATGATGAAATTTATGTAAAATCAATTTCGTCCTTCTAGAGTTCTAAACTCATTTTTTTTAAAAAATCCACGCAAGCACTAGCACTTATGTGGCGAAATGGAACACTATTATGAAAAATATTTTCTTTCTCTATTATTTAAGTAATTATTTTTTTTAATATTTTTTATATATTTCCCCTATTTATATTGATATAAAATATATATTTTATATCAATATATTGACCAAACTTGTTTCAGGCTAGGGCCTAGTTCGGGTTAGGCCTATTGTGGGCTTAGGCCCATTGCGGGTTTGAGCGGCAAAACGCTGCTGACATGACCCATGTTCATTTGTTTTCAGGCCAAATTTAAGCCTAGCCCGTCCTTAGTGGGTGGGCTGATCCATTGCCACCTATATAGGCAAAAAACTTCAATTCTCAAGTATTATACAAATATATCTAACTCTTATCCTAATTGCATTATAAGTTTAGTAAGAAGACATATAATTTTGTAAAGGGTAAAAAATTAAAGTGACATTATAATAACCTTTTTACATGAATGAATAACTAGAGAGATAGCTTTAAAACTTGTAATATTATATAATGTAGAGGGGGTGGTATGGAGGGGATGTTAAAAAACCAATAAATTACATAGAGATAACATTTAAAATTTTTAAGATTATCTTATTCTTCCTTTTGAATCTTTCTTCAATTTATCTTTTATAATATTATACGTAGGTTTCTAATTGATTTATATTTAATAATTAAATAATTTACTCAACTATTTGTGAAAGAACAATGCTATTCAGACCCCATTTTTTCCCGGTGTCCCCCCAAAAAGGTGTAAAAGTGATTTTTTAAACTTTATTCCCCCTTCATTTTGTTCGTCATTCCCCTATTACATTAAACTCTATCTTTTTTCTTCTCTTTCTTCTATTTTTTCCAACGACACATTGGAGTAAGGCTAAATTAGCTTGCACAGCCAATCCAGCAACCGGACCGGCTTATGTAGGCTAGTTTGGATGCCAATGGCCTGCAGCCAGATCTTGCCGCTGGCCAACAACTTGTGTGGCTAGATATAGTCACAGGCTGCACAAGCTGCCAGCCAGTGGCAAGATTTGGTTGTAGCTAGATGTAGCCACTGGCCGTTGGTGGCTAGTGCGGCAATGACTAATCATTGTAGAGGTCATTGATGTCACAACGGTGTCAGAGAAGGAGCTTTATTAATGATAAAAAAGGAGAAGAAAATAAAAAAAAATTAGGTAAAAATTAAGATAATAAAAATTTTAATAAAAAATGGTGGGGTAAAAAAAAAAGGGGACACATGGAAAAATATGGTCTTTGAATAGCCATATTCTTTCTGAAAATGCAACTCGATGTTAACTTTGACCGGTAACTATTAACATTAGACGGAGGGCCTATAAAAGGTGAATGGTCGAACCGGGACACTCAAGAACCGGGCGCTGGGCGCTTGCCCGGTTGGGCAACCGGGCGACTGCAGGGGTTCCAAAACCCTAACGGTCCACCCCCATTCGTGAGCTGAAAGCCTGAAACCAGGAAAACGTCAAAAAGTTTCAGCTCCGCCCCTCCCTCACATGGACGAGGCATCCGAATCTCTGTCAGGCCTGAAAATGGACTCCCCTGCTGCGCCGCCGGCCGATGCTCCTAGCAAGAAGTAAGTTTCCCGTTCGTTTTTGAATCCGTGCTAGACTTGCTCATCTGATTTAGGTGTAATTGCTGATTTTTTGTTGTTGTGTGTTTGCTTTTATTTCCTATTCAGTGCTCTCAAAAGAGAAGCGAAGATGAAGCAGAAAGAAGAGGAAAGGCGCCTCAGAGAAGAGGAGAAGAAGAAAAAGGTAAACTTTTATAACCCTTTGTCCCAGATTAATAGCTTCATTTAGTTCATTTTGAAAAATCAAATGGAGCTATTAATGTGGGACGGTGTGAGTACTTTTTTGCGTGATACTCCCATTTCCTTATTTTCGACGCGAATTAACATTTGTCAGGATTGTTAAAACTTCATTAGGCACTGTTCATCTAATCAGTAACGATGTTTGTGTGTCCTTTAAGCTTATAGATTGCTGGATGATTGCTCCGTTTGTTCATTCTGATAAATATATCTTTGGCTTGCCTAGAAATTGCGTTGTCTTATTGTTTCAAACATTTGCATTATGATTTTTTTCCAAATTTCTTGCACCTATGATATTTCTCTTGTGGATTTTGCCCTTGTAGTGATTGCAAGAGTGTGAGATCTTTCTTTTGGGTTTTATCCCTTGTAGTGACTGCAAGAGGGTGTGTCATATTCGGGGGGTTGTTTGGTTATGGACTCCCTCCAGTAGGCCTCCCTTCAGTGGGCCTTTCTACTTATTACTGTGTCCTACATCTAGAAAAAAAACCTCATTTTTTTGCTTGTTCATGGAGACTTGGATGGGACACAGATTTAATTATATATGAACTTTCAGTGATATTTACATGTGCTACCCCCTCTCTGCTTTTGGTTTGTTACCCCTTGATTGAATTTCATTTGTGGCATCTTTATTATACTAATTACATTTATAAATTATTAGCAGGCTGCTGCAATGGCTAATACACAGACTCAGAAGCCACAAGTTGCAGATGATGAAGACATGGACCCAACGGTATTACATCAGTTCTCTTGAGATTAAAAACATTCGGATTAATTGTTATATTCTTTCTATACTATTCTGTCAGTCACAGTAATTTCGTTTAACATCTTTGCAGCAATACCTTGAAAATAGGCTAAAATTTCTTGCATCCCGCAAAGCAGCTGGGTTTAACCCATACCCTCATAAATTTGAAGTAAAACTGTCAATTCCTGAATATGTAGAAAAGTACAGAGCTTTGAGTGACGGGGAACACTGGGAGCATGAGGAAGTCCAGATAGCTGGTATATATAAGTGCTGTATATAGAAAGTTGCTGATTTCACTGAATATTCTTTGTTTTCTCACATTTACCATTGTTTTCTCTACTTAAGGGAGAATTATGAGCAAGCGTACTTCATCTTCAAAGTTGTTCTTCTATGATATGAATGGCGGTAATGCTAAAGTCCAAGTCATGGCTGATGCTCGGTATGTAGGGTCTGCTTTTCTTTTCATTTTCTCGCTTGTCATTTGCCAATGCATGTAGAAAATTTTCCTGTCAAACATAAATGTCTTCTTTAGTTGCACATAGTGCAGTTATACTTAGAGATCTTGTTCACTTGTTGTTTTACTGTTTGTAAGTATTATATCCCTACCTTCTGTAAAGTCCAAGATTTCTTCCGTTCTAGTACAGCCCTGATTATTCCTGAGTGATTACTTGGAATTGAAAGCTATTTAATATTAGTGGTCTGTTCCTTTCCTAGTGAGAATTTTGACTTTTTTTTATGTGTTTGTGGTAGGTACTCAGAGTTGGAAGAATCCGAGTTTACCAAGTTTCATTCTGCTGTAAAAAGGGGTGACATTGTTGGGGTTAAGGGATTTCCAGGTCGATTGAAATTCTGTTTTTTAAACCCTCTTTCACTCCAGCTCTAATCTGGCTTCACCATTCGTCAATCTATTTATTATACCCAAGTGGAGGTCTTGAATTAAGTAATTAGTGGTATTAAACAAAAACGGGTCTGTTGTGTTTTCAATAGTGTAAGATTTTGCAGTCAGAAAGTGGGCTTCATTCCATGTTTTACAATAATGGATTTCTATGTCTCAGGTAAGAGTAAGCGAGGAGAGTTGAGTGTTTTCCCTAAATCTTTTACTGTCTTATCTCCATGCCTTCAAATGGTTCCAAGAGAAAAAAAGGGACCAGGCATTGATAATGCTGCAAAGGTGAGTATTTTCTGTTCAATCAATGGTTTCCCTCTGGAAAGTCAAACTTCTTACTTGATAAACGCTTTGATTATTTGTAGAAAAGTGAGGCAAAGGTAAATGTTGAGATGTGGAACCCAGGAAAGCCTAGAAATGCTGAAACCTATGTCCTAAGAGATCAGGTACACCCTCATATCCTCCTAAGTATGCTGGTATATTATGATTTAAGCAGCACTACAATTGTATATGTGTTTTCTTCATTGAACTGAATGTAAGTAAATGAATGTTTGTAAAAGGCAGTATGTTTGATAAATATTTTTGGGTAAATTACAATTAGAGCCCCTAATGCTTATTAAAGGTACACTTGCAACCCCCCGACATTTGAGAAACTATTGCCAATTATGACCTTTGCCTGGAATGTGAGCAAACATATCATGTTGATTGCTCAACCGTACATTGCGTATCTTATGTGGAGCTGATTTAGGTTTTGTCAGTGTTCTTGTCGAAACATGCTAGTGTACTGCTTGCTTCTGGGTACCTTGATTCGAAGCTCAGATACAGTTCGCGCCTCGTTTTTCTTCTTTACCATGATGAATCAATCAATGTAGCCATAACCTTTAACTTTGCGCCCCCAACCCCTAACCCCCGATTTGTGCTCTATCACTAGTGATTCATCTCCCTCAACACCCTAATCCCACTTCCACTTAATCTCGCAGCTCCTTTCCCACCACATTTGTTCATGAGAATTTTTTTTCTAAGAATAAAGATCTTATAATATAACCTCAATGGCTGCACAAGTTGGTGATGCCTTAGAAGAGTTAATTTGAGGCTAGAAAGTAACCATTTTTTTATAACCAAATGGGAAGAGTTTATAGTTCATCTATTTTTTGGCTCTAATAACTCGTATGAGTTAGAGCCTTAGAGGTGGAAGTGTGAAGATGGCCTTCCATGACTGCTTATTTTTTCTGGCCTTTGGGGGCTCATTTTTTAAGCCGTTGGTGGTTTGAAATTGGTTATTCTTCTAGGTTCGGTATTGGTTGTGAATTGGGCTATTAGAAGTAGTGTCTTGAATCGATGGATAGTTATGTTTAACGTCTGTTTGGGTGTGGAATCTTTTAGAAACGGAAGTAGAATTTTTTGGAATTAATTCCATTAATTCATTGTCGAATGAGAATTAAGGTTGGTAATGAAATTTTTTAGAATAAATTTGGATGTTGTGTCAATCCTATTTCTAAAACTTTAAATTAATATAATTCTCTCCCGAACTCGGATATGCACATTTTTGGTACTGTTGCGCTTGTATTGACGAGCCCTATCAAGCAAGATCTCACATGGGGAGGTAATTTTGAACTTTTAAAGTGAGCCCCACCTACATGGCATACTTTTCAAGGGTCAAATCAATATGAGAGGTAATAATTGAAAAATAATAGAATCCTTAATTCCGAAATGGGGGGCTAGGAGCCGGTGTTGGTGATTCCGGCCACTTCCATCCGGAAACAGCCTGGAACCAAACCTTTTGCACCCAACCAGGATTCTGGCAAATCCGGCTGGAATTTGGGCAGAATTGATGAAATCTTATCCAAATTCCTCACCTAAACAACCTCTTAATAGCTAGCAGTTTTGTTATTTGGGGGCAAAATTTTGATTCTTCTTGAAGCAATATTACTGATTTGACTGCAAACTGGATTATGCTGACAAGGTGCTGTTGGAGACTTCAGCATATGATTTTGAAGAGAGAATCTACTTTCTTTTCAACTCAACCTCAATTGGAAGAGAAAGAGCTTTATAGCCGTTTTTGATAGAGTTTTTTTCCCACTTTCTTCTCATGATTTGGAATTGGGGATGGGGACAACAAGAAAACGCATTTAGGGTTGGGATTCCAAAAATAAAATGCGGCCCAGTTGGCTTCACAAATCTTCCCTAAAATAGAAACACCCCCTAGGTGTTTTTTTCTCAAAAACATCGGATTGATGTCCAACTGTTGCATGGAGTCTTTCTTCCTCCCACCTCTCTTTTCCCTCGCGTATAAGAGAACCCTCTCCCTTGCTCCACAGTGCCTTTTTCCAATCAATGCCTCCTTTCTCATCTAACCCACCCACTCACTAACCCTGGCGGCAGCTTCTTCAGTTCTTGCCTTCTTCCCCCTTTCTTCCTCTCATTAGGGCCAAACCCTCTCTTCCCTGGCGGCCTGGCCTGTACCCTGACCCCAACCCTAGAGCACCCCTTGGCCCCGACTTCCCCTCCCTCTCATCCCTGGCGGCTCAGCCACAACCCCGACCTCTCCTTCCCCTCTTGGGGGCCACTATCTCTCTTCCCCTGTGGCCCAGCCCCAACCTTGACCCAGAGCATCCTCAGGCTGGGCTGGTTGCGCCTAGTCAAGCCGGGTGGGCCAGCTGACCTAGTCGAACTGGGCGGGCCAGTCCGGGTTCTAAAATGCTGCTTTTTAGAGAGCAAAGCCCTGATTTTGATCCCATTTATGCATAAGCCAAATACCTCGTTTTGATCCTATTTCTGTTCTCAAATGCGACTCTCATCTCTGTGACCTCTTTCAATTGGCATGCTCTGGACTATTGCAGATTCTACCAAGCACGCTATTGCTAATTTCTAAAAATTGAAACAGTTTTACCAGACAAGTAAAATCCTGAAACACAACAACTTCAGAAATTAGGATGAAAATCTAATTATACTTGATTTTAGGGACAAAATCGCCTCAAAATTTTTTTGCTGCCAAACAGGTTATTAGGTGCCTAGAAATTGTATGTCATCAGGAGCATGGCATGAGAACTTTACCTGAATTTGGGTTATACTCATGGGTGTTGACAGGTTGAAAGAATTAAATTAGAGGATTTTTGGGCTCAGTTGCTGCTTCAGCTTCAAGGGTTTGCAGGTAAGGAAGTGGGACCTGCTGCTTTTGGGAACAGAACAGAAGAAGAAAGCATAGGAGGGTGCCAGTAAAAGGAACTCGGAATGATGATGAAGCTTAGGGAGAGGATGCTTATTCACCATGGACGGAGGAGCAGGTAGTGAGGCTCAATAAAAGGGTTTGATCTGGGTCCATGGGTGGTGCCTGGTGGATGAATTGGTGAATGCTAAAGACTACCACAGGAGATTTTAGGTGTCTGAGCTTCACAGCAAGACGACAATTGCCTTGGGTAGACAAATGCTGAGGTTATGTGATTTCTTTTGCTCTGTGTTAGGGCGTTAAGAGAAATGGGGTCCAAGAGAAACTTTCAGAAGGGCTGAAATTTGGTTAGGGCGTTCAGGGAGATGAGAAGGTATTTTTGTAATCTAAAATATCTATTCATGTTTGGGGGTGTAAATATGATATCTCAAATGCCAGGGGATGTAAGTATAGTTTTAACAAAGGCGGTGTAAGTGTGATTTACCCTATTTTTTACTTTTTATTTTTATTAAAAAAATTGTTCAAATGCCGGAAGGAGTATTATTATAATACGAAGAAGAAAGTACAAGGAGGGGATCTAGAGAACCTTACACCTGATTCTTATGAAGAACACTATTTTGGAGGATAGGAACCTTTAGTAAACATACAATTACAACGAAGAAAAACTAAAGAAAAAAAACAGAACTCATTGAATTCTGAAATTCCATAACCCACATCTATCAAAATTGCAAATACCAACCAACAGATAGAAATTTTTATTGCTTGGAATTTGCATAAAACATCCTAAACCAGATAAGCCAAGTTAGCCTACCAATCAGCAGCACCGTTATTTTCTCTAAAAGTATGCTGGAAAACAATATGATGTTGCCCTCTATATTATGGGATTTCCTCCAATTTATTACAAGTAGTCCATGGAGCTTCAAACTTCCCGTGAATCATGTCAATCAAGGAAAAAGAATCAGCTTTAACAATGTGAGGTAGGAATTTACAAACCAAACCCACAAATCCAAAAATGTGTTTTAAGAAAACCCTCTCTGCCTGGAAGTTCCTCCTGAGAGTCCTGACTTTCCTTTGTAAACTCCATCAACAGTTAACTTCCAAAAATTAATGGGCGGATGGCGCTATTTGTTCTGAGAAATTTTGGCTGATGACAGATTTAACCTATGTTTTATGCATAGCTTCTGTTTTGATAATTAGAAAAAAGCTGGCAAGTTCTTGGAATGACCTTCCACATCGCCTCTTTATCTATCCAAGTTGGAATATGATTTGATTGTGTGAGTTAAAGATTCCATCAATGTCTGGCATACATGTCTAGTTGGATTATTTTATGTGCACTACGAAAGACAGACAAGGGATTTGTAGTATCTTGTCTCACGAAAAAATGCTTTAAATGTTGTACTAATTTCTGACAAGAAGTTAACTGATAGTCGGCAGGCATGTTAATAGGACTATTCTTTAATATATATTGACTTGTGAGGTGGTGTTGCTATGTCTGATTAACCTGTTTGAACACTTCTTAATTTAAGTATTATGGTTGTATAGGGGGTATTCATTATGTTATCTGTTTGCTATTCAAGTTGTGATTGTTCTTGGGAGTTGTGGCTGTGAAAGCCTCTTTTGCTCTCTTGTCTATTGTGTTTTACATGATGAAGTCTGGAGCTATCTGCAGTCTTCACTTCAGACTACAGGCCTGTTTAATTATTCTGGAAGATTTAGTTGGTTGACATCCAACTGTTAAAGCTTCTTATGCTTGACAATTATATTTAATGTCAACTTAGAATTAGGCCAACAAAGCTTGCATTCTTGTTTGGTTCTGTTGATTGCAGGAAACACGTTATAGACAACGGTATCTGGATTTGATGGTCAATACGGAGGTTCGACAGATCTTCAGGACCCGTGCTAAAATTATTTCTTACATCAGAAATTTCCTTGATAATCTTGGATTTATGGAGGTTAGGCAATTTAATACTTGATAGCGTCTGTTGATAAAATTAGTTCAAATTCGAATTTAATAAATCCATTTTTTGTTTGTTTTTTTTCTTTTTAGGTAGAAACACCTATGATGAATATGATTGCAGGTGGGGCTGCTGCCAAACCATTTGTTACACATCATAATGATTTGAATATGAAATTATACATGAGGATTGCTCCTGAGCTATATCTTAAGGAGCTAGTTGTTGGTGGACTGGACCGTGTATATGAGATTGGGAAACTATTCAGGAATGAGGGTATTGATTTGACTCACAATCCTGAATTCACAGCATGTGAATTTTATATGGCTTTTGCAGATTACAATGATTTAATGGATCTTACAGAGAAAATGTTATCTGGTAAGTTACCTGGCCTTTTTTTCCATGTTTGAATAACTAATCTATGAAAATTTTAACATAATAGGTAGTGACATCATGATCGTGTTGGTAACACATTATGTTTGAAAATTTAAAATTGGCTGGGTTTGGGATGTATGTCCCAATTTATGACCCGACCATTTAAAATATGGTAATGATAAGTTTTGGTATATCAAGTTTTGGTTTTCTTTTGGTCTAACCTTATAGAACTTTGGTGCTCATTATTTATCTGTTTCTTTTGTGATATTTTCTTGATTCATTGTTTTAAATTTATTGATGATAGCTTCTATTTGAAACAGGGATGGTGAAGGAACTGACAGGTAGTTACAAAATAAAAGTGCACGCAAATGGATTGGAAAACGAGCCTGTTGAAATCGATTTCACTCCTCCTTTCAGGTGCTTTGTCGCTTCATATTTTTGGTATGGATGGTGATATACACCCAATGAATCTTTCCAACAGAACCCTCCAACTGGGTTGTGGTTGGACAGAACAAGTGGACCTCACGTGAGACTTGCTTAGGCCCACATTTTCTGTCCAATCAAAAACCAGTGGGGGGTTTTGTTGGATAGATTATTTGGGTGATTATCATTTTCCTTTAGGTACCAACATACAAAATAACAAGCAATAACAGTAGGAAATTTTGCAAGACGGAATAATTGTTGCTTGTTATATTTATTTCTGTCATAAGGTTTATTTCATAGATAATTTTGGCTGAATTCTGGTTAATAATTTTTTTGGGGCATTATTAATGTGTCCGTAAAACATGAGCTTTTGCTCCTGCAGAGGAGTTTTCTTGCTTATTTATACCATATATGTCTGGTTGAGGCTTGGTTGCTACTTATTATGAGACTTATACTACTGCAGGAGGATTGACATGATCCGGGGTTTAGAAACCATGGCAAACCTTGATATACCCAAGGATCTTTCGAGTGATGCAGCAAATAAATACTTAGTTGATGCTTGCACAAGATTCGATGTGAAATGCCCTCCCCCCCAAACGACGACCCGATTGTTAGACAAGGTAAATTGTTGGCTGTGGTCATTTGTTTTTTTCTTGTTGTGAAAATGTGAATATATAGTAAGAAAATAGAACAAATGACACTTTTTATTCTTGCTGATCGGCAGCTTGTGGGACATTTCTTGGAAGAGACATGTGTAAATCCTACTTTTATCATCAACCATCCAGAAATAATGAGCCCACTGGCTAAATGGCACAGAGAACACCCTGGCTTGACAGAGCGGTTTGAATTGTTCATCAATAAGCGTGAGGTTTGACACATTCAACCTTTGTTACGTTTTGGTATATTATGAATTATTTGCTAATATTGGTTTGATCGTTCAGGTATGTAATGCATATACAGAATTGAATGATCCAGTTGTACAGCGTGCTCGTTTTGCTGAACAGCTGAAGGTATGATATTTCATGTCGAATTAGCAAGAAAAAAAAGATATTTAATGTCCCATAAATGCAAGAAATTATTCTTTCATGTGGCATAAGTTGATGAATATAGGATGTTGGTTGCAGGACCGTCAATCTGGTGATGATGAAGCAATGGCTTTGGACGAAAATTTCTGCATGGCTTTAGAGTATGGGCTACCACCTACTGCGGGTTGGGGAATGGGAATTGACCGTTTTACAATGTTGCTTACTGATTCACAAAATATAAAGGTTAACTTTTATCATAGTTCACTTATTTTATATATATATAGTGCTTCGCTCCCTCCCTCCATCCTAAAATAAGTGTCCCATTTGAAAATTTAATTTGTTCTAAAATAAGTGTCCTATTTGCTTAGTTTCCACCCACTTTATCCTCTTTTATGCAGATTTTATGTATATCTTTTCTAAAATACCCTTTATCAACTTTTTCTGTGTTAATAAAGAAAGGGTAATTCTGAAAATTTTGAGTGATTGAGGTAGCTTAAATATTTGACTTTTTCAAAATAGGGCACTTATTTTAGGGACAGGAGTATCTCTTTAAATGTATTGGTGGAAACATTATCTTATTAGATCAACATGTGTCGTACAGGAAGTTATATTATTTCCAGCAATGAAACCGCAGGATGATATTGCCAACAAAGGTGATCCCTTCCACCTCAGATTTTGTGTTGATGGGACCTGCTGTAGAATATAAAAGTGAAATTATTGAAAACAGTAGTGATTTATTCCATCTGAATTGATGGTTAAGGTTTTCTTTTTCACAGGTGGTGCAGCTTGAGTAAAATTGAGTTTTCCGGCTTCAATGACGCATTTTGCATATCTTGGCGTGTGGATGCCCTTGAAAGCGGATATCATAATTATCTGTTAACCTTTTACTTAATTTCAGCGGTTTATTGCTTACACCTATCTATACACTTGAGTGGCATTAATGGAGAAGGAATCATGGTCTTAATCATGCCCTTGAAAGCGGATATCATAATTATCGGTTAATCTTTTACTTAATTTCAGGGATTTATTGCTTACACCTATCTATACACTTTGAATGGCATTAATGGAGAAGGAACCATGGTCTTAGTCAATAACATTGTAGCTCCAGCTTGAGTTTGAAAGAAATATGTTTTTTTGGCAATAGAAATGTTATGTTTAATTGGGCATCACCATGAGTAGTCTTTTCCATTTAAACCACTTAATTCTCATAAGCATTATTTGCTTTAGCCTTTTACTTTCGGAATAGATGAGATGCACCCTGATGCATCTCAGCCATGGGATGAGGTGTGAATCCCATCTGCGTAATGGGATCCTTTTACTTTTTAGCATATGCTAAAGGTCACGAGCCCAAACAATCTTAATGTTCTTTGGCAAACCTGTGTCTTTTTTCATTCATTATTTTTCTTCAATTTTTTCGGGTGCATTATAGACTTAACTTTATTTTAAACAGTAGTCAAGCATCAAGCTCTATTATGAAACATTAAATATTACTAGTGTACCATATTTTCCAAAGTGTACTTAGTTAAAGATATCTTACTAAAATTATAAGTAATAAATTATGAAATTATATTGCTATATGTTTTAAGTGTATAAAGTGATTAAAAAATATAAACACAACCTTCTAAGATAATGAAAATAGAACAAAAATTTCATAACTCAATTGCAATATGTTTTATATGGATATATTATTCTAGATTCTTAAGGTTTAGATAACTTATCAAATAA
This sequence comes from Saururus chinensis, assembly GCA_035235625.1. NCBI lineage: Eukaryota > Viridiplantae > Streptophyta > Magnoliopsida > Piperales > Saururaceae > Saururus > Saururus chinensis. Next base: position 17,314,087 of record CP141149.1, on the reverse strand, counting down.
ATTTATATAGTAATATGCTTCATTTTAACTTAAGGACGCATTATGTTCTTGAAGGAATGCAAAACGAAAATGTCCTTTTGAACTTAATACCGATTCGATAAGCTTTTGAATGATTAACTTTACATTTAATTACATTTATTCGATCAATTACGGTTAATTATAATTAATTTTGTTTGTAAATTATTTTGATGATGCATGTAATATAATACATGTGATGTGAGTAAAGAATAAATGAGTCAAAGTATAAATAAATGTGCTCAAATCAATCTATATGTGTATGAAACATAATTTATTTGTGTTAAATAAAATAATATAAGTATGTAAGAGTATACATAAATGATAGTATTCTAACCTAAGCTGAAACATGTGAAACATGAATAAATTATAATTACATATTTATATGCAAACATTTATAAATTATAATAGTTTTATCTAACTGAAATTACGGAGTAAATGTGAAAATATTGAAATATGAGTTGAAGACAAATATATCATCATGTTAGACTTAGATAAGTATAAACATATCCATACTTAAGCTAAAACATGTAAAACATAATTCACCTTAAATCAATATAACATGTGCAAGTGTATATGCATAATCATGGTTAAGAACTTATTGGAATCGTCAAGTAAATTATAAAGAAGCCAATTAACATAGATTTAAAACAAGTAAAATATTATACTAAAACTAAATAAGTATAGTCCTAATTATATTTGAACTAAATTATAATTTAAAGATGGTTCTCATGCACATAGTAGTAATATAGGCAACACTAACTCATTTTAGTCATAAAGAATTAAATTTATTAAAAGAGAACAAGAAATGACCAAAATACACAAAAATGGTTAGAATTACAAAATCTCCCATTTGGCTGCTCGAACTCCCTGTCGGGCTATTTGAACGCCTGGCCATTCGATTGGCCAAATATGTCATTCAAATGCCCTTAACAGTTTACTTTTTACCCACTTCCTAGGTCGTCTTCAACCTTCCAAAATTTAAATTAAAAATATTAAAAAATTAAAAATAAATTCTAAAATCACCATAGAACACCATGTAATTAAAATATAACCCTATAAAATGATAGATCTTATAAATTTCATGCTTAATCACAATAAAATAGCCATAAATAACATGTTTTTAATACATCACTATTAAAGCTCAAAATGAAGCAATAACCCACATCAACCTATAAGCACACAATCCAATTGATAAAACCACACAAGATGAAATTACTTAACTCTATGAAGCCCTTTGAACTATGAAGAAACTTCAAACCTTAAGAAATCCTACTCAAAAATTAAAATTTTTGTTAAAACTTAATTAAAAATCACTAATAAGCTTAAATCAACTTGAAAATAAGTAGATTTAGCATTATCTTTAGTTAAAACAAAAAAATCACTCAATTAGGGTTTTAAATCAAAATTACAAATAATATTTTTAACGGAAGAAATTAGAAATCAAATTGGGGAAATGAATATAAGAATGATTAAGACCAAAATTGAAAAATTAAGGGTGATTAGGGCAAGAAAACACACCTTAATCTATTTTTTTTTTTTGGGAAATCGGGGTAGAGCACATCTTTCTCCTTTGAACAACCCTTCCCCAAATGGGCAAGTGGCTAATGTTTTTCCTTAAATAGTAAGGTTTTGGGCTAGGTTTACAAACTGTCGGGCTGTAAAATAAGGTAAAAATACCCTAAGTGGTTAATTAGGGTTATTTTGGGGCTAAAAATGAATTTAATCATTTCAAAATCTATTGAAACAAATTAATAAAGGTTTAGAGGGTTACGTGGACCACACACCATCAAATGTGGACGTGGATCCCATGATGAGGTCCACACCCTCAATTAAGGAAAAATTACAATAAAATTCTATAAAATTAGATAAATCAAGTTTGATACTAAAACTTATAAAAAGTAGAATTAAACCTTATTTAAGCCATAATTAGTATCCCTTACCCTAAAATCAAGTCAAACCGACAAACAAGTAAAACCACACAAATTCTATAATTAAAAAGAAAATTAAACCGGTTTAAAGTTAGAGATCTTATAGGTTGCTTCCCAAGAAACACTAAGTTTAACGTCTTTAGCCAAATGGTGTCAACATCCTCAACATATCGATGGATCAATCAAATCTAATGAGTCAAGAACACCCCCTCAATAATTCTCTCCATGACTGGCTTAAGTCTCTAAGCATTAACTTTAAAAACTCTATGATCACGTGGATAAGAGATTTCTACAGCTCCATTAGGAAAAACTTATGTAACAATATAGGGCCAACCCATCAAGATCAAAGCTTACAAGGGAAGAGATGAAATTTAGAATTAAATAGTCAAATTTTTTGGTCGGGTTGAAAGGACTTTTGATGAATAAGTTAGTCATGTGAAGCCTTAGCCATATGCTTGTATAATTTGATACTCTCGTAAGCTTCATGATGCATCTCTTCCAATTTATTAAGTTGGAGTTTTGGGTGGAAACTGACTTTGTCCATATCCAAGCTAAATACCTCAATGGCCAAAAAGTATGATGTTCCAACTCAATGGGTGAGTAACATGTTTTACCATAGACAAGATGATAGGTAGACATGCCAATGGGGGTTTTATATGCGATCCGGTATGACCAGAAAATATCGTTTTGTCTAAATTCCTCTATTTGACACCTCGACTTGACCACTAGTTTTTGGAAGGTAGGGGGTGACAACTTTATGTGTGACCAAGTATTGTCTAAGAAAGAACTTTAAAAGATATTTTACGAAAATAATTACTCCCAACACTAATAATATCTCTAGGAATGCTTTTGGTATTTCATTCTTAGGAATGCTAGGTAAGCAGGTTGCTTTTGTTATTTTCATCTTAAGAATACCAGGTAAGCAGGTATTAGGTATTTTCAGATACCAAGATTTCTCTATCATATGATTTGATGCATTATTGTGATATTTACATAAGTTATGTGTGTTAATTACTCACTCCGTCCTATATTAATAGCTCTATTTAAAAATTTTGTAATTTTTATTAAATTATAAGACCTACATAATTAATAGAGTGGAACAAGCTTGAAAGTAATTTCCATTATCAAATATATATGAGACACTCATGGCTCTTTTCCTCCACCTCCCTCCTTCCTATTCATACTGTCCAGGTAATGATCCTTGACCTTCATCATGGCATCCATAGACCACCATTGCGCCAACTCCTCCAGCCCCATCTCCACCAGCCCCTCCTCCCTCACAATCTGCTCCCACACACCCTCCATCCGCTTTATCTCCTTCGCCAGGCTGAACCCCTCCTCACTCTTGTAGTACTCCACCACCTTGAACTGCTATGTCAGCACCCCCAAAACTGCTTCCGCTTGAACACGTCCCTGTTGTTGCAGTTGAATGTCTCGTTCCTACCTCCTCCCATATTTGCTGCTCCTATATTATTTCCGCATCTTCCACATTGGAGGAGCCCTCCCACGTGGCTCACGTCCCTATGAACCCCAACGGCTAGCCAAGCTTAAGGCAAATTGTCGCGTACATGCACAATGAGCTCACCAGGCTTCTCGGCGAGAACTCGAATATCATCGACGGCCGGTGGACTGACTAGGAGACCCAACCCTTTGTTTTGCCGAGCCCTTCCAACAAAATGTCCTCCAGGGTATAGTAGAAGTTAGGGATGAGGAGCAGAGCCGGGGCACACCCTGTTTGAACGACTACTCGAGGTGGGGAACATGGCCCAATGACTTTAATGGACCGATGTAGTGCTTCTGATCCATATGGAAGTAGACATGTTGCAGGTTGGGTGTGTTGGGGATGACATCCCGTAAGATGTTGTGGAGCATCCGCTCATTGACATTGCAGTTCTCAGCTTTGGTGGGGCTGATGGCTCAAGAGACATAGAAGATGTGGGTCATGTCGGTAAGCTATTGACATACATGTTCCGGGAAGGTGTATATGGTGAGAAGACGTAGTTTTGGGAAGCCGTCAATGGAAAGAAGAGAAGAAAAAATAGTGAAGAGTTTGGAAGAGGTGGAGGACTTGCTCTTGAAGTCTTATCTATCCTTGTCATTGCCACGGGAAGAGCTTGGGTGGTGGAGAAAAATTTCTGTGTGAGAAGCTTTTGAGACCTTGTTTTAAAGTAACTAGCGGACTAATTGAACAAAATGGAGCTATTAATATGGAATGTGTAATTTTATCAAATGGAGCTATTAATAGGACAAAGGGAGTATGCATAATGATTGTAATGCTCGAGATTTTTTATCACATTTTCTTTAAAATTTACGGAATGTTTTTGCAATATAACGGCTGCAAATCGAAAAAATGACTAATATGAAACATGTGAAAACAGTTTTATAATTTAAAACATCACACATTAGTTTTTCCTATATAAATTTTTACTCATTCGATCAAACATCATACGACCAAACCAAATATCCTTAGGCGCTACTCAAAAATAAACATACGAAGTAAATTGCTACGATCATAGACTTTAAATACAAATTTCTCCCAAGCATCCCTGAATGCAAGTCCTATAACAGTCCACAGTCTAAGCCAAATTACAAGTCTAGAAAACATAAACGCTTTAATTCTCATCTCACCCAATACATCAGATCATGACACAAATAATACTCGCAGTGACTCAAAGATATACTTAAATCAAAGGGAGTCAATCCATCACTAATACGAATATTTATCTCCAGGAGCTCTCCGCACAAACCTACAAAAGCCTCCTGAACAACGGGGCTAAAAAATAGGGTAATAAGTATTTTCATACTCAGTAGGAAAATACCTAGAAGGGGAGTTCTAAAGAGTGAACTTAGTAAGTCTATACATAGATGCGTTCATGCAACTCAAACATGAAGCAAGCAGACATATAATAATCATGAACATACACATATAATAATGCCAAATACATACAATCAAACCAATCTTACACATACACTCTTAATTAGAGTCTTGCAAACTTACTCCTACAATCATACACTTACTCATACAACTTACACATACTCATATGACCTTATTCATATAGTCTTACTCATAAACATATGCTTACTGTCTTGCTCAAAATCATACTCTTACAATCGTACTCAAAATCATACTCTTACAGTCGTACTCAAAATCATACTCTTACAGTTGTACTCAAAATCATACTCTTACAGTCTTGCTTAGAAATATACACTTACTCAGAAACATACATACTTAGTCATATAGTCGTACACGTACTATCGACCACTGAAGCTCATTATAACTAATAAGCTCCAGCGTCGAAATGGAAAAGAATGCCACTAGGGCATCATCTTAATCTTCGGGGAATGACTAGACGCCATGGAATTTCTGGAAGGCAATGCACACCAATGTTCATGGGGCACAAGATCAAACAGGTAAGAGCAGTTCCATGACACTACTTACTTGAGCGCACAAATATAAATACCCACACATAAGGGGTCATACAATTGCCCACACTTTAGGGGTCTTATAGTGCCAGTGCCACTCTTGGGTAGAAATCATACAGTGCCACTCTTGGGCAGAATCATACAACACTCTCAATAGAGCATCAAACGTCTGGGTTTAATACACCACACAGACCAAATCGAAAACACACATCGTTATCAACAGAGCATCAGACGTCTGAGGCTCAATATAGCACACAGACAACATCTCATAAGATAAACACTATGGCAAGACATGAGAAATGCTCATCCGACTCATTATCAGCTAGCTCAAACACAGAACTTAATTCGTCGAAACCCTCAAGTCTCAAACTCATAACGCTATCATAGCTTTACTTATAATTCAAGTTTGAATTAAGTAAGTTATGCGGTACAATTATTCCACACAAACTATCAAACATATAGTGCTCCATTGATCAAACCGAAGTGGAGTCTGATCCGAAATCCTAGTTCGTCAGGGCAGCAGACTTCACTCAACCCATCCATCTCACAACATAAATCACCGTATATTAAATCCTTACGTATTCATATAATATCTGCCATTCACCTTATGGCCAACACATCTTACTCAGAAGTCATCACACTGAGCTCCTCAGAGCCAAACCCAATTATACCTACTTACTTATACCTCACTTATTATGCTTACTTTTCACTTCATAATTTGTACATTATACTTGTATAATTAAACAACACTCTTACTGTCTAACAATGCCCCAACATACGCTTTGATCCAAACTAATCCACTCCAATCCTCACTCATCAAACTCATATCCTCTATCTTCTGTCATACGCTGGCACATCCACATCTAACTCCATACCAAACCCTCTGTTACCTCTTACTGTCCATTGCCCATACTTCTGCCCCCACATATGCACACATATCCATTGCACCGGCGTATAGCCATCACACATACTTTAATACACACAATTCCATATATAGCTTACTAACATACTCGCTAGTCATCACTAGCACATACATGTGTACATATCTATACATGTAGCTTACCAACATACTCGCTAGCCATACACAATCCACATAAGTAGGTTACCAACATATTTGCTAGCCCTCACTAGCACATACATATTCCACACACGCCAAACATACTTACAACTCACATGCATGTCTTATGCATTTCAACATGGCATAATTTATCCTCTTACATCATGCAAATCGATCATGATTTAACATCCAAGGAATTGAATCATAAAATCCTAGCATGTTGCTATACATTCAAAGCATGCTATCATGAAATTATGAGTTAAAAGCTCCCCTACCTCATAATCATGACGTTTAATGGCAAGCACACGATAGTGGTAGAATCGGCGATGGAGTTGGTGGCCAAAAGCATTGTCAAGTTGAGAGAGCTACTGTCTTGAGGATTTAGGAAGCGCCAGAAGACTCACAGCCAAATGGGGTGACACAAATCAATGCGGCAAAATTAAAGATCCATGGCGGCACACTAGGGTAGCCGGGATAAAGGTCATGCTAACATAAGTGGTAGTGCAACCAGAGGTCGAGGGTGCACTCACTTAAGGTCGGCCAACGATTGATAAGTACTCGACCGGCCGCAAGACGTTCAAATCGGCCGTGAACAACACCCAACGATGGTAATTTTGCGTCAACAAGGACCCATATAAGGGCGGAGGGCATGGGCGATGCTCGAGGACAGAGGAGAGGTGGAGGAGGGCTATGTGTCAACTCCATTGGGTGGCAGAGCCATCTGATGGTCAGGTGGCACAAATGCGGCGCCTAAACCTTGAAACACATGTGTTACCACATGTACATATGGCCAAAAAGGGTCACTCTAGGGGGCAATGGGTTAGACGGTGGCAGGCCAAGGCCCACAAAAGGGCAATTGAGCTAGGGTCAGGAGGTGGTGGATGACTGAAATGACAACATCACCGATCGCCACCCATAACCAACACATTTGGTTTGAGCAGCTCTGCATCTTGCACAGTATATGGCAAGGGCAAGCAGCCCATTCCGGGAGGAGGCGTAATCGGTCCAAGTGCACCTAACCCTCACTGTCGTCAAGTCGAGGAAGAGCCCACAATGGCCAAATGGCCCGCGGCTCGCCAATAGTAATGACCCAAGACGCACCTAAAGCATCTAACCGGGCTGAAAAATAGAGGAATTGTGAGGTGGAGGTGGAATCTGGCGGAGGAGAGGAGTAGAGGGGGCATAGGAGGTCGATCCGGCCACACATGGAATGGAGGGGTGGTGGCTGATTGAAAACGGCTGATGGAGGCGACGAAAAATGATCCCACGACCAAATTCGTTTTGGCACAGTGAAAAAGAAACAAAACTGAGATAGAGTCGAAAGACTCTTTTTCTAAGTTATTAGCAACACACTCTATAGTCTAATAGTGTTAAATTTTCTTAATTTTTTAAATATTTTTTTCTAGTAGCGATGTTTTGAAAGCATCACTAATAATTACATTTAATTAATTTTTTATAGTAGCAATGCTTAAAAAAAGGTCACTAATACTATATAATTAGAGACACTTAATAAAAAGCATCACTAATAATATAGTATTAACGATGCAAAAATAAAATATTGCTAATATTATTACTATTGACGACACTTTTTCATAAGCGTCACTAATTAGTAATAACGACATGATTTTTTTCGATGCATTTAACAACACTTTGTAAGCATCACTAATGACTTAAAAGCGTCACTAATAGTCTATTTTATTGTAGTGTTTGAAAATATGTTCTCAATGGGTAAATTCACCTTGACATATAAAGATAGAGAGTGCCCCAACTCTCCTTTGTGACAACGTTAGTGCTATTCAAATGTCTAGAACTTGGTCTTTTGTACACACACGTAGCACATTAAAATAGATATTCATTTCATTTGGAAACATGTTCTCGATGGGTAAATATACATTGACATAGATGTTCATTTCGTTTGGAAACATGTTCTCAATGGATAAATTCACATTTTACCTAATGCTAGCACTAATCAAATTGCATATATATTTACCAAATTATTGCCTAGCTCAATGTATGGTCCATTCCTCCATGAACTTGAGGGGGGCTGTCTGGCCTAATATACGTGCTCCTATGATACATGATTCTGCAGAATCATTTACAAAGTCTAGTAGTTCCGGCCAGAAATTGAGACAGAAAAACATATCTAACTATACTAGATAATTTTCCTTTTGTATATTTGTTACTCACAATTATGTGATTCATCCCTTATAGATCCTTCTGTTTGTATTTTTGTTACCCACAATCATGAGATTCATCCCTTGTAATTTTAAATTAAAGAACATGTATCTTTTATAAATAGAATGAAAGATCACCAGGAAATCCGTTCTGATTGTTTTTTTCATATAGACAACATCAACCACATCTTCAGGCAAAGTGGTTGCCACAAAGGACAAATGGCCTAAAAGGACCTTTCTTCTACCCGCGAAGTGGTTGCCAAACAAACAACCCCTTAAAACCCCTCTAAGGGGTGATATTACACCGATTAGCTTGAGCTCGGTTCAGTTGATTATGCAATTTCATTGTTAGCCTAGTATTCTGAGTTGGGGCACACCTCGAACTTGAGTTGGCAAGCCAAAATTGAAATCTGCAAATGAAGTTTCAGTTAAAAAAGACATTTCTAAAGTCCAGGAAAAAGAGGCTGCTTTTTTGGGACCCTGTGAAAAACAATTTTCCAAAGGAAGAAAAAGAGTCAAGGCCACCCCATCCCCAACCTCCTGGTTCCTCACCGGTCACTCCGGTGGACTGGTCCTACAACCTCGCCGGTCTCGTGCCCGGCAAAGATGAATCTCGTGCTCAAGTACTGTTTCATTTTTTGGAACTAGCACACTACCACAAGTTTGGGGAGGGAAGAAAGAGCCAAAAAACAACAACACCAGCTTTACAGAAGGTAACAAATGGTGTTATTATCTGAACGAACAACTGGGCAATATGAAGGTTGTGTTTGCTGAAACTGCTGTCTGCCAGTGGCAGGAAGAACCACAAAAACATACGAAGACAGTGTGGTCACAGTTAATCAAAACTCTTGCATGCCAAAGTGCTCAGTGCAAATTTAAATCTCAACGGTCAGAATAGGATTTATTTAGCATGACCAGTTTTGATAACCAAGGCTAAGTCACTAATAATGGTAGGATGTCACATCACCCAAAAATGTGAGTGAGAAACAGTTCCATGTTCTCCCTCTCCGCATGCCCACAGGTCCTGCATTCCCCTGGCTCCTCACCGGTTCTCGCCGGCAAAGATGAATCTCGTGCACAAGTACTTGTTCATTTTCTGAAACTACCACAGTACCACAAGTTCGGGGACGGAAGAAAGAGCCAAAAAAAAAGAACATCAGCTTTACAGAAGGTAACAAATGGTGTTATTTTCATACGAAAAAACTGGGAAATATGAAGGTGGTGTTTGCTGAAATTGATGTCTACCCGTGCAGAAAAACCATAAAAAATACAAAGACAGTGTGGTCAAAGTTAATCAGACTCTGGCATGACAAAGTGCCTGCACTGCAAATTTAAATATCAACGGTCAGAAGATATGGAAGATGAGTCGATTCAAAGGGCCACCCTCTTTTTTGAAGAATCAATGATAGGATCACCCAGAAACTATTTATCCTATTCGAATTTTTATGTTTTTGCTAAAATTTATCCTAGTGTGCTGCACATGCAAGTTTCCTCACTCCCCTGCAAGAGGCCTATATAACTACTGAAACTCTCGGTGACAAGTTAGAGTTTCATGAGCTAAAAATCTGAAGAGCACTTCTGGTTTCGCCTGCTTTATTTCAGCTTCTGAAGGCTCTTGATAGGTGACGTACAATGGAAGCAAGAGACATTCATAGAATTAGCAGTTCAGCCCGTAACAATTCCTCTGTATGGAGGAGTAACAAACCTGAATTTTTCTCGAGATCATCGAGTGAGGAAGATGATGAAGAGGCTCTCAAGTGGGCTGCTCTTGAAAAACTGCCCACTTATAATCGTCTAAGGAAAGGACTTCTGACTACGTCTGCGAGTGAACTGAGGGAAATTGACATAGAAAAGCTTAGTTATCAAGAGAAGAAAATTTTGGTGGATAGATTGTTGAGAGTTGCTCAAGAGGATAATGAAAAGTTTTTGCTGAAGCTGAAGAATCGAATCGATCAGTAAGACCTTCTACTTGTTTTTCTACTCTATTCTTTGAAATTGTCACTGTTCGGTCTTTCAAGTTTATCCATTTGTGTTCCTTTTCTCATGGTATTCTAGAGTTGGCATTGATATCCCAACTATTGAAGTCCGATTTGAGCATCTGAAAGTTGAAGCAGAAGCATATGTGGGTAGCAGAGCTATGCCTACAATCTTGAACTTCAATGCAAATATCGTCGAGGTAAATTCACATGAGCAAATCTTCCATCTCAGCTCTTCTTTATCCATTTATATTTGTTCACTACATTCAAATTGTTATTTCTATCTCAAAGGGGTTCTTAAACTATCTCCATATTCTTCCAAACCGAAAGAAGCCATTCACAATCCTTAATGACCTTAGCGGTATCATCAAACCCTGCAGGTAAGTCATCAGAATGTGTTAAATTAGCAAAAAAAAATTCTGATACTAGTCTGACCAAACAATTGGCTATGCTTGCCTTTATACTGCAGAATGACTTTGCTTTTAGGTCCACCAGGCTCTGGGAAAACCACACTCCTTTTAGCTTTGGCTGGTAAACTTAGTGATGACCTCAAGGTAACATTTAAGGATTTTATCAGGAGCACAATTTTTTTTTGTCTTCCTTTTGCATTGTGTTTGAATTGGGTCTTATTATGATAAACATTAGGTTATTGGGAAAGTAACATACAATGGCCATGAGATGAGTGAGTTCGTCCCTCAGAGGACTGCTGCGTACATCAGTCAACATGATCTCCACCTAGGAGAAATGACTGTGAGAGAAACCTTGGCTTTCTCTGCAAGATGCCAAGGTGTTGGAACTCGTTATGGTAAGTTACAACTTACAATTGAGCTTGGCTACCAGGGTTTTACTTTTCTTTATGTCTTTCTTCGGGAATGATCTGATCTTGATTGACCTGCAACTCTGTAGATATGTTGGCAGAGCTCTCTAGAAGAGAAAAGGCTGCAAATATTAAGCCAGACCCTGATGTTGATATCTTCATGAAGGTTAGTAATGAAAACAGCTTGCAGGTTGTTCATTTTTTTGTAAAAGGTGAGCGATGAATACAGCAAGTAGAGTTGTTTTTTGTCAATCTTCATTGAATTTGCTTCGATGTTGCATTGAAGAATACCCTGCAGATTTTTATGTACAAAAGTCCTCCAAAAATTTTTCCTATTGAAATAAGTTGTACTAAGAATATAAGAGAACTTTCCATAATGGCAAAGAATAGAAAATTATAGAAATATATGTAGAAATTTTAAAAGCATGAGGCTGGGTTGTCTAGATTGAGCCAGTAGTTTTTTCGGGGAGTTTTATTGTGATCATAATGCTATACTGGTTTATTAGAAATATCACTCAACAAGTCTGTCTCTTTCGATTTTTCTGGTCTCTTTAAAATCTTGCATGTTGCTGAATTTGAATCTCTTCGGCTAAATTATGTTTACATTGTTTATCATCCGTTATTTTCAAGTATAAGATGAAAAAAAAGGTGCATAATTTTTTTTGGGTCGTTTATCATTGCAGGCAATAGCACTGAAAGGGCAGGAGGCGAGTGTTGTTACTGATTACATTCTGAAGGTATGTGTTTCGTAGAGTAGGTGGGCTCTTATTTGTCAGAAAAAGTCGACTTTTATTATATGTGTTTTAGTGTAAGTTTCAATTACTTGCAGATTCTAGGACTAGATATCTGTGCTGATACTTTGGTAGGGGATGAAATGCGGAGAGGAATATCTGGAGGACAAAGGAAACGTGTTACAACAGGTGAGATGCTTGTGGGACCTGCAAGAGCATTGTTCATGGATGAGATCTCCACTGGCTTAGATAGCTCTACAACCTTCCAAATTGTGAAGTCACTGAGCCAATCCATACGCATCCTCAGTGGAACTGCCATCCTTTCTCTTCTCCAGCCACCTCCAGAAACGTACGAAATTTTTGATGACATAATTCTCCTCTGCGAAGGGCAGATTGTGTATCAGGGACCACGTGAAAATGTTCTTGAGTTCTTTGAATCAATGGGTTTTAAATGTCCAGAAAGGAAAGGTGTTGCAGATTTCCTACAAGAAGTAAGTTCCCCAGACATACTACTTCTTTTAAAAAATAATACATATAAAGCTTATAAATACTTGCCCTGTGTTTTTGCTTGGTAGGTGACATCCAAGAAAGATCAAGAGCAGTACTGGGCAAGCAAAGATGAACCATATAGATTCATCCCAGTGAAAGAATTTGCAGATGCATTCCTATCTTTCCATGTTGGCAGAAAATTGGGAGAAGAGCTATCCACCCCATTTGACAAAAGCAAAAGTCATCCAGCCGCTCTAACAAGTTCCAGATACGGGGTTAGCAAGAAGGAGCTACTAAGATCCTGTTTTTCTAGAGAACTTTTGTTGATTAAGAGGAACTCACTTACTAACATCTCTAAAATGTTTAAAGTAAGTAGAAAGTTTGCCTAAATCTTCACATAATTATTTGTGCAAGAGAAGATGTGAGCTGCTAAACTTTTTTTTTTATATCATTTACCAGCTTGTAACTGTTTCTTTGATCACAATGACAGTCTTCTTTAGAACTCATTTGCACCACCGGACGGTACAGGATGGAGGCATTTACATGGGTGCTCTCTTTTATGCTCTAAACGTTATTATGTTTAATGGATTCTCAGACCTTGCCTTTACTACGGCTAAGCTCCCTGTCTTTTACAAGCAGAGGGACCTCCTATTTTTTCCTGCCTGGGCACATGCCTTGCCCATATGGATACTCAGGATTCCTTTTTCATTTATTGAAGCTGCTATTTGGGTTGTTTTGACCTATTATGTTATTGGCCTTGATCCAAGTGCAGGGAGGTAAAAAGCCAAATCAAAATTTTGATTGATCATTTGCAGATACTATCACTTTGAAGTTCTTAAGACTCACAAGTTACAATCTTGCAGATTCTTTAGGCAGTACCTTTTACTCGTAATTCTTAATCAGGTGGCTTCAAGCATGTTCAGATTCCTAGCTTCATTAGGTAGGACCATGATCATTGCAAATACATTTGGGACTTTTGCAGTGGTTGTTCTTCAGACTTTGGGCGGATTTGTCATCTCCAGAGGTAGTATTCAAATCAGAGAAACATATAATCCTGAAAAATTTAGCATCTGTAGCATCCATAGTGTGTACCATAGATTAGGAGGTGATGTCAGTGTCATCTTTAACTTTAGTGGATTACAATGTGATAATGTCCGTTTTGGTTGCAGTGGATGTGAAGGTGTGGTGGAAATGGGGTTATTGGGTCTCACCAATGATGTATGGGCAGAATGGATTAGCAGTCAATGAGTTCCTTGGAAACAAATGGGGCCACGTGAGGATTGACCAAAACTTTGCTTATTTTTTTGGCTGGGAAAATCATTCTTTCACTGACTTCAAATTTCTTTACAGATTCCTCCTGGCACAAATGAGACATTAGGTTATCAAGTGCTGAAGACTCGGGGAATCTTCCCTCATGGTTACTGGTACTGGATCAGTGTATTTGCTCTAATTGGACACATGGCCATCTTTAATGCTGGCTTTGTCTTGGCTCTCTCTTTTCTAAATCGTAAGTAAAATTTTCATTTGCAAAAAACATTAAGTCATATTGTACCATCTTAAATCTGAAAGTGGAAGCAGTACATTGAGCTCTTGTTTGACCTGGTGCAGCATTAGGAAAAAAACAGGCATTTATATCAGAGGCGAACTTGAATGAACAACAGTCCAATAACACAAGGGAAGCTATTGAGGATTCTTCAAAATCAAAATGCTTGCCAGCTTATCATCCTACTACAGGTTGTATATCTGACATAATTTATTTCTGACCATCTCAGTTATTGGTTAATTATAGAATCTCGGTCATTACTATTTGATTTGATTCAGCAGCAGGTGAAGGATGTACGAACAGTTCGGTATCTGATGGATCTACCTCAGCACAAACAGAAGTAGGGAATAGCTATCCCAACAGGAAGGGAATGGTTCTCCCATTTTCACCCCTTTCCCTGACATTTGATGAGATCAGATATTCTGTGGACATGCCTCAGGTAGCTAAGTTTCATATGACCTACAAATGATATAGCCTGGGAGCTGATAGTGAGTTATATTGTCATTGTATTTGAGTTTTTCAGGAGATAAAAAAACAAGGTGTTGAGGGAAACAGACTACTACTCTTGGATGGTGTGAGTGGATCTTTTAGGCCAGGCATCCTTACAGCACTGGTGGGAGTTAGTGGAGCTGGTAAAACCACTTTAATGGATGTGTTAGCTGGAAGGAAGACTGGCGGATATATAGAGGGAACTATCAATATATCGGGATACCCCAAGGAGCAAGAAACATTTGCTAGAATATCTGGATACTGTGAGCAGAATGATATACACTCTCCAAACGTTACAGTTTATGAGTCTCTTGTGTACTCTGCTTGGCTTCGTTTGCCACGCGAAGTGGACAAATCAACAAGAATGGTCAGTAATATAGTGAAATCTGTTTATGATTTTTATAAATCGTGATTATGTCTTCTACTAAATGTTGTTTAATGTGATTATGTTAATTCTTTTAGATGTTCACTGAGGAGGTAATGGAGCTTGTAGAGCTAGAATCAATAAGGAATGCCATGGTTGGATTGCCTGGCTTTGATGGGCTCTCAACTGAACAAAGAAAGAGGCTGACAATAGCTGTAGAGCTTGTTGCAAACCCCTCAATAATATTCATGGATGAACCTACCTCAGGACTAGATGCAAGGGCTGCTGCTATCGTGATGAGAGCTGTCAGAAACACTGTAGACACGGGAAGAACTGTTGTCTGCACAATTCACCAGCCCAGTATTGACATATTTGAGGCCTTCGATGAGGTTTGATAGTAATCAAAGTATGTCACACTTAATTTGATAATATGGCTAGCACTTAGGTTTATGGCTTTTGCAGCTCTTCTTATTGAAACGGGGAGGTGAGGAAATATATGTAGGGCCTTTGGGTCGCCACTCTTGTCATCTTATCAGCTATTTTGAGGTGAGGCTAAATGCTTATTTGTTTTCCAAACAGTAAACGAAAAAACTGCCATTTCTTGATAGAGGTATGACGAATTTCTAAAAATCAGGGAATTAATGGAGTTGCAAAAATAAAAGATGGCTATAATCCTGCAACATGGATGTTGGAGGTGACTACAGCAACTCAAGAGGAGGCTCTAGGAGTTAGCTTTTCTGAAATATACAAGAACTCAGAACTTTATAGGTAGTTTATTGAAACTGCATTCTCTGAAGCAAATTACTGCCCTGTGATAACCCCAGCAGTACCGTTTCTCTCTTCGTGAACTGGGTTCTGGTGTTTGTTGCAGACGAAATAAAGCTTTGATACATGAACTTAGTCAGCCATCTCCTGGTTCGCATGAACTATGCTTCCCTAGTAGGTATTCACAGCCTTTTGTCACACAGTGCATAGCCTGCCTGTGGAAACAACACTTGTCCTACTGGAGAAACCCCGCCTATAATGCAGTGAGACTCTTGTTCACATGCTTTACGGCGTTGATATTTGGCTCCATATTCTGGGATATTGGATCAAAAACGTAAGCCACCCGTCGATCATATCTCTTTCTGTATCTACCTATACATTACAAAGTATCACCAAAAATTCACTCTCAATGGCAGGAGCAAGCAACAAGATCTATTCAATGCAATGGGCGCCTTGTACGTTGCTGTCTTGTTCTTGGGAGTTCTAAATACTTCAACTGCACAGCCAGTTGTCTCTGTGGAAAGAACAGTTTTCTACAGAGAGAAGGCTGCGGGAATGTATTCTGCTTTTCCTTATGCATTTGGACAGGTAAAAACTTCAACAATCTCCTCTGTTTTTTTTTTGTGAGGAATGAACAATTTACTCTTTAGTGAGACATTTGCATTATTTCTTCACTTCTTTTGCTGACCATTCAACAACTGAGAATATGCAGGTTGTAGTAGAGCTCCCGTATATCCTAGTCCAGGCTTTAGTATATGGGCTTATAGTGTATCCAATGATTGGATTTGCCTGGGAACCTGACAAGTTATTTTGGTGCATCTACTTCAGTTACTGCACTTTACTGTATTTCACTTTCTTTGGTATGATGGCCATAGCGATCACACCCAGCCAAGTGATGGCTGCCATTATTTCCAGTGGATGTAATGCACTATGGATATTGTTCTCCGGGTTCTTGATTCCAGAAAAGGTTAGACATAAATTTGCCCAACTTTTGCTTGTTGGTCCTTTTTTTATTTATAAAATGAGTATATAAACCAATCCTTTATCTTATTTTCTTCTTCCTTTGTGATAATATATGTGGATTGAGCAGAGGATTCCTGGTTGGTGGAGATGGTTTTATTGGGTGAACCCTTTGGCTTGGAGTTTGTATGGGCTAATTGTTACACAGTTTGGGGACGTGCATGATAAACTGGAAAATGGCCAAGATGTTGTACAATTCCTCCGGAGTTATTTTGGGTTCAGGCATGACTTCTTGGGAGTGGTTGCAGTCATGGTCCCCACCTTTGCTGTGATTTTTGCAGTCATTTTCTCCTTCTCAATCAAAGTGTTGAACTTCCAGAAAAGATGAAAGTTCCTGCTAAGCCTGATGTCTGTTTTGACTGAGCTGAGTGAATTTGTTACCAGTTTATTTATGATCTTCATGCAATCAGACTATTTTAATTATAGCTTGTCAGCGAACGCACTTATCTCCCTCTACTGTTGAAAATTTTGACAAGGTTTTCTTTCAAGGGATTTCCTTAAACCCAGGTCAATGTTCCTATATTTCTGTATACCCGGCGTTTTACTTCATAAATCTGTATAACTAAGTTATAGACAAAATGTTGGGATTTTTGGTGTTTCAATTCACCGGACATTTCAGGTATGTTTGGGAGTTATGTTTGCTTTGCTTGGCATCAATCGTGCGCTGGAAGACAATTGATTGCAATCAAAGCCGTATTGATGTGGCTTGATTTTCGATATAGAAATTCTTATTGAAGAACTTGGGGGGTCTCTTATAGGGACTTCAAAGCCTATAAAACGCTCTTCTCTATAAATCATTGTTTGCTTTTTTAATACACTTTGTGCTAGGGTTTTAGGGTTCCAATTTGTAGCCATCGAAGCTTTTTCTTGAATTCCTCTTCTATGCTTTTGGGAGATATAATTGGACAAGTGATTTGAGGCTTTGGTGTTGTGATTATGCACTTGTACTTGGCTCTTAAATTAGTGAAATTTTGTTTTGGGTGGTGTCTTTGGCCGACCCATGTAATATTGGGCTCTTCTCTTGTTGATGCTTGTTTGGTAATTCATACTTCTTCCTCTTGCGTGAAACTCGTTTCGGTTTGGGTTTATGCGCCATTAGTATTTGTCTTGGAGGAAGTACTTGTGTCTGTTTGTTACTTGTGCATTATTTGAACTTGGCTGTTTTCACAATTATCATCACTAGTTTTGGCTGGGGGCAATGGTTTGTTTTGTTTGATTTCATTCACCGTGCATTGTATTGCAATACAACCCTAACCCAACTCCTACTCCCATCCATCCTACTTCCTCCCTCCCTCTCCTACATTTCTGTTGCCGCCTCCTACTCCACACACCACCTCCTTGGTGCCTACTCTGGTGTCACCCCCTTTGTAGCTGCCTCATCTTCCCATTCCTCCTTTTCCATATATAATTGATCCTATAGTTCAATAATAGAATCATTTCTATGGTTCTCATTTGTAAAATTAAATCTATGATCAAGTTCCTCCTCTCACTACTAGTGCTGCATTGAAACTCCAACCCGAACCAACCCAAATTTCTAATTAACTTTTAAAATTATATTCAACCTTAGTTATATAAATTTTTGTAGATATAACCAATTTAATATAATATCAAATTGGTTTGAATTATTGGATAGAATTTCGGTTCCTATTTCGGTTCTCGGGTTTTTCAGTTCTTATTTTGGGTAGAGTCGGGTTTAAGAATTTCGGTTCATATATCAGGTGAGGTCGAGTTTAAGGAACTCGATTTCTATCTTGGGTTGGGTCCTGACCCGACTCGAAATATAGCCTACTCACTACTAGCGACACTTCCTCAGTTGTCATTGTTTCCACTACCTCCTCTATCACGATCTAGTTTTCAATAACAATTACAAGTTATAAAACTACAACATTTTCTCAAATACTTAACAATCTAGCAAGGACTTGTCATGTGCAAGAAAACTACCATGAGACCGCAACAGCTCTAATCAATTCCATGTGATACCTTTCCTAACCTGGAAGAAAACTTAGCATTATGTATTGTTGTTAATATGTATCTCAATTAGGGGTGAATATTAACTTAGTAAAGGAATTTAACCGTGTCGTGAACATCAACATTCATAATACTCCTTCCATTCTGTATTAATAGCTACATTTAGAAAAATAATATTTTTTATTGAATAGTAAAACCTACATCTAAGAGAAGGAAAAATAAGCTTATGGTACTATTTTTTAAGTATCCAACCACTTAAATTTAACAAATGAAGCTATTAATATGGAACTAACTTTTTTGACAAATAGAAATATTAATTTAGGATAGCAGGAGTACATTACCTAAGTAATTAAACTATATCAGTTTCAAAATACATTAAGGAAAGCATTCCTTGATTTCCTTGAAATTTCAAGTATGCCAAACATTATTAAAGATATACAATATATAAATAATACATTTGTCATGCCATGCATGCAAACATAATCAAACCATAATATGTTTCAGCAGTAAACATTACATATTCATGAATCGATCACCTTGCCTTGCATAGCATGTATTAACAGCTTCAAAATCACAATATTCAATGTGTATTGCTAACCAATTGGTATCATATTATATTGAGTTCAATTATTGTCATGCCTAGTTCATTACCTTCACAGGTTTCACAACCTATGCAATTCATCTTGATTCTAACTCAACACTTATGATAAGTTAAAAAGAGGTTGGTCATGTTATGCACTATTATCACAAGTTTGCCAAAATCCTAGAACATATATAGGAAAAATCATAGCATGTAATATTTACTTTAGCTTAGCATCCCATCAAGTTCCCATATTTTCATGGCAGATTCTCATAATTGTGACTATTGGTAACATCCAGAATCTAACAATTACAACATAGTTGTCATAATCAAGTTCCACATGCCATAAGTATCTTTAATTTCAGCACCATATTTCCACGTCCATATCGACTTACCATATATCCTGCAAAAGAACATTAAAATATGGAAACACATAACATAATGAGAAACCGTAGTGCATGCCAGCAATTCAATTACTACTTAAATGTCCTAAACTTCCCATTCTCCATATTTCTTTTGTGATATCCTGGAATCCAAGAGAAACTTCTAAAATTGATAAAAAAGAGAATTAAAGATTTTTAGTAGTTGGCGGTATATACGTCGATACGAGCTTTGACATATTGACTGTTCGAGTATTTGGTATTGACATACCTGCAGCCAACTTGCAAGGGAAGCATTTTCTATGCTCCCTACTGATAGTGAACCTAGTGTAAGGAATGCATAGGAGCCGTCCATCCAAAAAATCGATGGCGTGCATGTTAGTGTCAGGGTTAATGATGCTAATGTGAGCTAGCATGTACGCCGTTGATTTCAAATATCAGCGACTCACATATGTTCCTTACACTAGCCTCATTATCAGCATAAAAAATGCTTCCCTTGCAGAGGCGAGACTTATCTATAGCACCGCTTACCAGTGAGTTTCATAGGTATAAATCTGTATTTGGGAGGTGGTTTTGAGCTTGGGGAGGGATTCTAGCAGAGGAGGAGCTTCTGAGAGTGGAAAAGCAATAGTTGTGGGTGTTGTAGAGTAGGAGGTGGTGTGCAAGCATGAAGATTCAAAATTTTGAAGGTAGGTCACTATCTATTATAAAAAAACAAAGTGTTTTAGGATTCCAATAAATTTTATGGTAAAGCAATAATATTTTAATTGTGGTTATGTGATAAAAGTGGTATATAGGATTAGTCATGGAAAAGATATAATAAACTTTATAAAAATAGAGAGTCACGACTTGAATTTTTAAAACCGTTTTCAAGAAGAATGTGTCGTAAATCATGAGGATTTTTTTCTTAAATGCTATGAAAATATTTCAATAAACTATTTATGTAATAATAATTGGGGTTCACAAATATGGATGTCTAAAACAGATAATATCATCACAGTGTCCAAAGGTATAAATAGGAGGTTATCTATCTAAGTACAAGTATGTCATCAATTAAAAAATAAACAACTAGGTAAAAATTGCACTCAATCCATTATTATAACTATTCATTAAATTGCAAAAAATAAGGAGCTAGATTCTACTAGTGTTATCTCATTCTCAATCCACTGTTGCATGGTATACAATTACGCAATAAGATAGCCAAACACAACCATAATATTAACAAGGAATTACAAAATGCACTTGGTGAAGGAAATTATAATTATAATAAGTCAGGGCCTAAATTGTAAATGGTCTCAACTAAGGTATGGGATAAAAGGTGTTCAAATGACCTAGCTGCCCTTCCTGCCTTCATCCTCAATCGCGCTTGACTTCCTCATCTTCGATCACTAGTGCAAGTTAGTTATATCTTGTCCTACACATATTCACAATCCTCTGCTACATCTTAAACTTTGTGCCACCAAAAGGGCTACATTTATCCCTATGCAATCACAATAGGTAAATTAGCTCGTACGCAATTTGCTGATGCTCCCTACTCTCTTTGTTCTCTCCGCCTCTCCCTTGTCACAGTTGAAGCTCACCCAGATGCTCTACTAGATTCTCGGCTAGATGCTCCACTAGAAGCTCACTCAGTAGCGGAAAAGAATTTGAAGGTTGCCCAGGAGCTTGACTTTGGACCATAGAATAATGCAACTACAAATTGTGGAATTGCGATATACTATTGGATTCAAATATAATCCGCAAGCAGTAGCATGAGAAGGTAGGATTACAAAATGTTGGGATGGGAAGTAGTTGCGAAGTTATTACGATGTAGTTGCGATGGATGATCATCCAAATTAGGATGGATAGTAAATGTTATCGCAATAATAGTCTCTAGCATCACAACTACATCGCAGACCTATCGCAACTGCATCGTAGATTCATCGTAATTACATCGCAAACCTATTGCATGACAAATCACTTTGTAGTATAGGGGATGTTGAGATGGAAATTAGCTGCAATGTAGTTGTGATGTCGTTGTGATGCAAGATCATCGCAATTGGGATGGCCAATAACTGCCATCGCAAGAGGTTCACAACTACCTTCAAAACAATAGTGTTTTGCTTTGCAAACCCTTCACAACATAATGTATTTCATCACAAATTCCCTTGATGGTATAGAGGATGCAGAAGAATGCAATGCAAGTTAGTTTGCTAGTTAATTTGGAAAGGAATTTATGTTACATGAGTAAGTAACATTGTTGTACTCATGTGCAGAGTCCACCATCAATGATAAGAGTACCGGCGTGCTATGGGGGGAATATTGAATGCAACCCAATTTGCAAACCGAAGTTAGTAGGAGGTGTCAATGATTTACAATATGTCGAAACATAGGATAAAATCAGTTCATTTGTGCAACAGATAGTGGAATCTTTCCAAATTTTCCATGAAGATGTCAATTTGAAATACATATACTCTGACTTGGATGAGGAGGTTATTGTGGCTAATGATATGAAGTTAATGGAGTTGTAAGATGTGTTCAACAGCAGTGGAGAATGTTGCAAGCTATTGGTGATAGAGGAGCCATGCCAGAGGACATTGCCAACACAGGCTAGTGTGTATGACAATGCCTTAGATATGAAGGAAAGGTCCAAAGATGAAAGCAGTCAAGTGACGACATTGCGATCGAGTATTGGGAGAACAATTTCATAGGAGTTGGGTAGCATTTTAAGGATCGGTACGAATTACGGAAGACATTAAAATAATATTCTATTGCTGACAACTTCAAGTATAAATTGGAGAGGAATGGGAAACAAAGTGATGGAAGTTTGTGGGAGCCCCATTTGTAGTTGGAAAATACATGTCATTTTGGACTAAAAGATAGGTTATTTTCAAGGACCATGTTAATCCTCATACTTGTGTAGGGGGAATAAGAAGAAAGTATCATCCTCATGTATCACAAGGCCTCTTGTCTGAATTGGTTGTGGATACTATGCAAGAGAGACCTACATATTCTCTGATTGATATGGTGAATGACATGCGACGATAATGCAATGTAACTATTACATATTAAAAGGCATGGCGTGTGAAGGATGCAATAATCACCTTCATACACCACACTTACTTGAATTAGTACAATGATCTTCCATGCTATTGTAACAAACTAATGACGACAAACCCCAGAAGCTTTGCACACTAGGAGGTAAGCCCAGATAAAAGATTCTTGCATTGCTTCATTTTATTGAATGTATCTATTCTTGGGTTTAGATATTGTTGACCCTTGCTATTTTTGGATGACACACACCTAAATGGGAAGGCAAAGGGAACTCTTTTAGTAGCAAGTGTAGTTGATGGTGGATATCATATCTTTCTAGTGGCTTACTTTGTTGTAGACAATAAGAATGAAGACAATTGGACATGGTTCCTTTATTCATTGAGAATTGTTGTGGGTCATGAGAGGCGGATTGCATTTGTATCTAATAGGGAGAAGGGCTTGATCAATAGTATCATCTCAATATTCCTTGATGGATTTCATAGGTATTGCGTGTAGCACTTAGAGCACAACCTAAAGGATAGGGGGTTGAAAAAGAAGAAGGTGGTGGGGAGTAAAGCGTAGGTGGCCAAGATGATCCACACAACTACATATGTAGTAGATATGCATGAGTATGAGAAAGCATTTCTTGAGCTCTGATAAGCATTTTAGGATGCATACAATTGGGTTCTATTAAACGAGCCTGACCATTGGTGTAATGCACTCTTTCAGGGTGTATAGGCACTCGTTGTATAAAATACCCAAAAGCTTTAATAGTTGGATGAAGGAAAAATGAAAGTACCTACTAATTGGCTTTATTGATGGCATTTGCATGAGGATAATAACAAAGATGAACAATGCCAAGACATGTTGTATGCATTGGGAAACCCATCTTATTCCTAAAATCAATAACAATCTCATTGCTATCATCAATGAGTCTTGGGCACTTAGTATCCTAATTGCAAATAAACTTGTGGTAGATGTGGTGGAGGTGGAAGGGCATTTTACCATTGGACCTTGCCAACCGCACTTGTTCTTGTTGTAGATAACAGATAATGGGCCTATCGTGCACACATTCTTGCGCTGCTATTTGTGCGACGGGAGGTACACTGGCTATTTATTGTTGGGGAGATTATTGGAAGACACAATGTTATCAGAACACCTACCGGGGAACTGGCTTCCCTCCTTAAACATAAAGGCCAAGTGGCAAGCCAAAGAAGAAGCACATTGAATTGCAAAAGCATAGAGTGTGTCCATTTCATTCTAGTCATTGTGATGGTGCAGGGCACAACCACTTGACATGCAAGAAGCCAATCATTTGACATAGGACAATAAAGTTTGTTTGGAATATGTTGTATGAATTCTCAATTCTTTTAGATTTCAATTATTAACCATTTAGAAAATTATGTTATAAGACTTATAACTTATCTAAATCTTAGCAGCTTAATTTTTGGCATGTATCAAAATATGTTAGAGAAGCATCGAAAAGCCATCGCAATTGCATCGTAACTCCAATCAAGCCCGTCACAAATCCATTGCAAGACCCTGATACTAGCACTTGTAACCATCTAGCTCCATTGCAATACCCTCATAGTTTAGATACAACCATCACAACTACATCACAATGCATTGTAGTATAAATAAAACCATCGCAATGCCATCAGAATACCCCCATCTGTAACCATCATAACTCCATCATAATACTCTCAATCTACATCATACCATTGGAATACCCTGGAATATTGTACATAATGTCATCACAATTCCATTGCAGTACCATGCTACCATGTACATAACACATGAATAAAATCATTACAATTCTATCTAACATAGGTACCCACAAGGCATAAGGATAGTCATACCATGATTGATAGAACCAACATAATTGTAATTGATAGACATTAGGAAATTAATGTTAAAAGGTTTATCAAATCAGAAACATAACACATCTATTAATAGTATCATCTCATCATCTGTAATCTCTCGTAGACATTCATGGAGCTTACAATGTACCATGTTAGCCATTTCCTAAACTTCTTCACATCAAATGACTAAATGCTCTCTCCTAATATCAGCTTGTATATGTAGTAGTATCAAAATGGCCCATAGTCATCCCCATTCTCCTACAATTGCAAAACTTTCACATGTTTAGTCTTCCATTTCTTAACCCAGTCTTTCAAAAGTTCAAGCTCAAACACATACATAGCCTACCTCCACATTGAATGAAAAAAAGGTATTCACATCTGGAGAAATCCTTGTGCGTTTCCCCATGCTATCATATACATACACCTTTTGTTCAGTTGTTAAGAATTCCAACAGGGTCCAATGCCTATCCTTGATGACATGAATGAGCCACCACTTGATTTTGAAAAGGTTTACGTTAGAGTTTGTGTTGAACTTGCATTGGATGGTGAGTTCATTGGTTCTGGGGTCATACTTTGCATCTTTGCTAGTTTGTGCTGAATTAATAGCGACACTATCTAATGAGCATCACTAATAATAATGTTTCTTTAAAAAAATACACTATTAGCGATGCTGAATAAAGAGCATCGCTATTAGTTACAGTAGTTGCGACGCTTAAACCTAAGCGTCACAACTACTTTAACTAATAGTGACACTCTTTCATGAGCGTCACTAATAGTATAATTTTTTAATAAATGACATTATTAGCAATGCTTATGAAAGAGCGTCGCATTTAGTTAACATATTTGCGACGCTTAGTTTTAAACGTCGCAACTACTCTAACTAATACCGACGCTCTTTATTGAGTGTCGCTAATAGTGTAATTGTTTTTTAAAAGAAATGTTAGTATTAGCGAGAGCGTCCCTATTAATTCACGTACTTGCGATGCTTATTTTATTTTAAATAAAAAAAGTAGCGATGCATATACATATGCATCCCTACCACCCTAGGGTAGTAGCGACGTATGCAGGTATGCGTCGCAAATATCCTAGGGTATTAGCGACGCATACTGATATGAGTTGTTGATATAAATATTTTTAGGTTTTTTAATTTAAAAAAATAATGTATATTTAAGTCCTCTCTCTACCTCACTCTACGTCTCTTTCCCCTCTCTCTACCCTCTCCCCTCTCTCTCTTACCCTTCTCTCATCTCTCCTCTCTCTTTCTCTCTCTCTCTCTCCCCCTCTCTCGCTTCTCTCTCTTCTTCCTCTCTCCTCTTCACTCTCTCTATCCTCTCTCTCTGCTCTTTCCTCTCTCTAGCTCCTCTCATCTCTCTGTCTCTTCTCCATCTCCTCTTCACTCTTTCTATCCTCTCTCTGCTCTTTCCTCCCTCTTCTCTCTCTAGCTCCTCTTCTCTCTCTCTTCTCCCTCTCCTCTCTCCTCTCTCTATGCACACACTCTCTCTATCTACTCTCACTCTCCCCTCTCTCATCTCTTTCTCTTCTCTATTCATTCCTCTCTCTCTCTTTCTCCTCTTTTTATCTCTTACACACGCACGTAAACATGAGCCCCAACTCTGAGGAGAAGTGGGGATAAAGTAGGAAAATTTTATTATTTATTTATTATGTATACAAATAATAAATAGTAAATAAAATATATTAGATTTGAGAAGTTTATTTCTATTTTTTATATTTATTTATTAAATAAAATTAATTAATAAAGCTATAAGCAATGTTGTTAAAAAAATGTCGCTAATATTGGAGTTAGTAGAGATGCTTTATTAAAAGTATCGCTAATATTTGTATTATTAATGCCGCTTTTAATAAAACGTCACTAATAAACTTAATATTTATTTTTAAAAAATAAATTTATTTTATTTGTAATGCTTTATTAAAAGCAGCACTAATAATACAATTATTAGCAACACTTTTAATAAAGCGTCACTATTATTAATACTATTAGCCACGCTTTTTTAAAAGCATCGCTAATAGTTCTAAATTTTTTATTTTTATTTTAAATTTATAACTATTAGTGACACTTTTTGTTAAACATCGCTAATAGCACAACTATTGGCGACACTTTTACAAAAGCATCACTATTATTAAAGCTATTAGCAACACTTTAAAATAAGCGTTGCTAATAGTTCTAATTTTTTCTTTTAATTTAAAACATATAAATTTTGTGATGCTTTTATAAAGCATCGCTAATAGCACAACTATTAGCAGCATTTTTTATGAAGCATATAAAAAGCATCGCTAATAGTTAAGTTTTTTGCGACACTTTTATAAGTGTCGCAAGTAGTAATTTTTAGCAATGCTTTTCATTGCGTTGCGAATAAAAGCGTTGCTAATAATACATTTTGTTGTAGTGGATGTCGTAACTCATATGTGATTCTCCACAACCTATCCACTAGTTGCTCATCTTTGGCTTTGAAAAAGAACTCCTTTGGGCATCCATCAACTTTGTTTCTCCTAACGGCATGTGGATTCCAGGAGAAGACTTGCAGCTAGGGCCGAGAATAACTTCTCTTGTTTATTTTTGTGTGGGCAGAGCTTCATCCTCATTCCCACTCTTCTCCTCCTAATCGAATAACAAAGCACAATATGCTAGTAAGTACCATCACAAACTTGTCACAACAGTAATGTACCATCACAACAATATTTAAACCCATCGCAACAAGGAGATAAACCATTGTAACATCTTGGAAACCATCATAACAAGGGCATAAACCATCATAACATGCTTGAAACGCATCGTAAGAAGCAGATAAACCATTGCAACATGCTTGGAACCCATCGCAACAATCATCGTAAAACCATTGCATCAAGTAGATAAACCATGGTAATAATATAGGAACCTATCTCAACAAGCAAATTTATAGAATAGCAATGACTTACCATTAGTTGGACCAAATCAATGATAGCAACTGCCATTGGAGGGACATGAGCGGAGTCAGATGGGATGGGGATGATAGAATCACAAAAGACATAAAAAATAAATTACCATAATGAATGCATGTCTTGAATGTAAGTCATATAAACTACTTCATATACATCAGGCAAATTGTCTTGTGTAGTGTCTAAACTTATAGGGATGACATTTTTGGCATGCACAATTTATTAAGGATATCAGTACAACAATAATCAAGTATATGAAAATGTAGAATATGGAACTATAATTAATGTCACTTACAACTTGGACTTGTTGAAAGGGAATTGTGGAATCAGATGGAATTAGAATGATTAATGGGTGTGGAATATAGCCAAAACTCTTGGCAAGACTAGGGTTGAAGACATCAGAATGGATGATCATAGAGATTGTCACATACAATACTCTTCTGGGTGGGACAACTTAGACTCGGAAGCGGCGGACAGAGCCTCCCCTTGCATTGGGACAAATTCTCCTTTCAGACTCGAAAGTGGTGGACAAAGCCTCCCCTTACCCCAGGTTGTTTCCCCCTTTAAAGTAGTTAACTCAAAAAATGGACCCCTCTACAACATAGAGAGCCATTGAATTAGCTATGATTGGTTTTTGAATAGAGAGTATTGAGTGAGAAACGACTTAAAAGTAGGAAGTGGAAGCTAAGAACACAGACATGAATCAAAAGAGAGAGGAGGAGAAGA
This sequence comes from Saururus chinensis, assembly GCA_035235625.1. NCBI lineage: Eukaryota > Viridiplantae > Streptophyta > Magnoliopsida > Piperales > Saururaceae > Saururus > Saururus chinensis. The sequence goes on along the minus strand of CP141149.1, from coordinate 17,285,831 downwards.
AAGGGTGTGAATTGAACACCCCCCCGGCGCCCACAATCCCCTTTTTATAGAAAAACAGAGCTATTAGAATCATGCCACATGTCATGCATCCAACGGCACCCGAGATTTTTCATCACATTTTCTTAAAAATTCACATATTTTTTTTTGCAATATAATAGTTGTAAATCGAGAAAAATGACAAATATAAAACATGTGAAAGCAGTTTTATAATTTAAAACATCACACATTAGTTTTTCCCATACAAATTTTTTTACTCGTTCAAACATCATACGACAAACCAAACATCCTCATGCGCTACTCGAAAATAAACGTACGAAGTAAATTGCTATGATCATAGACTTTAAATATAAATCTCTCTCAAACATCCCTGGGTGCAAGTCCCATCACAGTCCACAGTCTAATCCAAATTATAAGTCCATAAATCATAAACACTTTAATTCTCATCTCACCCAATACATCAGATCGTGACACAAAATAATACTCACAGTGAGTCAAGGATATGCTTGAGTCAAAGGGAATTAATCCACCATGGAAACAAACATCCATTTCCAGGAGCTCTCCGCCACAAACCTACAAAAGCCTCTCGAACATCGGGGTTAAAAAAATTGGGTAAATGAGTATTTTCATACTTAGTAAGAAAATAACCAATAGGGGAGTTCTAAACAGTGAACTCAGTAAGTCCATACATAGATGTGTTCATGCAACTCAAACATGAAGCAGACATACATATAATAATCATGCACATATGCATACAATCATGCTAAATACATACCATCAAATCAATCTTACACATACACTCTTAATCAGAGTCTTACAAACTTACTCGTACAATCGTACGCTTACTCATACAAATTACACACACTTGTATGACCTTACTCATACGACCTTACACTTATAGTCTTGCTCAGAAACTTATGCTTACAGTCTTGCTCAGAAACTTACGCTTACAGTCTTGCTCAAAATCATACTCTTACAGTCTTGCTCAGAATCATACTCTTATAATCTTGCTCAGAATCATACTCTTACAGTCTTGCTCAGAATCATACTCTTACAGTCGTGCTCAAAATCATACTCTTACAGTTGTGTTCAGAATCATACTCTTACAGTCGTGTTCAGAATCATATTTGTACAATCTTGCTCAGAATCATACTCTTACAGTCTTGCCCAGAATCATACTCTTACAATCGTGCTCAAAATCATACTCTTACAATCGTGTTTAGAAACATACACTTGCAGTCTCGCTCAGAAATTTACATACTCACTCATATAGTCATACACATACTATTGACCACTGAAGCTCATTACAACTAATAAGCTCCAGCGTCGAAATAGAAAGGAATGCCATTGGGCATCACCTTAACCTCCGGGGAGTACTAGACGCCATAGACTTTGCCGAAGGCAAGGCTCGCCAATGCTCATGGGGCACGAGATCAAACAAGTAAGAGCACTTCCATGATACTACTTACCTGAGCGTGCAAATATAAACACCCACATGTTAGGGGTCATACAATTGCCCACACTTTAGGGGTCTTATAGTGCTAGTGCCACTCTTGGGCAAAAATCATACATTGCCACTCTTGGGCAGATTCATACAATGCTCTCAATAGAGTATTGAATGTCTCGGCTTAATACAAGACACAGACTAAAACGAAAACATACATCGCTCTCAACAGAGTATCAGAGGTTTGGGGCAAAATACAATACACAGACAACATCCCGCAAGATAAACACCATGGTAAGACATGCGAAATGCTTAGCCGACTCATTATCGGCTAGTGCAAATACGTAACTTAATCCGTCGAAACCCTTAGGTCTCAAACTCACAACGCTATCATTAGCTTTTCTTATAATTCAAGTTTGAATTAAGTAATTTATGTGGGTCCAATTATGCTGCAAAAGCTCTCACACATATTGTGCTCCACTGATCAAACCGAAGCTGAGCTTGATCTGAAACCCTAGTTCGTTAGGGCAGCAAACTTCACTTAACCCATCCATCTCATGATCATAACTCACTGTCCATCAAATTCTTACAGTCTTACATACTCTTCCATCCACCTTATGGCCAAATCATCTTATACATCGTCATCAAATAAAGCCCCTCAAAGCCAACCCCCATTATCACCCTTTTACTTATACCTCACTTATTATGTTTACTTTTCACTTCATAATTTGTACGTTATGTTTGTACAATTATGAAACACTCTTACTGTCTGACAATCCCCCAACATACACTCCAATCCATTCCAATCCTCGCCCGTCAAACTTACATCCTCTGTCTTCTGTCATACTCTTGCACATCCACATTAAACTCCGTACCAAACCCTCTGTCACCTCTTATCGTTCGTCGCCCATACTTCTGCCCACACACACATACATATATCCATTGCACGGGCGTATAGGCATCACACATACATATGTCCATCACATATACTTATAACATACACATACTTTCATACATAGCTTACCAACATACCCGATAGTCATCACGAGCACACACATACATTAGCCTACCAACGTACTCCCTAGCAATCACTAGCACATACACAATCCACATCCGTAGCTTACCAACATGCTCGCTAGCCATCACTAGCACATACATATTCCACATAAGTCAAACATATAGCTCACAAGCATGTCATATGCATTTAACATGACATAATTTATCCACTTACATCATGCAAATAGATTAGGATTTAACATCCAAAGCATTGAATCATACAATCCTAACATGCTGCTACACATTCAAAGCATGCTATTATGAAATTACGAGTTCAAAGCTCCCCTACCTCGTAATCCATAACGTTTGATGGCGAGCACACGACGGTGGCGGCAGAGTTGGCGGCCAAAAGCATTGCCAAGTTGAGAGAGTTGCTGTCTCGAGGGTTTTGGAAGTGCTGGAAGTACTCACAGCCAAACGGGGTGTCAGAAGTAATGCGAAAAAATCTGTGATCCACGGCGGCACAGTAGGGGTGGCCGGGAGAAAGGTCATGCCAACGAGTGGCAAGTACGACAAGAAGTTGAGGGAATACTCACTGAAGGATGGCCGGCGATTGAGAAGTACTCAACCGGCTGCAAGACGTCGAAATCGGCTGTGGACAACACCCAATGACATCTATTTCTCATCTACAAGGGCCCACAAAAAGGCCGAGGGCATGGGGAGAAGATCAAGGATGGAGGAGAGGTGGAGGAGAGCTCTGATGTCAAATCTATTCAGTGGCAGAGCCATCAGATGGTTAGGCAGCGCAAAAGCGGAGCCTAAGCCTTGAAATGCACAAGTGGCCACATGCACACGCGGGTAAAAAGGGCCACTCTAGGGGGATATGGGTCAGATGGTGGCAACCCAAGGTCAACAAAGGGCAACTGAGCTAGGGCCAAAAGGTGGTGGCCGACCGAAATGACAACATCTCCGATCGCCACCCACACCCAAAACCAATGGGGCGGCAGCTGTGCATCTCGCACGTAAAAGGGCAAAAAAGGGGTGACTCAAGGTTGAGCAGTGGCGGGGCTAAGGCCATGGTGAAATAAGGCTAACCCCAAGGCCATCCGGAGACCAATCGATGACCGGAGGCATCATATTGGCAAAATGGCCACGAAGGGTCGTACGGGTAAGACCCAAATCGAGGCATATGGGCGGAGCATGACTTTAGGGGTGAAGCGGGGTTGGAATCGGCAACCCCCAACTGACACCGGGTTGAGGTAGGCTGGACGGAGTCCGACCGTAGTATGTTCGGATGGCGATCGGAAACACATTGGCATTTCACAAATATACCAGACAATGAGAAGAAGAAAAAAAACTGAAGAGAAGTACCAGCAGCTCATAGAGGAGCAAAAAGAGCATGGCGGCAGCCCTGGCTAGTGTCTATGAGTTCGTGGAGGCCGGACGAAGATAAGTCTAGTTGAGGGTGGTCGCAAACGGCAGCAAAATCGCCCTCCTATGGCTGAAAAATGAATTTGGAAGGTGAGAAAAACTGAGGAAAAGACCGGTACCTTGTGGAAGAGCAAAGAGGACATGGCGGCGGTCATAACTGGTACCAATTGACTCGTGGTGGTAAGGCGAAGTGGATCCTGACAAGGACCGACGAAATTCGATGACAGAGGAGGCATACCGGAGCGACCAGAAACTCACTCGGTTTCTTCTCAAACTTACTGGACATTCCATGCTTTTGGATGTCGTGAACTTTCTAGGATCCAGTCGATGGACTTCAGATTTATATATCTTTTTTTCTTTTTATGTCCCCATTACGCGTTAACTTCCTGTTTACGCGTTATACCTCCAAAATTCACGCCAAAAGTGCGCTGCGAGGCCTGCGGCCTGCGACTGAACCCCACACCTGACTCTATGGTTATACTAGGTCAAATACACTGAAGCATCACATTTTCCCGCCAAACATTATCAGAAAAAAAAAAGCAAGAAAATCATAGAAAATCGTAAAAATATCAAGGACATTACACACATGAATAGTGTAGGCCATGGCATGCCATGGCCTACTACTGCATAGGCCATTTCCTAACCTGCAGCAGTAGGCCTGCCACTATTGTGTCAACGCCACAATTTTTATTTTTTAGAATTTTGTTTTTATTTTAAATCAAACTTATAAATTTTAAATGGGTGTAACTCTCTACCCCGAACTTAGAATTGCATATTCTTGGTACCATTGCACTTATATTGATGAGCCCTTAAAAACAAGACCACACAAGAGTATCAACTTGAAAAAAATAAAGTGGGTCCCACCCATGATACATTTCTCAAGGTCATAGCCTACGATATATCCTGGTGTCCGTTTTACTCGATATTGGGCTCAATACATTCACCTCTTAGAGCCCTACAAACAACCTTAAACCTCCTTTGAATGAATCACTTTCAAAACATTCCAATTATAAGAAAAATGGCAATTGGGCCCTAAAACTTGCTTATGGGCCCAAACTTCCAATTTTAAAAAATTCTAGGGTGTTACAAACTACCCCCCTTCCAAAAAATTTGACCTCAAAATTTGCACAAAATAATGATAATAATTTATTCTTAAAATTACACTAAAATCCATAAGGCTTAAGTAAACAAAAAATGCGATCAAAGCACATGTTTATTTTCCCCATTAGCTGCACAAGTATCTTGTGAAGAAAATGATTGAGAAAAATGTGTAAACTCCTCTAAAGTATAATTTATTTTTTCAATTGAAATAGAAAATGAAAGAGATAAATCTTATACTATAATCTATTTTGAAACGAAAGTATCTTAGATGATCGCATGAGATGATTGAGCCCCATTAGCGGTGATTGCAAAGACTCGACCCTCGTCCCTGTGTTTCTACTCAACTTTAGGCTCTTATTGATTTTTCTTCTTTGGGCAATCCCGAGCCTTGTGCCCTTGCTCGCCACATGAAAAACATCACCCTTCCGAAAAGTAGCAAGGTCTGCTAGGGTGAAATCTTATTATACATAAGACATTTATCTTATTTCTTCTCCTCCCTAGCTAGAGGTTGTGTTTCCATATGCTTTTGGAATTACGATTACCATTATTGTCGTTGAACAGAGACTTCCGTTTACCCTCGTCAAGCTTTGCATCAACATTCTCCCTTGGTTTCTATGCCCTACCAAATACTCCTTGTCGTCTTGTTCCAAAATAGATGCCAACTCCACTACTTTAGCAAAAGCGGAAGGTTGGAAGCCTACTACTCTGCTTCACATACCATTGTTTAATCCCCTTAAAAAAATTTGCACCTTCTTCAGCTCGGTAGGTCAAGAGTCAGGAGAAAAACGTTGAAGTTAGACGAACTTGTTCTCGTATTGGCCAACCATCATTCCTCCTTGCTATAGATCTAGAAATTTATTTTCCTTCTCTTGGATATGAGGAGAAAAATACTTGTCGTAGAGAACTTCTCGGAAATCCTCCCACTTGATGTTATTGCTATGTGAGAAGAAGTTCCTCTCAACGGTAGGCCACCAAAAGCAGCTTCTCCCTTCAGCGCGAAAGTAGCTATATACACTTTTTGATCTTCCGGTATCCTCATTACCTTGTAAATTTGTTCCACTTCAAACATCCATTTTTCCATGACTTAGGGGCCATCTTCGTCAGTGAAGGATGGTGCGATCTTCTAAAACTGCTATGTCAGGTTGTCCTTTTCACTTGGGTTGCTTTCTCCTTCCTTCTTGGACTGACTCACTTGATAGTCTTATGCTTAGAGCCACACAATCATCTTTTGCGTCATTAGGTCAAGAACAATCGAAGTAGAATCTTCAATTGCTAAAACACTATGAGGTGTGGTATCAACCGGGATGAAGCAATCAAATGGTAGTACATCCTCCCCAGTAGTAGGTGGCATCTAACATTGTTTAAAAAATATTTATACATGCAAACTTAATCTAAATAATTAAAAATAAGAAGTTAAACTTTTAATCAAAACATCACCAATCACATATGCATATCTATTTAAATAGGAGATAACTACAAAAATTTACAAGGTCAAAATAAAATAAAATAAAATAAACAACTCAAGTAATCGTAAGGAAAAAATACTTACGATATACTATTTAGCCTAAAAGACTTAGTTACTCATCTGTAGATAGTAGAACCTCGGCTCTGATACCAATTGTAGTGCCCCAACTTTTTTAATAACTTAGAAGTTGGAGTTCCATCAATTCATAATTAAAAGGGGCCCAAGATCAACCATGTATAGAAGAGTAACCTTTCATTAATTTATATAATTAAAAAATTTATAGATTATACAAAATAAGGCTCAACGTGCCTTAACAAAATCAAAGTGGTGCATAAGTATATAAATATTATGTATCAAAAGAACTTAGACAAAATAAATCCAAAGTGTAGATCTTTTAAATTTCTACTTGCTATCTTCATTAGAATCATCTCCTTCATTCATACCTGCAGTGTCTGGGGGTGTATGAGTATATTTATACTCAGTAGGTAGAGTTAAATTCTATTAACATGCTATAACGTAAAGCATAATCCAAGATGTATAAAATAGTCTTCTAATAATTCATACCCGAAAGTCAACTTAAAATGTGATCACCGACTAAATAAATCCAAGCGTACTTCTTATACAAAAAGTCAAATAAAACAATCATTCATAGAATCCAATAAATCAGATAAATCATTTGTAAGAAAAATCTAATAAATAATTCAAAGTCGGATAAATCATCATTCATAGAATGTCGCCGATACCGAAGCGACATACACCCGTGTTCGTGGGGCAACAGGATCAGAATGAAAGAGATTTTCTCACGATATCTTATTTCAGGAGGGTGCCATATGTCCTAATAGGCAGTACTTAGGAATCATAACTTCGATAGCTTTTGGGCTTTATACCAAATAGTTATCCTTTAAAACCAATGATAGTTTTTGGGCTTTATATCAAATAACTACCATTCAAATTCAATCAAAATCATTTGTAAATGTCATTCAAATAATAATAATATTTTCAAGTTCATAACACGATGAAATTCTACTAAGAGGTGTACACGACGCTATTATTTTAACATTGTCCGACCCCTAATAATACTCTTTTATGAAATGATCTTTTATGAAAGAATTACAAACTTGTATGGCCTAGTCATAGCACAAACTTAGAGGTTAAAGCCACCTACCCTTCGTTCTTGAAATTGACCAGAGTCACAGCTGGCGGTCGGAGCCTTATCTTGTTCCCAGGTTTAAGAACGACGGCCAGAACCTCCCCTTGCATCGAGACAGAATCTCCTTCTAGGCTTGGAAGCGGCGGATGGAGCCTCCCCTTGGACTGAGACAAATTCTCCTTTCGGACTAAGAAGTGGAGGACAGAGTCTCCCCTTACCCCGGGTCATTTTCCCCCTTTAGAGTAGTTAACTCGATGAACCCTCTACAATGTAGAGCGCCCTTGAATTAGCTAGGATCAATTTTTAATTGGAGAGAATTGGGCAAGAAATGACTTAGAAATAATAGGAGGCGGGAGTTAAGAACACAGGTGGAAATCAAAAGAGAGAGGAAGAGGAGAAATGGTGTGAATCGAATCCCCCCTCATCCCTCTTTATGGAAAATCGGAGCCGCTATATCACGCCATGCATCATCACTCACACATATGCACATGTGTTAGTGTTGACACATACACAGTGCGGGTCATGGCACGCCATGGCCTGGTGTTGCGCAAGCAAACATTGGGCATGGCAAGGTGTACGCAGGCCTGCCACTAAATCAAAATTATAAAGTTTAAACGAGCATAAATCTCTACCCCAAACTTAGAATCGTGAGTTCTTGGTACTGTTGCGCTCGTATCAATGAGCGCTTCAAAACAAGACCATGCAATAGTATCTTAACTGGCAAAAATAAAGTAGGTCCCACCAACAACACATTTCTAGTGGTCGTAGTGTAACACCCGGGGTTTTCATTCACATAAGCATGTGGCAATGCTAACTCAGGGTGTTAACTTGCCAAGCCAACATCACAACACATAAATAAATTACCTACTAAAGCAAAATATTCATTAACCAGGATCTTGGCTCAACCAAGTGCAAGTACTATAACATGACAAAATAACATGATTAGAAATCTGATGGCAACACAGTGCCTTATTACAATTTAGCATGAAAAATAGAACTAAAGTCCTATTAGCTGTGGAGAATCTACCCTGCTAACTCTGGGTAACTCCTGCTAAGAAAACTCCTACTATGAAATTGGTGTTGATCCTGTATCAAAAGATGCATGAGTATTTCTACAAATACTTAGTAGGTGGCATAAAAAACCACCCTAAAACAGAAGATTATGATAATGTACAAAGCAGTAGAAATCATCTATCAACACAATGCAAAACATCCTACAAAATAGTACCACATAAAGGTAATATATAGAGTAATGATTATCAGATAAACCACACTCCCAAACTGGCAACTAATGCAAACTTAAACAACTCAACTGATATCTACACTATTTAGAAAATAACTCATTTATTGTTATCTGAAAAACCGACTCTCGTTCACATGGAGTACTACACATTAGCAGGGAAATCCTAACATCCCTAGGGATCCACTTGGATCAACCATGGGTCTAGAGATGTAGGTACCAACTGTGCTCATGGACACACTGGCCGGAGGTAGGTGAGCCTTCCATGATGCTCAAAAACCTAGTTTGTGCATTTGCAGGGATCCATCGTCCCAAAGGAGCGGAGACCACAAAGGTCTGAAAGATTACCGCCATGGCTATTGCTCTGAACTAATACAGTGCTGAATGAACATATGACTTAATCATCCAAAGATTTAATCCTAAACACAACCTATCATGCATACTACTGACTCTCATGATTGGCAAGATAATAGGCAGACTTAGGGCTTAAGAATGTGAACTAATCAACATGATAATGACTCAAACTTATGCTGAGATGAACTGACCAATTCAACATTATAATGAAACAGATTGGGGCTGAGATGAACAACTCAAGTAAGCCATCTAACATGACAAAATTAGGTTGATACAACCATCAACATTCAACCTAAGGTATATCACAATCAAGGCTGAAATTCAGGGACAACATAAGCTAAATTTCAGAGGCATCTTAAGCTAAAATTCAAAGCCAACATAGGCTGAAATTTAGAGGTTTCTTAGGCTGAAATTCATAGATGAACTAAGGCTAAAAAATTAGGGATTCAATCAGCAAGATTACAACATAAATCAAAGCTGAGAATCAAGTATTAGATAGGCTATAATACAACCTAAACTATGGCTGAAATTTAGGTATTCTCTCAGCATGATTATAACATAAATCAAGTCTGAGAATTTAATATTAATTTAGCCAAAGTAGAGACAAAGACAAGGCTACAATTCAGTGATTTAAATAGGCAAAAGTATAGCCTTAAACTAGGCTACAAATCAAGGATCTAGATAAGCAAAAGTAGAGCCTAAACCAAGGTTGCAAATCAGGGATTTAATTGACCAAAGTAGAGCCTAAACAAAGGCTACAAATTAGGGATTTAATTGACCAAAGTAGAGCCTAAACCAAGGCCTCAAATCAGGGATTTAATTGACTAAAGTAGAGCCTAAACCAAGGCTTCAAATCATAGATTAAATAGGCAAAAATATGGCCTAAACTAAGCCCACGAACCAGGTATTAAATTTAGCAGAGTTTATACCCAAATTAAGGATAATATACATGACTAGAATCAGAATCATTAATGTCTAATATAAGGCTAAGATAGATGACAAAAATTAGCAACATGCTTGCACGAATTAGGGCTAATATAGTTGACAAAAATCAGAATCATGTAAGCACAATTCAGCCATATATATAAGAGATAAAGTCACAATCATTCAAGACTAATAAAGGCTTATTCATGATATCAAAAAAACCCCTAGAGCAAGGCTGAACTATGGTTGAATTACATCTGCCAAAATCTCATGCTTAAGGGTGTAAAAAGAAGCACCTACTTGTACCAATTCATCCCCAAATCTCCTAACCCTTTCTCTTAGGCTTCTAGGCCTTGAATTCAATCCAAAGATGGATGCTTTGTGCCTTCTAAAAACTGCAGGTTATGGAGGTCATTGTTGGGAGAAGGAAGAGGAGGGGGAAGAGATGGGAGAAGTAGGAGGCCGAACCAAACAAAAGAGAGGTTGGCCCCCTCCTCTTTCCTTTTATAAAAATTCCCCCTAGTTTCTAGGATTTTGGGCCAATAGGAGGGTTGAACTAATGTAGGTGGACTCTTCCATAAGAATACTATATCCCCCCCTCTTGCTAAAAAAGGAACTTGAATTAGAGTCTTTAAAGACCTCCCCCTAGTTTGTAGGGGTCTCCCCTTAGAAAGTAAGGGCCGCCCCCTACACTTTAGGGGCCACCCCCTCATCCTCTTTTTGAGTTCCCTACAATCCTTAGACTCTCCCTTAATTTATAATAAATTGATTCTTTAGGACTTCCAACTCTAAGCACGATTAGGACTTCTACCTCTAAGCACGATTAGGACTTCCAACTCTTAGCACGATTAGGACTTCCAACTCTTAGCACGATTAGGACTTCCAACTCCTAACATGAGTAGGACTTCCAACTCATAGCATGATTAGGACTTCCAACTCCTAGTACGTTTAGGATTTCTAACTCCTAGTACATTTAGGACTTACAACCAAGGTTGGACCCCTGAACCCTAAGTGGCCTACCCCCTTCAGATAAAGGTTGGACCACTAGCCTAACAGGTTAACACACAAAACAATCATAGGGTTTGAAAGCAAATACAGGCAGCTAATCAAACACATACACAAGCAAAGAAAAGAAAAAAAATTTCCTAGAATTTGGAGTGTTACACGTAGCCTACTATTCCAATGTCCGTTTTACGCGTTCGTAGGCTCAATTCGTTCATCTCTTAGAGTCCTACAAAAACCTTAAAACTCCTTTAAACGAATTAGGCTCAAAACATTCCAATTATAAGAAAATAGTGATTGGGCCTAAAACTCGCTTATGGGCCCAAACGTTCCAATTTTAAAAAAACTTGAAAATTTTGGGACGTTACACATACACCCATTCTCGTGGGGCAAGAAGATCAGAATGAAAAGGGGTCTTCCCATGATATCCCATTTGATGAGCATACCATATGCCTCAATAGGTAGTACCTAAGAGTCATAACTCTGATAGCTTTTGGACTTTATACTAAATAACTACCATTCAAAACCGATAATAGTTTTTTGGGTTTTATACTAAATAATTGCCCTTCAAATCCTATCAAAATCATTCATATATCATTAAAATAATAATTAGATTTTTAGCTTTGTATCACGATGAAATCCCACTAATTAAGAGGTGTACAAGATGCTATTATTTTAGCATTTGTCCGACCCCTAATGATACCCTTTCCAGAATAATTATTTCTTCATAATACAAAAGAATTATATAAATATACGGCCTACTCATAGCACAAAATTAGAAGTTAAGCACACCTACTCTCTTTCTTTAAATATCATATGAGAAAAGCAGATGGCGAGCAGAGCCATCTCTTGTTCGTAGGTTTAAGAATGGCAAGCAGAACCTCCCCTTGCACAGGGAATGAGTTTCCTTCAGGACTTAGAAGGGGCAGGTGGAGCCTCCCCTTGGCTTAGAAGGATTTCTCCTTCTAGCCTGAATGTGTCAGACAGAGTCTCCCTTTGTGCAAGAATATTTTCTCCTTCTGGCCCAAAAGTGACAGACAAAGCCTCCTCTTGCCCTGGGTCGTTTCCCCTTGTAGAGTGGTTAACTTGAAAAATAAATCCTTCCATAACATAGAGCGCCCTCAAATTAGTTAGGAATGCTCTTTGAACGGTTGAATTCAGGCAATACATGACTTTAGAATGGAGGATGGAAGTTAGGAGGATGGGTGAAAATCAAAAGAGTGGAGGAGAGAAGGGTGTTAGGTGAAATGAACCCCTCCCCTCATTCCCTTTATAGACATTTGGGACCATTGGATGTGCACCATGTGGCACACATCCAATGCTTGTGGCTGGCCATTTATGGTGCCAGCCACACCAACCATTTATGACCAGCCACATGGCTGGCCTGCATAGCCACAAAGGCAAGCCTTCGCAGACGTGCTCCTTTGTGTGCCTAAATTAGCATGATCAACGTCAGCCCGCTGACATCAATTTGTAAAAAAATATTTCTTTTCTTTTTATCATTATTTGAAAACTGAAATTACAAATTCAAATGGGCATAACTCCCTTCCCAGAGCTCGGACACGTTCTTGATACCTTGCACTTGTATCTATGAGCCCTTTAACACAAGACCACACAAGAGTATGTTATCTCACGAATTTAAGGTGGGTTCTCCTATGACATGTAACTCTAGGTCGTAGCCTGCAATCCTGGTGTTCAATTTTCCCGTTCTTAGGCTTAGAACGTTCTTCTCTCAACGACCTATGAAAAGCCTTAATCTTCTTCGAATGAATCCAGCTTAAAATGGTTCAATTTTAAGGAAAATAGCTATTAGGCCCAAAACTCACTTAGGAGCCCAAAGTTCTATTTTTTTTAAACTTTTAAAAATCCTGGGTTGCTACAATTGGGCCCAAAAGTTACATTTTTCAAAATTTGAAACTTCTAGGTCATTAGATCCCCTCTTACTTCCCCAAATCTTTAGACCCCTTATATATATATATATATATATATATATATATATATATATAACCCTAAGTCAGAAAAGGAAGTCTACATTTAATAAGAATCAAATTCTACTCAGAATAACAATTTTAGGAAATTGTGCATTGAAGCGATCGATCATTAATCCACAAGGCAATCAAGTATTCCCTATTTTATTTGAACACATATGCTCGATTGATTGATCCTTTCTTCAAATGATTTATCAATTAAGTTACTATAATCTATCTGATTTATGTGTGATCAATCCATTTTTCAAAGATTGATAGTTAAAGTTACTAAAATCCTCTGATCAGCATCCCAATCTATCTCACCACCTGTTGATCGATCTTTCAAGTTATTGTAAAACCTTGTGAACAATATTCAAGGCAAATTGAATGTTCAGTCTAATGCAATAAATTTCTAATAAACAAAAATATAGTTTTTGTCCAAAATGTCTCTAACACTCTACTAGATTATAAAATAAAATTTTTATAACCCCGAAGTGTATGAGTATGATGTGTATGCATGTTTAAATGTTGAAAAAGTTCTTGAGCCTACTATTCTTCTTCATCTTTAATATGCGATCTTGAACAATATTATGCCCCAAAATTTACATACATTTTACAATATTTTGAGCATCAAAATAAGTAAATATAAAATATATAACCAAATATGTTCTTACCGGTGAAACATGGTTTAGCCATGTGCATCACCTGGGTGAATTCCCCACTCATTTCGAGGTGATCCTTCAAAATCTCCGTTGTATTTGAACCCGATGATTACCTTTTGCAATGTCAACCAAATTTCACAAAGGAAGGCTATTTGCTGAGTAGCCGATAACTGGCGCATTGACGTGCCCCCTCATTTCCATCCTGACAGCCATCTGTATGTCATGCTGCCCAGAGGTGAGGGGGCAAGGCTAATCACAGCTGAGGCGGAAGTAGGCCATGACCTACATTGGTCGCCTCTCTCTGCGATGGCTAGGGCTGAGCCACTGATGAGGCTCTGTCAGGGTTGTAAACCCTAGGTTTACAATAGTTTTGAAGGGAAAATAGATTTATTGGAGGGAAGAGGAGTATCTTCTGGCATGCTGGACCCAAACAGAGGGAAGATGCAAGGTAGAGGAACAGTCGTCTGAGAAGAGAGAAGGGATGAGGGAGCTAATTTATCATTACTTCAATTAGAAGGTTAGTGCCTCTTACATATTTAGCCAGCCACTACGGGCCTGGATCATATTGCCTACTTCCATCATAATCAAAGTCCTAGCAAAGGCCTTATTGGCCAGCCTGCCTACTAACATAAAGAGGGCCTTACGGGCCAGCCTATTCATTAAATCAAACAACTAGCTAATGTGCCTACTAGAATGGCGAACCATAACAGATGGGTTATCATACAGTTGCGCAAAGGGTTGCGATGCCAATACGATGGGTTGAGATGCAATTGTTAGACAGTTGCAACTCATTCCCCACACTATATTGCAACTCATCACCCACACTGCATCGCAACCTAGCCCCACACTACATCACATCTCAGCGACACCTTACACCCCAACCCAACCCAACCCCACCATGTATCGCAACCCATCTATCTACTCTAATGCAACCCATCACCCATCACCACAACGCCATTGCAATTTGCAACCCTGCCATTCCTAACATAAACCCTACGCCCTAGCAACACATCCACTAATCACCACAAAAAATTGTGCGGCCGGGGCTATTGGTTTCGGGCTGTGACCTACCCAGCTTGTGGGGAGTGAGGGTCGAGCCAACCTGTAGACCAGGCCAACCGAGTGGCTCTGCGACAGGGAGAGCGCTTGGCTGCGACCATTTAAAAAAAAACATTGGGGCTTCGGGTGGAGTAAGCCTACCACCCACCCCCCATCCCCCATCCCCCACCCCCACCCCCAATCGGGCCGGGCTATAACAACACCTAATCGTATTCATGCCCAATTTTCGAAATCCTGGTCCTAGAAAAATTACAAGTTGAAAGGTTCATGGCTTACTTGTTTTTCAGAATCTATTCTTCTTTCTGGTGCTTCTTTAGGGCCCATTTGGGAGGCACTTTTTGCCATTGGAAAGTGATTTGTGTACTGTGGAAATCGCTTTCTCATGTGAAAACCATTTGGAATGACTATTTAAAGGTAAAATGACTTTCCCATCAGAAATTACATTTTGGGTGAGTTCTTGAAGAAAGTCATTTCTTTTTTGAAACAATGTGAAAAGATGTTCTACCCATCATTTCTTTTGTATGACAATTATGTTGGAGGATATTTTTATCATTTTACACACAAATATCAAAAGTGAGCTAAAATCTGATTTCTTTTTAAAATCATCTAATAAAACTCTAACCAAACATTTTCCATTTTTTACTTTTCTTACCAAAAATCAATTCTAATAAAAATCTATTTTCTTTCTACTCAAAATTGTTACTCCAACAACCCCTCAGATTGGTCCACTTTACTGGGCCACTAATTCAATGCAATTTAAACGTGACAAATGCGAAAGGGGAGGGGGAGACAGGAGCAAGAGCGAATATGTGAGCCGAAGAGGATACGAAAAGCACTATTATTGCCACACATTTATTTGTGATCACTGGAGAACGAGAGAGGAGTGGGAAACTATCCACTAGAAGGAAGGAGAAGTGTAATGGAAGAGGGGCATATGGGTCGGGTAAGGCTTTACCCATATCCACACTCGCTTTCAAAAAAATTACTTATACCCTACTCATTTCTCATTCATTACCCATACCCTACCCATTACCCTTTGGGTAAATGACTAACTGATAAATAAACAAAAAATAATAATATAAAATAAATTATCATAAATAATATATATTTCTTAAAAGTCTATCTAATGTAGTACAAGTTCAATCCAATAAGGACATAAACAATATTGCATATACAAACCTCAAAGTTCATATAAAAAAATAACATAATAAGAATCCGACACCTTGTATAAACTTATATAAGAAAAAATTAAGACTTGAAAGTAATTTTTATTATTCCAAAGTCTCTTGCTCGTCATACCAAAATACTACAAGATACAAGAATAATCTCATTACACAAACAAACCTTACTCTTCCAATTAGCTAAAAGTACTTATCAAAACGAAAGGACATGGCATTAAAAACCCAAAAATAAAATACCTATTGCTCACTCAACACAAAATCCCATTGCTTGTCATACTCTTCTCCTGTTGTGATTCATCAATGATTGATAGACCTTATATTTGCTCTTCAAGATACATACTTTATATAACAAGCATAACGTGAGAAGACACAAAAGATTAAGTGCATTCTCTTCCATTTTCCCTATTAGAAGTTTGAATTATAAGTTCATATATATTTCTTAAAAGCATGTCCAATGTATTACAATGAAAGTACAAAATATTCCAATAGAAATAGAGAATGTTTTAAAATTACCATAACTTAATACACCACTCATAATAGTTGATATAAGACCATCATTTGATTAAGTGTATGCTAATGAATGCAGAAAACATATGCTCCATTAAGTGTTGATGGTGAGGCGAATTGCTGAAAATTTACTGCAAAAGAGCAATGTTGGCATTTCAATAATTTTGGTTTTCATTTAGGATGCACACATATATGCTAAACTGTATCAACTCTAAGCTTTCAACAAACAAATTAGTTGGCTACACAGTCAAACCAAAAGATCAAGCAATGTTGACATTTCAAAGCCGCATGTGAGAAATCGCAATGTCAAAAAACTAGGAAAGTGTATAATTGTATCAGTCCAATATGCATATAGAAAAACATGTTAAAAAATGGGTTGACAGCATAAGAAAACAGAGGATGAACAAATTAAACTTGTTTAGACCGGATTGCATAAAAAAATACTCAATGATAACATTAGGCCATCTGGAAAACTACAACAAAAAATATTGCAAGAAGAAGAAATGATGTTCAACATGTAAAATGTACCAATAAATTCTTCAAAAATTTTCATGTACATGTTATTGACATACTTAGAATTTCAAAATCCCCATAACTTAATAACATTAGTTGCTGAGTTCACAAGAAAATATTAGCAAATTGCCTAGAAGCGTCCATTAACTCTAACATGTGAAAGAATCATGTAAGCAGACAAATTTAATATAGCTCTTCAAGCCTATGTGAAGATCAAATACAATATAAAATTGCACTCAGTTGTGAATATTTTATCCTCAATCTGTCATAGATTTTAAGTTTGAATGTGGCTATTCAAACCCAACTTTTTTCCTTGTGTTCCCTATTTCTTTTTTACTCTACCAACTTTCATTAAAATTTCTCATATCTCCCTTTTTACCTAGCTTCTCTTTTTTCCTACTTTTTTCTCTTTCTCCGTCACGATGCTCCTTCTCCGACACCAACGCTGACACCGGTGACCTCTGCGATGAGTGGCTGAGACAGCGGGTCACAGCCGTATTAGCCACCGGCGGCCAGATTCGACTATGACCAGGGCACAGCCAAATCTAGCCGGCTGCTTGTGTGGCCGGTGACCATGGCCAGATTTGGCCGTGGCCATTGGCTGGCCGCTTGTGCGGCCAGCGGCCATAGCCAAATCTAGCCGTGGCCTCTGGCTGCTAGAGCCGCCGAATTGGCTGCACAAGCTAGTTTGGCCTATGCGACCAGTAGGTGTGTTACCAGAGTCAAAATTGCTGAAAGAAATGGGGGAGAGGGAAGAAAAAAGATAGAGTTTAATATAGTGGGGAAGGATTAGCAAAATAAGGGGGGAAACATGGGAGTAAAGTTAAAAAAAAAATACTAATTTTTACACTTTTTTGGGGGACGCTGGGAAAAAAACGGAGTCTGCATCGTTCTTTAAGTTTTATAAATAAGTCGTCGGTTGCGAGAAGACTTGAACGTTTTTTGTAAGGATTACAAATATGTTATAGTTGAGGGAGCTTCTCAGGCGGCGGATGATAATACGGACGGCATTACCTTAGTCTCATTTGATTATGAATGAAAACCACTTTTCCTTTTATGATTGAAACGTTGAAGACGGCTTGCACTCCACAGCCACGAGCTCGCAAACATTCACAGTGATTTGCAGCGCCTATGCCCATGTAAGGCCATGCATGAGTGCGAGTGTACTGCGTGCAACTTAGCTGGTGTCTGGTGACCAGTTATGTGGAGTGACAAATAAGAATGATTTTTCAAATGCCTGGATGTTCCGCGTTTTGACATTTGAGCAAGGAAAGCAACATATCGGGTGCAAGCACAGACTAATTTAATTTGTTGAACCACCGCATGCATGGGGAGGAGAGAGAGAGAGAGAGAGCAATAACATTTGTTCTGCAGAAGGCGACAGTAGTATTAAAAAGTTAGGCGATATGAAGGTGATGTTTGCTGAATTTCGGTGTAGAGTCAGTTGGTGGCTACTGCCTACTGGAACTCGTGCTGAAAAGAAATATGGTGAGGTTTGCACAACTGCTCATCTTTCGGCCAGAGTTATTAATCAGCTCAAGCTTTTGCTGATCTGAAGAGGTTGAAAATGTTGATTCGGTAGCTAAAAAGCTGTACAGCAATTCTGGGTCTGCCTGGTTTTTTCAGTTTCTGAAGGCTCTTGAGACTTGAGGGGTCAGGTTCAATGGAGGCAAGAGACATTCATAGAGTTAGCAGTACATCCAGAAACAACTCCTCTATATGGAGGAACAACACACCTGAGGTTTTTTCGAGATCAGACAGTGAGGAAGATGATGAAGAAGCTCTCAAGTGGGCTGCTCTGGAAAAACTGCCCACTTATAATCGTATAAGGAAAGGAATTCTGACCACCACCACTGGTGAACTGAGGGAAATTGACATAGAAAACCTCAGTCATCAAGAGAAGAAAACCTTGCTGGATAGACTGTTGAAAGTTGCTCAAGAGGATAATGAGAAGTTTTTGCTGAAGCTGAAGCAACGTATCGATCAGTAAGACCTTCGACCTACTTTTTCTTCTATAATCCATAAAATTATAGAAAGTTCGTTTTTTGGATTCTTTTATAATTAATCTGCTTGGTAATCTAGAGTTGGCATTGATATTCCGACTATTGAAGTCCGATTCGAGCATCTGGAAGTTGAAGCAGAAGCCTATGTGGGTAGCAGAGCTATGCCTACAATCTTGAACTTCACTGCAAATATCGTTGAGGTAAATTCAAATGAGAAAGTCCTCTTGCATTTCAGCTCTTCTTATACATTTACCTGTGTTCCCTACACTAATTTTGTTATTTCAATCTCAAGGGTATCCTGAATTATCTCCGAATTCTTCCAAACCGAAAGAAGCCATTCACGATCCTCAGTGATATAAGTGGTATCATCAAACCCTGCAGGTAAGTCATCCGAATGTGTCAAATTAGGGAAAATTTCTGATGCTAGTCTGACAAATTAACAATGGCTATGCTTGCGTTTATACTGCAGAATGACTTTGCTTTTAGGTCCTCCCGGCTCTGGGAAAACCACACTCCTTTTAGCTTTGGCTGCTAAACTTAGTGAAGACCTCAAGGTAACGTTTAAGTATTTTATCAGAAGCGCATTTTTTTTTCACTTCTATTTGTTTTTTTTTCTACAATGTGTTTTAAAGAACATCAGGTTTCTGGGAAAGTAACCTACAATGGCCATGAGATGAATGAATTCGTCCCTCAGAGGACTGCTGCTTATATCGGTCAACATGATCTCCACCTAGGAGAATTGACTGTGAGAGAAACCTTGGCTTTCTCTGCAAGATGTCAGGGTGTTGGAACTGGTTATGGTAAACAACAATTGAGCTTGCTATCAGGGTTGCACTTTTCTTTTTGTCTTTCTTCGGGCATGATTTGCAATTGATTGACTTGCAACTGTGTAGATATGTTGGTAGAGCTCTCCAGAAGAGAAAAGGCAGCAAATATTAAGCCAGACCCTGATATCGATGTCTTCATGAAGGTTGGTAATGAAAATTGCGAGCAGTTTTGTTCATATTTTGTGAAAGGGAAGTTTTTGTCATTTTTCATTAAAATTGCTTCTTTGTTGAATATGATTAGATTTTGCATATTTTTATGTTAAAAAACCTTTCTTAAAAAATTCTTACGTAATGAAATTCTACCAAGACAAGAAGGGAACTATATAAGAGGATGAAGAACAGAAAAGTATATAAACAGATGTAGAAATTTTGAAAGCATGATGCCGGGTCTTCTGGATTGAGCAAGGAGGTCTTTTAGGAGCGATAATGTGAAGAAAAATCACTCGACATGTTTATCTCTTTAGATTTTGCCGGTCTCTTTAAATTCTACATGTTAATGAATTTCAATCACTTAAAATTTTCATCTTTTCCCATTCAATATTTTCAAGTATAAGATGGAAAAAAGCGTGTTTTTGTTGAGTAATTTATCATTGTAGGCAGCAGCACTGGAAGGGCAGGAGGCGAGTGTTGTTACAGACTATATTCTGAAGGTATTGTTCACATGGAAATGAGACAAAAGCGTTTAAATTTCAAAGATTAGTAACGGTAGGTTTCTATTTTACCTTGTCATAATGTTGGTTTCCAATTTGCAGATTCTAGGACTGGATATCTGTGCTGATACTATGGTAGGGAATGAAATGCGGAGAGGAATATCTGGAGGACAAAGGAAACGTGTTACAACAGGTGAGATGCTTGTGGGACCTGCAAGAGTATTGTTCATGGATGAGATCTCTACTGGCTTAGATAGCTCTACCACCTTCCAAATTGTGAAGTCACTGAGCCAATCCATACGCATCCTCAATGGAACTGCCGTCATTTCTCTTCTCCAGCCTCCTCCAGAAACCTATGAAATATTTGATGATATAATTCTCCTCTGCGAAGGACAGATTGTGTATCAAGGACCACGAGAAAATGTTCTTGAGTTCTTTGAAACAATGGGTTTTAAATGTCCAGAGAGAAAAGGTGTTGCAGATTTCCTGCAAGAAGTAGGTTCCCTACACATGCTACTTTTTCTTCTCTTGAATATTATGCATTAAGCTTATAAATACTTTTACCTGTCTATATTTGGTAGGTGACATCCAAGAAAGATCAAGAGCAGTACTGGGAAAACAAAGATGAACAATATAGATACATTCCAGTAAAAGAATTTGTAGATGCATTCCTATCTTTCCATGTTGGCAGGAAATTGGGAGAAGAGCTATCCACTTCATTTGACAAAAAAAAAAGTCATCCAGCTGCTCTAACAAGTTCCAGATACGGTGTTAACAAGAAAGAGCTTCTAAGAGCCTGTATTGCTAGAGAGTTTTTGTTGATGAAGAGGAACTCATTTGCTAACATCTTTAAAATGTTTCAAGTAAGTAGTACAATTTGTCTAAATCTTCACTTGATTATTTATGCAAGGGAAGATCAGAGCTGCTAATTTTTTTTCCTTTCCTTTACCAGATTGTAACTGTTAGTTTGATCACAATGACAGTCTTCTTTAGAACTCATATGCATCACCGGACACTACAGGATGGAGGGATCTATATGGGTGCTCTATATTTTAGTCTAAACATTATTATGTTTAATGGATTCTCAGACCTTGCCTGGACCACCATGAAGCTCCCTGTCTTCTACAAGCAGAGGGACCACCTGTTTTTTCCTCCCTGGGCATATGCCTTGCCGACGTGGATACTCAGAATTCCCATATCATTTATTGAAGCTGCTATTTGGATTTCTCTGGCATATTTTACTATTGGGTTTGATCCAAGTGCAGGGAGGTATAAAGCCAATAAAAATTTAGATTGATCATTTGCAGATACTATCTCTTTGAAGTTAATGGCATACACTGACAATCTTGCAGATTCTTTAGGCAGTACCTTTTACTCGTACTTCTTAATCAGGTAGCTTCAAGCATGTTCAGATTCCTAGCAGCATTAGGTAGGACCATGGTCATTGCAAATACATTTGGGACTTTCGCATTGGTCATTCTTCTGACTTTGGGCGGATTTGTCATGTCCAGAGGTAGTATTCACATCAGAGAAACATACAATCTTGAAAAGTTTGGCATTTGTAACATCCATAGTGTTTGCCTTCCTTAAATTAGAAGATGATATTTCTGTTATCTTTAATTGTTTTAGACAACAATGTGATGGTATCTGTTTCGTTTGTAGTGGATGTGAAGGTGTGGTGGAAATGGGGGTTTTGGATTTCACCAATGATGTATGGGCAGTTTGGATTAGCAGTCAATGAGTTCCTCGGTGATAAATGGAGCCATGTGAGGATTGACCAAAATTCTGCATGTCCTTTAGGCTGAAAGATTCTCTATTTCCATGACTTACAATTTCTTCACAGATTCCTCCTGGAACAAACGAGACATTAGGTTATCAAGTGCTGAAGTCGCGGGGTGTCTTCCCTCACGGGTACTGGTATTGGATCAGTGCATCTGCTCTGTTTGGACACATAATTGTCTTCAATGTCAGCTTTATCTTGGCTCTCACCACTCTAAATCGTGAGTAATACTTTCATTTGTAGGAAGCAGTAAGAAAAATTGAACCATATTAAATTTAAAACTAAAAGTAGTACAATGATCTCTTTTTTAACCTTGTGCAGCATTAGGAAAACAACAGGCATTTATATCAGAGGCTACTGAGGTTTCTTCCCAAACAGAAAGTTTGCCAGCTCATTATACTACTACAGGTTGTATATCTAAATGTAATTTAATCTGTCATTTCCAATGATGGAATCTTGATCATTAAAATTTGATCTAGCAACAGGTGAAGGAAATACAAGGGGCAAAATATCAGTAGATACTTCATCACAAACAGATGTTGGGAATGACAATCCCAATAGGAATAAAGGAATGATTCTTCCATTTTCACCCCTTTCTCTAACATTTGATGATATCAAATACTCTGTCGACATGCCTCAGGTAGCTAAGTTTCATACAGCCCACAAGTTTTAACACCTTGGAGATGATCTCTGAGATATATTAATGTTGTTTAGCATTTTTCAGGAGATGAAAAACCAAGGCTTTGAGGAAGACAGACTAGTACTCCTGAAGGGCGTGAGTGGATCTTTCAGGCCAGGAGTCCTTACAGCACTGATGGGAGTTAGCGGAGCTGGTAAAACAACTTTAATGGATGCCTTAGCTGGAAGGAAGACTGGTGGATATATAGAGGGAACTATTACTGTATCAGGATACCCCAAGAAGCAAGAAACATTTGCTAGGATATCTGGATACTGTGAGCAGAATGATATCCACTCACCAAATGTTACAGTTTATGAATCTCTTGTGTTCTCTGCTTGGCTTCGTTTACCTAGCGAAGTGGACAAATCGACAAGAACGGTCAGTAATATAGTGGAAGTTGTATGTGTTTTTTATAAATCGTGATAGTCTTCCTCTTAACGTAGTTTAATGTGATTACATTAATTCTTTTAGAGGTTCATTGAGGAGGTAATGGAGCTTGTAGAGCTGGTATCATTGAGAAATTCCATGGTTGGATTGCCTGGTATTGACGGGCTTTCAACTGAACAGAGAAAGAGGCTGACAATAGCTGTAGAGCTAGTTGCAAACCCATCAATAATATTCATGGATGAACCTACCTCAGGACTAGATGCAAGGGCTGCTGCTATTGTGATGAGAACTGTCAGAAACACTGTAGACACTGGAAGAACTGTTGTTTGCACAATTCACCAGCCCAGTATTGACATATTTGAGGCCTTCGACGAGGTTTGATAGTAATCAAATTATGTCATGCTCAATTTGATAATATGGTTAGCACTTAGCTTAATGGTTTTTGCAGCTCTTCTTAATGAAACGGGGAGGTGAAGAAATATATGTAGGACCTTTAGGTCGTCACTCTTGTCATCTCATCAGCTATTTTGAGGTGAGGCTAAATGTTTGTTGGTATTGCAAAAAGATGAATGAGAAAAAAGAAAAAGTGCCATTTCTAGATAGCGGTAATGACCAACTTCTAAAAATTAGGAAATTGATGGAGTTTCAAAAATAAAAGATGGCTACAATCCTGCAACATGGATGTTGGAGGTGACTACATCAGGTCAAGAGGAGGTTCTAGGAGTTAGCTTTGCAGAAATATACAAGAACTCAGAACTTTATAGGTAGTTTATTCTAACTACATTTTCTCTGAGGCAAATTACTGCTCTGTGGTGCCCCAAACAGTATTATTGGTGCAGCTGTAATTAGTTTCTGCAGTATTACTGGCTTATGGTTTTTGCTACAGACGAAACAAAGCTTTGATACATGAACTAAGTCAACCACCTCCTGGTTCACAAGAGCTCTGCTTCCCCACTCAGTATTCACAGCCTTTTATCACACAGTGCATGGCCTGTCTGTGGAAACAACACTGGTCCTACTGGAGAAACCCTAATTACAATGCAGTGAGGCTCTTGTTCACATGCTTTGTGGCATTGATATTTGGCTCCATATTCTGGGATATTGGATCAAAAACGTAAGCCACCTCACCAATCAACTCCATTTCTGTATCTGCCTATACGTTACTAGGTTATGACAAAAAATTCACTCTCTATGGCAGGAAGGAGCAACAAGATCTATTCAATGCAATGGGCTCCCTGTTCGTTGCTGTCGTGTTCTTGGGTGTTCTAAATGCTTCAACAGTGCAGCCAGTTGCCTCTGTGGAACGAACAGTTTTCTACAGAGAGAAGGCTGCAGGAATGTATTCTGCTTTTCCTTATGCACTTGGACAGGTAAAAAGTCCAACAATCTCCTCTGTTTTAGTGAGACATTTACATTATTTCTTCACTGCTTTTTCTTCCCATTAAACAGCCAAGATTGTGCAGGTTGTTGTAGAGCTCCCATATGTCATGGTCCAGACTTTAGCATATGGGCTTATAGTGTATGCAATGATGGGATTTGCCTGGGAAGCTGACAAGTTCTTTTTTTATATCTACATCATGTACTGTACTTTACTATATTTCACATACTACGGTATGATGACCATAGCCATAACACCCAACCAAGAAATGGCTGCCATTATTTCCTCTGCATTTTATGCACTATGGATGTTGTTCGCCGGGTTCATGATTCCAGAAAA
Source organism: Saururus chinensis (assembly GCA_035235625.1). Classification (NCBI taxonomy): domain Eukaryota; kingdom Viridiplantae; phylum Streptophyta; class Magnoliopsida; order Piperales; family Saururaceae; genus Saururus; species Saururus chinensis. The sequence goes on along the minus strand of CP141149.1, from coordinate 17,260,795 downwards.
GGTTAGTAATTTTGCCTACTTTTCCCTTGTTGGGCATTTTTTGGCAATTCTGTTTGTCCTTTTTTTATTTAAAAGTGAGTATCTAACCGGTGCTTGTATCTTATTTTCTTCTTTGTTGGTGACAAAATATGTGGATTGAGCAGAGGATTCCTGGTTGGTGGAGGTGGTACTATTGGGTGAACCCTTTGGCTTGGACTTTATATGGGCTAATTGTTTCACAGTTTGGGGACGTGCATGATAAACTAGACAATGGCCAAGAGGTTGTGCAATTCCTCAGGAGCTATTTTGGGTTCAAGCATGACTTCTTGGGAGTAATTGCAGTCGTAGTCCCCACCTTTACTGTGATATTTGCGGTCATTTTCTGCTTCTCAGTCAAAGTGTTTAACTTCCAGAAAAGATGAAAATCCCTTCTTATCTTTGGGAGTCATTTCTGTTTTGACTTTTAGCTGAGTGAATTAGCTACTGTTTGTATAAGATCTTCACTGGGATTTCAACTACTGTATAAATTTATGCTTTATGGAATGCATCTTGCCCACTCTGCCTGTATGAGATTTTAACAACTCTGTCAATTCATGCTTTATGGAATAATTCTAGTCCCCTCTGCCTGCGCTTCAGGCAGCTTTATGTTAGCCTTTAAATTCTGGCAACTGGTCTGCATGAATTACAGCTTGTTAGTAAACACCACATATCTCCCCCAACAGTTGAAAATTGTGATAAGTTTTTTCTTAGTAAATTTATCCGACTTTACCATGCAACTACTTATAATAGTTGGAGTTTTTGTCTGGTTAATATTTATAATTGTTGGACCAGGGTACGGGCTCTGGCCCATTTTGGTCCACTTTGTTCGTGGTTCGGGTGAGCCGGTATGGGCCACAAGGTCTAATGATAGTAGGGGCAATCACACTGACCCCACATGAACCATCGTGACACGAATCCAACATCCATTATATACGTACACTAGGCATATTACTAGGGTGTGCATATTCATATTGTAGGGCCTAACTTATGAATTAATGTCATTGGTCAGACCCGTAGTTAGTGAAGGGTTGACCCTGTCGCGGACTTGGCTATGTGCATGGGATCTAGGCCCCCGTAGGCTCTAAGAAGCAGAGCTACTCCCGCTATGTAAGAACCTCTAAGAAAGCCCGATGAAATTAAGGAGGTCTACTTAAGTATAGCCCACATAGGGTTAAAGAGACATAAAGAAGCCCTAAGTCAAGAGAGCAGCCTCCCCCTCCCTTTTTGGTGCGTGTTACCCTATTCCAAAGAAGGGGAAGGGGCTGGCCGCCCCCTCCTCTCCCTTGTGCATGGTGCAAGAAGGCTGATCTTCTTCCTCGCGAGTGTGTGGTTTCAAGTCAAAGGTCGGTTCCTCCTCCTTGTTGATTTCTCCATCCAAGAAAGGGGCTTCGAGGGATCTACACAAAAATATAAGGTAATCTCCTCTCTTATTTAATTGATTTGTCTTTCAATTGAGTTCGGGCGTTAGCGTGAAGGAAGGAGACATCTGGGGGCTAATCACCCCCAAAGGTCAATCCGTACCTTCCCTTGATTTCATTTTAATTCATAGTTTACTTTATTTTACATGATTATTGCTTATGTATATGCTTATTCGTGTGATTGTGTATATGATTTCATTTAAAATCACATTTTTTATGCAATGCACCATCCCTAGGTCTTGCCCACCTCCATGTTTCCATTTCGACGCCACTCTATAATAACTAGTTCTTTCTTTGCACGACTTGAGATTTTACAAGAAATGGTTAGCTGACATGGTACAGGAATATTTGCGAAGGAATATCAATGGAGTTAATATTAATAGTTGAACCTTTTTCTTAACAGTTGGAGATTTTAGAAATGGTTGATTAACCCGAGGCAGATACCCATGCAAGGATTTAGAAGTTAGAACTCATCTATACCCACCCCAACAATCCCCTCAATACCCCTTTGAATGAGTAACAAAACATTAAATTTATTAGTAAAATGGGGTAATGAAAAGATTATTGGGGTGCATCTATGCATTCAAGGACTTAATACGAGGTTCATAAACCATCCTGCCCTCCTTGTAATTTGAAAAAATGAAGTTTAGAATTTGATTGAACACCCGGCTACTCTCTCCTTCCATTTAAGTCAAGGCTCATGCGTAGTTATGAAGCAGAGATACAAAATGAAATTATAGATGTCCGTGCATACTAAAAGGCATATTCCCAAGTACATTGCCAACCTGGAAATGAAAACGAATGAAAGAGAGGAGCTTAATAAGGTTATGGAATCCGGACGATTGACATGTTGCTGAACTAGGGACTAGTGTTGTATTCTATTATATGAAATAGCTCGTGGTGATTAGCGCTAAAATTGGCTAGGTCGGGTTGGGCCACACCCTACTTAGAGATGCCACTCGGGTTAGGTATATGATAAATCTCGACCCGACCCTAATGGGTGGGTTTATATTTTTAAATTCAACCCGAATAGCTATTTGGGTTGGATTTGGGTTTACCATTTCTTAAATAATATCGAGTTCTAAAATACAACCCGAATAAGGTTATAAATATTTTTTTATATATTTTTCTTTGTATTTTGATAAAACCCAACTGACCCTAATGGGTTGGGTTTGGGTTTCCAAATTCAACCTGAATAGCTATTCGAGTCGGATTCATTTTTACCATTTTTTAAATAGTATCAGGTTTGGGTTGGCAAAACCTGACCCAGTGGCATCCCTAGCCCTGCCCTAGCCCACTAGCTTATTTTTAAGCCCTAGCTTGGCCTGGCCCCAGGTAAACTTTCAAAAATCTATCCCTAGCCTAACCTTAAGTAGGCTTGGCCAAGCTACTATTTTTTTAATTATTATTTTTTAATAAAATTTTATTTTAATAAAAAGTTATAATCTTTAAGTAGGTTCCACTAGTTGACCCAATGAGATACTAGATTATATATCTTATGCCTTTTAGGTTGGCTCCTTTATAACTAATCATAATAACTTTTAAGTTTAAAATCTTCTAAAATTTTTTAACATATACAACTCTCTCTTTTTTTACTTTCCTTACTTGCCTATATAGAACTATTAAAAAATATAAATATAATATTTCATATACTTCAAGACAAACCTACGAGCTTTTTGTCCACTGGCCCAACCCTATTTAAACCTATTTAATTTTTTTATCTTAATATTAAAATTCCAATTATAATTGTGAAAAGAGAAAATTAATATATGCGGAGTCACATCAACTATATCAAAAGAAAACTCATTAACTTAAGGTGTAACTATAGTTTATTGCTAACAATTAAGCTATAAATATATGATATATAACATAAAAGAATTATTAGATTAAGATATAAATAAACTTTATTATTAATTTATTTTAAAAATTTAAATAAAACACTTAATATTAGACAAAATATAATATAAAGCATATGATGCTTGAGCTGAGCCACATCGAGCACTCCCAGCTTAAACGGCTCAACAAGTTAACTCTTGAGTTAAGTCGTGTTCAAGTTTGATTTTAAGAAGGGAAAATTATTTAAATAATATTAAAAAAAATAATTACTAAAATGACACATTTGAGAAATATTTTCTAAAGTTGTGTTGGTTTTGGCTATGTAGACGTCGGCCAAGTGCTAGTGCCTGCGTGGCTTTTTATTAAAAAAATTTTATAAATTTTGTCTTTTAAAATGACGAAATAAGTAATTGTACTGATTCCGTCCTTGTGAAATCAATACAATACTGATTTTGTCCTCTGAGGACAAATGAGTATTGTATTGATTTCGTTCTTCACACAAGGACGAAATCAATATTTACTGATTTTGTCCTTTAATCAGTAGTGTTAAAGTAAATGATGAAATCATGACATTACACTAAAGAAATATATTAAAAAAATAAAAAAACATGCAAGTGCTTTGGCTGGTGCCTGCGTGGCCAAAACCAACACCACTTTGAAAAATATTTTCTAAAGTACGTAATTTTGATAATTATTTTTTTAATATTATTTAAATAATTTTCCTTTTTAAGAATGTCCTACAAGAAAGAAAACTACTGGCTATTTCAGTCAAGATGAAGTTCAGAGGGATGAAGGCAATTAACAAGATTGTCTATGAACTTAAATATGAGAAAAACTAGATCATCTGTTTAAATCGATCACATTGAGGTCCGCCAACCTCTTGCATGTTTGCAACCAGAAGTTAAGATGATATTAAAGGCACTAATGCAATGAGTTAGTGTCGAATTAGTCTTGGCCATTTGGCCTTCAACTTGCAACTTTCTTCCTAAACAACCACCAAATGGACTTAGTAGCCATCAAATTGCATTGTATGTTCCACACCAGCTCTTGTCACTCTAAGGCCAAAAAAGCCTAAGAATGACAAATGATACACACTTCTACCGCCCGCCTACTCGCGGGCACGTGGGCATGTGCCACATTTTTGCTGCCCCATGCCCACTCATGGGCCACATGTGAACACGTGCATGTGTAGATTTCTCCTAATTCAGAACTGTTATTGTGAAAAATTAATCACTGTTTTTTTTACTATTGATTGTTATAGTCTTTAATCATGCACACATTTGAATATAATTAATGCGTTTCAGCGTTGGCGTATAAGGTTGTATAGTATTGCAGTGTTTGTTGATACCAAACATCATCTTCCTGAGAATAGAACATTTTTTGTTTTGTACCAAGCTGGTTTTTTCACGTGTGGCACGTTATGTTTTGTTTGTGCTTTGCCTACTTCGACAAGCTAAATCTCAAGCTCGTGCTGGTGAGTCATGTTGAAGCTGTCATTTTCTATTGCCAAACATTATTGATCATTATTACATGTTAGGTCCGGTAGCCATTGTGAAAGATATGGAAGAAAGTTATTGGAAGTTGAGTCAGGCACAACGAGGATCGTCAAGCACGGGTAATCGATTGATAGTTACTGGAAGGTGGAAGCGGAGGAACTGATCAATTGTCGGGCCAAACAATCCATTGTTGGGGTTATTGAATGCGCACATAAGCAGAAGCGATCAATCGTCAGGCACAGGTAGTCAATCAGTTGAGAACCAAAAATCTTCTTGATTGACTACTCTAATGTTTCATTCTCCAAATTGATGTATATAGGCCTGTACATCCCTTGGAGTTTAAGACCCTAAGGAGGTCTGTGAGAGAAAGAGTTGAAGTATTGTAATAATTTAGGCTTTAGGGAATTGATAGAGTTTGAGAGCTTGAAACTTGTAATCTTCTCCTTCATATTATACTTTTGATTAATAGTGGATTCATATGATAGGTTAACGTTAGCCCATTGCTAGGCCACTTTAAATCTTGTATTTACGTGTTAAGATTAATTTATCATTGAAAATCTTGCACTGTTTCTTCCCAAACAACCATTTCCAATATCATATTTGGTATGGTGGGTACATAATTTATAAGGACCCTCTACACAATTAGGGTTGGCAAATATTGAAATATGAAATAAATATTCCATGTCCCATAATAATAGTTCTTTTTGGTTTTTAAAAATAAACTAATTTTAAAAATCAAATGGAGCTATTGATGTAGGACAAAGGGAGTGTTGGAACGACCCGTTTTTTTATTACATCTAACCTAACAAGGCATTAGTCGTTTCGTATTTCATATTACAATTCATCGATTTCAAAATATAGGGTTAGTCAAATGGAGCACTTCAAAATGAGGTGTTAGTCATTTGGGATTTCACATGTGTATTTCAGATTACCTCGTTAGTCAGTGCAAAAGCGATTTCCAAACTCGTGCATTTCAAACCCCAGCTTACAACGTGAAATAGCCTTCACTCGTGGATTTTCAATTCCGACCCCAACTCATGCGAGTTGAAAATGCACGCATCTGATCAGGGGTCTCTCCTCCCTCATATTCTTCTATGCAACCCCTTAGAAAAAGACAAATTCATCAAAGGTCGGAGGCGACGGCCTTGTCTTCCCTAGGCCGAGGGGGCTAGTGACCTGCGGCGCTACCGACGGTCGCAATGCACAGAAACAAAGGGAAAAAGAGCGGCAGGCGGAGTTTTACCTCACACCCGCAAAGGAGGGGTGGGGAGGCCAGGATGGTGGTGCTCGAACATCATCCTAGTCGGGGCGAAGCCATGGCGGCGGGATGGAAGCCAATTGGCCGGTGGCAACAGTGGATCAAGAGAAGGAAGGGTAGGCAGTTTTATGGGGATGAAACCGGAAAAGAGGAGAGAGAAGGGTAGACGGTTGGTGGAGCATGCCGAGGAAGTGGCGCCAGGCCGAGGCCAGCCGTGTGGAAGCCAGCGGCCAACAGTGGCGACACTTCCGGCCTCACAGAAGGAAGGAATAGTTTGCTTCTTCTATTCCGCCCGCGGGTCAGGTGCTCCGATTATTTTTTATTTTTTATATCTTGTGTTTAGATAATAGTTGAATTATGTCATGTATTTTATCTTGTATTTTAAAAACCTAGGATTCTGCTATGTAATATGAAATCGAGCATCTAAAATGTAGGATTTTAGTCTGATTTTGAAATCGAAAATCTAAAATACATCAATTTAAAATACATAATGACTAATGTCTTGTAAGAGGTTAAGGGTAATTATATAAATTTAGATACATTTTGGGGGGTTTCTAGGGATGAAATCCTCAAATATATGTAGAGCTCAAAGTAACTAGTATAATAAATTAAAGAACGCTCAAAACGGAGGTCGGGAGCGAAAGTTATGATCTTGGGAAGTGTGTCTTATAAGTGGGACCCACTTTAAAAGAGCACTGGAGTGGTCTAGTTTTATAGGGTCATTGATACGAGCTCAATGGTATGTGAACGCATGAATCTGAGTCCAGGGTATAAAGATATAGACATTTGAGGATAAGAAACGTGTGGTCCTATGCGCCACGGGGCAGACCCGCACGCCGTGGTGCGTGCATCATACGCAGACATCACATGTGTGACGTGAGAACACCATGCACAACACTGTTGAAATCAGCGGGCATGGTGCCTTGGTTCGGTGTATTTGTTTACACATTCGATCAAACATTGTACGGCCAAAGCAAACATCCTTAGGCGCTACTCGAAAACAACCGTATGAATAAATTGCTATGATCATAGACTTTAAATACAAATATCTCTCAGGCATCCCTAAGTGCAAGTCCTATAATAGTCCACAGTCTAATCCAAACTAAAGTCCAAAATACATAAACATCTTAATGCTCGTCTCTCCCACTACATCAAATCGTGGCACTAATACTACTCATAGTAAGTCAAGCATATACCTGAGTTAACAGGAATCAATCCACCACTGAAATGAGCATCCATCTCTAGGAGCTCTCCGCCACAAACCTACAAAGCCTCCCGAACAACGGGGCTAAAAAAGTAGGGTAATGAGTATTTTCATACTCAGTAGGAAAATACCCAGTAGGTGAGTTCTAAACAGTGAACTCAGCAAATTCATACATAGATGCGTTCATGCAACTCAAACGTGAAGCGCTCAAACAAGCATATCATAATCATGCTCATATGCATACAGTCATACCAAATGCACCATCGTGCCAAAATCATACTATCAAATTAAACTTACTCAAACACCCTTATCCAGGGTCTTACAAACTTACTCGTACCATCGTACGCATACTCATACAACTTACACATACTTGTACGACCTTACTCATACAATCATATACTTACTCGTATGACCTTACTCGTACATTTTACACTTACTGTCTTACTCAGAAGCATACGCTTATAGTCTTGTTCAGAATCACACTCTTACAGTCTTACTCATACTCATACTCTTACAATCATACACATACTCATACTCTTATAGTCGTGCTCATACTCATACTCTTACAGTCGTGCTCATACTCATACTCTTATAGTCCTGCTCATACTCATACTCTTACAGTCTTGTTCATACTCATACTCTCACAGACGTACACATACTATCGACCACTGAAGCTCATTACAACTAATAAGCTCTAGCGTCAAAAAAGAAAAGAATGTCACTGGGGCATCGCCTTAACCTCCGGGGAGTGACTAGACACTATGGACTTTTCCAAAGGTAAGGCACACCAGTGCTCAGGGGGCACATGATCAAACAGGTAAGAGCAGGTCCATGATACTACTTACCTGAGCGCGCAAACATAAACACCTACACATAAGGGGTCATACAATTGCCCACCATAATGGGTCTTATAGTGCCATAGAATTGCCCACCATAATGGGTCTTATAGTGCCAATGCCACTCTTGGGCAGAAACATACGTGCCACTCTTAGGTGGAAATCATACAGCGCTCTCAATAGAGCATCAAATGTCTAGGCTTAATACAGCACACAGACCAAATAAAAAACATACATCACTCTCAACAGAGCATCAGATGTTTGGGCTTAATATAACACACAAACCAAATCGAAAACATATATCGCCCTCAACAGAGCATTAGACGTCTGGTGCTCTATACAACACATAGACAACATCCCGCAGGATAAACACCATGGCAAGACATGAGAAACACTTAGCCGACTCATTATCGGCTAGCTCAAACACAGAACTTGATCTGTCAAACCCTTAGATCTCAAACTCACAACGCTATTATTAGTTGTGCTTATAATTCAAGTTTGAATTAAGTAAATTATGCAGTACAATTATGCCACATAAGCACTCAAGCATACCGTGCTCCACTGATCAAACTGAAGTTGAGCCCAATCTGAAACCATAGTTCGTCAGGGTAGCAGACTTCCTTAACCTGTCCATATCTCAACAAAACTCATCGTACACCAAAATCTTACAGTCTTACATACTCCGCCAACCACCTTATGGTCAAATCATCTTACACTGACATCATCAAACTAAGCTCCTCAGAGTTAACCCCAATTATCACCTCTTACTTAAAACTCACTTATTATGCTTACTTTTCACTTCATAATCTGTACGTTATGCTTATACAATTATGCACACTCTTACTGTCTAACAATTCCCCAACATATACTTTGATCCAAACAAACTGCTCCAATCCTCGCCCATCATACTCATATCCTCTATCATCTGTCATACACTTACACAACCATATCCAAATCCATACCAAACATTGTCACTTCTTACCGTCCATCGCCCAAACTTCTGCCCCCACACGCATACACATATCTATCAGATAGGCATATAGCCATCATACATATGTATGTCTATCACACATACGTATAACATATACATACTTAGCTTACAAACATGCTCGCTAGCCATCACTAGCACATACATACACATACAAAACTTACCAATGAACACGCTAGCCATCACTAGCACATACTCAATCAACATGTGAAGCTTACCAACAAAACTTACCAATGAACACACTAGCCATCACTAGCACATACTCAATCAACATGCGAAGCTTACCAACAAACACGATAGCCATCACTAGCACATACTCAATCAACATACGAAGCTTACCAACAAACTTCGAACATACATACAGCTCACATGCATGTCATTTGCATTTCAACATGGCATAATTCATCCTCTTACATCATGCAAACGAATCATGATCTAACATCCATAACATTCAATCATATAGTCCTAGCATGCTGCTACTCATTCAAAACATGCTATCATAAAATTACGAGTTCAAAGGTCCCCTACCTAGTAATCATGACGTTTGATGGCGAGCACACGACAGTGGTGGTGTCGGCGGCGGAGTTAGCGGCCAAAGGCATTGCCTAGCTGAGAGAGTTGTCGTCCCGAGGATTTTAGGAAGTGCCGAAAATAATCACGGCCAAACAGGGTGTCAAAAGTCAATGCGGCAAAATCTGCGATCCATGGAGGCACACTAGGGGTGGCCGGGAGAAAGGTCGTGCCAACAAAAATGGCAAGTATGACTAGAGCTTGAGGTGTGCTCACTGAAGGTTGGCCGGTGGCTGAGAAGTACTTGGTCGGCCGTAAGACATCGAAATCGGCTATGGACAACACTCAATGGTGGCGATTTTGCATCAACAAGGGCCCACATAAGGGCGGAGAGCATGGGGTGACACTCAAGGACATATGAGAGGTGGTGGAGGACTCTGATGTCAACTCCATTCGGTGGCAAAGCCAGCCGATGGTCAGGCGGCACAACAGCAGCGCCTAAGCCCTGGAACACACGCATGGCCACATGCACATGTGACTACATACACACATGGCCCAAAGGGGTAGGGGAGAGGGCTGAACAGAGGTGGCCCAAGGCCCACCAAAGGCTGACAAGGCTAAGGCCCCTAGCAATGGCCAATCAAAGCTGCGACATCGTTGATAGCCAACCACAACCAAAACCCATGGTGCGGGCGGCTGTGCATTTCGTACGGTATAGGGCAAGGGCAAATGGCCCATTATGACCGGAGGTGTAATTGACCAAGTGGGGCTGGCCCTCGCTATCACTAAGCTGGGGCAGAGCCCAAGATGGCCAAATGGCCCACGGCTCGCCGATGGCCACAACCCGAGACGTACCCAAAACATCTAATCGGGCGGAGCAAAACAATAAGGGTGAAGCGGGGTCAGAAACGGTAACTGTAACGACCCGACCCGAGCCGGGCCCACAAAATTACTGATAGGAATTTAAAATTTTCCTTAAGCCAGGAATCATCGTCTGAGTGCGAGAGGTACAACGTTCGCCTACGTATTACGGAGCTTAAGGCTTCCTCGTACGTAGACTTAGGTTGTAACGACCATTTACACACAACGAAGCTTCATAGTTCGTCGCGTGTAAAATAGAATAAACATATTATTTATAATGATTTGGATCGGGCCAACGTTGCATTGCCGTTGGTTGCCTACGTACGTATTGGATATTATTCCAATACGATCGGATCCGAACGTAGTTCTGCCTAGTGGCTACTACACACAACAAGCATCGCAAAATCGTATAACATACGTATCTCCGAATATTTAATCGGAAGTATACAAAAACTCGTTATAAATCGGAGTCAAGCGGAAGTTAACGAAATCGTACATCTCGCTCTACCACAGAGCGGGATCAAAATCACATACACATATCTCGCTCCATTACTGAATCAAGACTGAGCACATCAACCAGCTCGCTCTATCACTGAGCCGAGACCGGACACACACACACACACACACACGTCTTGCTCTACCCTAGAGCAAGACATCACACTTCATAACATATAAACGTACATCATAGCATATAAGCTCACATCATGGCATAGCACACATCATGACATATAAACACGCATCATGGCATAGCACACATCATGGCATGACACACATCATGACATATAAACACGTAACATGGCATAGCACGCATCATGGTATGACACACATCATGGCATAATTAAGACGGGAGATCAGAAATGCTTACTGCCCTCATGACTCGTAAGGTCGCTGTATTCGGAGTTGCTCGTATGAGCATCCTCCCCTTCAGATCCGAAGATATAAAAGAAGCTTCCTCTAGTCTCCATATGTTCTTCGTCTTGTGTCGAAAGATTTCGTATAACGTCTTCCTTGCCGGAGACTCTTCTCGTTTTCTGTGCCGTGAGCGGCGGACAGAACCTCCCATACTCTGGATTACTTATCTTGATGTAGCCCGACAACTTCGGACAGAACCCCGTCTTGCTTCGGGCCCATATTTCTTGTTTGGTGCTCGAGGATAACGGGCGGAGCCTCTCCTTGTCTCGGGGCATTTCTTCCTTATACGGTTGTTGAATCAAAGAACGGACCTCTCCATCGTGTAGAACATACTCGATTTAGTCAAGAACGCCTCTTGGATGGACTAAATCAGAGTTAGAATGCTTAAGAACGGGGAGAAAGAAGTTTGTCGGTGCTTGGGCAGAACCTCTCCTTGTCTCGAGGCATTTCTTCCTTATACGGTCTCCGAATCGAAGAAAGGACCACTCCAACGCGTAGAGCACGCTCGATTTAGTAGGAAACGGGTCTTGAACGGCCTTAATCGGCTTGTAACGGTAAGAAAGGGGGTGAGAGAAAATCTGGGTCCAAAAATGAATGGAAAATGGGGTTTAAATAAGCCCCGAGCCGCCGAAACCACGGTGCCGCACCGCCGAAACCGGCGGCGCCGCGGATTTTGGGCGGCGGCGCCCACCGGAGCCGCACGTGGCGCCCACGCGTTACGCGGGTCACGCTCGCGTCGCGGAAATGCCGCGCCCGCGTTACCGCGCGCCGGCTTGCGTCGGCTCGCACTGATCCGCGCTGCGGCGCGCACCATTTTCTTTTATTTTTTTATTAGAAAACTTCAAACGTGCGCAACTTCCTACCCCGGATTCGGATTCGCGCGTTCTTGGTACCGATGGACTCGTATCGACAAGCCCTTCGATACCAACCCACTAAAAGAAGCAAAGCACACTATTTCTTAGTGGGTCCCACCTATTTTCTACGCTCGTCGAGATCGTAACTTCCGGTCCCGACCTCCGTTTCGCACGTTCTTCGAATCGTTACACTCGTTATGCCAAGCTCTACCTGGCTATAGGTATTTCATCTAATGAAACCCCTTAATATTAATCTCAAATTACTGAATTACCCTTAACCCTCTCGGGTTAAGCGTAACCGAAAAACGGGTTGTTACAGTAACCCCCAACCGACACTGGGTTGAGGTAGGCTGGACGGAGTCCTACTGGAGTCAGTCCAGTGGCCATAGAGACGACCGAAACACCAGCATCTCAAAAAATGCTCCGGATAGTGAAGAGGAAAATAAGAACAAAAACCCGGCTAAAAGATCGGTAGCTCACAACAGAGCAAAGAAAGCATGGCAGTGGCTCTAACTAGAGCCTATGGGTTCCTAGCGGCCAAACAAACATAAGTCTAGTTGAGGGTGACCGCAAACGACGTCAAAATCACACCCCCATGGCTCAAAAACGGGATTTGATGGAGGAAAAACCTATAGAAAAGTACGGTACCTCATGGAGGAGTGAAGAGGCCATGGCGGCGGTCATAGTCAATACCTACAGGCTTGTGGCGGTGAGGCAAAGAGGATCCTGACAAGAACCTGCAAAATCTGATGACAGAGGAGGGAGAACGGAGTGACCAGAATCATGCTCAGGTTTCTCTCCCAACTCAATGGATGTGAAAAATGTTACTGATTTCGAAAGTTTCTGGATGTTGGTTCCGGAATCCGATGGATGATTTATATGTAATCTTTTTAATTTTTACTTTTATGTCCCTAATGCGCATTAACCTCCCGGTTACGCGTTGTACCTCTAAAATTCGCACCGTAAGTGCATGGCGAAGCCTACGGCCCACGACTGAGCCCCACACCCGACTCTATGGGTATAAATATGGGGTAAATATATAAATATGAATACGCCAAAGCGTCACATTTTGCCGCCAAAAATGACTAGGAAAATAGCAAGAAAATCACAGAAAATCATAGAAAATTCAGGGACATTACAGTTCTATCCATCATCAACGAACGCGATGAGAGAGAAGTGTCTCTAGGTAAGGGGAAGTTTTCTCTCTCACCTACGGGTGCGTAGAAAGATAAATACCCTAGGTAGGGGGAGGTTATGCCCACTGCCTATGGGCTTAGAAAGTGAGAAGTATCTCTGGGTAAGGGAAGGTTCTGTCTGCCGCCTTCAAGCATGCTAAGAGTGATGCGTCTACCTGGTAAGGGGAGATTTTGTTTGTCACCATCGAATATAAAGAGTGAGAAGAGCCCTGGGAAAGGGAGTGTCAATTTGTCGCATTTGGGCTGAATGAGACAAATGTTTTGGAGCAAGAGGAGGCTTTGTCCACCGTCTCCAAACCTGAAGGGGAGAACACCCTGAAGGAAGGGGTAACTTCAAATGCCGCTACTTCCAAAATTATAGGGGAGTAAGTATTTCTTATCTTCTTATTAATATATAATTATTTGAATGCATGTGCTAAATAAGTTATATGCTATGCTATGATCCAATGTGTTTTGATTTGCTTTGCTCTGATTCAATATGGACTAAAATGTTTTGTTATGATATGATATGCTCCAATCTAATTTGATATGATCTGATATGGTCGAATGAGATCTGTTATGATCTGATGTGATCTGAGATGATCTAATTTGCTCAGATGTGTTTTTCTTGCTTTGTAATAGAGCAAGATGTGTAATTTCGCTGATTTGTAAGCTTCTATTCGACTCCGATGAAGAACTACATTTGGATTCGGGCGTATTATATTGGAGATGTTATCCAATACGTACATAGGCAACCAACTGCACAACAATGTTGGCCTAATCCAAATTAGTTATAAATATAGATTTTACTCTGCCCTATGTGCAGTGAGGGTTTGAAGTTCCATAGTGCATAGAGGAATGTTACAGTTATTGTAGTTATTGTACGAAGATGATGCTTTTTTGTTTAAAAAGGAAGAATAATTTAAATTCAAGATCATTAGACCTTGGGTTAGGTCGGGTCGTTACAAGTATGTTGATAGTCCTATCTGGGTACAAAGTCCTCGTAATCTTTAGCGGGGGCAAATTTACCCCATATTTGTCCCTTAATTATTTCCTCATGCTAGCAAAAAATCTTCATTATTTTTAAGAGTTTTTTTTTCATATTACCTAGCCCAAATATTCCATATTACTTTCTTTTGAACATTAAATGCTATGAAACCAAACTTACCTGATATTCAAGGAAAATTGGACCAAAATACCCCTAGTGATGGAATGCTGCAAATACCCAGAAATGATCAGGTGTAGAGTACAAGTTCCAATTTTCAACCGACGATTTCCAAAGTCTAACCAGTGAGATGCGAAAACACAGAGGGAGGTCTGATTTCTAACCCCATATTTCCAAATTTCAACCCATCAAAAGTGAATTCCCACCATGAAGTGAGGTTCGGCCTGAGGTTCTACTCAAGCGCTCCTGGTAAAGAAGTGATTTGCGGCAAAGGTTAGTCGCCCATCGAGTGGTTAATTCAGCGAAGGTCAACAACATCAACCAATAAGCGACTTCTATGGTAATGGCCTCATCTTCAAACTCTAAATTTTTTTGTAGGTTTCAATACATGATTTTTCATAGGTTCAAATGTACGATTCTTCATATACTATGTTATGGGGCATACGATAGTCAGTACTTGTATATGCATGCACAATACATGGATCGTGTTATTAATAATATGATACACAAAATAACTTGTTATTGATAATACGATATACAACATTGATGAGTTGTGTTTTCACGTATGGGAAGGCATCCTATCGTGTTAATATGAATGCAAGTTAATATTGGAAGAGAATAGGTTCTACCCAATTGCAAGCAAATCATCATCTCTAGGCCGCTACTAGACGTTCTCATTAATAGGTGAGTATTATGATGACTCACAAGAGGCGTTTAATGTCTGGGGGAAAATACTACCCCTCGAGAGGAAGAAGTTGCATTGATCATGGGTTTGAGGGCTAAAGGAAATCTGGTGAAGTTGGATAATGGTGATGAGAAGGCTGCCAAAGGCAAGAGGCAATTTTTAAAAGGTTCCTTTGCCAGGAAGAGTTCGAAGAAGAATCTAATTGAAGAAAATTTGAAGAAAGTAGTAGAAAATAGGTGTATTGTCTCTAATGAAGACTTAGCACATTTGGCCATATTACACATGGGGGCACTAGTATTATTAACATAGAGCAATAGATCCATCTCCCCATCTTTGTGTGACTTTCTTGATGACCTGGCTATTGTGGAGAGGTACAACTGGGCAGAACAGTGCATGACAAGCTCTATCACGGCATATTCTCAACCCATTGAAACATCAGAGTAGAGAAGATGAGCACTTTGCCACAACTGGTATTCCAATTGGGGCTTCATTCATGCTACATGGAAAATAGTGATAACACGATTAGATATATTATTGTAGACTTGATAATATGACTACATATTAGCATTTTAGGAATATCATGTTGTCAATAACATGCTATTTTAATTAGAGTATTTTAGATAACACACTAATTTGATTTGCATGTTTTTTATCACATGCTAGTTTGGTTTTCGTGTTTTTGATTCCCACTAGATTTTTGTAGCATGTATTTTCTATAATATGATGTGTGTATTTCGTGTAATCAATGACACAATTACTTTAATAATTGTGTTATTGATTACATTACGTACATGATATTGGATCACTATTAATGTGATTATTTTGCTAATTTAAGTGTGGTTTTTTTAGCACACATCTATATGGGTGACAAGTTGTCTTCCATGTAGTCCAAGATGCAAGAGGTGGCCTAGGTTTAGCCGATTACTTACCGAGAAGGTTGCTAAACTTGATATGACATATGAAAAGTCAAGGAAGAAGTTGTTGGCTCATCACAGGATGAGGAAGTGGTGTGAGGAGATGCTCACTCGTCTAAAGGTTGATTCTGAAGTCGTACTACAAATAACTCCAACTACCGAAGAGGCACACTTGATCAGGGCCTAATGGCCAGCAGAAAAGGCAAAGAAGACAACCGGGCAATTAACTATATAGAGGAGTGTGTATCCAATTCAAACACATCGAGCCCAATCATCAGGACAATATCAACCAAGCACATACATCATTGAAACTTTGTCATGCCACTTGTTGTTATATACGGAATTGTTGATGTCATCTTGAGAAGACCGCCACATACGAACAACGGGGTTGGAGCACAAAAAGAGTAGAAGTGGCACTGTAGCAGATTAAAAACTTGATCGAGGAGACCATGGGGTTAATCAAACAAATACAACATCCACATGAAGAAATTCCTCAACTGCAAAAAAGTTGAGAAGCACCAAAAGCTCCAAAACATGAAGTCCCACAACTGGAAAAACATTAAGAAGCACCCCTTCTGCCACAACTGAAGGATCAAAGTCAATGAGGGTGAAGGCTCGAGCTTCAAAATCAAGTAAATATGTTCCTCAATTTGTTCCTCAAGAGTAAAGAAAATTTGTTTATCAATCTGAAGATGAAGATTTCATTCCCTCGGTTTCTTATCATCCAACATATTAGGTCACGTTATCAATACGACCCATCGTGAAAAGGCATGTTATTGATAACATGACATATAATAATTTCAAATTATAGTGCAAAAATTGAGGTGATACATTGTTTCATCCATAACACGACCAATTGTATTATGGCATTATCTTCAAAATAAATTTTGGAATAGTTGTGTTATCAATAACATGCCTTGTAAGATTTTCATATATATACTAATTTGACTTGTTACATGAATTTT
The DNA here is from genome assembly GCA_035235625.1 of Saururus chinensis. Taxonomy (NCBI): domain Eukaryota; kingdom Viridiplantae; phylum Streptophyta; class Magnoliopsida; order Piperales; family Saururaceae; genus Saururus; species Saururus chinensis. The sequence goes on along the minus strand of CP141149.1, from coordinate 17,243,700 downwards.
GTAGAGAAAAGGGAACCCAAAGTCGACTCCTCAAAGAAAAACACAAGGGATCCTTAGGTAGAACACACCGTTATCACTGGATTTCTCAAAAAAATTAATGAGGAAGTTGTGCAAATCTAGGAAGAGCCATCGAGGCAACTGAATCTAAAGATTAGGAAAAGAAAAGCTTCTGATGTTGGCTCTTTCACACTCCTTCTACCACCTGTACCTATGTAGAAGAGGTACACAGTGCCTAATCCACCAATGAAAGCAGCCAAGGAGGAGGCAGCCGAGGGGGTTGCCTCAGTTAGTCCAAAGCTACACAACATGTACCTGGCCATGAAGCTTGGTATGACAATGGAGTGGAGGAGGTGAGTCTAGGGGATGAAGTTCTGTGGATAGCCACCCCTGCCACGTTCGTTGTCTTAGCCCCATATGAGGAGAATACTGCAAAGTCTCCTACAGTTCCCGTTGAGTAATCAAGCTCTATAATGTCTTGTTTTTTCGATTACATCTAACACGAGGGTTTAGGGGTAATTATAGAATTTTGGTTTGATGTAGGGGGTTTCAAAGGATGAAATACTCGTATATGAGTAGAGCTCAAAGTAACAAGCGTAATGAGATGAATGTACGTAACAAAGATCGGTAGTGAAAGTCATGACCTCAAAAATTGCAAAACATGGGCAGGACCTAGTTGAAAAGTGTGGGATATCATACTCATATATAGACTAGTTTCAAAGATCTCATTGATACGATTTCATAGGTACCAAGAACATGAGATTCTAACCTCGGGGTAAGAAGATATATCGTTTTAAAGTTAGAATATTATTGAATAAAATAATATGGGATAAGGACAATTTAGCTCGTGGAAGCCAGCGCGCGAGCCACACCTCGCCAACACCACACGACATCTGTGCATCATGCCAATGCATGTATGCAATGTCGCTGCCTCATGGGTGCATGACGTGTTTCGCATTTGCGCATGATTCCGTCCACTCACGAGTGTTTCCTCTATAAATAGAAAACTCGTGTGTTTTGCCAGAAGAGTTTTATGGCCCATTTTGAGTCTGATTTCACCTGTTCAAGAGGCATTCTTAGCTAATTCGAAGGTGTTCTACATAATGGAAGCATCTTCTCCTTGAATTGGCCACTCTAATGAGGGGATATGGCCTACGGCATGAGGAGGCTCTGTCCAACACCCTCAGGCCGGGAGAGAGAGAGAGAGAGAGAGAGAGAGAGAGAGAGAGAGAGAGAGAGAGAAGTGGCCCAAAGTGAGAGGACATTACATCCTTCGCCGTCGGGCCTTGATGAGAGAAGTGGCCGAGAGTAAGGGGATGCTCCATCTTCCACTGATGGGCAACGCAGTGAGATAAACGTCCTGGGTAAGGGGAGGTTCTGTCTGCTGACTATGGGCACAAAAAGTGAGAATCATCTCCAGGTAAGTGGAAATTCTGTTTGCCTCCTACAAGTGTGGAAAATGACAAACATCATTGAGTAAGGGGAGGTTTTGTCTACTAACTTCATGCGTGTAAAGAGAGATGTATCTCTGGAAATGGGAGATTCTGTCTATCGCCTTCAAGCATAAAGAGCAAGAAAACCCTAATAAAGGGGAGTTGTCTATATGTCACCCTCGGAAGCAATAAAAGAAATGTTCTGGAGCAAGGGAGGCACCCTCCGCCATCTCTGAACCTAAAGGGGAGGATGCTCTGAAGGAAAGAGCAACTCCAATTGCCGCCACTTCCGAAAAGTTTAGGGAAGTAAGCAATTCTAAATTTCTGATTTAATACATATGCATGTGTGTCTTAATTATTTTTGTCTTAATTAGTTACCTTAATATACTAATTAAGACATAAGATTTGCTCTGATCTGATGTGTTCTAGTATGCTTTGATTTAATATGCTTTGATTAGATATGATCTGATAAGCTCTGATATGCTCCGATTTGATATGATCAGATATATTTTGTTATAATCTAATATGATCTGATATGTTCTACTCAACTCAGTGACAGGGCAAGATGTGTGATTCCATTGTTTTATGAGCTTTCGTTTGACTCCAATGATTTTCATTTGTTCCGAATGATTTATATAATATATAAGTATTTTGACGTATATAATTTTGTACTACTTGATGCATGTAATAGCCATTAGGCAGAACTACATTTGAATCAGATCGTATTGGAATAACATCGTAGATGTTATCCAAAATGTACGTAGGCAACCAACAACAAGTCAATGTTGGCCCGATCCAAAGTAGTTACAAAGTTAGGTTTATTCTGGCCTAGGCGTAATGGAGCGCTTAAGTTCTGTAGTATGTAGAGGAACATTACAGCTCTCACACACAAATGCCGCCACTCCTAGTTTATTTTGAAAATTTATTTACTCCAATTTTCTTTTCTGAACCCCTAACCCAAGTTGGTCCTCTGGGCGTTACAAGATCAATCACCATACTTGATACTCCTCATCTAGTTGATGAGGCCCTACTACAATCTAAGAAGCTTTATAGAACTCGAGGAGCACGCAGAGAAGCATGAGCAAAAGCAAAAGAAAAAAGAGATGGTCATCGTAGAGCTGGAGAACTACCTTGACCTCCAACACAAGATCCACATGGAGGTCTTATGTGGTCAAGATTAGGAGATAATAAAGGATTTTGTGGCCAACCCACACCAGCAATGACCTATGGCGACACTTCTTCATACTGACTATGTGTCTTTGCTTCGTAAGGAGTGCATAACATATGAAGCATGAATAAGTTTATGTTATTGGTTGTGTTATCAAAAACACCTAATTCAATTATCATGTTGTCAATAACATGATGCGTGAATTCACGGGATGGTCATGTTTCTTAATAGTGTTATCGATAACATGATAGATAACATTTGTTTCTTAGACACACAATGGATTAACATATCATCTTTTCATTTATGCGACTTATCATTTTCCATGTATCACTAACATAGTAATCTTTTTTGGATGATTAGGTTATAGCCGTGTTTTGCTTGCTCCTTGATTAATGTAACCTGAGGTCTCCCATAGTGTATCCAAATTGTTTCTTCAGAAAATTTGCCATGCAACATTACTACAACATAGGGACACATCATGATAAGGTGGAGGTTCGTCCCAAAATCATCAACAACCTCATGAGGCTTATGAATGCAAACACCGAGAATGTCTTCATTCCTATCTACGTCACTAGCCATTTTTGTCTTCTCATTGCCCGATGCAGGGAGAAGAGGTTCAGGTCGTATAATCCACTAAAGGGTGACCACAATCACCATGGTGGTGAGATCGATAAGATGACTTCATGTTGCCACAGGCATGGAGAAGGTCTTGAAGATAAAGGGTGCAGGTGCGACAAATTGGCCACTTTCTAAGATCTCAAGTTGTCCATATCAAGAGATGAATGAAGACTACGAGGTCTTCTTGATGTATAATGTTGCGAAGCGGGCCACATGAGTCCTTCAACCATATTTCACACTAGCAAAGATCACCATGTTGGCTAGACCATAGATATGTGTGTATTCTGCGTGGGAAAATTGACCAAGAGTTCTATGCTTCTTCAAATGAGTTATGATTTTTTTTAATATGTAAATGACAATTTTACATTAATATTTTTATCAGTATGTAATATGACAAGTTTTTCTACAATGCTTTTCCACAACATTTCTTTCTTACATTGTACAAGTAGTTACAAAAAATTTGTTACATTCATTGTAAGTTGTTTATTTGTCATGTAATTGGTAACGCGTAATCCCTTTGATTGTGTTTTCACTTGCACGATATATATATATATATATATATATATATATATATATATATATATATATATATATATATATATATATATATATATATATATATATATATACATCAGACAATATGAACAATATACCGGGTACAACATACCATGTTATTAACAACACAGACTCCAATTAGGTCATGTTATCAATATCATGGTATGCATATACTACTGTATATGAAAACACAACATCCATCAAAAAGTGTGTTTCTAAGAACACGACTATAAAATTATGGGAATGACATTTCTTCCATTCAAGTGAAGAATGGGGTTGGATAAGGCAACCTTGATAGATGTTCCCCATCCTTACGTCACTTTCCTAGTCTTTTGTTCGCACTCTTTTGGCTTGTACTTGGACCAACAACTACATTCGGAGGGTCATCTTGTCTGCTGGCATAGCATTTGCGATTGTGACCCAACTAGCCTCATGCTCAACATTTGAGTGGGGCTTTGACCTAGGGTTGTAACTATAATCTATTTTTCCTTGGACGCCCCCTCTGCTTGAGTGGGATTGGTGGGTTGAATGTGGGTAGAACTCCAGTCTGTGCCCACTGGTACTTGTCTGTCGTTGGGAATAATAGCTCTCAATATGACATTTTATATGTTTGCGGAGTACCATTTTTCACAATACTTAGACACAGAAGTGTATGTGATCAATTGCTGCAATTGCATGTTTACACAGTAGTCCCATATGCTGAAGCTTTCTACATGTGCAACTACGTTCAACAGATTCATTACATCCTATTGAAGGAATATCGTGTTAATGAGAACATGTTAAGTGACGTTGTAGTGTTATCGAAAACATGACCCATCAACATATGCCATATGCTCACAACTATCGTGTTATTTGAACGTACACATGAACATACATGTTATTGTGGATAACATATAACCTTATACACAACATTAATTACATTTTACCCAGTGATATAACAAGTTAACCTAGAATTCATACATTGACATTGGCAATACATACACATCTTTACTTCTTTTCTTCTTCTTTTGATGTGTTTACGAGTAATTGGGGTTAACTCTTTAGTCATATTTTGGCAATCTGTATGATATTTCTCAAAGAGTGAGGTTGTGTATTCCCTTGTATGCTCAATTAACCAAGTAATAGTGTCGTGCCCTGGGATTTTGGAAGCATATAAAATTTCTTTTCATAAAGATATTGGAGTTTACCTGAACCCTCGACAGGAGCAGCTCGGCTTATGCGATAATATAATAATCATTTCCCCATGAACCACAGTCCGTGTACAAATACATAAGAGAAAAATAATGAGAGTTCTTACCCATTTTAGTGTGGTTAAAATCCTTGAAATCACATCGATAAAACTCAAAGTAGGCCCCTCTACCCGCACACTAAGCTTTGTTGAGTTCTGCAAAGTCTGGTGGGTGGTGAGTATTTTAAAATACTCAGTAGGGGAGTTTATACTATAAGGCATGAATCAAACACATGGCAGTTTCACATCACATATCATATATAATATTTTTCATGAAAACAGGGTGTGTCTCTCACCCAAAACCACCCCTAGTGCTTCTTCCCACATATCGAAGATGCTTCTAGAGTTTGTAAGCTCTTACAACTTACTACTAATGTTCCAGACATATATTATTAATAGGAAATTGCTGCATGTACAAAGCAACGACCTCTTACTCCTCCATAGATCATCTCAAAACATTTCATGCTTGTGGATAGAAGAGCCACCCATGATCATGGGGCGCCGAAATCTAGAGAGCATATAGTCTTTCCATGATACTCTCTACCCTAGCGTGCGTAGCCTTGATAGGTGCCCTTCGTTAGGGGCTCACCAGGCTAAAATAGGTACCATGCATCTGATTCTGAACCGGATTAATTGTGCCCTCATCTAGTCAACAGAGCTCTATCAAGGAGCCCAACAATAGCTCTGAACAACTAAAACACTCTTGAGCCCCAGACTCATAATCCTAAGTCCCAGACTTATAATCAAAATATCCTAGAGTTCCCAGACTCCAAAAATGGTTGTTCTCTTTTAAAACATTCTATCCCAATGTTTATCCTTTTAAAAACCCTGGCTCTGCCACTACAAGCCATGGGAGTGTCACTATCAATGACTACAAAGGCAGGGTTGGTTGCTCATTCTAATGAGACAGTTACACCTTCTTTGTCCCACTTCAATGACTCGATCACCATGCTTATACGTCTTTTCAAAAATAATCTTGATAATCATCCTTTCAACAAGGACGAGTCCTCTAAAACTGTCTTTCAAACATATTGTATTCATTCGCAATGTAAACAATGGTGAAGCTAGTTTGTCTCTATCTCACATGCTCCAATGTGTATGATTTATATCAAAATCCTCGGATAAACATTTGATCAAACTATTATATTTGAGGCAATCATAAAGCATGTAGTATATAAAACATATCCACTTCCAGCTGCTAATCATTAGACTAATCAAATATACATAATAACATTGTAAACATATGATATATAATTCATATTCTATCTCAACGATTAACCATTCAACAGATCAAATATATGTGTAGAAATCATAAATCATAACTTGAAAGTAACCTCTAACGCATAACAAGCGAGAGTCATATAATTATTAAGTTAAAAACACAACCAAAGTTCATAATCATGCCTTAAGAAATGATAAAAGCCCCTACCTAACTTTTTGCGTGAGTTTGAAGCTAATAAACCAGACACCACAAAATTGGATGTCCGCTTTTGGGGTTCTAGAGGTCTCCAACCAGGAAAATAACCCCACCACGACATCTAGTGAGCTCAATTTAGGTAAGAACGCCTCTTAAATAGAAGAAAACAGACTCCGAATGACTCCAGAAACTCTTTCTGTGCCCATAGGTTATAAACAGGACCTCCCCTTAATCCGGAACACTTTTCTTTTTCCATGCCTGTAGGCTACGGACAGAACCTCCACTTGCCCGGAGGCACTTTACCCTTCATATGCCTGAAGGCGGCAGACAGAACCTCCCCTTGCCTCAAAACATTTCCCCCATATAAGGTTGCTAACTCGAAGAATAGATGCCTCCATTGCGTAGAACACCCTCGAATTAGTTAAGAATACCTTTTGACTAGAAGAAAACAGATTCAAAATGACTCTAGAAACTTCTCCAAAAAAAATAATCGGAACTCAGAATTTATATGAAAAGCCTACGAGCTGACGGCGTGCCGTGCACACGTGTGTGTGACACACATTAAATGGCCACACAGAAAGTCAGCGCATGCTTGACATGCGGCACCGTGCGCTAATGCACGCCGTTGGTGGACCGTGTGGTGACGAGGCGATTTTGTCGAGCATCGCGCAGACACGACCCCGCATTGCGCATCTCACAAGCCTCTAGCGTCAGCAATGACACCAGCTATTTTGTCTTTTTCTCATTTATTATTATTATTTTATTCAAATACAATTGGAACTTCAAAACGTGATAACTTCTTATCCCAAAGTTGGAATCGCGCGTTCTTGGTACCAATGGACTCATGTCGACGAACCTTTCGAAACTAGACCCTACATGGATTGTTTATCTCACACTTTTCAAGTGGATCCTACTCATGGGGCACACTTCCCGAGGTCATAACTTTCGTTCCCGACCTCCATTTTACAAGTTCTTCAATTTGTTACGCTCGTTTCACCGAGCTTTAACACACCCATATAAAAACTCTCCAAATATATGCTTCTAAATAATAATTAACAACTCTTAAAATAGCTTTATTATAGGCAGGAAATCATACTGAAAAGTCGCGATCATTACACATAGGCATTGAACTAGCTTTGTTGAACATAACATTCACAGTTGCAGACAAATTTGAGTTAAGTGTTCCATATCTTTTGCTTGGAAATGTAACAATGGCCCAATGCTCTGCACCTATCCTATCCATCTAGGCCAATGCCTCAGATTATGTTCTTTAATATTGTTCATGGTGTCCTCATAAATGTTATGTCTGAAAGTTTTAGCTACCACATGGAGCTGGTTCTTTAGGTAGTTGTCTTTGAATATGTCCAACATATTTGTTTCCATGTGATGGATGCAATATATGTGTTATGTAGAGGAAAAATATGCTTCACAACATTTGTGAAGCCCTTCATTCTATCAAAAACAATTCTATCCAACTTAGCTGGAGGATCAGAAAAGAGATAATTTCAAAGCAATTAAAGAAACTAGCTCCATGTTTTCTCACACTCATTCTTGACCACTACAAATGCGACGCATAGAATATTATTATTTCCGTCTAGTGTAGTTATTATCAATAGTTGATCGGGATGCTTTCCCTTCAAGAAAGTCACATCTACAATTAGCAATGGCTTCAGTGTTGTTGTAGAAGCTCTTGTAAGCGGCCCAAACATAAAAAATACTCTTTTAAAATTGTATCCCCCTATAGGTCTAGGAATATCACATGATCTAATTTGAACTGCTACATTGCCTAGATTACAACTTTCTATCTGAATTCCGTAGACATGAAGTATGCGATAGGATTCATCTGGATCCCCATCGATTAAATCACATAGTGTTTTACCTACACGATATGATTTTATGTAATCCACATTAAATTACTTATACAACAGGTTAACAAATCATGTTTGATTACTAGTTGTGTTTTCGTAAAAATGGACTTTATAAGCAACATGTTCATGATAGCACGACAAGTTAAGAATTTATGTTTTTCATAAATGCAACTTTATAAGCCTCGTGTTGCCGATAACATGTCATGTTAACAAGTTGTGTTTTCCTAAACACGACTCTGTAAATATCATAAGTGTGCCTTACCTGCATGCTAGCATTTCTTGTAGTTCATAGATATACCCAAGTGCTTCGAAATATATCTTGCTATAGTTTTTGGTGTTATAATGTCTATTAAATCTATGAATAGCCCATAACATTTTCTCAAAATCCAAAGGTGCGATGCTAAAGGGTGGTTAGTTGACCTCCTTTACATTCCACATGTATGGTCGGGCACTAACCTTATCACAATCACATGTTCTGCTATGTTTGATGCCCTTATGTACCACTTGCACAACTGGTCAAAGCACTTTGTAGCTTACGTATTCTTGTTCTCATATACAACCCGATATGTGAAATTCATCTATATTGCAAGGTCAATCAAAACCCTCTTGAATTGTACTAGGCTTTGGAAACATGCACCCAATTGGAGTTGATTCTAGTTGTCCTTTGCTTGCAAACTACCAATCATTACCTCGCCCTCACCAGTATTTGCAGATTGAGATCATCGAATGTCTCCCACTTTGCCTCGGCATCAACATCAATATTAATGGGTAACTCAGTATGTTTGAATTCTTCATGGGGTAACATACTTTCCATGTCAATTATATCAGTCTCGTTTCATTGATTATCACTCCAAACTTCTTCAAATTCTTGGTATGTAACTGATTCTATATGCATTGAAATGTTGTACGATGTGTGACATGAATTTATTGAGTTGAAATCTCTTGGTTATCTGGTGTAGACCAAGGGGTCTACATAGGAATAATTAAAGAGAAAGGGGAGAGAAGAGAAGGATCGGGCAGAAAAGTAAATACAAGTAATCTTATTTTTATTGTCTGATTTTGAATAAGTTAAGCACTACAATTTACAAAAAAGTAAAGAAGTATTCCTACTGAAATAAGGTAAATAAGACTAATCCTAATTAAATTAGGAAATAGACTAATCTAGGATAAGTAGAAGGAGTAATATAATAAGGAACATATCATTCCACCAAGCTCTGCATTGCCTTGTCCTCAAGGCGACCAATTGGGATATCTCTAAAGGAACTTGTCCTCCAGCATCCAAGTAGCATCCTTGGAAGAACGGTGTAACCAAGTGATATGAACCTATGAAATAACACATCCATGATGGTGAACATGTCATCATTCCAAAATAACATGAGGCATTGGAAGGACCATATCAGAAGAAATTGATGGCAGATTCAATAGTGGAATAGAGGAAGGATCACCAACAAATTTTTAAAGATGAGAAACATAAAACATTGTGTAAATCTGCGCATCTGGGGGCAACTCGAGACAATAAGCAACCTTGCCAATACACTCAAGATTATATAAGGACCATGAAAGCGATGGGCCAATTTCTCGTTAGATGGCTTGTGAATTGAAGTCTGTCGATAATGTTGGTGACGAAGATAAAAAAGATCACCGACTTCAAACTCGCGATCCACATGATGTTTATCATAAACATGGCATATACGATTTAATGAATCTGCTAGGTTGAGATGAATCTAGCGCAAAAGCTCATCACGGGTTTGAAGAGTAGTATCCACGGCATCAAAAAAAGCACAAAGTGGGACATAATGGAGCAATGTAGGAGGTGGGTAGCTATAAACAAACTGAAAAGGAGTATAACTCATAGCGGTATGGTAGGCACTGCTATAAGACCATTCTGCCCAAGGAAGGAATGATAGCTATGTCTAGGGTCGCTCATCTAAAAAATATTGTAAATATTGCTCGAGACAATGGTTGACCACTTCAGATTGTCCATCCATCTGAGGATGATAGGCAAAACTCATGTGAAAAGAGGTGCCTTGGAGGTGGAAAAACTCTGGCCAGAATGCAAATAAAAATACCTTATCATGATCACAAATGATAGTCTTAGGCATCCCATGAAGACAAGCAATGTTGCACATGAAAAACTCAGCAACAGTCATGACAATATAAGGGTGAGAGAGTGTTGGAAAAAGTGCATACTTGGAGAGCCTATCCACCACGACAAAGATAATAGATTCACCCTAAACCTTGGGTAATCTGTCAATGAAATCCATGTTAATATCCTCCCAAATTCACTTTGGAATCGGAAGTGAATGAAGAAGACTAGATCGAGAGGTAGAATCACTCTTAACTCACTGACAAATATCACATTAGGCTACAAATTGGGGGACTACCCATTTAAGACCATGTTAGGCAAAGCTCTGAGAAACCCTTTTTTATGTTCAAAATATCCCCTCATGTTTGGAAGTGGGCATTGAGTGACAAAGACGAAGAATATCCTTGCGCAACTCCTCGGAATTAGAAACCCAAAGATGACCACACCATAATAGAAAACTATCATGCAAAACATAATCTAGTGAGGAAGAAGGATTTGCATGTAAGCATGTAACAAGAGCACAAGTAGCATCGTTGGTCTCATACACAGTTTGTAAGTCCTTTGGAAAAGAAAAGACAGAAGTAGAAATGGCCTGGAATGTGGCATCCTCATACAATCTAGATAGAGCACTAGCGACATGATTCTCAATGCCATGCTTATAGACCAATTCATAATCGTATCCCAATGGCAAGACAAAGCCTTACTATAAAAGGTGATGGGGCGATCATCTTGCATAAGGACTATGCCAAGACCAACATCAAAAGCATCACTTTCAACAATAAAAGTCTTGGCAAAGTTCAGGAGATCCAAAACAGGGGTAAAAATGAGGGCCGCTTTGAGTGCATCAAAAGCATGTCCAGACTAGTCAGACCATATGAAGGCACCCTTCTTCAACAAATCCATCAAAGGTGTAGCAATAATGTCATAGGAAGATATGAAATGTCTATAATAACCTACAAAGCTAAGAAACCCATGTAGTGCACATATAGTAGAAGGGCGAGGCCAATCCCGAACTGCAAAAAATTTGTTTGGGTCGGTAACAACGTCGTGGGCTGATATCATATGTCCCAAATAGTTAACTTATTGACAATCAAAATAGCACTTGAACCGCTTTAAGAAGAATCAGTGCTCATGGAAGAGTGTAAAAATAGAACGCAGGTGTTGTAAGTGGTCATCCCAAGTGGGGATATAATTAAGAATATCATCAAAGAAAACCAAGACAAATCGACGTAGATAGCTCCAGAAGACATCGTTCATCAAGCACTAAAAGGTAGCAGGGGCATTAGTAAGGCCAAATGACATGACTAAAAATACATAATGCCCGTCATGAGTACAAAAGGCCATCTTGGCAATATCATCGGGATGCATATGAATTTGATGACAACTTGAACAGAGGTCCAACTTTTGAAAAGAATTGGGTGCACAATAACTTATCAAGTAACTTCTTAATGATTGGAACAGGGTACTTATCCTTTAAAGTAATAAGGTTAAGAGCCCTAAAGTCCACACAAAAGAACCATGAACCGTCTTTCTTGCAGACAAGGAGGATGGGAGAGGAGTAAAAAGCCTAGCTAGGGCGTATAATGCCAGAGGAAATCATCTCATGAACCAGACATTTAATCTCTGTCTTCTTGATATGCGAATTGTGGTATGGGTGGACATTAGTTGGAGGTGCACCAAGCTAAATAGGAATTCGTGGTCATAAGAATGGATCGGCGGTAATCCCTTTGGCTCCTCAAAGATGGACAGATGCTCCAAGAGAGTAGCCAAAGATGGGGAAAGAATGTCGGTCTGGGGAAACTCAACTGAAGGGTTGTGTTGTAGCAAGAAGCCATGACAATGAAAATGAGAAAGAGTCTCCAATGACTTGCAGATTGGAGGCAACCCGGTGGATGAGTAGTGATACATACCAGCTTGCCCCCATAAGTGAAATCCACTGTCATACAACGAAAGTCCAAAGAAATAAGGCTTAAGTCCTTAAGCCATTGAACACCAGGAACAATATCATCCCTCTCAGTAGGAAGCAAAAATAAATTCATAATGCATTTCTGACCTTGAAATAATAATTCGACCTTGGAGCAAACACCACGACTCTTGAGACGATTTCCATCGCCAATCAACACATCAAAAGTCTTAAGTCTTTAATAGGATATCCAAGGTGACCAGCAACTCGATCATTAATGATATTATGAGTACTCCCATTATCAATCAGAATAAAGACTTGTTTTTAAATAAAGCCCTTAACACGCATAGTGCGTGGAGTATAAGTACTTGTAAATTCTTAGAGGGTAATCTCCATATCATAAGCCTTGACAATGTCAGAGGCAATCTCCTCAAAGTCATCACAAGTATCCTCTAAACAATTTCTGAGTCATGCAGCGATGTCTAGGGGTATATTTCTCATCATAATTATAACATAGACCCTTGGATCAACGATCATCCATTTGAGAATGAGTAAGGCGAGTAAGAAGAGTGGATGAAGAAGTACCTATAGGATGGCCACCTCGTGGCTGATCAAAAGATGAAATAGGGCGGGAGAGAAGGGAAGAGGTTGATGGATGAGAGAAACTAGAACGACCGAGTTGGGTTAACTTCTCCTCGCATGCATGAGCCATACACATAGTTTCCATTAAAGAGATGCGTAGGAAAGTCTGCAATTCAGCCTAAATATGACGCTTAAGATCAACTTCAAAGACACCGAAAGGGTGTGCTCAGGCCATCCTTCCATGCGATTCACTAAGCGCTCAAACTCTTCCCCGTTGTCAAATATGAGGCAACAAACTATTAAAATTTTTGTAGGGAGTGGTTGAAACAGAGGAGAAGGGAATGCTCGAACTCAGGCCTAAGTAGTGTATGGGTGTTAAGCAAGGAATTGGTCAACCCAACACATAGCATGCCCCTCCATATAGAAAAATGCTAATTTGTACTGCTCGTGATCCAGAGTGCGATGAAAGTAAAAGAAACGATTCGCTTAAGAAATACATTCATCCGGGTCATCACACTTGAAGACCGAGAAAGTGACACAAATTGGGCAAGCCTGAATGCCATGGTTATGATCTGGGAGGGCACACCATAAGGGTAATTAGCACAGCCACGACCACAGCCGCAAGGATGATCGACGCTTTTAGGGTTGTCCGTCTACTCAATAAAAGCATTGTTGGCGGCAAGTTGATCTTCGAGAGGGACATAACCCAAAGTATAAGGGGCTGGTGTAGCATTATAGGGCCCATGAGCAAGCACAAGATGATGTGGCAACAGATTTAACTGCCTGAGATGAGACGGTAGGGCCACATGGGCTCCCGGAAAAGAAAAATACTTCAGGGATGTTAAAAAAACTACGTTAATAGCCTACTCCATCGTTTGAATAACGTTTATACCCTACTCATCTTTTGAAAACCATTGATGTGGTTCAAAAGATGGAGTAGGCTATAAACGTAGCTTTATTAACGTCATGATAGCATTAATCCCCGGAAAAGTACCAACCCCAGTTCAAACCGGCACGGTAATGAAACCTTCTTCCTGCACCAATTAGCCGGGAGAGGAAAAACGCGTCTGAGAGTGATGCACACGGAGGGAGAGGAAGGAGGGGATTGTGCAGCGGCCTGATCAACTGCCAACAAGGGCGTGCCGGCTGGAAGAAGGTGACTGACTGTTGAGCCAACAGGTGAGGCGGGCGGCGGCGAGCTGGGGAGATGTTCCCAGAGCTGTGCAGATTCATCGACGGGGGCGGAAGAAGCCAAAGGCGGCTAAAACGGCAAAGCGGCAGATGATCTAGATGTGGCCAGAACTGTGGATGACTCCGGCAGAAGATATGAAAGGGGAAAGGCGGCGGCTTGGGCGGATCTGGCGAGGAACGACTGTGCGGAGGCTCGATCCGGGATGGAATGAGTTACGGAGGATGTTGGGGTGGAGGCAAAAGTGCAGATTTGAGCCAAATGAACGACGGCAGTGGACTGGAGGGCCAGGGGTAGCTGAATCAGTGGCGGAGCAGACGATCTAGAGGTGGACTGGATGGAAGAAGTTGTCGATTCAAGAGAAGGAGGCAGAAAGTGCTGATCTGGGAGTGGAATCGGACGAGCATGGTGGCAGAGGATGGCCAAGAATTAGAGAGCATGCATGATCGCGTTGAATCGGAGATCATTCTCGTCAAAATAGCGCCCGATCTCGTCAAAACGGCAACCTAAGTCATTGCTTCTCGCAACAAGCTGATGAGTCGTCTCTACTTGCATGGTTGCAAGGGTCTTCATTTTGGTTAGCTATGAAATCGTGGTTTTTTTAGCTGTTGTATTTGGCCGTGAAGGCAGGCGGAGGTGGGCACATCACGAAGGCCGGAAGAATCCGCTGCAGCAGGGGGTGGCTTAGCGCCGGGTAGCAGACTTTTTCAGCGCAGCTAACTCATGGCGAAAGGTGGGAGGGTGGGCGGTAACTGCAAGCAGAAACATTCCTCAGCTACTAATGGTATAGTATAGACCAAAGGGTACACATGAAGAGAGAAAGAGGTGAACAGAGAAAGATCCGGCATAAAATTAAATAAAAATAATTTAATTTTTTATTATCATAATAAGCTGAGCACTATAATTTATAAAAAAGTAAATAAGTATGCCTAATTAAATAAGATTAATCCTTGTAAAATGAGGAAATAGATTAGGAAAGTAGGAGTAATCTTATTAGGATAGTAATATAATTAGGAACATATCACTATCCTAATTTGCAATAGATACTAATGTGTTAATTAATATATGATATATCTCAAAATCGTGTATTTGGTTATATGCTTATAAATTTTATCGTGTTATCAATACGATGATATGCATACAAATCATGTTATTATATTTATGCTAACAAGAATATAGAGATATCGTTTTTGTATTTTGCATCATTAGTTATACAAAATTATAAATATTATGTTTTTGCTGAACAGGATATTAATATTATCGTGTGTTCGACATAATAAAGTATAATGTCATGTAATCTAAAATTTATTATTACTTAATTGTTTAAGTAAATTGTGTATCATTGTCTCCTGTCTGCAATCCACCATTCAAGCTAGGGTAAGCTAATACCACTAGTGATTTATCTATATTTAGAGTTAGGTTCTTTTCCACTAATGATGATTTATCACTCTTGTCAAGCTCTTTCGTCTCTGTGTACAATGATAACACTACTTTATTTACATTCTTATGAATGGAAAACACTGATTGTAGGTCTTCATTGTCTTCTAATTCATACATTGGGAAAATAAAATCAAATATTTCAAAATCACATTACCATTGACGATAAGTCTTTCTTTGACTTAACCACGTAACTCACCAAACCCGAGGGATCAAAATTCATCAACCGCGCCTTTCTACCTACATACATGTCATTATTATCTACCTTTCTATTTAATGGATGTAAATATCAATCCTCACTATTATATTGGTTACATTACACCAAAATGTATAATTAGCAATGCTTTTATTAGCGACGCAAACAAAAGCGTCGCTAAAAACTACATAAGTATAGTAGAGATGCATAATAGTATACGTCGCTACTACCTTGTATAGTAGCGACACATACTGTTATGCGTCGCTAATACATCTTAAAAAAATTAAATAAGAGAGAGAAAAGGTAGAGAGAGAGGGGGAGAGAGAGAAGAGTGAGAAAGAGGGAAGAGAGAGAAAGATGGGGAAGAGAGAGAGAGAAAGAGGGGAGAGAGGGGGATGAGAGAGAAAGAGAGAGGAGGGAGGAGAGAGAGAAATTAGGGAGAGAGGCTAAGGAGAGAGGGTGAGAGAGATCTAGAGAGAGAGAGAAAGAGAGAGAGGGAGGGAGAGAGAGATGAAGAGAGAGAGAGGGGAAGAGAGAGAAAAATGTATTATTTAAAAATTATAAAAAAAATTATTATTAGCGACGCATACTATATTCATCGCTACTATGTTAGTTATTAACGACATATATACGTTGCTAATAACCTACCCATAGTAGCGACGCATATCATATGCGTCACTACTAGTTAGCCTAATACGCTATTTTTTTTGCCCGCGTGGGCAAAAATTTTGCCAACGCCAGCGAACATTTTGCTCGTGCAGTTATTTAACCCCCCCCCCCCCCTCTCCCCTCCAGCCACCCCCTCCTCCGGCTAGCCTCACCCCCGTGGCTCCACCCCTCCGCCGCTGCCCCCCTCCATGCTCCGGTCGCACCCGCCTCCCCTCCATGATCCAGCCATGCTCCACCGCCACCTGCTTCCCCCTCCTTGCTCCGGTCGGATGCAACTAGAGCCCTCCCTCCCCCTTCTTCTTCCTCACTCCTCCCCCTCCCTTCTTCTCCGCTCCGGCTATAATGCCCCTAATTTTTCTACAATTTTCCTGCTATTTTTCTATTCATTTTCAGTGGGAAAATATGATGTGTTGTCGTATTCCTATTTGTATATTTACCCCGTATTTATACCTGTAGTTGGGTTGGGGCTTAGTCGCAGGCTGTGGGCCTCACTGCACGCTTATGGTGCGATTTCTGGAGGTACAACGCATAACAAGTGAGGTAAGCGTGTGATGAGGATATAAGTGGGAAAAAAAAAAAGAAAATTAGAAAGATCGGGCTCGGCCGAGCCCAATCTAGAAAATTCTGGACAGAGCCCCCCCCCCCCCCCCCAATTGCTATCTCTTCTCCTGCGACCGGCGGCTTCGAGCGGGACGCTGGGCCACCACCACCGTTCCGCCCTAGTGGTGCGACACCAAGGGGCCACTGCCCTGGCCTCCCACGGCCGCACCACCTCCTCCTTGGTTTGCCCTCTCTCCTCTCTGTTTCGTTGGTACCGCCACCGCCGTTAGCCGGTGAGGGCTGGCTGGCCGGCCACGGCTCTACCATGGGCCAGCAACAGCGGGAGGACACCCTTCCCAGCCCCACTTGGCCTCCTCCGCCGTCCGGCTCCATTTTTCCCTTCGGTCTCTGTTTTCTGCCCCTTTCATTTGAGCTCGCCGTCCGACTTTGGCCGCCGTTGGACAGCCCAGCCGTACTCAGTTTGACTTGCCTAGGTCCGGCGAAGATGTTGGGCCACTCCTCCCAGCCCCAGGGGGCCTCCGTTCCGCCGCCCCGGTCATGTTCCCCCTTACACTATTTTTTCTGCCTGTGATCTGTTTTGGTGGAACGGAGGCTGCCGGCGGTGAGCCTCGGCTGACCTAACCTCCCTTCAGCCTCGCCTTGGTCCGGCGAAGGCTATGGACCATCCCACCCAGCCCAGTTCCATCTCCTCTGCTATCCTCTACTCTGGCTAGTGCTTGTCGTACTGTGTTTCGATTTTCTAGTGGATTGTCGTCACCGCCGTTGCCTGGTGAAGGCAACCCATCCGCTATGGGCTCCGCCCCGGCCTGGCGATGGCGCGGGGATGGCCCCCCCAGACCGGTTCTCTCCTCTGCTTAGTTCAGTTGTCCCCTATTTTGGTATACATCAGTTTTGGACGTGGTGACTGCTGCCATCAGTCGAACACCGGACTTAACCTAACGGACCTTCGTCCAGCTCCGCCCTTGCCCGGTGACGCTAGTGGGCCACCCCTCTGGGCCTTGTTCAGCCTTTGCTTTGGAACCATGTATGGAACGATGCAATTTCTGGTTGATTTGAGCGAGAGGCTCTATTTTGGTTGCCACCGTGTCGTCGGTGAGTGGCTGGGGCTGGTCAGCCTTTGTTCGGCTCTGCCCCGGCTTGGTGATGATGGCAAGGGCCACCCTATCTTGGCCCCACCTAATCCGGTGTGATCACCTCTGACCTATGCTCTTCCTTGCAGCCCATAGCTGCAACTAGTTCCGCTTCACCGGCATATTTGCTCGTTGACCTCTCTTGCCCATTTTATGCCATCGGTACCGGACGGCCTCTGGCAAGAATTGGTATGACTTATTTTGACTGAAGGTGGATGAGTTCACCTGCACAAGCCTTGGCTAGTGACGGCCTCGTGGCCTTTGCTTGACCTTGAACCTTCCCCCTGTCCTCTATTGTGCGAGATGCACAGCTACCCACCATTAGTTTTGGTTGTGGGTAGTGATCGGCAATGTCACCGCTTTGATTGGCCACCACTAGGGCCTTAGCCCTGTTGGCCTTTTGTGGGCCTTGGGTCGTCTCCGTTCAGCCCTCTTCCCCGCCCCTTTGGGCCGAGTGAGTTTGTAGCTACGTGTGCGGTTTAGGGCTTAGGCGCCGCTTTTGCGCCGCCTGACCATCGGCTGGCTTTGCCACCGAGTGGAGGTGACACATAGTCCACCACCTCTCCTTTGTCCTCGAGCATCACCCCGTGCCCTCCACCCTTATGTGGGCCCTTGATATGCGGAATTGCCGCCGTTGGGTGGTGTCCACGGCTAATTTCGACGTCTTGTGGCCGGCAAAGTACTTCTCAGCCACCGGCCTACCTTCAGTGAGTACACATCGTGTTCTGGTCGCATCTGCCACTTATGTTGGCGCAACATTTATCCCGGCCGCCCTAGTGAGCCGTTGTGGATCGTGGATTTTTCCGCATTGACATGTGTTACCCCATTTGGCCGTGAGTCTTCTGGCACTTCCTAAACCCTCAGGACAGAAGCTCTCTCAGATAGGCAATGCCTTTGGCCACTAACTCCCCCACCGATGCCACCACCGTCGTATGCTCGCCATCAAACATCATGATTACAAGGTAGGGGAGCTTTGAACTCGTAATTTCATGATAGCATGCTTTGAATGAATAATAGCATGCTAGGTTTGTATGATTCTATGTTTTGGATATTAAATCATGATCTGTTTGCATGATGTAAGAGAATGACTTATGCCTCATTGAAATTCAAATGAGATGTATGTGAGTTGTAAGTTTGTTGTACGTATGTGTATGATGTATGCACTAGTGATGGCTAGCGAATATGATAGTGTGCTACGTATGTGTATGATGTATGTGCTAATAATGGCTAGTGTGTTTGTTGGCAAGCTTCGTATGTTGTTTGAGTATGTGCTAGTGATGGCTAGCGAGTTTGTGGGTATGTTGCATGTATGGATGTGTATGTATTCGCTAGTGATGGCTAGCAAGTATGATAGTAAGCTATGTATGAAAGTACGTGTATGTTATATGTATGTATGATGGCTAATTGCCTATGATATGGATATGTGTACGTGTATGTGGGCAGAAGTATGGGTGATGGACAATAAGAGGTGACAGAGGTTTCGTTTGGATTTGGATATGGATGTGGATGTGTAAGCGTATGATAGAGGACAGAGGATATGAGTATGATGGGCAAGGATTGGAGTTGTTTGTTTGGTTTGGATCAGAACGTATGTTGGGGGTTGTCAGATAGTAAGAGTGTGCATAATTGTACAAGCATAACGTACAAATTATGAAGTGAAAAGTAAGCTCAATAAGTAAGGTATTAGTAAGAGGGTGATAACTGGGGTTTGGCTCTGAGGAGCTTCATTTGATGATGTCAGTGTAAGATGATTTGGACATAAGGGGATGGCGGAGTATGTAAGACTGTAGGATTTTGGTGTACGGTGAGTTTTGCTATGATATGGATGGGTTAAGGGAAGTCTGTTGCCCTAACGAACTAGGGTTTCGGATCGGGCTTAGCTTCAGTTTGATCAGTGGAGCATGGTACGTTTGAGTGTTTGTGTGGCATAATTGTACCGCATAATTTACTTAATTTAAACTTGAATTATAAGCACAACTAATGATTAAGTTCTGTGTTTGAGCTAGCCGATAATGAGTCGGTTGAGCATTTATCATGTCTTGTCATGGTGTTTATCCAGCGGGATGTTGTCTGTGTGTTGTATAGAGCACCGGACATCTATTGATATGTTGAGAGCGATGTTTGCTTTCGATTTGGTCTGTGTGTTGTATAAGCCCAGATGTTTGATGCTCTGTTGAGAGCACTGAGCACTGTATGTTTCCAATTTGGTCTGTGTGTTATATAAAGCCCAGACATCTGATGCTCGGTTTAGAGCGATATGTGCTTTCGATTTGGTCTGTGTGCTGTTTTAAGCCCAGACGTTTGATGCTCTATTGAGAACGCTATATGATTTCCGCCCAAGAGTGGCACTGTATGTTTCTGCCCAAGTGGCATTGTATGATTCCAACCAAGGGGCACTGTATGATTCTGCCCAAGAGTGGCATTGGCACTATAAGACCCATTACGGTGGGCAATTCTATGGCACTATAAGACCCATTATGGTGGGCAATTTTATGGCACTATAAGACCCATTATGATGGGCAATTGTATGACCCCTTATGTGTGAGTGTTTATGTTTGCACACTCAGGTAAGTAGTATCATGGATCTACTCTTACCTGTTTGATCTTGTGCCCCATGAACACTGGTGTGTGCCTTACCTTCGGAAAAGTCCATGGCGTCTAGTCACTCCCCAGAGGTTAAGGTGATGCCCCTGTGGCATTCTTTTCCTTTTCAACACTAGAGCTTATTAGTTGTAATGAGCTTCAGTGGTTGATAGTATGTGTACGATTGTAAGAGTATGAGTATGTGTACGACTGTAAGAGTATGAGTATTTGTATGACTGTAAGAGTATGAGTATGAGCACGACTATAAAAGTATGAGTAAGACTGTAAGAGTATGCTTCTGAGTAAGACAGTAAGTGTAAGATGTACGAGTAAGGTCGTATGAGTAAGTGTAAGATGTACGAGTAAGGTCGTAGGATTAAGTGTAAGATGTACAAGTAAGGTCGTAGGAGTAAGTGTAAGATGTACGAGTAAGGTCGTACGAGTAAGTATATAATTGTACGAGTAAGTTCGTACAAGTATGTGTAAGTTGTATGAGTATGCGTACGATGGTACGAGTAAGTTTGTAAGACCCTAGATAAGGGTGTTTGTGTAAGTTTATTTTGATGGTATGATTTTGGCACGATGGTGCATTTGGTATAGTTGTATGCGTATGTGCATGATTATGATATTCTTGCTTGAGTGCTCCATATTTGAGGTGCATAAAAACGTCTATGTATGGATTTACTAAGTTCACTGTTTACAACTCCCCTACAGGGTATTTTCCTACTGAGTATGAAAATACTCATTACCCTACTTTTTTAGACCCGTTGTTCGGGAGGCATTTGCAGGTTTGTGATAGAGAGCTCCTAGAGATGGATGCTCATTTCAGAGGTGGATTGATTCCCGTTGACTCAGGTATATGCTTGACTTACTACAGTTATTATTTTGTGCCACAATCTCATGTATTGAGTGAGACGAGAATTAAAATGTTTATTCTTTTTGGACTTTAGTTTGGATTAAATTGTGGACTGTTATGGGACTTGCACTCAGGGATGCTTGGGAGGGATTTGTATTTAAAGTCTATGATCATAGCAATTTATTCGTATTGTTGTTTTAGTAGCGCCTGAGGATATTTGCTTTGGTCGTACGTTGGTTAATCGAATGAGTAAAACTTTGGATGAGAAAATTATAAAAACTGTTTTATCAGGTTTCGTATTCGTCATTTTCTCTGATTTATAGCAATCATATTGCAAAAAAATTTGGTGAATTTTGAGGAAAATGTATGAAAAATCTCGGGCATTACACCGGCTACCATCGGCCGAAGCCTCTCCCCTCTTCATTCTTCTCCGCTCCAGCTGCCTTCGGTCGAATGTAACACCCGAGAATTTTTTATCACAATTTCTCAAAATTCAAGGAAATTTTTTGCAATATAATGGCTGTAAATCGGGGAAAATGATGAATATGAAACTTATGAAAGCAATTTTATAATTTAAAACATAACACATCAATTTTTCCCATATAATTTTTTTCTCATTTGATTAAACATCGTACGGCCAAACCAAACATCCTCATGCTCTACTCAAAATCAAACGTACGAATAAATTGCTATGATCATACTTTAAATACAAATCTCTTCCAAGCATCCTTGAGTGCAAGTCCCATAACAATCCACAATCTAATCTGAATTACAAGTCCAAAAACCATAATCACTTAATTCTCATTTCACCTAATACATCAAATCGTGGCACAAAATAATACTCACAGTGAGTCAAAGATATACCTAAGTTACAGGGAATCAATCCACCGCAGAAACGAGCTTCCATCTCCATGAGCTCTCCGCCACAAACTTGCAAAAGCCTCCCGAACAGCTGGGCTTGAAAATAAGGTAATTAGTATTTTCATACTTAGTAGGAAAGTACCCAGTATGAGAGTTCTAAACAGTGAACTCAGTAAGTCCATATATAGATGCATTTATGCAACTCAAACATGAAGCTGGAAAGCATATAATAATCATGCTCATACACATACAATCACGCATACTATCATGCCAAATACCTACCATCAAACTAATCTTACACATACACTCTTAATCAGAGTCATAAAAACTTACCCGTACAACCAAACACTTACTCATACAACTTACATATACTTGTACGACCTTACTCGTTCAATCTTACTCGTCCTCGTATAACCTTACTCGTACAGTCTTACTCATAAACATGCGCTTATAGTCTTTCTCAGAATTATACTCTTACTATAAGAACTCTTGTCTTAAAACCGGTTTATATTCAATTTTGTTTATTATTTAAAGGTTATAGTGTGGTTTAAGCCTTTTCTTATCGATTTCGATGATTTTCAAAAATAAATATGGTTTCCAAAGGTTTTAATCAAAACCAACTTCATATTCGTAAGTTTTAAGTTAATCCAAGTCATTTGTAATTTTTTGGGAATTTTTCGTATTTTTTAATATTTTTCAAAAATTAGGGTTTGAAGGGACCCCCACGATCGAATTTAGGGTTTTTGGTCCAAAACATCCTAGACATCAAAACCAGTTATTAAAAGAAAAAAAATTAGAATTTTTTTGGTCTTAATTTTGGTTTAAATGGCTAAATTTCCTAATTCTAGTTAAAAATTCTATTCAAAACCTAAGCTTTAATTAGGTTTAGCCCATTCTTTCCTATGAAAGAAAATGGCTGACCTTTTTCCCATCTAGGATAAACTAAGAGATTTAGAGCCTGATTACCCATTTAGGCCCAAAAAGGAAGTTATTAGAGGTAAGATTTTCTAAATTCCTTCTTAATCATTAGGGTTTTTCATAAACTTCCCCTAATCTCTTCATTCTTCATTGATTCAATTTGTTTTCAAGTCATTAAATCACTGATTTATACCTCTACTCCAAACCCTAGCTTTCAAAATCTCATTTTTATGTCTCCAAAGCTCTAGATAAAGGATTTTTCCAATGATTTTCAAGTTTAAATCGGATTTAGATGGGTATTAACAAGAAAACCATATTTTTGGAAGGTTTCGAAGGTGGTTGAGGAGCAAATCCGACTCCAAACAAGGTGAAGGGTAATGGGTTTAATCTCAGCCTTACTATGTTTGAAAAATCTCAATTTTTATGTGTTTTGCTTGAATGGGTTTCTTGTTTAGGGCTTTAATGGTAGCTTAATAAAAAGTTAATTTTTTGCCTCAATTTCTTAGAGTTTTGGTTTGAAATGGATTGATTTAACATTCTGGAATGTTTGATTGAATTTTCATAATGTTTGAGGCTTTGATTTAAGGTTTTAAGCTCCATTAATGGTGTCTCGGTTTGAATTTCAAAAGGAAGAAGACGACTCAGATCCGTCGTTATGGCGATCGATCGCCCTTCAAGGCCGATTGATCGGCCAAATGGTGTAACAAGCTAATTTTTAGGTGAGCTGATCAAACGCCCTTGGAAGCCGATCGATTGACTATGCAACAGATTTGGGCATATTGAATTTTTATGCTTATTTAGGTATTTTAACTTTCAACTAATACTTCTAATATTTATTTGGAGTGTTTTGAGTTGGAATAAACTACTGGAAGGATATGCTATTTAGGTTGGGATTTATGAAGCATGCTTAATTATTATGTGGAATTTCATGATTATGGCTAGAAATGTTAGCATTGATCTCTTGAATCTATTTTGATGAAATTCTTATGTTTGCGCATGTTCCAGCAAGGTTATTGTATGACAATGATATGATATGTCATCTTATAATATGAAGGAATTGTGTAGAATAATTATGCTTGTAAGAGTTGAGCATTCGATTTTACATGAATAGAATGATGGTTTATGATAGATTTTACCCATGATTTCAGTTGGTAAACATGATTAGATTTCATCAAGGTATGTGTGTATTGCTTTATGAGCTATTGTCAAAGCATGGTCATGGGCTTAGAAATGTATGAACACACGTATATGGGGAAATTATTTTGAAATCGGGCTTGTTTATGATTTGAATGTGATGCATGTCGGGACTAATGGGAGCATATTCCATGTGTTAGAATTCACGTAGAGATTGCTCACGTATGTATCATGTTGCATGCATCATGAAACAGATTTCATGTATGAGACTTTACCAATGTTTGATCGATTGGATGCAATGGTGTGAGATTGCATGCCAGATTAACCGATCGTGGGCTTAATCGAAACTTGGCTGGTCCGAAAGGACATGATTTCAATTTGAGTTCCTGTATGGAACATGGATACTCCCCGGGTTGAGTTGAGTTGATTTGAGATATATGGAGATTTCTTGAAATAATCACATCCAGACACTGAGCATCCAAAGTGGTATGCCTTCATGCACTAGCTACCACGTGTTCTAGGTTCCCTATGTGAGAATTTAGACTCTCCCCTGCCGTAGAGATGTCCTGGGCAAACACACTGCACTAGGTTCCCTGTGCGGGAATTTGGACGTTCTTGGCCAAAATTATCTTGGGTGAGCAGACCTGCTCTAGGTTCCCTTTGGGAATTTGGACTTCCAGTGTGGATTGTCCTGGGCGAGCAGAGGGGCTGACTACCCCTACATCTTAGTTCTCGTGTGGAATTTGGAGTGTGTCCATAGCAGGCAATGCCCCAGGTTTCCGGTTAGGAAATAGGACTATGTTCAGACTTTGTGGCAATGATTGTATTTACTCCTTGATGGAGGCATTTACCACTTGTTGATGAGGCATATGTTGGTGTTTATGTTATTCCTAGGATTGTACAAGTTGTGTAGGGATGTGGATATGATTATTATGCATGATTTAGTATAGTGTGATTGAGACACTTATCGTACAGGGTGAATGATTTATGGATGACTTATATGAATCTGCATTATGTGACTATGTGTGTTAGAGACACTTCTCATGCAGGTTTATGTGATATGAATGCATGATCTAAATGGAGTGATTGAAACACTATTATGCAGGTTCATGTGATATGGTTGCATAATCAGAAAGTGTGTGAAAGACACTTCTCATGCGGTTTATATGTGATATTATGCTTGATTTGATTAGATGTGAATTAATACTTACGCAGGATGGATATTAGATTATAACTTGATTATTTATGCCTTGACTTTGATATGTATTTCATATGCATGTTAGCTCTTATGTTTATGGATAAATAGGGGTTTAGCAAGGGAATGATCAGAAAATGGTATACCATGTCAATTATGGATCTGAATTGCTATATTGTCATGTTGTGATGGTTTTATGATTATTGTCGCCGTATCCAAACCATTACTGAGTTTTATACTCACCCCATTTTTTGTTTTGTTTTGGGGCTGCACGGTGTGATGTGCAGATGCACAGGATACATTATACGAGGGATGATATGAGTACTCATGGGATTAGTTTTCATCACATTCTGATGGCGTTTTACTTTTTGATTTTCATCTTTTTGGATCTTGAGAACTCCATATGGTGGATTATGTATGGTGGATTATGTATGTTACTAGTATTTACTTGTTGTTGTTAGACATCTCTAACCTTTTCAGACTTTGAGCCATGTGTGGGCTCCAGAAATTATGATGTGGATCATGTGTGAGAATGATTATGATGTTTATCTTATTATCCTATTTATCCTTATTACTCTTACTCAAAGGACGTAAGGTGCGCAACTCCATTAGTTGAAATACCCATGTGAGGGGCTAAGTCTTCCTCAAATTCGATAATTCGTTCAAATTCTATTGCCCCCGCGCGCTGACCGGCCCTTGGACCAGGTTCGGCTCGGGCCGGGCAGAGCCTGGGCATGACACTTACAATCTTACTCTGAATCATATGCTTACAGTCTTACTCATACTCATACTCTTATAGTCGTGCTCATACTCATACTCGTACAGTCATGCTCATACTAATACTCTTACAGTCATGCTCATACCCATGCTCTTACAATCGTACCCATATTATTGACTAATAAAGCTCATTACAACTAATAAGCTCCAGCGTTGAAATGGAAAAGAATATCACTCGGGCATCACCTTAACCTCCGGGGAGTGACTAGACGTCATGGACTTTTCTGAAGACAAGACATACCAATGCTCATTGGGCACATGATCAATCAAGTAAGAGCAAGTCCATGATACTACTTACCTGAGTGCGCAAACATAAACACAAACACCCACACTTTAGGGACCATATAATTGCCCACCATTATGGGTCTTATAGTGCCAGTGCCACTCTTGAGCATAATCATACAATGTTACTCTGGTAGAATTATACAACTCCACTCTTGGGTAGAATCATGCAATGCTCTTAATAGAGCATCAAACGTCTGAGCTTAATACAACACACAGACCCAATCGAAAATATACATTGCTCTCAACATAGCATCAAACATCTAGGGCTCAATATAACACATAGACAACATCCTGCAAGATAAACACCATGGCAAGACATGAGAAATACTCAGCCGACTCATTATTGGCTAGCTCAAACACAGAACTTAATTCATCTAACCCTCAAGTCTCAAACTCACAATGCTATCATTAGTTTTTCTTATAATTCAAGTTTGAATTAAGTAAGTTATGCGGTACAATTATGCGACAAAAACTCTCAAACATACAGTGCTCCACTGATCAAACCAAAGTTGAGCCTGATTAGAAATCGTAGTTCATCAGGGCAGCAGACTTCACTTAACCCTTCCATCTCATAATCACAACTCACGGTACATCAAATCCTTACATAATCATATAGTCTCCGCCATCTACCTTTCGGCCAAAACATCTTACTTGGAAGTCCTCAAGCTAAGCTCCTTAGAGCCAACCCCAATTATCACCCTCTTACTTATACCTCACTTATTATGCTTACTTTTCATTTCATAATTTGTATGTTATGCTTGTACAATTATGAAACACTCTTATTGTTTGTCAATTCCCAAACATACACTCCAATCCAAACCGATCCATTCCAATCCTCAATCGTCAAACTTACCTTCTCTGTCTTTTGTCATACGCTTACACATCCACAACAAATCTAGACAAAACCCTTTGTCACCTCTTATTGTCCATCGCACATATTTTTGCCCCCACACACATACATATATCCATCAAAATAGGCATATAACCATCATATATATGTATGCCCATCACACATATATATAACATACACATACTTCCATACATTGCTTACCAACATATTCGCTAGTGTAATGTCCCTAAATTTTCTACGATTTTCTTGCTATTTTCCTGGTCATTTTTGGCGGGAAAATACGACGCTTTAGCATATTCATATTTATATATTTTTCCCCCATATTTATACCCGTAGAGTCGGGTGTGGGGCTTAGTCGCAGGCCGCGGGTCTCGCTGCACACTTACGGTGCGAGTTTTGGAGGTACAACGCGTAACCGGGTGGTGAACGCATATTAGGGACATGAATGTAAAAATTGAAAAGATTATATATATATATATATATATATATATATATATATCCATCACTGGACTCCAGAACCGACATCCAGAAATATTTTTGATGTCCAGTGCGTTTTGTGAGAACCCGAGCCAGATTTCGGTCGCTCTGTTCTCCCTCCTCCGTCGTCGGATTCTATCGATTCTTGTCAGGATCCACTTTGTCTCACCGCCACAAGTCCGTAGGTACCGGCTATGACCGCCGCCATGGCCTCTTCGCTCCTCCACGAGGTACCGAACATTTTTCGGGTTTTTCTCTCCTTCAATCCCGTGTTTGAGCTGTGGGTGTATGATTTTGATGTCGTTTGCAGCCGCTCTCAACTAGACTTATGTTTAGTTGGCTGCTAGGAACCCATAGGAGCTGGCTAGAGTTGCCGCCGTGCTTTCTGCGCTCCACTGTAAGCTGCCGGCCTTTTGGTCAGGTTTTAGTTACTATTCCCTTTTCACTATCTGGAGCATTTTTTGGATGCCGGTGTGTTTCCGGTTGTCATCCGGCCACCGGTAGGACTCCGTCTAGCCTACCTCAACCCGGTGTCGATAGGGGGTTGTCGTTCCCGACCCCGCTTCGCCCCTATTGCCTTGCTCCACCCGATTAGACGCTTTGGGTGCGTCTCGGGTCGTTAGCATTGGCGAGCCGTGGGCCAGGCCATCGTGGGCTCTACCCTGGCTCAGCGACAGTGAGGGTCAGCCCCACTTGGCCCGATTATACACTCTGCTCGGAATGGGCCGCTTGCCCTGCCTATACCGTGCGAGATGCACAGTTGCCCGCACCAAATGTATTGGTTGTGGGTGGCGATCGGCGATGTTACTGTTTCAATCGGCCACCACTTCCTGGCCCAAGCTCCGTTGCCCCATTGTGGGCCTTGGGTCGCCATTGTCCGACCCATCTCCCCCTATAGTGGCACTGTTTGGTCGTGTGTGCATGTGGCCACGCGTGCATTTTTGGGTTTAGGCGCCATATTTGTGCCGCCTGACCGGCGGATAGCTCCGTCACCATTGGAGTTGACATTAGAGTCTTCCTCCACCTCTCCACTGTCCTTGAGAGTCGCCTCATGCCCTCTGCCCTTATGTGGGCCCTTGTTGATGCAAAATCGCTGCCGTTGGGTGCTGTCCACGGCTGATTTCGACATCTTGCGGCCGGCCGAGTACTTCTCAGCCGCCGGCCGACTGTTAGTGAGTTCACCTTCGATTTCTAGTCGCACCACCATTCTTGTTGGCACAACCATTCTCCCGGCTGCCCCTAGTGTGCCGCCGTGGATTGCTAACTTTGCCGCTTTGACATCTGACACCTCATTTGGCCTTGATTGTTTCCGGCACTTCCTAAATTCTCGGGACAACAGCTCTCTCCACGTGGCAAAGCTTTTGGCCGCCAACTCCGCCACCGACGCCGCCACCGTCATGTGCTCGCTATCGAACGTCATGATTACGAGGTAGGGGAGCTTTGAACTTTTAATTTCATGATAGCATACTTTGAATGAATAGTAGCATGCTAGGATTGTATGATTCCATGCTTTGGATGTTAAGTAATGATCCGATTACATGATGTGCATGTAAGCATGATTATATGGTATGTTGAAATGCATATGACGTGCATGTTGGCTGTAAGTATGTTGGATGTATGCATCTGCTAGTGATGGCTGGCGTGTATGTTGGAAGTATGTATGGATTATGCATGTGCTAGTGATGGCTAGCGTGCATGTTTGAAGTATGTATGGATTATACATGTGCTAGTGATGGCTAGCATATATGTTTGACATATGTATGCATGTGCTAGTGATGGCTAGCATGCATGTTTGAAGTATGTATGGATTATACATGTGCTAGTGATGGCTAGCGTATATGTTTGATGTGTGTATGCATGTGCTAGTGATGACTAGCGTGTATGTTTGATGTATGTATAAATGTGTATGTATGCGCTAGTGATGGCTAGTGTGCATATTTGTAAGCTGCGTATGTATGACCGTATGTGTATGTTATACGTATGTATGATGGCTATTGGCTGATGCTATGAATATGTGTACGTGTATGCGGGCAGAGGTATGGGCGATGGACAATAAGAGGTGACAGAGGCTTCATCTGGATTGGATGTGGGATGTGTAAGCGTATGACGGAGGACAGAGGATATGAGTATGGCGGGCAAGGAATTGGAACGGTTTGTTTGGTTTGTATCAGAGCATATGTTTGGGGGAATGGTCAGACAGTAAGAGTGTGCATAATTGTACAAGCATAACGTACAAATTAAGAAGTGAAAAGTAAGCTCAATAAGTGAGGTATAAGTAAGTCAGTGATAACTGGGGTTGGCTCTGAGGAGCTTCATTTGACGATGTTAGTGTAAGATGATTTGGCCATAAGGGGATGGCGGAGTATGTAAGACTGTAAGATTTTGGTGTGCGGTGAGTTTTGATCCTGATATGGATGGGTTAAGGAAGTCTGCTGCCCTGACGAACTAGAGTTTCGGATCGGGCTCAGCTTCGGTTTGATCAGTCGAGCACTGTGAGTTTCTATGGCATAATTGTACCGCATAATATACTTAATTCAAACTTGAATTATAAGAAAGCTAATGATAGCGTTGTCAGTTTGAGACCTGAGGGTTCGGCAGATTAAGTTCCGTATTTGAGCTAGCCGATAATGAGTCGGCTGAGCATTTATCATGTCTTTCCATGGTGTTTATCCTGCGGGATGTTGTCTGTGTGCTGTGTAGAGCACCGGACATCTGATGCTCTGTTGAGAGCGATGTATGTTTTCACTTTGGTCTGTGTGCTGTATAAGCCCAGACGTTTGATGCTCTGTTGAGAGCGATGTTTGCTTTCGATTTGGTCTGTGTGCTATATTAAGCCCAGACATTTGACGCTCTGTTGAGAGCGCTATATGATTCCGCCCAAGAGTGGCACTGGCACTATAAGACCCATTATGGTGGGAAATTCTTTGGCACTATAAGACCCATTATGGTGGGCAATTCTTTGGCACTATAAGACCCATTATGGTGGGCAATTCTATGGCACTCTAAGACCCATTACGGTGGGCAACTGTATGACCCCTTATGTGTGGGTGTTTATGTTTGCGCGCTCAGGTAAGTAGTATCATGGACCTACTCTTACCTATTTGATCCTATGCCCCATGAGCACTGGTGTGCCTTACCTTCAGAAAAGTCCATGGCGTCTAGTCACTCCCCGAAGGTTAAGGTGATGCCCCTGTGGCATTCTTTTCCATCTCAACGTTAGAGCTGATTAGTTGTAATGAGCTTCAGCGGTCGATAGTATGTGTACGACTGTAAGAGTATGGTTGTACGATTATGAGTATGAGTACGACTGTATGAGTATGAGCACGACTGTAAGAGTATGAGTACGATTGTAAGAGTAAGACTGTAAGCGTATGAATTCGAGCAAGATTGTAAGCGTAAGTTTCTGAGTAAGACGGTAAGTGTAAGATGTGCGAGTAAGGTCACACGAGTAAGTGTAAGGTGTACGAGTAAGGTCGTACGAGTAAGTATATGATTGTACGAGTAAGGTCGTACAAGTATGTGTAAGTTGTATGAGTATGCATATAATGGTACGAGTAAGTTTGTAAGACCCTGGATAAGGGTGTTTGTGTATGTTTTGTTTGAGGGTATGACTTTGGCACGATGGTGCATTTGGTGTGATTTTTGGCACGATGGTGCATTTGGTATGTTTTTGGCACGATGGTGCATTTGGTATGATTTTGGCACGTTGGTGCATTTGGTATGACTGTATGCATATGAGCATGATATTTATATGCTTGAGTGCTTCATGTTTGAGTTACATGAACGCATGTATTTTATGAACTTATTGAGTTCACTGGTTAGAATTCCCCTACTTGGTATTTTCCTACCGAGTATGAAAATATTCATTACCCTACTTATTTAGCCCCATTATTCGGAAGGCTTTTGCAGGTTATGTTGGAGAGCTCCTGGAGATGGACGCTCATTTCAGCGGTGGATTGATTCTTGTTGACTCAGGTATATGCTTGACTCACTGTGAGTTTATTTATGCCACGATTTCATGTATTGGGTGAGACGAACAATAAGATGTTTATTCTTTCTGGACTTTAGTTTGGATTAGACGGTGGACTGTTATGGGACTTGCACTTTGGGATGACTGGGAAAGTTTTGTATTTAAAAGTCTATGATCATAGCAATTTATTCGTACGGTTGTTTTCGAGTAGCGCCTGAGGATATTTGCTTTGGCCGTACGATGGTTAATCGAATGATTAAAACTTTGGATGAGAAAAGTGATGTGTTATGTTTTAAAATATAAAACTGTTTTATCAGGTTTTGTGTTCGTCATTTTCATCGATTTATAACAGTTATATTGCAAAAATTTTCTGTGAATTTTGAGGAAAATGTATGAAAAACCACGGGCGTTACAGCTAGCCATCACTAGCACATACATAATTCACATACATAGAACATACTTACTAGCCATCACTATCACACACACAATCCACAAACGTAGCTTACTAACATACTTGCTAGCCATCACTAGCACATACATATACATCCATACACTTAGCTTACCAACATGCTTGCTAGCCATCACTAGCACACACATATTTCAAACATACTTACAGCCCACATACATGTCATATGCATTTAAACATGGCATAATTTGTCCTCTTCCATCATGCAAATGGATCATAATTTAACATCCAAAAAATTGAATCATATAATCCTAGAATGCTACTACTCATTCAAAGCATGTTATCATGAAATTATGAGTTCAAAGCTCCCCTACCTTGTAATCATAACGTTCGATGGCGAGGACATGATGGTGGCGGAGTTGGCGGCTAAAAGCATTGCCAAGATGAGAAAGTTGTTGTATTGAGGGTTTAGGAAGCGCCAAAAGACTCACGGCTAAACGGGGTGACATAAATCAACACAAAAAAATCTGTGGTCCACGGCAGCCCACTAGGGCAGCCAGGGGAAAGGTCGCGCCAAAATAAGTGGTGGTGTGACCAGAATCGAGGGTGTACTCACTGAAGGTAGGTCGGCGGCTGAGAAGTACTTGGTCAGTATCAAGACATCAAAATCAACCATGGATAGCAGCCAACGACATTGATTTCGCACCTATAAGGGTCCACATAAGGGCAAAGGGCATGGGGCAATGCTCGAGGATAGATGAGAGGTGGAGGAGGACTCTGATGTCGACTCCATTCAGTGGCATAGCCATCCGACAGTTAGGCGGCACAAATACAGCGCCTAAACCCTAAATCGCACTTGTGGCTACTTAAACACACGGCCAAAGGGGAGGGGGAGAGGGCTGGACGGTGTTGGCCCAAGGCTCGGAAGGGGCGGTAGGGCCATGCCCAAGGGTGGTGACCAACAAAGATTGTCGTTGTCAATGCCGTGCCAAAGTAGGTCGACAACAGGCCAATCAGCGTCTGGCGGGGCTAAGACGGTGGCACTCTGAATAGCCACCAATAGAGGGGGAGTCTGACTCATGTAGGACAAAGAGAGGTGGTACAGTGCTAGGGTAGTGACCTAGCCATCTCAAGCTAAAACCGGCCAGAACGAGGTGGTCTAAAGGCCGTCTGGCATTCAATAGTGCTACAGTGGCCCGAAACAACAAAACGGGTAAAAAACATAAAAAGGCCGGGTAACACATGGAGGAGCAAGGGTCTATCAGCGCTCTAGCTGGCTCCGTCGTGACCCTAGTGACTAGTCAAAGCTAGGTCAGGGTAGTAGCTGGGACAGAGAAATGAAACCAAACAAATGGGGGTGGCTCGGGTAAAAAAACAAGGGAAAATCTCATTTCGGAGCAGAGGGGACAAGAAAACGGCTAGGGAGGCGGGGCTGGGGTGAGGGGATAGCCCTGTCGTCGCCATCCCAAGGTTGGACAACCGGTGGCAGGTTGAAGGGCTGGCTCTCGCCGGTGCATCTTTAATTTTTTGTCACAAACATAAATAGGGGAAGGGAAGGGTCTGGCCGGAGTAAAGAGGAAGGGCGGAGGCGGAATTGGACCGAGTCCGGCCAAGCCATCCAATGGCAGCTGAAGGTGGCCAGCGAGCTCGACTGAAGGGGCGAAAAAATAGGGGCAAAGGGGAAAAATGGAGTGGGATGGCAAAAGAGGCCAAGTGGGGTCGGGAGGACATCCTCTTGCTGTCATCGGCTCAAGGCGGAGTCACTGTCGGCCGGCCCTTGCCGGCCCACGGTGGAGGCGACACAATCAAAACAGAAAGGGAAGATGACATACCGGGGAGGAGCTCATGGGAGTCGAACCGAGCTAGGGCTACGCCAGGGAGGCGGCCTTGCCGTCGCTAGGCCATGGCCAAGCCTAGGCCAGCTAGCGGCCAACCGGCAACGCTCCTCCGGCTCGAATAGATGAGAGGGGGTCGTCTCTTCCAGATAGTTCTGGATCGGGCTCAACCCCGAGCCTTTTTTTCTTTTTTTCTCCACTTACTCTCTATTATCTTGTCTCTTATTTTCTCTCTTTGAGGCCCACAACCTACGATTGACCCCACACCCGACTCTATGGATACAAATATGGGAGTAAATATACAAATATGAATATGCCAAAGTGTCATATTTTTCCACCAAAAATGACCAGAAAAATCAAGGACATTACACCAAAGACCTCCCTCCCTCTTCTTCTCCGCTTCGGCAGCCATCAGCCTTAGCCTCCCTCTTCTTCTCCACTCCAGCCACCATAGGCCGGAGCCTCCCCCCCCTCCCCCTTCTTCTCCCCCTCTCCCTTCTTTTTCGCTCTGGCCGCAATCGGCCAGCGCCTCCCCCCTCCCACTTCTTCTCTACTCCAGCCATAATCAGCCAGAGTCGGTAGTTTTTTTAATTATTTAGTATATTAGGGATGCTTAAAAACGTCGCTACTTTTTTTTATTTTTATAATTTTTTTCTTTTTTATTAGTGACGCTGTTAACTATAAGCATCGCTAATAACTATATTTTTTTCAATTTCACAAAATTAATAATCGATAGAAAAATTACTTTTTAAAAAATATTTTAATATTAGCGACGCATAATAACTTACTTCACTAATAATTATTATTAGCGACATAAGTTATTATGCGTCGCTAATAATCTCTTATTTGTGATGCCCATTTTTTGCATTGCCAAAAAATATTGATATTGGAGGCGTAAATATAAATGTTGCTAATATTGCACTTTTAACGAGGTTTTTGTGTAAGTGTCGCTAAATAGTAGGGCGGGGGGGGGGGGGAGGGTTAGATCGGAAGACAGAATCATAGTTTATAAAATCAGCGAAAAAATTAAAATCGACAGACCAGGAGCTGCAAACTCTGTGTGCGAGAGTCAAATCATATTTCTACACGCTACGAGACTATAATGTTCTGTTGCGCGTAGATCATAACAAACCTAATTTTATAACTAATTTGGATCGGGTCAACGCTATTTATCGTTGGTTGCCTACGTACATATTGGATACCATCTCTGATGTTATTCCAATACGATCGGATCCGGACGTAGTTCTGCCTAATGGTTAATACATGCATCAGGCACCACAAAATCATATACGTTAAAATACGTATATCTTTATATCCGAACAATCATTCGGAATTAGACAAAAATCTTATAAATCGTTGGAGTCCAACAGAAGCCAATAAATCAGTAAAATACACATTTCACATAGGTGAGCAGAACACTAACAAAACACCCGTCCCACTCTATCATAGAGTGGAGCAGAACACACTACAGAGCATATTGGATCATATCAGATCATATTAGATTTCATCCATACCAATCATATCAGATAGGAGTATGTCAAGTCACAACAAAGCATTTCAGATCACAACAGAATAATCAAAGTGGATTAAATAGGAACATATCAGCATATATCAGATCAGCAAATTATATATCTTAATTAGTAATATACTAATTAAGATGTGCATTCATATAAATTATATTATACTAAAAGGTTAGAAAAGCGTACTCCCCAGTAATTCTGGGAGTGACAACGTTCGGAGTTGCTTAATTCCTTGGTGTCCTCCCTTTCTGATTTGGAGACAGTGGACAAAACCTCCTCTACCTTTGGAAGACTTTATCCTTCATGTGCCCGTAGGCTGCGGACAAAACCTCCTCTAACTTTGGAACACTTTGCCCTTTCTGCGCACGTAGATGGTGGACAGAACCTCCCTTACCCGGAGACACTTTTCCCTTTCCGCACTTGTAGGCAACGGACAGAACCTCCCCTTACCCGGAGACATTTTTCCCTTTCTGCGCGCGTAGGCAGCGGATAGAACCTCTCCTTGCCCCTTAACATTTCCCCTATATAGGGTTGCTAACTCAAAGAATTGATGCTTCCATTATGTAGAATACCCTCGATTTAGCTAAGAATGTTTTTTGAACGGAAGAAAACGGATACAGAATGAATCCAGAAAGTTCCCCAGAAGAATGAAATGAATCCGGTATTTATAGAAAAAGACCTGCGAGCCGACGATGTGCGCGCGCAAGTGCATGCGACACGTGTCATGCCACAATACGCCGAAAACGCGGCACCGCCGCGCTTGGTGTGCGCTTGAACTGCATGGCACTGCAGCGCATTTGTCTGCGCTGGTGTGCATGTTCGACGCGCGTCGGTCCGCGCAATGACGCCAGCTATTTTGTCCGTTTCTGAATTTAATAATAATATTTTATTATTATTTTAATCAAATATTATTCCAACTTTAAAATGAGATAACTTTTTATCCCGAAGTCGGAATTGCACATTCTTGGCACTGATGGACTCGTGTCGATGAGTCCTTCAAAACTAAACCCCATATGGGTAGTTTTTCTCTTACTTTCAAAGTGGGTCCCGCCTGTATGGCACGCTTCCTGAGGTCGTAACTTTTGCTCCCAACCTCTAATTCGTATATTTTTTGATTTGCTACGCTCGCTACTTCGAGCTCTAACTAGATAAGGGAATTTCATCCCTTAAATCCCCTTAAAATTTTAACTAAAATTATACAATTACCCTTAACCCTTTTGGGTTAATTGTAATTGGAACACGGGGTGCTACAACTTATGGCGACGCTTTGTATGTGTCACTAATAGTCATTAACTATGTCTAAGGGACTATTAGCGACGCAACGCATTTATGCGTCGCTAATAGTCCTTTTTATTGTAATGTTAAATGGTGATCGAATCGGCCAAAATAAAGATTTTTTCACCCAAAACAACTTCCATAATGGAAAAAATAAGCTTTTAGTGTCTCTGGCGACTCACCAGTGAGTTGTTGCCAGTCATCTCCTGCTGGTGAACTCCACCTTGCTATCGATCATTCCTCTCAACCAAAACAATAATATTCTATTAATTTATGAGGATCTATATAGGAATTGAGTTTTTTTAAACCTAAAGGTAATTTCGTCTTAAAGCAGTAATATGACATTTAATATTGAAAAGTAAGGAATATAAAATTTTTGACGAGGTAATATGAAAAAACTTTATTTTTAAATCCTAGTAGAGGTATAATTACCCTACACTTTTCCTCCCCTTTACGTCTATTTGCCGTGATTTTATACCATTGTACTCTATTTGAATGGATCCAAACATGACGAACAAATCTTTTTATTCTTGTATAAAATATGTAACATGCAAGTCTTGTGTTTTTGTTATCTATTCGGTTCGCTTAAAGCAGTATGTTTTTCTAGAATGTCGTACCATAAATCTTATAAAATTATGCACAATAGTTACAGACAGGGTAGCATGCTTGTATAAGGGCCACAATGAATTTAATTCTGACCTCTTCAACATTCCAACACAGAAAAAAAAAACGAAAACAAAAGACCATATATCTTACCTTTCAAGGCCAAAAACATACTAATGATTGAAATGTTGATCTAATGTTTTAGGCAAGCCTTTTAGGTATTCGAACTCCATCAAAATGCAAGCCATAAACCTTAAGACGCTACATCTAAGCATTTAATTTCTTTAATTTTTATTTTTTGGTAATGAGGTGTGTCCAAGTACCCAACTCGAAGGGGCAGGGCAATAGATTTCTTAGAGCATCGACCGCCAAATCCCTTGAGTACATGCAATACCCACACATTAGATACATCTCTTCTTTTTGTCCTAGCCATCTCACGACCACCTTGTTAATTTAAATTTATTAATTTTTAATATTATTAAATAAAAAAGTGAATAAATATATAAAAAAAATAAATAATTGCATCTAATTTTCAAGTTGATGAAGTAAAAAATTAAAGAGGAAGAGAAAAAAATATGTAAAATAGAAAACCAGCTTAAGCGAAAGGGCTTGAGCGTACCTCATGCTCAGATATTGCTGAACACCTACTTGTTTGATGGTTGAAAGCTTTATCAAAGATACTTCCAACATTGACAAAATTATTTTTGTTTTTTTCTTTTGCATTAGTGCCTAGAGAGGAGGACACATTTAGCCTAACCGGGCTCCTTAACTAGAGCATGTGACTAGCCCACATAGGGCTCCAAACATGGTACAAATAGGGCAAGTAGCTATATATCTACTATTGCCCTCTTATATTTCATGCCCTCTTATGTATTATGTTTGGAGCTCTATGTAAACTAGTCCCAAGGCTCTAGTTAAGGAAAATATTTTTGTTTTTGTTTCGTGTAAGGGTAAGGCTGCTAACGAGTTAAACCAACTCAACGATCAAACCAAGTTTGGCTCTAATTTAGCTCAACTAGAATTTAGCCCGGCTCAAAAAGGGTTCAGTTTGAATTTGAAAGTAAGTGAGTCGAGCTCGAACAAGGGTCAAATCAAATCAACTTAACTCAAAGCTGGGCTCAAAGTTGGCTTAATTTGTTATACAATCACTTCATACATATTATACCTTTATTATATGATTTTCTTAACTTTCACCTTTCATGTACCCATAGTATTCTATGTTATTTTATAAAAATATATATATTATATATACATTAATGTATGGTATATAACATACTATATAATATGGTATATAATATACACATTATGTTATTGTATTTCAAATAAATATAATTTCTACTACTAATGAAATTGAGAATGTAGATATAATAATTTTTTTATTCCTATTCTACCCTTATTTATCTATATAATATTATTTAAATTTTAAATACTACCTTTCATCATCTTAATCCTAATAAATATAAATATGTCATTCTACTTGCATAATAAATATTCTTAATTCAACTAATCATATTACTTTAGAATTGGAGATCTA
This sequence comes from Saururus chinensis, assembly GCA_035235625.1. Taxonomy (NCBI): domain Eukaryota; kingdom Viridiplantae; phylum Streptophyta; class Magnoliopsida; order Piperales; family Saururaceae; genus Saururus; species Saururus chinensis. The sequence continues at coordinate 17,204,584 of CP141149.1, read as the reverse complement.
GTAAACCATATTAAAATTTTTCCTACAAATATATTTAGTGAACTGTGTCTAATTTTTTACCTATTAATTTAAAAAAATTTATATTTTTTTGCCTATAAATATATCCATTGAACGAAGTCTAGATTGATTCTATTTTAACTTTAAATTTTAAAGTGATGCATACAACTTTAATAAAGTAGAATTATGGTTGTTATAATATTTTTATTTTTTATAATGTTGATGTGATTCTCCAAATTAATATGGTTTCTTATAAGAAAATGTATTATGGTTGTAAATTGGATTGGAGCCTAATTCAAATGTAGGTTAGAACTCTTGTGCTTTATTTTCTAGCTCAATGTTAATTCAAGTTCCAAATTCCTTAGCCAAACCGAGCCTGAGGTGAAAGTGTAAATGTTCGATCTAAATAAAAAAATTGGGCTAAATAAAAAAAACGCAAAACAAGACGATGAGTTAGTTAAAACGAGAACAAACAGTAACGTCTTCTAGAACAGAAGAACCAGACAAAAACCAGAGAGTGATGTTCCAGCAGCGGCAGTGCGTAAGATTTTTGAACTGTGTTTAGAGGTTGGTGGAGATGCTCTTGAGCTTGGCCATGGTGAAAGACAAATACAGTAGAAATACTTGCAATGGAATTCCAATTCGAAACTTAGCAGCGGAACAAGGATCACTTCTTATTGGTGCATGTGCTAACGTATGGAGAACAGCTGAGTGGCTTTTCACGCCCAAACTCTCTACTTCTAGAAGCTCTCCTACCCAATATAATCTGCTCATTCCATCACTCTCCATGCTGTTCCAGCCAACTCAATCCTGCTCCGCGCCTACTCCCAGCTTGCTTTCCCCATTGCGCTTTTTAATCTCTGGAGGTCAGTAGTTCAAAACTCCTGACACCAAATTTGCATTCATTGTTGGGTTTTCATAGTTCCTTTTGTCTTCCAAATGCATAAGCAAGCAATGCCCGATTGACATGTCCATGTTTTTGCCAAATGCTGATCTCTACAGGCTGGGATACTGAGAGTTGCTTTGTTTCCATGGATCGAAGCTCAAAACACATGTGGTGTTGCCGGTTTTCCTGTTTCTGAAGTCTCTGAGTGAGGGGTCATCAGCCATGGATACTGGAGACCGCTATAGAATTAGTAGTTTGCGCGGAAACAACTCAATTTGGAGGAACAACACGGTTGATGTCTTCTCCAGATCCTCTCGAGAGGATGATGATGAAGAAGCCCTCAAGTGGGCTGCCCTGGAGAAGCTTCCGACTTACAGTCGTATAAAGAAAGGAATTTTGACCGGAAGTGCTGGTGACTTGAAGGAAGTTGATATAGAAAAACTTAGTTATCAAGAGAAGAAAAATTTGCTGGATAGACTGATCAAAGTTGCAGAAGAGGATAATGAGAAGCTCTTGTTGAAACTGAAGAATCGTATTGATCAGTAAGAAATTCAGTGTATACCCATCTTTTCTTTTATCTAAAAAACTTTCAACGTTATATGTTTTAATCTTCTAATCTATGTTCCAAATTTATTGGGTCCTACATTTTTTCCCTAAACAAAAAGAGTTGGAATCGATATTCCGACAATTGAAGTGCGGTTCGAGCATTTGAACATTGAAGCAGAAGCCTATGTGGGTAGCAGAGCTTTGCCTACAATTATCAACTACATTGAAAATCTGATAGAGGTGAACCTACGAACAATATCAATCAAAAGCTTCTTCATATCTGTTTTATTACCGTACGTACTAATGTTGTTTGCTTTCAAAGGGGTTCTTGAACTATCTCCACATTCTACCTAGCCAAAAGAGGACTTTGTCAATCCTAAATGATGTTAGTGGAATTGTTAAACCTTGCAGGTAAACATCAGACTTAGGGAAAGAAATTGATTTCTAATGCTACACTGAATAATATGTTAGTTTTTGCATTTTATGTGCAGGATGACTCTACTTTTAGGTCCTCCAGGATCTGGGAAAACTACTCTACTGTTAGCTCTTGCTGGTAAACTTAGCAAGGACCTCAAGGTAGTATCTAATATCTCACTTAAATAAGTATACTGTTTGTTCGAGTTTTGATTGGTTTATAACAAACATCAGATTTCTGGGAAAGTAACTTACAATGGCCATGAAATGAATGAGTTTGTCCCCCAGAGGACCTCTGCTTATATCAGCCAGCACGATCTCCATATAGCAGAAATGACTGTGAGAGAAACCCTGGCCTTTTCAGCAAGATGCCAGGGTGCCGGTACCACTTATGGTACGTAGAAAGTAGTGGTACTTTAGTTTCAATTTGAGGATCAATTAGTTAAGATAAAATTCAATTTAATGCAATTATGCAGAAATGTTAGCAGAACTTTCCAGAAGAGAAAAAGAGGCAAACATTAAACCAGATCCTGATATTGATGTCTTCATGAAGGTCAGTAATTTACATTTTCAATCATGGTAGATATTACCTTGTATTATTTGTTATTTGCTTGTTTCCCCTTTGAACAGTGCAACTGTCTTGAGAAATCTTTTGTTGTATACTAACATGCACAGTATGAGTAGGAAATTGAAAAAGGAGATCGAGTCTACTTAGGCTATCTCCTTAATACAAATAGGTCTTCTCTGCCAGTGCTTTAGGATATGTTGACGTCTATCTCCCATGATGAAATGATCTGATGCTACTAGAGGAAGCACTCTAGCATCAACCAACGGCGAAAGAACTTTGCTTGTACTCTCTAAAAGATTTGCTTAAATAGACTATGAAAGGATAAAACTAAGTTCTAAGGAGACAATGTGCATAGACCAATGAGACACATGTACACACAACAAAAAGGCTTCTTGAACCTATGGATAAGATTATTTGACCCATCAAGTGTTCATCTTAATCCAAGTCCAAAAAGGATATGAATGAATTTAATTGTCAATAGGAATTTGTTTCAAAACAAAGGTTTTTTTTACCCATCCCGACTAAGTCGATCGCATGTGTAAATTGAACCGACTGCCTGCGGCGGCGCATGCATGTGGTTTAGCCCACCTGGTTCATGAGTCTAACATATATCTCCCCCACAAAAGTGGGGTGGCCTAAGGGCCTATCACTAAAGACTAAACTTGGGTCTTATATACTCACTTTAGGAAAGTTTTTTTTACTATGTGGGACTATTCCAAATATCATTCCCTTACAATACCCAAACTTAATTCACTAACTCATAGTTTGGGTTAAGTAGGCCAAACACACTTAACCCAACATTGTTAGTATGGGCTCTGAACCATCTTATCCAACATTATTTTGGTAGATGGATCATTTTGCTTAAATACAAGCAACATTATTTTGGTAGATGGATTATTGTGCTTAAATACAAGCATAATTTATGCGCTAGAGATGAGTTCACTTGTTCAAGTTGAATTATATATTGTATATGTTATAGGGATAAGCTCATCTGTTCAAGTTGAATTTATTTCTATGGAAATGGAAATTTTGAGAGTTGTTGTTGGGAAATTCTTGTATCTTGTAACTTGATCGATCGTAGAAATGCGACAATCTTCAAACTAGTGAAGCTTATATGGTGGCCGAAGTGAATGATGGATTCTTTGTAGAAAATACTACTTCAAATCCTAGAATCCATTTTAGGGAAAATACTACAACACACTTTACTTCAAGGCATGAATTCACTTTCCTAAAAATACTATTTGCCCCCACCATTCTTTGATTTTTGGTGTGTAATCAGGAATTTCGCAAAACTATTCTCAAAATAGAGTGAAGCTTTTATCCTTTGTCTACAATTTACACTCTTGAAGACAAAGCTCTAATCGCCATTTGATACAAGTAGTCAAACCTTGTATTCTATTCCACAGGGAAGAGAGATCAAGGCATATTGATGAAAATCATGAGAAGAAATAAAAAAGCTTCTTTTCTTAGTGAAAAACTCTCCCTTTATGATTTTGGGACAAATTTCCCAATCAAAAGTTGCAACCCTTTGTTTAGAATCTGAACTAAAACTGAAATTTCATGAATTAAATTATAGCAATCGATTGCCAAGAAGAGCAATCGTTCGCTCATATGACTGTAATCTAATCCTTTAGCCTTTTATTATCGATCAATCGATAAAACAACTGTGAAAACCATTCTCATGTCCCCATCGATCAGTTCTCATATCGATGGATCGATAAAAGGACTACTATAATATTTTAGTGGCCCGATCGAACTCCTCTTAGGCTTAAATATTAAATTTTTTAATAAGAGCTAGGTTCAAACTGACTTTTCATATGTTCATTCTTCAGCGTGTTTCCAAACCTAAATTATATTATTTGTGATGTTTGTCAACCAATCATTAATTGTTCTCTTATTGATGGTGTCACTTATTGCATGCAGACAGCAGCTCTGGATGGACCGGAGGCTAGTGTTGTTACAGAGTATATTCTGAAGGTATATGCTTCAAGGACAACAAGTGAGAAAAGTGTTTCGCATATCAATCTCAATGGTACAAATTAATGCATGTATTTTATAAATGTTGCAGATTTTAGGGCTAGAAATCTGTGCTGATACTGTGGTTGGGGATAATATGTTGAGAGGAATATCTGGAGGACAAAGAAAGCGTGTTACAACAGGTAGATCATATATAAGAACATCTGAGATCATGTTCATTTCTTGACACCATCATATTCTTCATTAACAGTGGTTAAAGACTATATTGAATAGGAGAGATGCTTGTGGGGCCGGCAAGGGTATTGTTTATGGATGAGATATCTACTGGCTTAGACAGCTCCACTACATTCCAAATTTTGAACTCGCTGAAGCAATCCATTCACATTCTCAAGGGAACTGCCCTCATTTCTCTTCTCCAGCCAGCACCAGAGACTTATGACCTCTTTGACGACATAATCCTACTCTCGGATGGTCAAATAGTATACCAAGGCCCACGTGAGCATGTCCTTGAGTTTTTTGAGTCAATGGGATTTAAATGCCCTGAGAGAAAAGGTGTAGCAGACTTCTTGCAAGAAGTAAGGAAGCCCCAGACTAGTTTCTTCTTCCTCTTGTTGTCATTGTTGTTTTTTGCGTAGGTCTACTTACCCAAAAAATGGGGAATCCATTATGACATCCCTACTTGCTCATGAAAGGGCAAGTCCTCTGCCCAAGGCCTTTGAACTCATGACTCCATAAAGAAAATATTGTTTTATTGTCAATATTTTCTATCTTTTAGGGAAAATACATTTACTTTTTTTTCTGTTATAATTGTTTATGGATATCTAATTTGTTATAATTTCTCTACTCTTCAATAATTTAAGCTTATCTATCTTAACGTGATAGGTGACATCAAGGAAAGATCAGATGCAGTACTGGATGCATAAAGACCAACCATACAGATTTATTCCAGAGAAAGAATTTGCTGATGCATTCCAGTCTTTCCATGTTGGTAGAAAATTGGGAGAAGAACTATCTACCCCATTTGACAAGAGCAAGAGCCATCCAGCTGCTCTCACGACTTCCAAATATGGTGTCAACAAGAAGGAACTGTTGAAAGCCTGTATTGCAAGAGAGTATTTGCTGATGAAGAGGAACTCACTCTTATACATATCTAAATTGGTTCAAGTGAGTATAATATTTGATCAAATAAAATTTATTGATTGAAGTCTCACAAAAGTTAGAAGCATTAAAATCTATTTCTTCCCTATTTCAGCTCATGGTTGTTGGTTTCTTTGCAATGACAACGTTCATCCGCACTAAAATGCACCACCAGACAGTAAATGATGGAGGACTGTATTTGGGTGCTCTCTTTTTCACTCTCATTATGGTCATGTTTAACGGACTCTCAGAGCTCCCCATGACCCTTTTTAAGCTCCCTGTCTTCTACAAGCAAAGGGACCTCCTCTTCTTTCCTGCATGGGCATATGCCTTGCCTACATGGATAATCAAGATTCCTGTATCATTGTTGGAAGCTGCTGTTTGGGTCTTCATGACTTATTATGTCATTGGTTTTGATCCAAGTGTTGTTAGGTAAGATTTATTCATTTTGATACTTCACTTCTAAAGATCTATTTTCCAGTGTTTCTCATAACATTAATTATTAAATATGCAGATTATTCAGACAGTACTTTTTACTAGTAATAACTAACCAGGTAGCATCAGCACTATTCCGATTTATAGCCGCACTTAGTAGGTCCATGGTTATTGCCAATACTTTTGGATCATTTGCATTGGTTGCACTCATGAATATGGGTGGATTTGCATTGTCTAGAGGTACTATAATTTTGAGTTGTTGCAAAAATTATACTACTCATTATCTCTATCTTTGTACTTCAATTGCACGAAGGCAATGAAGCTTTTGCTTTTGGCTACAGGGAAAATTAAAGTGTGGTGGAAATGGGGTTATTGGATCTCACCAATTATGTACGGGCAAAATGCAATAGCAGTCAATGAATTCCTTGGAAATAGCTGGAACCATGTGATTATCTTTATGTGGAACACACTTCATTTCTCTTTCTCACTATAGTTGGATGGAAAAATTCGCCCTGTTCTTATTTTAAAACTTCGTTCACAGATTCTTCCCGGAACCAATGCAACATTAGGTGTGGAAGTGCTGAAGTCTCGTGAAATCTACACTCACGCATACTGGTATTGGATTGCTGTGTGTGTTCTAATTGGACAGCTATTATTCCTTAATGGAGGTTTTACCTGGGCTCTGTCTTATCTTGATCGTAAGTATGCCCTTTTCTCATGTAAATCTTTGACATTCTATTAACTTTGCATTATCAGAACTGCAAATGGAATTACTAACTTTTGGTTTGAACTTGGTACAGCACTTGGGAAGCCTCAAGCAGTTCTGTCAGAGGAGACCTTAAAAGAACAACATTCTAATGTAAGGGGAGAACTCGAGTTTTCTACCAGGAATGAAGCCACTTCTAGTGGTCTTTCTGCATCAGGATGTAAGGATAAACACATTAAAGTTCTGAACCATATAAGAGATTAATTACTACAATTTTGACCATATTTGTTACATTCAGCACGAGTTAGAGGAAGCAGGAATAGCACAAAATCAGAAGAATCAACTTCCGCAGGAGTCAGAATTGAGAATGACGATCCTAACAGGAAGAAGGGAATGGTTCTTCCATTTGCACCTCTCTGTCTCACATTTGAGGATATAAAATACGCAGTAGACATGCCTCAGGTAGCTTGAAGCTCCATATAACTATTAATATTATGTCATCTCGTAAAAAAAAAACAGATTTACTTATGTTGTGATTGACTTTATAGGGGATGGAAGACCAATTTGTTGAGCAAGATAGGCTACAGCTCTTGAAAGGAGTGAGTGGAGCTTTCAGGCCAGGAGTTCTTACGGCACTGATGGGAATTAGTGGAGCTGGTAAAACCACTTTATTGGATGTGCTGGCTGGACGGAAAACTGGTGGATATGTTGAAGGAACCATTACCATATCCGGCTATCCCAAGATACAGGAAACATTTGCTCGGATATCTGGATACTGTGAGCAAAATGACATACATTCCCCAAATGTAACTGTCTATGAATCTCTTGTATACTCTGCTTGGCTACGTTTATCTTGCGAAGTGGACAGATCAACAAGAATGGTTAGCACATTAATGGAAATAATGACATAATTATCTTCATCATATTTTCCCACTGTTTTTTGAGTAACTATTTTCATATTTGCAGATGTTTATTGAGGAGGTAATGGATCTTGTAGAGCTTACATCATTAAAGCAAGCCCTGGTTGGATTGCCGGGGGTTGATGGTCTTTCAACGGAACAAAGAAAGAGACTGACAATAGCTGTTGAGCTAGTTGCAAACCCTTCTATAATCTTTATGGATGAACCCACCTCAGGACTAGATGCCAGGGCTGCAGCTATTGTGATGAGGACGGTAAGAAACACAGTGGACACTGGGAGAACTGTTGTTTGCACGATCCACCAGCCCAGCATTGACATATTTGACGCTTTTGATGAGGTAATGAACTGATAGAATATGTCTTTGTGCTACGGCCGCATAATTGACAATTGGTCTTTCTCCACTTATTGCAGCTCTTCTTACTGAAAAGGGGAGGTGAGGAAATATACGTAGGACCTTTGGGACCTCATTCTTGCCATCTAATTAACTACTTTGAGGTAAGACACGAAATATATTTTAAAACTGAAAAGAGAAAAGCTACTAGAAAGAAATGCTAAAAGAGTAAACCTGTAAGGGAGTTGACGGAGTTCCAAAGATAAAGGACGGCTACAATCCTGCAACATGGATGCTAGAGGTGACTTCACAAGCTCAAGAAGAGTCTCTAGGTGTTGATTTCGCTGAACTGTACAAGAACTCAGATCTGTTTAGGTGGGTAAAACAGCATCGTATGTATGCCTTCTTAAGAAACATTAACGCAGACCAGTTTCCAGTATTCTTATTGCCCATTGTTGCTTGTAGCAGCCGAAACAAAGCTTTGATACAGGAACTAAGTCAACCGTCTCCAGGTTCACATGATCTCTACTTCCCCACCCAATATTCACAGCCATTCTTAACCCAGTGCAAAGCTTGCCTATGGAAACAGCACTGGTCCTATTGGAGGAATACAACCTACAATGCAGTGAGAATTTTGTACACAGTAGTTGTGGCATTAATGTTTGGTTCAATGTATTGGGATCTCGGATCGAAACTGTAAGCTCACCACCCATCTTTTGCATAAGTCATAGCTACCACTTTGTTGGTTTCTTTTAGTTTGAGCTTGGTATATCTGTTGTTTGTCCTTTCCCTAACAGCTTAAGCTTCCAAGAGAAGTGGTTCACGAACATTGGATCATAGCCCAAGGTCTTAAGTTTTCGTTGCAGGGAGAAGTAGTGTTCCTTATTGTGTGTGTGCTCCCGTGCAATGCTTAGCAGTGCATGCACATGTGGGAGAGCGTTAATGGGATAGTATAAATAGTTAGTCTCTTACCTAACAGCTTAAGCTTTTAGGAGAATTTCTTCCTAAGTTGTTACAAAGGCATCTATTAATGGCAGGCACAAGCAACAAGATTTATTCAATGCAATGGGTTCCATGTATATGGCTGTCCTGTTCTTGGGTATTGGGAGCGCATCATCAGTGCAGCCAGTGGTGGCGGTAGAAAGAACTGTTTTCTACCGAGAGAGAGCTGCAGGCATGTATTCTGCTCTGCCTTATGCGTTTGGACAGGTAACACTTACGACAATCTTTGTGCTTTCTAAGAGAGATCCCATGTGAAATCATTTACTAAGATTCCTACTTCAAAAAATTTGCAGATTGCGATAGAAATCCCCTATGTTTTTATTCAAGCTGTAATATATGGAGTTACGGTGTATGCAATGATGGGATTTGACTGGACAATAGCCAAATTTTTGTCGTATCTCTACTTCATGTTCCTCACCTTATTATACTTCACATTCTTTGGGATGATGACAGTAGCTCTAACACCCAACCTAAGCATAGCTTCCATCTCTTCCTCGGCATTTTATGGGATATGGAATCTCTTTTCAGGGTTCTTGATTCCTAAACCAGTAAGCCACTGTCTTGCTTATTTCTATTAGACATTTTCTTTTCCTTTGTGTGTTTTACTAGTGAAGGAGAACAGAATTAAAGCTTCTTATTACATCTTTCTCTTCTGTGTTTGTGATGAACAGAGAATTCCTGGTTGGTGGATATGGTATTATTGGATATGTCCCGTTGCTTGGACTTTGTATGGACTTCTTGCTTCCCAGTTTGGAGATGTGCATAAGAAACTTGATTCTGGAGAAGAAGTTGCTGCATTCATTAGGAGCTACTATGGGTTCAAGCATGACTTCTTGGGCGTTGTTGCCGTGGTCATCCTTGCATTTACAGTTCTCTTTGCATTCATCTTTGCCTTGTCAACCAAGGTTTTTAACTTCCAGAAAAGATGAAAAATAATTGCCCAAAATAATTTGTTTAAATTTTCTACAACGGACTTTGCCGCCGCGGAGATTTTAACAGATGTTATGTTAAGAAATGTAATGAATGTTTGATTGTTGATTACTAGATGCCTCATATTAATTACTCCTTCCTTCCCACTTTAATAATCCCAGTTGTTTTTTTTAATTGAACTTGTCCTTGTTCATTTTGAAAACTTAATAGGACTATTAATAAAGTGCGTCTTTTTTTATCTTACCACCCCAAAATCTCAGTCACCACAGCCAAAAATACCTGATATGCCCTCTTCCTTGTTTTTTCTTACTTCGTATACCTCACAATTCTCCTCCTCGTTTCTTCTGGCTTCCACTTCCTTGTTCTCCCCTTTCGTTTTGATTTTGCAATAACAAGATTTCCACCCAAGAGGATGGGAGATCCATTGCTACTGTATATAGTTTCTATTTCCCACAATTTAGGTTGGGAGATCCATTGCTATTGTGTATAGTTTCTGTCTCCCACGATTTAGGTTACATTGTTTTAGGCGTCATGTGGATGACGCTTTACAACCGCTTTTTATAGTTTTCGATGTAAATCTTGTTTATTTAGGCAATTTAGACTAAAAGCCTTACTTTGTTTCAAAAACGCATTTATTTCTATTTTTGACTCGTTTTTACTTTTTAACCGCTTTCTGCTTTCTGCTTAACTCCCCTCTTAAGGAGGGTTAGGCTAAAAGCGTATCAAAAAAGTAAAAATATCACAAGTTGACATTTTTACCCTTCTCTTCTCTAACACTCTTTTACATTTTTTTTCTTTTTTGCATGTGCGTGTTTTCCTCTTTAGTAAAACCCCATTTCTCCTTGCTCCCTTCTCCTCCCACCATGACGCCCTCACACAATTGTTTTCTTCTCTCCTGTGCTAACTCTCTTCCCTTTTCTCCTCTTCAGTAAAATATTCTTCCTCTTCTCCTCCCACCATGACCACCTTCATCCGTCAATAATGACCACCTTCGTCCGCCATTAATGAGCACCCTCGTCTACCCAACTTTTTTTTCTCTAATTATTTAAGGACAAAATAGATATTCTTCATAATAGGGTTGAAATATATTAAAATGGCTACCCAAACAAGATTTGTAGAATTTTTTTTGAAAAACTGATTTTCCATAATGTATATCCAAACATAACATGTTTTTACTTTGTTTTTCAAAAAGCAATTTCAACTAAAAGTAGCTTTCCAGATGACACAAAGCGTCATCCAAACGACACCTTAGTCAACTATTCAAGACCAAAACAATTCATTTTCAGATTATTATAGGACAACTAACCCTCATTTCCATTTCTAAAAATTAGAATTGTATAACTTAATTCTTGTTTGTTGTTTGCTAGTGGAATTATTTAGAAATGAAATCAAAATTTTCTTGAATTAATTTTGATAATTATTTGTAGAATCATAATTGTGTTTGGTAATAGAATTTTGTAAGATAAATTTCAATGAAGACCCATTTCTCAAACTTATAACAAATATAACTTTTTCTCCCAAACTTAGATTTGTGTGTTTTTGTTACCAATATGCCTATATTAACAAGTCCTATCAAACAAGATCCCAAATAGGTAGATAATTTTGAACTTTTAAAGTGAGTCATACTCATATGATACATTTCTCGAGGCTCGGGTGCTAGGAGATAGAATTGACAGAATTACCTCACAAGGTGATTCCGTCGGAATTGTGTCAGAATCATCCTTCTAGTAGAATTTTTAGTTTCGCTCCACTTCCATATCCAAACACAATTCCATTGAATTAGGACAACATTATGGAAGAATCCTTGAAATCTAACTAAAATTCCATATGCAATCAACAAACATGAAATGCTCATAAAAGTTGAGCATGGAAGAGAATATGGATCTATAGTCATTATACGACATAGTTTTGTTCATGCAATATGTTACACTCAAATTCTAAACTTTCAAAGATAGCCTAATTTCACTTGCCACTTTTGGTATGGTAACTTGTTTTTTTTATAGGTAAAGACATGTGCCGTAAGATCTCTGATCTTAAACCGGTTTTTATTTCATTTTAGTTATCGGTTATCGTGTAGTTAACACGTTTTCTGATTTATTCAGTGGTTTCAAAGATAGATGGTGTTTCTCATGGTTTTAATCAAAATCAACTTTATAATTATTTATTTCAAGTAATTTTGGGTCAAATCTAAATTTTTGGGATTTTTCTAATTTTTCACTAATTTTCCAAAAATTAGGGTTTGGCGGGACCCCCTGTGTGCCCTACCGTCGAAATTTGAGTTTTTGGACCAAATTAACCCAGACATCAACACAAGCCTTTACCAAATATTTTCATAATTTTTTTAGGTTTAATTAGTGCTCAAATAGCTAAATTACCCATTTTTAGCCTATTTTCTATTCATACCCCACAATTTACCCATACACACCCCAAACCCTACTATAAATAGAATGACCTGAGTCATTTCCATTTTGGGAATAGGCTGGGAAAGGGAGGTTAGGCCTAATTCTCCAATTAGGCCCAGATTGGAAGGAGTTTAAGGTAAGTCTCTTGTGATTAAACCTTAAAACCTAGATTTTCTCTTAATCCTTTCTAGATCTATCATTTTCATTTTATTTTAATTCATTTTTAAATATCAAAACCACTGATTTGTATCTTTACTTTAAACCCTATATCTAAAAATCCGATTTTTATGTTCAACAAGCCCTAGATCTAAGTTTTTCATTAGGGTTTTCTATGTTAAATTGGTTTTAATGGAGTTTAATTTAAACTCTATGTCTTTGTAAGGTTTTCAAGAAGGGTGACCATCAAATCTAAGCCTAATCAAGGGATAAGGTAATGGACTTTCTAAATTTCAGTTTTCCTATGGTAAAGCTCTTGATTTTGTAGTTTATTTTGAGTGAATTTACTTGATTTAGTGCTTTAATGGCATGATTAGTAAATGGTAATCTTTAATCCCGATTTCATAGGGTTTTATCTTGTTATAATGTATATTAGCTTTCTGAAAAGTATGGTGGAATTTTAATGGCATTTGAGTTGTTAGATGGATATTTTAAGTTTCATCAACGGAGTTTTGGTTTGAAAAATTGAAGTGAAGAAAATGGTCAAAACTGCTTTGTTGCCATTAGAACAACCCTGCAGGGCATTCGAACGGCAATACTACAGTTTTGGCATTTGTCCTATGTAGCCGATCGAACGGCCCTGTAGGGCGTTCGAACAGCTACACTGCAGAAATTGACAATTTTATGTATGTTGCTTATTTCGACATATCTACTTCAAAATATCATTTTTATGATTATGTGGAGTGTTTTGATCTATAATAAGCTACTTGAAGGGCATTCTTTTGATGTTTTGAAGTTGTGCTATATATTTAGAGTTATGTGGAATGGCTTGTAGTTGGTTATATGATGTTGGAATTACCATCTTGAAGTTATGAATGGTTGATTCTCTATGGTTAAGTATATTTTCAGTAGAGCTACAGCATACTAATGGGCTGATACGTCATGTTAAGATGTGGTTAATTGATGTGTGAATGTTAGTGTTATGTCTTGACTTAAGTATGAAGTGAATGATCTTATATATGGTTAGCTTGTGGTTAAGCTTTCATTTGAGTTACGATTTTAATGATTCTTCTCCTATGATTTCCACTGAAATTCATGATTAGAAGTTAATGCTCATGTGTAGTGTGATGGTGAGTGAATTACAAGCATGTTGATATGCATTGAGTGAAGTGCTTCTACTAGGTACACACACACATGTGGGGTTTAATGATAATGATGAGCGTTGATATTATGATTATGAATGATGCATGAGGGGCTGATGAGAACACTTATCATGAATTAGGATTCATGTATACCTTGCCCACGTATGTACCATGTTGCATGCATCATGAAAATGGATTTCCAATTGAGGCTTTATCGAGATTAATCGAATTTGATCGATTGGATGCAATGTGGTGAAATTGCATGCCGAATTAATCGGTCGTGGCTTAATTAAAACTTGATTGGTCCGAAAGGACATGTTTTGATTTGAGTCCCTTCGTGGAACATGTACACTCCCCGGGTTGAGTCTAGTTAAATAGAATTATGTGGTGACGAGTGATGTACTTGTCTTGCGAATTGAGATTTACTTATTGAGATTATTTGGACCCTGAGAATCCAACTAGTTTGCCCGAGTGCACCGGCTTACCAGGTATTGTTGCTTGGGACTTTAGTCTTGACAAGCAGGAGTTGCCCAGGAATTTAGGCTTGATGGGCAGGAGTTGCTCGAAGGCGTTGGCCTTGAGGAGCATGTCTATTTGATAAGTATTTGCTCGAGGGCTTCGGCCTTGAAGAGCAGGTTTATTCTCTATGTGTATGGACTTGCATGTTAGACTAGTATGTGTTGAGACACTTATACATGCTTGACGAATGAGAATGTTGATGCATGATTTGATATGTATGTTAGAGATACATCTCATGCAGGTTTATATAATATTGATGCATGATCTGAAATATATGTTAGAGATATATCTCATGCAAGTTTATATGATGTGAATGGCACTATGTGGATTATACACTATGATGCAAGTTTAGGTGATGTGTATGTGTGATCAGAAAATGATACATCTTGTTAATCTTTGCTTTGATTAGTTATGTTGATATGTCGTCATGTTTCCGATGATGATAGTATATTAGAAAACCATTGCTAAGTTTATTAAACTCACTCATCTTTCTTGTGTTTTTGCTTTGGGGCTATATGGCGTGACATGCAGATGGACAGGATCTCCTCTATGATCTGTTTCCTTGTTTATGCTTTTATGATTAAAACCTTTGTATGTGGTTCTTATTTTAGTTTATGCTACATTATACATTTGTGTTGCTTAAGACCTATTTTGGAGCCTAGAGTGGGCTATGGTTTAACTAAGCATGTGGGTTTGAGACTTTAGTTTATCTTAGAATTTAAGTAACTCTTTTAAATTTTGTTTATTTACTCTTGCTCAAAGTGGTGCGTATACTCTATAATTTTGTTAGATCGCCCGTGATTAGGGCATAAGTCTTCCGCTAAACTGTTTTTCAATTCCTCTTGTCGCCCCCGTGCGCTTGACCGGCCCCTGGACCGGGTTCGGCTTGGGTCGGGCAGTGCCGGGGCGTGACATGTGCACCCTCACACTATACGTGTCAATGGGATTCAACCTTAAGACATCTCCCACAATTGAGAGAGATCCAACTAACTCACTAAAGGTTGGATTGGTGTATGTAGTTGTTAGCATCTCATGAGGTGAGCACCACTACTATGTTTATTAACAAGTTAACCTATTAGGAAACAAGAAAGAGTTATAGGATGAGGAGCTTCAATGGCAAGTCAAACCCCATGGTGATTAAAAATAGCATGATATCATTATTGACTCTATTAATTATCCATGTCCCTCATCATCCTCCAAAACTCATCAAACCAGTAACTTAATATCTTAGTTTACATAGTGTATATTTAGTCTAGGCAAAGTGTTATATGATTTTTCCATGTTAGGTTTCCATGTAAAAAATTCATGTGTTGATTTTTGCTTTGATTTGCATGATTCTGCTAAACAAATAGGAATTGGGTGCTTTAGTTAAAAATCTCTGGGTTTGATATTTTTTTCAAAGGGAAAAATATATCTTATAACTTAATTACAAGTTAGAGGAATTTTATTTTTCTCAGTTTTTCTTTTCTTCTCCCCCTACAAACCAACACCAACCACTTAGAAAAGGTGTTACCCTAAGTAGCTCCTCATCAATATGTATATGCAAATCAAGGGCCCTTAACAATAATGCAATACATGTATAATGTTATAATAAGAAGGGTGATTTACACATTATCTAAACGAAGACTACATATTTTTAGATCACCTGGGTTTTTAGATTTATTACACATTACCTATTTGTTGACCAAAATTCCCTTCTGAAGTGATCTAAGGGAACCCAATTCCCTCTTTTTCTGTCTTCCTTCTCCATCCTACATACAACAACATTCTTCCTCCTTCCTCGTTTCTTCCAACTTCCTCTTTCCTTCTTCCTCATTTTTCCTCCTTTCTCCTACCTACTTTCTCTTTCCCCTTAACTAAACCCTAAAGGTTCTAACTTTAAGAGTTCTCAATGTTCGCACGGTTCGACCAAAGAAGCTTGAGCAAAGCCCTAGACTCCTTGATCTAATCATTCACTAAAAGAAAGACGTGTTATATTCATTTTTTTGGAGTTTATTCTTTTGTAGAAAAGTATTGGTAATATTGCTAAAATGTTTCAACTATATTTTTTAAGTTTCATTCAACAACAATAGTCATCAATTAAGAAATCATTTTATAATAAAAATAAGTTTTAACAATAGTGCTGAAACGTTTTAGCATTATTATTGAAATATTTTTTTAATAATGCTAAAATATTTTAGCATTATTGTTGAAATAATATTTGAACAATATTGTTTTAAAATTTTAGCACTAGTTTTAAAGGGTTTTAACAATATTGCTAAAACGCTTTAACATTACTATTGAGGTTTGATTCAGCAAGCTAAATTATTGTGTTAGCGTGTTAGTGATATTGATGCATACATGCTAGAAAAACAAATTGTTACTCGGACATGCTAAAGTTTGATTCATTTTTTTGCATCATTTTACACTTAAAGTAAGTTAAAATTATTACTTAATTGAAATTATTTTAGATATACTCCCAAATCACAAGTTATAAGACTTTAATTATAGTGCTAAAATCATATTAATTGATATGTTTTTATTTTAAAGTATTTATAAGTTAAAATAGTTTGGTTTTTTACTTCAGCTCCCCCAATAAATCTCAATTCATAAGATTTTAAGAATATTGCTAAAGCGTTCAATGCTGCTAAAATATTTTAGCAATAATGCTAAAACATTTTTTCATTATTCTCATAGGCTAAATCAGCAAGTATATTTATTTTTCTACTATATTTTTAAAGCGTTACACTATATTCATTTTCCTATATTCAAAATTGTGATTCAAACTCACAATATGTATATTTGGTCAGGCTGAATACTAGGACATGCTACTACATTAGGTTTCAAGTCATGGGTCTCCCATGTAAACATGCAATGGTGACCATTGATCATCAAATACTTGATCCAATCACCTTTTGTGAGTCTATTTTCTTGTCCAGCATATATTGTAAGACATACGAAGAGGTCATACATCCTACATTGGATAGACAATAGTGGGTTCCACCAATAATACCTCTACAAATTATTCTCCCATAATAATGAGGCAAACCAACACACCAAAGAAAAAGATGAGAGTTGCAACCTCCTATAAAAGTACAAAGGAAATGTGGAGACATTGGTCATAATAGGAAGAGAAGCATAAACCCAACGAAAATCACCAAGGCCGCTGACCAACAAGGACATATAATAGCCAGTAGTTTAGCCCCCCACACCCCATGGGCCAACATATGTAGGAGAGGTGTACAATTGCCAACACCATTCTTCACATAAATTTAGTTATTAAAGTTAGCGAAGAAAGTTGAATTTCATTTTGCTAATATTTGTAACTGTATTAGAAGACACATTGCGAATAATTCTAAGTGAAATGCTTTGTTACTTAAAAATATTTCAACTCCTCTCACAAATCCTAAATTGTAAGACTTTAGGTATATCGCTAAAACGTTTTAGCAATAACGCTAAAATGTTTTAGCAATAACACTAAAATATTTTTGTAATAACACTAAAATGTATTAACAATAAGAGTAAAATATTTTAGCATTATTGCTAAAAGATTTTTTACAATATTGCTAAAACATTTAGCGTTGTTAACATTATTGATAAAGCTTGTTATTCACATGATGTTGGTTAAGGCCGATCGATTGGCTCCCTCAATGCCACTTCTAGTGACTTTAGGCGATTAATCGACCACCCCAGGCTACCTCCAATAACTTTGGGCGATCGATCAACCACCCCAATGCTACCTCTAGTAGCTTTTGGCGATTGGTCACCCCATGGGCCGATCGATCAACTCCCCCAGTTCCTCTCCCACCTCTACCCAAGTATCTTATGGGGGTGATTCAATTTAAAGATTTATTGCGGGAGGTTCCACCAGATGCTTCACAAAAGTCATCTTTAGACTGCCAAAGATTAGAAAGTTTCAAAACAGAAGAGGAATTAACTTGTTCTACGACATTTCCTTTGAGCGAAAGTGTGAATGGAGAACTTCGTATAGATATATTTTGGCATGTTTCCCGGACATTTGTACAAAAGCCTTTGGTTGAAATGAACAACAGAGGGAGTGATCTAGACTGTGATTCAATTTCAAATAGCACTGCTGAAAATGGATAACATTTCTGAAACCAAATTTAAAGAGAGAAAATAGTTAAAAGTCAAAATTAGAGTGCAATACTTAAAGCTAATGAAAAATCATCAATTTAAGATGGGGATGTTCCACCACATTTTCTTGCATCAACTGGCTCACATCTTACTAATAAAACAATATTAAGTGTGATTATAGTCATTGAATACGTAACTTCTTCCAATGACAACTAATTGCAAAGAGACTTGCATAAGTTCTTGGGAACATACATAAGAACATGGTGTTTAAAGATTCCACACAGCTTAGAAGATAAGGAAGTGATAAATCAAGGTATAAATCATAGCTCGGTAGTTGGTAAGGGTATAGTTCTATCCATACTCTTTATTGTAAACTATTAACCAGCCAGCTTAGAGTGAGCAAGGTTTGCAATCATTATTTGATTCTGGATCTATGGTACTTTGTATGTATAGAAAATGTAAAACAGATAGCTAAAAGTCATATAAAACATTAATTAAGACCACTTCGTTCCTTCAGTTTTCAGAAATGGCTTCTTATGATGCATTAACCTCGATTAAAATGTCATTTGAAGGTTCAAATAAGACTTCTACACATAGTAGCATTGGTAGCAAATTCTTAAAATGAAACAAGAGTGGTTTTGGTTAGAATCAAACAGCCCAAGCAGGAGCCTAACTGATAAAAGAATTCAGGTTTTGTTGGCTGACTTCAGGCAAACCTCCCACTCTGATACCATTAGTTAACCATCTCTCCTAAAAGCCAAGCTTTTAAGGAAATACCAAAATTTTCAAATTACAAAAGAAACATGAGATTTAAGTGTCAAACAGAGTAGGTAAACCAGTTTCTCATCTCTGAACCACAAAAATGGTCTCCTTATAAATGACTGGAACATGCTCATGGACCGAATATTGAAAAAACTTCGTTACAGATAACTCATCTGATGTTCCATGATAGAAAGCGACACTATCGTAACCAGTATATCATAAATGACTTATAAAAAGAAAATAGAACCTTAAAAGATTTTCTTCACAGAGCACAATCTTCAGTTTTCATCCTTTGAAAGCAAAGAGCTCATATATGCCAATCGCAGCTAGAAGAACATAAATAGCTTGATGATCTTGCTGAAACATATTAAAAAATTAAGAAATCAATACAGGATAATTTTATGTTTGTGATAAAATGTAACAGAACTCTTCTTGGTTCCATAAAAAACCTTGAGTATTTAAGCTCAAGTAAAAGTCAGAAAGAAAGACAAAAATAAAGGGAACACATGCTAAAGTTTAAAAAGAGAAAGTTACACAAAAGGAAATTACACAAGTATTTCATTTCTAAAACAAATCTGCTTAAAATTTTAAAAAGAAATCATTTCAAAGACAAAAGCGATATCTAAATCGTAGGAAGAATTAAAATAAGTATCTTTTCTTGGAATTATTCCGGTGTTTTCATCTATGATTGATGGCAAAGAGTTAACCAACTGTACAAATTAGTTGAGATTATAAACCCTTCTGTTTTCCGAGTTTGCATTGCCAGATGCCAGTTTGCATAGGCCAAAACTATTAGTTTTTTGGTGATCAGAACAGGCCAAAACCAGTATACCAGTTATTTTAGCATTAAAAGTACTCAGATTCCTCAGAAAATCAACATGGGCTCCCAAGAAACCAATACTGTTTTAAAAGAGGGGCAGCAGCAGCTACATCTGGGTCTTCTTTACTTCTGTTCTTTTTGTATTATGCAAAATAGAGAAATTGAATACTTTCTCCAAACCAAAAGGGATTATATACTGCACTAGCTACCTTCAAGCTCATAAAAGATGTGGATTTAGCGACTTTTGAAGAAAACTACGAGTAGCTATCAATCTGCTTGTTCCTTTTTGCTTGAATCTTTAGGAGACTATAATGGGCGATGTATTCTGGGAATATGCAGGATTTACACTAACCAGGTAAGGCAATAAAGGCATCTGACTGCCGAGCCATCTCTGCCTCACTGCCTTTGGTGCATATCTGCGACTGCCTTCGCTTCCCCCACGGTTTCACCAGTTATCTACCAAGGAGTATAACCAAAAATCGAAAGAAAAAAGCTGAACTTGCTGAAGGGAGAGAAGAATCAAGAACGTATCAAAGGAATACTAAATCAAAGCATAGCCATTACCTGAAGCAGCACACTGCAGCAGCGGGAGCTCCTCCGTTAGCCTCAAAAGATCAGGCGTGGAGAGATCGAGGTGGAAAGCGTGAACTGTGAATGTGCAATGGAGAAGGGGAAAGTGAAGTGGAGGAAGGCCGAAGGTGGAGGAAGGCCGAAGGTGGAAGCTGGCCTAGTTGAAGGTGGAAAGCGTGACTGTGAAGTGGAAAGGGGAGGTTGCAAAGCATGATTCCAGTTTCTGAGATGCGAGAAATTGGAGCAGGAGCGGAGGGAGGCGACGTGAAAGTGAAAATCTGGAGAGGCGGAGGCTCTGGCCGAGAGAAAAGATCCAAACACCCTATTAGACTCCATCCAGTTGCTCCCCTACTCATATGCCATGAATCCATGGAAGACCTCACTCTCAATGACATCCAAGTACTAAAGATCTCATGCATTTCAGTAAATGTTTGGGCAATTGGACTAAACCCCACAGCTTGGACCTAGAAAAGTTCTACCCTCAGATGTTCATTTGCAGCAACATTAATGTCAAAGGCAGAGATTCTGAGCTTCTCCCATTTGGGTGAGTATCTGGACTGTCACCCCGCTTTGTGCTAGCTCAACTGGTGCACCGAATTACCATGGCTCATGAATACTCAGTATTATAGTTGGAAAATTTTACCAGTCAAACAATCATCAAGAAAACACAACAGTTAAATAAAGAAAAGCTTAGGGCTAAGTCCAATTGAAGCCAGATTGAGCCACATATAATTCTTTTTCTTTTGATAGAGAGTCATATACAAATTCTCTCCTAAATGTGAAGGTTCAGATAGGGTGGATGCAGGAATATGGAAATGTAATTACTAATCAGTAAGGGCTGGTGCAGCTGGAGATTGACTTTGAGCATGACTGCCAACTCCTGCGCAGTCAGGGGAGCATACCAATTATGTAAATTAACATTTGAATACTTTTAGATATTTGGATTTGTTTATAAGGATCATTCCATAACAAATTAAATCTACAAGCAAACTTCATTACAAGGGAAAAAATGTTGAGTGAATGAGATAGAGAGAGGGAGAGCTTAGTGGTGAGGAGATCCAGGAGGAGAATTTTAAACAAATTTGAGGAGAATTATACTAATTGTATATGAACAACAGCTTAATACGCCTAAATCTAGTAAATAAATTTTCAACTACTGCATGATTTAAGGCCACGGGCCCACGATTAATCATAAACTTTTCCACAGGGCATGACAGAAGAAAGTTGCAGTAAGGATATAAACTGCAAGAATTCTCAAGGGACAAGTTAAAAAATAGAGGCGTTAAAAATATTTGACCTAAGCTTCTCACATCATTCAGAGGGTATCAATCCAATATGGAAAGCTGTACTAGCCTCTTCAATGAGCTAAGCTAATAGAAAGTAAAAGTTAGATTATTTCCATCTCAATATAAGTTAATGTTAGTATACATTATTATCCACCATCTCCTTTTCTCACCCACCAATTAAGCAAATAGACAAAGAGAAGCCTCTCTCCTTTTCTCTCCCACACCCATCTCCTCTTCTACAGATTATGATAGAGACTCCTTTCTCCTCCCTTGTCACTAGTTCTAACTCTAATATTATCATCTGTTGTTAAGATAATTTGTTAAGATTATGATAGTCACTCATTTCTCCTGCGCTGTCTCTAGTTTTAACTCAGTAGTGCTCTCTATTATCTATTGTTAAGGGTTCCAACCTTCAACTTTGCCTTCTTGCAACTCATTTTTACTTAGCAATATTACTAATTTTGAAAATTTTTGAAGGGCTAACTAGGGGTAATAACGAGCTGAGCTGAGTCAAGTTTTGGGTTAACTCGGCTCAAACTCAAAATTTTGGGTATTAGCTCGAACTCGGCTTAAACTCAATCGAGCTATCAATCATCCAGCTCGAGTTCGACTCAAGAAGGAAACCAGAAACTTGACTCGTGCTCGACCTCAAATCAGTATACAGTGACCATATAACTTAGCTCCAATTTGGTTCGACTGTGATGTTGCCAAAAATAACAATCTCCTTAACCACTTCACTATAACACTTTTTTGTGTTATGCATTCCATCAAATAAATATGATGTTCTCCTCATTTAAATACATATTTTTATCAAATATAATTTTATGATATTAAAGTTGTATGCTTGGCCAATGTTATTTTAACTAATATTTGTACTTCTTTATATTAATCATATATTTTAATGCATGAAAATGAGTGCAAAATTTTAATTAATATTTCTACTTCATTATACCAATATATATTAATTGCTTTGTAAAAAAAATAATATTATCAAATACTTCATCCATCTTAAATTAATAGCTCCATTTGGTTTTTAAAATGAATTAATTTTAATTTACGTTTTAAAAACTAAATGGAGCTATTAATGAATGACAAATGAAGTATTTGTAGATACAATATTGTACAAAATTGCCATCATTTACTAAAAGCTCATAAATTTGTAAATAGACAACTAAAGTATCAATAATATTATTTACTTATTTATTAGCTTTCTTTTTTAGTATTTTCATTGGTTGTTATACTATAACTTGCATTTGTATGTTTAACCATATATGCATCTTTTACTAGTCTTTTATAAATATATCACTATTATTAGCACATATGTACTCCCTCTTTACCATTAAAATGTTCATATATTTGTATTATATGCATTTTTTAGTAGTTTTGTATGAACATGTCATTATTATTAGTACATATATACTATATGTATATGTGGCACCACAACCACTTCTGCATAATCCAACCTTCCTTTGGTTGTATGAAATATATTTATTATTTGTAACCCAAATTTTCTAAATCTTTGTATTTACTTCTTACTTAAAATGTCATTTTATAACCACCAGAAATAAAAAATAAGTCCCTTTGTAGTTAACTATATTTGTGTATATGAGATATCATATATAAATGTATATCATTTATTTATATTATACATAAATATAAATTTTAGTAAATATCTCATATATAATATATGTATATTATATCTCTTTAAAACATTTACTTCCAAATAATTTATATTATGTGTAATGTGTACGGGTGTTAAGGAGCTAGGTAAAGTCGAGTTTTAGTATGTGGGAACATGAAACTTGATGTCTTGTCATCTTGGACCTATCCTAAAGAAATATAAATTACCCTAATTTTATGGGGGGGAAAAAGACTTCATGACTTAATGCTAAAAAAATATTTGAAAAATTGTTGTAAAGTTTGAATTTCTAAGGATTTTAATTGTAATCTTTATAGAAAATTTGAAAAGATATATCATAATTTGTTTGACATGTAAAGATAGTAACTAATATTACCATTTTTTTACTCAGTTATATTATATATGTACATACTTTATTAAATCTTATTTCTACGATATATCTAAATTTCAATACATATCACATGTGGATGTATATCATGTGTGATATAAGCTAATACTCAATACATAGACATTATACAATAATTAATAACATAAATTTTTAATCTATATGTATATGCTATAAATGTAAATTGGGATTGATAATTGTGCATATATATACATAAGTGTTAATATGTATTTATGTATATTATAAAATATATTTACGAATTTCATTCAAGTTTGAGTTGAGTCGAGCCGGAGGATACTCGAACTCAACTAAAAAATATTTGAGTTTGAGTCGAGTTCGAGTTGAGCCACTTTGAGTCGAGCTATATTCGAGTTGAGTCAAGTCAAGACACCTTTGCTCAACGAGCTAGCTTAGCTCATTAGCACCCCTAGGGCTAACCGTTAGGCATTAGGGCATTTAAAAAAAAACTGGTGGATACATTGAGGGAAACATCCCCATATCTGGGTACCCTAAGAAGCAAGAAACTTTTGCTCGTGTCTGTGGCTACTGTGAACAAAAAGATATTCATTCTCCTAATGTGACAGTCTATTAGTCCCTCCTCTACTCTGCATGGCTTTAGCCACCATCTAAAGTTGACACGGCTACAAGAAATTTGGTCATACAACTTTACATAAATTATTAGTTGGAGTTGCATGATCAGTTGGTTTTGACTGACATTGTAAACTTTTAAAGCTATAGATGCTCATTGAGGACGTAATGGAGCTTGTTGAGCTGCACACTGTCATGGCCCTACCCGATGGAAAGGCTACCATGCGCCACTTGCGAGGCTTTCCGCCCAGCAAGTAAGCCTATCGAATGGAACAAGAGTTCTTGCTCGGCAAGGCGCTACGCGGATCACGTGCGAAGGGCCTTGCAAAGTAAGAAGTAGGGGGAAAGGGAGTGACACATTGCAAAGAAACGAATGAACACAAGCAAGAAAGTCGATTGCATTCACTATCAACATGTTTACAAAGCAATGACAACCATTCAAACACTACCCTCCCCCTATATAGCATAAGGGATTTTTCGGATATTGCTGGAGTGGCAGCCAAAGTGGCTCTACAGGCATGGTTACATAAAAGTAAAGGAAAATACATAAAAACATAAAGAAAGACATTCAAAGGTATTTACAATATATTTACAAGGGGTTCAGACCAGGTCCGTAACATTCTCCCCCACTCAATTCTGTCGACGTCCTCGTTGACGCTGCTCCTGGAGGTAGGCTTTGGCATGTTGTGCTTGTTGAATGGTGAGGTCGTCTTCGGGCTCCCAGCTGTGTGGAAGGCCCCGCCACTTGATGAGGAATTCATGTACTTGTTCTTTGCCGCAAAGAACTTCGCGATCCGCCAAGACTTCTAAAACTTGAACATCGGAGGTGACCTTCGGGTTACTGCGATCAATCTTGTTTCTAGAGGGGTCTTCGGCATCGGCATGATATGGCTTGAGGCAACTGGCATGGAAGGTCGGATGGACCTGCATTCAAGCTGGTAACTACACTTGATAAGAGGCTTTCCCGACCTGCTTAGTGATGGGGACGAAACCTTCATATTTGTGAACGAGACCTCGATGGAGTTGCCGGAATATCTTCAATTGGGCTGGATTCAGTTTAACAAGAACCAAATCTCCCACCTTAAATGTGTAAGGCTTCCGGTCTAAGTCTGTCACGACCCGGATTTTTAAAAGTATTTTTAAATAGCTCGAACGGTAAGTAGCGAATTTTTTTTTCTTTCTTAAATACAAAACAAACCATTCGATTAAATATCCAAGTCATGATAACTGGGGTTCGCAAATACGGATATCAAATCATATGATATTATTTAACGTCTGAAAATTCATAAAGAATAGCTCATCAATCTAAGTACAAGTCCATTGTCCGTCTGAAAATAAATAATAAGTTGACTCTCACGCTAAAGGTATGCATACGTACCGGAGTTGCAGAAACGTAACAACTTCTTCTTGTGCTCGCCTGTCTTGATCTCACTTGTCGTCGCTTAGAGAATCTGCAGCTAAGGAAACTAAACAACAACACAACAATGGAATCTCTCTGCCCTTCAGCAGATGAGCTTCCAAAGAACAAAAGCTTTTAATAATATTATTCGGATCGGGCCAACATCACCCGATGTTAGTTGCCTACGTACTCATCAGACAACATCTCCAATGTTTCCAACAAGATCGGATCCAGACGTAGTTCTGCCTAGAAACTACTCTATCCTAATAAGCATAGCACCACACATGCAATGCTTAAGTATTTTCAACCTACATTTTAGTAAGTTCTTTAATCGTTCCACTTGTCTAATTAACAAACAACAACAAACAATGTTATTAATTATCTCACAACTCTTGTTCAACAATTAATACTATCAAATCTATAACTCACAGATGACTCGCCCCTCGAGAAATCCCCAACCAAGTACTCCAACCTTAGAGTAGACTGCTTAACAGTAGCTTGACCCAAATCCCCAGGGCTCTCAATAACCTGCCACGGATCCGGGGAAAAGGATCCCAACTATGCTCATGGACACAGATTGGCGAGAAGCACAAGCCTTCCATGATGCTCATACAACTCCGCTTTTTTACGTACTAAATAGTCCTGGGAAGACCTGCGGGAGACCCGCGGTAAAGACCTTCTGGTCAATACCTAAACCGTCATGGCAATGAAGAAGCATATTGCAATCTCCAGCATTATCCATATAAGCCTCAGGTCCTTATGACCATTGACTCAGCCAAACATCTAAACTTAGAGTAGATTATTTCCATCCAGTCAAAGTATTTACTCAACCATTTGGGTCATTTTCACCTTGTGAATCGACCCAATAAATAGCTCATCCATTGAGCTATGACTCAAAGAACATCCCGTAACCATCCTCGGTTCATTAACCAAGGTAAAATTCTATGTCAAGGCCCCGTTCACTCCATGAACGTGTCCCACCCTAATGAGGGTATTTTAGTCATTATCTTGATTAGATGTTCTCCCTCCAAACCAACAGCAACCCATGTCTCTTGATTAATCTTCATTAATCTTAAGTTACTGATATGAATCTATGCATCAATATCAAAAGCGTGCATCAACATAAATAACATCCAATCATACAAATGTATAAATAACAAACGAAGGCCCATTGCACTCATTGCAGGGCTAGGGCTTAATGTATTCAAACCGAAGAGTGTAAACAAATCTCACTCGTCACGTGAATTACGTATATAATACTCTAGCTGATCAATGTATGCGATTGCAAACACATGTAAAGCACTGCCTTACACCCTTATAATTAAGGTTCTTCCCCTTATTTCCCGTGACACTGTGACCTGTCAAGGTCTTCGTGTCTTTTACTAGTCACAACCCTTCCTTTTGAAGTCGTTTAACATCATTCTAGGGCACCCTAACGCTTGATTCACTAGGTCATCCGTTTCGAATGAACATAATATATTGCCCCTAAGGGCGTTAGGGTAATTTTACCACCTAGGGTATGATACCCTCCCTTGGTCATTATAGTTATTTTACTGCCCCTCTATTGATTTAAGTCATTGACCTCTCACAAAGCTCCACTCTCAGACCGACTCACGCTTCCATTCACACGAATGTAGGCAGGTCCACTCTAAGGGGTATTTCTGTCATTTGGTTTAAGGCCTTAATGACATCTAATGGGTCCAAAATTAGGGTCAAGGGTACTACTATCCTTCATGGACTCTGTGTAATTTTCCTGGCATGTAACGGGGTCATGAACCCCTTGAACCGACCCAGGTTTTGACTTAAGGTTTACTATAAACCCTAAGGGCAAAATGGTCAATTAACCACTCACTGGAATTTTTCATCACTTATATATTTATCCTATAAATAGGGTACCCATTAAAATATCATTGAGAATTTTTCCAATTTTTAAATCAACTCCTAGGCCCCTGAATCAGGGCCCCGAAGTCGGGTAAATGGTTCTCACACAATGATTTAACTACTAAGGGTAAAAAGGTCATTTCACAATCTTTGGGATTTTTCTCAAAGCTAAAACTCGGTCAGAATAATCCTAAACCTCTCCAAGTCCAATAGTAATTTTATAGGATTTGTTTGACACAATTAACCCCTTGAACCGGCCCCGGTTCAGGGAATATGAATTATTTTTTTATATATAGAACCGGACCGGATCGGGTCGGGTTACTCGACCCAGTCCAGGGAGCAGACGACCCGCGAGGGTCGTCTTCCCCGCGACCGGCCAGAGGCCGGCCGGCCTCTAGCGGCGCCGCCTCCCCACCACGGCGGTGGGATGGCGGCTCACCGATTTTCCGACCGCCGGCTCATGGCGGAACCATTGGCGTCGGTCCCGCCTCTGTCTGGTGGCCGGGCGGTGGCCAAAACCGCCACTTTCCCTTTTTTTTTTTATTAAAACTACTGTGAGGCGGCGGCTTCGCCACAACGGCCCAGGCCGCCGCATCCGGGGCCGCTGCAGCCCAGGCCTGCGCAGCAAGGGCTAGCGCGGCCGGGCCTGCACAGCCAGGGCTAGCGCGGCCTGGCTTGCGCGACCGGCCTGCGAAGTCCCGCCTGTTTTTTTTTCCTTACAGTGACCCGCACGGCGGCAGCAGAACCTGCCGCCGGCGGGTCATCCCTGTCTCTCTCTCCCAACGGAAGGAGGGGGGGTTTCGGGCCGGAGGAAAACCGGCCGATGGCTGATCGGCGGCCTGCCGATCTACACTTTTCTACAATAATTTCTAAACGAAATTGCAGAAATAAGCATAATTGCATAAATTAAATTGAAACTTAATTAATAAATCATTCATTAATCCATACTACGTAGTAATGGCAACAATCCTACCTTAATTGCCGATTTATAGTCGATCCACCGCCGTCGGAGCCTCGCCAGAGCTTCACCGTTCACCCCATCTTCTCCTCTGATCGGGCAAAAGACCCCCAAAAAAACCCTAATTAATTCTATTTATAGCCATGGGATTAGGGCTCCTAATCCCATGAGAAATTAGGCCTCAAAAACCCAATTTCGGAATCCTAAATAATCGGGCCCGCATCGCAACTTAAACAGACAGTTCGCGCGTTCAATTAGGGTAAACGGGTCCTGCACGTTATAGTCAACTTCGAACGGTCATATCTCCCTCATCCGAGCGTCGTTTTGCGCATTCTTGGTGGTGTTTCGAAGCTCTTTCTGTCTATTTTCCATAAATATATAATTCGGCTACCACTTCCAACTTATGATCAGGTTATTCTCACAGGAAGATCAAGGGGACCTACACCCTAATTTCCCCTTGTACGACTTCAGGAATTTAGAAAATTCCCAGACGTTACAAAGTCGGCCCACTTCTTTGCTCTGCGGCACGCTTTCTCGAGATAGGCCTTCGCAATGTCTGCTTGGAGGTGCCAATCCTTTGCTAGGTGGAAGGCAGGCGGGTTGTTCCCTATGTATCCAGTCGCTAGAGTAAGTGGTGTTGTCGGTTGACGCCCAATGGCAAGTTCAAAGGGGCTATGGTTGGTGGCAGAACTCTGTTGGAGGTTATAGGAGAATTGGGCAATATTGAGCAGATTCGCCCAATTCTTTTGGTTGGCACTGATGAAGTGGCGAAGGTAATCTTCGAGGATGGCATTGATGCATTCAGTCTGACCATCTGTCTGAGGATGCATGCTGGAGGAGAATTTAACTTTGAACCCAGTAGCTTAAATAACTTAGTCCAAAAACGACCAGTGAATTGTGCATAGCAGTCACTCACAATGGATTGCGGTACTCCCCAAAGTTTGACAATATTTTTGAGGAATAAATGTGCCGCTTCTTCAGCCGTACAATGCTTCGATGCTGGGATGAAGGTAGCATATTTTGAGAAGCGATCGACCACAACCAAGATCGATCCATAGCCGCCGACCCTTGGTAAAGCGGAGATGAAGTCTAGGGAGACACTCTCCCATTGTCTGTCTGGCACTGGTAGTGGTTCCAGAAGACCACGAGGTTTGTCCCGTTCGACCTTATCCTGTTGGCATGTGAGGCAGGTGCAAACATACTCTTCAACAGTGTCGCCCATGTGAGGCCAAAAATACCCTCTTTCCAAGAGAGCTAAGGTGCAGTGAATACCTGGATGCCCGGCCCATGGTGTGTCATGGCATTCCATAAGGAGATCCTTCCTAAGATTGTTGGCCTTCGGTACGTAGAGGCGCTTCCCCTTTGTCATCAGTAGTCCATCTTCCACCCAAAACTTGCGAGTTTTTCCCTCAGTGACTTGCTAGAGAAGAGAGTGTGTCAATGTATCTTTATCTAGTGCAACCCGAATTCGAGTATGTAGGTCACTACTACACTGGCTAACACGGCCCAACTTGTTCAACTCGGTAGTGGGAAGATCATCAGACTCGGTCTTTCGGCTCAAAGCGTCGGCGACAATGTTGTCTCTACCAGGTTTGTACTCTAGGGTGAAGTTGAATTCGGCAAGGAAATCCTACCAACGAGCTTGTTTCGGATAGAGCTTCTTTTGGGTTTGGAAGTAGCTAGCAGCAATATTGTCAGTCTTGATAACGAATTGAGAACCTAGCAAATAATGTCACCAAGTGTGAAGACAATGAATGATGGCTGTCATCTCCTTCTATTGTACAGTATACCTTCGCTCGATCTCATTCAGTTTGCGACTCTCGAAAGCTACCGGGTGTCCATCTTGAGCCAAAACACCCCCAATGGCATAATCAGAGGCATCCGTTTGCATTTCAAAGGGCTTCAGGTAGTCAGGGAGGTAGAGTACATGATCTTCAGTCATAGCCTTCTTTAATTCGGCAAAGGCCATTTGACATTTCTCAGACCAGCACCAGGGACGGTCCTTCTTGAGTAAGTTAGTCAGAGGGGTGGCTTTTTGTGAGTACCCCTGAATGAACCGCCAGTAGTAATTAGCCAGACTAAGGAAAGCTCGTAACTCTCGTACCTTAGTCGGGGCAGGCCATTCATCAATTGCGTGAACTTTCGATGTATCCATGTGGACTTGTCCTCCTCCGATGGTGTGTCCCAAGAATAAGATCTCCTCCTTAGCAAAAGAACATTTCTCCAGTTTGACGTACAGTTGATCACACCAGAGAACTTCAAAAATAGTCTTCAGGTGATTAATGTGCTCTTCTAAAGTCTTGTTGTAAATGACAATGTCATCTAAGTAGACAACCACAAACTTGTCAAGGAACTCCCAGAAAATATTATTCATCAGAGTGCAGAACATAGCCGGGGCATTCGTTAGTCCAAAGGGCATGACGAGGAACTCAAAGGCCCCATAGCGGGTAATGCAAGTAGTCTTCGCTTCGTCCCCCTCGGCAATTTGAACTTGATAGTACCCCGATCGTAGATCCAACTTCGAGAAGTATCGGGCGTCGCCCAGTTGATCAAAGAGGTCCGCAATGAGTGGAAGGGGATATATGTTCTTCACTGTCAACTTGTTGAGAGCACAGTAATCAATACACAAACGCAAGCTTCCATCATGTTTCTTTTGGAAGAGGACTGGAGATCCGAAGGGTGCTTTAGCGGAGCAGATGAACCCTGCTTCAAGGAGCTCATCAAGTTATCGTCGCAATTCGGCAAGCTCAGGCGGTGCCATCCGGTATGGGGCCCGAGCTGGAGGCTTGGCACTTGGTTCTAACTCAATCTGATGATCAATAACTCTCCTTGTTGGGAGGTGTTTGGGAAGGGCTTTTGGCATCACATCTGCATATTTCGAAAGGACTGCCTTAACCCCTGGGTGAGTAGGTGCATCATCCGGCGATTGATCCTTCATTCGCATGGCGACAATGTAAGTGGACTCACCCTTCCTCAAGCCCTTGTCAAGTTGTATGGCTGATAGGTGCTTAGTCGCGGGTTTGCCCTTCTGAACGGCTAGGACCATGCACGGTCTAGATTTGTCGAACATGCATACCGATCCTAGGTGAGGCATCGGCACAACACTTGCACCTTGTAGAAAGTTCATCCCCAAGATAACCTGAAAATCATCCAAGCGAACAGCCATAAGATTAATTGTTCTAAACCAGCTTCCAATTGAAATGGGAATGTCCTTAGCTAATCCAGTTATAGGGTGAGCTTCGGAGTTCACGGCCTTCATCTGGCTGGAGTCTTTTACTAACTGTAACCCAAGGGGCTTGATCTCATTGTTGGAGATGAAGGTGTGAGTAGCTCCAGTGTCAACCATGGCTTGAGTTGGGACTCCATTTAAGCAAATCTCAATATACATCAAACCCTTGGCCTCTGGGGGTTTGGTTACACCTTGTCCCTTTAGTGAATTGATCAATCGTAATGCCCCCATCTTTGGTTCTGCATCTTCGTCGCTAGATGCCCCTTCATTGGCAGCTTCGGAACTTGATATTCCAGCATATAGGGTGTTAAGCTCCTTTTTCTACAGGCAATCTCAAACAAGGTGCGGGCCATTACAAAGGAAGCAGGTAAGCTTGCGAGGTTGAAATGTTGTGTTGTCTATCCTTTGTCCCTCGTTCCTATAAAAAAGTCTCCTCTTACCTATCTTGCCCTTGCCTTTATCTTGACCCCCGGTGAACGACCCTTGATCTTTCTGGTCATATCGGGTATCCCTTTGGTTGGTGGTGTTCTTTCTCAAACCGCCTTCGTTAGTATAGTCGGTAAGGCGTTCTGCTTCTGTAACGGCAATGGTCAAATCTCTTACACCCCGCCTGTTTAGTTCAGTCTGAACCCATGGCTTGAGTTCTTCCAAAAAGAAAAATAGCTTGTCCTTCTCGGACATGTCACGAATGTCCAACATGAGGGCGGAAAATTGCTTTATATATTCTCGAACAGTCCCAGTTTGTTGGAGACGTCTAAGGTTTCTCCGAGCAATGAACTCAACATTTTTGGGAAGAAATTGAGTCTTGAGTTGACTCTTCAGCTCCTCCTATGTCTCAATCCGGACTAGGCCTCTTGTCATCTTGTCATACTTAGTCCTCCACCATAGCTTGGCATCATCGGACAAATACATGGTGGCCATAGCCACTTTTGCCTCTTCAGTCTCTGGGTTGACAACCCGAAGGTATTGTTCCATATCGAACAAAAAGTTTTTGAGTTGCTTAGCATCTCTTTCCCCACTGTATGGAGTGGGTTCTGGCACTTTGGGATGTCTTTGTCCACCCATTGTACCAAGGGGTTCTTGGTGAGCCGCATTGCGCATGAGAAGCGACACACCTGGGCTGCCAAGCCACGAATCTCTTCCTGTAAGGAAGCCATAGTCACTTGTACATCATCACGAAGTTCATTGATCAGCTCGCAATTCACCGAGTTCAAATCAAGGTTCCTTTCCTCCCATGTTTCTAGGGAGTTAATCTTGTCATCCAGCTTGTCAAAATTGGTTGCAAGGGATGCTAGTTGCTCTTCCACAGCTTCCACACGCAACAACGTTTTTAAAGTCTTCGTTGGCATGAGGGCAGGCTCTTCCACCCCGCTTGCCTCAACCACCGACTTCGGCATCCCTTCTGAAGATTGAATGAACCAAAAAGGGGTGGGATCGCCTAAACCAAGTCTCTGATACCAACTGTCATGACCCTACCCGATGGAAAGGCTATCGTGCGGCACTTGCAAGGCTTTTCACCCGACAAGTAAGCCTATCGAATGGAACAAGAGTTCTTGCTTGGCAAGGCACTGCGCGGATCACGTGCGAAGGGCCTTGCAAAGCAAGAGGTAGGGGGAAAGGGAATGACACATTGCAAAAAAATGAATAAACACAAGCAAGAAAGTTGATTGCATTCACTATCAACATGTTTACAAAGCAATGACAACCATTCAAACACTACCCTCCCCCTATATAGCATAAGGGATTTTTCAGATATTGCTGGAGTGGCAGCCAAAGTGGCTCTACATGCATGGTTACATAAAAGTAAAGAAAAATACATAAAAATATAAAAAAAGATATTAAAAGGTATTTATAATGTATTTACAAGGGGTTCAGACCGGGTCCGTAACAACACGCTAAGAGATGCACTAGTGGGGTTGCTTGGTGTGAATGGACTTTCAAACTAGCAGAGGAAGAAGCTGACTATTGCTGTTGAGCTTGTTGCCAACCCATCCATAATATTCATGGATGAGCCCAATTCAGGAATAGATGCCAGGGCTGCGGCTATTGTCATGAAGACTGGTAAGGAACATTGTGGATACTGGAAGGACTGTAGTGTGTACAATTCACCAGCACAGCACTGATATATTTGAATCTTTTGAGGAGGTATGAGTGCTGCTCCTTTATTGTATTTTTTTTTTAAGGATTGCTAAAAATTTGATCATAAGCTTTGTAATGGTAATGCAGCTCTTCCTAATCAAGCCAGACGGAGAAGCGACATATGTGTGTCCACTAGGTCACCACTCCATCCAATTGATCAAGTACCTTGAGGTGAAATAACATGGTTATCTCAAGAACATTTCTTTCTTTCTTTCTTCTTCCTCCCTTTCTTAGATTTGGTCTGATGGAGACTTTTTTATCTCATCAAGTCAATTCTTTGTGTGAGGAAGATAAAAAATGGCTACAAGCCTACAACCCAGCAACTTGATGATGGAGGTGACCACCACGGTGCAAGAGGAGAAACTTGGTGTCAACTTTTCTAAAATATACAAGTCCTCCGACATGTACAAGTGGGTCAATCTTCACTTTATGCATCTGTCTCTGTCACTGAATTTAGTGCAGGAGAAACAAGGCTCTGATTAAGGAATTGAGTACACCCTCTCCCTCAACCGCCCTCTCCCGGCTCAAAAGATCTGTTACTTTCCAACTCAATACTCTAGCCTTTTGTCACTCAGTTCTTTACATGCCTATGGAAGCAGAACATATCCTTACTGGCGCAATCCACCTTATACTGCTGTTCGGCTTATGTTCACAACTTTCATAGCATCGATGTTTGGAACCATTTTTTGGAATCTTGCCTCCAAAATGTATGCTATCAACATGATTATTTAGTGTGTACCTCTAAAAGCTGTGTAATTAGAATGTCACTTTTTATTTTTTACTTGTAGCTCTTCTTACAATGGCTTCACTTCATGCTGTGTTACAATATGCAGTAATAAAAGAAGGCAGGATCTCTTCGTGAACAAAATCTCACTCAAAAACGATCATGATATTCTCATTACAAATATACTAACAAAAATTTACATAAGAGCTTT
This sequence comes from Saururus chinensis, assembly GCA_035235625.1. NCBI lineage: Eukaryota > Viridiplantae > Streptophyta > Magnoliopsida > Piperales > Saururaceae > Saururus > Saururus chinensis. Next base: position 17,169,851 of record CP141149.1, on the reverse strand, counting down.
GATTGAACTTAATAAGTGAGCCCTATACAAAGTTTACATGAGACCAATCAAAACTTAGTTTATGAAAAATATTTTTGTTGTAAAAATATCATTTTACTTCACATTTGTCATTGAAATGAAACATGAGACATGTAGCCGAACATATAAAGATAACTGATGCTACATTTTGATATAATTTGTTTAGTTAAAAAAATAATAAATTAATTATCTAAAAATAAGATATAAAGAATTTTAGAGGTTGAGTAAGAGTGAGGTAGCGAGACACTGAGGTCTATGGAACACGTAAAAAAGGCTTCTGGAAGACACAAACAGTGTAGCTCGTCAGTCTACGTGTTAGGCAAGTATTAGCGTTGAGCAGGACAAAGTTAGAGGGAAGATCACCAAGGGACAATTTCGCCATTTGACCCGCGAAAGAGCACAGAATTCAAACATATAAATGACAGGGCGTGTGCTCGCCGTCCATGTGAGCATGCAGAGTGAAGTTGTCGTCAGGACAGGACTGACTCAGGATGTTCTTGAGGAAGCATATGGTGGCCGCAGCCTCCGATCGTTTGCTGCATTTAATTATCCAATCTCCCACCCCTTTCACATCCACGCCACGCTCTACTCCCTTTCTTGCCGAATAAAGTGCCCACCTCCTGGCCTCCTCATTTCCATTCTATGCGACACTCGGCTCGGCGGGGAAGGTAGGGAGGCTAAGCAAGGACCCATATTGATTTTCTGGGTTTTCGACAACTTCACTAGATTTCAGGGCATTTGCAAGTGTTATTGGATCGTTTTTGCTTGATTTCTGAAGCTCCGAAGGCAACACTGGTGAGTGGTCGGTCTTCAATGGATACGCTGTACAGAGTTGGGAGCCTACGGAGGAATGCCTCCTTGATGTGGAGGAACGCGGCCGAGGATGCCTTCTCGAGGTCCTCCAGGGATGAGGACGACGAGGAGGCCCTGATGTGGGCAGCTCTCGAGAAGCTCCCTACCTACGACCGGATTAGGAAGGGGATACTCAGTGGGGTGACGGGGGAGCGCCAGGAGGTCGATGTGCCGAAACTGGGTTCTCAGGAGAGGAAGAATCTGGTGGAGAGGCTGATCATAGGTACGGAGGGTAATGAGAACCTCCTATGGAATCTCAAAAAACGGATGGATCGGTAAGTATAATAAAGTTTGCAGCTTTAATGGAAGATTGCTTCTCATCTGACATCTGCTAAATAGTGATGTATTTGTGACAGAATAGAGCTTTACCAACATCTTTTCTAGATTTCTTCTCATCTGATTAATTGTGATGAATCTACTTCTCGTCTTTTCTGAATTTTACAAGAGTGGGGATTGAGAATCCGACCATTGAGGTCAGGTTCGAGCATTTGAATGTCGGCGCTGAAGCTTACGTCGGTAGTAGAGCTTTACCCACAGTTCCCAACTTCATCATCAATATTTTAGTGGTATGGAGCAGAGGATACATATTCGGTCATCAGATGATAGCTGGTTTTTTACTTTTAGCACTCTATTTAGTTGCAAGAATTAACAGGCTGATAATATCTCCTTCTCTTGTTAAAAGGGATGCCTAAACTATCTTCATCTTCTTCCAAGTCAAAAGCAATCAGTGCCAGTTCTTCATAATCTTAGCGGGATCATCAAACATTCCAGGTGGAGAAGATATTCGTTGATGTTTTATAATGCACGGATTGGCCTTTCAAGATTTCCAAAATTGAATTTCGTATATGTTTCTGTGGAAGCTTGACCCTAATGAACCTGCAGGATGACATTGCTTTTAGGCCCCCCAGGCTCTGGAAAGACTACTCTGCTGCTAGCTTTGGCAGGAATGTTTGATAAAGAACTGAAGGTAGTATTTGAGAAGTTATATGGTTGTTCAGTACATGTCACCTTTTTAGGCAATTTCGACTTTCTGTCGCAAAAGCTAACATGGAAAATTCTAACACCAGCTTTCTGGGAGAGTAACGTATAATGGCCATGCATTGGAAGAGTTCGTCCCTCAGAGGTCCTCTGCTTATATCAGTCAGCACGATGTTCATATTGGAGAGATGACAGTGAGGGAAACCTTGGCTTTCTCTGCAAGATGTCAAGGAGTTGGGATGCGTTATGGTAAGTAATAGTATTAAGAGATTGGCACATCTAAAGAGACATCTAATTCAAATAAATATAAAGAAAATCTTATGATGTTTATAATCGTTCTCTCTCTCTCTCTCACACACACAGATATGCTGACAGAGTTATCTAGGAGGGAGAAGGCAGAAAACATTAAACCAGACCGGGATTTAGACATTTTCATGAAGGTAGTTGTAGAAAAAAAACTGCTACGTCTCTCACCATTATGATCTGCAAAGTTTGGCTGTGTAGATTTTGGAAGTTCCATTTTACTTCAGTTCTCTGCTTCCATTCAGAGCTTAATTCTGCTCAACGTTTACAGGCTTCTGCACTGGAGGGGCAGAAGGAGAATTTAGTCACAGACTACATTCTAAAAGTGTGTTTTCTCAACTTGGCATCTATTTGCTCTTGCGAAATATAGTGTTTATGACATATGCACATGCCCGGGCATTGGATGAAACGCCGGTTACTCTGACAATATTTGCATAACAAGTATCATTTTAGAAGCATGTGTTTTAAACAACTCTTATCTTTCCTCTCATTCTGCAGATTTTAGGTCTGGATGTCTGTGCTGATACCATTATTGGGGACCAAATGCTGAGAGGTATCTCTGGTGGACAAATAAAGCGTGTAACAACAGGTAAAGTCCTCAACCAAATAAATTGCTGAGATCTTCCATAGGGGTTTTTTTTTTTTCATCTACTGAGTACTGACAGTAGCTGTAAAATTGATAGGAATCTTATCATTGTTTCCTTTTTGCTAACTCGAAATCTGATGTATAGGAGAGATGCTCGTTGGGCCAGCTAAAGCACTATTCATGGATGAGATATCCACTGGTCTAGACAGCTCCACAACATACGAAATCATCAATTCCTTGAGACAGACAGTCCACATTCTTGGGGGAACGGCTCTAATCGCTTTGCTTCAGCCCGCACCAGAGACTTATGATCTCTTTGATGACATCATTCTTCTTTCTGATGGACAAATAGTATACCAGGGCCCTCGTGAACATGTACTTGAATTTTTTAAATCAATGGGTTTCAAATGCCCTGTAAGGAAAGGAGTTGCAGACTTTTTACAGGAAGTGAGTCCAGAAATTTACTCAGTTCACAAAATAGTGTCAAGATATAAGTCTAAATATGATCCACAACTAATATATATGTATGCATTGATAGGTGACTTCGAGAAAAGATCAACAACAATACTGGTTCCGGAAAGATGATCCTTACAGTTTCATCTCGGTCAAGGAATTCGCTGATGCATTCCAAGCGTTCCATGTTGGTCGAAGATTAGGTGATGATCTTAGAACCCCGTTTGACAAAAGCAAGAGCCACCCTGCAGCTTTGAGTACCTCAAGATATGGAATTAGCAAGAACGAGTTGTTGAAAGCTTGCATTTCAAGGGAATGGTTGCTGATGAAAAGGAACTCATTTGTCTATATATTTAAAATGGTGCAAGTAAGTGATTGGCTGCTCCAAAGCACTTCTCAACATGTAGATGTAACAATGTATCGAATTAGCCCTAACTTTTAATCCTGATTTCAGCTTTTCAGTGTATCTCTTATTACAATGACTGTTTTCTTGCACACTAAGAAGCATCATCGCACACTAGAAAATGGATTAATTTCCTTGGGTGCTCTCTTTTTTGCTCTTGTGACACTTATGTTTAATGGATTTTCGGAGCTTGCCATGACAATTGCAAAGCTTCCAGTTTTCTATAAGCAAAGGGACCTCCTATTTTATCCTTCATGGGCCTATTCACTACCTACATGGATCCTCAAGATTCCGATATCATTTGCTGAAGTTGCTATTTGGGTTTTTATGACTTATTATGTGATGGGCTTTGATCTAAATGCTGGCAGGTAAAGCGATCCAAACTATGCTAATTATTTTCTGAAGTGATGAGCTATGCACGTTGTTTAATCAGTATCCACTGCTTTTGTAGACTTTCAAGTTTCAAAAGGTCATTCTGACTAGCAGGTTATTCTTTTTGCAGAATATTTAAGCAGTATCTGCTGCTTTTGCTGATCAATCAGATGGCTTCTGGTCTGTTTCGACTGACTGCTGCATTGGGTCGTAATATGATAGTTTCAAATACTTTTGGAATCTTTGCATTGCGTGCAGTTTTAACCCTTGGAGGGTTCATAATTTCTCATGGTATGAATTTTTTATGACCTTTTCTTCTCTCATAGGTTTACTTGGTTATTCATTTTGTTTGTGAGATATGTAAGATATATCACATTCCGACTCCTGGTTGAATCTCTTTTTACTTTGCCTTATAGAGGATATAAAGAAGTGGTGGATTTGGGGTTACTGGATTTCCCCTGTGATGTATGCACAAAATGCAATTGCCACCAATGAGTTCCTTGGGAGAAGTTGGAGTCATGTGAGGATCTCTTATCAAGCTAACAAAGGTCTTTGTTATATTCAGTTTGAATGCCAAAAGACTTGACAATGTCCTTGTTACAGGCTCTTGATGGTCAAACAGAGACATTGGGAATCCAGGTGCTGAAGTTTCGTGCAATCAGTACTACTTCACATTGGTATTGGATCGGTGCAGGGGCATTAGTTGGATATATTCTCCTGTTCAATGGACTTTACACATTAGCTCTTAATAAGCTTGATTGTAAGTAGCTTCACAGCATTTTTTTGGTACTCAAGTAGCTTCACAGCATCTACCAGTACGATATTTAAATATATATGTTTGGATGTAATTCCATTATATTTCTGTTGGCACAGCCTTTAGGAAAGCTCAAGCTGTTGTAGCTGAAGTAGCCTTGAAAGAGCAGCTGGCTGACAGAACTAGAGGAGTTGGAAATGTTGAGTTGGCTTCAAGAGGAAAAAGCTTGCCTCGAAATACATCTAATGGTATAGGCTCAATTTGATAATGCCTTACGTTTCTCTTCTCCTAAAAAAGATCCTCCGCAATTTGCTTGGCTAATGATGTTGGAATAATTGCACAAGCAGGTGCCGAGATTAGGAGTGAAGCTTCAGATAATACTAGCAAGAGCAAAAAGGGAATGGTTCTTCCATTTTCACCACTCTCTCTGACATTTGAAAATATCAGATACTCTGTCGACACTACTCAGGTAATCTCAAATTTTAAAGATCTGTAACCACTTGCCGTCAACATTGCTCTCAAAAACCAAACCATTTGACCTTGCAGGAGATGAGAGCACAAGGTGTTCCAGAAGATCGGTTGGAGCTTCTTAAAGGTGTGAGTGGTACATTTAGACCAGGTACGCTCACTGCACTGATGGGTGTTAGCGGGGCTGGAAAGACAACTCTTATGGATCTCTTGGCTGGGCGAAAAACTGGTGGATACATTAAGGGGAACATCTCCATATCTGGGTACCCCAAGAAGCAAGAAACTTTTGCTCGCGTCTCTGGATACTGTGAACAAAAAGATATTCATTCTCCTTATGTGACAGTCTATGAGTCCCTCCTCTACTTTGCATGGCTTCGGCTACCATCTGAACTTGACACAGCTACAAGAAAGGTCATACAACTTTACATAAATCGTTAGCTGGTGCTGCATGATCAGTTGGTTTTGACTGACATTGTAAACTTTTAAAGCTGCAGATGCTCATTGAGGATGTAATGGAGCTTGTTGAGCTGGACATGCTGAGAGATGCACTGGTGGGGTTGCCTGGTGTGAATGGACTTTCAAACGAACAGAGGAAGAGGATGACTATTGCTGTTGAGCTTGTTGCCAACCCATCCATAATATTCATGGATGAGCCCACTTCAGGACTAGATGCCAGGGCTGCGGCTATTGTCATGAAGACTGTAAGGAACATTGTGGATACTGGAAGGACTGTAGTGTGTACAATTCACCAGCCCAGCATTGACATATTTGAAGCTTTTGATGAGGTATGAGTTATGCTCCTTTGTTGTATTTAATATTTTTTTTGAAGGATTGCTGAAAATTTGATCATAAGCTTTGTAATGGTAATGCAGCTCTTCCTAATGAAGCGAGGCGGAGAAGAGATATATGTGGGTCCACTTGGTCACCACTCCATCCAACTGATCGAGTACCTTGAGGTGAAGTAACATGGTTATCTCAAAAACACGTCTTTCTTTCCTCTTCCTCCTTTTCTTGGTTTTGGTCTCATAGCGACTCTTTTTATCTTATAAAGTCAATTCCTGGTGTGAGCAAGATTAAAGATGGTTACAACCCTGCAACTTGGATGATGGAGGTGACCACCACGGTGCAAGAGGAGAAACTTGGGGTGAACTTTGCTAAAATATACGAGTCCTCCGACATGTACAAGTGGGTCAGTCTTCACTTTATGTGCCCTGTATCAACATTTATGCATCTATCTCTGTCACTGAATTAGAACAATTAGTGCAGGAGAAACAAGGCTCTAATTAAGGAATTGAGTACACCGTCTCCCGGCTCAAAAGATCTGTACTTTCCAACTCAATACTCACGGACTTTTGTCACTCAATGCTTGGCATGCCTATGGAAGCAGAACATATCCTACTGGCGCAATCCACCTTATACTGCTGTTCGGCTTTTGTTCACAACTTTCATAGCATCGATGTTTGGAACCATTTTCTGGAATCTTGGCTCCAAAATGTATGGTATCAACATGATTATTTAGTGTCTACCTCTAAAAGTTGTCTAATTAGAATGTCACTGTTATTTTTGACTTGTAGCTGTTCTTACGATGGCTTCACTCCATGCTGTGTTACTATATGCAGTAAAAGAAGGCAGGATCTCTTCAATGCTATGGGGTCTATGTATGCTGCAGTCCTATCCATTGGCATTCAAAATGCCTCATCAGTGCAGCCAATGGTGGCAGTTGAAAGAACTGTCTTCTATAGGGAAAGAGCTGCTGGAATGTACTCAGCTCTACCATATGCATTTGCACAGGTTTCTCATTATCATATTTTCTCAAACAGTAATCCCCTCTTTGAGTTCTTAACGTTTTGTCATTTATAATGAGAGTGAATCCTTTTTCTACTTAGTTCCTTGTCTCACATGAATCTGCTATATTTTCAGGTTGCCATTGAGGTTCCATATATTTTGGTTCAGACTATAGTATATGGAGTCATAGTTTATGCCATGATTGGTTTTGAATGGACACCAGCCAAGTTTTTCTGGCACCTCTTATTTATTTTTTTCACACTTCTATACTTCACATACTACGGGATGATGGCAGTGGTTTTGACTCCCAATCAAGATATCGCTGCCATTGTGTCCTCTGCTTTTTACGCATTATGGAACCTCTTTTCTGGCTTCATAATTCCACGTACTGTAAGTCTATCCGTCTAGGTATATTCGTTTGATTTCTTTGAACTTTGGACCAAAACTTCTTCCGTTCCTTGCAGAAAATTCCTGTATGGTGGAGATGGTACTCCTTTGCATGCCCTGTTTCTTGGACTCTCTACGGATTGTTTGCTTCACAGTTAGGTGACATAGAGCAACAAATGGAAGATACACCGTATCTTGTGAAAGATTTTGTTAGGGAATACTTTGGGTTTAAACATGACTTCCTGGGTGCAGTTTCAGCTGCTCTCATTGGGTTTACTGCACTCTTTGCCTTTGTTTTTGCCTTCTCAATCAAGATGTTGAACTTTCAAAGGAGATGAACGGATCTTGTGGAGCAACCTGTTTCAAATGCCTGAGTCTTGAATCAACAAGGTTAATAACAAGGGGGAAGACACTAGTTCGGATTGTATGTATTTATACTCCATGAAACCAAGGACTTCTGAGTATTTGATCAAATGATTCTCTTTTGTAACCTCACAGCGATCATGAGAAAGATCACGCTGGTGTTAGCAAGTTTAAAGCTTTTCTTTTTTACTTTTCATTTTTCTTTACATGGAAGCATAAATCATGTTGATATTCATGATAACCTGAGCTCCTATCCCACTGTTGATGCACATGATTGTTTCTTTTGTCATATTTGTAGTGTTGCAAAATAAGATTTTATGCCATCTGAATTAACCTAGAGCTTAATTGACAATTCGCTTATGAATGAGTCACATATTATATGGGCAAACAATGCTGTTAATGGAGAAATTATTAGGTTAGATCATTGCAAATGATTAAGGTGACCAGGGGAGGGGGTTGGTTAATGTTTAAGTTAATTTAATTGATTTCTAAGTTTTTGCTAAAGAACACGCCTTTCTTTAAAAATGAGATTTGAGTATTATACCAAAGGTAAGTTGTGAACCAGTTAACTTTCTAAGTGTAAAATGTTAAAACACTAAATATTTATAGCTGTTTGGTCATGCAAATGACCTGCATTGGAGGGGGTTGGTAAATGTTTAAATTAATTTAATCTACTTCTTAAGTTTTTTTCTTAATCACACCTGTTGCTTGAAAGTGAGGTTGTGTATAATACTCCCTTTGTCCTATATTAATAACTTCATTTAGTTTTTCAAAATAAATTAATTTTAATTTATTTTAAAAAGTTAAATAGAGCTAATAATGTGGGACAGAGGGAGCATCAAAAGCTAAGTTCTAAACATACAACTAAAGTGTGTGTGTGTGTGAGAAAGAGGGAGGGATAGACCAAATGGAACAAAATAACCTTCACTTTACTGGAGCCGCCAATCGTCAAGGCTGACTGTGAACATGCACATCAATATTACAAACACATCCACTAATATGTGCTAGTGGAGAATATCTTGGAGGATGTAAGTGGGAGGACCAAAAATTCTACCCATGCAAATGTCTTTTGGGACTGCTTGATGGCAAGTTGATGTAATGTCAGTCAACCTCTACACATTGGCCTGATTTTGAGCTGGTCTTCTAATCTCTTAAACGACACAGGTTACCAGGTATATACAATAAGCGTGCAAGAAGAAATGAGACCAATTTGAAGGCTCCAACTTCTTATGCTGAACAACCTAAAAGATCGCGGGACATCCTTGCAGTTTAAAAGTATCAGAAACATATACTCCCTCTGTCACACATTAATAATTCCATTTCGTTTTTTAAAATGAACTAAATGTAGTTCATTTTAAAAAATTGTAGTAGTTACTTCACAACTCAAAGCATAACATGGTATTTGCGTTTAAACCCTAATGGATGCAATAGTTTTTGTCCCCTTGAATTAGTGTTTACGTGCACCGTCCAAATAAGCCAGCAAGCAGCTCATTAGAAGTTGCTTATATAAGCTGACTATGATGAGCAAGTGGTTTAATCAAAAGGAGCTAACAATTTGGCTCATATGGCGAGCCATCAATTTTGTTTGCTTATTGTCAATCTTCAAGTGAAATTAGTTCCTAACATTTGTTCTGTTCCTTACAGAAAAGTCCTGTATGGTGGAGACAGTACTTTCTGGGCATGCATGCCCCATTGCTTTAACTCTATACGGGTTGGTGACTTCGCAGTTTGGTGACTTAGAGAAACAAATGGAAGATACACCGCTCCTAGTAAAAGACCCTTTTTAGGGAACACTTTGGATATGAATATGACTTCTTGGGTGAGGCTGCAGCTGGTGCCATTATGTTTACAGCAATCTGTTTTCGCCTTCTTAATCAAGGTATTGATTGACCTTTCAAAGGAGAAGATGGGATCCCATGGAGCTTCTGTTTTGGATGCCTGTGTCCTGACTCAACAAGGTGTTCAAACTAGATAAAAAGGCGCAGCCAAGCTTGTAGGTATGAACAGGCATTAACCCTAGGACTTGTGAGCATTCAATTGAATGTTTCTCCTCTCAGCCTCTGGTGTTTGGCTTTGCATTACGGAATCCTGCCTTTTTGTTTCCGAACAATAATTAAGAATTGCAGCAGGTAGATATCTCACTCCAATAGGGAGAGGACGACATAATTGAATGGAAAAAGCTAGCCAGATCGAGCTGTTGAAAGAGCTCTAGCTAGACATGCTCTAACTAAATACAAGGTATTATTGATTGTTATAAAAAGGTAACTATAAATTTAACACTAAATATATAGCAAGTAAAAGCACATTACAAATTTTAAGTTAGAAGCACTTAATGTCACTGCATGACAAACAAAAACATTACAAATTTTAAGTTAGAAGCACTTAATGTTATTTCATGACTAACAAAATACTACACTTGGTCGTGATTGTGATAAAAAGGTAAATATTTACTTAACACTAAATCAATATAGCAAGTAAAAACACACTACATACTTTAAGTTAGAGGCACTTAATGTTATTGCATGACTAACAAAATACTACACTTGGTCGTGATTGTGATAAAAAGGTAAATGTTTATTTAACACTAAATCAATATAGCAAGTAAAAACACATTACATACTTTAAGTTAGAAGCATTTAATGTCATTGCTTGCCTAACAAAATACTACACTTGGTCTTGATGACACGTGGATCTCACATTATAACGGGTTATGATAACCTTAAATTTGTCCAACAGAACCTTAAGCTTGGGTCTTGATTGTATACAATAAAAAAAATTTGATATTCCTACTCTACTTTTCCTATATCAAAAGACTAATCTAACCTTTGATTAGACTGAAATGAGTGAATCGCCCACTTGTCATACGTGAGTTACCTTCTCTATTTAATTAGAGGTTGAAATATGATTTTGGTGTAGAAAAAATAAAGTAGGAATATCGAACTTCTAAAAAAAATGGGTCTCACATAGTAATAAGATGTTTTTCTCTGTCCAATTGAAACTTAAATGTAAGTTTTATTGAAAAACTTTAGTGTAAAAAATTACTTTCTCATACAAATAAGGGGTTTATTTTTAGGAAAAAGTTTATATGAGCCCAGGCTTATATACGCCTACGTGAGCCCGGGCTCTATGGGCCGTCAGATTTACATCCGGCGGCCCATAATACTCATGGGTATTTATGGGCCACCGGATGTATATCTGACAGCCCATAGAGCTTGGGCTCACGTAGGCGTATATGAGCCCGGGCTCATATAAATGGGTCTCTTTTTTTTAAATGTCTAATTAGAACCTAGTTTTAATTTTTTTAAGAGTTTTTTCCATATTGCCTGGCCAAAGAATGACATATTCCATATTCCCTAGATTTTAAACGGAAATGTCATATGACCTGGTTGTGGACCAAAATACCCTTAGGTTTCACTATATCATGTTTTAAATGTTCAGCTTGAAATAAATGCACACCGGAACAGTGTTGCGCCATTCCGGTGTGTTGGGAGTCATCGGCGGTGAACGGAACTTGCCGGCGGGACTGACCGTTGGTAACTTACCGGCGAGAGTCGATGAACAAGAAAAAAATAATTTTTGAGACCACAAACGCTGTTTGAGTGCTCTAAAAGCTGCATTTCGCAGAAACGATCATTCTTTCACACCAATCATGGATAGGATCAGTATTTGCATCCATTATAATGGAGAGGTAGGCAATGACGACATGTATATCAGTGGAATGGCACGATTGATGAGCATTCATCCGTCGGTGAGCTTCGGCGAGCTGCTGGGGCAAGTCAAAGCACGACTTTCCATCAATGGTAATGTCAGTTTGAAGTATTTAATTTCATCATCCCAATCATCCATGATATATGAATTACAAGATGATGAGGATCTCCAATCAATGTTCTCCATTCATAAGAAGGCGAATAAGGAGGTGTTATCATTGTATGCTGAGATGAAACAGCCCGACAACGGTGATAAATCACCATCACCCTCCATTGAAAGGAACTAGAGAGTCAATAGAGCTAAATCACCTGTCGTAATGGCTCATCCCAACTCTAATGTTAGATTTCATACTAGATTCAATGAAACTCAGTTCACCTTTGAAACTGTCAGGTAACAATATTGAATCTTTAGATTATACGCAATTGGTATATTTCGTGTACTCGAGACCATGATATTGAACTTATCGTGTTAAGGGTAAATCATATCGTGCGAAGTTATAAACATGTCATGTAATATATCGTATTAGTAATTACAGGATATACACATGCAATAGAGCAATTATGTGTTGCATCGTAGATATAATAACACGACATGCATTCCTATCGTGATTTCGATAACATGTCTTGAAATGTTTGCGTGTTAACATAATACACGATGTCGACTGATGTTGCATTTTTTTAACACGATAATGTGCAATGCAGATTGGGAGAACCGGGAAATTTTCCCTCAACAAATCCATGCCAATCATCTTTCACCAATCAGCGAGTACAGAACCTAAAATACAAGTCAATCAGAATAGATCAGAGGAATTGTCGTCAATGATGGGTTGGACAAGCACTTCATTTGATAACTACGAACCTCCATACAGCCCTTGTAATTACGATGGCGGAGAAGGCGAAGAAGTTGAGAATATGTGGGGTAAGGATTTGTGGTACGATAATGATATAGTTGACATGGAATGTATGTCCTCATGAAGAATTTGTAAACAGCGAGGTTCCTAGTAATGTCGACATCGAGGCGGATGCAGATTGGGATACCGTCAATGATTTAAACATGTTGGAACTGAATATTGATGAAGGCCAGCTAATGACAGGTAGCTTGGAATTACCAGAAGCTCCTCGAATTGGGTGCACATTTTCTAAGCTTGTTGCATTTCAAGAGGGTCTTGATCGACCTAGCAATAAAGGCGAATTTCACATATCGTGTTGTGGATGAAAACCAGAATACGTATGTCGCAAAGTGCTCCAATGAATCTTGTAACTGGTACATAAGGGCTTCAAATATAGGAGATCATGTGACTGTCGCAAGGTTAGTGCCGACTCATTCATGTGGAACCCAAAGGAAGTCAACTGACCATCCCCTGGCATTGCACCTTTGGATAGCGAGAAAATGTTATGGCCTCTTTAAAGACTTGGTGGACATTACACCTAAGAGCATAGCAAGTTATATTTCAAAGCACTGGGGCATAACTGCGAACTACAAGAAATGTTGGCGCATAGGTAATGCATGAGAAGAAACGAAGTGTTGATTTAGTGTCACGATATGTTAGTTTAGCGTGTTATCGTCTACGCACTTAAACTATAGTCGGAATATGCACTCACACAACATAATTCAATATCGTGTTACAAACAACACGACCAGGCATCGTGTAGGATTCCGATCACACAAAAACATAAATTCTCGTGCGATCGGGAACACGATGTAAGCTGGTGTCATATAACATTTACTAAATTGTCTTTGTTCATGCAGGTAAAGCTCTGACTGACTTAATAGATGGTGACCTAGACGAATCCTACAGCTTACTTCCTTCTTACGGTAGGCAGCTAGAATATATAAATCCGAGAAGTGTAGTTGTGCCAGTGAGATCATGTGACATTCCCAAACCTATGGGTGGGTACGATTTCAAAAGAGTATTCTTGATGTTTAGCCCCATTGCGAGAGCTTTCAGAACAACCCTGAGGCCGTTGCTAACTGTTGATGCAACATTCTTGAAAGGAAAGTATCCTGGACAACTATTGATAGCAACTGCACTGGACGGGAACAATAATATGTTGTGTGTTGCATTTGCAGTGGTTGAGAACGAATGTGAGAAAACTTGGTGCTGGTTTCTTGAGTTGCTTAGAAATCATCTATTCTCTGATCCTCCAGCCGAGTTGGATACAATCGTTCCAAATAGACAAAAGGGATTGACAAATGTTGTGATGAAGTTTTTCCCATCTACACACCACAGGTATTGCATCCGTCACATAGCAGCAAATATGCTAGACAGATTCAAGGACAACTACCTAAAGAATCAGCTCCATGTTGCAGTCGAAACATTCAGACAAAATGTGTACGATGAAACAATGAATAGCATTAAAGAACATAATCCGGAAGCATATGCTTGGCTAAATAAGATGGGTTCGGATCACTAGGCCAATGTATCATTTCTAGGGAAAAGATATGGGACACTTAGCTCAAATAGATCCGAAAGTGCAAAAGCAATGTTCAAAAAGGCCAGATCGATGCCTATAACGTGTTTAATTGAGCACATGAGGGAGCACACAACGACATTATTTGAAAAAAGTCGGACGGACGAACAGAATATGATGGAAGAGTTAACCCATTTGCCCGAAAACAAATCGAAAGTAGGCAAGAAGAAGCTAGGAATGTGATTGTATTGCCTGTGTCACTGTATGAATTCCAGGTTAACTCGCTACATCACCAGGTACATTTCATTCATACGGCGATGTACATAGCTTGTGCTTGTGTAGATGTTCAGGCTTCATATCGTGTTAGGTTACACACGGTAATGTCCTTGAACATGTAAGTCGATACGTCTTACAAAACGATCGTAAGATGCGTCGTGAACGTGAGACCACGATAAATTCATTTATCGTGCTCTCTTACTCACGATATTTTCTTCACAGGATGTGGTAAACCTCGTTGATCGTAACTGCACATGCGGATGCTTTCAACATCTGGGTCTACCATGTAAGCATGCAATCGCAGCAATCGATAATAGACATTTCTATGTGTCTGAGTACTGCAAAAGATGGTACTTTACTGAAATGTATTAAGTGACCTATCGTGAGCCCTTACACCCAACGAAGGATTGGCACCAGTGGGCACCGACTGGAGTTATGCCTACATTCAACCTACCTATCCCTCAAAAGCAGCGGGATGTCCATGAAAAAATTGGATAGAGTCACAACCGCCTCTCAAAGCCCCACAAAAATGTGTAACATGCGGCCAATTGGGTCAAAATCGCAAACGATGTACCAGCGCACATGGAGGGTCCCCCAATGTGGCAGATGTACCAACAACAAGCCGAAGGAGGTCAAATAATAGCGCACGCAAATGGCATAAGGAAGGAGAGCATCGATCAGGCTTACCTTTTCCACCCTCGTTCTTCAGCTGAAATTTTGTATTTACATCGTGTTATGAACAACACGGATTATGTAATTAACATGTATTGGACAACACGACATAATGAAAATAGGGTATACTGTATATGTATATCGTGTAATCGACAACACTACCCAAATTGGGTACGTGTTGCTAATTACACAATAATATCATACGATTATTAATTTTGCAATCAAGAGTGTCTGTTGCTTACACGATATTGGTAATAACGTGTGTTCGAACCCACAACAATTCCATGATCATAATGATCCGATTCCCGAAGCGTTATGCCCGGAGCACCAATTCCTTCATTTACCTGGCAGTCTGTAACCGTCTTATCCTGCCCAAAGCACTAACACGACCACGCCAACTGATCGCTCACTCCTAGGCGAATTGTTATTATCTTTGTATTTTTCACTCCTTTGTAAAGATTAGCTTTTTGGATGATCCTTGTTGAAGCGTGTAAGGCTTAACATGCTCTGTGTGTATATCGTGTTGCCGATCACACAACGTTTGATCAAATTTGTATTGTCTTTTCAAATGACTTTCGTGTATATCATGTTAACATTTACACGATGAGTTGACGATTGCGATAGTGATTATTGTTCATAGCGTGTACTCCATTACACGATATACAACATTACGTGCCACCGAGCACACGACAATTGCATTAATTTTACCACCCAATTCCCGAAGCGTCACTACAATTTCTGGGATTTCAATTAAATTAGGATCACCAATTCGCGAGGAGTCATTTCCAATTTCCAATTACATTAAATATGGAATATTTAACGATTCGTATCCCTCACAACCTACCTAGATACATCTAAGTGCCCTCTTTGCTAACCCAATTCGCGAAGAGCACGAGATGGAGCCTTTGGGACATTGATATGGCGCCTGATGGTGTATCGTCCCCCTTCAGTGGCGCGGTACTAACCAACCACTGAAGGGGGGCAATTTACTAACCCGGCGTAATATCAATGTCGTGAATGTTCCGTCAAAATTGAACTGATGAGGGCACAATTCACTATCTTCATAATGTTTTTTTATTTGTATTTATACACTGCTCTGTAAATATTAGTTTGTTATATGTAATGAAAGCCCTTTCAAATTAAAGGAAAATATTAATATCAGTTATATACTTTTTTCCCGTGGAAAGATGTCTTCGTGTATAACACAACATACACCATTATCGTAAGATCGATAACACGACATAAACCATTATCGTAAGCTCGATAACACGAAATACACCATTATCGTAAGATCAATAACACGACATACACCATTATCGTAAGATCGATAACACGACATACACAATTATCGTAAGATCGATTACACGAAATACACCATTATCGTAAGATCGATAACACGACATACACCATTATCATAAGATCGATAACACGATGTCCACAAAGTTATTGGAAATAAGTCGTCGTTACGAATACACAAATTATGTGCGTAACGTATTATCGATTACACGACAGCATAACATGCCAAAATGGGATACAATTACACGATAATATCTTTGTTGCTTACACAATATTGATAATAACGTGTGTTTGAACCCACGACAATGATAGGATTGTTTTGACCCAATTCCCGATGCATTATTCCAGAAGCATCAATACCTTCATTTACATGGCGGTCAGTATCCGTTTCACCCTATATATATATATATATATATATATATATATATATATATATATATATATATATATATATATATATATATATATATATATATATATATATATATATATATATATATATATATATATATATATATATATATATATATATATATATATATAGGGTTAGGGTTTGCAGAATGCTCACTCACTAGTTCTTCGCAGAGACGGGTCATTCGGGAGATTGTTGTGGTAGCGGCTGGTGAATCGGCCCTCCATCGAACACAGTCATCACCTATATCCGATGGTGGGCTCGACTCGCTAGACGGCGATATATCAATGTTGAATGATCCATCGATATTCGCGCCCTATTCGTTATGATCCGTGAGAATGATGGATCCGTGATTATGCAAGGAGATCGCACACCAACTCAACTTGAGGCGGATTATTCTGGAGATTGCTTTTGCACCTGATAGTGTATCTTCCCCCTGTCAGATAAGGGGCTCACCTTGATCTGGTGGGGGAAGTACACGACCAGGCGCTATAGCAATGTCTCGAATGGTCCATCCCAAGAGGTCGCAAGCTATTTTGTTTACTACATCATGACTGTATGCTTACAAACACGCTATCAATGCTTGTCGTATGTTCCATCACATGATAAGGTCGTATATAGTGGAAACGACCACACGCCAATAATACACGACATGGGTAGAAATCGTTTGAACGAATATACGCCATCTGACATGGGTACTTATAAAAAAGGTGTACTGTAAATGCGTAGTGTGTCATCGCCCACATGACCAAAAGGTTGTGCGTGTTACGCATTACACGATAATAGGCAACTATGATAGTTATTATTAATCGGATCATGTAATCCATTACACGATATGGAATAGTGTGTGCGATTGAGCACACGACAATTGCATTAATTTTATCACCCAATTCCCGACATCACAAACGTCCTAATACAAGATGTGAATTCAAGGTGGACACGACCTAATACGAGTTGGCGTGTATGCGATAACACGACATAATAGGCGATTGTGAGAACTATAATACGAACGGATATATGTGTACTGCCGGTTTGCGCTATTGAATACATGATATGGATACAAATCGTATGATCGATTATACGCCATCTTACATTCGTACAACAATTAAGTACAAAAATAATTGGTACAATCATTAAGTACAAAAATAATAAGGGCTCACAGTAATTAAATAAAAAATAAGTGGTCTTTTTACAATTCAACTGTAGCCGGATCAAATTCCTCTTCAATTCTGGCCCAAAGTATAGCAGCGCATATCATCGGCCTGACCAAGCCTGTTATCTCGAGTTGTCTAAAATCTGGCTGAATGACGCCCCCTACCAGTTTCGCTACTAGTACATGACGTAGATGCCACAATCTTCATTTGTTTCCTGGTACGGGCATTTGTTGATCTTAGTCAGTGGCCACGTCCGAGCGCCCTTTATCTTAAGTGCCTTTTTCCATTCCATTGGCAACATGTTTCCTGACACTGTCCACCTCGGCGAAGTGGTGACTGTGATCATCCTTTAGAGGATTGTACCACCTAAATCGCTTCTCCCTACAACGGACAATAAGCAAGAGAAAGTGGCCTTTGACGTATATAAGAATGAAGCCACTTTCCGTGTTAACATTCAGGCCTCTCAACAATATGCCAGAGAGTTTGCACTCCTTCTCCGCCGGGCCTTCCGTCGAGCCAATGTTAAAGTAGTGTTGAATGGTGAACTTTCCAAAAAAATAGTTGGGGTACCTATATGGATTTCTCATATTTCGTTCATCTAGGAGTTGGAAGAAGTCGTCGATAACCTACACAATACCATACATTAGATAGGCTACCGATCATCATATTATATTACACAATAAGTTACTATACCGTGTTTACGATCACATGATGAAGTTACAAGTCGTGTGCTCATTAACACGCTAGTTTTACTTCACCAATTACAAGAAGATAGTTAGCGTATATGAAACCCAACGATAGGATCGTACGTCGTGTAATCGGTAAGACGATAATTCATTGTAATTGGATAATATGATATGAGCCTAAGTCATTTGATTGATAACACGATAGAGCTTAAAACGTATAAGCAATGAATAGATATCACCTCATTAGTTATGCAATCCTGCTTTAACAAAGATAGGTAGTCGGTGTATAGGAGGGTTTCTACGGGCCACGACTTGTATGGGTTCGACAGAAATTCCATGATAATGTCCTTGACTGCCTCTTCTTGAATCTCCAGGTGGAACACCAACTCTGTGTCAAGATAGTCCTTTGGCCGCAGACTTGTCTCCTCCTTGTTCGTCTTAGTTGCAGTATCTTCTTCGACATCTTCGACATTGCGGATACTCTCCAATACGTCTGCATCTACTAGAGGAGTATCTGATATAGTGCCTTCACTGGAAACTGTGATTGGAGCTACTGGTTCCGGGGGAGGGGGAGACTTTAGAAGTGTCAAACGGATAATGCTTGGGCAAGGGGTCGATGCCAAAGGTACTTCGTCACCAGGCTTTCGAGGCTGGGCATTGTCTTGAAACTTTGCTACCTGCTCATCAATGTAGCGCTGAAATGCTTCGGCTTCTTCGAGAGCTGAGCTGCAACTTTCTTCATAGGCTCTTGACCTTGAGCAGGTGGTTCAACAGCGGTGGACTTCGTCTTCCGTTGCTCATGAGGTACAATGGGAGGGCCAGGAGTAGCTTTCTGCTTCACTCTAATTTTTATTGCTTGTTTGGGTACTGCTCCTTTATTCGCTTGCCGGGGTGCTTCCGGTCCCTAAAAGGGTTGTTCCGGAATCTCCAACTGGTCTGCGGTCCTCATGGGGTTGTTCATCGCGGACTTGAGCCACGATCTCAAGTGGAAGGTCCGGTTCCTCTACCTCCCTGGATTGTTCGACGACATCCCGGGGAAGTTCCGGTTCCTCTACCTCCTTGGGATGTTCGTCGACATCCCGGGGTTGTTCTTCCACTTCATGGGGTGGATCCACAACACCCTGTGGTTGATGCACGACCATTTGTTGTTGTTCCACGAATTCCGCATTTATTTTCATCAAAAATCTAGTTATTATGGTCCTTTTCAACTTCGGACCAATCTTCTTCTTCGGTTTGGTGGCAGCTTGCGGTTGCCGTTTCTCTGTATATAAAAAGTAAGTTATGGTGTTAGGTACTAAACGATATCTACACATGTCGTCCTTTACACACACAATATATATTATTATCGTATTCGTAGAAATACGACGGAAGCCCAATCGTGCTCACAATTACACAACCACGCAGAGATGGTTCTCACAACTGTTGCTTCAATGATCGTGTGATCGATGGCATGACAATCCAACCATCGTCTGTCTTACTCAACGATATGATCTCTTATCGTGTACTCAACTACACGAAGATCCCCTAACCAAATTGTCATACTTACTCAAAATGAATCCCTCTTCCACCGGCTGAGGGACTTGTACTGGTTGATGCTCAGGGGCAGATGGTTGGCGATATGATCTTGATTTTGAAGCTCTTGCCTTTGAACAAACCAAAGGTGATCCTTCAGTTATCGGAGGAGGGGTTGATGCTTGGGCGACCACCGGCTGACTGGGTTCAGGCGGCTATTCTGTCTCTCGTTCCTCGGGGGGTTGCATCTATTCTATGAGGCTAGTTGCCACCTCTAGATCATCCTTAACACGCTGGAGTGCAGCTGCAACTCGATCCGTGTTCCATCCCCGCTCACCGTATAGAACAGCCTTCTCCAAAACAACTTCACAAATTCCCGTCATGACATCAACTGGCATGACGAATGATTCAATGATGTCATGGCTGGAATGTACATGACCCAACGTCTTGCCATGGGTGGCATGGCCGGGTCTCATTGTTCGGAAAGGCTGCGTACCCGCCTTCTTAGCTTTCGGGGTCACCCTTTGTCCATCCATCAAATGTGCCTCTTTAGAAATTGGTGTGATGCGCATAACAATTTGCGAGTCTGGCTTAAGCCTCATGAAGACATCCTCGTACCACTTCCGCATCTGGTAATGAGCTAGAATCTTCTTCCTCCCCTTTTCATCAGCCGGGTCAAGTTTATCAGCCTTCTCCATGTCGCTCAAAAGTTGGGTAAATCCGGGCCACCTCTTGCACCTCGGGCTGCATGGAGGACCACTTCGAGCCCATATGGACGTATGCTCATAAAACCATACCTGGAGGACAATACAAAAGAATATGAACATTAGTCTAAAATGTTCAGTATCTTCAATATAACAGGTTAGTCGTGTTACTTATAACACGCGAAAAGACACGTCGTGTTTTCGGTAACACGATAAATTACGATCGTCTAATGAGACCTCCACAATATAATACATCATCGTGCTTTCGAGAACACAATATGTATATGTGCATGTTACATGGTGTATGTCCGATAATACGAGGGAGAGTTGTATCATGTGACCGATAAGGCGATATTCATCTCTTTAAAACATATTGTGTTATTATAAATACGATATTAGAGTTCACGTATTATAACACATATGAACGTTACTTGGAGCACTAATGAAGCCCCTACGAGAATTCTGCCCGTGGCAGAACGCTCATCCTGTTTGCTCATGATGTTCCAGTGGGCTGGCAATATGCCTCTCATAAGCAAATCATGTACGGCGCCTGCCCAATTCTAGCTCCCCACAACCGACAAGTTATCTAAGTAATCACATAGAGCTGGGGATACTGCTCTGTTGCTCTGCGTGAATAACACGAGGACACCCATGTGCACGATCACCAACCGTGCTAAGTCCTCGTCTGAAACATTCCTTGTTTCCACAGCCACTTCTTTGAACAATTCTTCCAGTCCTGTCTTCTCCGGCCGCTTCCCTTAGAATAACTTCTTGTAGAATTCCCTCTTGCCTTGGACAGCCTTCCCCTCGCTGCTTTCCAATTTACACGGGTTCCTTTTTCCACTCAACCCCGTGATCATAGCCACTTCAGCCACTGTAAGGGGTAGTCTTTTGCCCCTTATGTTGAAGACCTCTAGTGAGTCGTCCCAACAATCACCAATGAGTACATCCAACAGCAGCCTAGAGATGATGATGGGCTCGCAATCATATACTGGGTAGAACCCATACTCCACTAAAATTGCCTTGCATCCCGGACGTGAATCTACAAGGTCTTTTGATAGACGCAATCCAGCGGGGAAACTATTCGTTCCAAGACCCGGCCTTCTCCAGTAGATTCTCTTCTTCTTCTCTTCTGCAACCTTCACTGACTCCGCCATTTGATGTAATACTCTAAGTTTACGTCTGAAAAATTGGATATATATATGTCAATCAACAATAGGTCGTAACCATAATCAATAGCTGTGTCGGTTCACACTTTCTAACTAACTTCTATAGAGACGATAAGTATATGTATCGTGTAATCGAACATACGCTAAGAGGCCTTCGCATACACGACATCATTATGGTTAAACATCGTGTTTCCTCCGTTCTTATTGAGAACAGGATATATGTCATATCGTCTTTCTGACGCAACGATAGTCTGATTCGATGGCCTATGTCGTGTGTGCGAGTACATGCTAAATAAAAAATCGTGCATTTAAATGTCCAAAATGCCTTACCACAAAACTGTTGTTCTCCAAGCCGGATTAAACACTTATTCGGCCGCTGCTTTTCAGGGATCGCTGCAAACCTGAACTGCGCTACAAACAAGAACCAGCTTTGGGGCGTACAGTTTCAAAACTCAGCTTAGGAGAAACCCTCGTTCCAAAACTCGTTCTTCGCAAACTCAAACTCCTTCCAGAACAGAAAATCCCTAATCTTCGATGTTTTGGTCGGATAGGTGGCAAAAACTTCTCACACGCCGCTTACACTTTGCTCAAACAGAGGACTTTCTAATTGGAAGTGAGTTTTTAATCGGAACAGAGTTTTTCACTCGGAGGAATCGCCGGCGTCTGAAGTCGTATGCCAATAAATGTGACTCTGTGAGGGTTTAACACGATATAAAACCCTACTTCCGGTCAGGGCTATTTTAGTCTAAATTTTAGCTTATATCGTGTTATTCCAGGTTATATGGCATTTCCGTTTAAAATCCAGGGAATATGGAATATTTCATTCTTTGGCCAGGAAATATGGAAAAAACTCTTTTTTTAACAGAGACAAATCATTCTTATCTTTAGAAATAGGAGCAATGAACACATATCTTGCTGGCCAGTGGGCTTTTCAGTTTGGGGCAGAAAGTATAAAGCTATGTGTCTATTTGCCCATCAGATAAGCAGCCAAAACTGTAGGAGAAATTATTAAGTACGCAATGGGTACCTAAGAATTGGTGTTCATCACCAATTACTTATAAGAACTTGTAATAAATGTGGGCCCATAATAAAAACAACCCATATATACCAATATTTTAAGAACCTGCCTGGAGACCGACCTGGATTGGTGTCCAGCAACCAAGGTCAACCCGGGTTGACTCGGTCACTATATAAATTATAACGTCTTCTTTACTTCAACCCTAATTCCCACCGCCACCTTTTGGTTCTTCCCCTTTCCTCCTTCTCTCCCACCATCCTACTCTTACTCCCTCTCGCCAGCAGCAACCGTCCTCTCCAACTTCTACTAGCCCACGACCGATGATAGCCACCATTCATCAGCAAGTCGGCCATCTCCTCTCCACGGCTCCACCCCAACACCCCAACTAGCAGCCACGACTTGGACAATCCAACTAGCCGACGATCCCCTTCTTCTCTCCCCTTTGTCACCTTCCCCCTTCCTCTCCCTCTCCACCCCAGCGGCCGAGATCAACCCCAAGTTCCAATGTCCTCCATCTGTTCATCCCACCTCTTCCCCCTTCTTCTCCCTCTCCTCCCTAAGGCTTGACCACAAACCGTACGTAATCCCCCGGCCCCGACCGACTCCAAATCATCCCCCCCCAAGCCCCGACTTCCCTCCCCGGCAGCCCAGCCACGACCGTTCCCTCTCGTCTTCCCCTTTCTCTGTCCTCGGTCGTCATGCCTCCAAATCATCTCTCACGGTAGCCCCACCCCCAAATTGCCGCTCCATTTCATCCCCCCTCCTCCCCCTTCCTTTCCTTCTCCTCCCAGAGGCCTGACCACAAGCCAAATAGAATCCCCTCCCCGGCCCAACTCTGACCCCAGAGCATCACCTTCGATCCTAACTTCCCCTCCCTCTCCTCCCTGGAAACCTGGCCCTGATCCTTCCCTATCCTCTTCCCCCTTTCTCCGTCCTTAGTTGCCCTCCTCTAAATCGCCGCTCACAGTCGCCTGCCACCCCCAAATCGCTGCTTTGTTTTTTTTTTTTAAGAACCTAGACCTGACCAGAACATCGGGTAATCGATTGAACCATCCGGGTTATGCTGACCCGACCGGGTTAAATCGACCCACAAATTAGATTGAACCGACCCATTTTTTTATAACGGGGTCCGGTTGAACCCGGTCGAACTGGCCGGTTGGTTAGGTTTTTAAAACACTGATATATACTAATGAGCATCATTCCTTGGTATGCATTGCATACCTAATAAATTTTTGAAGTCCATAGAGCTATAGAAGTGAAGCAATTGCAAATAGGGCTGAAATAAGGTTCTGGCCCTAGTCTGCCATCATATTTCCTTGCTCGGCCTTGGCCTTAAGCAGCTTCTAAAAGTTTGGCCTTACCTTGATTCTAAATGAGCTCGGCCTAGCAGTGATATTTTTTTATTAAATTTTTTTTTAATAAAAAACTCATAATGTGTTGGTGAGGTCTAACTAATTGATCTCATAAGACAACAAATAATATGTCTTTGGCTTTTAGGTAGGGTCATTTACAACTAATACGATAACTTGCAAGTTTAAAATCTCTCAAATTTTTTAAAATATGTCACCTCTTCCTTTTCTCTTTCCTTTTCGACCTATGTAGGAGTATTAAGAAATAGAATAAAATTTTTACTTTAAAACACTAAAGATTTATAGATCTTTGGTCATGCAAATGACCTACATTGGAGGGGGTTGGTTATTGTTTAAATTAATTTAATATACTTTCTAAGTTTTTGATCAATCACACCCCTTCCTTGAAAGCTACTCCCTTCGTCTTATATGAATAAATTATTTAATTTTTTAAAATAATTTAATTTAAATTAATTAAAAAAATAAATAAAACTATTAATGTGGAAAGGATGAAGTGCCCAAAAGTAAATTTTAAACATACAACTAAAGTAAGAAAGATGGAAAGAATATAACAAAACATAAGAGATTTATAGTGGAATTTGGTCATGCAAATGGAAAATTTTTGGTCCTCCTAGTATCCTCCACTTTACTGGAGCCGCCAATTGTCAAGACTGACTGGGAACATGCGATAACACGTCAATATCACAAAACACATGCACTGATATGTGTTAGTGGAGAATATTTTGGAGGATGTAAGTGGGAGGAGCAAATGCAAATGTCTAATGGCAAGTTGTTGTAATGTCAATCAATCTCTACACATTGGCTGATTTCGAGCTGGTCTTCTAATCTCCTAAACGATACAAAGGTTACAAGGTTTATACAATAAGCGTGAAGGAAGAAATGAAACAAATTTGAAGGCTCTAACTTCTTATTCTAAATAATCTAAAAGAATGCGGGATATCCTTGCAACTTAAAAGTATCCCTATGTCCCACACTAATAGCTCCATTTAATTTTTTAAAATAAATTAAAAGTAATTCATTTTGAAAAAAAAGTAGTTAAGTTCACAACTCGAAGCATAACATGGTATTTGAGTTTAAACCCTAATGGATGCAACAGTTTTTATTATATAGTCCTTGAATTAGTGTTTAAGTGCACCGTCCAACTGAGCCTGTAAGAAGCTCATTAGAAGTTGCTTATATAAGCTGACTATGGTGAGCGAGTGGTTTAATCAAAATGAGCTAACAGTTTGGCTCATATGGCAAGCCCTCAATCCTTTTGCATGTAGTCATTCTTCAAGTGAAATTAGTTCCTAACATTTGTTTTGTTCCTTACAGAAAAGTCCTGTATGTTGGAGATGGTACTTTCTGGGCATGCCCCATTACTTGACTCCATACCAGTTAGTGGCTTCGCAGTTTGGTGACGTACAGAAACAAATGGAAGATACACCGCTCCTAATAAAAGACCTTGTTAGGGAATACTTTTGGATATGAACATGACTTCTTGGGTGAGGCTTCAGACTTAAGCTGGTGCCATTGGGTCTGCTGCAGTCTTTTGCTTTTGTTTTCGCCTTCTCAATCAAGGTATAGACCTTTCAAAGAAGATGATGGGATCCTTTGGAGCATCTGTCTCGGATGCCTGTGTCTTGACTCAACATGGTGCCCACACTCAGATAAAAGGGCAGTCAAGCTTGTATGTGTGAACACGGCTTCAACCCCAAGAGGACATTCTATCGAATGTTTCTCCTCTCAGCCCCTGGTGTTCGGCTTTGCATTTCGGAATCCAACCTTTTTGTTTCCCAACAATAACTAAGAATTGCAGCAATGTCAATATTTCATTCCAATAGGTATAATTGAATGCAAGGTGATATTGCTTGTTGTATACAGGTAAATATTGATTTGACACTAAATCAATATAGCAAGTAAAAATGCATTACAAACTTTATTTTAGAAGCAGTTAATGGCATTGCATGCCTACACTTCTTGATTGGATATAGAAAAGTAGGTCTCACGTTATAATGAATTATGATAATCTTAAATATGTCCAACAGAGCCCTACACTTTGAGTCCACTATGAACACATACCTTGCTGCCCACTGGGCTTTTCAGTTTGGTGCGGAAGGCAGAAAACTGTGTGTCTACCTTCTCATCAGAGAAGTAGCCCAACATTTCAAATAGCAATTGACGTTGCTCCTTTTCCAAAACTCCCAAGTTCCAAGTCGCCTGCTAGAGAACTAGAGAAGTGAAGCAATTGCAGTCTAATTTTCCCAGTTTGTTGCCAAAGAAACCTCTTTCATCTGATGGAATTAGACTATGGTATCTAGTCAATAGGGCTATCTCTTACTCCAAAGGGGGAATTAGCCATCCAAAGGGCGAGAGGCGCTTTTTGTGTAGAACTTTGATTCCAAATGATGCTATGTTCGCTCACACATGGCAACACTTGCAAGGCCCGTGTAGGGACAGGCAGGCCCCACATGGTGGCCCAATATTGCACAGTACATTCTGTATTGTGCAATTGACCTATAATATTATATATAATAAGAAAAAATTTGTATAAGCCCGGACTTACGCGCATGTCAAGTCACTAAGGAGCAAAAAAACCAAATCTGTCCGATTGAATAATGTTCATTGATAGCAGAAAACTAGTCTGCCCTAATATTGAGGTTTTGATCTAATGGCCCATAATGCCCGAACTTACACTATTTTGTGTGAGCCCATGCTCATGAAAATAGTATTCTATAAAATAATAATTATTTTTCAATAACTTAAGTCGTTGTTAAGAATTAGGTTATTATTAAATTTATTTTATTTCTCAACACTAACCAAATTCAGGTTAATAGATGATTATTTCTATAGTCACTAGACATAATAAGTCAGGGAGCCAATTTGGCACTAACTCCGGAAATTGATCTTTTCAATTGATAATGATAGAAAAGGATCGCTTTGTAATATTCTCCGCGTGAGTTGACTCTATTTAATGCAAGTCAAGCCAAGCTACATTATATTCCGTATTATCCGCACAAAGCGCGGACCACAAGCATGTGCCCTTTCCTTGTCCAAATTTCTAATATTTTGATCTTTGACTAAAGAACATGGACTGTACACTAGACTAATTCAATAGATCTGAATGCGACAGAAGTTGGACCAATGAGAGTCTTCTTCTCCTGCATTCTTCAAAGGCGGCTGGCTTGGACTATTAACATATTTCCAACTTAACAATCAAATATATATATTTGACAAGTGGGCATTTTGAAGTCATCCTTTTGGCATCTAGTACATTCATGATACAAACAAAGAGGGAAGTCCAAGCGGTTGAGGTTCTTGTTTTGTTGTCTTTTAAAACTTGGGATGTCAGTTTTTGGAGAGAAATATATGGAAGTTAGAGCAATGAATGTAAGATTTGTCATGCCATAATCCCATCCCTTGCATTATTGAAAAGACCCAGATGTAAATTTATGCAAAATGACAAGAGAAAAAGGCCTAAAATCAATGGGATTTTGCTTGGCAAATTTTTGGAACGGTCTACTGATTAGTTTTGCATGAACCGACAGCGAAAGGCATGGATCACCGATCGCTACCCTGATAATTAGTCATCATTTATCAGTGATTGGTTGCTTTAACTCATTAGAATGTTGCTATCGCCCCAATAAAATCTAAGTACCCCCAATGTTTTTCTTTTTATTTAATTACTTTCTCCCCTGCGTATTCCTCTTATTCTCTCTCTATTACCTCAGTACCCCTTTTTTCTTTTCATCTTCTTCCTCCAACCCCAGTTGATGACAGTGTTGGCACCTATATCCATGTCAACAATGCTTCTACCCCTTATTTTGCCTGTTGCTGGGAAGAGAATGAGGAGGAGGAAGAAGAAGAAAAAAGGAGGAGGAGGCTTGGCTGGGCCCCAAATTTGGGCTAGTTGTGTCCAATACCGCCGAAAAGGCAACAAGGCCCTCATCATCTTTGGTTGCAGAAGAAGAAATGAGAAATAGGCGGTGGTGGTTATGGCGATGGAGGAGTAGACTGCCGGTGCCGGTGTGAGAGAAGAAGCATATAAAATGAGTGGAAATGAGGGAGTGAGTAATGGGAGGTATTGAAACTTTATTAGGGGAAATATTTTTTATGTTTACTATTGATAGTGAGCCTAGTGTAAAGAATACATGAGAGCAGTTGATATTTGAAATCAACAGCACATATACTAGCGCACTTTAGCACCATTGGCCCTGAGGCTAATGTGCGGTAGTATTTGAACTCTCAATTTTCTGGATAGACGGCTCCCATACATTTCTTACGCTGTGCTCATTGTCAGTAAGAAGCATAAAAATTGCTTCATAGTTTTCATATGCATAAGATATTTAACCAAATATTTAGGTAATTCCAGCAATTAGATTTTTATGTTTTTTGGGGCACATAGTCCTTCCTAGTATGACCGCTGAATCTGATTCAGTGTTGTATGTATTGTATAGGAAACTTGCACAATTTGAGTTCTTTGATTAGGTGAGAGCATGATTGTTAAACATGTACATGATTTGAATCTTCAAATATATTTTGTGAATAATTGACCACATGGCAAATTTAGATTTTTAATTAAAAGTCAAAAACTTTAAACCAGATTGATTATATTAGAGGAGTTTCAAGCACGTAGCTTAATGTTCATATTATTTTTTGGACCATCCTAACTTCCTAGCATAATTTATTTGGGTCCTAATAATAATTAGCACGTCACCTCCTCCTCGATAACTAAATTGACACACAGATGTGCCCACATGTATGGTATACTCTTTTCGTCTCATATTAATTGTCTTATTTCAAAAAAAACATATTTATCTTACATTAAATATCCTTTTTTTTATATTATTACCAAGTAAAAAGTTTTTAATATTCTTTTGGCCGCCTATCCTGACACTGAGGAAAATTGCAAGGCCCCCAACTTCTTCCTTTGTTTTGGAAAGTTAAAAAAACATCTCATAGGAGCACACATTAACTCATATTACGTTTTGCAGGGCCCCTATATGCCTGAGTCACAATCTGCCTGAGTGCAAGAAGAAATTGTGAACGTGATTTATTCTAGTATTACTTAAATCACATAATTAGAATTACTTTCAAGAATCGTGTGCTCTAGCTTGAATCTACAGCCAAATGAATAACAGTAAGCATTACCAAACTTTTAATGTCCAGGCAAGCAAGAACTTGCCACGGAGAATTTCAAATACACCGAAGCCAGCTCCGTCAAAACTCACTCTTACCACATGCCCATCTAGGAGTCCATTGGAAGATAGCATTCTTTTCCCCAACTTAAGGTCTCTGCAAGCCTTATGAAGAAAGATTCTCATCTTGGAAGGGGCATCTACAAATCTTTTGTAGTAATCTAGTGTTACTGGCCCCTTTGCGGAGTTCATAAGTCAGAGCATCGTGCCCCTCATCTAGGCTGAGTCTGATCTTGTTGGCTCATTATATGGCGTTGAGAAGCTAGAGCAATATCTAAGATACAAGGGTTGTGGGTTGTTTGTGTGTTAATTTTTTTAGAAACTGAAGTAGAAATAGAAGCATAATTTTCTAATATTTCATTGCTAAAAGAAGTTTTTAGAATAAATTTTGCGTCAACCTATTTTTTCAAATTTTAAATTAATATAACTCTTTTTCAAACTCATATCACGTTCTTGGTATTATTGCGCTCCTAAATTCGAACCCTATTAAACAAGATCCCATTTTGGTAGGTAAATTTAAATTTTTAAAATGGGCTACACCTATGTGGCACATTTTTTTAAGTTCAAATCAATATGAGATGTAACCGTTGAAAAATAAATAGAATTTATAATTCTAAAACGGGGGCTGGGAGCTAGAATCGACAGAATTACTTCACGAGGTGATTCAGTGATTTTGGCCGATTTTAACTCAAAATAGCTTAGAATCAACTTTCGGACAAAAATTTTAATTTCTCCTACCTTTTGCACATAAACATGATTTCGATAATTCGGACCAAAATTAGGGCGGAATCAATAAAAAATCAACATCCAAACAACCCCATATTCTCAGGGTGTAGATGTCACAAGTGATGGTGGCAGAAAACCAAGTCCATGAGGCGGAGGAGCTCCCATACTACTACTATACAAGGTCATGATGTTCTCAAAGAGAAGGTCATAGTATTTTCTTATTCAAATGGGTGCCCTTGCAACTAATGAATAAGACAAAGGGAGAGAGGGAGGGGGGGTGTCATGCAAATTAGGGGGTCTCGCAAATTTTCTAGGTGTTAGGATAGGAGGCCTATTTTTTTATTGTAGCCCAAGGATTATAAGAATCTAAGTTAAGAGTAAGGAGAATTTAAGTTAATTAAAGTTTTATCTTTTTGTGGTTAAAGTTGCTTCTCACTTTCTTTAAAATTTATATTATTTTATAAGTAGAACACTTAAGGGATATTTGTGTGTTAAATGTTGAGAAATGGATAAAAATAGAAGCAGAATTTTTCATTAATTCACCACCGTATCAGAAATATGTTTGGTAATGAAAATTTTTAGAATAAATTTGAATGTTGTGTCAAACCCATTTTTAAAACTTTAAACTTATATAATTTTCTCCCAAACTTTAATATGTATGTTCTTAGTATTATTGTACTCCTAAATTTGAGCCCTATCAAACAAGATCCTACAAAGATAAGTAATTTTAAAGTAGGCTCTACCTATACAGTACATTTTTGGAGGTTAAAATCAATCTAAGAAGTAACCGTTGAAAATAACAGAATATGTAATCCCAAAATGAGGGCTAGGAGCCTAAATTTACGGAATTACTTCTCGTGGTGATTTAGTAATTCTAGCTCGAAATAACTTAAAATCAACTTTTGGGCAAATTTTTTAATTCTATCTATTATCATCACAAAAATATGATTTTAATACTTTGAACCAAAATTGTGTCTTCACAAAAACAACATAATTTCAATAATTTGAATCAAAATTGGAACGAAATTGATATAGGCTACTTTCAAATAGCCCCTTAATATGGAACAGAGGGAGTAAATAACACATGTAGGCTTATGCAGTTTTTTATCTCTAAGTTCCTTTTGTATATGATATTTTCTTCCTTTATTTATAAAGATAAAAAAGTCTTCCGGCAATCATAGCTTTGAAAACGAAAATATACGCTACTTGCGTTTGTCCCCCCTGCCCTTGATAACCATAAACACATGAAAAATAACATATATACCTGGTGGTGGACTGGAACACATCAAAGTTACATAATCTAATCTTGCCAATCTACTCATGTGCATATACAAATTGAACATAAGTAATGTACAAAGGACATGCATTTTTCCTTCTGAAGACCATATACGTTGAACACTTCTGACATCTTGTTTAGCGTGTCAATGCTTGCAACTTCTTTAATAACTATATAAAAGCTTATGAACCATTCAGTGATATGTGCCATGTGAGTAAACATGTGAGTGCAGCAGTGCCCTTTTTAAATAATACATGCAATAGTTAATTTTCATTTTTGGCCTGTGCAAGATGATAGAGATGGGTGAAACTGATACATGCAACAAACAAATAACACTTGTTAGTATGTCGTACTTCAATTAGAATTTGGATGGTCACTTGTAGTGAGCCTTTTTTGTATGTCCAACCAATCCAAGCCTTTTGGACAGATATGGAGCCTGATTTTGTATGGCCTTTGCCTCGTCTGAAATTGGTACGGTTTAAGCCAGCACTGGAATAGCATATACGCTGTTAGCCCCGCATTCCTAACGAAAAATTTGTCCTCGGGAGTCACGACAAATGCCAAAATAACTAGTTTCTTTTGTAGGAGACAATCAGGTAGCATTTTGATGGTAGTCCATATGTTGACAGGCCAAGTGCATATTATTTTCATATTTTAGTAAGTGTTGTGATCAAAGAAATTCACAAAAAGAAGATGATCGAACTCAACATGTACCCTTTGTCTTTAAGATATAATTCACCCTCCCTACTAGTGCTCAGGAATAGATGATTCACTACATGCTGTAGAAGCACATTTACGTAGCGCATGTAGTAAACCAACATTATAGAATTATTCTCACAGAAGACATAGACGAGTAAAGGATAATATAAAAATATATTTTTCAGTATTTTATAAGAAATCTCCTTAAAGAAAACCCATCTTGTTCAAATGGACGCGTTTGTATATTAACAGACACATTTTAATGAAAAGAAAATCGAACTCATTTTGAGTTAAGAAAAACTAAATGAATTTGTCCCAAAAATAATTATCTTGTTAACCCAATCTAACCCGGCCTGCTACTCATACGAACCGAACCTGCTTGCCGGATGATGGCAGTGCACACACGTGTGGGTTAGCCCACTTAAGTACATATGTCCAACATGTATCTCCCTCACAAAAGTGAGGTGGCCAAAGGGCCTAACTTGAAAGACCAAACTTTTGCCTTATATACCAACATCATCACTTTTTTTAGGCGATGTGGGACTATTTACAACCTTCAACCAATTTACACGTGTAATTCTCATTCACTTGAAAGTAAGCTTAGGCTCTCAATACCCAAATGGGCTTAGCCTATATACCAACTTCTAACAATCCCCCACATTAATGAGAATTGGCTAAAAAATTATGCAAAATAATGCAGATAAAATATGAGAGCAAATATTTAAAAGTTTGTGCATAGGGGAAAGGTAGTTTTTGGCTTTGAACATTCTTTTATGAAAACTATTGGGTCTACTAGCTAATTAGTAAATGTGATGTCTTGAACTGTTCAGCCGTTTATGTAAACCAAGACAATATAATTCACATAGTCATTTCTCAAACACAACACAATTCTCATGATTTTGTTCATTTTGGCACTAAACAAACCTAGTTTTCATGAGTGTTCTAAAAAATTTAGCCTTAAAAATCTTCATAAAAGCGGGCCCTTCACACTCATATAAGCAATTCTTATTAAGAGTATCATGTCATACCCCACTTGAATTAATTCAAGCTATAAGAACTATTAAAAGCAAAATTTATCCTAATTCACTCTACAAATATTGTTATCTCATCATAAGAATGAGGATGAGATGTTATCTCAATAGTAATTCCCCTTAAATCCCCCACAATTTAGTTGTCCCTTTGAACCTAGATCTTAGGATCTCTAGTCAACTAGGTTAGATTGTCATTAT
Source organism: Saururus chinensis (assembly GCA_035235625.1). Classification (NCBI taxonomy): domain Eukaryota; kingdom Viridiplantae; phylum Streptophyta; class Magnoliopsida; order Piperales; family Saururaceae; genus Saururus; species Saururus chinensis. The sequence continues at coordinate 17,136,634 of CP141149.1, read as the reverse complement.
GGTGACTCTTAATGTATAGGCTTCAAGCTCATTCCCCTTAATAAACTGCTCACTTGTTCTTTAGTCAAACCCTTAGTAAGCAGATCTACAATATTTTCTATTGACCTAACATACTTAAGAACAATTATTTTATAGTATTATGCATCCGACATATATGTCAAGACTTACCATTATACAAATTACTTTGTGCCCCTCCTATAGCCGATTAGCTATCACAATGGATGCAAATAGGTGGCATCGTTTTTCCCACAATATTAGAATATCCTCTAAAAAATGACCTCTTCGTCTGCTCTATCAAATACAATAAATTCATATTCCATTTTGGATCTTGCTATGCACTTTTTTTTAGAGGATTTCCAAGATACTGTTGCACTTCTAAAAGTAAAGACATACCCATTTGTAGATTTTGAGTCTTTTGCATCACAGTAACTCTATAGTACTACTAGATTCTTTGTATAATGTAGTCCATAGTTCAAAGTATATCTACTCAGTTTCTAATGGTCTGTCCCTAGGTTGCTATTATATCTACTCAGTTTATTTACTAAGTATGTTATATTCTGTCTCGTGTGGTTCATTATATAATTGAGACTGCTAATAATTTGATAATATTAAAGTTGTGATATACTCTTACCAGTGTTTTTACATGTGCAATGTCATAGCCACAGGTGTTCTCGTTGGTCAATGATCATTCTTATTGACTTTTTCTAGAATTTTCTCAATATAATGAGACTGAGACAATATATATCCTATTCTAGTGATTTTCATCCATATATAACATCTGCATCACCTATATCTTTCATATCAAGTTGTTTGTTTAATATCCTCTTAGTAGCTTTAATGATATCATCATTGCTACAAATAATGAGCATATCATCCACATATAGACATACAATGACATAGCCATTAGGTCTTTCTTTGTCATAAATATATTTGTCACATTCATTAATTTTGAATCTATTTTATATAATTATTTTGTCGAATTTTTTATGTCACTGCTTGAGTGCTTGTTTAATCTCATTGAGAGATTTAACAACTCTGCATACTTTATTTTCTTGACTTAGTACAACAAACTCTTTAGGTTGTTGCATATATATTTTCTCATTCAAGACACCATTCAAGAATGCAGTTTTCACATTAATTTGATGTATTTCAAGATTATACAAAGAAGCAATAGCGATTAGCTCTATATTTTTCAATTGATCTATCAACCCTTCATCTTCCTCTTAAATATTTATTTGTATCCTAGAGGTTTACTTCCTTGTGGAAGGTCCACTAGCTCCCAAGAATGATTTTGTATAATGAATTTAATTTTACTATTTACAGCCTCTTTCCAATGTTGTGCTTCAAGAGATGACATGACTTCCTTAAAGCTTTGAGACTCATTTTCCAACAAATAAGTCAGAAAGTCCGGACCAAATGATTTTGATGGTGTAAGCATGTTTGCTACGCCTAAGTTCATCATGTTTTTCCTCTTAGTCTTCACTATTATCCTATGTAACATTCAAAGTTCTTTTAAGAGAACTTTCCTCTTGTGTAGAATTTCACGGAAAAATATGTTCAAAAAATAAAACATTCCTAGATTCAATCACAATATTGTCATTTACATTAAGAATCTCCAATTTGTGAACAAGAAAGTGATATGCACTACTATTAATAGCATAAGAAATGAATGCACAATCAATGGTAGTCGGTCCAATCTTAATCCTCATAAGATTAGGGACTACCACTTTCGCCAAACACCTCCCACGCCATTAAGAATTTGTAGGAAGGCTTTCGACATTTTTATAATTCATATGATGTCTTCAAGGTTTTCTTATGAGGTATTTTGTTAAGAATATATTTATTGAAAGTAAAGCTTCTCCCCACATGTTCTGGAGTAATCCAAAGCTTATTAATATGACATTCACCATCTTTTTTAAAATTATATTTTTCCTTAACTCAATTTTGCTGAGGTGAATAGGGTGTTATAGTTTGGTGTATAATACCATGTTGTGAACATAAATTACCAAAAAATTATTTATATTCCCCACCTCTAGGGGTGCTAATGAGCTGAGCCTGCTCATCGAACAAAGGTGTCTCGACTCAAATATGGCTCGACTCAAAGTAACTCAGCTTGAACTCGACTCGAACTCGAATATTTTTTAGTTGAGTTCGAGCATACCCTGGCTCGACTCGACTCGGATCTAATAAAACTCGAACTCGGCTCAAACTCGAATGAAATTCGTAAATATATTTTATAATATACATAAATACATATTGACACTTATGTATACATGTGCACAATTATCAATCCCAATTTATATTTATAACATATACATGTATACTACAAATTTATATGTTATTAATGAATATATAATGTCTATGTATTGAGTATTGGCTTATATCACACATGATATATATTTTTGAGAAATAAACATTTAAAGACACGTTATACACATATGTCCACATGTGATATGTATTGAAATTTAGATATATCATTGAAATAATATTTAATAAAATATATACATAAATAGTACAACTAAGTAAAAAAATGGGATATATTGTACTACATATCAAACAATATGTCAATCATTAGAAAATATGTTATGATAATGTTATTTACTATCTTGACATGTCAAACAAATTATGATATATTCTTTCAAATTTTCTTTGAAGACTACTATTGGAATCCTTAGAAATTCAAATTTTATAATAATTTTATAAATATTTTTTAGCATTGAGTCATGGAGTCTTTTTATTCTTTATAAAATTAGGTAATATATATTTATTTAGGATGGGTCCAAGACGACAAGACATCAAGTTTCATGTTTCCACATACTAAAACTCGACTCGACTTGGCTCCTTAGCAACCCTACACATTACACATGATATAAATTATTTAGAAGTAAATGTATTAAAGAGACATAATATACATATATTATATATGAGATATTTACTAAAATTTATATTTTGTATAATAGAAATAAATTATATACATTCATATATGATATCTCGTATACACAAATGTAGTTAACCATAAAGGCACTATTTTTTTCTTTTTGGTGGTTATAAAATGACTCTTGAAGTAAGAAGTTAATACAAAGATTTAGAAATTTTAGGTTATCAAATAATAAATATATTTCATACAACCAAAAGAAGGTTGGAGTATGTAAAAGAGGTTGTGGTGCCACATATACGAATAGTATATATGTGTTAATGATAATGACATATTCATATAAAATTACTAAAAAGTATATATAATACAAAGATATGAATACTTTAATGGTATGGAGGGAGTACATATGTGCTAATAATGGTGACATGTTCATAGAAAACTACTAAAAGATGCATATATGGTTAAACATACAAACACAAGATATAACAAAACAACAAATGAAAAAAATTAGAAAAGAAAGCTAATAAATAAAGTAAATAATATTATTTATACTTTAGTTGTCTATTTACAAATTTATGAGCTTTTAGTAAATGATGACAACTTTGTACAATATTGTACTTATAAATACTCCATTTGTCTTACATTTATAGCTCCATTTAGTTTTTAAAAGTAAATTAAAATTAATTTATTTTAAAAAACCAAATGGAGCTATTAATTTAAGAACGGAGGGGGTATTTGATATTTTTTTTTTTTACCAAACAATTAATATATATTGGTATAATGAGGTAATATTAATTAAGTTTTGCACTCATTTTTATACATTAAAATATATGATTAATATAAAGAAGTACAAATATTATTTAAAATAACATGGGCTAAGCATACAACTTTGATGATGGAGTGATAAAATTATATTTGATAAAAAAGTATATTTAAATGATGAGAACATCATATTTATTTAATGGAATGCTTAACACAAAAGGTATTATAGGTGAAGTAGTTAAGGAGATTGTACTTTTTGGTAACGTCACAGCTGAGCCAAATTCAAGCTAAGTTATGTGATCATTGTATACTAATTCGAGATTGAGCACGAGCTTTCTGGTTTCCTTCTTGAGCCGAGCTCGAGCTGGATGATTGGCAGCTCGATCGAGTTTGAGCCGAGCTTGAGCCAATACCCAAAACTTTGAGTTTGAGCCGAGCTATCCCAAAACTCAACTCAACTTGGCTTGTTAGCACCCCTACCCACCTCTATCACTCCTTAGAACTTTTATTTTCTTGTCAAGTTGATTCTCAACCTCTATTTTGTATAGTACAAATATGTTAATAGCCTTATCCTTACATCTCAACAAGTACACATAACAATATCGAATGTAATCGTCAATATTTGTAATAAAGTACTTTTTACCTCCTCTTGTTTGAACAAGTTTTAAGTTACATACATCGTTGTGAATTAACTCAAGAGGTTCAATACTTCTCTCAATATTTTGGAATAATTTCTTTGTCATTTTTTCTTCCACACAAGTTTCACATTTATGATGAGAGTCAATATTAAATTTAAGTAGATATTTTATATTAATCAATCTTCACATAACATCATAATTAACATGTCCTAATCTACTATGTCACACATCACATGACTCAATCATATAAGAAGAAGCACTAACATTTTTAATATTAACAACAAGTATAATAGTCAATACATTGAGCTTGAAAATCCCTTCTTTAAGATACTCTTTTCCCACATACATCCTACTCTTAGTTAATACAAATTTATTGAGTTCAAATACTAATTTGAACTCATTCTAACTCAGCAATGATCCTGACATTAAAATTTTTTAACTTTTTGACACATACAACACATTGTTGAGAGTGAGTTCCTTGTCAGAAGTCATCTTGAGCACTATCTTCAACCTTGGCGGTAGATGAATTGCTCATGAAAAGTTGTTCACCATTTTTCACCAGTTGATAAGTGGAGAATATTTTTCTGTTTGAGCACACATGACAAGTGGCCCCGATGTCTACCCACCATTCTCTTGCATAGTGACCATATGCACTTTAGAAATCACAGTAGAAAGGCTGATGTTATTCACATTGTCGGAGAGATTCTTCACTCCAATTATGTTGGCTTGTGCATTTTTCTTTATGGAATCCTCTTGTTTCTTTCACTTGCGACAATCCTTAGCCATATGGCTTTTCTTGTTACACACATAACACTTGCCCTTAAATTTGGCTTTGTTAGAGTCATTGTTTGATTGTCCTCCAGGATTTTCCTCTTCTTGTTATTAAAGTTGTTGTTCTTCTACTCTAATTCCACAACATTGACTTTGGCTTCCATGTCATGACCCTCAGTTTTCTTTTCAGAAGCACAGTTGTCCTCTTCTATCCTCAACCTTATAATCAAGTCTTCTATATTTATCTCCTTACGCTTATGCTTCAAGTAATTCTTAACATCATTCGAGGAAGGTGGTAATTTTTTAACTATAGCAGCCACCTGAAAAGACTCACTTAAAGTCATACCTTCTACATGTATATCATGCAGGATCACTTGAAGTTCTTGGACTTGATTAATCACAGTCTTAGAATCCATCATCTTGAAGTCCAAGAATTTTCCTACACAAATTTCTTCGTTCCAATATCTTCAATCTTCTACTTCTTATCTAAGGATCCTACAGTGCTTTAGCAATCTTCATCGGACTACACACATTATAGAGTGTGTTATCCAACCCCTTGAGAATATAATTATGGCATAGAAAATCTGCATGTTTCCATGCATCACTTGCCGCAGTAGCCATTTTGTCATCCCTTTTCTCCTCAGTGAGAACGGGAACATCCTCTTGCAAAAATCAAGCCAAATTTAATGTGGTAAGATAAAATATCATATTTTGTTGCCATCTTTTCAAATTTGCACCACTAAAATTTTCGAGTTTCTCCCCTTTCACTTGAACAGGAACAGGAGCATTCACAATAGTGGGAATTATGACCGAATTCTTATTGTACCCTCTGCAACCATTTTTGTTCCAATGAATAGAAAATAATCACAGTTTTGAAATATTTAGAACACACTTTCAAAATACAAGTCACAATAATAAAATACAAAAAACAATAAGAATTTTGTATTAAGATTGTTATTTTTGTACCTTAGTAAGTGTTATGATGAAAGAAACTCATAGAAAGAAGATGATCGAATCAAGCGTGTACACTCTCTCCTTAAGACATAATTCGCCCTCCCTACTAGTGCTTAGAAATCACTTGGGCGTTTGTCTCCCAAGATAAGATGATCCACCGCACGCTATAAATGCACCTTCACACAGTGTGCAGTGAACCAACGTTGTGGAATTGCTCTCACAAAAGACGGAGACGAAATACAGTAAAGGATGATACAAAAAAATAATTTTCAGTGTTTTATAAGAAATCCCGTTGAAGATAACTTGTCCCTTTCAAACGGATGCTTTCGTCTATTATAGGACACATTTTATTAAAAAGAAAACCAGACCCATTTTGGGTTAAGAGAAAACCAAATAAATTTGTCCTAAAAATAATTATCTTGTTGACCCAACCCAAATTGGTGGTCGGACAGACGGTAACATACACATGTGGGTTAGCCGTAGGTACATGTGTCCAACATGTATCTCCCCCACAAAAGTGAGGTGGCCCAAAGGCCTAACTTTAAAGGCCAAACTTATGCCTTATATACCAACATTATCACCTTTTTTTAGGCAATGTGCTACTATTCACAACCTTCAGCCAATTTACATGTGTTATTCTCATTTACTTGAAAGTGGGCTCTGGCTCTCAATACCCAAATGGGTTTAGCCCATATACCCACTTCTAACAGTGCAATGACAAGGATTTTTGTCATAGGATTTTAAACTAATTTAGTTACTAGAAATGTGTCCCACATTAAATCCCAAAAAACAAAAAATAAGAAAGCATGTTTTTCGCATATTGGACTATGTAGTAAATACTCCTTTTGTTTCAAATTAATAGCTACATTTGGTTTTCCAAAATGAATTACTTTTAGTTCATTTTAGAGAATCAAATGTAAATATAAATTTAGGACGGAGGGAGTACATTAATAATTCGTTCCCTAACAACTTTAGCCTTTTGGAAACAATAGTTATTTCACATGATATCAATGCTATGAGTTCTAGCCCGCCTGGATGTTAGTGTGTGCCTCCTATGTGTATTCACATGTAAAGCTCGATGTGGTTGAATGATGATTGCACCTATTAGAGAGTGTTGCCTTGAGCTTTTAGGGAAATAAGTGTGAAGTTTGGAGTGATATATCGGTGAACCTAGACCAATCAATCAGCACCAGTTGTGGTCATGTTGAAAATTAGGCCAAGACGGTAGAAACGGAGGAGGTGTTAGAACAATCGATCGGCGGGCTAGACTAATAGATCGGAACCTATTGTGGATACATTGAAAATTAGGCTGAGGCATTGGGCAATCGATCAATGGGACATACTGATCCATTGCCCCAGGTTCTAACGCAACCAAGGGGAAGGGTCATCAATTGCCAATTCAAAACAATTGATTGGTTGTATAATAGAATACGGAAATCACCCTATTTAAACTCTTCCTGATTGGCCACTCTGGGATTTTATTCCCCAAATAGTCTAATTCAAGCCGGTACATCCCTGGTGAGTATAGAAAACTCCTTTGAACCCTTGTGGGTGAATCTAGGCTATAGCAGAAGCTCTGTAAAAGGTGTCATCTTCTTCTTGTACTATTATCTTGTTAAAAAGTAAAAACTTTGTGATCTTGTAGACGTAGGCACCCATTGTCAAACCACGTAAAATCTTGGTATATTTTCTCTTGATTGTCTTTCTTTCACGTCTCAGTTCCTCACAAGGATCCATTACCACTGTGTAGATTAGAAGCTAGATTATTCTTGCAGGGCGATAATCACAACAACAAGAGCAACGTGTTCAGTAATAATATGAGTTTTTTAATGCAAAAAAAAAACCCACAACAAAGTACTCTTTTTTTTAATATAAAAATGTATGAAGAGCTACTTTTCAAGGTATTCTCATAATTTATATCTTCACAACAAACTAATGTTTTTTTTTGTTTTTGTTAACAAGATATGTCAAATCCCTTTTGGGCAAGTGGAAGTGTTTTCCATGCTCTCCACTAATAATGAATCTAAGTGTAAGCTACGCATGAGAGCCCTTCATCTACGAGATTTACATGTTAGCACATTTTAGCATTACCATCGATCTTCAATATCAAAGGCTCCTATGCATAGCTTATGCTCATCTCATTATTATGAAAAACACTTCCCGGGTAAGTACTATGCCTACATGTACATCTTACACCTGGGTAAGTCAGGATATGATTCCCATAAATGACCAATGAAGTATAACTCAGGCACAATAAACTACTGTTGTTGCTGTTACATTTGCCTCTCTTTCTATTTTCCTTCACGTAAGTTGCTAGTTTTCACTTAGTGCCTCAGCCTCTAGATGATGGGTGGTCTGCCGGATATTGCGTGTGAAACGGATGTCTGCTGTCTTCGATACCTTTACAAACTAATGAATGACTTTTGGCTTTGGTCTTGCTAATTGTGTGCACCCATTTCAATCATACAGATGCCCATTTCCCTTTAACACGGGCAGCAAGTCTGTCAATCCCCATGTTCTTAAAAGCTTCAGGTAGTGCTTTATGAAAGAAAATATGGTGGGTACACATGACCACATATGTTGGGTGTATCACTCATCGGCTTCAATTGTCTTCATTGTAATGGTTAATCCATGCTTTTGATGTCTTTGCCTTCCATTGTATATTTTTCTCACAGGAGGTTTTTTAAACCAAATTTGACCTTTTAAAATTTTGAGAAGAGACCGCAATTGGAAACCAAATTTGACCTTTTAAAATTTCAGAAGAGACCGCAATTGGTCCTGTTTGGATTGTCTGTGTAACAAATCAAATATGGACTTTGACACAGTTGCAGATCTATTTCAAAGGTATGAGTGCTTCCTAGCAATGAGTAATTAACTAGTTCCTAAAGACTTTAGAAAAGACGAGCAAGTTCCAAGTTCGTTAGACCAGCAATGAGTAGCAAACACGCCACAACAATATAGATTTCTTAGCTTTGAATGAGAGATGAATCAATTATGCAATCTATGCGTTGGTCACTTCTTCTTTGACAATATAACACATCTTTTATTTATTTATTTGGTCTGGTTCATCTTAGGACTTAGTAAAATATTAATATGTTAATTTAATAAATCTAGTTAGTACAAGTTTGAGCTCAAGAGGTCACCTCTTCTTTGACTATCTAACTCATCTTTTTTAATTTATTTGATCTAGGACTTAGTAAAATATTCGTATGTTACTTCAATGAACCTTATTAGTGTGAGTCCGGGCATAGATGCATCACAATGAGCCTGGATATCGACGGGCTATTGGATCAAAATCCAACGGTATACATTACTCAAAGGTAAGCAAGTTTCAATCAAACATGTGTCATTGGATTTCAATCTCATGGCTCGCAATGTTTGAGCTTGTGCTAACGCACATACGTTTGAACTCATGTTAATTTTTTAATTTAATAATATGGAAATTTATGAAATTGTTATTATTATTATTATTAACATAAATATCATAGTATTTTAAAAAGTGCCAACGTGTTTAGAGGGTATGATAAAAATTTTGGTTTGTAAGTATATTACCCAATTTTTTTATTAATATACCTAAATCACCCGAATGAAAACTAATATAGAGCACCAACATGTTTAGAGGGTATGATAAAATTTTCAGTTTAACTATATTATCCATGAAATTTTATTAATATACCTAAATTACCCTAATGAAAACTTATGTATTTAGAGCAGCAACGTGTTTAGAGGGTTCAATAGAATTTTTAGTTTGTCACTATATTACCCATAAAATTTTATTAATATACCTAAATTACCCTAATGAAAATTGATGTGACTTTTTGTTTAGTTATATGGTCAAGGGTAAATTATGTAATTTACAAAGTTTTTTATACAAAAGGCAAAGAGGAATCCAAAATTAGTCCGGAATTCAAGTTCAATAGGGAATTGCGCAACAGTTCAAACTAGGGTTGGCTTAAAGGTATGAGTCCAGCAAATCATCTATTTTGGCTCGAGGGAATTGCGTAGCAGTCAAAGTTAGGAGTCTTTATGATTGGTAGAAACCTATTTGAGAAATATGCTTATTATACTGCACTAGCAGTATTTACAAACAATGCAACTTCAATTGGATTGATCATACATAATTGGCGAAGTTGGTTTTATGAACCAAGTATTCAAACAAATATTGTCATGTGTATGATTTTGAAAAAATTTCTTTTACATATCTACTAATAATTATTGTAATCCTCAAAATAATGTATTATAACATAGCATACAAGGAAGATATTTATTTAATATATATTTTATTTTATTTTATTTGTACCTATACGCATAATGCGTTAACATTATTGCTAATTTACCAAAATAAAAGAGAGATAAACTTAACTATCTAGTGTTCTAACATGTCATGCATGCCCTATTAAACTTTTCTCTTCTTCCCTTTTTTACTTAATTTTGTCACTTAAGAAGCATTGCATTTTGTCAGTTAAAATGATGAAATAAAAGGTTAAGATAATTTTGTTACTCATAACGAAGAACTTACAATCATTTTAATGACAACGAGTAGGTCTTAAAACTTCTTAATTAAAGGCGAAGTGATTTGGGTTAGATCACTATTCCAAATAAATTGTCTCATTCAGTCACATTACCTTTACTACCTATACTCTGATTCAGAGTCTCAGACCTCACCCTTGACCAAAAATCTGGTCTTCACGAACAATTGCTGAATTATCCAAATTTGAAAATGAAGATAACAAACATAACTATTTTTCGTCCTTGTAACTTATAAAATACTTCTAAGAAATAAAATTAAATAATTTTTTTAATAAAAAGTCATGTACAGTCAAAACACCTATTAAGTTTATACCACTTCTAATTTGATAAATATCTATATTAATAATTAATATTTAATAAATTTACCTTATAAATAATATCATAATATACAAGCTCTGTTACTTCAAAAGGCCCTTCAACATAACATTTATTGCGTATCACGGATGCAGACTAGAAATCTGGAAGCTAAGCGTATCATCATCTTTCTCGAGAATATGAGCCCCATTTACTTTTGTTGTCACTCCGCATTTCAATGCAAGGGACAACGTAAACGATGACAGCAATAACCCAACTTGTCTGTCATACCAATCGCCTGATCAGCTAGCTGATGTCAATGCACAACCCCCTCCTTGCTTCCCTTTGCTTGCTAATTCCCGTGTATTGAAGAAGGGACTTCTAGAAGGACTCGGACCTTGCAGGGTCCGATGTGACAACAGATTTTGGCACAGTCACCGTGGAAAAATTGACAAAATGTCCACACTAGCTGTCCAGCCACTTGGAACCCTCATCACCGCAAGTCTACCGTTAATGACATACGGTGCACCTGTTTCCACACTGGTATGAAAATATGTGTGAAGAGAAGGAATATGAGTGTGATAAGGAACTTTTTTTATGCTCTCAATGAGCCTAGTTTAAGTCGTCCATAGGAGTTATTTATAATTAAGATCAATGGTGCATATGTTAAAATATATTAATATTTTTATGTTAGTATACACCCTTGATCTCATAGATTAAGGGCTCTCATGTATAGCTTATACTAAGGCCATTATTAGTGAGGAGCATAAAAAATATTTTTTACTTAGAAACTAGAAATTGAAAAGTGTTCTCGTTTGAAAAATATTGTTTTGCTGGCCAACTTTGTGAGCAACTTGTATAGGGCTTTGAACATGGTAAGTAAGAGGGCAGTTGAATATAGACCGTGAGTTATCTTCTATATACTATGTTAAAAGCCCTATATGGGGAGCTTGGTCAGGCTAGACCCGTCTTTCTTATTGTTGTGGACTTGATTTAAATGAAAGTTGGTGGTTCAACCCGGTCGTCCAGTTAAATTGCCATTATTATAATTTTTAAAAAAAATTATAAAGGTCTTAATTTGATTGGCTATTTTAATAGAAAGCTTATAAACATCCAATCATGTACACTTTCTTTATCCATCCAAAACCAGTCACGCAACGTAATAGATAAGAGGATTTTGTTAGAAACATTCATTGGATCATTATAATTTTTCTTTAGATATAAGCGGGAAAAATAGATCACGAAAACGAGCTTTAGCAGCCTTCTAAGTTATACTATTTGTCTACTAAGCAATGTCCATCTCCTAATTTGGTTTACTTATTATAAAATCACAAAATGAGAATTTTCATATACCAAATTTATCAAATAAAACTCTATAGCCAAGTTTTGATTGGACTAAGGTAAGTAACCTCCTTATTTTTACGTGAAACCCTTTTTTTTTTTGTCCAATCAATACTTAGGTGCATGATTTTGGTGGATAGATTCAATGTCGAAATTAGTTTTACTTGATGAAATGTCATGTAAGCTTGCTCCCAAGAAAGCTCTCCATGATCTTCTCATAGGGCCATTGTGTGGGCATCACTCTAATACGGATGCTAATATTCCTATTTCACTTTCAATCCTTATATCATGTTTTGATTAGACACGAAATATAGGTCTCACTTGACAATAAGGCGATTCACTCTTCGTTATCTTTGTACTTACTCCTTTCACAACTCTTAAGATGAAAGCAATTATAATAGAGGATAGATCCTTAGTCATTAGACGACCGACCAAGGAGCTACAGCTTACCGAAGCTACAACTCTGGCTAGTTTTTTCAATCATAATTCCTTAAGGTTTAAGGAAACTAATTTTAACTAAAAAATGCCCCTCTCTACCCGTCCAAGTCTTCAAACCCCATACCTGCAGGTCAGTCCACATTCACATAGCGCCACAGCGGGCGGGAAAAAAATGATGTAATTAGGATTCAAAATTGGTAATTAGGGTTCAAAACTGGCTCAATCAAACCACAATTAACTAATTTAATTTCTTCCCCACACGCAATGAAGAGCAGTCAAAAAAGCCAAAATCCGACCAAGTCCACCGGGACCCACCCACTGCCAGCACACCCGTTGACCAGTCAAAAAATTCGTCCCACTCCCAGGGCTATTTTCGTCATCTCGCTTCCGGAAAATAAACCAGCAATTTAAAATGAATAAAATAAATGCACCAGCCATGAGAGCATGCATGAGTCGGGCTCGCAGAAACTTCCATGGCGCTGCTCTTCCGCTGCTGCTGCTGTCACCGACGACGGTGATTGACGGCCCTCTTGCATCCTGTTCACACCTTCCTTCGCCGGTCCCATTTGAATAACCCCACCCCACGGCGACCCGGCCCCCAAGTCGACCTCCCCTCCGGTCCTCTCTGTCTGTCTACGTAAGTATTTGTAGACTTGGAGTGCTGACCCTCTGGTCCTCTCCATGAGTTGGTTGGACTGAGTTCCCGTTTCCACTCCTTTATATTCGCTCCCACTCTCTGCTCCCTTTGTTGCACACGGGCAGACTGACCCGCCTCCCCTTTTCGGCTCTATCCGCCATTTTTCTTGTCCGGGGAAGGAAGAGCGAGAGGACCCAGATTGGTTTTCTGGGTTCTTGCACTTTTTTAGGTGGCTACGGGGCATTTGGGAGTGTTATTGGGGGGGCTTGGATAGTTGGTTCTTGGTTTTTCTGAAGCTCGGAGGGGAATCTCTGGTTTGGGGGGGAGGGTGTCAATGGATACCAGTGATTTGTACAGAGTTGGGAGTCTGCGGAGGAATGGCTCCTCCATGTGGAGGAACACGGCGGAGGATGTCTTCTCGAGGTCCTCCAGAGATGAGAATGACGAGGAGGCCCTGAAGTGGGCTGCTCTTGAGAAGCTCCCCACCTACGACCGGATTAGGAAGGGGATACTCAGCGCGGCGACGGGGGAGTACCAGGAGGTCGATGTGCATAAGCTGGACTTTCAGGAGAGGAAGAATCTGGTGGAGAGGTTGATCAGAGTGGCCGAGGAGGACAATGAGAAGTTCCTATGGAAGCTCAAGGACCGGATGGATCGGTAAGCTCAGTGCGCCTGTTCAATGAAAAATTTGCAGCTTTAACGAAAGATTGATTCTGTTCGGATAAATATTTATGAATTTGTGATCGATGGGGTGTTTTTGTCTGGATTGTCCAGAGTGGGGATCGAAAATCCGACCATTGAGGTCCGGTTCCAGCATTTGGGTATCGAAGCTGAAACTTACGTGGGTGGTAGAGCTTTACCCACAATCCCCAACTTCACCCTCAATATTTTTGAGGTAAGCAACAGAGAGTACAGTTTTCAATCATCAGCTGATAATTGGAACTTTTGCATCTGACTCTATTACTTGCTCTAATTTATAGGCGATAATATCTCTTCTGTTGTTAACAGGGATTCTTAAACTTTCTGCATATTCTTCCAAGTCAAAAGAAAACAGTATCAATCCTTAATAATCTTAGTGGGATTATCAAACCTTCCAGGTACAGAAGACATTCTTTGATTTGGGATATGTATTATTTTTATTTTTATTTTTTTGCTAGTCGGGATATGGATTGGACCTTGCAGGGTTTTCGAATACTAGAAATGAGTTCCATGTTTTTGTAGAAAGTTGACTTTTAATGAGCTTGCAGGATGACTTTGCTTTTGGGCCCCCCAGGCTCTGGAAAGACTACTCTGCTGCTAGCTTTGGCAGGAAAGCTTGATAAAGAACTAAAGGTAATATTTGAGAAGTTATATGCTTGTTCAATACATGTCATCTATTTAGGCAATTTCTACTTTCTGTTGCAAAAAGCTAAGATGGGAAATTCTAACACCAGCTTTCCGGGGAAATAACGTATAATGGCCATGCAATGGAAGAGTTCGTCCCCCAGAGGTCCTCTGCTTATATCAGTCAGCACGATGTTCATATTGGAGAGATGACAGTGAGAGAAACCTTGGCTTTCTCTGCAAGATGCCAAGGAGTTGGGACGCGTTATGGTAAGTAATATTAAAAGATTGGTACATCTAGAGACATCTAAGTCGAACAAAATTAAGGGAAATTTTATGATGTTTTAACTGTTTTCTCTTGCTCTCTCTCAGATATGCTGACAGAGTTATCCAGGAGGGAGAAGGCAGCAAACATTAAACCCGACCCGGATGTAGATATTTATATGAAGGTAGATATGGAAATAAAATTGCTGCATCTGCCTCTATTATGAACTGCAAATTTTGGTCGGGAAGATCTTGGAAGTTTCATTTTATGTTAGCTTTCTACTTCTGTTCCTATCTTAATGCTGCGCAACAGTTTCTGCTTTTCCACTGATTATGCTTTTTCTTCTTTTTTACTTTTACAGGCTACTGCACTGGAAGGGCAGAAGGAGAATGTGGTCACAGACTACATTCTAAAGGTGTGTGCTCTCTCACTTCGGCATATCTGGCTCTTGCAACGCATGCTGTCAGATATGACACATGCGCGTCCCGGGAATTTGATGGAATAGCTTTACATAATAAGTGTCTTTTAAAAGTTTCTTTATAAAACGAGTCTTATATTTCCTCTCGTTTTTGTAGATTTTAGGTCTGGATATCTGTGCTGATACCATGGTTGGAGACCAAATGTTGAGAGGTATCTCTGGTGGACAAAAAAAACGTGTGACAACAGGTAAAGTCCTCAATCAAATGAACTGCTTAGATTTTTTTTCCCCAAGTTTTATTTTCAACTGTTTTTTTAAAGGGCTGTAAAGTTAGTAGGAATTGTTTGTTGTTTGCTCACTCGAAATCTGATATACAGGTGAGATGCTTGTTGGGCCGGCTAAGGCACTATTCATGGATGAGATATCCACCGGTCTGGACAGCTCCACAACATACCAAATTGTCAATTCCTTGAGACAGTCAGTCCACATTCTTGGGGGGACGGCTCTAATTGCTTTACTTCAGCCAGCACCAGAGACTTATGATCTATTTGATGACATCATCCTTCTCTCTGATGGACAAATAGTATACCAGGGCCCTCGTGAATATGTACTTGAATTTTTTGAATCAATGGGCTTCAAATGCCCTGAAAGGAAAGGAGTTGCAGACTTTTTACAGGAAGTGAGTCCAGAAATTGACTCAGTTCAGTCAAATAGTGTCAAGATATAAGTGTAAATATGACCACAACTAATATTTATGTATGCATTGACAGGTGACTTCGAGAAAAGATCAACAACAATACTGGTTCCGGAAAGATGATCCGTACTGTTACATCTCGGTCAAGGAATTCGCTGATGCATTCCAATCATTCCATGTTGGTCGAAGATTAGGTGATGATCTTAGCACCCCGTTTGACAAAAGCAAGAGCCACCCTGCAGCTTTGAATACTTCAAAATATGGGATTAGCAAGAAAGAGCTTTTGAAAGCTTGTATTTCAAGGGAATGGTTGCTGATGAAAAGGAACTCTTTTGTCTATATATTTAAAATGGTGCAGGTCAGTAATTAGCTGCTCTGACGTAATTTTTAAGACATAAATTAACAAACCTATCAAATTGACCCTAATTGCATACTCCTGGTTTCAGCTTGTCTTGATGTCGCTTATTGCAATGACCGTATTCTTTCGCACAAAGATGCACCGTCGTTCACTAGATGATGGATCAATTTACTTGGGTGCTCTTTTTTTTTCTCTTGTGACCCTTTTGTTTAATGGATTCTCGGAGCTCGCTATGACTATTGCAAAGCTTCCAATTTTCTATAAGCAAAGAGACCTCCTATTTTTTCCTTCGTGGGCCTATTCACTGCCTACATGGATTCTCAAGATTCCAGTATCAATTGCTGAAGTAGCTATTTGGGTTGTTATGACTTATTACGTCATGGGCTATGATCCAAATGCTGGCAGGTTAGAATGAAAGCAACAAAAATTATGCTAACGATTGTTTTGAGTGATAACTTACCTTTGTGCAGTTTCAACTGGTCATACTAACCATGGTAGATAATCCTTCTTGCAGATTTTTTAAGCAGTATCTGCTTCTTTTGCTCATCAGTCAGATTGCTTCAGCTCTGTTCCGACTTATGGCTGCATTGGGTCGTAGCATGATAGTTTCAAACACATTTGGGTCCTTTGCATTGGTTGCAATCTTAACCCTTGGAGGGTTCATCGTTTCACGGAGTGAGTCTTTTTTCTATTAAATGCTTACTTGATTGTTCTTGCTGTTAGTAGGATATTTCAAATTTCGACCTTGCCTGAATTTTTTTTATTGTGGGCCATAGAGGACGTAAAGAAGTGGTGGATTTGGGGTTACTGGATTTCGCCTCTGATGTATGCACAAAATGCAATTTCCTCCAATGAGTTCCTGGGGAATAGTTGGAAACATGTGAGAATCTTTTGTCTAGCTAATATAGATCTTTGTCATCCTCAGTTTGAAAGTCAAATTGATTCGACTGTGGTCCTTGTTACAGGCTCTTACTGGTCAAACAGAACCATTGGGAATCCAGTTCTTGAAGTCTCGTGGAATCTTTACTAGTTCATATTGGTATTGGATTGGTGCAGGGGCATTGGTTGGATATGTTCTTCTGTTAAATGGCCTTTTCACCTTGGCTCTAGATATGCTAGATCGTAAGTAGCTTGGTAGCATTTACCACTACCTTGAAATATTTCAATTTAGACGTATGGACGTAATTGGATTATTATTTCTGTTTACAGCATTTAGGGCTAGTCAAACTGTTGTATTAGAGGAAGCCTCGAAAGAGCAGGAGAACACAACTGGAGAAATTGGTAATGTTGAGATGTCTTCCAGAGGAAAAAGCTTACCTCGAAATAGATCTAATGGTATAGTTTCAAATGATAATGCATTATTTTCACTGTCCTAAAGTACTCAATGCTATTTGTGACTAAAGACACTAGAATCATTGCTAAAGCAGGTGTGGAGATTAGGAGTGAAGCGGCGGTTAATGCTAGCAAGAGCCAAAAAGGAATGGTTCTTCCATTTGAACCACTGTCTCTGACATTTGATGATATCAAATATTCCGTTGACATGCCAGCGGTAACCTCAAATTTCAAAAAACTATAACTTGCTGTCATCAAGCCA
Source organism: Saururus chinensis (assembly GCA_035235625.1). NCBI lineage: Eukaryota > Viridiplantae > Streptophyta > Magnoliopsida > Piperales > Saururaceae > Saururus > Saururus chinensis. The sequence continues at coordinate 17,118,742 of CP141149.1, read as the reverse complement.
ACATTGCTAAAAAACCAAAACCATTTGACCTTGCAGGAGATGAAAGCACAAGGTGTTCCAGAAGATCGGTTGGAACTTCTTAAAGGTGTGAGTGGTGCATTTAGACCAGGTGTGCTTACAGCACTGATGGGTGTTAGTGGGGCTGGAAAGACGACACTTATGGATGTCTTGGCTGGTCGAAAAACTGGCGGATACATTGAAGGAAACATCTCCATATCTGGGTACCCCAAGAATCAAGAAACTTTTGCTCGTATCTCTGGCTACTGTGAACAAAATGATATTCATTCACCTCATGTGACAGTCTATGAGTCCCTCCTCTACTCTGCATGGCTTCGGTTACCATCTGAAGTTGACACGGCCAAAAGAAAGGTCATACAAGTTAACAAAAATTGTTAACTGGAGCTGCATGGTATTTGATTTTAACCAACTTTGTTTACTTCAAAAATTCCAGATGTTCATTGAGGAGGTAATGGAGCTTGTTGAACTGAAGACGTTGAGAGATGCACTGGTGGGGTTGCCTGGTGTGAATGGACTTTCAACGGAGCAGAGGAAGAGGCTGACTATTGCAGTTGAGCTTGTTGCCAACCCATCCATAATCTTCATGGATGAACCCACTTCAGGACTAGATGCCAGGGCTGCAGCTATTGTCATGAGAACTGTAAGAAACACTGTGGATACAGGAAGGACTGTAGTGTGTACAATTCACCAGCCCAGCATTGATATATTTGAAAGTTTTGATGAGGTATGAGTTCTGATACTTTATTGTATTCTTTTTGAAAGATTGAGGTGGAACTTTGATGGTATGTACTATAATGTCAATGCAGCTCTTCCTAATGAAGCGTGGAGGTGAAGAGATATATGTGGGCCCAGTGGGTCATCATTCTAGCCAATTGATAATGTACTTTGAGGTGAGGCAACATGATTATGCGAAAACACTGTCTTTCCTCTTCCTCTTCAGGATTTCAAGCTGATAACTAGTCCTTTTATCCTATCTAGGCAATTCCGGGCGTGAGTAAGATAAAGGATGGTTACAACCCTGCAACTTGGATGTTGGAGGTGAGCACTATGGCCCAAGAGGAGATTCTTGGGGTGAACTTCACTGAAAAATACAAGTCCTCTGACTTGTACAGGTGGGTCATTCTTCCATTTCTGTTTCATGTACCAATGTTGATGTACATCTGCCTTTCTCTGAACCATAAGTTTGCACAGGAGGAACAAGGCTCTAATTAAGGAATTGAGTATTCCCCCTCCCGGCTCAAAGGACCTTCACTTTCCAAATCAATACTCTCAGCCTTTTGTGATTCAATGCTCGGCATGCCTGTGGAAGCAGAACTTATCCTACTGGCGCAATCCATCTTATACTGCAGTTCGCCTTATGTTTACAACTATCATAGCACTAATGTTTGGAACCATATTCTGGAATCTTGGCTCTAAAACGTACGCATCAACGCGATTACTTTATGTTCTCACCTCTAAAAGTTGTCCAATTAGAATCACTCAACTTTAGCTTTTGACTTGTAGCTGATCTTAACAAGGCTTTCATTGTTTTCCTATATGCAGTAACATGAGGCAAGATCTCTTCAATGCTATGGGGTCTATGTATGCTGCAGTACTTTTCATTGGTATTCAAAATGCCTCATCAGTACAGCCAGTAGTAGCAGTTGAAAGAACAGTCTTCTATAGGGAAAGAGCTGCTGGAATGTACTCAGCTCTACCATATGCATTTGCACAGGTAAATCATTATTGATATTTTTCTCCTTAAATGTGTATCATTTTTCTACTTAGGTCCCTGTTTAATCTGATTCGGCTATATTTTCAGGTTGCCATTGAGGTTCCTTATATTTTGGTTCAGACTGTGGTATATGGAGTCATAGTTTATGCCATGATTGGTTTTGAATGGACAGTAGCCAAGTTTATCTGGTATCTTTTCTTCATGTTCTTTACACTTCTGTACTTCACATACTATGGGATGATGGCAGTCGGTTTGACACCCAATCAAGACATTGCTGCCATAGTAGCCTCTACTTTTTATGCACTGTGGAACCTCTTTGGTGGCTTCTTAATCCCACGTCCTGTAAGTCCTACTCTTGTCTACCCGTATTCAGTTGATTTCAACATCTTGAAACTTTGGACTAACATTTGTTTAATTCTTCACAGAAAATTCCTATATGGTGGAGATGGTACTACTGGGCATGCCCTGTTGCTTGGACTCTCTATGGGTTGGTCGCTTCACAGTTTGGTGATATAGAGGAAACAATGAACGATACACAACAAGCAGTAAAAGACTTTATTAATGATTACTTTGGATTTAAACATGACTTCCTGGGTGCGGTTTCAGCTGCCGTCATTGGGTTTACTGCACTCTTTGCCTTTGTTTTTGCCTTCTCAATCAAGGCTTTGAATTTCCAAAGAAGATGACGGGGGTTTCTTCTGGAGCAACGTGTTCGTGATATCCAAGTCCTGACTCAACAAGGTGTTAATAGCTCGAGAAAAAGGCATGCTGCAGCTTGTATGTACGAATACTATTTAAACCAGAGGAATTTGTGAGGATTCCATTGAATGTTTCTACTTTGTAGCCTTGCAGGTCATGTACTAGATCATGCTAGTGATACTTGATGTAAAGCTTTTCTCTTCTTTTTCCTTCGTCATTTTCTGAAGTCCAATATCATGTTTACAATTCATCATAACCTGAGGTCCGTTTTGAGTGTTGGTGTATATGGTTCTCTTTTCTCCAATTTCAAGTGTTGCAAACTAAGGGCATGTTTGGATGTACTTTGGGAAGGAAAGAAAAGAACCTTTTGCTGGTTTTTGCTTTCTGGATACAATATCAGAAATAACTTGTGTTTCGGTAGTGGCTTTTAAGAGTAAATGGGACTTTTAAATTGCTTTTGGTTTTGGTAAGTGAAATGACATAAAACTACCCCAATACATCTGGAGGAGAATGAAGTTGAGAAGGGTAGGTTGTCTTCTCACAAGATTTTCTCTTAAACAGTCCCAAAAGGCAATCTCTTAGAGGGCGTGTCATTTTGTAATTTAGATTGTTGCATTTTAGAACCTCAATTTCAAAATGCAAACCAAAATCTTGCATTTCAGAGTCTAAATTTTAAAATACAAACTAAAATCAACTCATGACAAAATACATGACTGAATACACATTAAAATCCTATTTTCATCTACTTAAATTTGTCATCCATTTTCAATTGCCCTGCATCAAAAAGTGGAATATCACCAACATAAATTCGATCTTCACTAAATAAGTTTTGTGTAAGAATTGATGCTAACTTTAGAAAAAAATAAAAACATTATGCAGCTTCATGATAAAAATAATCAACTAAATTAAAGGAAATATCATAAGCAATAAGTTGGTCAAAGAAATTGCAAGGGATGTAGGGCTCACGGGTACTGTCTCAAATTGATTTCCCGTTTAGATTTATGAGGTAGACAGTTGATAAAATTATGAATTGCGAACACACAGCATAGGAACAAAAGCAGTAAAAAATCTTCCAAACTAACCTTTGCCCAAGCAAGCTTGCTAATTTAGCAGCCTCTTAGAAATCTATTAAAGCCAATACGTATACAAAAAGTCAGAATAAAAGAAAAAACTGCAGCTAAGTTGGTACAGGAGTAAGAGAAAAAATGAAGCATCTTTGAAAATATACACATATTAGGACGTTACAGTAGGGGTAAAAACCTTACCAAGTATTATACCATTTTCACTCACTAAGCATGCCCCAACCTATGAATACATAAGTAATGAAAGTAAGCAAATCCTACTCCAAGTGGATAACATGAATCAATTTAATAGTACAATAGACAATTCAGTCAAACCATGTGACTGCAAAAAAACAACACCGACTAGAAAGTGATAAAATTAAGCAATCACAAGAGATACCTGCCTGCTGGGATCCATAGAACATTCAGCAGATAGAAATGCAATGGCCATGAAGTAATCATCCCAGTAAGAAGATGTTTCCAGCAAAAACATGGTTTCCGGTGAGATTCAACAAGACTTTTTTTCTCAAAATCATACGAAAGTGTTGTACTACCAATGCAAGCTGCATTAGTATGTTTCACCTTATTATGTTGCGACATTTGTACAAATATGTTTGGAAGTTCGACCAGTCAAAGTGCTAGAAAGAGATCGGGAGGCCTTGGATTAGCAAAAGTGCGGTCATGATATCGAATCAAATGGGGAATAAAGTACAAAGGAGAGGAGAAAGGTAAGTGTAGATAAGCTGCTTGGAGGGGTCGAAATGACTTCGTTTTGTGGCTTTATCACAATCGCTATTGCAGGACAGCCTGGAGGCATAGGCGTTCTTCTGGGTGCCGGGGGAGATGAGTAGTCACAAGCCACTTGCAGAAGTTGTCAGCGGCGGCCATGAAAGTGGCAGGTTCTGGCCACGGGTGGCCTGCATGGCCGTGGCTGGCCACCTGAGGCCAGACCCGCCGCTGCAGGCTAGCTAGATTCGGTGTCCAGCAGGGAAAGATGGAAAATGAGACAAGAGATGGGAGAGTGAGAACTAGAAAAGAAGAGGGAAAACAAGATGGTCATGCCGGAGGGGAGGAAGGAGAAAGAGATGATAAAGAGAGCTAAGTGCCTGCAGAGATGGAGGGAAGGAGAAGCTGCTGGCTGAGATGGACATGCCGGAGGAAGGAGAAGGTGCCGGTGATGATGGACGCACGCAGGAAGGAGGAGTGTCTCCTGGCTGAGAAAGTATATCGTAGAACCGTTCTACCATGTACATACCTCCATTCATATTTAAACAAGCATAATTGTGGGACAAAGGGTTATAAATGCTGATGAGGCGTTTTGTAAATGGTGAGATACATGGTCAATACGGTGTACGATGCACATTGAAAAATTTCTCAATCGTTGCACCCCTTTCGACTCGTGCATTTCCGATTACGAAGGGGGAGGTTGTAATTGAAAATCCACGCACCTCCCGCATTTTAGATGCTGTGGTTTTAAAATAAGTTCTGGACATTTTAACTTCCTAGTATAATTATGCAATCAAAGTAAACAAGAGAATGAAGACATGACAAACGAAGAGAACAAAGAGACTCTTAGATCGGAATTAGCACTCCTCGAGTAGACTCTAATTGATTCTATCATTTCTAGTGGCTAGTACAAGTACTACTATTTCAAATCCAGCTCTCATTACACGCCTGCTTTTAACAAAGCAAAATCTCGCTAGTCCTTACACTGTCAATCAATTTCTATGGAGGTGGCCTTCTCACCATTTAACACCTTGTATTTCCACATGATTTTTCTTGAATTTTAGGAGTATTCTTGCTAACTATTTAATTAACAGAGTTAAGTTCACATTTATTGAGTGGAAGAGGTTGTGTGTGTGTGTGTGTGTATGTATGTATATATATATATATATATATATATATATATATATATATATATATATATATATATATATATATATATATATATATATATATATATATATATATATATATATATATATATATATATATATATATATATATATATATATATAGTCTTTAGTAGTGATTTAGGGGTTAAAGGATTGGGACCTACAACCCAAACCGGCATGGGAAATGGCCCCATTGGTTATTTTGCTCCTAGGTTTATAGTGTGAAGTAATGTTGAATGAAATTCACTTCAAGGTGCTGATTGTGAGATTCAAAAATTTTATATTATTATTTACTTTTGTTGTGTAATGTTTGATTTGATTATGAATTTAATTGGTCTTGTTTTGAATTTTTGTCAGAGAATTAGGGTTTACCTAAGGTGTGACGGACCCGTTCTCCTAGTCATGAGGTAGAAATACTCATAGAGTACATTAATGCCTAGCATAAACTACAAAATTACTATATTAATTGTTGCAATTTTAATATATTTTCTTGTATTAAAAAAGTAGGCCCTACTCTAGGACCCACGACCATCCTCTTCGTCAGTCCAATACCTTAGGGCCGCCGACTTTCATTTGAAATATTTTATGGGCTTGGGCCTTGTTAGATTCATTTTAGCCCAATTCCAAAAATGAATTTCATTTGTTCATTAATTAGGCCCATACAAACCCACTTACCAATTCACTATTATAAATAACCAACTTGGTCTCATTTTTCTTTTAGGGTAACTTAGATTCAAGGGTTGTATGTGCTCTAACCTCTCACTAGATGGGAATGCATGTATTCTTGCTTCATCCAAGGAACTCTACTTTAATATTTCTTATGACTTTACTTTGATTCATATGTTTTACTTGCATGTATTTGATTCCATGTCTTCTACTCTTTAAAGTTTCTTCTATTACCTATGTTTTAGAGCTCTAGATTCTTATTTTTTATTCTTATTCTTGTATTTCGTGTTAGGGTACAAGGAAATGCTTTATTTGTCTAGTTACTAGTAGTTTTGAGTTTCTATTTGGTAGAAAAGTGTGATTTTTATTTAAGGCTAATGAGACATAATTTTTTGGTTATAGATCTTTTGATTTTGGGAAGAGATTATACACTAAGTTGAGGAAAGAGGTTGTTGTTTGATGAAGTTTTCTTTATATTAACACATGAATTATGTGTTGAATCATATTCTTAGTGCTTATGGGTGTGTGAGCTTAGATTTTCTTTGATATGTATTTTGATGATGCTTGACATGCATGTGTATGAGCTATATTGGATCTATTCTATCTAAAGCTTTGATAGTTTAATTAACGTTTTATGAAGTTTTGATGGATTATCATACTTGCATTTGCTGAAAAATTGTTATTTTCATGTTTTTGTGTATGCCTGATCGATCGCCCTTGAGGGTTGATCGATTAGAAAAGAAAAGTATTGTCTTCGGATTTAAGATAGATTGGGCGATTGCTTGTTGAATTTCTAGTATACCTAACGAAAATTGGGCAGGATTTGAAGGGGACAAATCAACATGGGACAGTTTTTAGTTCTCCTAGTTGATAAGTTTCTAGTAAAATCTTGTTAGGTTGTTCTAACAACACAACCAATCGACTGATTCTCCGTTCAATTCTCAAATCAACAAAAATTGTGAAACTTATCTGCCCCCGTAAACTTCTTAATCAGCGACTCAAAGCCGAAAAATGGTACTTAGGTGATCCCAAATAATAGCAAGGTTTGATAATAACATTAACCCACTTATAATGTGAGGAACCTTGCAACTTGTACTTTAGACATATCTCGGTGTGTATCATCGCCCTTGATTGGCTAGAAAAGATGGAGATTAATCTTATTTGTATGGGCCAAACATCTTGGTGTGACATCTTTTTTACTCCCGCTCTCAAGCTAGTAGTTAAATTTAGATCCAATAGCACGCACTTTGTCATATATTCAAAGTATGTACCCCTTGTTGCTAATTGTTAATTTTATAAAAAATCATCTTTCATCATATATTAATAGTTATATTTTCTTTTAAAAATAGTTAATAGACCCCTAGGAACCAAAGCACCAGGAGCTTGTCATCCACAGGACGTGGATCCCATGGCAAGGGGGTATAATATGTGATGACCATCATTTTAAAATAATATAATAAATATCATAATTTTGTCCGACACATGTAAATTATACTCACGTAACCAAACGTGACGGCTGTTGGTGCACATAACACACAAGAAGTTAAACTTGACATCATATGTAATATAAACAAAACATCGAAGTAATTGCACATCAAAAATATTATAAATAATAAGTTCATAGAACATAGTGAAATTTAATTACATGCCTAAGATCACTATACGTAGAGCTGATAGTTATATAGAATTGAGGTATATCATACCTTTACATACTATTCACAAAATAATTACAAATATCATATCAAAAACAACAATGAGATAAATCGTTTAAATAGCTCTTCCTCTTCAATTCCGTACTAGTTGCAATTCTTGCATAATCTGGGGGTGGGTGAGTTTATTAATATTCAGTAGGTCGTATTGATATCTAAAGTAATGCTAAGCCAAAAATTCATAAAAAAATTTTAAACTTAATATGTGCCTCAAAACAATTATGCCAAGAAACAATTCAAAAACAAAATCAGATATCATCGGTTCATCCGATGATGATCAATCCAGAAGCCGTGATACCCAATAGTGTTCCTCCCAGCACTCATAGGGAGAGGCTCAGAAAGCGAAGAGATTTCCCAAGATGCTCCACACCCTCATGCACGCCATACAAATTATTTTTCTCGACCAGTATCAAGGAGTCATGCTCCAATAATTGTTAGACTTTATGCCAAATAACTACCTTTCAAATCCGATCAAAATTATCCAAAAAATGCACACATCAAAACATAAAAAGGCGTATGAAAAACATTTCACAAATATAACATTTCTCAAAAAATAAACCAAACATGCATAATTGAACAAGAACAGTTTGGAAAGATTAATTATACGGGTAAAGCATTAGTTTAGAGTTTAAGACTCCCTACATCGAATTTGGAGTATAATTTCGTAGTTGAAAAAGGCCTCAAACAGAAAAACGAACTCCACCACCATGTCCGGCACACTCAATTTAGCTGGAAACAGCTCTTGAATCGTATGAATTGGACTCCGAATGAAGGAGAAACGAGAAAGAGAAATTTTTGGGGTGTGCAGAAGAAAAAAACTGCTGCGCTGAGCCTATTTATAGGCTGGGCGCGCTAGTCGGCATCGCATGCATCAACCAGCGTGCATTACATGTCCGTTGGCACATCGCGTGAGCCGCGATGCGTCTCGATGACGCGCTGTGTGGTGCGGCGGTCATTGCGATGTGGGTGTGAGTCCAGTGCGCGTTTGCGCATGGGGCACACCGCATCTATATTATTTATTTTATTATTATTATTATTCAAATGAATCTAAAGCTTCAAAACTCTATATCTTTGTACCCCGAATTCGTGCGTTCTAAGTACCGTTAGGTTTGTTTTGACAAGCCCTACAAAACAAGATTTCATTTGAGCAAGTTATCTCACACTTTTGAAGTGGTCTTGCCCATGTGGTACGCTTCCCGAGATCCTAACTTTCAACCCCGCTGACCAATTTACACAATTCAAGTGTCGTTGCGTTCATTTTTTGAAGCTCTATTATAAACTCTAGACAAATCTATAAAAAAACAATTCAAAATTACTAAAACTTGATATAAAATCTTACTGGAGATTCAAGGTCATTACATAATATGTCACGCCCCAGAAGACCCAAACCCGATCCAAGGAGTAGGCAGTTACTCAGCGTGACCAAGTGGAGTTGAAATGAAGAAGACTTAACCTGTCCTTGGGTAAACACACAACATAGTAGTGCATGAACATTTTACAAAAACAAATAGAGCAAGAAAGGACTGTTAATTAATGTATTAGTCCACTCATACCCACATCAACTAGTCAAAGTAAAATAAGCCCACAATGGCTAAACATATCTAAGCCAACAATGGCTAAACAAAGTGTAAAGTTGTCATGACTCAATTTTTAAAAGCTTTTTTAAATAGCATAAATGGTAAGTCACAAGAATTTTTTTTTCTTCAATACCAAACAAACTATTCAATTAATATCCACGTCATGATAATTGGGGTTCATAAATAAGAATATCAAATCATATGATATCATTACACATATTAAAAATCCATAAAGAACAACCTATCCATCTAAGTACAAGTCTGTCATCTGTCTGAAAATAAATAACTAAGTTGACTCTCACGCCAAAGATATACTTATCAGAATTAGAGAAACAAAGAACTACATCTCATGCTCATCAATCCTGGTCTCACTTGTCATCGCATGGAGAACCTGCAACCAACCAAGCCAAATAACCAAATAACAACAGAACCTCTCCGCCCTAAGGAGAAGAGTTTCCAAAGAACAAAAGGTTCTATTAATGTTTTTCAGATTGGGCCAACATCACCCAATGTTAGTTGCCTATGTATTTATCAGACAACATCTCTAATATTTCCAACAAGATCGAATCCAGATGTAGTTCTACCTAAACACTACAGTATCTCAAGAAGCATAACATCCAACATGCAATGCTTAAGTATTTTCAATCAACCTACATTTTATGCAAGTCCTTTAATTGATCCACTTGTGCTAATTAAAAAGCAATATCAAACAATATCATTAATTATCTCACAACCCTTATTTAGTAATTAATACCCCTGTCCAATCTCTTGGACAAACATACACATCATAAGCCAATTAAATGACACGTGACACTAACCACCCTTCATTGTTCTGACCCAACTCTAGGTTTAACATAATATAAATATGTGTTCACTCAGAGATAACTCGTCTCTCGAAGAAATCCCTAGATATAGGACTCCAACATTGGAGTAGACTGCTTAACAACAGCTTGACCCAAATCCCCAAGGCTCTCAATAGTCTGCTACGAATATCGAGAAGAGGATCCCAACTATGCTCAAGGACACATATTGATGAGAAACACAAGCCTTCCATAATGTTCATGCAACTCACTTTTAGTACACACTATATGGTCCTATGAAGACCTATAGAAAACCCGCAGTAAAGACCTCGCTTGCCAATAACCAAATTGTTGTGGCAGTGAACAAAGTGTACAAGTATAATAATTTCTACCCTCCCAACTCTAGGAGCAATGTCTGCAAAGACATAAATCATATATAACTCATAGGAAACTAAGGTCTTTATGACCACTAACTCCTCTAAACATTTTAAACTTAAACTAGATTCATTTTATCTAGTCAAGTATTCGTCTAACCATTTGGGTCGTCTTTACATTGTGAATTAGCCCAATAAATAGCTCATCCACTGAGCTATGACTCAGAGAACATCCCCAAACCTAATAGTCTCTATGAAACTAGGGTAAAATCCCATAACTACCCTCGATTCATTAACCAAGGTAAAATTCTATGTAAGGGCCTTATTCACTCCATGAATTGGTCCCAAACCTTGTTAATGGTATTTTAGTCTTTATCTTGATTATATATTCTCCCCCTAATTTAAGGGCAACCCATATATCTTAATTAATCTTCATTAATCTCAAGTTACCATTATAAATTAATGCATCAATAATAAAAACATGCATCAAAGTAAGCAACAAAATACATGAAGTCATACAAGTCCATTAATAATAAATGGATGCCCATTGCACTCATTTATAGGGCTAAGGCTCAGCAAATTCAAGCCCGAGAATGCAATTATCTCCAATACATCATACGAGTTACATATATAATACCCCAGTGGATTGATGCACTGTGTTGTAAACACATGTGATACGCTGCCTTAAACCCTAATAATTAATATTTTTCCCCTTGTTTCCCATGACACTGTGACCTGCAAAGGTCTTTGTGTCACCTACTGATCACACCCCTTTCATATAAAAACCTTTATTATTTTAGGGTGCCCCTAACTCTCCTTAGGCTAGGATATCTAGTGAAAATGGAATAAACTGCCCCTAAGGGCATTTGGGTAGTGGATTGATGCACTGCTTTGTAAACACGTGTGATACGCTGCCTTAAACCCTAATAATTAATATTTTTCCCCTTGTTTCCCATGACACTGTGACCTGTAAAGGTCTTTGTGTCATCTACTGGGGTATGATACTTTCTCTTACGTCATTCTAGTCATCTTACTGCCCTTCCATTTATTTTAAATCATTGACCTCTCTCAAGGCTTCACTCTCAGATCACTCGCACTTCCATTCACACGAATGTGGGCGGTCCACTCATAGGGGAGTTTTAGTCATTTTGTTCAAAGTCATCTTGACATCCAATGGTTCCAAAATTCGTCTCAATGGTACTCCTTAAATTCATGGACCCGGGGTAGTTTTCATGGCATTTGATGGGGTTGTGAACCCCTTAAACCGACCCTCACGATTTACCCTTAACTGTAGGGGTAAAATAGTCATTTATCTATTTACTGGTATTTTTCCTCAAGATGTGTTTTGTTCTATATTTAAGTTATGCATTAACCTCTCATTGTTATTTTTCTCAATTTTTAAATCCACTCATAGGCCCCTAAACAAAAGCCCTAAATCGGGTAAGTGAATCGCGACTTAGTTATAAGGGTAAATTAGTTATTTCCCTGACACTGAGATTTTTCTCTAGGCTGAAACTTAGTCAAAACACTCATGAAGGTCTTTGGGTCTAATCATAATTTTTACAATTTTTTTTTACAAGTAGAAAACCGTGAACCATATGTATGTATATGTATGTATACGACGACCCACTGTGGGTCGTCTCCCTCAGTAATATCTGCTGGTCCTAGGTGGCCGCCACTGTAGGCCAACGGGCTAGACAAGTGGGATTGCCTCTGGGAGATGATTCCATTAGACCCAATCTAGTCATCACATTGTGGCTGCCAAGTGGTCTTCAACACGGCCAAACCCTCCACTGGCGGTTTTCATCATCACCGCCGCCTCGGCTAGCCATGGGATCAAGGTTGCTCGATCCGCCATCCGACGACAATTCTAAACCCCTGGTCCCGATGCCAGCCCATTGCCGGTGGTATGACCAGCATCATCCCCTCTCCTTTGTGATTTTACAAAGAACGAGGGGATGAGCAGGGGACACAGTAGCGGTCCCAACTACTGGCGAGGCTCCGGCTCCTATTGCCCGACCAACAGACGAGGCAAAGATTCATGTTTTACCCCTCTGTTGGTCAGAATAGTGGGTATGGCAGGCGGCCAGAATTTTTCTGGCCAGCGATTCGGTTGCCATCTCTTCTTCGTTAATTAATTAATTTATACATATCCTTATTTTAAATTAAAAGTGTATTGAGCAATTCTACATTACTCGTTGGGTTGCAGTTGATCCACCACCTTTAGAGCTTCGAGCTCCCTCCTCCCCGACTCTATTACCAACCATGCTCTTGCTCTGGTTGCTGAAAAAAACTCTGCCATCGACGGCTCTGTCTCTCCCTTAAAGACTAAGAACCCCCTTAGAACCCCTAATTAGCCCCTGTTATAAGCATGTTGATTAAGGTTCCTAATCCCCTTAGAAGTTGGGTCAAAACCTCCTCACTTAGGAAACCTAATTAGGCTCCTAAAAATTAATTTTTTTCACTTTAATTAATTGGGCCAATATAATGACTTAAACGGATAATTCATGCATCCAATTTGGGCAAACAGGCCTTGTGCGTTATGTTCAACTTCGAACGGTTGTAACTCCCTCATCTAAACTCCGATTCACGCGTTCTTGATGGTGTTTTAAAGCTCATTTTGTTTAATTTATATCCATATAGTGTTAGTCACCAATTCCAATTATTGGGTAAGTTATTCTTACTAGAAGATCAAGGGGTCAAATACCCTATTTTCTATGTGGTCAACTTTGGGAATTTCAAAAAATTCCCAGACATTACAGAAGTAGAGTCAAATGCATAATCTCAACATAACATGAAATCATTCTAACATAAAACTGAGCATCTCTATAAACCCCTCTCAATGACTGGAGCCGTCTTCATGCTCAATGTAAAGCCCATATGAAGAACCTGCATGGCACGACATGTAGCCGAAAACAAAACCACAAAGCAAAGAGGGGTGAGCTAATGCTTAGTAAGGGTTTTAATACAGAAAATAAACTCATAATAATATCACATGCATTATCAATATAACATTCATCACATAATCATTAACCACACCCATTCATCATTGGAAAAATCACATATGTCCATGCCACTTGTGTATCATATTATAATTTACATTCCATAAACATATACTCATGCCACATGTGCTTCATGTCAAATATATTCCATATATACATAATCATGCTACTTCATGATGTGTATAACATATTCCATAAACACATAGTCATGCCACATATATATCATGCTATAATCCACATTCCATAAACACATATCATGCCACCTATGCATCATAGGTTCATCCATAGCTCATAAAACATATACACATCATGTGTAAATATATAAATCTCATTATTACAATCACATCCTGTATGAATTAATTCTCAACATTCATATCATGCATAATCATATCTCAATATAAACATTCACCTTGGAAAATCAAGTGTATCAACCATACACCATCCTACATATCTATGCAAATCTATTTCATAATCACATGTGTAACATAAGCACCATTGTTTCTACACAACCTGTGTCAATGAGCAAGATCTCCCATACAACAACAATCATTGGTTGATGTCTCACAATTGAGAAAAACAATCATGCTCACCTTGGCCGAAGACTAAGCAGACCTACTCCTCACCCTGTCCGTAGCCTAAGCAAACCTACTACTTACCCTCGTCGTAGCCTAAGCAGTTTGGGTAAGTTCCCTCACTAGGAAAATACCCCTTAGTAGCACACGAACAAACCATCCTGGATTCTTAAGGTCAAGATAACTTATCAAATAACTCATATAGCAATCAACTCATCTCAACCAAGGGAGGTACCACGTTCTCAAAGGAATGCAAAACGAAACCAAATCCTTTCGGATGCAAAACCGATTCGATAAGCCTCTGAATGATTAATGCGAGATCCAATGGCATCCAATTGTATCTAGTGACCAATCACGACTAAACACGATTAACCTTGTTTATAAATCGTTTTGATGATGCATGCCACATGATACATACGTGAGCAAATGATAAATGAGTCCAAGTATATGTAAACATGTTTTTAATAAATCACCATTAAAGCTCAAAATGAAACAAGAACCCATATAAATCAACAATCAATAAAACCAATCAAGATAAAAAATCTCTTACCTCTATGAAGCCTTTGGATCCATGAATGAGTCTCAAACCTTAAGAAATCCTCAAATCAACTTGAAAATAGGTAGATCTAAGATAACCTTTGGTTAAAAATGAAAATCACCCAATTACGGTTTTAAATCAAAATTAAAAATAAGATTTTTAATATAACAAATCAAGAATCAAATTAGGAGAAATGAAGATAAGAAGAATTAAGACCAAAATTGAAATATTGATGATTGGGCAAAAAAATATACCTTAACCCAATTTTCTTCTTTAGGAAATGGGCATAGAGCACCTCCTTTCTCTTAACACAGCTAATCCCTATTTGCCCAGATGGCTAGGGTTTTCTTTAAATAGTAAAGATTTTGGGTTGGATAAACAAACTGTTAGGCTGTAAAATAGATTAAAAACGCCCTAAGTAGCTAATGAGTGTTATTTTTGGTCTAAAAATGAATTTAATCACACCCAAACCTACTGAAATTAAATAATAGAAGTTTTGAGGGTCAAGTGGGTCGCATGCTGTCCAATATGGACATGGGGCTCACGGCGGGGTCTACACCTTAATTAAGGAAAAATTACGATAAAATCCTAGAAAATCTATAAAAATTGGATAAATCAAGTTTGACACTAATACTTATAAAGAGTAAAATTAAACCTTATTTAAGCCATAACTATTAACCCTTAACCTGAAAATTAAATCAAACTAGCAATTAAACAAAACCACACAATTTCACATAATAAAAATTGAAATTAAACCAAATAAAAATTAGATATCTTACATCCTACCCACTTTATAACAATTTTCCCCTCAAAGTTCTCTATCGACCAACAGTGAAAAGATGAGGATACTTCTCCTTGACCTCGTCTTCTCGCTCCCACATGGCCTCTTCCACATTGTGATTCCACCATAGAACCTTCACTAATGGGGCCACTTTGTGTCTAAGGGTCTTCTCCTTCTTGTTTAATATATGCATTGGCGCCTCCACATAAGAGAAATCCTCCCATAGTTCCAATGGTTCAAAATCTAGCATATGGGATGGATCTGGCTCGTACTTTTGAAGAAGTGAGACGTGGAACATCTTATGAATGTTTGCGAGCTGAGGAGATAAAGTCACCCTATATGCCACTGTGCTAATGCGCTCTAAGACTTCAAAGGGTATGATAAATCAAGGAGAAAATTTCCCCCTCTTGCCAAAATGTACAACACCAAGGGAATGCGAGATTTTCAAGAACATATGATCACCCACTTCGAATTCAAGATCTCTCTGCCTCTTGTCGACATAGTTCTTCTGCCAAGTTTGTGATGTTTGCAACCTCTCCCGAATGAGTTGGATCTTATCAACTGATTGTTGCACGATCTCGGGGCTGGTAAGAAGATGTTTTCTGACCTCACTCCAACATAGAGGAGATAGACACATACACCCATAAAGTGCCTCAAAAGGTGTCATCTTAATGCTCGCCTGATAACTATTGTTATAAGCAAACTCTACCAAAGGTAAGTGCTGCTTCCAACTTCCTTTCCACTCAAGTCGACATACCTAAGGCGCTCTGGAAACTCTACCAAAATTGGGAGGTGAAGTGAGGATCGCGATTGGAAACAATAGACATAGGAAAGCCATGCAACTGCACTACCTCCTTCACATATAGGGCCGCCAGAATGTGTAAGGGAGTAGTCATCCTTATCGCAATGAAATGTGTGGACTTTGTGAGTCGATCGATGATGGCCCACACCACGTCGTTACTGCTCGGCGATCTCAGGAGTCTAGAAACAAAATCCATCGCTACATTCTCTCACTTCCACTCAAGAATGGGAAGGAATTGTAGCACACTGCCCGGATGACGATGCTCTACCTTAATTTACTGATATACAAGGCATTTGGACACGAAGGGAGCGATGTCCCTCTTTATACCACTCCACCAAAAGGTCTGCTTCACGTCATGGTACATCTTGGTTCCTCCTAAGTGGATGGAGAACCTAAAGTGATACGCCTCCGATTGAATGCATTCCTTTAGCTCTATGGAGTTTGGCACACACAACCATCCCCTATAAGTCAAGCTCCCATTGGCCCTTTCCTCGAAGTCGATCACCGCTCTCCCTTGTAACTTGGCCTTCATGGCATAGATTTTCTCAAATTACACATGAAATTACATTGTTTTGTTCATCATAATATGTCAATAAAATACATATAGCCGCATGTGTCCTTATAAGATCCAACATCACCATTTGCATCAAAATGCTCCCCCTCACTATCTACTTGTGAGAATATATCTAAAAGCAACCTCTTGATGTCTGCAAGACCTTGACATACCTCATCTCTAAAAGCACTAAACTCCGCATCGATCACTAGTTTGTTTGTTTTATTTAACTAAATCAGTTGTGTTGGATCATCAGCTGGTGCCTGGTGCTCCTCTTGATTTGCTCCTTCATGTCCCCCTGGTGTGAGGGAAAATCCAACTCCAGCTTTGGCTCTGAAAGAAGATATAGAATCTAAGTCATCGTGTGATCCATCTCTCTTTCCTCTTACTCCAAATTCTTACTACGCAATGACATAAAGCAATCTAAAGCCATATGTCATCGAATGAGTCAAAAGGGGATGTGTCCAAGTCCTTGCCTCTGGGTAAACCATCAATCTCCTAGTCAACTCATTATCCCATGGAAAGTCAAATCCATCAAAGTGCAGATAGATGAGTGGCCTCTACTCACCCTAAATAACTTCTCTAATAATTTGAGGCGTGATATGAACCCGTGTGACTCCAAAAATGCCAACTAAAGAATCACCATCAACCAGGTGAAGTGATGAATACCATTGTTTGACTAGACGAGAGTATACACACTTATTGGTGGTAGAAATGGACCTAAAGTACTGCATCCAATAGGGTCTGGCCTCTATCCACTCCATAGCAATCTCTAATGGCATATGGACCAAGCTACGCTCACATCTAATTGATCTAAGTTTATCTCTCGCACTAGCAGATGTTCCAAGGTCCTAAGATCCAAGTATACTCGCTACCTTTTTGTTTCATTGCAGGCTCCATCTAAATTGATTATAAAGAAATAAAACCTGGAGCTAAACTTGACTAGGAAATAATTATTAGACATAAATAAAGTCCTAGGATTTCAAAAACATTGAAATACATGTTAAAAATCAAAATTTTGAAATTAAATAAAACCCTAATATTTTTCTATGTCTGATTGACTCCAAATTTTGATACATGATATATTTCAATGGCTAGAACAGTTTTCATAACTAGATCAATACCTAATTTTGATTAGAAACACTCAATTTTAAAAAATTCTCAATTTTGAATGGAAAAGAAACATGCATCATAATTGATCAAATCACTCGAAATGTTGTATAAACTTAAATCAACTATTTATAACAATCCTATCGATTCAAAAATAATTGAAAACAACTTGAAATTCACTAAAAGTAAAAAAGGAAGTTTAAAGCATACAGTAGCCATGGGTGAAATCTTCGAATCTACGATGAAATTTGGTGTATTTTGGAACAAAATTGAGCCTATCTTCTCCTCACTTTTGCACCTCGCATAAGAATTTGGAGTAAAATGAGAGTGTTTAAGGGCTTCAACCATTTTTAAAAAAAATGTTTCAATGCAAAAATATGACCAACGATTGATCGCCCTTGGAATCGATTGATCAACCTTGAAATAAATCTTATTTTTTTATTTTCCAATGATAAGAAAATTTAAAAAAATCTAATAAATTCCTAAAATTATTTCAAGACAATGTCCATCGAAATAAGATTTTTTAGAAAGTCAAAACTCAAAATTTAAAATCAAATACTAAAAAAATCAAAGTTGAGCTCCTTTTGAAAAATTTTACATTATTTTTTCTTTAATCTAAGTGCTTCCATAAAGTATGTTGATTAATACCTTGCCTTAGATTAGTCAACTCCATTGGTATGTGATTATCAATTTTCAATTCAACTTTGAAACTTTAACTCTTTTATTAATTTTTGAAGAACCCATCAATGTTTTTAACTCTTGTCTTTTCTAATCTTTAATCTCGCAAGATCACTCTTATTCAAACTTACAAAAATTTGTTCAGACCCTAGTAAATAAAAAGTTCTTATTTTTTGACACACTTTAGCTGGAATCTATATATATTTTTCTCCTAAAAATATCAAATAATAAAAGCTCATAAAGAATATGTCCATGCCTTTTTTCCCATTTATGATATTTTCCTCAAATTATTTTTCTAGGGCTTTGCTTTTTTTAAATCCTCTCTAATTGCATCACTTGTTTTTTCCTATTTCATTTATTTTCTTGATGTCAAGCGAATAAGAGCTTCACACTTAGGGCTATGAATGAGGTTGGGTTGGATCAAATCGGGTCAGGTTGGCCTTGACCTGCACTAAAATCGGGTCAGGTCATGACCTCACCCTATTTTTAAATTGGGTCGAAAATCCAAACCCTACTTGAGTCGGGTCGGATCGGGTATACGGGTAACCCAACTTTTTTTCCTCAATTTTTTTGTTAGACTTGTATTTTGTACCTTCACTTTGCAAAGGCCAAACACAAAAGAAATTTAAATAAATTACAACATTAATTTGTAATGTTTGGTTCTTTAGTTGATTTGTGGCTAGCACGTTTTTGTAGTAGCCATCAACAAAAACCTCAAAGGTGTAGTGTTGTATTTCTTCCATTTTGAGAGAAGGATAACAAAACAGACCTTCAACATTTATTTACTCAAGATCAGCCCACTTGGCTTTCGATAACTCACATTCAAACGCAAATCAAATTAAACATCATTTCCTTGATGGCCAGAGAGGATCATGTGATTTAGCATGTCTTAATTCCAAAATTCTTATAACTATTTCTCTTTGGTTGTTCCTAGCCCTACCCTCCTCAGCAGCCAGTGAGACTCGTATAATATTTTCTTGCTCCAAAAACTATCCCTCATCGAGCTTTGTCATCCACCTCTTTGGTTGCATGTTCCTAAGTTGCTCTCTATTATGACTGTTAGGCCTTTCACATAGAGCTGAGTCTAGTTTGTGATGTGTACAATCAACGGAGAGAGGATGGGTAATGAAGTCGTAGGATTTTATTATTATTTATAGTCGGGTAAAACTCGGGTTAGCCGGGTTATGCCGGTCGGGTAAATCGAAAGTGGGTCAAGAGCCTAAACCCACACCCTAACCCTACCTGTAGTTGGGTTGGGTTTGGGACAATTAAACTGGTCGGGTTGGATTTTCCCAACCCTATTCACACTAGCCTAAGCTGACCTAAGTAGGTAGCCCTTCATTGTCATCTTTAAGAGGACAATTCTATATGAATAAAGGATATTCAAATAAATAAATTTACAAACTTTGAAGGGTATAAGATCATCTAATTTGATCAATGTAAGACTCCACTAGAATCCAAACACCTAAGTCATTTAAGAATTATCTCTTTATTTTTATTTATAAAAGTGACTTGAGTCTAAATATGATGTGTGCATATTTTAAAAAATGGAGAATTGAAGCATCAAGCAAAAGAAAATCAAATTGACCTTCACTCTCAATTTATCCTTCTTTTTTTAAGGTACATTGACCACAATTCTTGTTGCTTTTGAGCTTAAAAGAAAACTAATCTCATTATGTCTCAAGAGCTTAACCAATAAAAAAACAAAGCAAATTGCAAAAATAAGCAAAAGCTACACTTTTTTTTATCTTTTTTGTCATATTTTATTTTTTTAATTCAAAACCTATGAATTAAAAGACATAAAAACAAGCAAAATGCGACACATACTAAAACATGTGTTGTCCAAAAGATTGAAAAAATTAAATCATGGACAAGAATCAATCTCTTTACTTGGAGATGACAAACTCTTTAGATTTGTCTAGTCAACATATATTAAGCCCATTTAAGGTGCTCTTACTTATCACACAAACTTGAGATCTAAAGTTATGTAAGACATCTTCTCTAATCCAAATTTGAAAAGTTTAATTCCTATTGTCTTCAATAACCTTATTTGATGTAGAGTTTGGTGTATACTTTCTAATCCATGTGAATTTGTCATGAGGTTTCGTATTATGTGAATTGATTTTTCCACCCTTCTTAGGAAAATTGTTCAAATATGAAGCACCAAAACTTTCCTTAGTTTCTAATTTGTTCATGACACATTGATGAAGGTGACTTATATTGTGTTTCATAAAATTTTTCTAATTAACAAGGACATGGTTGTTTCTTTTGTGATATCCCTTCCTATGGTTAGACTTTGACTCCTAGGAGAATTTTTGTAAGATTCTTGAACTTGAACCGGTTTATTTTATTCTATTTAATTTCGTTTCTATGGTTTATTGTCAATTCTGATTGGTTTTGGACTATTTTAAAATTTTAAGTGGTTAAAAAAAATTTAACCAAAATTTTCTTCACATTTCAAGTTGTTAAGTCAATTTAAGTCATTTGACATTTTTCTTAAATTTTTAGAATTTTCACTATTTTTCCCTAAAATTAGGGTTGGCGGGACCCACTATGGACCCCATGAGCAAAATTAAGATTTTCAACCCTATGTGGCCCTAACATCAGCCTAAGACTCTGGGTAATTATTTTAGAATTTTTAGATATTAAATAAGGTTCCAAATAAGCAAGTTTTACTATTTTTAGTATAAAATCATATTTACACCCCAATAGTTAATTAGGTCTACCCCACCCCTTACTATAAAAGGAATCCCAATTGGGAAGGGGCTAAGACCTAGAGCATTAGAGCTTAATCCCCATTTTCCTAAAGGAGAAAGGAGATTAAGGTAAAATTTTCCTTAATATTTCATTAACCCATTAGGGTTTTGCCTAAATCTTTCAAATATCTTCATTTCCTTTGGATTAATCTCGGTTTTCAGTCAAAAACTACTGATTTGGGTTTCTATTTCAAAACATAATGTTTGGAATTTCATTTTTGGATCTCTTGAATAGTTTTTAGGTATTTTAAAATCGAATTTGAGAAGTATTAATAAAAATCATGTTTTTGGGTAGGTTTTGAAGGAATTTAAGGGGCCATTTCGAATGAAGAATTTGCTGGACGGGAAGGGTTTTAGTCTCAAACATTGTTGTGATTCAGATTTAATTTTGATGTGGTTTTGAAATGGGTTCCATGATTATGAGCTTTAATGGTGATTTGAGAAACAGTTTGATTTTTAATGAAATTTCTTAGGATTTATGCTTGGTAATTGTTAGATTTGATGTTCTGGATGTATTGAGTTGATTATCATGAAGTTTGGGGATGAGATTTGATGTTTTATGAAGTGTATGTGAAGTTTCAGTTTTGAATTCGAAGGGGGGAAGACGAATCAGGATATGTTGTTATGCAGATGGAACGGCCTTGTAGGCTGATCGAACGGCCAAATGACATTATAGACCAATTTTAAGGCCAGTTGTTCGAACGGCAATACTGCAATTTGACCACTTTTGTTCATTTTGCTTATTTTGATGTTTTTATTCTTCAATATCATTTCCTATATTCATGTTGAGTAGTTTGGGCTATAATGAGCTACTGGAAGGGTATATTATTGATGTTGGAAATTATGAAAAATATTTGAGTAATATGTGAAATTGCATGTTGTTGGCTTACACATGTTAGAATTGCTATCTTGATTCTATAATTGAATGATTCCTTATGTTTTAGTATGATTCTAGCAAGATTTTAGCATGGGAATGAATTGATATGTCTTCATTTAATGAGATCAAATTATGGGTGATTGATGATGCTATGTCTAGATTCAAGTGTGGTGTGAATATGTTTGCATAGGTTTAGCATAAGGATACACTTGACTTGATTGATGGTTTTCGATGGTTTTTACCCATGATTTCAGTTGGAACCATGATTAGATGTTAATGTGCATGTGTGGTATGATGATGAGTTAATTATAAGGCATGTTCATATGCTTAGAGTTAAATGTTTCTACCATGTACACACACATGTGGGGGATGATTATGATGATATTTAGTATTATGATTATAAATGATGCATGGGGGCTGATGAGAACACATATCATGAATTAGGTTCATGTATGCCTTGCCCATCGTATGTACCATGTTAAATGCATCATGTGACAAATTTTCAATTGAGATCTTATCGAGATTAGCCATGTTTGATCGATTGGATGCAATGATGTGTGATTGCGTGCTGGATTAGTCGATCGTTGGCTTATCAGAAATTGATTGGTTCAAAAGGACATGGTTTCAATTTGAGTTCATGTGTGGAACATGGATACTCCCCGGGTTGAGTCGATCTAAATTGAGTTGAGTTAAATAGGGACGAGTTGTGTACTTGAGATTGAAATTTCTTGAGATAGTCATCTGGACCCTGAGAATCTAGAATGCCTTCTGCATGGGCTACCACGTGTTATAGGTTTCCTGTGTAGAATTCAAACTCTTCCCACCGCAAAAGATGTTCCAGGGCGAACACACATGTTCTAGGTTCTCTGTGTGAGATTTTAACATTCCTTGGCCAAGATTGTCCAGGGCGAGCATATTTAGGGGCTAATTACCCCAAACACTTTATGTTTCCATTGTGGAAATCGGACTATGTCTAGCTTGTGTGGCTTGTTTGTATTCTCTCCATGATAGAGACATTCATCATTTGTTGATAATGCATGTGTATGAGATAATATTATGCCCATGTTATACATGTTGTGTAGGGATAATTGAGATTATGTGACACATGTGAATATGATTTATTATGCATGATTTAGTATCATGTAATTGAGATTCTTATCGTGCAGGGTGAATGATCTATGGATGAATAATATGAGTATGCATTATGTGAGTACGTGTTGTGTACACATGTTATGCAAGTTGAATGCTATGAAGGAGAATGACTTGATATGCATGATTGTGAATGTGATTGTGTGAGAATCACTTATTCTGCAGGATGAGTTATGTCATCATGTAGTTATGCATACTATGATTAGTATGAATAAGATACTTGTATGCAAGTTGGTTATCTATGGAATTAGGGGTATGGTAAGGGAATTAATCAGAAGTGTGAATATTATGTAAAATATTAATCTGAATTATCATGTTGACATGTCGTAGTTGTTTTCTGATTAATGTTATCGTATTTTAAATCTTACTGAGTTTTACTCACCCCTCTTTTTGTGTTTTGTTTTGGGGCTGCATGGTACGACATGCAGTTGATCAAGATTCTTAGTATGAGGGACAATCGAGATATGCATGGGAGTAGGCATAGACGCCTTCATACATTATTTTGTCTTCTGATTTATGCTATCATACTTATAGAACACCTTGTATAGATGGTCATGTTTTATACTCGTGTGTACCTTCTACGTTTAGACTTTCTCAGATTTTCTGATTCGAGCCACGTGTTGGCTCAGGATTTTATGAATGTGGGTTATGAGTGAGGATTTACTTTAGAGTTATTATCTTCTTTTCTTTTACCTTATTACTTTTGCTCAAAGGGCTAAAGGTGTGTGACTCCGTGTTTATGTTAAATGCCCGATTAAGGAGTTAAAGTCTTCCGCAGTGCAATTCAGTTGCCCCTGTGTGGTTCGATTGGCCCCTGGACCAGTTTCAGCTCAGGTCGGGCGGGCGCCGGGGCGTGACATTTTAGGTTTTGGAACATTGTCAACTTGTGGAACAAGTTTTCTAGTAGAATTCGACTCTCTAAACCCTAGTCCTCGTTTATCTCTACTATTTTGCCTCATGTAAAGATTTTTATCCAACTTTTCTTGCCCTAAAGTGAAAGATTTTAGTTTTTCTTAAAAAAACTTTAATTCACTCCCTAAATCCTTAATTTTCATTAAAAAAACCTTATTTGTCTCTACCCTCTCATGAAATTCATTCTCTAAGAATTTTATCTTGTCTAAAAGATTACTTTTCTCATATTTGAAGGCATTAACTTATTCATTAGTAGACTTAAGTTCATTATCTAAAGACCTAGATTTTTTTCTCAAGTTCACTCTTCAAGGTTTGAACCTCTTTCACTAGTTCTTCTTTATCCTCAGCCAATTTATTTTTTAAAAAGAAATAAATTCAATTGTCTCTTCATTCAATTTGACAATCTTCTCGAGTCTCTTACAGTGTTTACTCGATTCCATGGCTTATCTAAAAAACTTTCAACATCTAAATCCTCATCATCACTAGAAGAATAAGAACTAGACATGATAAAATAATTAGGTGCAAGAAAACAAGTTCAAACAAACACACAAAATCACCAAAAAATATATTTTTTTGGAAAAGCAAGCAAGATTATGCAAAATAAACACACTAGCATGCAAAATAAAATTGATAGCATAAAACAAAAGCAATTTTTAAATTAAAATTCGTAGCTATCACTTAAGAGTTTAATATCCAACTAGACGGCGATAGTGGATCACTAGATTGCTCTTAAAACTAGTCCTTCATAGAAGTAAGAACCAAGAGTTCTAGCCTCTATACGCAAAAAATTGTTTTGAAGCGGAATAAACAAACCCTAATACCTTAATGTCATTCATGATCAATCTATCTATCAAACCAAGCATGCACACCACACAGAGACACAAAGATTTAACATGGAAAAACCAACTTGGAGGAAAACCCACGATAGCCACAAGGCCAAATCAATGCACTAGCAAGACAAAAATTACAAGATACAAAACAACAAACGAACATCTAGATTTGACGCAAACACCATTTTTCAATACCCTTGTTGTTGGCATTCAATTTTTCCTCCTTTGAATCTTTGAAGTTTTCTCTCTTTGTATTTTGTTCTTCTTCTAGCAACTCAATAAAAAACTCTACTTTTTTATTATTGATCTTCCTTTGAGATTCTTCAACTATTTTGAAGAATTCGCTATGTCTCCTCTTTTATTTGGTGTGTGAGAATCTTCTCTATTAATTGTGCATCATCACCATGAATCCATCACAAACACTTACTTGAAGCTTTTTCTTTACTCTCTATAGGTAAACAATGATGAAGGATTTCTCCTTTCTTCTCCAATATTTTCTAAGTTTTCCACTTTTCACATTTGTTATACCTAAGCCTATATATAGGTCTCCAAGTCTCTTTGAGTCATATACTCCAACTAGGAATAAAAAATCTTCCGAAAATATAATAACTCATTTTCTGATTACGTCTAACCCGAGAGGTTGGGGGCAATTCTATTATATCAAATAAAGTTTGAGGTTTTTAAGGGATAAAATTTTCGTACATAGGTAGAACTCAAAGTAACAAGCATAATGAATCAAAGAACGCGCAAAATCGAGGTCGGGAGTAAAAGTTTATGACCTCGGGAAACTTTTCATATAGGCGGGACCCATTAGAAAAGTATAGGATAACCTACCTATTGTAGTCTAGTTTTGAAGGGCTCATCGATACAAGTATATCGGTACTAAGAATGCCCAATTTCGACGTCGGGGTAAGAAGATATCGTGTTTTGAAGTTGGATTATTATTTGAATTAAATAATATAGAAAAAAAAAAGAATAAAAAAGGTTGTTGACACCAGCGCTAGTGTCTGCCGCACCACTTGGCGTAGGGTCTGCGACATTGTGGGTCACACCACGTGTTGTGCAGCATGGGCTGGGGCCCTGCGGGATGTGCAGGCACACTATCGCAGTGTGCAGCCATGTCATGCGCCACATGCCTGTGCATCGCATGGTCCGCACTTGCGCATGGGTCTACCGTTTGCTCACATACTCTAGAGAGAGGAAATGGCCCGAGGCATGAGGAGACTATGTCTAATGCCTTCAAGCCAAGAGAGAGAGAGAAGTTGCCCAAAGTGAGAGGAGGCTTCATCCTCAGCCGTCGAGCCACATCAAGAGAAGTGACTCAGAGTAAGGGAAGGCTTCATCCTCTATCGACTAGCCACATGGTGAGAGAAACTTCCCTAGGTAAGGGAAGGTTCTGTCTACTGCTTATGAGCCTAAAAAGATAGAAGTGTCTCCGGGTAAGGGGAGGTTTTGTCTGCCTCCTTCGAGCGCATAGAGAGAGAAACACCCCGGGTAAGGGGAGGTTCTGTCTTCCACCTAGGAGCATGGAAAGTGAAAAACGTCTCCTGGTAAGGGGAGGTTATGTCAGTTGCATTCGAGTGTGCAAAGGGATATACATCTTCAGGCAAGGGAAGATTCTATCCATTGCCTTTTGGCATAAAGAGTGAGATGAGCCCTAAGAAAGAGGAGTATTTGTCTGTCACCTTCGGGCATAATGAGATAAATATTCCAGAGCAAAATGAGGCTCTGCCCACTCTCTCTAAACCTAAAGGAGAGGATGCCTTGAAGGAATGAGCAATTCTGAATGCAACTACTTCAGAACTACAGGGGAATAAGCATTTTTGACCTTTTGATTTAATACATGATTATATGAGTGTGTGTGCATCTTAAGTAGTTATGTTAAATAATATATATGTTATGCTCTGATCTACTTTGCTATGTTTTGATCTGATGTGCTACGATCATATTTAATATAATTTGATTATATCATATATGCCCGGATGAGATATGATATGATATGATGTGATCCAATCTACTCTGTGTGTTTTACCCTACTATATAATAAAGCAAAATGTATAATTTTTTTATCTAAATAAAATAGATATAAATACACATCACCAAAATTGATTAGCCGAGTGGGTAAGGCTCCTTGTGTGCTACACTAATGCGTACGTTCTATTTCATTTAAAAAAAATTACTTTCTCTCAAAACTGGTCCGATCCTATCAACGGGTCAGCGGTTCAACCGGCCGGGTAAACATACCTCCGAATCACTAGAATCCTCCCGATTTCACTCCCAAACAGAAACTAGAGTGAAGAGGGCGTAACCGAATCACAAGAGATGAAGAGGAAAGAACGCCACTTCAGCAGTTATCCGTTGGCCAAAATACCTTCTCAAGCTCTTCACGTTTCAGCCTGCGGTAGGATGACCGCATCCTTTCCCGCTTCTCCATCACCACCTCTTCCTCCGGCAATGCCCCATTAATGGCCTCCCTCTCTCTTCCTCTTCCACTGTCTCAAACTTCAGTTTCCCCCCTCCGCAAGCCCCCCACGACCAAAACCTCCGTCCACTTGAGCAAGTCCATGCAATTCAGTCCCGGGCTTGGGAATGACTACACTTCCTGCCTCCACCAGATCTCCTCCCTCTGCAAGCAAGGAATGCTGGCTGAGGCCTTCTCCATTCTCACCCGCATACAGCTTGAATGTGGTTTCCACGTTGGGCCTGACATCTACGGCGAGCTCCTTCAGGGTTGCGTCTACGAGCGGGCCCTCGCACAGGGCCAGCAGATTCACGCCCGACTTCTTAAAAAGGGCTTCTTTTTTCATAAGAATGAGTATGTAGAGACGAAGCTCGTGATTTTCTACGCGAAGTGCGGTTTTCCGGCTGCCGCGGGTGATTTGTTTGCGAGGCTGCAGAAGCAGAATGTGTTCTCCTGGGCGGCCATGATTGGGCTGCATTGCAGAGAAGGGTTCAATGAGAAGGCTTTGTTGGGGTTCTGTGAGATGCTCCAAGATGGGTTTTTGCCTGACAATTTTGTCGTCCCGAATGCCTTGAAGGCCTGTTCTGCTCTGACGTTTATTGGGTTTGGCAGGGCGGTTCATGGATATGTGCTGAAGATGGGTTTTGGTTCTTGCGTGTTCGTTTCGAGTAGTCTGGTAGATATGTATGGAAAATGCGGAGTTGTGAGTGAGGCTAGGAAAGTGTTTGAGGGAATGCCGGAGAGGAATGCGGTTGCTTGGAACTCGATGATTGTAGGCTGCGTCCAAAATCGGATGAACGAAGAAGCGATGGAGCTGTTCCTGGATATGAGGGTGGAAGGGATTGAGCCTACTCGTGTTACTGTTGCGAGCTTCCTTTCTGCATCTGCAAATCTAGAAGCTGTAGATGAAGGTAAACAAGGTCATTCAATTGCAGTTATAAGCGACTTGGAGTTGGATAACATATTAGGTAGTTCTCTAATAAACTTCTACTCGAAAGTTGGTGTTATGGACAATGCAGAACATGTTTTTCACAGGATGATTGAGAGGGATGTGGTTACCTGGAATTTAATGATATCTGGCTATGTGCATGATGGGCAGATCGATTTAGCAATTGATACTTGCCGGAGAATGAGATCAGAGAAAATGAGATTTGATTCTGTCACTCTCTCATCTATACTATCTGCTTCTGCTGATTCACTTGATCTAGAGCTTGGAAAAGAGGGGCATGGCTACTGTATAAGAAACAATCTTGAGTCAGATTTAGTTGTTGCTAGTAACCTCATAAATATGTATGCAAAGTCCCAGAGGATTGATACTGCAAGGTCCATCTTTGACACTGCTTCAGAAAGGGATCAAGTCATGTGGAATACTATAATTGCATCTTATGCGCAAGCTGGTCTAAGTGGCGAGGCCTTAACATTGTTTTATCAAATGCAGCTCCAGGGAGTTCCTCCAAACGTGGTTTCGTGGAACTCTGTGTTGTTGGGATTGCTGAGAAATGGGCAGATCAGTGAAGCTGAAAATATGTTAGTGCAGATGGACTCATCTGGTGTGCAGCCTAACTTGGTCACTTGGACAACTTTTATTTCAGGTTTTGCTCAAAATGGTTGTTCAGACAAGGCAGTTCGGATCTTTCAGCAAATGCAAGGTTTAGGATTCAAACCTAATGCTCTTAGTATTGTTGGAGTCCTATCAGCCTGCTCCAACTTGGCTTCGTTGTCTTATGGCAAAGCTGTTCATGCTCATGTAATTAGACATGCAATGGATAAGTCTATTTCTGTAGTAACTTCACTAATAGACATGTACGCAAAATGTGGAGATATAAGACTAGCCGAGAAGTTTTTTGAAGGTGTGAGTAAGAAGGAGATTGGTTTGTATAATTCGATGATGTCCGGATATGCATTGCATGGTCACGCCAAGAAAGTTCTCACCCTCTTTCAGCAAATGCAGGACGGAGGATTAGAACCTGATGATATAACATTTACTGCCATCTTATCTGCTTGTACTCATGCTGGAATGGTGAATGAGGGATTGAATACTTTCAATAAAATGTTTACACTATACAATTTAAGACCCAGTATGGAGCACTATGGTTGTGTGGTTAGACTGCTTTCTGGCTGTGGTAATCTAAATGACTCTCTTAAATTTGTTTCTGAAATGCCTATTGAACCCGATGCACCTATACTGGGCACTCTGCTTTCTTCATGCAGAGCACATAATGAAATCGGACTTGGAGAAATCTTATTTGACAGGCTCTCCTGTTTGGAACCCGGAAACCTGGGAAACTATGTAACTCTCTCAAACACATATGCAGCTGCAGGAAAATGGGAAGATGTGAAAGAAGTAAGAGAAAAGATGAGTAGTAAAGGGAGAAAGAGCCCCGGGTGCAGCTGGATTCAAGTTGGAAATGATATACATGCATTTGTCGCCGGTGACAGGTCCCACCCACAAAAAGATTTGATCTATGATACATTAAGATGGTTAGAAATGGAAATGAAACCAAATGGCTGCTCCTATGTATGTTACTAGATCTCGCATATATATAGCTTTGGGCGTGGGCGTGAAATCCCTTTAACGTATATAGTAGTCCAGAATTCCTGGTTAGATGGACAAATGTACAGAAATTCTGATTATCCACAACTTTTTAGCGCTTGTGGAACGAGAAGAGACTATATAAAAGGGAATTGATTTTCCTACATTAAATCTGTTTTGATTGGACATAGAAAAATGTACTTTTACCTGATAATAGATTTTCTACACTTTCTGTCCCACAAAACCTTACACTAAGAGAAGGACCCACTTTTCTCTCCATTTAAAGCCTAGTGTAAGGTTTTCTTGGACAGAAAGTGGTGTAGGATTATCAGCGTCCACTTTTCTCTGTCCAATTAAGACCAAGTATGGGGTTCTGTTTGGGAAAATGAAGAATTTTACATCAACAAAGAGCGCCATATGATGTGTGATGTATGGGAGAGAGAGAGAGAGAGAGAGAGAGCTGCATGAAACACTGTAATCCAAATCACATGCTCTCTCTGTAGTCACAAAATGCTGGAAGTACTATCAGATTGCTACCCCTTAAAAAAAAATGGATTTCAGTTTGTTCTAGGTAGGCATTCTCTTCTTTCTGATTTCCATTATTTCGTTGGTCGGTGAGTGACGCATGAAAATTTGAATCTAAAGCAGCATTCAGCATAATTTATGAGCACTCCCAAAAGTAATGTATATGCTTGCAACTTTTGGTTTTAGTTGGGCATTATTTTCTCTCCCAACTCTCATCGTTTGGTTGGTCATGATTGGAAGGTACCACATGGGAAGTTCTGAGGTAGGAAGCCATGTTAGGTGCAACTCATATTTCGCGCCAAGCGTAATTTTTCCAACTATTTATAATCTTCATTAGTCAATTTGGTCGTGATGTGCTAAACTAATATTGGGAGAAATAGAGAGAAAGAAGCTATTACCTAACCTACCACAATGAGAGACAAGAGTTTGTATCTCAGAAAAGGACTTTCGAACTTAGAGAAGTACTTAGTTTTCTAAACATCGAAAGAGATGGCATACTAAATGGTTGAGCCTAACAAATTCAAGAGGATTTGTCAAAAAATAGACCTCGGCTACTTCGGATTCCCACAAATATGAAATGGTTCTGGATGTTTTCAGAATTAGACCAGAACTCTAATCCGTATCACCAAAAGACCAGACCTGTCAAAAAATAAAAACAAAAAGTGCCCAGCCCCTCCACCCTCCCAAACCCCAGGCCTAACCCCGCCTCTAGCTCCTCCTCCTCTTTGTGCTTGTTAAAAATCTTCAACTAATTAAAATCACAAATGAGTTTTAAACATTAATTGATTCCTAGTTTTCTTCAACGCAGAATAAAACTCGAACTTCTATTAATGACAGCCTACGCCTTTTATTATGTAGTGATAACACTCAGCTAATAGCTTCTAGCTAATAAGAGTGGGCAGGAGGAAAAGGAGAAAAGGGTGACCTAGCTAACACTAACACTCACCATGCAAATTGTCACCTGAATGTTATCACTACACATTAAAAGGCGATATTTTAAGGGAAAACTACCTATACGTATCCTAACAGTTGCAGCAAATGTACGATATGTCTCGACCAAAATAATAATGGTCAGCGCATCCTCCCATCAGTTTTTTTTTACCTTTGAGTCCTATGTTTTTACACCAATGCCATTATTTAATTTAAAAACCCAATATTACCCTTGTTCTTTTCCTTTCCGTTCTCTGCTGGCTGCTCTCCTCGATTGTTTCCTATATCGATAAAATCTGGCCCATCTTCTTTTTCTTTGTCGCCTGCTTGAACCTAAGTGTCTGCCACTGCTCCTCCATCATTTCTAATATTAGCCATATTTGGCATCATCTTCTCTTCTGTGCTGGCTGCACCACCTTTCTGGTCTGTGTGAGCATTCCGTTTCAATACTCGCAAATGAGGAGTGCAACATTTAAGTGCATATGGAGTGCAATTGGTCTATTCAACTAAACCGAGGAGTCGGAATGCTCGTGAACTATGACGTATGTCATTGCAAAAAAAAAAGATAAAAAGAAATTACTTGGGTCATTACTTCTTTGTTTTTTGTATTGTCATGATTCATTACTCAATTAAATAAGAAATATGTGAAGGAGAGACTAGAGCATATAAAAATGAGTAAATGTAGTGTAGCCATGCAGTTTTCATGCTGTAAATTGGTACTAAACATGATGAACTTCCCCCACAGTTATTCAAGCATGCAAAAACTTATACTATACTTGAACCTTAGACATTCAGACTATAAATCTTGAGGTCTAGTTCTTCATTATAGTTTTTAGTTACATGGTTAATTAATTTCAACATTGAAATTTGATCTTAATTATTGTATGTTACCCTTGCAAGCACATGTATAGGTATATGGGATAAATAGTACATTTGAAAATGTTGATTACAATCTAAGTAGATTGCAGCTTGCCTTCCATATTAACTTATACTATATGTAAATATGTATACTACTAAAACAAGTAGGTATTAAAAATATCTCACTTAGTAAATAAGCCTCTAAAGTAAGATTATACTCTAAAGTAAAATTATACATTTAATATATATCCCTACTACTAAAACAAGTAAATATCAAGCATATCTCCCCTAAAATAAGCCTCTAAAGTAAGATTAAGTAAAATTATATTATGCAAGTATTCTAAAGTAAAATTATACATTTAATATATATATCCCTACTACTAAAAGAAGTAGATATCAAACATATCTCCCTTAGTAAATGAGCCTCTAAAGTAAGATTATACTCAAAAGTAAAATTATATTATGTAAGTATTCTAAAGCAAAATTATATATTTAAATATATCCCTAGTACTAATTAAGCCTTTAAAGCCATTTTGTCTACTACAATTTTGCACTAAATTAAACAAGGCATCATAATATTGGTCTCTTTCATATGTTTTGTTCTACAACTTTGATGGGTATTTGGATAGACAATTGACACAATATTTTTTATTCAAAACACATTCTCGAGTAAAATTTAAGCATTATTCATTTGACACAATGCAAAAACAAATATCATGAAAGTGCAAATTTAATTTGGCACAAAAATACAAGCATAAATACATCATTGTCTAGTCATAAAAGGGAGATATTAAAACACAGTTAATAATACAAAACTTGACAATTTTTACAATCCAAACAACCTCATCAGTGTCCTTTCTAAATCTGCCTTCTCTTTGGATTCACTACTACAATCTACATCCATTAGTGGAATGCATATGCATTGAAGACATACGCAGAAGACTCCTCAGAACCCTATACCAATAGTTTCTCTCCTGAATAGGTAGCTACAACAAAATTTGGGTGTTTCCTTGCAACACTCAGTAATATACACCATTTACACATTTCCTTAAAGTGGTTTTATACATCCTCACCACGATCATTATGGGAAAGTGCTGATATCATTGAGTTGAAAGAAACAACATCCCTGCACATTATGCAAAAGTAATTTATTTAAATTATATTTTGTAGCACTTGAGTTACTCCAAAGTAAAATAATCTTATGTAAAAACTCTAAAATTAGCAACCAAAGAAAGTAACAAGATATAATTTTAAAATCTAAATACAATTGATATTTATGAATGATAGAAGAATCAAACTTGCTATTTAATAGGATTGAGCCAAAGATATACCACTAAACAAATAAAACACGATAGTTAACAATAGTTAACTAAATTCTATTCATTAAAACCAAAAACAATAGTTAACTTAATACTATTGATAAAAATAAAACTATTTTGCATCATAAGAGACATCTTTACTCATAAAAACCACAACCAAATTCATGTAAACTACTAATTACATTTACCCTCATGAATTATAAGAGACATTTTTACTCATAAAAACCAAAACCATATACTAAAAAAACACTACAACTAAATGAGGCAACTTTAATCAAAGAAAGATCACGTAATCTCAAAAGACAATGTCACAAAATTGATGTCCATATCATGTACATAAGCCATTATTTTAATGGAGATATAAATAGGCACTTGATGTGAGTAAATTCCTAGACATGCTCTAACCATTGTAGAGTAAAAGTATACTCTACAATGGATACATAAATTTTTTTTTAAAAAAGCTAAATGACATGGGTTAAAACCTCAAGGCCAACGCCTTCCCGACAAAGAGCTTTGATCCCTTCCACATTTCCATAACTAACCTGATGATAAAGAAGCTCATCTTTTGACTCATGTTAGCCTATTATTCTTGTCTAAAGTACCAAAATTCACACTAGACCTCAAATCCTCCAGCAAAAAAAAAATTGACACAAAATCGAAATTTTGATGCCCACAATTTCAACCACGAAAGAGAAACTCTTTGACGTTGAATTCAACTTCACTGAGATAATCGACTTGAAGTAGTACAAATTTTTTGATGGATTCCAAGTTCAAAAACGGAAACACAAATTTTGAATTCAAGCCAGATGCAAAATTCTAGTAACAAACTACAAGGACGAAATTCGAATATATATAAAAATTGAAGCAAAAAAAATGAAAAAAATGAACTTGCACCCCATATTTTACTCAACTGAAACTGAAACAAAGTACAACCTCTTTAAAATGCACTACTAGAAATAGAAAAGGAAAAGGAAAAAACCTGCTAGCCATGGGAGATTTGGGAGGTGACGAGATCTTCTTCGAATGCCCTTCTAAAGGAGAGAGGGTGGCTTTGGGCAAGAAATGTAAAACTACGGGCTTGCTAGGGAGAACCATTACCGGTGCTGAGAGAGGACCTCGAACACTGATGTTGGGGGAGGAGTTCGACCGTCGGTGCTCAATCGCTCCATTTTTTAAGACGGCCTAGGTTTGCACCGAAATTTTAGCGATCTGGCTTTTAAGGCAGGTATTTGGTGAGCGATGATGCTTTTAGGGGCAGTTTGTGTACTGAATTTTTGTATGATTCAGCCTCAATTCAGGCTTGAATTATTAGAATCTTGTTTGTGTGTAGAAGCTAGGTAAGATTAAAAATTCAGCCCTGAAGTTGATTCAAGCCGTTTCGAACCTGAATCACTTCATGAGGTGATTCGGTCGATTATGTCGCCTAGCCCCCGTTAAAAATTACAGATTCTATTATTTTTTAACGCTTATCTCTCGTATCGATTTAAGCCTAGAGAAATGTGTCATATAGGTAGGGCCCACTTTAAAAGTTCAAAATTACATACCCTTGTGGGATCTTTTTTGATAGAGCTCGAATTTAGAAGCGTAATAGTACGAAGAACGTGCATATCCGAGTTTGGGAAAGAGAGTTATATTAGTTTAAATTTTTAAAATTGGGTATGACACGACATCTAAATTTATTCTAACAAATTCTATTACCAAACGTAATTTACGTTCAACTCTATATTTTTAGAATTAATTCTAAAAATTCTAATTATGTTTCTAAAAAACTCAGCACCCAAAAATGTTAAGAAGGATATTAACGTATTTTTCTAATCTATCAATAATGTCGGGATTAGTTAGTGTAATAAATTTTGGTCGGGACTAATTAGATATTAGACACAAAATTTTGTCCTTATCAGTTGTTGTCCCATTTTTTAAAACCTGGTTCGACCGGACCAGCTTCAAAATTTAGGCCAAGTCATTCAATTTGTCGGGTAAGGTCAACTTAACCCATCATGTCAAATCTGCGACTTGGAGGACCCGGCTAATATGAGTTTCTTTTAAAAAAAAGGAAGCAAAAGAGGGGATGGCAGCTAGTTGGGGCTAGCATCAGGGTTGAGGCTGGGGAGGAGAAGGGATGGTTGGGAGAAAAGAGGGAAAGGGTAATTTGGGATCGGAACTACTTGGTCAGCGTCAGAGCAGGATCAAGGGTTGGGATTAGGGCTGGGCTGCCTGGGAAGAGAGGGAGGGAAAGATGGGTGCTTAGGAGTTAGGGCCGGCATCGCAGCTTAGCTACCGGGGATTTGGGAAGAGAGGGTGAAGGAGGAAGGGTAAAGAGGGAAAGGATGAACCGATGAAGGGAGAAAAGAGGGGGTGGTCGTGGCTAGGGGTTGGCTTCAAGGCAAGGGGTGATCGAGGTTGGGGGTCGACATCGGGGCCAAGGGTGGTTGTGGTTGGGGCTGCTAGGGAGGATTCGAAGCTACCGCCACTTAGATGATCCACCACCAATGCTCAGAGGAGGGGAAGGCAAAGACTTTAGAGTTTTGGGAACTTAGGTAGGGATATTGAAGCTAGAAAGAAAATTAAAATTTTAAAGGTCTCTCAGTCGGTTTGAAGCTAGTCGCTATTCATGCAAGGAAGGAGGAGGAGGATGGCATCCGGAAATTCTAAATGTAATTTTCAGAAATTTTAGCTAATTTTGAAGGGTTTGGGAGTAATTTGTGTCTCTTGACAAGCATTTTGACAGAGGCCTTTGACAGGTGCCTCACTGTATCAAGGTCAGGGTTGTATCCTATCCACAAATATCAACCAACTTAAGAAGACCAAAGGGGGTTTTCCTACCCATATAAATATAACCACCCTTGTGTCTTATACTTACACCCTAAGCTAACCTGGAAGATTTCTGACTTGTTGTGAGGCAATTTTGAGAGAGTTAAGGCTTCCAATTGGAGGAAAATACTTGAGGAGGCAGTGTGCAAGCTAGAATACTAATCTCTTGAGTTAGGATTGTCATCTATCAATAATTCTTGAGTCTAGATACTTTCAATAACTATGAAAAGTATTAGATAGATGGAATTCATGAAGAACCTTGTATATCAAGGGGAAACGGTAGTTTTACATTTTCATAATGAATAGATATGTTTTATCATGATTTATATATATCTCAAGGGTTTTGACATGCTTATAAGCCTTAGTAAATGATGGAAACTGATAAAGAAGCAGGACTCAAAGGGTTTGGAATCTTAGATCAATCATCAGAAGTTGATTGTGAGTCATTCAATAGGCTCCTTGACTGGTCAAGCTGCATATTGAGGTTGAATATCGACGTAGTTTTAGCCCATCGAGAGGTCTACCGAAGTGAACTATGTTAAGTCAAAACATGTAAATGGGAAAATTCCATGACAAAAAGCACAAAGAACAAGTTGTAGTAGATCTATGTAGAGTCGTAGAATTTTAGGGTGCTTGATGATTTGAAGACTAAAAAATTTTAGATTCAAGATTTAAGATATTTTAACAAGTTTAAGCTACTTGTGAATTTTTAAAAAGCATGTGATCTAGAAATCAATTAGAGAAATCAGGTAAAATTTATCTTTTGGATTGATTTCTTATCGTACCAAAAGTTAGAAGAGTCAATGTTGATCTTTGAACTGAAATTCAAAATTTTCTTGTGTGTATATTGGGCCAGACATTTTTAAAATTTCTTAGAAGTCCAAAACCAGTAGATGCGAAGGTTCGGTTGCAAATAGCATACGTTTCTTGAACGTTTGATTTATGGAACAATGTCCTATTCAAAATTGATTTTGAATCAAATTTTAAGCAAACTTTTAGACTAACATAGGAACAATATATATGTCAAATCCACTTATTGTATGTAAGAGAAACCCTAGTGGTATTCTTTTTCTTTGGCTTTATGCTTTTAGGCTTCTTGTTTACTTAAACTCTTGGTAATTTAGAATTGTTATTTATATTCAATCAATTCCCCTGAATAAACAAGCTCTCGCGAGTGTTTTCCAAAAACATTTGAGTTTGAAATGAGAGTGTACCCAAAAAACCTAAAAATTAATCACTTTATCAAATTCTAATTTGAGTGTTTGATTGTTGGAAAGTGAATAAGTGTTTCTTTTGAGGAGTGCTTTATCATGATGAATTATGTATTTATCACAGAATTATTGGAATCAATAGTTAATAATAATCAACCCACTTTGATTTTGAATAGTCAAGTTAATGGTCTCAAAGGATTCCAAAACATTAGATTTTTCTCTCAAAAAATTAACCCAAGTAAACCTAAATAGATCATCTATCATGACAAGGATATATTTCTTTCCACTTTGCATTAAACTCATCATATACATGTGAATGAAGTCAAGGGGTTTTTTAGTCTTGAAATATTTGTCTTATGTGAAGATATTGTTTGTTTACCTTTTTACAAGCATCACACACAAGATTTTCAAGAGATTTTAATACATGAACACCTCTAACCATTCCAATTCTTGTGGCTTTAGTAAGCTCTATAAAGTTCACATGTCCAAGGCATTAATGCCACAAGTAAGTATTATAAAGTAAAGAAAATGTGCAAAATACACAGTTACCCTTAACACAAGTAACTCCAACATTATTCATAATATAACAATATTTTCTTGTGAACTTAACAATAAAATAAGAGGTACAAATTTGACTAATACTTAATAAATTTATTCTTAAGACTTTAACATAAAAACACTATCAAACTTAGGTATTCCAGAGACATGTAGTCACCTACACCATCTACATGTGTTGAGCTACCATCTTCAAAGGTGCTTTCTTGCGGTCTTTTCTACCAAGTGTATAAATCTAGATTTATCATTTCTCATATATTTTTTTAACGTGAGTGACTAACCAAAAAAACTTTGACTTAGGCTTCTCAAGATAGAACACCACCCATTTTTTTTTATTAAGCTCATTAATCAAGTGGATATTCTTTGAAAGTTGTGGCAGAGGTGCACTATATGTGGGGACTTCACTAATTCTCTTTCCCTAGTTTCTCCAATGCACCATGTATATTTTTCTTTTATTATTATTTTTTATCTTTTCTTAATTACATGACTAATTATTAGGAGTTGGATCTCAAAAGTCATCATTTGAATTTTAGGATTCCTTTCAAAAGTCCATTCTTTGTGTGAGACCTAAAAGATGTCTCATACTTTTAATTAATTTGGTTAATTTATGTGAAACCCATAGGGTTTTACTTAGCCTTTTATAACTATAATTTGATGTGAGACCCATAGGATCTCACTTAGTCTTTTGTAATGTAATGCCCCTGATTTTTTTACGATTTTTCTGTTATTTTTCTAGTTATTTTCGACAGAAAAAAAATGATGCTTTAGCATATTTGGTCACAATATTTTTACCCGTATAGTCGGGTGTGAGTTCATCGTAGACCACGGGCCTAGACGCGCGTTTACGGCTCGAAAAATCATTAACGAAGGTATTGCAGAGGATAAGGGACTGCAGAAGAAAAAAAAAGAAATGAAAAGAGGAATACGGGATCGGGCTCGGCCGAGCCCGATTCAAACGGTTCTGGAGGAGGAACAGTGCACACCCCCTCCCTCCTGCTTTTCTCTGTCCCAGCCGCCCCCGGCCACCGGTGGGCCGCAGGGCCACCGCCACTAGCTCCGCCCCGGCCATGCGACGACGGGGGTGCCACTGTCCCGGCCCCCACGGTCGCGCTGCCCTCCTCCCCTGTTTCCCCCAGTCTCTCTCTGCTCTCTCTGTTTGTGTTGTGGCAGCACTGGCGGTGGTTGGTGGGCTCCGCCCTGCCTCCGTCCAGCCAGCCACGGGACGGCGATGACAAGCCCGGCCGCCAGCCTGCTCCGTCGGCCTCCCTGAGTTCATTTTCCCCGGTAAGCTCTTTCTCCCTCTCTCACTGTGTTTTGTGTACCGCCGCCACAGTGGGCCGCCAAGGGCCGGCCGGAAGGCCACGGCTCCGCTTTGGGCCTGCGACGGCAGGAGGCCACCCCTCCCGGCCCAGTGGGCCTCCACTCCGCCGCCCCATCCCATTTCCGCCTCTGCCCTATTTTGTTCCGCCCCTTTGGTCACTGATTCCGCCGCTGCCGTTAGCTGGTGAGGGCCGGCCAACCGCCCACAGCTCCGCCCCGGCCTGATGATGGCGATGGGCACCTCTCCCGGCCCCAGTGGCCTCTACTCCACCACCCCACCCATTTTCCCCCTCTCTGTCCTGTTTCGCCGGTGCACTGTTTTGGGTAAACAGTGGCTGTCGGTGGCCATCCATGGCCGACCGGACCTCCGTACAGCCCTGCCTAAGTCTAGCGAAGGTGGTGGGCCACCCCACTCAGCCCGGTTCCATCTCCTCCGCCGTTCTCTCCTCCACCAGTGCATTCCACCCCTATTTTTTGCCAGAACCGCCATCCGGCTTTTGTTTCTGCAGGCGCCGCCGGTGGCTGGTTATGGCTGGCCAGACCTCGTCTCAGTCCGGCGATGGTGGGGAGCCACCCCCACTCGATTTCCTTCCCCTTTGCCCTAAAAAGGGCTGCTCTTTTTCCCCTGTGTCTTTTTAGCCCAAATTGGTCTGCCTTCTTTGTGTTGGGCTACCGACGGGTTGCCACTGCCAACCATGTGGGCCTTTGTCCGGCTCTGCCTCGGCCCAGTGATGCTAGTGGGCCACCCCTCCGGGCCCTGTTGAGCATCCATTCACTCCGCTTTGTCGGAACCCGATCCGCATCCCTTGTTAGGGTGCTCTCACTTGGAAAAATAGGGTCTCTGTCCCTCACTATGCTGTCTGTCCGGCATGTCGCCATTGACTTTGGCCGTCACCTTTGGTCGGAGATAGCTCCTCTTGGCCGCTAGGGCCACGATAGAGTCGGCCAGAGCCACCAGTAACCCCTGCTCCTTTGTGCCCAGGGTTTTTCACCCGTTTTGGGCCATCGAGCATCGTTGGATGCCGAATACCCTTTGGACCACCTTAGTGTGGCGGGTCTCAGCCTGGAGATGGCCGGCCGCCCTAATGTGGCACCGCCGCTCTTTTTTCGATGTGAGTCACACATCTCCTCTGCTGATTATATGTCTGACCGCGCTATAGAGAGCGCCATGTTTTGCCCTCTTACCGTCCTACCTCCACCGGACACCGTATGGCCTCTAGTTGGCCTACCTCGACACGACAATGGAAAAGGCCATCTTTGTCAGTCACCACCCTTGGTATGGCCCTACCGCCCTTTCGAGCTTTGGGCCGAGATCGTCTAGCCCTTTCTCCCTCCCTTTGGCCGCGTATGCAAGTAACCGCGCGTACGGGTTAGGGTTTTGGTGCCGCTTTAGCGCCGCCTGACCGTCGAATGGCTCCACCATCATCTGGAGTTGACATCGGAGTCCTCCACCACCTCTCCTCCGCCCTCGAGTGTCGCCCCATGCCCTCCGCCCATATGTGGGCCCTTGTAAATGCGAAATCGATGCCATTGGGTGCTGTCCACGGACGATTTCGATGTCTTACAGTCTGCCGAGTATTTCTCAGCTGTCGGCCGACCTTCATTTAGTACACCCTTGAATTTTGTTCTCACCTGCCATTCGTTGGCACGATCTTTGTCCCGGCCGCCCAAGTGTGCCGCCGTGGATCGCGAATTTTATCGCGTTGACTTTTACACATTTTTTGGCCATGTGTAGTTCCGACTTTTCCTAAACCCTCGGGACAGCAGCTCTCTCAGCTATGCAATGGTTTTGATCACCGACTCCGCCACCGTCGTATGCTCGCCACCAAATGTCATGATTACGAGGTAGGGGAGCTTTGAACTCGTGATTTCATGATATCATGCTTGAATGAGTAGTAGCATGCTAGGATTGCATGATGTGCATATAAGCATGATGATATAGTATGTTTAGATACATATGGCATGCGTATGAGCTGTAAGTACGATTGATGTATGTGTAATACACGTGCTAAGTATGATTGATAGGTATGAGTTGTACGTATGTTTTATGGATGTGGATTTTGTATGTACTAGTAAGGGCTAGCGATTTTGAGTTACATACGTATGTGGACTGTGCGTGTGGGCAATGAATGGTAAAAGGTGATAAGAGTGTTTGGTATGGAATTGGAGGTATTGGTGGATGTGTAAGAGTGTGACAGAAGACAACAGACGTAAGTTTGTCAGGCGAGGAGTGGAGCAGATTGGTTTGGTTCAGTTTGGAGCGGACGTCAGGAGTTCGGTAAGTAAGAGGACTTAGGCTTAGAGCCTTATGGGGGTTTATTAGATAGTAAGAGCGTTCATAATTGTACAAGCATAACGTACAACTTATGAAGTGAAAAGTAAACATAATAAGTGAGAAATTAAGAGGGTGATAACGGGGATTTACTATGAGGAGTTCAGTGTGACGATGTAAGTAAGATGTTTGGACCGTAAGGTGGATGGCAGAGGCTATATGAGTACGTAAAGATTTGATGTACGGTAAGTTTGATCACGATATGGACAGGTTAAGTGAAGTCTGCTGCCCCGACGAACTAGGGTTTCGATCGGGCTCAGCTTCGGTTTGATCAGTCAAGGACTGTGAGTCTGTGTGGCATAATTGTACCGCATAATTCACTTAATTCAAACTTGAATTATAAGCATAACTAATGATAGCGTTGTGAGTTTGAGACCTGAGCGTTCGACGGATTAAGTTCCATATTTGAGCTAGCCGATAATGAGTCGGCTAAGCATTTCTTATGTCTTACCATGGTGTCTATCCTGTGGGATGTTGTCTGTGTGCTATATAGAGCACCAGACGTCTGATGCTCTGTTGAGAGCAACTGTATGTATGTTTTCGATTTAGTCTTGGTGCTATTTTTCGGCCCAGACTTTTGATGCTCTGTTGAGAGCGCTGTAAGTTTCCGCCCTTCATGGGCTCTGTATGATTTTGCCCAAGAGTGGCACTGTAAGATTTCTGCCCAAGAGTGGCACTGTATGTTTTCTGCCCTTAGTTGGCACTGTATGGCCCTTGTTGGCAATTTATGGCCCCAAAGAGTGGGCATTTGCTCACTCAGGTAAGCAGTATCATGAACCTGCTCTTACCTATTTGATCCTGTGCCCCATGAGCATAGGTGTGCCTTGCCTTCGAAAAAGTCCATGGCGTCTAGTTGCTCCCCGAAGGTTAAGGTGACGCCCTTGTGGCATTCCCTTCGTTTCCGACATTGGAGCTTGTTAATTGTAATGAGCTTCAGTTGTCGGTAGTATGTGTACGATAGTGAGAGTATGTTGTATGCTTCAGATTCTGAGTAAGTTGTACGTGTAAGATCCAGAGTAGGTGTAAGTGTAAGCTCCTAAGGAAGACGTAAGAATACGTTTATATGTAAGCGTATGATTGTACGATTAAGGTTGTACAAGTACGTGTAGGTTGTGTGACTATGAGTATGAATACGATTGTAAGATAATGATTCTGAGTAAGAATGTAAGTGTAAGTTTCTGAGTAAGACCGTAAGTATACGATTCTGAGCATGATTGTAAGTATATGATTCTGATAAGGACTGTAAGTGTAAGATTGTACGAATAAGGTCGTACAAGTATATGTAAGGATTTGAGTATGTGTACGATGGTACAAGAAAGTTGTAAGACCCTGATTTAGGGTGTTTGTGTAAGTTTGCTTTCATTGGTGTGCTATGCATTATTATTTGCAGATGTACTTGATTATATTGTTGATTGCTTCATGTTTGGGTTGCATGAACGCATGTATTTATGAACTTATTGAGTTCACCATTTTTGGGATTTCCCCTACTGGGTATTTTCCTACTGAGTATGAAAATATTCACCCTACTATTTTTAGCCCCGTGGTTCGAGAGGCTTTTGCAGGTTGTATTGGAGAGCTCCTGGAGATGGATGCTCATTTCTGCGGTGGATTGTTTCCCCCTCGACTCAAGTATATTTGACTCAATGAGAGTATATTCGGTGCCACGATCTGATGTATTAGGTGAGATGAGATTTAAGTGTTTATATCTTCTAGACTTTTATTTTGGATCAGATAGTAGACTGTTTATGGGACTTGTACTCGGGGACGCCTGGGAGTTATTTGTATTTAAAAATCCATGATCATGGTAATTTAGTCGTACGTATGTTTTCTAGTAGCGCCTGAGGATATTTGCTTTGGCCGTACGATGTTTTAAATTATAAACTGTTTATGCAGGTTTTGATTTTGTTATTTCTTTCTCCGATTTATAGTTCTTAAATTGGAAAAAAAATCCGTAAATTTTAAAGAAAATGTATAAAAATCTCTGGCATTACATGTAATTTTGACTTTCGATTTATAGTCAATTTTAGTGTTGGTCTATGAGGCATCCACTTAGCCATTTTTTATTTTAGTGGGTAATTTTAATGTAGGTTTATGAGGCCTCACTAGCCAATTTGATTTTCGTGGCTATTTTAAGTGTATTCTATGAAGACCTCCAAGTAGCCAATTGAGTTTTGTAGAGTCCTTGAGCCTTCACCTACTCATTTCAATCTTATATGACTAATTTCAGTGTGGGTCAATGGGACATACACTTAGTCATCTTTATTTTGGTGGCTAATTTCAACATGAGTCTTATAAGGTCTCACTTACCCAATTTCTTTTTTGTTGCTAGTTTCAATGTGGGGTACATGAAGGCCTCACCCGACTCTATCTTCCTTTTGTTTTTTGTTAAAAGAATAAGATTATTCTTATATGTGTAGGATAGAGTTTGACTCCTTTTTCTCTTCTTTGGACTTTGGAGCTAGTCAAGCTCCAAAATATTGGACTTTGTCTATTTTAATTTTTTTTAATTCTAAATTTTTTTTGTCAACAATTACTCTTAGAGAATTAGAGTTTTATTATTAGCAAATCTTAAATCACTCTTATCATTCTCATTCTCAAGTTTTTTAAAAGAAAAAAATTTATCA
This sequence comes from Saururus chinensis, assembly GCA_035235625.1. NCBI lineage: Eukaryota > Viridiplantae > Streptophyta > Magnoliopsida > Piperales > Saururaceae > Saururus > Saururus chinensis. The sequence continues at coordinate 17,074,190 of CP141149.1, read as the reverse complement.
AGTTTTTCTTTGACTTTAAAAAATTCCTCTACTTTTTCATTAAAGAATTTTTAATCCTCTAATTTTTCTACTTTTTTGCTCAAAGACTTGTTTACATTGTCACACAGCTTTTTTCATGCAAGATCTCTTCTTTTTTGTTATTCATAGTACCAATTTTGAATTTTAATAATTTCAATTTAGAATAAATATGATTGTTTGTAGCAACAATAAAATTGGAAATCACAGGAGATAAACATGTCATTTTATCAAAATTCATCTTTATGATACTTAACAATCGCAATTCTACTCCTCAGCTACCACTTGTGAACATTACTAAAATACAATGTTCCTAGTTCAAAAAATCAATCAAGAACGGCAAGATGTATGCACTTGTGATGCAAAATTTTAAAGCTACTTTGTTTACTAACGTGCATAATCCCTAGGTGTCTAATACATAAGAAAAAGTATAAAAATTATGACACAAGGGATTTTTATGCGGAAACCTACACGAGGAAAACCATGGGTCCAAACCAAATAATGTATTATGTAAATAAGTACATAATTACCGATACAATGAAATACTCTCTCTTTCTCTTCAGCTTGGTCTTGACACCACTCTACTCTGCAGTTTCAGTAGTACCTCCTTGGTCATTTACATCAGATGCATTTAACTTGATCTTCTCCTCATCAATAAGCTTTGAATGATCACTCTGATCTTCTCATAAACAACTTCAATTTGAGACATGGAAGACAATTTTAATCTCACCTCTCTTCTTTCCACACACTTTGACCCAAAAGTGATCTTGTGAACTATCAACTCAAATGATTTATGAAGATAAAAACATAGACATGAAATTTTGTTGTATTCTAATGGCTAACTACAACTTTCTTAAAGTTCAAGCTCAATGGCCATGGTAACACTCTCTTCTCCTAAATTATTAGAGAAGAATTGCAAAGTTCTTTCTAACTTTTTCTAGCTTTCCCCTCTCCTTTTCCATGCCCAAACATCCATTGTATAGACCACCAAGTCAGGTGGGGACTTAGACTTTCAATAGGAAGCAAATTATCCACAAAAAGTCCTATTTTGGGCAAAAATCTCATCGAACGAATAATTGATCTCCCAACACTCTTGATCGATTGCCCCTTCCGTATTCCAAATAGCAACATCTCCATAGCTCTCAGCAATCTATTGCACATGCCTATCAATTGATCGTTTGATCTTTTAGCCTCCATTCGTCTTTCACACCACTGTTATAATCGAGTTCTTCTTTTTGATTTTTTTGAATAAAATATTCAAACCCAATCGATCGCATGGTCCTTGTCAATCGTTCTCTGATACACAAATCATATACTTATGCAATTTTTTTATCAATATATTTCTCACTCTTCTTATGATAATTTATATCAGCTCCAAGTGTGTGCTTGTACGTGTGGTGTGCGTGTGGGTATATTTACTTGTCAAAACAATGAGTTTTTATGTTCTTCTTCATCTATGGCATATGATCTTGAACAATACATAGACACTACTTATCATTTAAATTATACATCATTTCACATTGTTTTGTTCACCAAAATAAGTCAATAATATATATAACAAAAAATATGTAGTTACACAATTTGGTTGTCCCCTCCTCTAATTTCCTTATTACAGTCATCCCATATTAAGTGTTATGTTTGGTTTTTCAAAATAAACCAAAATATTTCCATCTAAATTGCTCTAACCCCATTTTTGTGGGCCTAATCGCCCTCACAAATATGGGCTTTATATTTCTGTTGATGTCTTCTACACGGTTTAGGTTGGTCAACGGGCACGAAGTGGCCATAAACCACCAGAGAGGGACGACCGCACTCTTGGTGGTCCTACCTCTGATGTCAGATAGATTCAATCTTGGCCATTCAAAGTGGGATATATGATATGTACATTATAAAATCAGATATGTCATACATATGCATATACTTTGAAATCATGCATGTATATGTGCGTGCTTAGCTTTCTCAAGATTAAAATAAGTGTCTTGGAGGCCATGAGGTGCTCTCTAGGCGATTTTGGGCGACTTTGTTACAAGTTTTTTAGTGTCAATTTGTTGGTTGATTGGCTGGCCCCCAACCTGCTACTCGGGTGGTCTAAGCCTTCTCCTCTTCTTCTTCCCACCTTCCTCTCAATTTTCTTCTCTTCTCTCCCGTTACTTGATATCCTGCCTTCTAGTCTTTCCCTTCGACCAGAGGCCGAGGCCTTCCTTTCCTCTTGCCGCCCTCCTTCCCTTCTGTCTTCCTCCCTCCCCCTCTTATTCCTTTGGTGAGTCCAAATAGTGCCACAGGCTATGACTTTCCTATGTTGATAATCCATCTCCGGTGAGGGCGTACCTATGGTTCATGCTTGCAAGGTTCTAAGTAGAGGTTGCCCTCAGGGCGTGCCCATCCTTGGATAGGTTATGTAGAAGTTCAGGGTGTCAATGGCCCCCATCTTTCCTGCATGGGGTACCCACCGAACATGGTGTTCGTCTCTGCCTTCTCTTTATGTGGAACCTTGCTTTCAACGCTCCACTGTTCATGTCAGCACTTTTCATCAATTAATTGGCATGCACTAGGCTAACCCTTTGGAGACATCCCTTGTGATTTGCACTAGGACATTAATGATGGTAATCTGTGTGATTGTCTACCTCTTCAGTGCTTTATTCTCTTTGTATCTACTTTAGTTTGGGATGCTGTTCTGTGTGACGTTCTTTTTATTGGGTGGTTGTATTTTAGGTTTGGTTTTACTTTGGGATGAAGAGTTTACATGCACTTCTATTTTAACCAGCCTACCCCACATATATATATATAGTAAACATCTATTAATTGTGTTAATGAGGGTGAGGTGACTAAAAGAGGGGGTAAGAGAGACTTCTCATCTGTGCTTTGTGTATTAAAGGCTTCTTGTTTACTTAAGGCTACGTTTATACCAAAAATAAAAAGAAAAAGAAAGTCCAAAGATGTGAGCCCACCCCCACTATCACTCGGGCCACTTAACCAAATGGACATCACCCTAAACCGGACCGGTTAGGACCCACTGGATCTAAACCCATATGAACGAACATTAATTGCCATAGTTTTGACATAATAACTCGTCTAAAGGAGTGTCCTTGGTTCAATGCTATTTAGTGCTACATAGTTGCCAGTTACCAGCTCCCTAACAAGTAGTATCACTGTCTCTTGCTTTTAGAAACGAAATTGTTTCCCTGACCAACTCTGTGACCAGAGCTCCATCACTATGCCCTCTATATATCATGTTCGGAGCCCTTTGTGGCCTGGTCCCCTCAGTCACAAAGCATGATCAGACTAGACAGGTCTTTTAAAAACAAGAGTTTCTAGATCACAACTAACCTCCCACTTCTCACTACTTGTTCACAGCCTCACTCTCCATCAGCTCACCATCCCCTCTCCCATCCACCATCATCCACTCTACAAAGCCATGCAACACACTGAACCATTCCACGGCTACACAGGGTGCCAACCAACCATAAGGAAGGAGATGAAGAAGCTTGGAGCAGTAGTTGGCTAGGTTTGAATGCTATATCAATCCAATCCCAAGCTCAGCCCAAACTTATGCAAGAAAGCATCATTGACCCATAACATAACTGCTTTGTACCAAATTGAAACACCACGTCCTAGCCTCACCCCATTTGCATGATACCATTCTTCATCTCTCAAGCAAACTTAACTCTTTTTACCCACATTCCAAGCCTTTGGCTTTTACCATATCAACATCACTACCACTGCCAGCCACCCAGTCAAAAAAGGGTGATAAACATGTTCCCAAGATCATCATCACTTTGAAAGAGTTTTTCTTGTTTATATTTTTAAAAATAATAAATAAATTTTAATTAAGGGTTGTACCTTTTGGTGAAAGGTTACATTCTTTAATTTTTTGTGACCTTTATTTATATTGCACCCTTTAGTAAAAAGTATCATCTCTTAAATTTTGTTATGGGTTGCAACCATTGGAAATGGTTGTATCCCTTTCGGTTATGATGAGACATTTATTCATAAAAAGGACATACATCTTCACTTCGCACCCCTTAAGAGTCTATAAATAGAGACCCAAGCATGAGCAATTAGATATCAGTACAAAGATAGAAGAAAACACACATTATAGTTTTTTATTCTCTTGTGTTCTTATTTTTCCTCTTGTGTTTTCCTTATGCTTTCAAACACAAATTTCAATTATATTTTTATACAGTTTTAAAGAGAATTCTTCAACATTGTTGGTTATAGTTTTTCAAAAAAGGCTTTGTTGTATCCTAAGAGGAAGTTTATCGTGTAGCCCGTCAGCAACTTAGATCTATCCAAAGGGGACAAATAATTCCTTAAAGAAAATTATATTTGTACGTGCTTCAAAGCCTAAAAACTTTGTGTTCATCCGCCTTTTAATGGTGACTTCTTGAATCCATCTCCAACCACTATCTGTTATGAATATCAATCATAATTCACCTCCAACTGCCGTCCATTATGTCATCATCCTCTAAAAGCAACTTTTGCAAATATGAACCCTACCCCTTGCTGCAACTAACAATTTTAACAACATTTTTTTCTTCTTTCACAATGAGCATAGCGTAAGTTCTACATGAATTGTTAATATTTAAAATCAATGACGCATACGCTAGCACACATTAGCATCAATAAGAGTTATTGATATTTAAAATCGACAATGCACATCCTAACATATATTAGTATTAATAATATCGATGCTAACGTGTGTGTGTGTGTTTGTATATATATATATATATATATATATATATATATATATATATATATATATATATATATATATATATATATATATATATATATATATATATATATAGTCTATCTAGTAGATGAACAATTCACATGCAAAGTTTACACTCGACTCATTGTTAAAAAAAGGTAAAAAAAATACTTCTCATTTCCTCATACTTGCAATTAAGAAGCTTTTCTAATCAAAAATTAAGATAAAAAAAGTGCTAGACAAAAAAGGGACAACAAACCCTAGCTTCCCTTCTTTCGGTGTGTTGGGGCAAAAGAGTGAATAGTTCACGTGAGCAAGTCCCACACTTCCCACAGCTAACGTCGTTGCCCTCCATGCGTTCCCAATGACCCACGCACATACGAAAGAAGCACTCGGGGCCCGCTGAATCAAAGCTATTTAGTGCTCTTGTTCGATGTTATTTAGTGCTACGCAATTGCCTATTACCACCTCCCTAACTAGTAGTATCACTTGACCAACTATGTGACCAGAGCACCGTGACTATGCTCTCTATATATCATGTTCAGAGCCCTATATAACATGGTCTCTTCAATAATAAAGCCCAGTCAGGCTAGACGAGTCCTTTTAAAAACAAGAGTTCCTAGATCACAACTACTAGGCCCCCCACTTCCACTACTTGTTCGCAGCCTCACTCACCATCCACTCCCTGATCCACCATTATCCACTCTAGAAAGTCATAACACACTCAACCAGTTCACAGCTACAATGGGTGCCAACCAACCATATGGAAGGATATAAAGAAGAATGGAGCAGTAGTTGGCTAGGTTTGAATGCTAGATGGATCCAATCCCAAAGTCCACGCTCAGCCCAAACTTATGCTTTGTACCAGATTGAAACACCATGCCATTGCCTCACCCCATTTGCATGATACCATCTTCCTCACTGAAGCAACTTAATTCTTCTTACCTTCACTTCAAGCCTTATGTTTTTATCATATCACCACCACCACTACCCACCAAACCAAAAAAAAAAAAAACTATTACTTTTAAGAAGTTATTTATACTTTATCTTAACAATAAGCCCTATATAAGCCATATGTATAGGAATCATTCATCCTTAAAATTAATACTGTAAACACTAGCGCTCATTAACATCATAAGCTCGCACATACGCTATCAATTTTATATATCAATAATTCTTTATATGTAGCTTCTCATTATCTAAATGCATTATGGAGAGCATTAAAAAACTCTCCCTATTACTTCATACTTCCAATTAATAAGTTTTTCCCATCAGAAACTAAGCAGAAAAAAGGCCAGACAAAAAAAAGACATAACAAACCCTAAACCCCCTCTTTTCGGTGCATTGAGGCAAAAGAGTGAAGAGTTCACGTTAGCGGGTCCCACACTTCCCACAGCTGACGCCTGAGGTCGTCATGCTCCGCGCGTCGCTCTGGTACCCGGCGCGTCGGCGACCCGCGCGGGGCCCGCTGACTGCGATTTGACCAAAATGGGCAGCAACCTTTGCCAGAAAGACGACAAGCCCCGCGGCAGAATCGATAGGTACTTGTCTTGTCTGATTAAATTTTAATTTTCAAAAAAGAAAAAGAAAAAATAAAAAAGGAAGTCTGTCGCCTGCGGGGCCCACCGCGGAGTCCCAAAAGCATCTCTGCATCATCTGTCAGCTCATCTCCACCAGCTGTTTCCCTCTTCTCACAACCTGACATACCAGGCAACTGAATTTCCTGAACTGCCCCCCTCACTTCTCACATGCTTCTCACCTCAAGTACCATGGTGACAGCAAACAATTAGATTTTCCTTTTTTTGTTCAGAAAAATCGAAGTTTACATTAACAAAAAAAAACCAAGTAAAATCAACATGAGCCCCACTTAGCTCAGACTCCTCCCAAATCATCATCACAATAATTAACCAACTCATTAAACACCACTAATCCAACCTCCCCCCAGCCTAAAATCATATAAAAAAAAATTTTAAAAAAGGGTAGCGCAGCTTAAGCCCGCTGCGCACCCTGGCGCACTTTCGGTCCTTGGCTTTTTCTTCTTCTTTTTTTAATATTTTGAGGAAACGAATTACAACCATGGCGGCGGAGTGAGTGAGCTCCGTCTAAGGGGTCGGCGCGGCGGGAGGGGTGTGGGCGCTGGAGCCGCCGGTCTTGGAGGGCTCGTCGGAGGAGGGGCGGCGGGTGGGATCTTCGGTGTCAGAGCGGGCCATTTCCTCGACGGTGCGGAGGACGTCGGGGAAGTCGGGCCGCTGGTCGGGGGCGGTCGCGACGCAGGCCATGGCCACCTGCAGCAGTTGCACCATTTCCTCCTCGATGTCCTGGTACCTCATCAGCTCCACGTCGAAAACCTCCGCCGTCCACTCCTCCCTCACCACTGACTGCACCCACCTCGGCAGGTCGATCCCCTCCGCCTCCCCGCCCACCGCCGCCGCCTGGTTCGGCGCCTTCCCCGTTAACAGCTCCAGCAGCAGCACCCCGTAGCTGTACACGTCCGACTTGAAGGTGGGCTTCCGAGTCTCCACCACCTCGGGCGCGCGGTACCCCGCCACCCGGTGGTTGGGCGGAGTCGGGGCGTGTGGGGAGAAGAGCGGGCCGAGGCCGAAGTCGGAGACGGCGGCGTCCAGGTCCGGGCGGAGGAGTACGTTCGAGGCCTTGATGTTGCCGTGGGGGACCTTCGCGGTGGCGTGCAGGTGGGCGATCCCCCGCCCGGCCGCCAGCGCGATCCGCATCCGGTTGTCCCAGTCCAGCGGCGTCCGCCCCGACCCCCGGCTCCCTGTACCAGCCGCAGACCAGCGACAGTGTTACTCGAAATGACCAAATTACCCTCCTCATTAAATAATAGATTAACAACGCTAAAAGCTGTGATTAAGCAAATTTTCCCACCCAACAGTATCTTGGAAGAGAATATAAAAACGAAAAAAAATGATTTGTTTTGTCAACAGGGTTGGTGGGTGGCAAATTGGAAGAATTAAGATGACGGGAAGACAAGCAATGATGATCTGTATGTCATCATCCTTCGGTTTGAAAGGTTGAGTAGGAAGAATTTGGAGAATAGTGATATACTTGCACGTCTGTGACACTGCTGCAACAGAGTGACAGCTTCTGGAGAGTGGAGACTGAAAATTTGGGGGAGAGAAGACTTCCATCTTCCACTGTGAAGAGAGCTACCGGGAGAGGGGGGAAATGGGTAGTGTGAAGTAATTGTCATCCGTTCGTATTGGAAAAGACATGCATTGTCCTTTTTGAAACTGGAAAAAAAATTGAAGTTTTTCCATGGCCGCAACTTCCTGCTTGCCAGTGATCTTGCTGAAGCTAGCAGGAGATGAAGAGAAGGTTTTTCTTACTGAAAATCAAATAATGGGTACTGATAACTTACTGGAAAAATCATAATAAGCACTTCAGATTTGATTAGAATCCAAATGTGGATGCTAGTTCTATAACTGAAGATTAAAATGGGAGCTGGCATTTTGGAGGTAATTGCTCCAAACTTCATTAGAAGCAAAAGCAAATTAAATGCTAGAGAACATCGCAAACCAAAACCGAGCATTGAGATTTTATTGGAAATCAAAATGAGTACTAAGAAATCTACCGAAGCGCAAAATGGGTCCTCGCATTTCAATCAAAAACCAAAGATGGGAGTAGGGATTTCACCCAAAATTAAAATGGTTGTTCGGATTCAATTGGGAATTAAACAGGGTAATCAAAAGAGAAAGGGAGCGGAGCTGAGATCACTTTCATCAATGTAATACAAAAGATTGGATGGACATGTTCTGAGTTTTGACTTACCATGGAGAAGAGCAGAGAGGCTGCCGGCGGCCATGAAGTCGTAGACGAGCAGCTTCTCGTCCTTGGAGTAGTAGTAGGCGCGGAGGGGCACCACATTATCGTGCTTAACCCGCCCCAGCACCTCCATCTGCTGCTCGAACTCCCGCCGCCCCACCGCCACGTCCTTGAGCCGCTTCACCACCACCGTCGTCCCCTCCTCCAGCACCGCCTTGTAGGATGTCCCCACGCTCCCCTTCCCCAGCACCTCTGCCGACGCCCGAAGCAGATCCTCCAGGTCGAAGCTGTACACCCCGCCGTCGAAAAACACCAGCTTGTTGTTGTTCCTGTCCCCTCCTCCCTCCCCGGCCGCCCCCAACCCAGACTCGTCCTTGGACGACGACGTCGCCGTCTCGCCCGCCGCTCCGGCCGTCCTCGCCACCCCCTTCGGCGGATTCGCTGCCCTTCCCCGCGACCTCCGTCGCAAGCAGCAGAATAGCAGGAGCAGCAGTAGGAACAATAGGGCCACGGCGGAGGCGACGGAGATGGCGATGATGGCGCCCCGGGAGAGCTTCTTCGAGGATTTCCGAGATGGGCTTTCCGGTGGGAGGAAAGAAGGAGATGGCGACGGGGCGTTGAAGAAAGGGGTACAGGGGCTCAGCGGCTCCCCGCAGAGCTGGAGGTTTCCGGCGAAGGAGGACTCCGGGAAGCCGGAGAGGGATTTCGGAATGGAGCCATTGAGCTTGTTGTTGGAGACATTGAAGTTGCCCAGGTTCGGGATGCTAATGCTGGGAAGGGGCCCGGAGAAGTTGTTGTTCTGGAGGAAGAGGCCAGTGAGTTGGTCGAGGTTGTTGACGGAGAAGGGGATCTCCCCTGCTAGGCGATTGGAGGAGAGGTCGACGCGGGTCAGGCGGGAAAGCTGGGTAAGAGGTGCCGGGAAGGCACCGGAGAAGCGGTTATCCTGGAGGTATAGGCTGCGGAGAAGGGTGAGGTTGGCCAGGTCTGAAGGAAGCGGACCGGAGAGGCGATTCGAGCGGAGGCTGAGGACGCGGAGGGCGGAGAGGCGGCCGATGGTACCGAGTGGCAGGGGGCCCAGCAAGCCGACGCCCGGGAGGCGCAAGGAGATGACCCGGGTCTGGTTCGCGTCGCACAGGACCCCGACCCAGCTGCAGGCTGAGGCGGAGGCGGAGGCGCTCCACCGGACCCGCGACTCGTGCGGAACCTGGGCGAGGAAAGCCAGAAGCGCAGCCCGGTCCTCCGTCGGCTCCGCGGCGGCCCGGCACACAGGGTTGAAGCAAGGAACTCCGCATGAGAGGAGGAAGAGGAGGAGGAATTGGAAGGGAAAAGCCATTGACGGGTTGCTGGTGGGGGCTGAAGGAGGGAATGTGGGGGCTTCACTGGGGGCTTTGAAGACGGTGTAGGAGAAGGAGGAGGGCGGTTTTCCGGCGAGAAGCCATGAGAGGGGAAGGAGGAAGAGTAGCCAGAGCTGGAGCTGGTGGTGGTGGAAGTAGATGAGTTCAGTGGTCACGGGCTCGTAAAGGGCAAAGTGGCAAACCAAAAGCTGAACCGGATCCGGCTCAGACCTGCCCACAGCGGAAACGGGCAAGCTTTCGATTCCTTGTTAAACGGATCCGATCCGTTTAAAATTACTTTTTATATTCTATGAGTTGATTTTTCTTAAAATTTTGTAGGGGCATTTTAAGGAACCTTTTATATACACCTATTAAATATACAAAAGGGGAGTTTACCTAATAAAGACAAATAGATTAATTAATTTATTAATAAGTTTATAATAAAATTATATTATACTCCCTCCATCTTAATTTAATAGCTTCAATTGAAAACTAATGTTGTTTTGGATTAATTGCTCTAATTGGTTTAATTTATACGTTAGATTGGTCTTTTACGCTTCTCACCAAAATTTTTATCTTCAAAGAATACGGAAGCTCCTCGACGAGGGAGGGGCGGGTAGGAAAGGGCAGGGGTGGGGAAAAAGGTTTTTCCTCTAATGGAGGACATGTCAGGCTCCAACCCGGTGGGCCTGGCCTAGACATCGAAGCTGCTCTACATGAAGAGGGAGACCCTCCAGGCCGTGCTCTACCAGTACCAGCATGCCCTCCGCAACGCCCGACGATGAGGAGGATCCTGGCTGTTTTGGGGAACAAGTCGTAATTGTTGCTGATGAGGAGATAGAGGAGGAACTTTCATCTTCAATTGTGGTTTTAGGGATTAGGTTGAAATTTTGAATTGTCTGTTCTTTGTTGTTAATTTTTCTGCCTATTAAGATATGAAAATCTATTACGATAAGAAGATTTCTTCTGATTGTTGACTGTTCAGTTTGAGAAATGAAGTAAAGAAAGTTGTGCAGTTCACTGCTATAGTAGAGGCACCACCATAAGCAGTCCATTTGGTAAATCGCTCCACCAAAACTTCTCCATTGTGCCCATCCGTAACTTCGTCGGCGGAGGGAGAAAGGATCAGTAGCATCACCTGGAGACAGTTGTAGCAACCAAGGTCAGCAATGCGGTAGAGTTTGGGGAGAATGTATAGTGGGCGCACGATAAGGCCGGGAAAAATTGGGTTCACAAATGAAGTAGGATTTTACTATTATGAGACATTGAAGAGAAGTGTGATAATAAAAATGACAAAAATGAGAAATAGAGCTATTAAATTAGGACGGAGGGAGTATATTAATAGTAATACAATAAATTTTCTTGTGAAGCCAATCGTAACCAGTATTATAGCCCAGAGGACTTCCCATAACTCAAAATCGATCATAAAGTAATTCTTTCTTTTTAAAAATATAAAAAATAATACTTTGTACACTAATATCTACCATAAAAGGCTTAAGCTATAATAAATAATAAGTTATACGAGTCAGTCTCTCACTAAGACTTATTAATTATCCATATTGGATAATAGTAAAATTATACTATCATATATAATATAAATTTGTTATAGACTTATTGGTAAATATAAATGACCTCTAAGTCTTAGCATGAATTATCCCTATAAAAAATGCTCATGACATTAAGTTTCATACATTAAAAGCCTATTTCATCATTTATACACTATCAATGAGAAGGGCTAAGTTTTGTATGTAAAAAGCCTACTTCATTGTCTAAACATTATTGATTTACCCACTTATTAGTGGTATTTAGATAATGAAGTACGCTTTTGACATATGAAACTTCGCATTACGTTAGCATTACTCATTAAATATTACTCTTGGAGCCATATTACTGAGTGAGCAAGCGGGTTTGAAATGAATCACTCACTTGGCCTCTTCATCGGACACGAGCTATTACATCATAATATAGCAGTTTATGTCATATCATGCTTATATTTTTTAATATATAACTAAATATATTATTTTTTATTAAAATATATTATTAAGAGTTATAAGTAAAAATTATTTAAAATACCTTGATAACAAAAATGTAATCCTATGCATGCATCTCTATCAACCTTCACATTGCATAACTCATTAAATAAATATTTGTCTATCCTTCACAACTTAATGTAATAGAAATTTAAGTTGGAAAAATTGCGTATTGTTTATTTGACAAAAGTCAAATGGTATAAGTGTATTGGAATCTAGCAATTTCTCTAATTGTCATCTTACTTCCTATTTCTTCATTTTTACAATTTTCTTATTCTCGAATTTTGATATATTATTTTTTTCTTTTTTTAGAAGCTTATAGGCATATTTCAACTAATTAAATTGTTCTAAATTATAGATCCAATCCTCCAAGCCCCATTGTTCAATGGGGTGATTCTTCTAAAAGGCCATGTATAAAATTATGGGATAAATTATTATTATGCTAGAATGTAAATCATAGTAAAATAATTATTTTGAATTTTAAAATTATAGATATTTATATGTTAAAATATTTACATCATTTAATTTTATGAAAATATCCTGGCTAAAACTACATGGAGCCCTAAAATCTCATCCTAAGAAAATTTTAAGATTCAACCAAAATTTTAACTTAATTTTAAATTTATGTTGGCAACAAAATTTTGGACAAATTCACTACATTTAAATTTGAAGTTAAATTCAATATCCAAAGAGCAAAAAAAACACAAATAAAAAAATGCACTTTTATTTTTTCTTAGTATTATTTATATTTATAATAAACAAGTTAATAAACTAAGGTAAGCGGCCATGGCCGGTGCACGCACGGCAGGGCATGAATGTTCCGAGCCAAATGATGGCAATCATGAACTGTCTGCTGGCTGTCCGCTGTCCACCAATCCTTCCTCCTTTATTTTATTTTTATGCACTGTCAATTTTCTACTAAGCTGCTAAGAGACAATTAAGGATTTATAATTATCAAACCGGCACTTATGTGCCCTTAATTAGTGATTCAATTCCTCTGGGACCAATAGAAGTGAAAGCTCTGCTAGCATAACATGGCAGCTGGGCATCTGAGGGCCCTGCCAGTAAAGCGAAAAAAGGGTTACTTTCATGTGCAAGTATCAACTTTGGCCATGATTAGTTCTTGTTGCTCATTCTCCTTTTGTTTATTGTCCAAATTATGCCATAGCAAATAAGATAACATATCTTTGACATTAGGGAAGACCCTCAACATTGGACCAAGCCAAGCTCAGAGCTGGCAATAGAGTAACATAGTGAAGAAATGTTGACTTTAATTGTTAATCAGGCTTTGTTGGTAATTGTTGGCACCCAACACTGAACTGCAACACAAAAAACTTCTGTTTCGAAGTGCTACCAACACAAAAAGATTACAAAAGGTTTCTTGTTTTTCATCATATTCAATCCATAGTTCAGTGTGACTGCTTCCACATTTTATAAGAAAAACAATGAAGATTTCCCTGCCTAATGGCTTCAACTTCGTCCTTCTCCTACTTTAGTTGAGCTACACTGATTGCGGATGCTGGACGGTATCCTTTAATAAGTTATAAGGTAGAACTGGCTTATCACTTATAGCCAACATCACATGGCTTCTTTTGACTCTATTATTTAAGAAGGCAAGGCCACATATTTATTCAAACCAGTAATCTACTGTCACTGTCTGTGGAATGAAAGAACAGTAATTGCTGCCTTCTTTCCAAAGTCTGTAGAATGTCTGAGCCTGCAGAATTTCATCCCTGATGACTTATATTGGAAGCCACCTTTCTTGCTTAAAACAAAAGCAAGGAATATCAAGTTCATGTGGAGAAGTGATGGGGATGGAGAGGGAAAGAGAGTAGCTACTCTTATTCCACACCCCGAATGTAATTAACACTATCATAACTCATAAGGGTAATGAAGTGAAAACATCTTGGAGAAGACAGTGGATTAACTTCCCTGTTCGGACAAAATAAGGTTGTTGGAGACTGCAAGAGGTGTGTTAAGTTGTTTCGAACTTGGAAAATGTCATGCTATTAAATACTGTTCACTTTGCAATTTTAAATGAATGTTACATCAACTGGGAAGAAGTCAGGTGGTCACAATTTCAGCAAGAGAACTGCCAACATTCCTGGTAAGCCAACACTAGCCACAGATTACTAAGTAGACAATATTCTGACAACTATTTTTGTTGGTAAACGTGTCTTACTTCTACATTGTGGAAATTATTAAAGGGCACTGTAGGAGCAAGACCCCACTTCATTCTGAGATGAATAAATTGGTAGAGTTAGCAATTCTTTTTCCAAAGAAAAATAAACTATGTAGTGCACATGAGGTCTCTGATCATCAGAGTGCTTTGGATCAAAAGGCAAAATTCCAATAGCCTACTGGGTTTGGGACACTTTAAGGGTCTATATCCACACTGGTGATAGGATGAGTGATCATGGATACCAGCACAGTCCTAGCTTACCGACAGTCCTAAAGAACATGGCTGGGGCCGGGAAACAGGATGGCATAGAGGTGATACAATCACGCCCCTTAGGAGAAAAGAATGAATACGTACCCAAACTCAAGGGCCCATTTGTACATTTTTGCCTGGAACATTTTTCTTTTTCTTTAGACTGTTTCTCTAAGTACCGGCATGAACGGTTTTCACGTGGCGCCATCAGCTTTGTTAGTATTGCAGCCTATATTTTGTCTTGTCACTTCTATTACGTAATTTTTGGGTTATGCATTTGACTTATCTTCGTTTGTGTAATGGAAAAAATGTTGGTCCTCTTGGCAATAGGTAATTGTCTATTAAGAAGATTAAGATTGATAGTGCACACACTATTGCACATTAGCGCCTCGTCGATCCTACGATGGTCAACACTAAGTAAAAAAACCAAAATACATTATACTGTGTATATCTGTCATGCATTATACTCCTATATAATACATAAAACGTGTCTATATGCACCCCACTAATCCCCTTAGTACCTTGTTTCTTTTATATTCCTTATCTAATCTTAAAAATTTCTCCCGAGTACCCCAAATAAAATAATTTTTTTACCATCATTCACCCCTTTCCTCCTTCTCAAGGACCGGTGCCAACATTGTCAACTGATGACCTCTTGTGCCCAGGCTACGTGGTTTGCTCCTCTCGCCATAGCTAGAACAGAGACCTTAGCCATGGTTGAAAACTCATGGCCAAAAATCTAGTCGCAACCAAAGTTTGGCCATAGCCATAGATCTAGTTGCGACCATAGATCTAGCCATGACCATAGTTCGGCCGCTGCTAGAAACTCTAGCCGCAACTAGAGCTTAGTTGTGGCTAGAGACTGGCCTCGACCAGAGCTCAGCCGCATCCAGAGTTTCTGGCTGCAACTAGAGCTCCATCGCGACAAGAGTTTCTAGTCGTGGCTGGATCTATGGTTGCGGCCAGCGTTTGTAGCCTACCTCAACTAGCAAAGATACAACCTTTGTTGGAGTTGAAGAAGAAGAAGGGGTGGGTTAATTTGGGTTGGGGTAATAGGTTAGAAATAATTTGTGGTCTTGGGGGTTAAAAAAATATATACTCTTTTTTTTTTTATCAAAACATAGTACTAAGGAGATTAGTGGGGTGCAGATTAATGTGCTCTAATACATATATTTAATTTGATTTTATGCGGCCTTCTTTATTGTAGTGGGCACCCTCTATCTCCCCCATCTATCCCCTCCTTTGCTCCCTTTAGGAAATGAACATTCTTTTAGCAAAAAAAATAATACTCTCTCTGTCTTATATCAATAGCTCTATTTAGGTTTTTAAGATAAATTAAAATTAGTTCATTTTGAAAAATTAAATATAGCTATTAATATGGGATGGCAGAAATAACTATCCACCAAAATTTTAATCAGTTGCTTTATGATTAGAGAATGGATAGCCAAAGTTGTAGACCGCCATATCATGGTCTGATGGCCATCCCAACTGAGCTATAGTGACTTGCAGTTATAGAAAATAATTTTTCTACTCCACTTTCTATCTAGGAAAATTTATTTAAATAATATTAAAAAAATAATTACCGAATTAACGCACTTTGGAAAATATTTTCTAAAGTAGTGTTGGTTTTATCCACGTAGACGCCAACCAAGCATGGGCACCTGCGTGGCTTTTTAAAAAAAAATTCTTAATTTCTTCGTTTGGAAGGATGGAATTATCTTTAAGTTGATTTCGTCCGTTCAAAGGATGAAATCCATACTAATAGTATGGAATTTGTTAGTATCAATTTTCAAAGGACAAAATCAACTTAACGTGAGTTCGTCCTTCTAAATAACGAAATCTCTAAACTTTCTCTTTCTAGCTTGACGTAATTGCATATGAAATTATAGCTTGACGTAATTGTAGATCACTAGCAGCACCACGGCCAGAAATGAATGGAAATTAAATAGTGCCAACTGAAAAAAAAAACCATCAAAAGCTAGTCAAGAAAAATCAACGTTGGTCGAAACCCGCATCAAAACCCTAGATCAGATTCTATTGAAATAGTTAGAGACAGATCTCATGAGCACACAAGCTACTCTGACACACTTCCATGGCTGTGAACTCATTGAATGACCAAAACAATAACAAAAATCACCATTTCTGAAACCCAAGGACATTTCATAGGGAAAACAACTGCAAGAGAAAACTATGAGGTGGACCGATATCCACGCACCTCGCAATTCATTCTCGAGACAAATGATAGGATTTAAGAGAATCCAAGTGAGGGAGAGGGGACAAGGGTTCGGAGGTGGAAGAGACAATAGAGGAGGGAGAGACGAGGTAACCTGGAATTTGATGGCGGGGAAAATGACTTCCTGTGAGAGCGAGAGTTGTCCTCCAGGTTGGGAAGTTAGGTTTCGTCCTTTAGAAGGATAGAATCCTACCAAAAATGATTTCGTCCTTCTAAAGAACAAATTGGGATTTCATCCTTTCCAAGGTGATTTCGTCTTTTTAAATGATAAAATCGATTAACTTTACACAAAAAAAGGCACGTAAGTGCTAATAAACACCTACGTAGATAAAAAGAACACCACTTTAGGAAATATTTCTCAAAGTGCGTTATTTCAGTAAATAATTTTTTTAATATTATTTAAATAATTTTCCCTTCTATCTAATAAAACCTTATAATATTGTTTGATTTGGACTAAGAAAGTGGATCCCCTTATTGTCAAGTGAGACTTATTTTTCTTTATCTAATCAAAACCTAGTATAAGGTTTTATAGGACATAAGGTGGTAGGTTATCAACTTCCTTCTTAAATAGATTTGTGAGGCACATTCATGAACACATGTAATTTTTCGCTTATGTTGAACAATTGATTTTTTTTGCACTTAGATTGAGGGTTTTTCCTTCAAACAAAAAATATGGTTTTAATAAAAATATTGTATGTTATAGGGTGTTGATAACCCTACACAAGTTTCTATCTAACAAAATTTTATATCAAGTTTTAATTGAAAAGAGATAAGTGGATCTCCCTATTGCCATGTGAGACCCACTTTCCATGTCCAATAAAACTTACTATAAGGTTTTGTTGGATAGAGACTTGTGTAGAAAAATCATCATTTTATATAGAAGTATATGCACATACTATAACTATAAGAAAATGATATTCATACTATACTATATCTTCACAAAAAGTTTTACTCTATGGATAGAGAAAGTGGCCTCATAATATAGAGATTTACTTTTTTCTATCCGGTCAAAGGTGGATTAAGGTTTTAGAATAGAAAAAATAGAATAGGAATATCAGCTTCTTAACAATAAGGAAGCAATCACATAATTATTATAGGCAAATTACTTGGTAATGCAAAGTTAGGCACATTCTCACGTGTGCTCCTTCTATGTAAGCATATAAAAAAAAAATTAGTTGCTAAATATAAGCTGAAAATAACATGTTGTTGATAGATGGATCTCACATATTAGCATATCAAAATGGACCTAAAAACTGCATGCCAAAAAAAAAATCCAAATTTTGCGAGACCACAACCTTGTGATTTGCCACCAATCTCCTTCGTTTATTGGGTATTCTTGGAGAACCACATGAAATTTAATCATACTTAACACAAGTTGTCGATCCTCATAATTAACAGTTCATATAAAGTGGGAGTAACTCCTGAAGAGTACTTTGGCAGTAAATAATTTTTCCACTGAAGGAGACTACTTTGAAAAATAACAATAGGTAACTTATTTATTAACATTAGTATCAAATTTAATCACATATACTAATATAAAATGTACATAATTAATTTATGTGAAAGAATATGCTTCTAATATTAAAAAAATTGAGCCTTTTAGTTCTTCAACTGATCACGTTCGACATGGGCCCAACTCAAGATCAGCTAGGCGAAACCAGCCTCTAGCTATGAGTTATGCTAGCTATGTCGAGCCAAGCCTTGAGCTAGGTCGTCAAGTTGGCTAGGCTAGCTAAGCTACATGTAGCCCACCGCCTTACTCCTCCGAGCCAAGCTCTCAATCTGCTTGAGTCCGAAATTTTGTTGCCGAGCATCAACCCGAGTTCGACTCGGGAAGCTCGAAGCTCAGCTTGAGCTCTAGCCACTAGAAAGGTAACTCGAGCCACGGGCTCGATCCTTATTAAATGCCCACTTGGAAAGTCTGAGCTAAAATCCCAGATACGGCCCACTTGGACCAGTGGAAGTTATAATCAAGATTAACAGTACAAGCCCATTTGAGTGGGCTGATCATTTACCAAACCGCGGAATATAAATTCTTACTTTGGGCCAGTGGTAAATCAATCAACACAAATAATATATGGACTATTGAGAATTAGGAAGAGTTTTTTTTGCACTGATAATGAGCCTTTCATAAGCTATATATGGGAGCTATTGATCTAGTAGATGAACGACTCTTAACTCCTATGTGTAGCTTACGATGAGCTCATTGTTAGAAGGGATGTGTAGCTTACGATGAGCTCACTGTCAGAAGGGAGCAGAAAAAACTCTAATAAACCCAACAAATGTAGAGTTGTGGCATGTTTAATATATAATAATTTAAAAATTAAATATATTTATATACACCATAATAATCCCTTTATACCCCATAACCCCCTTATAAATATTTGAGTGAAGCAGGGTTATTAGGGTACATATAGACATGAACATCAGAATAATGTGTATTAAACGAGCTAAAACTAAAGGTGAAGAAGAGAAATATCCATTATAGGTTAGAATAGAGTTGTGTTTGAGGGAGACTCGCCAAAATTACGACAAGCAGGTGTATGCTATAGTTTTAATCTTATGAATAGTAGTAACTTATATCATAACAAGGTTCGTCTTTGTACCCGATAAACTAGCCAATTTCTTGTGTATTACCTCTTCAAACTAAAACAAATTTATTTGTGTCTACTCTTTGCATGCACTTTATCTTATTTTTTAGATTGTAAATAAAATTCGTGTTTTTTTGGTTTTTTATTTTGTGAGAAATGATTACCAACGTGTGATTTTTAGCATACATGTCTTTATTGAGATATTTAAAATTTTAAAATATATAGCAAACATTTTAAGTTTTAGAAACTATAACAAAATATATACATTAGGCCGACCTAGTAAAACTAGATTGCAAAGATTAAACATTTCATTCCTACTTAAGAATTTAACTTTATTTGTCTTACTTCTTTGGGCCCTCAAATACCCTATAAACACATTCTCAAAACACCTTATCGAATATTTCCTTTGTCCTTTATTAATTATTCAAGTTAGAATACTCAATAAATGGAGTATTTAATTATGCAAACACCAAGTGAAACTTATCAAGGTCTCCCAAATGCCAAATAACCAAGCCTGCCTAGCCTACGAAAAGACTAAAAGTTAGCTGAAGTGGATTCTTAGGTGTAGGATTTTACAATATCCAAAACATAATACTCCCTCTGTCCCGTTTTAATAGCTCCATTTGGAAAAAGCTTCTTAGAAATTATTTTTTTCGTTTTTGTTTACCATTTAATAAATATCACTATTTTTCCATATAGAAACAACAATATGGCACAAAGGAGTAAAATTATGAAGCTGCAAACAAGCGCCCTCTTTACGTTGAGTTTGTAAGTATGATTCGTTTGTAAATATGAATCATACATCAAGCGACATGCCAATCAGACTTCTCTAGCTCATTATATTAAGAATGTGTCTATATGCACCCCACTAATCCCCTTAATACCCCGGGTTTATGAGGTTATTGGGGTACTGAGAAAATTATTGGGGTGCATATAGACTCAATATACTAATTGAACTACTTTATGAAAAACTAAAGATGTGTTTGATCGCCTGAGTCCCCATCTCATTTATTCTTTACAATGTCATTTTTGTAAACCATTATGGCTTAGAAAGTTTGGTGATTTTTTAGATATGTTTGGATATGATATTAAAGAATTGGAAATTATTGATCTTAACGAAAAGGGCCCCCTACTAGCAAGATTATCTTCACTTCCTGCTACTGTTTTAAATTTTTGTTGGGTTAATTTTAAAATCTCAGAAACTATATGAACTTTCCAGCATTACTTCTAATCCAGGAAGTTCTAATATCTAATTGTTATGTTTGTAAGAAGAGTTAAACAAGCTAAGTAGGAGAACTCATGCTGCAAAACCTAATCTGGAGTTTCTCATTCATTGCTCTGTTTCATCAAGATAACTTTGACGGAGCTGAAAAGGTTGTCCTGGCATGTCTTGGGCTGGAGCAAATTGTGGAGATCCTACTTGGAGATTCATCATTTGGTCTGCTTTGGATCTGGGTTGTACCACTGTTGACTGTTGTTGAAGCCACTATGTGCTTAGAACGATTGAAGCTTTGCTTGGTGGAAGAGTTTTTCATTAGCGATCAATGCTAATGATATGCAATTCTTGTTTAAGCTGCTCTGAAGAAGGGGTGACTTCTCGGTCCATATTCTTCATTGTTCAAAAGATACTTGTTATTCTTCCCTCTTTCCATCAGGTAAAATTTCAACATTTTCAAAGAAAGTAAAAGTTGTGCAGATGGCCAATGCTTCTCTTCCTCAAGTTTCTGTGATTGCCTTGGGAGACCACTTTCCTTGATTACGTGCTTCATGATGTTTTTTGAAGGCATTGTGCTTTCCCATTTTGTTAGATTGTAACTGTTTGTGTTTATGTTTTTATCTTAGAGAAAACAACACGTGCAAAGTTCATTAGCGCATTGGTTTAGGAGGTCATGTTTGATTTAGGACTAATGAATCAAAGTCCAAGTTTGACTTCTATACCTAATGAACAGATTGTGTCGAGTCCAATAGGAATTTGCTCTCTAAACCAAATACCCAATGTTCATTTCGAAAGGACAAAAATTTCCTTGACCTGCTAGTAGGGATGCTACTTAGGTCAAGTATATGCTAAAACCCAACCTAACTTGATCTTAGGGTTTAGTTTTTAAAATTTAACTCGAATAGTTATTTGGGTTGAGTTCAAGTTTTAGGTGATCTAACCCGACCCGATTTAAATAAAATTATAAATATAAAATATAAAATTTTTATTTATTTTTAATATTTTTTAAATAAATAAAATAAATTTTAAAATATTTTTTTATTCTAAACGGGTCAAATGGGTCGGGTTTGGGTTTGATCATGTTCAGGCTACAGTTTCTTTAAGTGATATCGGGTTTGGGTTTGATCATGTTCAGGCTACAGTTTCTTTAAGTGATATTGGGTTTGGGTTTAGTAAAACCCGACCCGATGACATCCCTACCCGCTAGCTCTACTTACCAAGAGCTGTAATAAATTTGACTTGAGGCTTGTAACAAATGAGAGGGCCATTTTTTTTTGTTCAAAGGAAAAGTAGTTATAGGCCTTAGCCCATTTAGAAATAAAATGCTTTATTAAACATATTTTATAGGGAAAAATACCCATACTTTTTTAACAAATTATTTACAAATAATTAGTTATACAATTTTTTTATAAAATAAATTTTATAATTAATTTCAAAATTACAAACAGTGTCACATGAACCACCAAAGCCTAAATTATTTTATTTGAAATGCTAAAACTACCCTTTTTTATATATTTCTTCACCCCTTTATTAGAATTTCCTCTTCCTTTATTGGCCTTTGCCTGCCATGGGTGCCTGTCACTACCCACTTTTGTTGTTTGTTGCAACCCACTCTTGCTACTCATCATTGCCTATTTTCGCCATGCTCTCCCAATTGTTGTCTTCTTCTCTTTTGATGATCAAGAGCGGCTGGCCAAATTTGGCCAGGTCCTGGACGACCAAATTTGGCCATGCCACGATTGTGGCTAGCTAGATCTAGTCTAACCATGTCCATCAATGGTTGGGACCTGATCTATCCAAATTTAGTGAGGCCAAGGTTGTGGCCAGCCATTTTTGGCCTTGCCATGTCCATAAATAGTTGGGACTTGATCTATCTAGATTTAGCCTGTCTTGCCTAGTTGTGGGCATGTGGCTAGCGCCTGATCAAGCCATGATGTTTCTAGACACACGACTAAGCCAACCACAACCTCTTTGGACCTAAGTGACAAAAAATGGGTATAATATGTATTTTATATGCATAATTCATATTTTTTTTCATTATATTATAAAAAATATTGTATTATTTGCTTTATTAAAAAAATGTGCTTTGCATTTTTTTCACATACTTTAAGATTAAAACGTGTATCATACCTATACTTTGTTACACAACCCTTTAAAAACTTTTTCATCTAATTCTATAATCTTTTGGCTCTGAATAGCTAATGAGCACTCTAATGATATTTTTAGCCACCAACCTTCTTTAAATTTATGATAATGAAGCTGTTGTTTTTCAATGTACTATTTTTAAGGAAGAAGACATCTTACTTTTAGTATTTTAGGTTACATAATCTTTTGGGTATCATTTTGGCATATATATTTTATTTTTATTATTTATCCTTATTTTTTTATATTTTTTCCATTCTTTGCCCTTTTTTATTTACGTCTCCCCTAACCGCATTATTGTCATATCCATACTTTGTCACTTAGCCTTGGACATAGTCATGGTTGGGTTAGATTTGGCCATTACTGTTATGCCCCACCTCACCCCTTGACCTTAACTCAGTTTAGAGTGGTGAGACATGACATGATGAAGGGGAAGACTACCCCAAAAGGGTTCTTATCGAAATACATAACATGTGTCCTTTGTGCAAAAGTAAATAATAGAAAGAAAAAAAGGATAAATATTAAGTTTCACTTAGTTCATTATCACACCCACAACAACACATAAAGCATATAGTCATAAACCCTAAGGTTACATAACGTCCAAAGCCAACATAACCACAAGTCTAAGCCATCACAAGGTTATCTAAGGTATAAAACAAAGTCAAGTCTTACATCAACATAACATATGATATACGTCTAAAATAACCCAAACATCTAGCCCCCTCTCATGGCACATATTCATCCTCAATCTCGACATATAATCTATCTAGAGCACCTGCAAGACATAGTATACGACCCCAAAATAAAGAGGGGTGAGCTTAGCTCAACAAGAGTTTTAAAAATGAAGCATAAACTCATGGTAACATGATATGCATTCTACACATAGAAATCAATTTAAATATGCATCACATATCTATTATCTACGCTTGTACATCATGAGTTAAATCACATTCACACCACCTGTGCATCATAGACTTATTCATATTTTTTAACACATATGCACAACCTATGCAATCATTTAAGTCTCATAGTTCATTCACATCCTACATTAATTAAGTGTCAACATTCACATTCACCCTGCATAATCAAGTATATCAAACCACATTCCATCTTGCATGTTTTAGTGTAATTATTTTGTATGCATCCTGTGTAAATATAAGTATCATTGTCCCTATACAACCTATGTTAATTAGTATTATAATCTATACACATCCATAAATTATATAGTAAATATCTCACAATAGTAAAAATAATCATGTTTATCTTAGCCGAAGCATAAGTAGACTTGTTCAACCTGAAAATCCTAAAAGAAAGTCTAAATTCTAAGAAATGAAAACTAGAGCAGTTTGGGTAAATATCTAATGGGGAAATTACCCTTGGTAAGCCTATGCACACAGACATATCATCCTAGATTCTCATGTCCAAAAAGTCACAATAGTTATTATATTATAACAAATTCATTCTTCTCACCCGAGGAGGAAACCCGTCCTAAAAGGTACATAAAACCATGTCCAATGGATATAAAACCTTGTCATTTCAGTCATAAAATTGATTCAATAAACCTTTGATGTGGCTAATCCAGAAAACTACGATATCTACTCGGTTAATCACGTTAAACAAGAATAATCTTCATTTACAAGTCTTTCTTATGATACATGCGACATGATACGTACATGAACAATGTTTAATGGTTGGAAGCATATGTAAACATACCTTAATCAATCTTAAATGAATGAAACATGATCCACAAATAAACTCATATAAGCATGGAGATACATTCATGGTCATGTACTTAATTGAGCTAAAATATGTGAAACATCGCTCATTTATAATTAAATTGACATGTGTAAGCATTCATATTATCTCATTATCATAAGTTACTAATGTCATGGGATAAATATGAAAAAATAATTGAAATGCGGATTTAAATCAAGTAGAGCATCAAACTAAGCTTAAACATGCGTAGTCATATTTTTAATTAAGCTAAAACACATATGCCATACTCCATATTAAATCAAGGTGACATATACAAGTATTCCTAGCTCATCAGGGTTATAATATATTGAAATCATGAGAAATGATGAAGAAATAATCAAAATTCACTAAAATACAAATATACCAAAGTTAGTGTGTAGCCATTTGAACACCCATTCAGGCTGTTCGAACAACCGTTGAACATCAACACACAAATTCTATTTCCTATATGGTTGTTCGAACAGCCAAACAACAAGTTCAAACGGCCTGTTAGTCTGTTCGAACGGTTGGAACAATTCATTTTTCTAATTCATTTTTCTAGTTCTTCTTCCCCTTAATATCCAAACCAAAATCATTTTAAAATTCCATATAAAATTCCAAACATCATATAATTAATACATAAGCCTAAAACATAATGGATCTATCATTTTTCATGTTTAACATACAAAAACAACGATTAATTACATGGTTTTAAGGAATCATCATGACCCATCAAGATGTTTCAAAAGCTTAAATAAACCTACAATTATGGTATTATTAGTAAGAAAAATATTTAAGGTGAAACACCTCACATCTATTCAGCTTGTGAATCCTTTGAATGAACTCTAACCTCAAGAAATCCTGCCTAAAAATTAGGGCTTTTGGTACATCCTAATCAAAACCTAGCTATTAGACTCAAATCAACATGAGAATGATAGATTCAATACCTCCTCAAGTTAAAAATGAAAATCACATAGATTAAGGTTCTAAATTGGAATTAAAAAGATAATCTTGATAGAAAAAAATTAAGAATTCAAATAGGACAAGGGAATAATGAGACCTTAAGAAGGGTTTCTCCTTTGGAAAATGGGGGTAGAGTCTAGCCTAGGGTTGAGAAAATTTAACCTGACCCGCCTAACCCTGCACCAGACTCGGCCCGAATGCAGTTAGGGTTTTAAAATTTTACCCATTTTAAAAGTAGGGTCGGGTCAGGATTTACCCTCACAACCTGACCTTGATCATGTTATTTAATGATATAATCACTTAAGGTAGAGAGATTAGAATGAATTTCTCTTAGAATTCTATTTTTTTATTTTTTATTTATTTAATAGTTAATTAGTAATTTTTTATGGGATTTTTATAATTTTGGACATGTATGTAATAATGTTGCAATGTATCATCATTCTTTATGCTTGGCAAAGATAATGTATAAAATATTAAGTTAAGAAAAAAAATTAATTATTTAAAAAAAGTAGGGTTATCCGCATACCTGACCCGACTAAAATAGGGTTAGGGTTTTCAACCTTATTAACAAATAGGGTTGGGTCATGACCTGACCCAATTTAAGCGTGGGTAAGGCTGACCCGACCTGGCTCGACTCGATTCCCAGCCGTAGTCTAGCCTCCCTCCTAATCTCAGCCCTTCCCCATTTGGGAAATGGGCTAATATTTTACTTTTATAGTAAGTGACTTGTGGGTTGGAAATTAAATTATTGGGCTAAAAATAGGGGAATAGACCCGAAGTGACTATTTAAGTGCACATTTAACTCCAAAAATGAATTTAATCGCACCCAAGCCCACGTGGATAAGTCACTAGAAATTTGGTGGCCAAAAAAGGTAGCATGTTGTTAAATAAAGACATGGGTTCCACAGTGGGGCCAACTTCTTTGATTAAGGAAAAATAGAAAAAATTCCCTTAAATAGGTAGAAATTTGGTGAATCAAGCTTGACACTGGACCGACACGCCGAGAGTCCATGTCGGACACTCCACTCCCACCAACATGTGCCCAGTAGCTTAAATTATAATTGTGAATCCATTACATAACTCCAAAATCAATGATTAATAATAATCCTACCTCCCAAATACCAAATATGACGCTTGCTTGTCTTCTCCTTCTTACCACTTGTCTTCCTTCTACCCAAGTCTCAACCTCACTCAACTAAAAACAAGGTTTTGGAACCCAAAACTAGGACTTTCCCCCAAGTTTTATATATAATCATAACACCCCATTTTTTCAATTATGTCTAACCTAAAGGGTTAGTAGTAATTATAGATTTTGGGTTAGAATTTAGGAGGAATAAAATCCTTGTATGTGTATAGAGCTCAAAGTAACGAGGTAACTAAACAAAGAACGAGCAAAATGGAGGTCGGGAGTAAAAGTTACTCCCTCGGGAAGCTTACCACATGAGGGGGGACCCACTTAAAAAGTACGGGATAACCTATTCATTTGGTATCTAGTTTTGAAGAGCTTGTTAATATGAGTCCATCGGTACCAAGAGTACTCGATTTCGACTTCGGGGTAAGAAGTTATCGCATTTTGAAGTTGTGTTATTATTTAAATAAGATAATATTTAAAAAAGAATAAAATAGGGAAAATAACAAAATAGTGGGTGTCAACAGATGCGCAGAGCCGCTCCGCATGGTGTGGGCCTGTGCATATGTTGAACATCCATCCAACGCTCGGTAGGCCACACATTGGTTGCCCATTCACGGGACGGAGCTTGTGGTTGTGGGACGGTCTAGCTTGATGTGTTGGAGCCGCCTGTCACATCCACGTGGCACAGTCTAGGGCCCACAAGATGCTTGGACCATCTGCGGTGCACGACCAAGCTCGTATGCGTGCAGTAGCTATGTCTTACACCTAATTGGCAGGCAACCCATGGCTTGCATGCCACACACAGTTCTATGGTACCCTGGTGGCTCATCCCTATAAATAGGGAAGAGCTGTTAAGTTCTGGGAAGTTTTTCTGCCCATTCCTAGTATGATTTCTTCTATTCAAGAGACGTTCATAGCTAATTCGAAGGTGCTTTACATCATTCATGGAGTTAGTGACTCTAAAATAGGAAAAGACCCTGGAAAGAGGAGGTTATGTCTGATGCCCTCGGCCCCAAAGAGAGAGATGCGGCCTAAAGTAAGAGGAGGCTCCATCCTTTGTAGTCGGGTCACAATGAGAGAAGTGGCCCCAAGTAAGGGGAGGCTCTGTCCTCCACTGATGGGCCACAAAGAGAGAGAGAGAGAGAGAGGTTCCTAGGTAAGGGGAGGTCTACCCCTGCCTTTGGGAGTGCAAAGAGAGACACGTTTCTTGGTAAGTGGAAATTTTGTCTGTTGCCTATGGGGCAAAAAGAGAGACACACTCGAGTAAGGGGAGGTTTTGTCTGCTGCCTACAAACACGCAGAGAGAGAGAGAAAAAGAGAAGCCCTAGGAAAGGGGAGAATTTGATTGTCACCTTTGGGTGCAATGAGAGAAATGCCTTAGGTAAGGGGAAGTTCTATCCTCCGTCTTTGGGTGGGATAGAGAGTAACGTGCCAAAGTGAGAGAAGGCTCTGCTCGTTGTCTTCATACCTGAAGGGGAGGATTCTATGAAGGAAGAAGCAACTTCTAATGCCGCTACTTCTAAAAATTTCAGGGGAGTAAAACATTTTTTACTTTATGTTTTAATGCATATTTAAATGAATGTTTGTGCATCTTATTTAGTTAATTTAAGGCACTAAATGAGATATATTCTTTGCTCTAATATGATATGTATGATATGCTCTGCTTTGATTTGATTTGATCTAATATGTTCTAGTCTAATTTGATATGTCTTGCTCTGTTCTGTGAAAGAAAGAGTTGTCTGATTCTGACGATTTATCCGATGCATGACTGATGAATTATTAGTTTTTGCTTCTCCGATAATTTTTGTCTTACTCCAAATAATTTATTCGAACATAAGTATTATAAAATATATGATATGCGTGTATTAGCTATTAAGCAAAACCACGTTCATATCTGATCTTATCGGAATAACATCGTAAATGTTATCTGATAAGTACATGGGCAACTGACATTACAACAATGTTGGGCCAATCCAAATTATTTATAAATACATATTTATTCTGGTCTACGCTCAATAGAGCACTAAAGCTCCATACTGCATAGAGGAACCTTACAACTCTTACACATAGAAGCCACTCTTGGATTTTGAAAAATTTACTGCGGTTTAGTTTTTCGAACCCTTGGGCTAGGTTTGATCGTGCACTCTACACAAACGACACCGAAAATCCCAGTTGTAGGCTTTTCTATGTGACTAGTTTGTGCTATCGACATGTCAGTTCTTGTATTAATGAGTCACCTAACCTTCGACATGTCGATAGTTCAAATTTCACTTACCAATTCTTACTCAAAATCCAAAATATACTTAGACATTTCCAAATCGTCACAATCCTACCATCTCCTCTCTTTTAACTCTTATGTGTCCTACTCTTCATTCTAATAACGACTCATCTTTTCTTCATTTATCATCTTCTTTTTCCTTATCTTAGCCAAATCACAATTCTTCAACTCTGACACCTTCTATTTTATCTGTATCGCTTGCTTTTACCTCCTCATTTATTCCCTCTCTTATTTCATCTGTGCCACCAATATCTATTTGAAACTCCCATCCTATGGTAACAAGGCCAAATGTTGACCTATTTAAACCCAAACTTCTATCGTGTCTGATACTACTACTCATATGGTTGATGAGGTTGAACCTACCCATTTCTCAAAAACAATCTTCCAACTTCAATGGAGGAAGCTATTTTTAAAATATACAAAAAATAATGCACTAATTGCTCAAGATACACGGAGTCTAGTTCATTCTACCTCTCATTCAAAAGTCATAGAATGCAAATGGGTGTATCACATTAATAGTAATTTTGATGGTTGAATCACCAAATACAAAGCTAAACTCATATTGAGGGATATCACCAAGAGGAGGGAATATACTATCATTATGCATTTAGTCTAGTAGTAGGTTATTCAATGCTCATGGATCATAAGACAATTTGATGTTATTAATGCATTTCTCCATGGTTATCTTCAGGAATATGTATATATGTCACAACCTCAAAGTTTTGTGAATTCAGACCCACATGTTTGTAAGTTGAAGAAAGCAAGTTATGGCTTAAAACAAGATACAAATGCCTGATTTTTTTAATTTTCTACATACATTTAGTCACAAATTGTTTGTAGAGTACAATTGGTCATTCTCTCTCTATCTCTCAATAGCATAGTGTGGTCTCAGTTTTATTGATTTGGGTTGATGACATCCTTATACTTTGTCCAGATACCACTTATATTAAGTTAGTCATAAATAGTTTAAACATAGTATTTGCAATGAAAGATTTTGGATCTCTTCATTATTTTATGGGTTTTGAAATATGACACACTTAGTCAGGTATGATTTTATCACAAACCAAATACGCTATATATGTGTTACAAAGAGCAGACATGATGATTGCAATCCACGTGTCACTCCTATTGCATTTCCAAGCACAACTCCTCGTAAAACTAAAGTATTTGATAATCCAACTCTCTATAAACAACTAGTTTGGATTTTAAAATATCTTACTCTTACCAAACCCAATATTCCATTTGTGGTAAACACAACTGGTCAACATATGTGTTGGCCTCTAGTTAATAGTTTTGGAGCAGTTAAATGTATATTGCATTACATAAAGGGTATACCCTATCCATATACTTCATGTCCTCTTAAATTGAGCACTTTTTTTCAAAATTGTTACTAGGCTGGATGCCCTACAGATAGGTGGTCAACACATGGAACTTGTATTTTTCTTCAATCAAATACTATTGCTTGGTTTGCCATTATATATGTCTTTTTACCTTATTTGCTAGTGTAGTATTGATAATTTAAGATTAGTTAAGGTTAATTAGAGTTAGATTATAAATTATATTGGTTACTTGATTATTTAATAAATTGTCTCAAATTAATAGTGTAGGTATGCATTTTAATTAATTTAGATTTTTTTTAAATTTTTACAAGGCAGATTGTTTTAATTCACCGACATGCCACCGATGTGTCGGTGCTCTTACGGATGACACCAACATGTCAAGGCACCCATTGAGAAAAATAAGCGCTCACTACAGACAATTCACTAATACATCTCTAATGTGTTGGTGGTCCCACATATGATTCATTGATGCGACATTGACATGTTGGTGACCTTAATGATAGTAATAGGTTTCGTTATCAAATATTTCATCGACACACCATAGACAAGTTGGTACCTTTAACAATGTTTCACCAATGTGTTGTCAATGTACTGATAATCATGTTGATGCCGAAATTAGATAATCTTGAATGTGGGGTGATTGGATATTATGAGAATGAAGAGTCCTAAGCTAGTTGGAGATTGAAATTTAAAATTTAGTGGAGTCTTGACTATGGTTGGAGAACTTGAAGTACAGATAAATCCAAGGGAAGAAGGAAAACTAATGTCCAGTAAAATTCAAGTGGGCCACACCTCAAGCTAATCAAAAGAAGTCCCAAACTGCATTGGATTCTCAGGTGAACAATAATATAAGGAAGGAAGAGAGAGAGTCTAAAGAGAGGAGAAAACACAAGAAAATCTGATCTATGTAAATTCAGTATAAAACTGGCTTAAGGAAGAAGACAAACTACTATATATAGTATTATAGCACTATTTGTGGGTTACTGTAGTGGTGGATGGTTGATTTTCCTTATTGGGTGGCGCAGCAAAAGCTTGGTGGTGAGCTCGGCCTTGTGGATGTGCAAAAATATCACCTTTATGTCTCTCTCAAGCAAATTACATGTATATACACATAAACACAAATAAGTAGTATTAAATTCAAATTACTTTAAATTAGTATAAATTAAAGCAAGGATTAAATACTACTGACCTTCAGGGGCTGAGGCCCAAGGATGTGCCCAATCACCCAGAAGAACGCATGACATCTTATATATATCAAATATAAATGGAGGAATTAGAATTACCTCTTTAATTGATGAATCCCTTCTCTTCCTACTAAGAGAAAATCTTTTATTCCTTAGCCAAATTGTTGGGATAATTTGGCTTGAATGAGGCTGATTACCAATTATCAAAGAGAAGAAGAGAGCAAGAGCCTTGTCACAATTTTCCACCAATGAGTAGTCTTCTTTGTTTGCCACTCAATCAAAGAGAAGAGGGAACATCTGCCTTTGCTCTAGTTGGGTTGAATGTGAAAAGAGAAGAGATCGTTCTCTGGTTTTTGCCGGGGAGAGAAGATAGAAAGCGCATGCCCCTTTTTCTGTTTTTCATTTGGGAGAGAAGAACGAAGCCGAAAAACTGATTTTCTGTTTCTTGCCTTGTGTATTATTCATGAATAGGCGGCTTTTCATATTTATAACTTCCCCACATGATAGAGTTTAGATAGGACTTATTAATCCCATCTCTATTGGGATTGTGGAGCCCACCTCATTCATGTTGCTTTCAAATCCTTACTATTTCTCTCAACCAGAACTGAACTCCTCTTTCTCGTTACTAGTTTACATGGGTACTTTACCCACAAAACCAACATTCCTAACAGGTTTTCAACATAGAATTCGAAAAGGGGCAATTCATATATTTTTTAGTTTATTTCGATTCTATTTTTCGTTTAATGGATTTAAGATCAAATCTCGTGCTCTGTATGGGTATGGGGTTCTAAACCCAATTAACCAGGCCTAAGATGAAGTATTAATGAAGCATGTGTTAGAATTTTAAATTCAAGTTTAAATTTTGATTTAGAGGATTTATCTATTTTAGTTCTACATTGTAAGTTTTTCTTTTAATTATTGTGTCAAGCACATTAATTCATTAGACTATCACTAGGTGTGAATTACAACCTATACGTAAACGTGCAAAGTATTGATCTTTGACTCTTCGTAATTTTCAAATATGTGTAGTATTTAGGCAATTGATTTAAAGTTGAAATTTTCTTTGGGTCTTATATGAAATTGGATTAGGAGTGGAGATACATGTGGATTTAATATGAATTCCATGCCTTTGGTTAAATCTTTCATTATTAAATTTTTTAAGCCTTTTATTTTAATCACTATGGATTTTTTGAGTTGAATAGGTTAAAGATCTTATCTTGTTAATTTAATTTAGTTTGGCCTGGGTAAAATTAATAATTAGTAGTTTAGGGCTCAGTAAGGTTATTCATACTTTCTTTCCCGATTGTATGACCTCGGACTCACCAAGTAATTGTTACTACATCATGATAACTTACACTTGGGTTAGCAATATTTAAGCTGTAGCAAGTTTTCAGTGCCGTTGTTGTGGGAGAAACAACTAAGAATAGTTTTTCTTATTGCTTTACTTTTGCTTCAAAGTAGTTAGATTAGTTTTAATTTCAAAATTTCCTTTGTTTTGAAGGTGTTTGGAGATTAGTTGATTGCAAACTTCTGACAAATTGGGTAAACTTGTTGCTTTTATTTTATTTGTAAATAGCTTATGTCCCTTTGGATTCATGACCTAAGTGGACGATTTCCACAGCATAACATCTACGTGCCAACCTAAGGGAAACATAGAAGACTGCAGCAGTATTTCTCCGGCAAATACTCATTTGGAGGTAGGATTGAACAATTTTAATATTTTTTCATGTTTTTATGGTAGCATGATATACTACATAGCATGGAATTTGAACATGTTAAGCATGTTGTGAGTAAAAACTAGTTTATCCAACTTTTATGATTTATGTGAAGCTATTTTCATGAAGATTTCTTGTTATTAGTGTCCTTATTCTATTGCAATTTATGAATTACCATGTTTTGGACAATTTGGGAATGTTTTGCCTATTGTGGAAACTGATTTGATATTATTCTTAACCATGGTTGGAGAAAAGAGACAGTTCCTTACACTGACATGTTGAAGGCATATCATTGTACCAAGCAATGGGCATTGGTAGGGGATGTGTCGGTGCCTAAAAAGGGAGTGAGCCTTCCTACTCTCGGGAGGGATCAACATGTCATTGGTGGTGTCGATGGTCATCGACACTAACACTAATGGGTCAATGGAATAACTAATGACATTTCAGTTTGTATATTTAAAATGATACTTTTATTTATGCTTTTATTAATAATGAAGTGCATTTTAGTATATTTACTTGCATAATGAATATAAGTGAAATTGAAATACATGATAAATATATATGTGTGAATATTGGGTAAATAAAACTTAGGTTTATGATATATCAAAAGGTAGAGACCTTAAACTATTGTGTATGACACTTAAAAACATAAATGTCTAGTGTCAGTACGAGTTCTAATAGTGGGTTCTTTAGCCATGTAGGAGAGATTCATGGTATGAGAAAACATAATGAGTTTTTGGCTCCTTAAAGCTTGGGAACTTATTATTTATAGATCTTCTCCATGAGGCTTGAGAATTGGTTCAAACAAGTTATAACTGTAATAGAAGCATTTTTCCATCGCATATAAACATAAGCATGTGAGAGCAAAATAGATGTAAGCACGTGAGAGTCCCAATTTGTTCTGATTTGATAGTTGCAACAACATAATGATATACTAGTGCCCTACTAATGAATCTTGTATTTTCTTTGATTTACTTAGTTATTTAGGTATAAGAGTTGATCCTTAACTAAATAGTCTGTGGACAAGGCTTGCCCATGTCTATGTCAGCTAACAATTTGTCCATCGACATTTTGTCTACGGACATAGCCTCTTAGGCAATTGGATGAAGGTTAAAGTGGTTGGAGAGAATGAGAGCAGTGTTAACGACTTTAACTAAGTAGGGCAGCTAGGGTGAGGATCTCTAGATTAAGTAATTTAATATATAATAATAATTTTCAAACTTATATATGTCATCTTCTTTATAAGTAGTATTACTATTAGACAAATTAGTTCATTTTGAAAAGCCAAATAGAGCTATTAATATGGGACAAAAGAAATATTTAATAACTAACTTTAAAGAAGAACTCAAATATAACATTAATATGATTGTATTTAAATTATTGAATATTTAAGTACAAGAAACTGATGTTTAAGAATAATTAGAGGAGACATTGTATTTAAAAGTACTGGACCTCGGACAAACAGCTGGACGAGGTCTTTGTCTATGGCCAAGTCCAAAAATTGGCAGACAAAAGAATTTGACCGGACATGGCCACAGACACCTCGGGCATGGCCCAGACGCTAGATGATGGACATTCGCGACGCCCTATGCATAATACTATCAATAGATTGAACAAATGGTTAATTATGCCCCCAAAATTACTTAATACATGGTTTTATAAATATTTTAATTTTTTTATTTTCTTAAAATTTTATTCTGCTGCATTATTTTTTTGTAAATAAAAAAATTATGCTTTAAAAAGTTTGGGGCATGACAGTTTCATGCACACACTAAACACACAAGTTAATTATTGGTATGTCCGCAAGAAAGTAACAAATCTCTTTACAACGACCTTAGCTCATCAACCTATTTGGTATATCATCTCGAAGTTCATGTTTTTTTTTACTCTCTTCCATCAGCCATTAAACCATAATAATAGCCATTAGTTGACTCTAATACTCCATCTGCCCTAAATTAATAGTTTCCATTTGGCAAAAAAATTTGTTCTACATTAAGTTTCATTTTATTCAATTTAGGTAGCTAGGTACTTAAAAAAGGATATATAAGCTTAATTTTACTCATCTTAGATATGAGCTTCACTATTTCATATAAAACTACTATTTTTCTTAAAATAACTATTAATATAGAACATAAAAAATATGTGTATTGTCAATCTCAGTATAAAAGCCGAATACGAAAGCCAATGTAAAAGCCCGTTGACGTTTGTCTCAATTTATTGAATAAAATAGAACTTTAGTTAAGTTTTGCCATGGCCCCACGTCCCAATGCACCCCCATTTCTCGATAAGAAAGGGGTTGATGACCGTGGGCAGTATCTATGCGATTGATAACTCAGTTGTCATGGATGCCCACGTCCTATTAGCCCTCACCAAACATGGATTGGTTAGGTAGTATATTCACCATGTAGGAATATTTTTTTTTGAAGTGGATGATTTGAAACAAACTTTAGAGCATCTTTAACAGGAGATGTTAAATTCAGTGGGAGATGCTGAACTGGCTCAATTTGATATCTTCATTAATTTAACAATAGGTGAACTCTAATAATATATGTTAGGTATATTATTTTTGTATTATTTTTATAAAAAAATATTATAAAAAAAATTGAAGTAAGGGGGCCCCATGGAAGGCCGTATTAATACGAATAACAATATCGATGACTATAGATATGGGTACATGCCGTTGATACGCTTAGTATGTGTCAAAACGGGCATAAACCCTTTTATAAACATAAAAAAATATTATAATTAATAAAATATTATTATAATACTACTTTTAGAGCATAATAAGATCGTAGAATATTGTATCAACCGATACAGATATAATAAAATTAGTTTATTTGAAACCATATACTATTATGCTCTCCGTCCCATACAAATTATTGCTCATTCTTTCCAATATTAAGTGCTTTAAAATTAGTTTATTTTAAAAATAAATAATATGCTTAATATGAGTCACATTATATGTTTAAATAAATGCATATTTGTAGAGCACTATAAGTAAATAAATAATTATGTAAATTGTATGGATCTATGCGTATTGATCTCATATAATTTTAAAAATATTAATTATAATATAACAAAAACTTAAACTTTCAAATAAGTTGTGTTTTTATTTTTTTAAAATAAATATAATTTATTTGTTTAAAAAAGTTATTTTTAAAATTTAAAATTATTTTTTAAATAATTTATTTATTTTTTTAATACTATATTGATATGTACAGAAGTATCG
The DNA here is from genome assembly GCA_035235625.1 of Saururus chinensis. NCBI lineage: Eukaryota > Viridiplantae > Streptophyta > Magnoliopsida > Piperales > Saururaceae > Saururus > Saururus chinensis. Next base: position 17,038,132 of record CP141149.1, on the reverse strand, counting down.
ATATGGTACGACTGATACAACCGATATGTATAAGCTTTTGGTGTGGGGGGCGTATCACCCCTTGTACCTGTATCTGTCTCAATCAATATGGATACATATCAGTCGATACAGGGTCATATCAACCGATACATCCTTTCATGGCGGGCCCTTAAGAAGTGATATGCAAAAAAAAACGTCTCTTTTTTGGAGATGCCAAAAATAGTGTCTCATTTGAGAGAGACTTCAATTTGATCCAAGGTAGACACCAACATTGGAGATGGTCTTAAGAGGCTCAAGAAGGATGCCCATTAACAAACAGGGTGTTGGCCACCTAGGGACTATCCTTGATTTATCAGTGTTTATGAGGCCGATTGCCTTGTCCCTTGTAGTTGGTTCACTTAAAAAACAAAAGATTGATGCCCATTAATCAATTATTGCAAAATTTGCTTGCATTCCAAGCCACACACTTGCCTTCAACAACTGTTAATCATAATTTGCAATAATTGCCACACCAAAGATTGGTAAATCTACTAATCAAAATCCATGTGAACACTGAATAGCCATTTGGAAAACTGGACTTACTGTTAAGTACATTGAGCTATTAAATATAAGCAAAGAAAAAGGTGCACTGAGCTATCCTACCATGATAAGAGTACTTGCCTTTTTGAAGTACATTCGTCCCATAACATTCTCATGTAAAATCCAGAAACTAAATCTTTAAAAGACTACGATGCCCTCGTTCAGCGAAGTACCTGTGTTTCAGAGCAAGGGCATTTTTGTTATTTTTAGGTAGGGATGAATTTGCTTAACGAAAAGATCTTTCTTTACCGGGCTATTGTTGTCTACGTTATCCAACAGAAAAACAAACTGTCAAAATGATGAAAATAACCCTGAACTTCCGTAGTTTTCCCATTAGGTGGCCCTAGAGGTGAACTTTTAGTATTATTTATTTTAAGTAAAATGATAATTTTAATAGCATGTGACAATTAATTTCATAGAAATAATAGAAAAGAGTTTGGATATACTTACTCGGTATATTTGACCCCAATCACGTCACAAATGATTAAATAAAAAACATTTGACTTACATAACATGTGCCACCAAAGCGTGGTATACTCGATACACAACCTATATAATAAAATATAATATACTTATTATACAACCCGTCAATTGATACTTTATACAAATAGTAATGTTTACACAATAAATTTACCTAATAAAAGTTTTTAATTATCCTTTTAGTTAAATAAAATATGCTTTATACAAGTTGGAAATTTTTAAGAGGTGTATTTATTGGATAAATATAGTAGTGAAAAACATTGAGAGGGGGAGGTCAGGTTAGATATTTAGGGGAAGATTAGGGCTATTTTCGGGTAACCATCCCTATATAAGGCAATACCTCAATAATGATATTTGTAGCATTTACTTGTTTATATTTATTTTGACAATATTCTCGTACGACGGTTTCCAAAAGACGTTAAGGCGAGCTTTTAGATGTAAAGGCTGAGCTCCTTGCCCTGAGAAGCATCTAAAACAGTTTTTTTCTTTTTTCTGAAACACTGTCTACGGCTGATTATTTTCATTAAATTGTTAGAGAAGTAATTTAAGAGGTGCTTAGAGTGAGATGCCAATAAGTAACGAGTAATGTCTTGAAAGTTAAAATGTTGATCAAGCTTAATGGAAGATTTTAGAACTTTGCTAAATAGCATAGACACGAATGATAAAATTATAGAAGGCATAATTATGAGATAAACTTAGAAAAAATTAAGGTCCAATTCTACCATTATCATCATACAGGCTGAGAAATATTAAAAAATATTATGTTATATTTATCATATAATCTTAATATTATCTATAAAAAATACTTCCTCTATAGTATATTAATAGTCAAATTTAGAAAAATAATAATTTTTAATGAAGAGTAAAATCTACATATAAGAGAAAGAAAAAAATGAGCTTATTAAGTACCCAACTACTTAAAGTGAACAAAATAAAGTTATTAACATGAAACATTTTTTTTACTAAATAAAGCTATTAATTTAATATGCAAAGAGTACACATTATTCTCTACAAATAATTTTAATTATTATAACTTATAAAGATTGTATTAGTCTTTCGATACTTGATCACTTTCTTGACATCATTGATTATTTTTCTTATGGTCCATGCTAAAGCTCATAGAACGTAAGTTAAGGATAACCTACTAGTGCCCAATTGTTGCAGGGTAAAGACAACAAAATATAATTGTCAACCTACAACATAAAGTGGGTGATCGGTTCTTGGGTTAGAGAGATAAACATATTTCAATGAAAATAAAAAGAGACGATTTGGTGTAGCCTAGGCAACTTCTTTTAAGTCTAAATTGCTCAACAATTGGTCACAAGGGGCCAAATAGCACCATAATTTTCAACATTTAGAAAACCTCAACTTCAACTCAATCTATATATATAATGTTACAACCACTTATGTCTTAAAATGTTCATTAAACATATGCTACAATAGCTATTACATTGTATATTATTTAAAAATTTATAGCACGAGCAATCGTAATATTTTAAACAAAATCATCATGAAGAGGAAGCACAAAAGTCCCTTGTTACATAAAGAAAATACACACTTCACTAAAGTTTTGTATATTTATATAAATAATTTAGCTTCTAACCTTAATGTGGTCTCATGCTATCTACCCTTTGGCAAACCAAAAACCCCATGTTTAATGATGTGGTAAGCAAAAAAAAAAATAAAATAGGAAGGGTTAGGAGGGGGATGGATTGGTAGCAAAATGAAAAAAAGTATCCAATCTCCTTCTATCCTCCCCCAGTCTCCTCTCCTCTTTAATATATTATATATTATTTATTATTTATATCCTTCTTCATGATAAAAATCCCTTTTTTCCCCCTTCTACCAGAACAGTGAGACTTGGCTTCCCTCAAAGATTTCCCTCCCCTTCTTGCTCAGCTCCTTTTCTGTCGCGGAATTCTGTAAAAAGGTCCGATTTTGATGCGGTTCTACTCCTGTCTGCGAACGGGAAAGGATCCGAGCTGCTTTCTTGGTCGAATCTAATGCCTGGGAAGAGCTCCTGACATTGTCACCCAAGGTGTTTGTGAGGCTGAGGATTGGGAACCATGTCGCAGACCAACTGGGAAGCCGATAAAATGTGAGTTCTTCGTGCTTTGCAGTACTGGGCCCTCGTTCTTTTGCTCTATTTTTGTGTTGAGTTAGTGCTTCCCCCCTTTTTCCCGTGTTGCTGATGGTAATTTCTCTGTTTAAAGCTTTGATCTTCTTCAGCTGGTCTTGCTGTCTTTGTTGGATTTTCCTGAGTTGGGTTTTGGAAGCTTGGACTCTGTTATTAACGTGGGTGGCTAGTGTTTACGTCTTCTATCGTGCCTTTTGAGCTCCCTTTTGGTGAAGTTCCTGTTGGGGTTGGGGGGGGGGGGTGTTTGGTGGTGTTTACCTGTGGCTTCCTGTTTGTGGGTTTTGCATAGAGTTCCTTTCCTGCCTGGTAACCCCGTTGTGTTCCCGACTGCTGTTTCTCTTTTTTGACTTCCAATTTGTCAATCTAGGTCTAAGCATGTAAATTTTCTCTACATTGAATAAACGGTTGCTCTCTCACTAATCTTATGAGTTTAGCGGTTTTGTAGGTTGCTGGTGTTGAATATATTTAATTTTCCATCTCTAGTTTCTATATAGATCGTCCATTCCTTGTTATCCATGTTCGATATTTTTTTTTGGACTAATGACAATGACTTGCTGTTTGAGTTGTTCTTGGACAGGTTGGATGTTTATATTTATGATTATTTGGTGAAGAGGAATTTGCAGGCATCGGCCAAGGCGTTTCAAGCTGAGGGAAAAGTATCGTCTGATCCTGTTGGTAAGATTTTAAATAAAATTTCGTGTACAATATAGAAAAGTTTTTTTTTGTTTGACACTCTCTCGTTCTCTCTCTCTCGAATATTTATATTTTTTTTCAAATGATCTATCCTTCTATCTAATTTGACTTTCACATTAATTTGGTATTCAGCTATTGATGCTCCTGGGGGTTTTCTGTTTGAGTGGTGGTCTGTGTTCTGGGATATTTTTATTGCCAGGACAAATGAGAAGCACTCTGACGTGGCTGTTTCTTACTTAGAGGTGGGTTTCACTTTCTACTTAGTACATACTATCTTCCATTGATCTCTAATCTATATTCTTGTTTAGTATTCTTTATTTGTCTCTATTGTCTCTTGATGCGTGGATGCCATATTACCTAAAATAACATGGGTTGTAGCATAATTAATTTATCTACTGTTCTAAATATTTTAGTTTCATTTATTATAGTTTATTTTACTGTGCACTTAATGAGCTTGAAAAACATGAGGCACCAGTTGATACTTGCAAATTGGCAAGCTTGTTGTCTTGCGTTTTCTTTGGGTCTCTGAATAAGCTTTATGGAGCAAGAGGTAATGGGTATTAAGTTACTTGTCTTGGTTATAAGTTAAAACTTTAATGTGATCCATTTCACTTTGATGGGCAATGGTTGATTTCGAAAAAAAATTGCCACCATTCTGTCGTTAGCTCTTGTGTCATATTACTGTCACGGTAATATTTTGATTTGGTAAAGAGCATGTGCTCAATTCTTCCACGATTATGTATATAAATTATATGTGTATGTATCTAAGTATTCATATGGAATAGCTTGTGTAAAACCCCAAGAGTATAGGCTCTATCTTCATCACATTTGTAGTATGACGGCTAAAGCTATGGGCAGTATTTTCATTCTTCTTTGAAGTAAGAAATAGCAAAGAGAAACAGTTGAAGACCATGTCTATGATAGGCAAGCTTACTATGAAATATCACAAAAATACAAAACCTTCCGTGGTAACTTTTTTGTGTTTTTGACTGCAGTTCTGTAGTGGCTGTTTCATTACAGTACTTTGCAATTTCTTGATGATGTCTATTTGTACTAAAAAAGCTTTCCTTATGCCTATAAATTTTCAAAATTTGCCTCTTAAGCAAATTTTTTGTATTTTTTGGAAGGCTGTGTATTGGAAGAGACACTGTACATCATCTTTACCTCTTATTTGTTTTCTACAATACATTTGTTCAATGTCTTATTTACTATGAAAGATGTGTGAGAGCATTGGATGACAAAGGAATGTATTATTGATCCAGCTCAGTGTATCTTTTTTGTCTAGAATATTATTCCGTGTGAATATGTGTTTGTGTGTGGGCTGGGAGATGGAGGGGGTAGGCACATATTGCAGCGATTCATCAGTCTACGCTATTTTTGATTATCTGCTGTTACATATGGACTTTGTCTGAGAAAGAAGATTGTTGCGTATCAACCATAAAATTCTGCAATATTCGTCATTCATAAAATTTGAACCATTCTAGTATTTTCACCCTTGAATTACAGTGTTCTATGTTTTTTTTTTAAATTTATGTTTGTGCTAAAATTGAAATAGGAGCCTGGTAATACATAATTTCTTAGTGGGTTTTGCATAATGGCAGACTCAACATATAAAAGCACGAGAGCAGCAACAGCAACAACCGCAACCATCCCAGCATCAGCAACATCATCAGCAGCAGCAACAACAACAACAACAAATGCAAATGCAACATCTCTTACTACAACGGCAAGCTCAGCAGCAACAACAACAACAACAACAACAGCAACAACAACAACAACAACAACAACAGCAGCAGCAGCAACAACACCAACAGCAACAACAACAACAACAACAACAACAGCAACAACAGCAACAACAACAACAACAACAGCAGCAGCAGCAGCAGCAACAACAGCGAAGAGATGGTGCACACCTCTTAAATGGCACAGCTAATGGACTTGTTGGCAGTGATCCTATTCTCCGACAGACACCCGGTACCGCGAATGCCTTGGCCACAAAGATGTACGAGGAGAGGTTGAAGCTGCCACTTCCACGGGATCCTATGGATGATGCATCTATGAAGGTTTCCTTTTCTCTCACTGTTTGGAATCATGATAAATTTTCCTCTTAAAATACTTAATCCTATGAGCTACTCTTTAATTTCAATTGCAGCAAAGGTATACTGATAACATGGGCCAGCTGCTGGATCCAAACCATGCTTCTATGCTAAAGACAGCTGCAGCACCTGGTCAACCTTCAGGGTACATAACACACCCTTATGATCTACTATTAGTAGTTATAGTTATCTTAATATATGACTGCAAGTTTTTGTTGTGTTTATTTCAGACAAGTTTTGCATGGTACTGCTGGCGGAATGTCAGGTGCACTTCATCAAGTTCAAGCTCGCAACCAGCAGCTTCCAGGTTCACAGGTAACACAATCAAACAAAAGGCAATGATGTTGTCATATTGAGTTCAAGCTGTAAACTGATGTGGATGCGCAACTCAATAACAGGACATTAAAAGTGAGATAAATCCGGTTCTAAATGCAAGAGGTGCAGGTCCTGATGGACCATTAATTGGAGTTCCAGGTATTGGCCTTATCATAATCTAGTTCATCCTCCAGCCTTTCCTTAGTCCAATCTTTATCCCCACCTTGCTTGCTTTTCTATTTTCATTTTGGCCCTTTCTTCTATTATATAAACGGCTTGGGTTGTCGGATAACACATAGTTAAAATATATTGGCAGTAATTGACTGATTTTTTTGCACTTTCTTCCTTTTTATGCTAGGATCTAATCAAGGGGGCAACAACTTGACATTAAAGGGATGGCCTCTTACGGTGAGTCTTTTCTGGAGAATTTTTTCTTGTTGTGGAACATTTTACTTCAGGCTATCTTTATTTTGTCCTTGTTTGTGAAATGTCAGCGAAAACTTTTACCTTTGATGTTGATTAGATATACTCTTATAAGATGTTTCACTGAATGCTGGTTAGCTTCTGATTGTGTTGATGACTATTAGTTGGACTCTTGTGTATGCGAAAAGATGAAAAGATAGATTAATAGAGAACAGAATAACAAAATAGATGGGAGGTATAACAGAATTTTGGACACTGGAAGAGCCTCTCTGATTTATTTTCTATAAAGTGTAGGGATCTTTTCCCCAATGACTGCTTGATAATTGACCTCTGATGTTGGATGTATTATCTAACACTTATACATACTGCATCTGTTGATCAAATGATATAAAAAGGCAAGGCTGCCTTGTCAGTATTCTATTTATGATGATACAAACACAAGTGCAACTCTCTAAGCATTTCTCTCTGGCTTTTTTAACATGCCTATTGTCTCCTTTCTACATAAAATTAACAATGCACAATTAATTCTCTAATATAGCATTGTTTTGCAGTTTGCTGTCCTCACAGGTTTATTCAGTTTTTTTTATGAAAAAGCTGGTTAAGGAATTAGCTTATAATTGTTGCAATAGCGACCTTTTAGTGGAAGAGTTATGACCATATATTGTGACTGTGTTCACAGGGCCTTGACCAGCTTCGATCTGGGATTTTGCAGCAGCAGAAATCATTTATGCAATCTTCACAGCCATTTCATCAACTTCAAGTGTTAACCCCACAGCAACAGCAGCTCCTGCTACAGGCACAACAAAACTTGACATCTCCATCAGCTGGTGATGTCGATAGCAGAAGGCTGAGAATGTTACTAAGCAACAGAAATATAGTTCTCGGAAAGGATGGTCAGGCCAATTCTGTAGGAGATATGGTTCAAAATGTTGGGTCGCCGATCCAGGCTGCATGTCCTGTTTTACCTCGTGGAGGCGATACAGATATGCTAATGAAGGTTTGCTTCCTGGGCACTTTACTTTTTTTTCCTTTTCTATTTTTCTGTAAGTGTTTGGCATGAATCCTTGAGATGCTTGTTCGCGGGGCTTTCTGTTTAACTCCTTTTTAATTTCTTTGCCTGATCATGTATCTCCTCCAATGTTGCATACATATCTAGCCATTTGTTTGGTGCTTGTCACAATCTATACTTTTTCTTTATGATTTCTTGTATTAATATAGGCATCAGCAGAAACTCTTGCAACTTAAAAAAACTGAACATTTATTTCTTATAATGAAATTGCACATCTTCTTTCTAGATTGGTTAATGGCCCATCTCATTATGAGTGGTCATATCCACGCAAAATGTGAATGTCTTTCAGGTCTGCATGTGTACAGGCTGTGAATATCCTGTTTTCTCCTTCATATTTTCTGTTTTAGTTGATGTGAGCAGTAATGTTACTTTTGCCATAGTGATTCATTGCTATGCTTAATAGCTGGTACGCTGTTTCAATCTTTTCAACTGCAAATTGAGTCCATTAATCTAAAAGGAGCTCCCTCTCAGAGAGAAGCTACTTGCTGCGCACTTCTGATCCTAACCCCAATTTTCTTTGCAATCTTATTAATATTTCTGTGTTTGCTCAATTGAAATACCCAGCTGCCTCTGTGACCACTAGTAATTAATCCTATCTACAGTATTTTCCCTAAATCCTGAATCTCTATCCCCAAGAACCATAATCTTTAGGTTAATCTATCTCAGGTGTTGATCCACAAGACATCTTTTGTTGCTTTCATACCCAAGAACATTGTTGTATCCATAATTATTTTGTGTCAACGTTTGGGGTTCTATACTCATGAATTACGAGTTACAAATTTGGAGCAAGGCCCCTATTGGTTGTCATTTATTGGTATCTCTAATTAGTTAGGTCCCTCGAGTGAATTGGTGAATGGTTGGTTATTTTAGTAGCTATTTAGTAGTTGAACATCCTTATCCATTAGCAGAAAGTCCTTTGTCATTTCAAGCCTGATTTGCCTATTTTATGCTGGCTTTTACCATAAATGCTCCACTTGAATACGTTTAGATAATGAGATGCAGTAGACAACTCAGTATTAACTGTTCAAGAGTATTCTATGCAGTTTTTTCTATGATGTTTAATTGCTTACATTACTTCTTCCCGTGTAGTAGAAAATAGCTCAGTTACAGCAGCAACAACCTAACAATGGTCCCCAGCAGCAGCTACAACAATATGCTCTCTCAAGTCAACAGTCACAGAGTTCAAATCACCATCTTCTTCAGCAGGATAAAATGGGACCTGCCAGTGCCTCTGTTGATGGCAGCATGTCCAATATGTTTCGAGGCACTGACCAGGTGTGTCTTTTATTACTCAGCATGGATATATATAAATTCAAAATGACAAGGAATGATGAATGGTTAAAATTTTCAATTAATGTCATTATAGTTATTGTTGTTATCACCATAATCCAATTTTATTGGTTTCATGTCATGCTCCCTGCTTCTGTTTTGAATTGCTTTTTTTTCTGTTTGCATAAAAGCCTTCTTGGAAGCATAATCCAGAAACTTTTGCCTTGTGGCTTGGTGTCAATACACTCTTTGCCCTAAATTCTAATGTGTGTATGTTTGCTTCTCCAAATATTCCTTAATAATAACAAGGAAAATGTGAATCTAAAATGGAGGGTGATTACACCTTTTCTTGAGAAGATCCAGATGTCATAAACTGGTAATTGCCAAGAATTTGCTGTGCTAAAAGTAGTTCATGCCTGAATGATCTACGCTAGCACTCTGGTCTTCTTTTCTTGCACAAATACCTTGATTTAGATTACCCATTTTCCCCAACCACTTAACGATATGGATAGTGATATTCCCACAAAAACATTACACACAAAAACTCACACAAGAGTTTTGATTGGACTTCACAAATGGACCTCACACAAAGTTCACATGGGCTTACTTCTCTAGACCAATCAAAACTCATGTGTGAGTTTTTGATGTTGAAATATCATTTTCCTATAATGAATTGCTAACCAGATAGGATAGAGGAAGCAAGATATTCCACAACCTTTTCTTGTTTTTTGTGGTTAATGATCTATAAGCAGGCAGACTGCGTAGCTTCTTTGGGAAAGCACCATTTTTTTTAAAATATTTTGCATCAATGACTTTTAAAATGACAATGGACACATGCATTAAAATTGAATTTTCTTCTCCATGGTAGCGAAGTAGGTTACTGTTAGCTTAGTGCACAGCTTTTTAATTGCATGTACCCGTTTGTGAATTTTGGTTGGCTTCCTGCTGATGTATTGTACTCTTTTAAGGCTTCGAAGAATCAAAATGGACGTAAGAGAAAGCAACCTGTATCTTCTTCTGGTCCTGCTAATAGTTCAGGAACTGCAAATACAGCTGGGCCATCCCCAAGTTCGGCCCCATCGACACCTTCAACACATACACCAGGGGATGTGATATCAATGTCTTCTTTGCAGCATAGTGCTAGCTCGTCCAAGCCATTAATCATGTTTGGTACAGATGGAACTGGAACTCTTGCATCACCGTCAAACCAGTTGGTGGGTGCATTTCTCTTGTTTAATTTATCGTAGCTGGTGTTCATGTAACATAGGTTACACTGTGTTGCAGGCTGAGATGGAGCGGATTGTTGATGATGGATCTTTAGAGGATCATGTAGATTCATTCTTGTCTCACGATGATGTGGACAGGCGCGACACTGTTGGTCGTGATGTTACAAAAGGTGTTATTATCCGTATATCAAATTTATTAGTATCATTATCTTTACACCGATTTTGTTTACCAGGTGGATATACTTTTCTAAGAACCTTTTTATTGGTTTTCACAATGTAAAACCAGGTTTCACATTCAATGAAATTGGTGCCATCCGTGCTAGTGCAAATAAAGTTGTGTGTTGTCATTTTTCATCTGATGGTAAACTGCTTGCCACTGGTGGCCATGACAAAAAGGTGAGAATTATAGCCAAGTGCAGTCTTCTGGCCAGGCTCTGCTTAATTATGCAAAATATTGTTATCCTCCTTAAAGATTCTGAATATCCATATATTATAATGCAAATAATGTGAAAAGAATTAGATGTTAGGAATTTGAAATCAAGCAAAATGCATATGTTTTATCTACATCTTACCAATTTTACATATTTGCTTTGCAAATGGACTTAGCGAAGTTTTTTTATTTTATATGGAGCTGTAAATTTCGAAATTCTCTGGAAGAAAACCTGGACGGCTGGACTGGTGAATGCTACATCAATATTTAGTTAGTTTTTAATAGCTTAGTTTCTTCATAGGTCAATTTTTTTCTGTCATGGTTGCTGTACATTTGTTTCTTTCCTGATGTTCAGCTAATAGTGTATGTATAACAGAATTATGCAATGTTATTTTTTTATTGTTTTTATTGAAAAAATTGTCAGTCCTGAAGAAACAACTGTAAGTAGATTGTAGGTTCCTAAGAACGGTTTTTGTAGGTCATAACATCATATGCCTTGAATGCATGAGATTATTACCATGGATTGCATATCCGATATAAAGGATATATTGGTGACCTAAAGATAAGATATCTTGGAGATATCAAGGAAAATGATATTGGTGACCGAAAAATGGATTTTTCATATTTATCTTAATAATCTAAGCAATATTATCAAGGAAAATGACATTGAAGACCTAGAAATGGATTTTTCACATGTATCTTGATAATCCAAGCAATATATTAACCTATAGAAACACAAATACTAATTTAAACTTTCAGTTGGTCAACAAGATTTACCTTGTTAAACTAAATTATGTCTACGGAGAACTAAATCTTGTACATGTTAATGATGATATAACTCTAGTAGTAAATTCTGCATATTTTTGTTTGTGGGTCCTCAAACTTCTGACTAAGTACAGAGTTTTATAGAAGAGAAGTAGCTTCTCTTCTGTAGTAGCTTGGAGCTGCAAGGGCAGGTTTGGCAAAGCATTCAAGTGCCCATTTAGCAGCCCCGCACTGTATATATTGCATTCTGCTTATCCTTATTCAAACCAATGGCCCAATTTATTGAGATCTCTCATTTGTGAAAATGCATGTCTTTTCACAAAGATGAACTTTTAAATCTCCTGACAAGTAGAATACATCCAAAGTCCTTTCAATGTTCAATATTTCAAAATCTGTTGCTTAACATGCTTAAGATGAGTACCACTTAGTCAAGAGTGAGGAGACAAAATTCCTGTTTATCATCTATTACTTGCGGTTCTTACTGTTTCTCTGCTATTCATGCATACAACATGTTTGTGTTTCACAATCTTCAATCTGCAGGCAATGTTATGGTATACAGATACATTAAAGACAAAAACAACATTGGAAGAACATACTCTGTTGATAACTGATGTTCGTTTTAGTCCAAGCTTGCCACGTCTAGCTACATCTTCTTTTGATAAAACTGTCAGAGTATGGGATGCTGACAATGTGAGTACCTTGATCCTTTACTGTTCCTCATTCACTTCTTTTGTTCTTGTTGTTGGTTCTGTTCTCAACTCGTTTATTTTTCAGTTCTTTCTGCAATTAGGCATGATGTTGACTAGATGTTTCTTAATTCTGCAGCCTGGTTATTCCCTTAGAACCTTTACGGGACATTCCGCTTCAGTTATGTCTTTAGACTTCCATCCAATTAAGGAGGATCTTATCTGCTCTTGTGATGGAGACAGTGAAATACGATACTGGAGTGTCAATAATGGCAGCTGCACTAGAGTCTTCAAGGTATGTATTACAAAGTGTGGGGCTTTCAACATTTTTACCTGTATCATTAAAAAGATGATTGACATTCCTGGCAGTTATTGAGTCTTTGTTCATGTTTATAGGGTGGGATCACGCAGATGAGATTTCAGCCTCTTCTGGGAAAATATCTAGCTGCTGCGTCTGAAAATGTTGTATCAATTCTTGATGTGGAGACTCAAGCTTGTCGGCATTCACTACAGGTTTGTTTTACATTGACTACAATTTTGTTCAAATTAATCATTGTAATTTAAATTTCAAATTTATTACACTTTTTTTTTGTGTAGGCATGAGTGCTGGATTTACCTTATTATTAGCATTAATTAGTTTTATTGATCACGTGGTCATTTTGAACATGCTGATTTATGGGTTGCAATCACAGGGACACACAAAGCAAGTGGACTCGGTATGTTGGGATCCTTCTGGTGACTTTGTAGCGTCTGTGAGTGAGGACTCTGTTCGTGTGTGGACCCTTGGATCGGGAAGTGGTGAAGGGGAGTTGGTTCATGAGTTGAGCTGCAATGGCAGTAAATTTCATTCTTGCGTTTTCCACCCCACGTATCCATCCCTGTTGGTCATTGGCTGTTACCAGGCAAGCCCCCGTCCTGTTCATTGGTCATTGCATACCATAGTAGTATATATTGCAGGATAGTGAAATACACCCAATGAATCTGCCCAACAAAACCCAAACAAGTGGGCCTCACATAAAGCTCACTTGGGCACTCATTTTCTGTCCCATCAAAACCCAGTTGGAGGATTTTGTTAGACAGATTCGTTGGGTGATTATATTTTCCAATGTAGCACAACTGATAAAAGTTGATCATTGGTCGTTTCTCTTTAGTCTCTGGAGCTGTGGAACATGACGGAGAACAAGACCATGACTCTGCCAGCACATGAAGGCCTTATTGCATCACTAGCAGTCTCCAATGTGACGGGTCTGGTAGCTTCTGCTAGTCATGATAAAATAGTCAAATTGTGGAAATGACTTGTAACCTGTGTCTGTATCATCACCATCCATAGGTAGGATCTAACGTAAGGTGTGGTGCTTTGTTTGAATTCTATGGGGGTTTTAGTAGAAAAATTTGTTCTTTGGCCCCTTGTCTAACATCAAGTCCAAGCCTCGTGTGAGGATGTAACCGGGATGTTGTTTTTGTGTTGTAGCCCGTTTAATTTATATGATACGTGACAGAACGGTCTGGTAAAGCCATTGTAGTTGCTTGTATCCATCAAGAGAGACGCTTGTTTGTCCAAAGTACTCAATATTGTATAACGTATGCCTGTTTTCATTTTTTTTCTACATGTAATAAATAAAATAGCGTTTTACATGTAAGAAATAAAATAGAATGTCAGATAGCACTGAGGATCATCACATACCCTAAACCCTAAAAGCTTAGTTCTCTATAGTTTTGAAAGTAGCGAACTTCAGAGTTGTTCATATGTTTTGGGTATATTTTATTTCTAAGGTAGGAGATGGCGGACAAAATTTATTTTAACCCCGGAGTTTATTTTTTTTGTCTGAAAGTGGCAGACAGAATCTCTTGTATTTTGGAGATGTTTTTATGTGTGTTCGTACATAACAGATAGAACTTTTTATGAGATATTTTATACCTCTAGTGCCCGTAGGTGGCGGATATAACTTCCTATATTTGGAGATATTTTTTTTTAGTACCTGTAGGTTGCGGATAGAATTTTTTTTAGACTTGGGGATAGTTTTTTTACTGTGTAGCCTTTTAGTGGAGGATAGGGCTTTCTTTACTCGGGGCCACTTTCTTCGTTGTAGCTTGATGACGGATGATAAAACTTCTCTTTTCTCCGGGCCACTTCTCTTTTCTTAGGGCTAGAGGGCGATGAACAAAGTCTTTTTTTTCCCCAAGGTGTTTCCCCTTATGGAGATACTAAATTGAGGAATGAATGTTTCCAATGCGTAGAACACATTCGAATTAGTTAAGAATGCCGTTTAAATAAAAGAAAATAGGCTCAAAATGACTCCAAAAACTTATTCGAAAGTTTGAATGGAAATATGTATTTACAAGAAAATGATATGCAAGCATACAATGGAAAGGAAGGCACGCATGCACTTGCTTGCGCCATGTATCATTTTTATTTGACACGAAAAATATCAGTGCACGTGATGCACACATAATGCGCGTGTCACCACACTGCGCACAATGCACAGTTAGCTGCGTGATCGCACAGGACTTGCGTTGCTCATTGTGGTGGCTTGGCTCCGGCTCGGCTAGTTGATGTCAGTTATTTCGTCTTTTCTTAAATATTTTATTATTATTTCAATCAAATACAATTCTAACTTCAAAACGTGATAACTTCTTATCCTGAAGTCAGAAATTGCACGTTCTTAGTACCGATGGACTCGTATTGATGAGCCTTTCAAAACTAAACTATACATGAGTAGGTTATCTTGCACTTTTAAAGTATGTCAGTCCAACCCATGTGGCATGCTTCCCGAAGTCGTAACTTTTGTTCTCGGCCTCTATTTTATGTATTTTTTAATTTATTGCACTCGTTATTTCGAGCTCTAACTAGATATGGGAATTTTATCCCTTGTAACACCTTAAAATTTAACTAAAATTATTTAACCACCCCTAACCCTCTTTGGTTCAACATAATCAAAACATGGGGTGTAACACTACCCAAACCTCCACCCCTCACTTCTAACTACCTTAGCCTCCAGCCTTTTGTTATGCATTCCATTGTATCCGCCCCTTCCCCCCTCCATACATTCCCTCTATCCATAGAATTGCATCAATGGGAGCTAAAGCAAAAGGAGCACTATTCTCCAAGATAGGGAGCCTTGACCTTCAAAGATTGGCGAACAAATACAACAACAATGCAGGTAATTTCTGAAACACATTCAACTGTACTTGAGATGACCTTTGTTGGCCTGTTGCGATAGGAGTTCTAGCGATGGATGTAGTTTCGATGACCTTACTTGTAATTGGCATCAAATTTTGATGGATGTTGTGATGGGCATTATGATAGATGTTGCGATGGAATGTAATGAGATATACTGGGAAGGGCATCAAAATTTTGATGGCAACATCAAAATTTGATGCCCTTCACCATTGTAAGTGCGGTTGCCATATGAATTTTGATGGATAAGACATCGATAGTGGATCAAAACCTTTATGATTATAACCCATATGAATAATATTATAGGCTACAAAAATATCACGACCTAGATTTTTAAAACTCATTTTAAATAAAATGAACAGTAAGTCTTGAGGAATTTTTTTTCTTATTGCAAAACAAACAATTTGATTAAATATCCTAGTCATGATTACTAGGGTTAATAAATACAAATATTAAATAATTTGATATTATTAATGTCTCAAAATCCATAACAACAGGCTATCCATCTAAGTACAAGTCCGTTATCAGTTTAAAAGTAAATAACTAAGTTGGTTCTATCACCAAAGCTACAATTACTTACTAGAATTGTAGAAACAAAGAACTACATCTTAAGTTTGTTTGTCCTATTCTTACTAGTCCTTGCTAGAATAACTTACAACCAACCAAACTAAATAACCAATGAACCTCTCCACCTCTAAAAAAAGAGTTTCCAACATAAAAAAAAGATTAATTACTATTTTTTGGATTGGGCCAACATCACCAAGATGTTAGTTGCTTATACTCATTAAACAATATTTTCAATATTAGTTCAAACAAGATTTGATCTAAATGTAGTTCTGCCTATAAACTACAATATCTCAAAAGGCATAACATTCAAATATGTAATGCTTAAGTATTCTCAACTAACCTATATTTTATGCAAGTTCTTTAATCATTCTACTTGTTCTAATTAAAAATCAATAACAATCAATGTCATTAATTATTTTACAACCCTTGTTCAATAATTAATAACCTTGTCTAATCCCTTAGACAGACAGGTACATCATATATTAATTAGAATGACACATGATATTAATCATCAATCATTGTTTTGACTCAACTCGAGGTTAAACATAATATAACTTTTGATGAAGGTCAAAACACGACAATTGCAGTGTAGTAAATATAAACATAATATAAATATGCATCAACTCAAAGATAACTTGACTATTGAAGAAATCCCCGAATGCCCAATTATAACATTGGAGTAAGACTGCTTAAATATCAGCTTGACCCAAATCCCTAGGGCTCTCAATAGCTTGCTATGAATTTAGAGAAGTGGATCATAACTGTGCTCATAGATACAAATTGAGGAGAAACACAATCCTTCCATAATGCTCATGCAACTTTATTTTTCATACTCACTATATAGTCTTATAAAGACCTACAAGAAACCTGTAATAAAGACCTCTATGACCAATACCTAAATTGTTGTAGCTGTGAAGAAAGTGTATAAGAATCCCAACCTCCACCCTCTTTAATTCTAGGAAAAATGTCATTAATGAGATAAATAATGTAACCCATAGAAGCTAAGGTTTATATGATCACTGACTTCCAAAACATTCAAAATTTCTACTCGATTAATTTTTTCTAGTTACATATTTGTCTAACTAATTGCTTCCTCTTCACATTGTGAATCAACCCAATAAATAACTAATCCAATGAGATATAACTTAGAAATCATCCCAAACCTTATTAATTAGCTTGATACTAGGGTAAACTCCCATAACTACCCTTGGTTCATTAACTAAGGTAAGTTTCTATGTTAGGGTCATATTCACTCCATGAACCGGTCCCAAACCTCATTGAAAGTATTTTAGTCCTTATATTAATTAGGTATTTTCCCCTAATCCAAAGCTAACCAATCTCTCTTGATTAATCTTTATTAACCTTAAATTACCATTATACTACTAACACATCAACATAAAAAACTCACATCATAGTAAGTAAAGTAAATGATACGGTTCACACAAGTCTTAATCGACAACACTAACATGACTCAAGCCCATTAGTAATAAATGAATGCCCATTGTACTTATTTGTAGGGTTAGGGCTAGACAAATTCAAGCCTAAGAAACTCATACACATCACGCAAGTTACATACATACTACTTTAGTAGATTGATGCATTGTGTTGTAGATACGTGTAATATGTTGCCTTAAATATTAGGAATGAGGGTTCTACCCATTGTTTCCAGTGACATTGTGACATGTAGGGGTCCTCGTGTCACCTACTAATCACACCCATTCTATTTAAAGACCTTTTTATTATTATAGGATGCCCTAATTCACCTTTAGATAGTGTATCTATTTATGTAAAAATGTGATAGATTGCTCTTAAGGGCATTGAAATAATTTTACTACCTAAGGTATGATACTCTCCCTTAGTTCATTTTTGTCATCTTAATATCCTTTTGATGATTTCAAGTCATTGACCTCTCTATAGGCTATACTCTTAAATTAACTCACGCTTCATTTCATATGAATGTCAGCAAGTATGCTCATATATGTATTTTTGTTATATTAGTTAAGGTTTTTTTAAATTGTATTGGGTCCATAACTAAGCTCAGAAGTACTCTTTTATGTCATGGACCCTGGATAGTTATCATGGTGTTTAGCGGGATCATGAACCCCTTAAATCGACCATGGTTTTCTTAATAGTTTACCCTTAACCTTAGGAGAAAAATAGTCCATTACCCATTTAGTGGAATTTTTTCTAACCATTTAAATTGGACTTTACTTAGAGTACACACTTAAATCTCACTAAGATTTTTTTTTTAATTTTTAAATATACATATAGGCCCCTAAACAAGAGCCCCTATGCTTGGTAATTGAACTGTGACTTAGCTGTACTTGATCAAACACTCAAACCCCTCTCAATGTCTATTTGTAATTTTTAGGATTTTTTTTTATATTTAGAACCCCTTGAACAAAACCCAGCTCAATACCCTACTTTTAATTTTATTTATAATGGTTACCTTTAGCAGACAATGGGTTGCGGCGGTGGAGCCAAATGCATTGTTAAATCTCCCTTGAAAATCCTCTTTCTCTCTTTCGCTCTCTCACTCTCTATCTAATTTTTCCAGATAGAACCAATCTTTGCTGGATCGGGAGATAAAATAGCCATAGGAGGCTCCCCAAGATACTCAAGAGAATGGATACAGCCCAAGCCCAAACCAATAGAGAGCTACTTTGATGATATAGCCAATTTTTTTTTTTTAAAAAGTGATTTTTGAGTGGTGGGGCAGGGTTGGTAATACGGTTCAAACATTGTTTCTTTAATTAATGGGAGCGCGACCGATAAGGACAAATTTAAGTACGTAATATCAAATTCATCCCGACCGGATTTTATTAAACTAATAAGTCCCGACATTAATGTTGTATGATAAAAGGACATAAATACCCCGGATAATCTAAAAACCATCACCCGTGAACGACCGAGCTCTGCTTTCTCCCAATCGAGTTCCCATTACTGGTGACTAGAAATGATCTTCGAGACGCTAGACGCTGCTTCCTCCCCCCATTCTCTGCACCATACCCCAAAGCTCTACTAAAAAACAAAGAAGCTAAGCTAAAGAAAAGAAGAGCGACAACCCAGTCAGAGAGAGAGAGAGAAAGGCAACCAAGGTCCGAGGACTCGAGGACGGCGGATTTGAAGTGAGTCAGCCACCAGTAGAGGCTGTACTTGGAACAGCGGCCACCATTGCCTAGCAGCCAAAGAGACAAGGAGAGAGAGAGAGGACGTAACCAGCGAGCGAGAAAGAAGACCCGGCAAGAGGGGAAGGGGGGGAGAGGGAAAGAAAGCCTGACTCTCTACTAAAGTAAATGAGAGAGAGAAGAATTGAAGCCTTTGGAAAGGGTCATATGGTATTCTTTGAGCTGGTGATGGGTAAAAAAATTGCAAATTATGTTATGCTTAGGCATGAGGGAAGAGAAGATCGACCGTCGTCGAGCTGTGTAAAATTCTGCAATTCTGGATCCATCCCAAAAGGTTCTCCTTTTTTGTGCAACAACATCAGTTACTTTTGGAATGAGGTTCACGGGATGGCTTGTTTCGTGCTGCACAACGCAAAATAAGCTTTTTCCTCGTCTCACTCTTTTTCTCCTTTTGTTCTGTTTCCTGTGCATGCGAATGCCGCAACCATACACCTCCTCCCCTTTATTTTCATTAACAAGGAGAGAGAAATAGATTTACAGTTAGCTTTATTAAACAAATCAACTAACATTTTGTTGTTTGGTGAATTTTGTTGAATCTAACGATGAGGGGTGGTGGTCTGATTCTGGTCTTCGGTATATTTTTGACGGTAAGAGACGAAACTTCGTTCCCTCTCCCCACGAAGGGGTTCGACAGGCAAATGGCAAAATTAATGTTTGTTTTTTATTGATCAATGTATAATCTTCATAAGATTATTATTATACTTTAGAGTATCTGTTTTACGTTTTTACTGTTACATTACAGAGAGTATTATTATGCTTTTAGTTATAAATTAATTAGTTACTTTTGAGTATGATTATAGTTTTTTTATGTTTTTACTGTAACAGAGAGTATTATAATACTTTAAGAGTATAATTTTACTTTAGGATTATATGTAGAGTATAATTATACTTTATGTTTTTACTATGTAGTATAATTTTACTTTAGGATTATATGTAGAGTATAATTACAAAAGTATTATTATACTTTTGGCTATTGATGGATTAGTTACTTAAGAGTTTGATTATACGTTTGTTCACTCTCTGCCAAATGCTTCTGTTCTATATATACAAATTTACTGTATTAGCAGCTGTCTATTATAGGATAGCTAGTATTAAGGCATAAAGAGAAGATATTCAACTTAGAAACAATTAATTACAAGTATACAATAAGCACAGAAGTCACACATTAGCTAAAAAAGCATTAAAATTTCGACAATGAATTATAATTGAAGAATGGCAAATTACAATACCATGCATGCACGCAAGCAACTTCCCGAGACAGCTTGTCGGAGTGACCAGAACACGGACGTCTTTCCCGGCCATGGTCAGCACGCCCACCATATTCTCTGGATTCGACTACACAAATTAGTCATAAAAAGTTAAAAAAAATCCCAACAAAAAACCCTAAATCCCACGCACTGAAACGCATTCCCAGTGCCATAAAAATACAAAAAAAATATGAACGTAATTAGTGTCTGAAATACACGGTAGAACAAGAGGAGCGCGCTTGAGTCTTGGCACCGCAGATGAGATTGATGGCGTCGGCCTGCGCTTGGAGCCTCAACGGGGAGTAGTCGCCTTTCCGTCGCCTGGAGCCCCTGCTGTTTTCCAGTCAGGTAACACAGGGATTCTCTGGCCCCCGTTGGCACCTCCCATTGCTGCGACTGTTCATTTCCTCAATTCCGGGTACTCCTTTTGGATCATTTCTTGACGATGATGATTAAGGGCGACTGGAGAAATCCGATGATGGCTATCCCATATTGGGAATTAAAAAGCGATCGAAGAAGAAAAATAAAAGAGCCGCTGGGCTCTGCGCGCAGAGGCAGCACCGGCCAGCGCCAGATGGGTCCAGATAGGCCATCCTGAGTGCTGCTGCTGTGAAGCCAATGATGCCGCTGGGGCTGAGTGGGTGTTGAAGCAGGAAAGTAACTATCACTGGGAGATTCTCCGACGAGGAAAGTAACCTGGCGGTGATGAAGATAAGCGAGCGGAATAACAATGGCAAAACAGAAATTATCATAAGAGGGGTAAATTTGGTTTTATTTAAAATATAATGACATAGCAGTAAAAAAAGAGGACTTAGAGGTATAAGAAAACTTTTATGTAGGACGCGCCGAATAACATGATTTTGGTCGGGACCTATCGGTTATTGAAAGCGGTAGTACGGACCTAGAGGTAGATTTTTCTTAATTAATTAAGTTAATAAATGACATGACCCATTATGGTCAAGAGAAAAATACATATATCAATAAAAGTAGGTACAATTTAATGGTACAAGTAGCCAGTTTCACTGATGACATCGGCATTCTTTTCAATCTCCATCATGAATTTGGAGCTCTTTTTTTTGTGATAACCAGCAGGTTAAACTGAGTGTAGTTGCGTAACCGTCTGGTTCAACTTCTCAAATAAAGAAATCAAAGTGAAAGAATTTAGCTCCTCGATCGTCACACTTGCGCATTTTGACTACAGGAGAGTTTGAAAGGGAGTGGAGTGGCGAAAACTTAGAGCAATAACATGAAAGACACGAGAAGTCAACAAAACCACGGCGTTGGTCGTGAAGAAGTTGGATAAGAACGCGTTGGTTTTAGCTTTATTTTGGGGCCCCCATGCCAGATTACAGACGCCTTGAATATAATTGCATTCCAACCACCGTGTGGATGGCAGTCGTTGCCATCCACCGTTGAACAAGCCATGCAAGCCGTGGCTGACCAAAATGGTGTAGTTTCAGCACTCTTTATCTTTGAATCTGAATCAAAAGACCTTCACTTGACAAGCAAATTGGAGTTTAAGTAGATAAATTCGGGATTTAGTAAAGATAGACCCAACTAAGCACACCCATCAATTGGTGTTGACCGGAACCTTCCTCTTTAGATTTTTGTACGTATTTAAAACTGAGTAAAATGAGGCACTAATTTCAGATTAGGTGTTTAAAGATGAAGGGACGTATGCATGGTTCCACTAGATACTTTCTCGTCTCTATCGGCCTCCCAATAAATGCTTAGCGTATAGTATATATAGATAGATTACAGAACCCTTCACCTCTATTCTTCCTTTGAAATTAAGCAGGTCTTTAATAGGTCGAGAGTTGAAAGTTCAGGTGAGGAAATGGAAAACGAGGAGAGGTTGAAGCTGCCACTTCCACGGGATCCTACGGATGATGCATCTATGAAGGTTTCCTTTTCTCTCACTGTTTGGAATCATGATAAATTTTCCTCTTAAAATAGTTAATCCAATGAGCTACTCTTCCAGGTCTGCATGTATACAGGCTGTGAATATCCTGTTTTCTCCTTCATATTTTCTGTTTTCATTGATGTGAGCAGTAATGTTGCTTTTGTCATAGTGATTCATTGCTATGCTTATTAGCATGTAGGCTGTTTCTTACTAATTGAGATTGGTGAAGGCAGAGGGTAGAACTTCATTTTGAAGGACTGATTTGGCTTTATATTGTAGTTCAAGAAATAATGCAAGACAGTGCAATCTTTTCAACTGCAAATTGAGTCCATTAATCTAAAAGGAGCTTCCTCTCAGAGAGAAGCTACTTGCTGCGCACTTCTGACCCTAACCCCAATTTTCTTTGCAATCTTATGAATATTTCTGTGTTTCCTCAATTTAATACCCAGCTGCCTCTGTGACCACTAGTAATTAATCCTATCTACACTATGTTCCCTAAATCCTGAAAACATATCCCCAAGAACCATAATCTTTAGGTAAATCTATCTCAGGTGTTATCCACAAGACATCTTTTGTTGCTTTCATACCCAAGAAAATTGTTGTATCCATAATTGTTTTGTGTCAACGTTTGGGGTTCTATACTCATGAATTACGAGCTACAAATGAGGAGCAAGGCCCCTTTTGGTTGTCATTTATTGGTATCTCTAATTAGTTAGGTCCCTCAGGTGAATTGGTGAACGTAGGAGTGGGAAAATCCAACCTGATCTATTTATCCGACTCTAACTCGACCTGCCTAACCTTGCACCTGATTCCACCTGACTATAGGTAGGGTCGGGTCGAATCCGACCCATACAACCCAGCCAACCCAACTTTCATCCAACTACAAGCTCTATTATTTTTAGATTTTATTTTATTTGATACTAAATTAGTAACTTTTGTGAGATTATTATAATGTTAGTTTATTGAACTTATTTATATTATTATTATAATATTTGTTTAGTGCATATTATGTTGAACTAGAGGTGCTTAAATACAAATTTGGGTATAAATAAGATGTTTAAAGTATAAGTGTGATCACATACATTTTGCTTTGTGGTAGGCATCTATTTTGGGATAACAAAGGATGATTTTTTCTAGGTGTGGTTAATTTATATATAGTTTAATTTATTTTTTGTTAAATTTTTGGCTCTGGTGATTGGAATGAAAATATGTTATAATTTATTGTATTCATTATTCATCATCTCTCCTCTAGTAGGACACGTCACACACTAGACTTAGCTTTGTGTGAAGGGCCTAACAATCATAATAGGGACCGGGTTAGGAACATACAACTATGGAGGCTAATGACAAAGCTCGATGAGGGATAATTTTTAGAAGAAAAAAATTATAAATAAGTGTCACTGGATATTGAGGGTAGGGCTTGGAGCAGCCATAGAGAAGTAATTACATGAATTTTAGAATTAAGACAGCTGAATTGCATAATCATCTTTGACCATTAAAGAAATGATGTTTAATTTATTTTGTGTTTATATGTGAGTTATTGAATGCCAAGTAGGCTAATCTTGAGTAAGCAAACATTAAATGTCTATTTTTTATCCGTTATCTCAGCCCTAGGTGAATGGTTGGTTATTTTAATAATTATTTAGTAGTTGAACATCCTTATTTATTAACTGCATAAAGTACTTTGTCATTCCAAGCCCATTGCCTATTTTATGTTGGCTTTTACCATAAATGCCCCACTTGAATACGTTTAGATAATGAGATGCGGTAGACAACTCAGTATTAACTGTTCAAGAGCTACGCAGTTTTTTCTATGATGTTTAATTGCTTACATTACTTCTTCCCTTGTAGTAGAAAATAGCTCCGTTACAGCAGAAACAACCTAACAATGGTCCCCAGCAGCAGCTACAACAATATGCTCTCTCAAGTCAACAGTCACAGAGTTCAAATCACCATCTTCTTCAGCAGGATAAAATGGGACCTGCCAGTGCCTCTGTTGATGGCAGCATGCCCAATATGTTTCGAGGCACTGGCCAGGTGTGTCTTTTATTATTCAACATGGATATATATAAATTCAAAATGACAAGGAATGATGAATGGTTAAAAATTTTAATTATTGTCATTATAGTTATTGTTGTTGTTATCACCATATTCCAATTTTATTGGATTCATGTCATGCTCCCTGCTTCTGTTTTGAATTGCTTTTTTTGTGTGTGCATAAAAGCCTTCTTGGAAGCATAATCCAGAAACTTTTGCCTTGTTGCTTGGTGTCAATACACTCTTTGCCCTAAATTCTAATGTGTGTGTTTGCTTCTCCGAATATTCCTTAATAATAACGAGAAAAATGTGAACAAAAAATGGAGGGTGATTACGCCTTTTCTTGAGAAGATCCAGCTGTCATAAACTGGTAATTGCCAAGAATTTGCTGTGCTAAAAGTAGTTCGTGCCTGAATGATCTGCGCTAACTCTATGATCTTCTTTTCTTGCACAAATACCTTGATTTAGGTTACCTATTTTCCCAAACCACTTAACGATACGGATAGTGATATTCCCACAACAAAAATACACACAAAAACTCACAAGAGTTTCTCGTGTGGGTTTTTGATGTTGAAATATCATTTTTCTTAAGTATATATAATAATAAATTGCTAACCAGATAGGATAGAGGAAGCAAGATATTCCACAACCTTTTCTTGGTTTTTGTGGTTAACGATCTATAAGCAGACTCCGTAGCTTCTTTGGGGAAAGCACCAATTGTTTTTTAATTTTTGCATCAATGCCTTTCAAAATGACAATGGACATTGCATGTATTAAAATTGGATTTTCTTCTCCATGGTAGCGAAGTAGGTTACTGTTAGCTTAGTGCACAGCTTTTTAATTGCATGTCCCCGTTTGTGAATCTTGGTTGGCTTCCTGCTGATGTATTGTACTCTTTTAAGGCTTCGAAGAATCAAAATGGACGTAAGAGAAAGCAACCTGTATCTTCTTCTGGTCCTGCTAATAGTTCAGGAACTGCAAATACAGCTGGGCCATCCCCAAGTTCGGCCCCATCAACACCTTCAACACCTACACCAGGGGATGTGATATCAATGTCTTCTTTGCAGCATAGTGCTAGCTCGTCCAAGCCATTAATCATGTTTTGCACCGATGGAACTGGAACTCTTGCATCACCGTCAAACCAGTTGGTGGGTGCATTTCTCTTGTTTAATTTATCGTAGCTGGTGTTCATGTAACATAGGTTAGGTTATATTAAGAAAAAAATAGGGTATTTAATCTAACTTAGGGCTTTATTTTGGAAACAATATGCATATTACATTGTGTTGCAGGCTGAGATGGAGCGGATTGTTGATGATGGATCTTTAGATATCATGTAGATTCATTCTTGTTTCACGATGATGCGGACAGGCGAGACACTGTTGGTCGTGATGTTACAAAAGGTGTTATTATCCGTATATCAAATTTATTAGTATCATTATCTATATACCGATTTTCTTTACCAGATGGATAAGCTTTTCTAAGAACCTTTTTATTGGTTTTCACAATGTAAAACCGGGTTTCACATTCTATGAAATTGGTGCCATCCGTGCTAGTGCAAATAAAGTTGTGTGTTGTCATTTTTCATCTGATGGGAAACTGCTTGCCACTGGTGGCCATGACAAAAAGGTGAGAATTATAACCAAGTGCAGTCTTCTGCCAGGCTCTACTTAATTATGCAAAATATTGTTATCCTCCTTAAAAGATTCTGAATATCCATATATTATAAAGCAAATAATGTGAAAAGATTTAGATGTTAGGAATTTGAAATCAAGCAAAATGCATGTTTTTTATCTACATCTTACCAATTTTACATATTTGCTTTGCAAATGGACTTAGCGAAGTTTTTTTATTTTATATGGAGCTGTAAATTTCGAATTTCTCTGGAAGAAAACCTGGACGGCTGGACTGGTGAATGCTACGTCAATATTTAGTTAGTTTTTAGTAGCTTATTTTCTTCATTCGGCAAATTTTTTCTTTGTCATGGTTGCTGTACATTTGTTTCTTTACTGATGTTCAGCTAATAGTGTATGTATAACAGAATTATGCAATGTTATTTTTTTATTGAAAAAAAATTGTCAGTCCTGAAGAAACAACTGTAAGTAGATTGTAGGTTGTCAAGAAATTCCTAAGAACGGTTTTTTGGTAGGTCATAACATCATATGTCCCGAATGCATGAGATTATTACCATAGTTTGCTTATCCGATATAAAGGATATATTGATGACCTAAACATAAGATATATTGGAGATATCAAGGAAAATGATATTGGTGACCCAAAAATGGATTTTTCACATTTATCTTAATAATCTAAGCAATATATATCAAGGAAAATGATATTGATGACCCAGAAATGGATTTTTCACATGTATCTTGATAATCTAAGCAATATAATCCAATATATCAAGGAAAATGGTATCGGTGACCAAAAAATGGATTTTTCACATGTATCTTGATAATCTAAGCAATATATTTACCTATAGAAACACAAATACTAAGTCAAACTTTCTGTTGGTCTTTTGTTATTTTCTTCAACCGCTTTCTTCAATCCCGTGCATTGGTCCGGCCCTTGGAGCGGGTTCGGCTCGGGTTGGGCAGTGCAGGGGCATGACAATATCCGCCCCTTCCCCACTCCATATATTCCCTCTATCCATAGAACTGCATCAAGGGGAGCTAAAACAAAAGGGGCATTGTTCTCCAATATAGGGAGCCTTGACCTTCAAAGATTGACTGACAAATACAACAACAATGCAGGTAATTTTTGAAACACATTCAACTATACCTGAGGTGCCCTTTGTTTCGATGGCCTTTGTTGGCCTGTTGGGATAGGAGTTCTAGCAATGGTCGTAGTTTCGATGACCTTACTTATAATTGCCATCAAATTTTGATGGATGTTGTGATGGGCATTATGATAGATGTTGCGATGGAATGTAATGAGATATACTTGGAAGGGCATCAAAATTTTGATGGTAGCATCAAAATTTCGATGCCCTTCACCATTGTAAGTGCGGTTGCCATATGAATTTTAATAGACAAGACATCGATAGTGGATCAAAACCTTTATGATTATAGCGCATAGAATAATATTATAGGCTAGGAAAATATCATAAATAGTAAGTCATGGGGAATTTTTTTTCTTTCTTAATGCAAAATAAATAATTTGATTAAATATCCTAATCAAGATAACTAGGGTTCATAAATACGAATATCAAATCGTATGATATTATTAATGTATCAAAATCCATAACAATAAGCTATCCATCTAAGTACAAGTCCATCATCAGTTTGAAAATAAATAATTAAGTTGGCTCTTGCACCAAAGCTACAAATACTTATTAGAATTTTAGAAATAAGGAACCACATCCCAAGTTTGCCAATCCTAGTTTTACTAGTCCTTGCTAGAAGAACATATAACCAACAAAACCAAACAACCAAGGAACCTCTTCACCTTCAAGAGAAGAGTTTCCTACATAACAAAATGATTAATCAATATTTTTCGGATCGGGCCAACATTACTAATATATTAGTTGCCTACATACTCATCAAAAAAACACTTCCAATGTTAGTTCAAACAAGATCAGATCCAGATGTAGTTCTGCATAGAAACTACAATATCTCAAAAGGCATAACATCAAATATGTAATGCTTATGTATTCTCAACTAACCTAAATTTTATGCAAGTTCTTTAATTATTCCACTTGTTCTAATTAAAAATCAATAGCAATCAATGTCATTATTTATCTCACAACCCTTGTTTAATAATTAATAACTTTGTCTAATCCTTTAGACAGACAGTCACATCATATATTAACTAGAATGACACATGATACTAATCATCCATCATTGTTTTGACTCAACTCGAGGTTAAACATAATATAACTTTCGATGAAGGTCAAAACACGACAATTGCAGTGTAGTAAATATAAACATAATATAAATATGCATCAACTCAAAGATAACTTGACTATTGAAGAAATCCCTGAATACCCAACTATAACATTGGAGTAAGACTGTTTAAATCCCCAGGGCTCTCAATAGCCTGCCATGAATTTAGAGAAGTGGATCACAACTGTGCTTATGGATACAAATTGAGGAGAAACACAATCCTTCCATAATGCTCATGCAACTTTTCTTTTCGTACTCACTATATGGTCATATAAATACCTACGAAAAATCGGTAATAAAGACCTATTTGGCCAATACCTAAACCGTCATGGTTGTGAAGAAAGTGTACAAAAATCCCAACCTCCACCCTCTTTGACTTTGTGGAAAATGTCCTTAATGACATAAATAATGTAACTCATGTCTATATGGCCATTGACTTCCAAAACATTCAAAACTTCCACTTGTTTAATTTTATCTAGTTACATATTTGTCCAACTAATTGCATCCTCTTTGCATTGTGAATCGACCCAATAAATAACTAATCCAATGAGATATGACTTAGAAATCATCCCAAACCTTATTAGTTTGCTTGATACTAGGATAAACTTCCATAACTACCATTGGTTTATTAACTAAGGTAAGTTTCTATGTCAGGCCCATGTTTACTCCATGAACCCGTTCCAAACCCCATTGAAAGTATTTTATTCCTTATCTTAATTAGGTGTCCCCCCCTCCCCAATCCAAAGCTAACCAATCTCTTTTGATTAATCTTTCTTAACCTTAAATTACCATTATAAGACTAACACATCAACATAAAAAAATGCATCATAGTAAGTAAAGATAAATGATATGGTTCACACAAGTCTTAACAAACAACACTAACAAGACTCAAGCCCATTAGTAATAAATGAATCCCCATTGTACTCATTTGTAGGGTTAGGGCTAGACAAATTCAAGCCTAGGAAACTCATACGCATCATGCAAGTTACATATATTCTACTTTAGTAGATCGATGCACTGCGTTGTAGATACGTGTCATATGTTGTCTTAAACCTTAGGAATGAGGGTTCTACCCATTGTTTCCAGTGACACTGTGACTTGTAGGGGTCCTTGTGTCCCCTACTGATCACACCCCTTCCATTTAGAGGCATGCCCTAACTCACCTTTAGTTAGGGTATTTATTTCTGTTAAAATAGGATAGACAGCCCCTAAGGGCATTGGGATAATTCTACAACTTGGGGTATGATACTCTCCCTTGGTTCATTCTTATCATCTCAGTATCCTTCTATTGATTTAAAGTCATTGACCTCTTTAGAGGCTCTACTCTAAAATTGACTTGCTCTTCCTTTAACATGAATGTCGGCAAGTCTGCTCATAGGGGTATTTTTATTATATTATTTAAGGTTTTTTTGAACTGTAATGGGTCCATAACTTCGCTTAAGGGCACTCCTTCATGTCATGGACCCAGGATTGTTATCCTAGTGTTTGGCAGAGTAGTGAACCTCTTAAACCGACCCTGGTTTTTTTAACAGTTCACCCATAACCCTAGGGGGAAAATAGTCCTATTGACAAAAAAAAAATAAAAAATCAAAATCAAATCAAAATTCAATTGCAAAGATCTCGGAGCTTGACTAGCTTCAGATAACTCTAAATTGTCAAAATGGATAAAGTCTCAAATTCGGATAAAGTCCAAACAAAGAAAATTTTTATCAAAATCCAAAGGCCAAGATTTCGGAGCTTGACTAGCTCTAAGTGAGACCAAATTTTTAAATAGACAAAGTCTCTGAAGTGGACAAAGTCTAAAAAGAAAAAAAAAAGGAAGCAAAATCTAATCCTACACACGTAGGAATAGACTAAGGCTTTTAACAAAAAAAAAGTGAAGATGCAAGATCTAAATCCTACACACGTAGGAATGAACTAAGGCTTCCAACAAAAATTTTATTGTGAGAGGACATTATGGGGGCCTCTTTACATTCAAAGTTAAACGGCTGAGGGAGGCTTTGTAAGCCTCACATGGCCACGTAATAAAAATTTACAAAGGACTATGTGGGACCTCATAAGTCTCACAACAAAATAGTCATAAAAGAGAAATAAATGAAAAAGGCTAGGTAAGACTCGTGGGTCCTATGCTATTGTTTAGTTTTTTTTTTTAAAAAGAAGTTGTGTGGAAATTTTCATGGGCCCCACATAAGGAATGAGAAGATTAAATCAAAGCCTTGATACTCGTGATCCCCTAATATAAAAAAAGGATGATAAAAAAAATATATAATAATAAAAAAGAAAAGAAAGTGGAGATGACAAAGTTAAAGGTATAATGCCCGGTCTTCTCTCACACTTCCCACTTCCTCCACTAATCAAGTGGTTCTCACCAACACTCCCACTAACCCATTTTCTCATCTCCCACTAATCCACTCTCCACTTCTCATAAACTACCTTTCCAACTCACCACACTACTTTGCTTAACCGTGCAACTCCCATCCTATAAATACCCCTTCATTTCCATAAGAAGGGGCTTTTGGCTTTCAAGTCTACAGAACCTCCAAAAGAGAAATCCAGAAGTCCATCACACACCAAGTTTCTAAAAAGCCTTGACCTTCAAAAAGTCGAAGAAGATCGAGGAATTGGAAGACAAATAGAAGCACTCAAGAAGGAAGAAGAACTTGTGCAAGGAGAGCTCTCATCTTCAAGAAGAATTTTCCTTGTTTTCTTCTTTTCTTTTCCTTTTTAAACTCAAAAGCTGTAGCCACTTCTCCTGATAATTCTCTTTTCTTATTTTAATAAAATTCCAGTTGTTTCTTCCATTTTGCCAATTAATCGAAGGGTTTCGAGAATTGATTAATCACTACTACTCCCTTCAAAGTGTAAAGAGTAGTCTTGATTAATCAAGAGAAGGTCGTCCCACATAAATAAAAAAAGGTTCTTCTTTACCTCTTGTAAGGAAGGATTATCCGATCCATTCCCTTGTCTTGTGCATAGAGAACTACCGAAATCCACCAACAGATTTCTGGCACACCCGGTGGGACCTTCTCCTCCTTCCATCTTTTTGGCAAAAATGGAGGCTACTGGAAATTTCAAGCTCATCATTAATTTTGATGAGGCTAAGTTTCGAGCCTTTTTGGCAAAACAGAAACATGAAGAAAAAATGGCGGTTCCATTGGATGCTAGCATGGATGCTACGTGTAGTTCCAAGACAAGGACTAAAGTGAATGTTCCATTGCCTAAGACCACTCACTCCCCTCACTTTGCCTATGGTAAAGTTTTGAGCGGTGACAATGTATTTTCAAGGCTAAGGCACAATGCTCTTGAAGACTTTTTGAACCAAGATCATGAGGAGCCTAAGACCACTCACTCCCCTCACTTTGCCTATGGTAAAGTTTTGAGCGGTGATAGTGTGTTTTCAAGGCTAAGGCATAATACTTCTGAAGACTTTGTGAACCAAGATCATGAGGAGCTTAAGACCACTCACTCCCCTCACTTTGCCCATGGCAAAGTTTTGAGCAGTGATAGTGTGTTTTCAAGGCTAAGTTACAATACTCATGGAAAACTATTGAACCAAGTTCACCCGGAGCCTAAAACCACTCACTCCCTTCACTTTGCCCATGGCAAAGTTTTGAGCGGTGATAGTGTGTTCTCAAGGCTAGGGAACAAAGTTCGTGGTGGAAAATCGAAAAAGGCTTTGAATGTTTCAAGACGCATGAAAAAGAAAAAAACTATGGTTCAAGGGGCTAAAAGAAATGTGGATGATAGCCTCATTGATGTTGGTATATGGGATCCAATGGATCATTTTCCAACCTCTTTCAAAGAGCTACGACAAAACAACCAGTTTAAGCCATTGGAGAATATAAATGGAGAAATGACAATGAGTTTGTTCTTGAGACCTCAAAGGCCTAAAAAGAAAAATGGACATATGACTGTAACATTCCCCATGAATGGACAATTTTTTCAGCTTGGAAAGAAGAAAACGCCATCGGCTTTCAAGGCAAGGTCAAAGGAAATTTCTTGCATGATGGTGGAAACCCCATATGATAAAAAGATTGGGCAAAAAGAAAACCACATCCCGAAAAGGCATGTTACTAAACATGATTCACTTGCAATGAAGAATGAAATTTCAGAAAATGGTTATCCTACTTTGGGTAATAATTCCAATCCCAAGGGGTGGAAGCCTATGAAAAGAAGAGGACAAAAAAGTATGAGATGGAGAAACTCTTCCCCGAAAAGAGAAGTTGAGGATTTCACCCGTCATGAATTTTTTTCAAAAATGACTCAACAAAGTGTGTTACTCTCATGCCCTATGTGTGGCAATGGTGAGATGGTACCTTACTTCCAAGAAAAGAATGACTATCGAGGGAACGACTTTGGAAAACCATACTTAGGAGGAAGGAGGTCATCCAAGTTCACTCTATATCCTACCGTTGATAGATCAAAGTTTCGTTAGCAGAGAGAAGATTTTAAGAATGATAGCATTAACAAATCTTCATAACTCGGGGAAAAGGAACACCCAACTCTTGAGGAGGGTATGATGCAAGGCAGTCCTAAAATACTACCTTCTCCTAGCGAGTCTGATTCTTCAATGGAGTTTGCCCCAAGAAGGAGAAATAATTTTAGAAAATCAAGTCAAATAACTAATAGTACTTGGAAAAAATTGTCTTTAAGTGATGAAATTGAGAATTGGAGCTCAAGTTCTCCCAAAACCTTGAAAACAACCTAAAGGTGGAGGCCTAAGGAGGAGCCTCATGTTGCAATTGTAAATATGGTTGGCTCAAAAAGTAAAGAAGAGGAAACTATGAAAACAATTCAATACTACACAAGAAGCAAAAAGAAAAATTCTTTGAAAGATGGGGGTGCAAGGACTTCATCAGGGTCTCCTAAATTTATTTTTGCAACAAATGAATTCCCTTCAATCACTCACGGAGAAGAAGACGATGGCGAAGAGGAGGTTCAAGTGGAGGATAGTTCTACTTCTTCCAACACTATTCCCGTAACTTTGTCTTCTTTGGAATCCAGAAGAGTTGGAGTGCACATGGCAACAGGAGAAAAAGATGACATAGAGATAGGGCAAGTCCCTACTCATTTTATTAAATTTATGGTAGATCAAGAGAAGCAAATAGAAGAATTGAAAGCCATGATTGGAGCATTAGCCACAAGAACTCAAAGTCAACAACAAGTCACTTCTAATCATCAAGGTGACTTCCATGAAGTTAATTATCAAGAAAATGAAGGAATGAATAGGGAAAGTCCTCAAGCACTTGTATCAAGAAAAGAGATGCAAAAAGCTCTTCAACACATCCAAGAAGAGTCTAAGTTGAGAAAAGCGGGAGTAAATTCCCCTTACCTAGCTTGGATGGATAAAATACCTTTCCCACCCAAATTCAAACAGCCAAACTTGCAAACTTATAATGGTCAAACTTCTCCAAAACAACATCTTTGCCACTTCAAGGCTTTAACTGGAAACCTTGTTAGCAATGATGCTGTACTTATTAGATTATTTGTCAGCACTTTGAAGGGAACTGCATTTGACTGGTATATGACTTTGCCAGAAGAATCGGTACAAACGTGGGCAGACTTGGAAGCTAAATTCTTGAGTCATTTCTTTGATGAAGAAGCCACCACTTCTATGGCCCAACTTTATTCAACAAAGCAGGGGCCAAAAGAGACAGTACGTGACTTCATAAAAAGATAGAGGGCTCTTGCATTAAAGTATCCAGATGTAACAACTCAAAAGAACCTTACCGAAGTATGTCGTTTGAATCTTCGTGTAAAGATTCAATCAAAGATGGGATCTATAAAGCCAGAAGCTTTTAACGATCTCATGAAAAGTGCTATTGAGGCAGAACGTTTAGTGTTTGAACGTGAAGCTGAAAAATGTGGTGAAAAGAAAGAGTATGTTAAGCCTACTAAGAAGAAAGAAGCGTTTTCTGTTCAAACTTCTGAAGCAACATCTCAAGAGAAGAAAGACAAGATGATTGAAGTAAAGAAGAGAATATTAAAAGAAAGAATGAATAGAGAATATTCTTTTGATGTAAATGAAACTGAAAACCTCTTTCACGAGTTGGTGAAGAAGGGGAACATCAAGCTTCCGGAGTGTAAGAGACCAAATGAGGAAAAACAAACGAATGATCCCTCATTTTGTTTGTTCCATCGGATCCTAGGCCATAATATCAAACAATGTTATGTCTTTAAGGATCAAGTGCAGGCTCTAATTGATGAAGGAGTTATTAGGTTGACTCGAGAAGAAAAGAAAGTTTCTGCAAATTTAATCTCAATCCAATTTGGGGCTTTTGAGCCAATTCAAGTAAGAGCTCCTCAAGAAGAAGAGGATGTGGAATTCAAATATACATAAGTTTTCCTAGAAGATTACGAGTCACTTGTCCCTCTTCAAATATCAGATGACACCTTCATGTGGGTACATACAGATTTCTTAAAGGATGAAAAGTGGGAGATTGTTAAGAAAAAATCTTGTACATCCAAAGTGTATGATATTACTAGAACGGGAGCATTCCTTCCCCTACCAAAGTTACGTGGTGTAACTAAGTCAAAAAATAAGAGCAAAAAGAAAAAAAGAGCAATGAGGAAAAGTGAGGTTTTGCCAATAGAATTACTTGAACAAGAGCCAAGAGTTCCATGTACTTTGGCAGAGTTTATGCCACCGGAACCTTGGAAAAAGGAGGAGAGGTTAAATGACATGGTGGCCCCAATTCTCGAAGAAAAAGAAGTGATTGAAGAATTTTAGGAATATAATAATGTCATTAAAATCTGGGACTCAGAAAGTGAAGATAACATTCAGAAGTTGAAGATAATCTGGTCATTGTGTTAGATTATGAGTCGGATGACTCAATTGAAATCCAATAAAATGTTTTAAGCCAAGAGTTGAACATTGAAATAAACAACAATCAACCATGGTCAACTTTTGAGTATGGAGAACACTTCCTACCAAATGGATGGAGGGCTTGGCCAGAAGATGAAGAGAGAACTATCCTTTGGGAGAACACAAACACAGAAATTAAAGCAGATAAACCTTGGCCGGTGTTTGAAAACCAAAATGAGAAACTTTTACCTAATGGATGGAGAACATGGCCAGAAGATGAAGAAAGAACTATCATTTGGGAGAACAAAGACACAAAAACCAAAATAGATAACTTTTGGGAAGAAAAAGAAAAAGAGGACCACCCACAAAGAAAAAAGATTAAGCAAGAAGTAGAAAGCATTGAGGGACTGCCACAATCAAAAGAAGACAACCCTCTAACTCAATCTCTTGTAAACCAAGAGAATGACGGGATGATTGTCCTAATTGAAGAAGATGAAGAGGATGAAGAAATAATTCATGAGTGCCATATGGTTTCAGTCGAAGACTGAAGGCTAGAAGTGGACTTAGTTGAGTCATCTAACCAAATAGAGTCTATGACAAGAGACTTTCAAGAAATGAAAATAAGTCTTTGCCCTTCTTGGATTGGGTTATCTTTAAAAAAGAATTTAGAAATCTCACCGAAAGAAGAAAAAAGTGCTTGAAAGCCAAAACTCTAGACATGGTAACAAAGAAACCCTCTCGCTTGCCTCAACCTCCTAGGGTGACTTCTTTTACATGAAAAGATTCGTTATCAAGAAGAAATACTAGATCGAGGTCTAGAGGGGCTAAGTCTCACATTAAATATTCTAGAAACCAAGTCATGACCTCAAAAACTCAAATCAAGGTGCCTAATGTTCAACCTCAAATTTCAAAAGATTACGAAGAACATTGGGTTGAGCATATGGGACAAAAAAGGTACAAGATAAGACTCCCCAAAGTCTCTCCATGGGCAAGTGATGAAAAAATTATTTTTAGTGGATGGGGAAGTGATGATGAATCAATGATTGCTCCTTTGAAGGAAAAAGACGAAGACAATGAGAAGACATTCATGTGTAACATGATTTCTCTTCATCATAAATTTGCTCCAACAATTAAAGAGGAATGCTTGATTAAAGACTTTTGTAACATGACTAAGTTAGCGAATGAAGAAGTTGTTGGTGAAATTTATGATGATTCTGCATCTGATTCCGAGGGAAGCATGTAGCAAATCCACAACACTGAAGAATCAAATCCTGGAACAAGGTGAAGGCGAGATTATCACAAAGATTATTCTGACTATTGGAAGGAAAAAGAAAAAACAAAACAACAAAAAGTTGTTCGGTTTCATGAGCCAGTTAAAAGAAATTCACCTCTTCCAGATATAAGTAAGCCTCTAAATTATGACTTGATCGCTCAACTAGCAAATGTGCCTGCCCGGTTGACCATGTATGACTTGCTTCGATTGTCTCCAGAGATTAGGAAGACAGTTGTCAATGTGCTAATGGAAGCTAAAAAATATGCACCTCATGTCAACCGTGTTGAAATCAAAGGGGAGAAAGAAATATGTGAAAAGTGCCATGAAGTTAAACTTGAAAATCTTCAAACAACAATCACATTCTCCAAGGATGATATGCTACTTGGAGACATGAAACATACAAGGCCATTGTATCATACAGGGTATATTGGTCACGTGGAACTGCATCAAATTCAAATAGACCCAGGCTCTGGAATTAATATTCTCCCAGTTTGTACCTTGGAATACTTAGGGATCTCTATGAAGAAGCTTACTCCTACAATGACAAGTATTGAAGGATATGATGCAAATTCACAAAAAGCTAAGGGAAAGATCCGCCTAAAATGTCGAATTGGAACTTTAAAGTCTGAAGTGACATGCTATGTAATCAGTAACCAAACTTCCTAAAGCTTTTTGTTAGGTCGAACTTGGATACATGAAAACTTAGTAATCCCCTCAACCCTTCACCAATGCTTCAAGTTTATTGGAGATGATGGAAAAATTCACCGAGTCTTTGCTGACAAAAAACCGTTCAAAGGTGTTGAAGCCTATTTTGCTGACTCTGCAATGTATGAAGATGATGAAATTGAAGAATCTGAAGGCTCAACAGCAATAGATCCACAAGGAATCAATGCACGGTTTGTGAATGCTAAAGGAAAGTACATTGTACATGTAAATGAAAAGCCGTATGGCAAATACGTTGTAAATGATGTAAAGAAAACGGCTTCTAAAGATGATGTATCTCATGTATGCATGAATAAAAATTTATTTTTGAGATATATCGCATCTTCTTTTGAAACAAAAATGTTTGAAGATCAACCGTTTAAAACTTTAAAAAATGATGATTTTTTAGAATTGGCCACTTGTTTTGAGTTGCCTTTGACTCGTTTACATGCCTTTTCATATATAGAAAATCCTAAGGGATCTACTTGTACCAAAAAAAGATAGTTCAAAGGAAATCATATTTCACCGAACTTCTACTATTGATCAATTTTCAAAAGAGGAATTGGACTCAGAAAAAGATGAAGTTGAATTAGAAAAGTATAGTTCAATTTCAAAAGACATTATGAAAAATATGGGCTTCAACTTTGATTCTCCGGGTGGTCTCAATAATGGTGTGGGGAGAAAAACCCCATTACAACCATTTATAATGTCAAAATGAAAAAAATCCTCTTTACATGGCCTGGGATTTAAACCAGACTTTATTGACTTATCTCAACGGAATGAAAGTGACAATGAATCATGCAAAACTTCAAGTTGGGACTCAGATGTGGATACTTGTGATTTCTTTAAATCACTTGAAATATCCAACCTTGACACAAAGTCTGTAAATATGGTCTCAATAGAATACCATGAAAATAATGAGACTAATAATGATGAAAATAACAAAGCTAGTGATGTTGAAGAATTCCAAGAATATGAGATTGAAGAAGAAGTAAAAATTCTTCCTCCTACACAAGATTAGGTAAGAGAAGTAAATTTGGGTACAGAAGAACACCCATTGCCTATCTTCCTTAGCACTAGTCTTACTACGAACGAGGCAGAATCTTTGATAATTCTACTTAAGGAATTTAAAGATTTATTTGCTTAGAATTATACTGAAATGCCAGGACTAAGTCCGAAATTTTCCGTTCATCATTTGAACATTAGGTCTGAGGTAAAACCTGTAAAACAAGCACAAAGAAGGTTTAAACCTTCAATAATGCAGGAAATTGAAAAAGAAGTTCAAAAGCTAAAGGAAGCTGGTTTCATTAGGGAAGAGCAACACCCTGATTGGCTTGCCAATGTTGTACCAGCTATGAAAAAGAATGGAAAAATTCGTGTGTGCATCGATTTTAGAGACTTAAATGGTGCATGTCCAAAAGATGAATTCCCCTTACCAATCACAGAAATTTTAGTTGATAACACAATTGGTTATGACCATATGTCATTTATGGATAGATATTCTAGATACAATCAAATAAAAATGAACCCTGAAGATGAAAAACATACAGCATTCAGGACTCCTTTTGGTATTTATTGTTACATTGTTATGTCATTTGGCTTAAAGAATGCTGGAGCAACATATCAAAGAGCTATGACAAAAATATTTAAAGAACATTTACATAAAAGAGTGGAGTGTTATGTTGATGATCTTGCTGTCAAAAGGAAACATGCAAGTGATCACATAGCAGACCTTCATATGATCTTTGAAATTTTAAGAAAACACCAAATGAGGATGAATCCTCTCAAATGCTTTCTAGGAGTGTCTTTTGGTAAATTTTTAGGATTTATTGTAACCAAAGATGGAATCATGGTGGATCCTGCAAAAACAAAAGCAATAATAGAAATGAGGCCACCAAGAAACTTGCGAGAGTTAAAGGGGCTGCAAGGGAGATTAGCTTATATAAGAAGATTTATTTCAAACTTATCTGGAAGATGTCAACTATTCTCTCGGTTGATGAAGAAAGGAGCAAACTTTGTTTGGGACAAAGCATGTGATAATGCCTTCAACGAGATCAAACGTTATCTCACTCAGCCACCTGTTTTATCGGCACCCATCCAAGGTCGACCCTTCATCCTATATACAAAAGCTCTTGATCATTCACTTGGAGCGATGCTTGCACAGAAAAATGATGAAGGTCGAGAATAAGCTCTATATTACTTGAGTCAAATGATGGTAGGGGCTGAGCATAGATATCCCCCTATTGAAAAAGAATGTCTAGCACTCATGTTTGCAGTTGAGAAGCTAAGACACTATTTGTTGGGTTAGACGACATTCGTGGTATCTCGAGTCAATCCGCTCAAAATTTTAATGACGAAGGCAGGATCTCTTAATTCTCGATTGGCAAAATAGTCATTTTTGTTGTCACCCTATGATCTAGTTTATATTCCACAAAAAGCAGTAAAAGGTCAAGCATTAGCAGATTTTCTTGCTGAGCACCCTTTGAAAGAAGGTTTAAAGTTACAAGAAGATTTACCTGATGAAACTATCTTCTTTGCAAGCCCCATAAAAGTTCAAGAAAGCATATGACAGATGTACTTTGACGGTGCATCAAGAACAAATGATCAAGGACAAAATGTATCGGGAGTGGGTATTATTTTTATCACACCAGAAAAACACATGATACCACATGCTTTGTATCGGGAGTGGGTATTATTTTTATCACACTAGAAAAACACATGATACCACATGCTTTTGTGCTAACACAACCATGCTCCAACAACATGGCTGAATACATGGCTCTAATTATTGGAATGCAATTGGCACATGAATTACAAATAAAATCTCTCTCAGCCTTTGGGGATTCCCAATTAGTCGTCAATCAGATGACATGAGTTTTTGAAGTAAGAAAACTTGAGCTTTTACCTTATCACTCAATGGCTAAGAAATTAGTAAAATTATTTGATGATTTTGACATACAACACATAGTGAGGTCAAAGAATGCTTAAGCAGATGCTCTTGCAGCATTAGCCACCTCTATGACAATATTAGAAGGACAAAATATTGGGATTTCCATATGTGAGAAAAGATTGCTACCTAGTGAATTTGAACTACTAAGTGAATGTAACAGCATAGGGCAAATTTCATTTGACTTTAAGTCTGATGATTGGCGTTACCCTATGATTGATTTTGCCTTACATGACATCTTACCCCAAGACCCATCGAAGGCCGCAAGTATAAGACGGCGAACCCCAAAGTTTTATTATGATGCAAAAATGAAAATGTTGTATCGAAAGTCTTATGATGGGATTTTATGAAGGTGTTTGTCACAAAAAGAAGCCCAAAAAGTGATCCAAGAAACCCATGATGGCGTTTGTGGAGCTCACCAGCCTGGTCCAAAATTGCAAGATAGGATAAAAAGGTTGGGATATTATTGGCCTACCATGATAAAAGATTGTATGGAATATGCTAAGAAATGTCAAGCATGCCAATATCATGCAAACTTTATACATCAAGCACCTGAATTCTTGCACCCTACAACAGCTTCTTGGCCTTTTGAAACGTGGGGA
The DNA here is from genome assembly GCA_035235625.1 of Saururus chinensis. NCBI lineage: Eukaryota > Viridiplantae > Streptophyta > Magnoliopsida > Piperales > Saururaceae > Saururus > Saururus chinensis. The sequence continues at coordinate 16,997,655 of CP141149.1, read as the reverse complement.
ATGGATATTGTAGGTCCAATTACCCCTAGCTCATTTAAAGGTCATAGGTTTATAATCACGGTCACTGACTATTTTTCAAAATGGGCAGAAGCTACAGCACTTCGTGAAACAAAAACGAAAGATGTATTAAAATTCTTGAAGACTCATATTATTTATTGGTTTGGAGTCCCGAGAAGGTTTATGCATGACAATGGACCTCAATTTACAAACTATAAATTTTACCAATTCTGTGCAAAGTATGGCATTGAGAGTGTAGCCTCAACGGCATACAATCCTGCCACCAATGGGCTTGCTGAAGCTTTCAACAAGACTATATGTAGACTCTTAAAGAAAGTCATTTCAAAGAACAAAAGGGATTGGCATGAAAAGTTGCTAGAAGTATTGTGGGCTTATCGCACCACAGCTCGAAAAGCAATGCAAGCGACACCTTTCTCCCTTATTTATGGATGTGAAGCGGTTTTACCCTTAGAAATTCAAATTCCATCATTGAGAGTGGCTTTGGCAAATGAATTAACAAATGATGAGAATATCAAGCTACACCTACAAGAACTAGAAACTCTTGACGAAAAAAGGCTACAAGCCCAGCAAACTACAGAGTTGTATCAAGCAAGGATGATTGGGGCTTTTAATAAAAAAGTTAAACAATGATCTTTCAAGAAGGGTGATTTGGTGCTTGTTGTCAAACGACCTATGGTTTTCACACATAAGTCAAAGGGCAAGTTTGAACCTAAATGGGAAGGGCCATACATTGTTGAGACAGTTTATTCAAATGGAGCTTACCGACTCTTGACACAAGAAGGTGATCGGTGTTTACTACCGATCAATGGAAAATTTCTAAAAAAATATTACCCTTAGAAATGTAATCATATGATACAGAGAAATAAGGGAAGGAAATTCAACTACAAATACAAGGTTTTATTTTTTATTTTTTAAAAAAAACTAAAATTGGAGGCTATTAAAAACTTCATCCGTAGCTTGTGTTGCTTTATCCTTCGTAGCTATTCTTGCTTCTTCACTAGAAGAAAAGGATCGCTCCATGTCTTCAATTTCTTGATGCAGCTTACTTACTTCCCCAGCTTTGACGCTGATCTTTGCATCCAATTCTTTAAGCCTAGGGGATGAATCTTTGAGCTCCACCTCAACAATTGATTGTTCCGTTGAAACCCCATGAATCTGGTTCTCAAGTTCTTCCTTCTTTTTAAGAAAAGCCTCTATTTGACACTTCACCTTAGTATGTGCTTGCCTTAGAGAAATATGAGAATCCATGAGTTTATTGAGATAGGCATGTTTCAAAGAAGACTGCACTTCAATATCTTTACCCTCTTATTTAAGTTCTTCAAGCTCATTTAACAATTGAGACTCTACCATTCTCTTCTCATCCAATTTCACATATATGAGACTTGGTCCACATGCTCTCTTTATTTCATCAGAAATTGTGATTATCTTATCCAATGCATAACGATAAGGACTTGTGTCAACTTCTTGATAATCTAGAAGGCTTAATAAGCTTTCTAATTCAGCTTTCCTTACGGCTATCATGGTTGGGGTCATCTTAATCAAAATCTCCAATGTCTCTTTAAATGTTCTAAGGAGAGAAGATACAATCACCGTTTGAACACATACATTTTTTGCATCATTTTGTTCATGGGTGGAAGAAGTCACATCGACATGTTGATTTGAAGCACCTTTGCTCAAAGTTAGGCCTTTACTATAAGAAGAATTTTTACTTGAAGAAGAGTTAGAACTCAAACTGTTAGCTGCTGAAATATCTTTTAAGGCCTCAGTTCTTTCCACCCTGGATGAAATACCTGTTTCTAAGGATGGTGAAGTAAGTGTGGTGGGAACCTACAAGTCAAAATTCACACAAATTAAAAAAAAAGAAAAGAAATGGAATTAAAGAAGAAGAACTAGAAGATATACCTGAGCAAACCGAGCAAACCCCAATTCTTGGTTAATCTCATCTCTGGTTGTCATGCCTTGGGCTTTTGTTTGGTTTATACCACTTGAGCTTTCAGGTATAGGGTTTAACCCTTGAGACTCTATTGGATTCACTTCCCTTGAGTTTCTACGTATGTGACCTAAAAACAAAATGAAAGGAGTGAGCTATGCAACCTTAAAAAAAAAAAAACATACTTGATAAAGAAGGGACAACTTCAGTCTCATTAGGTTCATGAGTCCATTCTTAAATTCTTGATGAACCCAAATTATAAAGGGTACCTAAAAAAAAAAGAGGGAGAAAGAAAAATAAGTTTTCTTTTCGTTAAAAAAAAAAGAGAGAGAGAGAAGAGGATGTGTGTTTAGCATACCTTCAAAAGTAATAATGTCTTCTGTATTTATATCGTCATCAATTTCATCCACAAAGTTCACCAAGCTTTGGGAATCCACATTACTTGCGTGACAAGTGGAAGATGAAACTTCTACATACAAGGAGAACAATGAGTATATATATATATGTATAAAAAGCCAAGATATTTAAACCTTGAATAGTAATTTGATCACTTTTCTTCTTCTTCCGAAGACGAAGGGCTTTTGACTTTATCCTGGTTCCCTTACCAAGATCATTTGATTTAGGTGAAAGTGGCCTTTTGTTTGAATCAACAATGACAGAGCGGAATGAAGGTGCCTTTGATGTATCTGCATTTAGGTAATTCTTAGCTGCCCTTACCCACCAATTAGCAAAACATTCAGTGTAAACAATGCTTTCATCGGGATAAATGAATTTTGTTCCAGTATCACGTTTTATGAAGTGATACCAAGCACAAGCAGCATCACAAATTTCTCCATGTCGTTTCCATTGAAGGTTAGGATTTCCCACCATACCTTGAGAATATCTAAATTGTACAGCAAATCTGCTTGGAGTGTATGGTTCAAGTTCTACTTGAAGTACACTTCGGTAAACTAAAGTACTTGGGCGGATGTTGATAAGCCAGATAAATGCAGCATCATCCATTTTTTTTTACACCAGCAAGGGAAGAATCGTCTGTCATCATTCCTTCGTCGTTAAAATGTGGGAGACTTCCAAGATGCCAGTTTCCATGAAAACGGATTTTCTCTCGTGCTTCTTTCAAAGATAAGTTTTTAAAAGAACTTACTGCTAATCTCCCCAAGAAGGCTTCACCCCTATGAGCTGGAGGAGCAGGTGGAGGGTGTAGAGAGGGACAATGCATGACATACCAGCTGTAGAAGAAATGGGCAGGATAAGCCTTCAATTTGTACTTCTTTGAACCAAGATGCTTTACATGATCATGTAAACCAGTGCATAATCGAGCTACCATGGCAGGGCAAAGGGCAAAACGTGTGCCCAATGCCATGCGGGCTGCAACTAAGAATAATGAAGGATCGAGTAGTCGAGGATTCTTGCTTGGAAATATACAACGGCGAAGCCATGCAACAAGGTATGCAGCAAGAAAAGTTTCTCTGAGCATGGCATAACCATCAGCTCGTAATGCTCGAAGCCCTGGTTCTTCACTTTCAAGCACTAGTAAATCTTCCAAGCTAATGGAATCTTTTCTTGCCTGTGCTTCAATATCTACCTTGGTAAGAGGAGTCCGAGTCTTATATCTCAATGATTTCTCACTACTCTCAATCTCGGCCTGTGTTTGGCTAAATTCAATAATGTTAAAGAAATGACTTGTCCACTGTTGAATGAGAACACCTTTGGCATGAACTGGTTTCTCTTTTGCAATAATGGTAAAGTGAAGAAATAGTTCAGCTACAATCCTGTATAAGTCAGGCTCTGCCTCTCGAATCAACTCTAATTCTTTATTGCAGGGAATATACTCTTCATAAATCTCCCCAAAGCCTGGAAGAGCTGAGCTATGTGTCATCTCACTTAAAGCAAACCCATACTCACCGTTTGGAGAAAGACAAGTATTGGTTGTAGGACAAAAAGACTCCAACATAGCAATATAAATTTGCTTATTCAATGTTATCCCTCTCTGTGTGGCCAATACTGCTTCCAACAAACCACTTCTCTCCAATTTGGATGCATATGAACCTACAATTTTCCCAGTGAGAATAGACCAACGCTTTGAGTCATTGGCCCATCCGCTTATGTGGTCGAAGTCATTATATGAAGACCCTTTCACCATGGATTGAGTCAAAAGTGTTTCCAACCGAACGTTCTCTTCTCTCTTATTCGAAGATGTAAGGGTACTTGGATATAAAACTCGACGTTCAATGTCTCCATATCCTTGCTTGCTGAAATCTCTACCCCCTTTTGTAAACACCACGAATTTGACACCACTAGACAATTCTGAAGAGCGTTCTAAAAATAACTCCTTTGACGGAATTCCTTTTGAAGGGGAACCTTTGGAACAAACTGCAGATTTATAAGATCTAATGGATAGATCACGATCAAAAGACATGTTGGTGGAAAATAACTTCCCCATATATATGAAAATACCGATTTGCTTTTGTGGAATTTTGTAAGAAAAGGAACCGCTTTCGCCGCCATCTCCACATATGTAGGCAGGTTTTGGAAATATCCACTCTCTATTAGTTATTAGAGTTCTTTCAAGATCAGGAACCATTTCTTTAAAATAGAAGTCCACTTGTGTTGGTTATCAGCGCCTAAATCTTTTATGGTTCTAGAGATGATTTGTCCGTCCAAACGAAAAACTGGGAACCTTGAACCTCCTGATGTCTCTTCTTCTTGGCTTTGGACACTTGCACGAGAAGAAGAAGCCATTCTGGGAGAGGAGTCTTTCAGAAGAGAACAATAAACCTAAAAAAAAAAAAAAGAGAGAGAAGTTAGTAAAAAAAACCAAAAAATAAAAAAAAATCATCAAATAATTTTTTTTTTAAAAAACAATAAAAAAATCATCAAAAGTAAGCAAGTCTAAAGTTCTTAATCCCGAAGGAGACATAATTAGACTGCATCCCTTTTAACAAATTTTAACAAAAAAAAATCAAATCATCAAAATCAAAGAGAACAAGCCTAAAGTTCTCAATCCCTTCAGAAAGAGACATAATGAAACTTGCATCTCTCTTTTGAAAAACGATAAAAAAAAATCATCAAAAGTAAGTCTAAAGTTCTCAATCCCGAAGGAGACATAATTAGACTGCATCCCTTTTGACAAATTTCAACAAAAAAAATCAATTAATCAAAATCAAAGAGTGAAAGCCTAAAGTTCTCAATCCCCTCAGAAAGAGACATAATGAGACTTGCATCTCTCTTTTGAAAAATAATAAAAAAAATCATCAAAAGTAAGCAAGTCTAAAGTTCTTAATCCCGAAGGAGACATAATTAGACTGCATCCCTTTTGACAAATTTTAACAAAAAAAAGAATTAATTAATCAAAATCAAAGAGAGCAAGCCTAAAGTGCTCAATCCCCTCAGAAAGAAACGTAATAAAACTTGCAAAACGACATAAAAATTATTAAGATTCTCAATCTTCTTGGAAAGAGAATTAGAATTGCAACAAATTTTTATATGTCGTTATATAAGTTATAAAGTTATTTAAGTTCTTGGATGTCTGTAAATTATACGCCTGTAGCTGGCAGAAAGAAAAAGACTTGCTCCAATCCCAAAGTAGTCTTCAATCTGCAAAATAAAATAAAAATTATTATTAGCTTCATTAAAATAAAAAAAAAGGTGGTGGCTCTACCTAAGGCAAACTCAGCCAGAACCAAGTTGGCTCATGGCAAGCTGGATTTTTTTTAAAAAAAAAAATTCAAAAAAAAAATCAAATCAAATCAAACCACAGCCATTGATTTGCCCGACTAGATTAGGACCATTCATGACATAAACAAAAAAAAAACCATCCCAGCTCCCGGTTCGTAGTTCGAAATCCACCCCTCAGCCGTCGCTCTCCTTCTCCATCTGGATCACCACCGATCGCCTGCCGCCCTCAGTCCCAATCTCCCTCTTCCTCGCCTTCTCTCACCACCCCCAGCCACTTTGATCGCCGTCATCGCTCCCTTAGCACCTTGCGCCACCATCAGCCTCTGCCTCGCATCGTTGGCGCCACAGCCATCTCCACCAGCTTCTCCCATCACCCCATTGACCAGTAACCGGCTCCCACCTCTCCGCTTTGTCCTGATCTCCCAGCTGCCGCCCTATGCTCATTTCCACAGTTCGATACCCATTCCACCGCTCACCTCTCCCTCTTTGTTCACCTCTGTTACTCCACCTCCCGATTGCCGATTGCCACACCTCCACCTCTCCCATGGGCCTCTCTCATCCTCAAGCCACTGCCTTTCTTCTAGCCTTCTCCTCGTCACGTTTTTCCACCGTCTCCTTTTTTCTTCTCCATTCATCTCACCTCCGCACCACCTGCCGCTTCTCCCTGTCAACCTCTCAGTCACCGGGGCCAAGAAGAAGCCAATGTCTATGTCGATTAAGGCCGAGCTCTAGTTCTCCGTTGGGAGAATCGGCCAGTACCTCAAGAAGGAAAGTTGCGCTTAGCGTGTGAGAACCGGCGCTCCGGTCTATCTTGCCGCCATGCTGGAGTATTTGGCTGCTGAGGTTTTGGAGTTGGCTGGGAATGCTGTGAGGGACAACAAAAAGAACAAGATCATTCCAAGGCATGTTCTGCTTGCTATTAGGACCGAACGAGAAGCTCAGGAAGCTCTTGGCCGGGGTCATTATCGCGCATAGAGGAGTGCTCCCCAACATCAACCCGGTGCTACTTCCCAAGAAGACCGACAAATCGGGAAGCAAGGAGTCGACCTCCGCTGTTCCGTCCCGATTGCTCTCCTCACCACGATTTTCCACCACCAAACCGCACCATTATCTCTGCCTCCCACCAGTCCCCATCTGCTCTAATGTTTCCTCCCTCACTGTCGAGTCCTTGGCCCGTCTCGCCGGCTCCGTCTCCCAGTCGAGTTTGGTCTTGTCCCAGTCATCAATTTTCAACCTTGTCCTCCCCGGTTCCCATCTAAGTTCAGCAGCCGACCCATCATCTCCACCGCCCACTCTCTTCGTTCACTGCTTTCTATCCCCTATCACCGCTGCACAATCCTCTCTTCAACCATATAGGAAAAAAAAAGAGATGGAGAGAGAGAAAAAGCCATTGTGAGCAATTTCCAGGAGCGCATCCTCACGAATCAACCGAGATAGAGTAGTAATTCAAATGAAGAAGAACAGCATGACCTTTATCAATGGAGGCAAAAAAAAAATCTTCCAATGCGATGTAGAAAAGCCGAACGGCCAATTTCTTTAATAGCAAAAGAATTCCAAATCAAGCTGGGATTTTATTTGTAGTTATCACGAGAATGGAAGAGAGATTGAAGAGGCTGAGCCGTAATAGAAGCAGAGTTCTAACGAGCAAAGGAACAGAGTCCATGATCACGATGGTATCAAATAAGATACAGAATCGTGACGGGTGACGGGTTGTTGTTGGGATAAAATCTAATCTTATAAAATTTGTACAGTTAAGATTGTATCTTATCTCTGTTAATGTTGTCATATCTCTGATTAAACGGTGAGAAATGTTATCATATTTCTGATTAACGGGTGAGAAATGACCTTCGAGTAAGTCGGGTTATGTAAAAAAAAAGTAAAAAAAAATCATAATAATGGCAATACAGAGTAATGATTTTTGCCTTTCATCAATGATAATGGAGCGTTGACATAGGAAATAATAAAGTACTAGATGTCCTCACTATTCAATAAAACTAAAAATAAACAAAAAAGGCTCCTCACGAATCAATGCAAAGAGAACTGATTGAATTCTCATAGCAAGAACTGATTGAATTCTCAAAGCAACGAGGCCTACTGGTGATGGAAGTTAAAGTAAAAAAAAAAAAGAGAGAGAAGAAGATTGAAGGATAAGTTTTAAGAAAAGATTTGTTGCAATGTTGACTAGTTAAAGTTTCATAAGTTTGGACCGGAAGATTTTAAGGCATGTGTGAACTTTGCAACTAAAAAAAAAAAATCCCATGAAGAAAAAAATCTCATATGGGAAGATTACATAAACAAAAAATAAAATGGTAAGGAGGAAATCTATTAGCGCAGAATTCCCTCTCTAATTAATTCCTCCTTGACATCTTCAAGAAAAACGATATGTCCATTGTCTAAATCTTCGATGCAGAAGAGATATCCTTGGACAAGGATAAAACTTGGAAGGGGTTCGTCCCTTGAATAAGCTTCAGTGACATCCCTGCATGCTCTCGTTATTATCTCTAGAGCTCTATCCATTATAACTTCGGAATTCCCATCAAAATTTAAACGAGTTTCATATGAAGCAATTTGAATTGCAGACAACCTAGAAGAAGTATTTAATGGAAAACCAGACATAGTTCTAACAATTTTTTCTGACAGGTGACAGCTCCATTTATAATGTCATTCCACTGTCACCCTTCGAAGGGGCTGTCTGTTGACAAAAAAAAAATCAAAAATCAAAATCAAATCAAAATTCAATTGCAAAGATCTCGGAGCTTGACTAGCTTTAGATAACTTTAAATTTTCAAAATGGACAAAGTCTCAAATTCAGATAAAGTCCAAACAAAGAAAAATTTTATCAAAATCCAAAGGCCAAGATTTCGGAGCTTGACTAGCTCTGAGTGAGACCAAATTTTTAAATAGACAAAGTCTCTGAAGTGGACAAAGTCTAAAAAGAAAAAAAAAAGGAAGCAAAATCTAATCCTACACACGTAGGAATAGACTAAGGCTTTTAACAAAAAAAAAAGTGAAGAGGCAAGATCTAAATCCTACACACGTAGGAATGAACTAAGGCTTCCAACAAAAATTTTATTGTGAGAGGACATTATGGAGGCCTCTTTACATTCAAAGTTAAACGGCTGAGGGAGGCTTTGTAAGCCTCACATGGCCACGTAATAAAAATTTACAAAGGACTATGTGGGACCTCATAAGTCTCACAACAAAATAGTCATAAAATAGAAATAAATGAAAAAGGCTAGGTAAGACTAGTGGGTCCTACGCTATTGTTTAGTTTTTTTTTTAAAAAAGAAGTTGTGTGGAAAATTTCATGGGCCCCACATAAGGAATGAGAAGATTAAATCAAAGCCTTGATACTCGTGATCCCCTAATATAAAAAAAGGATGATAAAAAAAAATATAATAATAAAAAAGAAAAGAAAGTGGAGATGACCAAGTCAAAGGTATAATGCCCGGTCTTCTCTCACACTTCCCACTTCCTCCACTAATCAAGTGGTTCTCACCAACACTCCCACTAACGCATTTTCTCATCTCCCACTAATCCACTCTCCACTTCTCATAAACTACCTTTCCAACTCACCACACTACTTTGCTTAACCGTGCAACTCCCATCCTATAAATACCCCTTCATTTCCATAAGAATGGGCTTTTGGTTTTCAAGCCTACAGAACCTCCAAAAGAGAAATCTAGAAGTCCATCACACACCAAGTTTCTAAAAAGCCTTGACCTTCAAAAAGTCGAAGAAGATCGAGGAATTGGAAGACAAAGAGAAGCACTCAAGAAGGAAGAAGAACCTGTGTAAGGAGAGCTCTCATCTTCAAGAAGAATTTTCCTTGTTTTCTTCTTTTCTTTTCCTTTTTAAACTCAAAAGTTGTAGCCACTTCTCCTGACAATTCTCTTTTCTTATTTTAATAAAATTCCAGTTGTTTCTTCCATTTTGCCAATTAATCGAATGGTTTCGAGAATTGGTTAATCACTACTACTCCCTTCAAAGTGTAAAGAGTAGTCTTGATTAATTAAGAGAAGGTCATCCCACATAAATAAAAAAGGTTCTTCTCTACCTCTTGCAAGGAAGGATCATCTGATCCATTCCCTTGTCTTGTGCATAGAGAACTACCGAAATCCACCAACAAGTCCATTACCCATTTAATGCAAATTTTCCCAACCATTTAAATAGGACTATACTTAAAGTACACCCTTAAATCTCACTAATATTTTTTTTTAAAATTTAAATCCACTCATAGGCCCCTAAACAGGAGCCCCTAAGCCAGGTAATTGAACCACGACTTAGCTGTAAGGGTAAAATTATTATTTTATATACTATGAGATTTGTCCCTGGTCTGAAACTTAATCAAGACACTCAAACCCCTCTCAAGGTCTATTTGTAATTTTGGGGATTTTTTTGGATATTTAGAACCCCATGAAATGGACCCAGTTCAATGCCCTACTTTTAATTTTTTTATAATGGTTACCTCTGGTGGATAATGGGTTGCGCCGGTGGAGCTAGCTGCATCATCGAATTCTCCCTTGAAAATCCTTTCTCTCACTCTCTATCTATTTGTTCGAGATAGAATGAATCTTTGCTGGATCTGGTGCTAAAGTAGCCATAGGAGGCTCTTCAAGATGTTGGAAATTATCCCTGAACCCACGAGGATTGTCTCACTGACAGAGATGCCCAAAGGACACGAGTTTTGTAGCCGCTGGACTACGTCCAACCACTGTTGGTTTTGTCTCCCACCGAACATTTGGATTTTAGTAGCTGTTTCAAGGCTGTCACCCCCACCCCGGATCTGTCAAACCCACAAGATCACCCCTTGTGACTCATAAATGAGTCAACAACAAGGATCGCCAGAGAAGGCAGCCCCTGTTGTGGCCATGGCCTTGGCGGAGGATGTGCCAGACAGCTAGACGTGGTTGGCATCATTTGCGAGAGATCATGCACCCGCACCCAGATCTGTTGCTATTTCCTCCATGGGGAAAATCCCTCCTACCACATTGCCCTCTTGCACATGGCCACTGGCCAACATGCACAATCCAAAGTAAAAACATGAACGCCTTCCATTAATACCCAAAGAGAAAATATCTAATATTATATGAGTATAATTTAACATTCTAAGCATGAATTAAGTTTCATCAATTTCAGGTTAGGCATCCTACCTCGCCGCCCTCTGGTCTTCACACTCACTCCTCCTTGCCTCTATTGCCGACCACACTCACCTGAAAACTCCTTGGTGGCTCCATCTCTCATGCCCCCAAAAGCTCCCTCTAATTGACCCCAAATGGGTATTTATATCAATGAAGATTAGGGCTCCAATTCCCCTAAGACTTGGGCCAAAACATCTCTCATCAACAACCTAATTGGGCCCTTAAATATTATTTCTGTCACCCTAATAAAGCAAACTTGAATAGCAATGTAAATGGGCCAAATGCTCGCTAATTTGGGTAAATGGGTCCTGCACAATATGTTCAAATTTGAACAGTCGTATCTCCTTCATATGAACTTCGATTTAAGCACTCTTAATAGCGTTTCAAAGATTTATCTGTCTATTTTCTATCCACATGTCTCTGCTACAAATTTAAAATATTTAGGAAGTTAATTAACTAATAAGGTCAAGTGGTCAAACACCCTATTTTCTACGTGACCAACTTTGGAAATTTAAAATATTTCAAACATTATAGAAAATATGCATACGATAACAAAATAATTTTTTTATTTTAGGAACCTTGCAACCGGCTTTCACAAATGACAAAGGAAGGCTCATTGGGTTGCTAGCCATCTTGCTAGGATCCCCATCCATTGGGGGATGGGGCTCTCCAACCCACATGTTGGCCGTCCAGCCTTACGGCCTTGTTGGAAAGAATGCCTTTGTATACACTTGGCTAAGATGAAGTATTCTGTTGTTCGAGTTGCTTAAGTTGGATATGTACATTGCAAGGCTATGTCCCCCTCTGGCTAGCTCACATGGGAAATATCTCAGCATGCACACACGTTTGCCTTGAGACGAGTTCATTGGTTAGGTTTGCGAGCTAGACACTCGGTCGAATGACATGAAGTCGTGATCTTGATAAAAAGGCTTACTTGCTTGGCTATTTGCCTTTGTGAGTATCACATGCATGGTGTTTCTCTAGTGCCTTCGTGACAGTGTATGCTATTGATTTTATGAATGAACGACCCTTAGGCATTCCTTACGCATGGTTTATGGTGAGTGGGGAGTATTGAACACACTTCCTTTCCATTAGGTGAGTCTAGTGCATACTTAATAATTTATTGATGGTAGACGAGCAAGGGATATGCACTTGAACTCATTCGGTTGGCCCATTAAAAAAAAGAGAGAAGAAGAAAGAAACACCTTAAAAAAAGTCACTCCCTACGTCCATATTAATAGTACCATTTGACAACTAATTCTAATACTCCCACTGTCATATATTAATAGTAACATTTAAAAAAATAGTACTCTTTTTGTCTTATATTAATAGGCATATTTAAAAAAATAATATTTTTTATTAAATGGTAAAATTTATATTTAAGTGAAAGATAAATAAGCTTATGATACTCATTTTTAGGTGCCCAACCACTTAATTGAATGAAATGGAACTATTAATATAGTGTAAACTTTTTTACCAAATAAAGCTATTAATTTAGGATAAATGAAGTAGATTTTATTGAAACTCATATAAGAGAAGGAAAAATAAATTTATGATACTATTTTTTTTTAGTACTCAACCGCTTAAATCTAATAAAATAAACTTTATTAATATAAAATAAATTTATTTGTAAAATGAAAGTATTAATTTAAGACGGAGGGGTAAAAAACCAAAATGGATGATTAATGTGGGACGAAGGGTGTGCAACGTGACAGGGTGCGCCTAGCAGCAGCCCGGCACTCACCAACTTTATTCTTCCCGCGACGCGAGCAGTCGGCGCCTCAGCGGGTAGTCGGGAATCGGAAAAATCGTAGCGGGCATGTCGGAGTCGGATCTCAATCCGGGTAGAGCCGAGGCGATGCTCGCCCTCCTCGAGTCTGCCGGCTATCCTGGCGGCCGGGCCTCCTCCCTGTCGCCTTCCGAGAATCTCGCCTTCGGCCTTGCGTGGTTGATCGCTGGCATCGACGCCCGATACGACGCCCTCCTTTTTGACCCAGACCTTAATCTCCGGGACAAAAGGTAAGGACTTTGTTGTTGTGCTCGTAAATCTCCTTTGTTTCCACGAACTTCCACCTCCCCCAGATCCTCAGTTGGAGTGGAAATAGTGTTTTGTATTTTCGTGTAATTTTGGACATACCGTGAATTACTCTCTGCAATTTCAGAAATTCAAGGCAATTTTAATTTTTTCCTACATTTAAAGGTAATTTTGCTCCATTTGTGGTAATTGTAAAAAAAAATTATGCGCTTTGAATGATGCATTGAATGTTACGATTTTGGAAATTACATGAATTCTGGATGTGACGAACATGCCGAACTGTTAATGTTCTGACAGTATTTTTGGTGTAGAGGGTTAAAAATGTTATTGACTGGTTGACCTACCTGGAAAGCATGGTTTCAAAGTGCGTTTTTGTGGCATTTATGGAATTTTTTACTAATGGACACATGCTTACCCATGAGGAGGTTTTAACCTGCCATTGATGTGGAAAGCATTCTGCAAAGCGTGCTTTTGCAGCTTTCATAGGACCTTTTACTTATAGTAACATGCTCGGCCAATAGAAGGTTTCAAAATGGTCATTTTAAACATGTCACTCTCATGTGTATGCCCTCACTGGGATCCTTTGAGTTTTGGTTAATTGCATGTTGACTGAAACTATATTTGTATTATTGGTAAATTGACTTTGATATAAATAGCGTCACTGGAATTATCCTTTCTGTATTTCTTGGTATTTGTATGGACCCAGCCTACCTGGCAACCTACTGACACTACTTAATATCTCTAGAAGCCCTCTTTTCCATTTCATTGAAGGAGAAGGAATTTTCTTTAGGAAGTTCTTGGTTCTGGTATTTTGGCCAACTTTTGGAGTGTTGGATTTGCCCATAATTAAATGCTATAACAGAATGTTCTTGTTGGTACACAGGTTTTCTATATATTACTGATTGGTTATCTATGTAGAAAGCATTTATACAGCGTCTATGTGAACATGCTTAGAGGAATGTTCCAACTCGTCATTCAAAGATGAGTTTCCCATAGGAATGTATAATCAGTCACTGGGACCCTTTGAATGACAATATTTACATGTTAACTTATATTTACGTACATACTATTTGTAATTGCTGTGGAATATGGAAGGAGTTCCTGGGACTTTTTTCTATTTCTAAGGTTTGACCATTTCCTTTTAGTTATTGACAAGATGAGCTTTGGATGTGTTTACTTAAAACTGCAGTGAAGCTGGGGAAATTATTGAAGCAGCATTAAAATCTATGGATTGTCCATACCCTTTTCAGTCTCAACAAATTCAAGATCTTGACCACCAAGCACTATATCCTGTTGTACAGTGGGTTGCTGATCGTTTTCTTTCAATGCTAGCAGAATTGGGTCCACATGAGGTACCTAATCATCTATTTAACGCATAAAATATTAAACTTTCTTCTGTGCTTCATGCATCAACTATGAAATTGCCGAAGTAATCGACATAATTTTTAGTAGCTAGCATTGATGGATCATAATCATACACTTTTCCTGTATATACTTTATGGGTTTTTTTTGGAATATATAAATAAATTGCTTGTTGCATGTTATTTCTTTACTTATATCAATACCGTAAGTTATATAGTAGATACTAAGGTAATGAATTTGGACTATACTTGCACTATCAGATGCAAATATGTGATATATGTAGCTTTGCTTAAAAGATGCATGTGATAGAAATGATCATGTCCATACTACGTTGCTGTTTTGCAAGCATTTTTTAATTGGGAAAAAAATGATGAGTCAAGTAATGTGATTGAGATTTTAAATAACCATTTAATGAAAGGTAACACTAAATGGCCAATTACCTTGCTCCCATGTGGCTATTGTAGTTTTGAAATTGTTCATTTGATTCTAACCAATAAACTGCCACAGTAAGCTGGGTTCAATTTTCATTTTATTTAAAGATAAAACAAATACTCAAACGTGTTGAATTGAAAAGTAAAAATGCTCTAGTTAAGAGCATTCATAGGTTGAAGCATTCATTAATCAGGACTATCCTTCACATATTGAAAGCACCCTAAAAAGTGGCCAAATTCTTACTGCCCATCTACCTATCCAACTGGGACCAACACCTGTCAGCCCATAATCTTATTCTTGCCATCTGAGGTCAGTGCTGTCAACAGTTCCAGCATATTCTTGCTTTCTGAGGTCCATGGAAAGAAAGTTTGGCAGTATGCATGACAGATGACTAAAGAGAGCTGAATTATAGGCAGTCATATTATTTACATTGCAAAATTTAGTTGAAAATTTGATTAGAAATTGAGCCATATTTAGATATTTACTTTTGTGGTAATTTGATCATATGTTTAATTAGGTCAGTTCTATTGTGCACAAAATTGCTAAGGAAGAGCATAACGCGTGCCAACTCCAGAAAAAGCTGTGTTGTACAAGAGATTCAATGAAGAAGATGCAGGCCGATCTGAATGATTTGGTTGGTAAAGAGCATTTTATTTTGTACCTCTTTCTCTCTCTGTGTCAGCAAAGTGAGTTGGCATCCCTTTGTCCTTGTATCACTTAAACGCTGTTGTGTATTTTTTCTAGGTGACAGCCATGAGCTCTTAGAGTGGACCATCTTGTGTTCCAAACTGGTTTAATATTCTCTGAAGAAGTTGTTTGCTTGTAGAATTGGTAATTTATTTATTTGATCTCTAATTTATTAGGATCAAAAGAAGGCTGATGTTCTGGGTGAGATACTACAGTTACATGATCAAATTAATAAAGAAGGTGCAAGTCCTGTGTTGCAGAAGCTAACTCCTCTGTTGGAGTTATTGCAAGTACTGTATTTAAGCCCTTTTATCTCCTTTGTTCTTTATTTCTTTTTGGACAATTGAGTTATATTATTTTTTCCATTGCAAAATGTAGATAATTTTTCTCTGCAGAATAGTTGATATATTACTCACCAGTGTCTACTCTGGTTTAGAGGTTTCTGAATTAAAATTTTAACAGAATTTCTTATTCATCTATAAAATCAAAATGTTACATGTAGGGAAGTTTTGCTAGATTTGTTGGACTTCCTGAAACTTGCCCAAGTCAGTTGACTTTTTCAAACCGAGGAAAAAAGATGTACCATTTTTTGGTACTTTTTCTTGTTTGTGATGCTCTCGTGTATGACTTCGACAACTGATTGTTAATTATGCTTTATAATGCTACTTTCTATTATACTGCTTTACAATCATAAAATTTCCAGGAGCTAGAACAGAAAGAGTCTCAATTTCTGTCTTATTGTGAACAAAAGCATTCTGATCTGGAAGCTGAGATATCTGAGTTGGAGCGAAGAATATCAAGAATTGATGGCATTGAAAGTTGCTTGAATGATGATGATCAACATCTGACTGATTCCATAGAAAAGTTGAATCTATTGAAGAAAGTAAGTTTCAAATATCCACTTCATCTTTTTGACATGTTGTCCATATTTGACTTATATTGATCTTGGGTATTCTAACATCGCATGTTGAGTGAGCTAGGAATGATGCTGATGTGATTAAAAGTTTTAACACAAACCAAAATTGAGACCAGGAGGACTATATATCATTACTATTGCCATACACCTTACCTTAACTATATGGGTTTGGTAATGTTGTTAACACTTGGGCAAATGAATACTCAAGTCTTTTCTGAATATTTTCATTATCAAATGTACTTGTTTACCAGGTTCTAATTCTTTAAATTTCCTTTGGCATACTTTCAAGATGTGAGGTTGTCATTCAGGTTTTCTCTTTTGGTGTGCGGAGAGGGGGGTATGGGAAGCTAAGGAAAAAATAAGAACTTTAGCATGCAATATGAGTTAAATCTAAGAATTAGAAACTAGTTTAAGGAATTGGCAAAGAATGCAAACATTCTACTGATATTTTTTTCTTTGGAAAAAGAGAATATTTAGAAGTTTTCCTAGTTTTGAGGGTTTATGTTGGCCTTTTTCGTTTCTTCTATAGGATCTTGCCTCAAAATTAAGGGCGATTTTATTGCTCATCCGACAGCTTGACGAGGTGCCATCTCCATCTGACTTAATCCAGTATGTTAATTTTTTCCTTAGAATCGTCCATGATAAGTGGTTCTTTTGTGTTTCATTTCCTGGTGGAATACTTCATATTTTCTTTTTATTATAACCAACATAGAAGGATGAGATGTACTTCATATTTACTTTTTTATATCCTGTTGAATTATGTATACTGAAACTTTTCAGGTGAGTGTGGAAAAAGCTTGATTTTGAAATATGAGTGGGACAACAATTAAGGCTAGTATTGGAGATGACATGTCTAGGAAAAAATCCTGTCCATGATAAAGTGATAGAAGCCGGATGAGGTGGTTCAATAATGAGCAAGGGAGCCTGTAAGGAGATTTGGTGGATGGCTTGTAGATGCCCTTAGAAAACGTTTATGAAGGTGCAAAAATGTTACAATGATGTGGAGATATATGTGATGGAAGCATAAATTCAATTGTAGATCCGAAGGTGGAGCAAAATTTTGTGTCATCGACACCATATAGTTGGGATTGGTTTTGATAGTAATGCTTTAAGAACATGGTAATTAAAAAATGTGATGATTTTCAAGGGTATTTTATGTCAGAAACTAGTTGGACTTTTCTCAAATAGCTATTTAAACCTGTTCAGCTTAGTAAAAATTGACGAGATTCCCTAATGGTCAATAGTTAGATACATATTCTGCAGGATCTAATCTGCTGATGGGTTTAGTCAAGAATCGGCATTTGTCCTTGTTGTGACTACTGAGTTAGATTGGGTTCACTCCATGGGATTTGTACATTTCACAGGTGAGAGGATTTCCACGTTAGTAGATGATTGATTGCACCTTTGTACACACGTTTGATTGCCCTTTGTTAGCCTCATCAACTTGTCCAACTGCTGTAGTATGGTGGTATTCTGCTGCTCAAGTTGATTTACTGCTTTCTGCCCTGTTGTAAGACCTCAAGTTCAGCATTGGACTGTGCCAAATCACCCTGTATCATTGCGACAATGCTTTGGTGGCAGCCAGATCAAATTGCTCTGTTTCTTCTCTGCCATCCAACAAGTATCTGGTGCCAGCAACTGCATTCAATTTTGTCACAATTCATTGTGTCGACTGCATTGATACCACTTGGTGTGTTTCTTGTGGTTCAAGGTACGTTATTGGGGAATTAGATGAGGGATAAAGGGGAGATGTAAAGGGAGGAAATTGGGATGATTGGAGGTAGGGAATGGTGAATAAGAGAAAATTGGAAGAGGCTGGGAAGTTGGAAGGGCAATTGAGTCCAACAGTTGGTGAGCAATCAAGGAATAGGAGAGGGAAAGTTGGGTAGGAGGGGTTGTGAGGGAAGAGAGAGGAAGGATTGTGAAAGGGGGGAGAGTTAGGGAGATTTGGGAAGATAAAGGAAGGAGAATGAGAAAGATGGTGAAGGATTTGAGAGGGGAAGTAGGGAAGGAGGGGTTTTCTTAATTAATTGTCTACTAATGAAATAGAATGGGCATCAGGCCTTTTACAGAGTAATTTAACAGGAAATCGATATCATGATCAATTGGCCAGAGTGTGAACTAAGCAAGGGAAAGTGATTAAAGGTCACTATCTTCCAGTAACCTCCTGTGCCACCTCAGAAGAAGGCTAACAAAGGGCGATCAAACATACTGATCATCGAGTAATCTGGAAAATATTTCTTGTGTAAAATGTGCAGAGCTTGTGGTGCAAATTGGGTCTAATCCAGGTGGGTGACGACAGTTTTGGTGAGAATGAGTAGACAAAAAACAAAAAAATAGAAAGCTGAATGGGAACTTACATCTCAGTCTTAATAGTGTTTACTCAATTTGCATTTGATTTCAGGTATGAGCATCGGTTTTCAGAATTATATGTCCAGATTCAGGTATGAAAGGCCTTGGTTTTTTGTATTTTCTTTTTTATTGTATCATTCATCTAGTGCACAGAAATTTTCAGTGAAATGCTAAGACCATAAATTGAACACATATGATTATTGTTTTCTAATATCAATAGGAAAAGCATCAGAAGACTCGCAAATATTATGCTACATATAATGCCCTTCTGGAGATTAAAGAACTGATGCTAAAGGAAATATCATTGCTGAATTCAATAAATTCACAGGTATGCTCTGACAAGGGATTTCTATTGTGATTTTATTAATCTGTTTAATATGATTATTTTTCCTTTTTTTGTGGCTTAGTTTCAAGATGCTATAATGCAAACGGTATCTCGTACTAAACTTATTGACAGCATGGAGGGAATTCTGAAGGGAACTCAACAGGTAAACTGCTTCTTTTGTACAACGGTATCTCATACTAAACTGCTTCTTTGTACAAATAATAGAGTTAAAAATCTTTCTGAACGGCGTTGTTGCAGAGACTAGACATTGAGACTGTAAATTCGAAGCATCAAGTAATTAGTAGTTGTTTGCATCAATTATGCGTATTGTAATTTTTTTTACTGAAGGTACTTTAACTGAAAACATAAGGAATTATTAGATTTTTGGAGAACTTTTAAAGTACTTACTGGAGGCTGTGATTTGTTCAATGCATATGCTATTTGGATGAACTAAGTTTCATATAAAGTCAGATTAAGCTAATATGAAAATCTTCATGTATCCTGCTTTTTGCATATTATTAATGGCTAAAGTTGTTCAAATTTTCTGTTTTCCTCTGTCTAAATTCTTCCTACAGAAACTTGAAAAGGTGCAAGTTGGCCTCATTGCGGAGTATAAAACCTGTGACACTCTAAAGCAAAAGTATGCTGCTGCTTTGGCAGAGCAACAACATCGCTCTTCCCTTCTCAAAGCTTTACAGGTGAGCTGCTAACTAATCAACAACTATGCAATTAAAAACTTGAATCATCAAAGTATGCAGCTGCATGCCTATACAAGGTTGTGGAAAATTTTACTAGAGTCGTGTTGACAGTCAGTTATATATAATGATATATGATTTTTCACTTGTTTTCCTAATAGATTTAGTAATTTCTTCTCTTATAGGAAACATTCACTTTGAAGGAGTATCTTGTTTTATAACAAGGGTTGTAGTTGTGAGAATAAAGAGAGCTAGGGTTTGTGGAGAGGAAGAAGAATTCTCTGTTGACGTTTGTTGATGTCAAAACTGAAGAAGAAGATACAAAAGAGGAATCAACTCAACTGTCAAAAGGGTCGAGCTCTCTAATTATATGGACTAATATGCCATTCATCTAAGTAGCAACTAGCCATCAAATAAGAGAAACTGAACTACCCTTTATGATGAAACATATAATACTAAGGACGTGTTATGTTAAGGACATAAACATAACACGAGATATACTCTATTATCATGCCACACTTAATCCACTCTTTGCATATTCTAATAATTTATGTTATAACCAGGAGGAATATGTCAGAAGTGAAAGGCTTCGGAGCCTTTCTTCCATGTACAGACATTAGCATCCTCATCTTTGGCCAGATCTAGCAATCTCTTGTTGTGAGCAATATTATTCTACAATTATTTCTTCTTGTTGGATATCCCATACATTAATCTGTCTGGATGACTTCAGGGATATTGGGTGAGTTCAGTGTAGGTTTTCTTATGTCCCCGCATCTGATTTGAGGTCTAACGGTGCTTATGAGCCTAATTGGTTGGCACTACTGTTGATTTGACCACATTCTGTTTGGTGTTGTTTGCATTCTAGATTAATTTGTGAAATCTCTGCATAAAACGTGTTGCATCCTGTTACATCTAGTTTGGTCGTTTGATGTCTTCAGGACAAAGTATTTTTTCTCGTTATGTTGTTGCGAGGTGTTCCTCTTTTTGCTAAAATTCTTTGATCCTAAGCTGGAAAATGATTTTGGTTTTATGGGTTAACAGCTGAGTCACAAGGCATACCTAGTTTAGTAACTCAAATAGCTGAAAATGGTGTGACAAAGAATATTATGTACCAATTGCCTGAGTGTATGCCTATGAGTTGCCTGCAAAAAGGTTTGTTGTGAGCATTTCCGGGTGTAGTTTCCTATGTGATCCCAAGTTCTGAGAGAATCCCCAAACGAGAAATGTTTTTTTAGGCACTGAAAACCCTCCATTAAGGAGGGGATTTATTAAAATACCTCGGTGTTACACGACCACAGAGATCAGCTAACATAATAACTATACGGAAGTGAGGGGGGACTTAATCCAACAATAAGAAAGTTCCTATGATGAGGTATGAATTTAAAATACCTATGCTCCGCTATAACAAACGAGAGAGGTTCTACTTACGATGAGATGTGAATTTTATGTTATGCATAGCTGTAATAAATTCCTATTTTACTGTTTAAATCTCCTTAAAAAAGTTCTACGGTTGTATTTAGAATCTAGCATTCCTGTTGCAGACGGCCTGAGCTCCGAGGTAACCAAACATAGTACAGACCATAAACTCATATCTTTCCTGCACTAAAGCCCACTTTGTCCATCAAACAAAAATACGAGGGAGATTATCACGCAGTAGAGAGGGAGAGGTTCTTTTGTGCAGGAAGCAAAGCATTTGTAATCTCCAACACCCCCCCCCCCCCCCCCGCCCCCCTTTTATGTGTTCTTTACGCTCTACTCATTGTCAACGGGAAGCATTAAAAATGCTCACGTACATACTATAAGATTCTTTACTGATAAAAAAAATTTTGATTTTTTTTGTAGGTTTTTAATGAAATCTTGCCCGAGGCATGCGAGAGTACCAAAACCTGAAACTCAAGTCTTTCTTGAAGGCCGACGTAGCCCAAACCTAGATGAAAGCGTGTTATGCATTTGCTGCTGCATATATTCAGCAACGAAACTCTGTGGAACGATAACAGTTCTGGAATATCCATAAAAATAAATAACAGTTCTGGACTTTGTACCAAAAAAACAAAAAACAGAGAGAAATGAATAAATTACTGTTCTTAGTATCAATGGAGTAGGTCAAGCAGGAATTACTTCCCGTATAGTTAGTAATTGCACGGTGTTGATGGAAATTCCAGACTGCTAGCACAGCAAGTGCACATGTCAACATATATATTTTAGATAAAAATAAGTACGTTGATCCAAACAACACTGGTAACAAGTAAAATTATGATCCAATTTGGTAGGAACGATGAACAAAAGAAACATGCTTAAGTGCCGTGAGGTTTTATATGTAATATGGCTACTTCATCGTTGAGAAAGCATTGATTAGCCCTAGAACCATTGATTAATGGGGTTAATCAATGCTTTTTCAATGATAAAGTAGCTTCATCACGAATGCAACCTCACGTCAACATAATATTACTCTTAACAATAAAATATAGTAAAAAGAAGAAAGTAAATAAGAAAATATAGCAAAATATTCTACCCCAATCCCAGCAGAGATGCCAAGGGGTGGAGGGTTGGTGCTCCCCAATCCTTCTACGGTCCTGAATGGGGGAAAGGTCCTTCTCATGGTCACCAGGAGGGGTCATAGTCAACTGTTACAACCCTCTTCTTTTTTATCACCGTTACAACCCTCCTCTTTTTTATCGCGATCCCTTAGGTTAAGGGTTATAACTTGATAGAGTATTTTTGTCATTTGTAAATATCTAGTAATGACTATTAACATCAGAGGGTGTTAGTACAGTTATTAAAACACAAAAAAGTGTGTGTAATTTTTCACAAAAGTTAGGTGGTGTAAGTATAAATTATCTTAACAAAAAAAAACAAAACAACAAAACTAAAGTTAAGGTATCATAGCCAACCATAATTCTTTGATTTTATGCTACATTCAAGTTCAAAAAAAAAATATGTTACATTCTTTTATTCTTTTGCTTGCCAGTAATTGTTCTTTTATTTTCATAGGAGATAGCTGACTTTATTAGTTCTTCATACAGGGCAGATGACTTCGGTTCCGTCTAGTAGTCATGTCTTGCTACTTTTCTCATACGAAGAAACATAACTTCTTTCGAGTAAATTTCACTTACACCTTTTAACTTTTAGTAAAATAATATTTATACCTCTTGACACTTCAAAAATTACATATATACCCACTCTTGTTAACAAAACTATTGGTAGTTATTATCAAATATTGAAAATACTCGTAGAGGCCATGACCAATAGGAGTGTGATGGGGGAAGGGTAGAAGAGTAGGTGTGGTGCATCCCTCATCCCAGCATCTCCAATGTGGGATGGAATGGCATCCCACACGGAGGAAATGATACCATTGTCAATCAAATCGGGGAGCCATTTATGGCTTCTCCATTTGGAGATGTTTTTTTTATTTTTATTTTTTAATCCTTTTTACCTTTCTTTTAACATCCCATTTCACTTTTTTTTTGTAAATAATAAAATAAAATTATTAAACTAATGTATTTGACGTCTAGGGGTGAAGTTCATATGTTACCAAATTTCTACATAAGCAGGAGGCACCACTCCAACATCTCTAACGGCTCAATTTAACATCTCTCGTTGGGGATTCTCTAAGTGATCTAATGAAGATGGTCAATTTTATCATTTAAATATAATTATTATTGATTTTATTAACAACTCGAGTGCATATATAAATTTTTATACATAGTGCTATTTTGCTAAAAACTAAGAGCATCTCCAACATAGGTAGTCATTTCCAAATGATGTCTCACATGGAGGAAATGGTGCCTATTTTGGCACCATTGGCCTGTCCAATCGAGGTGTCATTCCCAATGTAGAAATGACACCCCAAGTTGTCCAGTTGGGGTGTTATTTATTGCACGTCCATTTGGAGATACATTTTTATGTATTTTTGTAATCCTCATTTCACCTTACTTTTTACCCCTCTTTTATCTTTTTATCTCTTTTATTTTATTTTATATATATTTTTTAAATATTATATTTGACATCTAAGGTTAGAGTTTACTTATTGTCAAATTGCCACATAGGCATATAGATATGTCAAATTGAGCCACTTAAACATCTCAATTTGACATCCCCGAACATCTTAAATAGAAGATGTCAAATTCAGTCGTTGGAGATGCTCAAGTGAATCATCCATATGCCTATGCTTAGGGCTACCAATGGTACCCATTTTATCATTCTATTATCTGTACCATACCACTAAGAAGCTCTTGAACACATTTCACTTTGATGTTTCTCATTTAGTTGTTTTGTCTAATTTCTCTTGTTTCATTAAGTCATGGTTCATCTTTAATCATATGTGCTAGCATCTTAATTGACTACATATACACTTTGTACAAAATATTTTTGTAGCTCATAGGTTAGTTTAGATTTTGTTACGATGAACCTATGACTATTTTTTTTAGATAATTAAACTCATGGGTTGTTTGTTTATGGAATGAAATGATTGGTGAGTTTGGAGTAGGATTGCTGAGTCAACTCTATTTTGCTCGAGGCCAGACTCAAGTTATCACAAATCAAAGCTCAAACTTGGTCAAATGGAACCAAATTCTTGCTTGGCCCATCTCAAATTGGGTTGATTTGAGTGTTAGCGAGCTTAGCTTTGAATGAGTTGTGTAGATAGTTTATTTTGAGATTTGATATATGTTGATTGAAATCATGATTATGTTACAAATCATGTTTATAAATGTTATATTGCGAAATTTGGAATGATGATTTACTTATTGAAACAGGTTAGAATGAATGACCAAATAGGTTTAAGTAAAAATTTGAACATATTTTGAACAAGTTTAAGTAAAAAAAAATTCAACCCAACCCGAATACCTGACCCGAACTGACCCAATTAAAAATATGGTCATGATTATGGTTTTAAAATTTTATCTATTTTAAAAGTAGGGTTGGTTGGGATTTACCTACACAACTCAACCTCATCCCTATTTTTTAATTATGTCATGACTTAAGGGGGAGATATTAGAAAGACATTTTCTTATAATTCTACTTTTTATTATATTTTTATTTTATTTAATAATTTTTTGGGGGATTTTTATAGTTTTGGACATGTTTCTAATAATGTTTCAATGCTCTCTCTTCAACTCTCACTTTCTCATATAACAAATAAAATATTGACTTAAAAAACATTAATTGACAAAAAAAGTAAAGTTACGCATATACCCTATTTGACCCAACTAAAGTGAGGTTAGGGTTTGCATTTTTAACCCGATTAATAAATTGGGTTAGGTCATGACCTGACCTGATTTAAGTGCAGGTCAAGGCTGACCCAATTCTCAGTGCATGTGGTCTTTGAATGTGCCTGTAAGACACATTAAAAAATAGTTGGTTATGAGAAGGCAATTGTCATTCTCACACTTGGGATTCTTCTTAAACAAGAGTGGAGGGAAGTTTTGGAGTTAGGACTCATGATAGGAAAGAATTATTATTATAAAATAAAAATTTTTATTAGGTATTTGCCTAATATATATGTTCATTTATGTTTCATATTTTATCTTCATAATTTATTTGTAATAATTATAAACAACAATAATAAAGATGTAAGTCTTTTACCTTAGTAATATATGTGTTGATAAAAAAAAATTTTAAAAAGAGAAAAAGAAAGAAAAAGGGAAAAGGGAGGTTCAAAATTTTGGAGCTTGACTAGCTCCAAAGTGGGCAAAGCCTCTTAAGTGAACCACACCCAAGTAAAAAAAAAAAGAAGAAGATGAAGTTGAGCCTTATCCTACACATGTGGGAATAAGATGAAGTTTCTAACCAAACAAAAATTTAAGTGAGGCTCTTATAGACACCACATTGAAGGTAGCACAAAAAATCAAATTGGCTAAGTGAGGCCTTATAAGCTTCATATTAAAATTAACTACTAAAATAAAAAAAAAATGACTTAGTGGATGTCCCATGGCTCCACATTAAATTAGTCACCAGATAAAAGTTACAAAAGGTTAAAAAAGGCCCTATATAGGTTCTACATCATATTAGTCATTAAATTAAAATTATAAAAGGTTAAGTGAAACCCTCATGGGTCCCACATCATATTAGCTATCAAATTAAGATAACAAATGGCTAAGTGAGATTCTCATGGGTCCTATATCATATTAGCTATCAAATTAAGATCACAAATAACTAAGTGAGACCTCATGGGTCCTACATCAAATTGGTCATTAAATTAAAATTACAAAAAGGCTAAGTAAGACTCTCATGAGTCCCACATAAAATTAGCTATCAAATCAAAATCACAAAAAGATAAATGAGTCCTTCATGAGTCCCACATCAAATAAATCATCAAATTAAAATTACAAAAAAAGGCTAAGTAATACCCCATGTGAGTCATACATCATATTAGCCAAATTTAAATTTGAAACCCTGTGTAGGTCTCACACAAAGAATGAACTTTGAAATAAATCTTAAAGTTCAAATGATGATTTTGGGACCTACTTCCTAATGGTTAATTATGTAATTAAGAAAAGATAAAAGAAATTAATAATAACAAAAAAATATACATAGTGCATTGGAGAAACTGGGGAAGGAGAATTAGTGAGCCCCTCGCTTTCAAAGAATGTCCACTTGGCCAATAAGGTTAATTAAGAAAGATGAGGTATATTTAAAAGACTAAGTCAAGAATTTGTAGCTAGTTATTCACGTTTAAAAAAGAAGAAGAAGAAGAAGAAGGAAAAAAAAAGTGAAAAGAGTTGGGAGAGGACTAAGATAAATCATTACCATATGCCAAGTGGTCTTTCCGCTTCCAACAAACTGCCCTACATCACTTCTCACCAATTATTCTACAAACTCACTCCTCACTTTCTACAAACTACCTTAATATTTCACCATACTCTATATGCACTACTTCATCCCATAACACACTTTTGATAGAGATGGACTTTTTGACCATGAAGTCTAAGAAGCCTTCATAAAGTCTAAAACTCTTCATTCCTAATAAACAAAAAAAATCAAAACCTTCCACCAAGGAAAGAAGAAAACTCTTTCAATCCTAAGGAGTTTGAAGATAGGAGAACTTGCACAAGGCCAAAGAATGAAGATTTTCAAACTTGAAGATAAGAAGACATGGAAAGAAAGAACCCTTGCATGTGATATTTTTATTTTTCTTGTTTCTTTTTTTTTAATATTTATATTAATCTTTTAACAATTTTAATATTCTTATTATTTCTCTACTTTCAATATGTATTATTTTTCGCCATGTAATTGAATGGTTTGAAGAATTGGTTAATCACTACTACTATATCTCAAATTTTAAGGAATAATATTAATTAACCAAAAGATGATCATCTTACTTAAAAAAAAGCTTCTTCTCTATATCTTTGAAGATAAAGATTATTTGATCTCTTCTCTTATTTTGTACATAGGGAATCAATCGAAACGCCCCTACAATCTGATTTAGTGAATAACAATTTTTTATTTTAGCCTTTTTGAACATACTTTAAAAAGTGTAATAGGTAATAATTATCTAATTAATTGGATGATTATTAGTAGATAGAACGGTTATGAAACTACTTATACTGTTTACTTAACATAATGATTATAGAAAAAAATTTAAGAAATAATTATAGTAATGGAATAAATTGTACCGTAATTGTGTCGTTCCATTAAGAGCCTTATTTATGGGGCAATTTAATATATAAACTCCAATCATAGATGTTATTTGAAAGAAAATATATATATATAAAATAAATAAATAAGTATCTCCAAATAGAGACACCATAAAAAATGACCCCCAATTAAAAATAAAAGAGCTTTTTATGTTTTATTCTAATAATGGGCCCAACATAAAGATGAAGGAGAATTTTTAATATTTGAGATCAATGGTGTACGACGCTAATGTGCTCTAAGATGTGCACCTTCGATCTCATTAAGGTAGGGCTCTCGTACATTTCTTATGCCAAGCTCACTCTCATAGTACAGGATTACAAACACTTCCGTTAAAAATACTGGGTGAAGATGCTTTTTTTATTATAGGTTGTGAGGGTAGTCGTACAAAGAAACATAACCTGCTATTCATTTTTCTCTTCACTTTCTGGATAATGAAAGAAATGAGAACAACCAGGTTTTGGAGCGTACAAATCACTACAAACTTCTTCTGAATTGGATATGACAGCCACAAAGTCAGTTCCAAGTCCTCTGAATTGGACGCGACAGTCACATGGGTTCTCTGTAGCGATGGCCAATGAGCTTGCAGCATCCACTCTTTAGTTCACAGCCAGAGAAGCATCAAGTGACCCTGGCCCATGTCCTGACAATGTTTATCAATTTTAGTGGCAGATGGAACGGAGGAAGAAGGTGTCTCCTCGTCCAATTTTCCATCGTGTCTATTTTTTTTTGTCAAAAGCCAACGATAATTGAGACTAATGTTGCTAATTAATATTCACAAAATCAAAACAATGATCAACTAGTTCAGCTAGACCTGCTCAACATAATTGTTAAGGATAACGATTTTCCAACTCGTAATAGATGCGAGGTTGAGCCTCTCGTTGCCTTTACCTTAAAAAAGGTGAGGCATGAGGCGTAAGCTTGACATGTAAATTTTTTAGTATATATGAGAAAAGGTAAAACATATGGAGACCCCTTTATGTAAATCTAAGTTGCAACTGCATGAGCTCGATCATTGCATGCTATTTGATTTTAATCCAATAGTGCACATAAATTTCTGCCCTCTTCCCTGCGGATTACGATACGACAAGTCATGATGCTTGAGCTTACGCGGATGCATATGAACCGAGAGTCTCATTTTTCAAAAATTTAAACATGTAAAACGAGTACATATAGTTGAGAAATGATTACAATGTGATTTTGAAGCAAATTAATTGGGGTACTAAAGTAAGCTTTTGACTTGGCTCGCATTTGAAATTTAATTCGAAGTTGGTTAAGCTAAGCTCAAATATACTTATCTTTGGTTCGTGCCTTGAAGCTTGAAAAAAGTTTTATATATATATATATATATATATATATATATATATATATATATATATATATATATATATATGGACTGCTTTTTAACTATATTTGTATAAGTGATTTTTCTCTGCATACCTATGAGCCACCTATTATAAAACCAATTAATGATCACAAGGTGAAGCAGCTCAATTCGTACTCGAAACTAACGTTTTAAGCTCAAGCCCAATTAGTCTAAAACTCGGCAATACTTAGCTTGTTAACAAATAAAGTGAAAGAAAAGATTGAATTTAAACCAAAAGAAATACTGAAGATATATGACAATAAAAAATAATTTGAGAAGTGAGCCTCATGGTCTGAGGCATGTAGAAGGCACGCACCTCATGGCTATTGTCCAACGCTTCAGGGTGGGCAACAGATTTGCGGTTTATTTGTGAGTCATATGAGGTCCGGTTCACTATTATCTTGTTTGGATGCACCTTTTTATGTTTAATTTAATTTCTCCATAAATGACACAAATGGTTTTTCATTTGGCAACACAAAACCTTTTTTTTCTCTATATTTGTTGCACAAATGCGCTTCAAAATCTAGTATTGTGTTAAAAAAGCATACATTCTATTTGTACGAGAAATCTTCTCAAAAGGACATTTCCCTAACAAATGACCTAGAAATGGGTTATATATCTCAATGCACAATGATGACCTAATAGGCACAAAGGTAAATTGGATGAGGAGTCTGTGCAACCCCTCTTTTAGCCAGCCCATACGGTTAATGGAAATCCACCTGTGTATGTTTGGATAGTAGATATCTACTGAATGTGCAGAGACAAAGTGAGCTTGCTAAAACAGGGGCGAGAGACTTCTCATCTAAGGCAATTAAAGTAAAATTTCATTTACAACAGCTATGAGTGTGTTACAGGCACTTAATGTGATTTTGTAAACACTCAGCTCAATCTAGGCTCAACTTAAAAAAGTGGAGAAGCAATTATTGCATATCTTGATTCCCATGCATATACATGATTAGATGCATCAGCCATCTACGCCCTTTTCCTCATGCTTTGCTATCACGAGCTTCCTAATGAGCTCACACATATCGCATGGATTAAAAACATGAGAAATGATGATGACTGCCAATATCTCACAAGGAAGGAGACTGGATATCTAAGGGTTCCATGATCACCGCAGCCTACTGGCATTGTCACGGCCTAGTAATTGGTCGAGGAAGACGAACATAATTTAACGCGTTGTTGAAGTGAGTAGCCTTGATGCTAAGATATTCTAGGTAGCTTACAGCATGGTACATGGCTGGGCTGTCGGGTCCGACGAGCTTTGCAAGTGAGGACAGCCGGGCATCCGGTGGGGGCCCCCATAAGTAGGCGACCGATAGGCGGTGGCTTGTCCCGTTCACCACGGCACGGTGGACGGCTGTTTGGAATCGGCCATTGGACATAATGTGGAGGAGATCACCTACATTGACGACGAGGGTTCCGGGCACGGGAGGGACACTGACCCACGTAAGGTTCTCCTCCCTGAGCACTTGGAGGCCGCTAGTGTTGGTCTGATGGAGTATGGTAAGGAGGGATGAATCTGTGTGCTCGGGCAGGCCTATTACACGATCTGGGCTGGGACATGCCGGGTAAGAGTTCAACTGTAAGCATGCACACGAGCCCGGGAATTCACCAGACGGCCCAGCCCATTTGATGCTTTCCGTTGTTACTCCCAGTGCGCCAAGT
This sequence comes from Saururus chinensis, assembly GCA_035235625.1. Taxonomy (NCBI): domain Eukaryota; kingdom Viridiplantae; phylum Streptophyta; class Magnoliopsida; order Piperales; family Saururaceae; genus Saururus; species Saururus chinensis. The sequence continues at coordinate 16,967,418 of CP141149.1, read as the reverse complement.
ACGAGCCACATGAGCTTCACAGCCAGTTTCTTCATTTCTCTCTGATATTCTTCCATCACATCACTGATAGAAGAAGGTGAAATTGGTTACACAGGTTGAAAAATCACTTGCCTTCCTTACATGTATTCTTTTTTTACTCTTTTTAAGTACTTTACAAATTTGATTTCAGTAGCATATGCAAAAGACTTCAAACCTGAATCACCAATTCTGAATGATCATCATGTAGGGCCAACAGCATGAATCCTACTCTACCACGACACTCTTTCATGAGCCATATTAACCTGGGTTATCTATGGTTGAAGTAGAGGTTCCAACAAGCTGCAATGGCATTGTACTTACCAGAAGTGAGAGTAGTCGTGAGGCCAGAGTTGGCGAGCATGTTCCACTGAGGACCCAACCATGGTAAAGCCCTCGGACCACAGGAGCTTAGAGAAGAAAGATGAAATGCGGGCAACACCATAGCCAGCTACTCCATCCGGCGCCCGGGCCGCTTTGAGCTTCTGCTTCACCGGAAGCTCAAAGAGTCGCCGGACTTGGAACTCGACGGCATGAAGAAGCTTCATGGGAACGCCGTGGTTCCTGACATGAAACATACCCCACGTCTCGCATGCATGAATGAGATTCCCGGCAAGGTTGGGGCCGGCGAGATCAATGAGAGGCACCGATTCGGATCCTCCCTCATCCAAGAAGGATTTTGTCTCCGGGCAGTTCTCATCCAGCGGCCATACGTGGGATTCAGGCACCTCTGTGATGGATGCAAAGTCTAAGTTAGGATGGTGGAGATACACAGGATGAGCCCTGAATGCTTCCGTGAGTGATGGCATTGTGGTGACCTGCAGGGAGTAGCCACTAGAGCTTGTTATGCTAAGTAAAGATAGTAGCAAGACTACAATAGATTCTAAATATCAGCATGGAAGTCGTAACCGGAGGGGGCGAAGACACACAAGTGGTGGGGATAGGGTTGGAGGAAGCTTGTTGGCTTTTATGGGGGTTGGTGAAACCTTTGTCGGAGCTTGATCACAAGGTAAATTCGACCAACTGTGCTATCAGCTATGCATGTAGATAAGTTTTTCCCAGGCAAATGGAAAAAGCGTCCGGTGCGTAGCTTGTGCATTGTTAAAGCGTACGTCATTTCCATGAAAAGACGGACAAAAAATTCAAGAAGCATATACACTCATTTTCTGCCTCAAACTTCGAGAACCAATCACTACGATAGGTATGGCAAATTATTTGCCAGTGTCTGGGCGTCTTTGTTTCTGATTCCAAGGGACTCTCTGAGAGTCGTTTCTTGAATAGTCACGGATCCTGCAGGAAAAAAAAAACAGTAAGACAGGTTCTTGAAAAGACTTTGTACCATTGCAATATATATATAGATATCTATCTAAAGAGAGAACCTGAAATACGTAACCATAAACATTATGAAATCTACGGATAATGAGAAATAGAGATTGATCTCCCATCAATTCTACTCCTACACAGACAACCAGGAGGGATATATTATTTGATCCAGGTCAAGACAGTAAAGTCAGGTTCTTGAAAAAACTTTGTACCATTGCATTCCATACAAAAGAGCCTGTAATATATAACCAAAAGCATTACGAAATATCTAAAATCATTGGCCAACGTGATAGAAAATTAGACAAGCATTTAAATAGTAAGAGAATGTCCGTCCTTTTCACTAAAAGTTGAGCCTGCATGGTCATTAGGAAGGTATTCACCTTCGCAAAAGTTGTACCGTGCAATGGCCATATCTTACCACAGAATAAGAATGATGCGCAATGTTTATCAAAGTATGAGTCCTAATTTAAACTGATCCTCTTCTGAATTCTGATACGCACCACTTCAGAGTTAATGATTTCTTTCTATTAGTTCAAGGATTTACACATTCTTGGCCCCCTAAAAAAATTAATTGGACCGCTTCAGGCAATGCAGTGCTTGAATAAACCTTTTGGGTCGCAACTCACTCCGACTTCTGCATCAAAGCACAGTAGTCCCTGCCGACTCTTCCCATGTGCTTTAAATCTTACATGGAGTCAATGTTAACGTCTTCATTTTGAAAACTCACCAAAGCAAGTTGCAAATCAACTCCCTGAATATAAAATTTACTTAAACAAGAATGATGTTAGCTGAAAATTGTTCCATATTTCCCCAAAAAACAAAGCTTGTCCTTAATTCATGCAGACTCGAGGAACTGGAATCTCCACTACATGTCTTCTCTCTCTATCTAAATAATACACTGCAACAAAATGTACTATTAGCGACGCATATATATGCGTCGCTGAAAATAACTATTTGCAATACATGCAAAAGTGTCGTAAAAAATGACTTATCATCAAGTGTCGCTAATACTAACCATATTAGTGACGCTTTTCAATAATCGACATTAATTAATTGTTATTAGCGATGCTTTAAACAAGCGTCGTTAAAAGATAGTTATTTTTTAACCAAAAATAAAAAAAATATTACTATTAACAATGCTTGTGATTAAGCATCTCTAATAGGTTAAACAATAGCAACATGTATTAGCAAGCGTAGCTAATAATTGTGCTATTAGTGACATCTAAGAAAAATGTCCCTAATAGTAATAAATTTAAAATAAAAAAATAAAAATTAGAACTATTAGCAACGCTTATAATTATGCATCGCTAATACCATTGATATTAGCGACAATTATTTACAAGTGTCGCTATTAGCTTTTTAAAATTTTATTTAATAAATAAATATATATTAAATAAATATTTAAAAATTTTAAATAAATTTATTAAATATAATATATTTTATTCAATATTTACTATTTGTATATATAATAAATAAATATTAAATTTTCAATAAAAGGTAGTGAGAGAGAGAGGAGGGAGAGAGAGAAAGAGAGGGGAGGAAGAGAGAGGAGAGAGAAAGAGAGGAAGATAGAGAGAAGAGAGAGAAGAAGATAGAGAGAGAGGAGAGAGAGAAAGAGGAGAGAGAGAGGAAGAGAGAGAGGAGAGAGAGGGGGAGAGAGAGGAGAGAGAGAGAGAGGGAGAGAGAAAGAGATGAAAGAGAGAGGAGAGATGAGAGGATTAAAATTGATATTATAAATTATTTTTAATAATTTCAAAAAATAAATAAAAATATACGTATGCGTCGCTAATATATGAATGTGTTACTACTATGCTAAGTTAGTAGCGATGTATGCCATATGTGTCGCTACTAGCAATTTTTTTATTTTGAAAAAGTTTAAATTAAAAGAGATTGGGAGAGTGAGGAGAGGGGAGAGAGAGAGAGGAGCGAGGAGATAGAAAGAAGAGAGAGAGTGGAAAGAGTGAGAGAGGAAGAGAGAGAGAGAGAAGAGCAGGGAGAGAGGAAGAGAGAGAGGTGAGAGAGATTAAAATTTTTATTATAAATAATTTTTTAATTTTAAAAAAATATAAAAATTCCTATATATGCATCGCTACTAACCTCGGCCCGCATACATATATGTGTCACTACTATTCTAGTGTAGTAGCGACACATTTGTATGCATCACTATTACCCCAGGTTAGCAGCGATGCATACTTATATGTGTCGCTAATAGGAATTTTTTTATTTAAAAAAATAAATTAAAAGAGATAGAGATAGAGATAGAGAGAGAGTGAGGAGAGAGGAGGGAGGAGGAAAGATGAGATAGAGAGAAGGGAAAAGGGAGAAACGGTGTTGAAGGAAAAAATGAATTTTCAAAAAGTACTTCTTTTGCTCAAACCTAAAAACCTGAGCAACAAAATTCAAATAGATTCTTAGCGAAACAAGCAAAGTAAATAGTTTACCAAGATGGTTGAAACATTGTCCAAGTGGGACCTATTGTTGCTCACACGCTTTTGAGAACCATGACTTAAGTTCCGTATGTTGTCTCCTCGTACACTCACAGGGAATGCTTCAACATGCATGGGAATTCAAGAGTGATCTTCCTTGAATCTGCTCCAATTCGAGTATGACAAGTCACTACCAGTTGGAAGGTTGCAGATTGAAAGGGCGAAGTTTGGGAAGGCGTACACTTGAGTGACAGAGTCCATCTGTGTCGCAGCTACGGTAGAAGTGTATGAAAACGAGGAGAGGGGAGAGAGAGAAAGAGAGAGAGAGAGAGGAGAGAGAGGGAGAGAGCTAGAGAGGAGAGAGAGGAAGAGAAAGAAAGAGGGGAGGAAAAGTTTTTAATTATAAATTATTTTTAAAAATTTTAAAAAATAAAAAATGGATAATAACGACGTATAATGGTATGCGTCACTACTATACTCAGGTAATAGGGACGCATAAACCTATGTATCGCTAGTACCCATGTACAGTAGTGACGCATATCAGTATGCGTCGCTACTACTTACCTTATGTATTAGTGACACATACTGTTATGCATCACAACTACAATTTTTTATAAAAAAATTAAATAAAAGAGAGGGAGAGAGAGGAGGGAGAGAGGGGGAGAGAGAGAGGAGGGAGAGGGGGAGAGAGAGGAAGAGAGAGAGGAGGGAGAGGGGGAGAGAGAGGAAGAGAGAGAGGAGGGAGAGGGGGAGAGAGGGGAAGAGAGAGAGGAGGGAGAGAGAGAGAAGAGAGAGAGTGAGGAGAGGAGAGAGAGGGAAAGAGAGGAGAGAGAAGAAGAGGGGAGAGAGAGAGGGTAGAGAGAGAAAGAGGAAGAGAGAGAGAGGAGGGAGAGAGACTGTAACGACGCATGCTTTATGTGTCACTAATAACTAGTGTATTAGTGACACATAGCATTTATGTCGTTAATAACTAGTGCATTAATGGCGTTGCTAATAGATGTTTTTTTTTTAACCTGTGCAAGAAATTTTTGCCCGTGCAGTTTAGTTATTTAACCTTCCAACCCGCCCCTCTCTCCTCTGGCTCTGCCGCCAACAACCGCTGCTCACCGGGCCCCCACCTCCACCCCCTCCTTCCCCTCCCTCTCTATTCATAGAGAAGGGTGGCCGCCCCCCCTTCCCCTTCTCCCACCACCCCCGCGGCCACTGCCCCCCTCCCCTGGTCCCTCACCCTTCCACAACCCCTGGTCCTCTCTGTAAACAAAAGGGGGGAGGGCCCTCCCCCATCCACACACATCCATCCCCCTCTATGTTACTGAGAAGAGGGGGGGGGGGGGGGTGGGGTGGAGACAGGGAGAGAGCGGGAGGGAGCTGGGGGGCCAGATTCCGGCCACTTCCCTCTTCCCCGCCGGGCTTGCCACTGGCGGGCTTTTTTTTTTAAAAAAAAAATAATTTTTAGCTACGCATATCATTATCGTCGCTAATAATATATATATTTTTTAAAATATTTTTATAGTAACAACATTTATCAAACGTCGCTAATAGCTTTTCATTAGTGATGTATATTATTATGCCCTGCTAATAATATTTTTTTTAAAATTATTAGTGAACATTACCAATGCATAATTTAGCGTCGTTAATAAGATATATTAGCGACGCTTATAATTATGTGTCGTTAATAAATTTTTTTACATATTATAAAATTATTAACAACGCATAAACCACTTATTAGCGACATATAAATCTATGCATCGCTAATAATTTAATATTATTGATGCTTAATTATGTGTCACAAAAGTAAAATTATTAACAACATATAAATATATATCATTAATGTTAAACTTTTAGCGACGCTTAAGCATCACTAATAAGCAGTAGTGACTACACTTTAATTGACACATGTAGCGACGCTTTTTCTGCCTCGCTAATATTTAATAGCCACGCTTCAATTTTGTTGAGTGACAATAAATGAAGAGTTGGCGACACTTCAGTTTTGTTGCAGTGACAATAAATGAAGAGCTTCCAAAGAATGCTATTAATCAAGGGCGAGTAAACCTGAGTGTACTTTTTCTACCAAAACCAGTTCTAAAACTTCTGCTACAAAGGACTCCTACTGTGCTGGAGAGGATATTAAGATCCGTGATAATACCCAATCCAGATTAAAAGTAAACTGCTTAAACTACACTCTTAATTTCCTACACAAACCATTTTGCTTGTGCAACTGCACTAACATCTACCCTTCCTCTTTCTCGGCTCTTAGATCCGTGCATGTCCGTTAAACAGCCGACATTGTTATTGACCTCCCAACCTGGGCATGTCTCCCTTCCATTAAAAACCATCAGACAACTTGGTTGAGTGCCAACGTCCATCCATCAATATCCTCCTTGCCAAATCAACCATCTTCAAATTCCTTCAGTTCATTCAACAGCATCCAAAAAGGAATGTATTTACGACCCCCCACCCACACTTACCGCCACTGAAACTCTCAAAAGCCTCCTCCAATATTACCAAACTGCTCATCAAATGAACAGACATACTGCTGTTTGCCAGGTCATAAAATTCAGCCTTTTTTAGCCTAACAACCAATCAGAACTCAAAAGGAAGAACATCAAAGATATGGCCAATTAGATGCTGATACGGGCAATGCCATAAATAAGAATGACCAAAGATGATTCTTGATGTAGTCTCGCGCCAATTTCCCATGGTTTTGCAGAGCAGCAGCGGTTCCAACTTGACAAGCCTCACAATTGAAAATATACCATAGCAAAATGCAAGTTAGCACCCCTCAGTATTTCAAGGTCATTTTTCCAGGAACAATGCTTACCTGATATTTTAGCATTTTCAGAAAAACTTCCTACTTAATTCATTCAAACTTTGGACTTTCAGGAATCTGTTATCTCCACTCCAAATGTATTTCTCTGAACAATTTTTTCAGTAAATTCCTACTAAAATGGCCTTCCACTGTTCTCGCATTTACTTGATAGCCAAAGATCAGAAAATCAGTCATTGTAATCCCTATTTTCCCAAGGAAACTGTAATTAATCTGCATAAACTCTTCTTTTGATATCCTCAATCAACCTATTTGCTCGTGCGGCTGCACTTTTTTCTCCCTTCCTCTTTCTCAGCTCTCTTGGATCCTTACATGTCTTAAGAACATCTGACATCAATTGAGCTTTTTGCATTATCTGAGACCGTTCATCTCTCGGCCTGTCTCGCTCCCATCTAAATGTATCAGGCAGCTTAGTGGAGTGAGGGAGTCTATCCATCAATACCGATATCTTCCTTGCCAGATCAAACAAGGCCACTGTTTTTAGTTCATCCAACAACATCCTGTAGGTAATGTACTGAGGGACCAAGCCTCTTCCCACCATTCCCTCAAACTCCCCGCAAGCTTCCTCCAGTCTCCCTAACCTGCCCAGCAAGTGCACCAACATTGTGCTCATCGCAAGGTCTTTGTCAAATCCCCTAGCACTCATTTCCTTCACAATTTGGACAGCCAAATCCAACCTCTCCTTCTCACATAACATCTTCAACAGCAGATGATACGTGAGCCGATCAGGTTCATACCCAGATCCAATCATCTTTGTATACAAATTCATCCCTTCCTCAATCCTCCCAGTCTTTGCAAAACACCGAAAGAAATAGTTATATGTTGTTGCAGTCGGAATGATCCCCCTCCCAATCATGGATTTGAGAGCCTTGCTCGCGCCAACAAGATCCCCTGCCTTGCAGTAGCCCTTCACCAGGGAATTAAACGTGGAGACATTCGGCTCCAGGCCATAAAGAGGCATTTTCTCGAGCATATTGGCCGCATCCTTAAACCTCCCAGCTTCCGCCAGAGCATCGACAATGGGGTTGTATACAATCACATTGACCTCAATTTCATTCATTTTCATCTCCGACAACAGCTTCATCGCCTGCTCCGGCCGGCGCATCCGGCAGTAGCCCTCCACAAGGGTCCCATAGGTGACGACAGTGGGCCGAACATCTGCCTGCTTCATCTCCGCCCACAGGCTCTCCGCCTTGCGTAATTTCCGGGAACGGAACCACCCGTTGAGGAGGATGTTGTACGCCCGGACCGAAGGAGTGGCCACCGGCATCACCGAAGCAGCTGATGACTGGAGCTTATTGAAGTAATCCGCCGCCGCCACCGTTTGCCCTTCCTTACACAGTGCATCGAGTAGAATTTCGAAGGCTTCAGTTGCATTGAGATCGGAAAATTGATCGGTTTCGACCAGGAATTCGAAGGTGCGGACAGCCGACTGGGGCATGCTGTCTCGGGCGTAGCGGCGTATGAGGGCGGCAAAGGCGGAGAGCGGAGGCGGGGAGCAGGGATCGCCCAGGCGGGGGAGGATGAGGCGCCAGGCTGAGGCGAAGAGGCGGGACCTGGCGAGTAGGTCGACGACGGCGGCGAGGAGGGAGGGCGTGCGCCGGAACTCGGGTTGGCTGGCGCAGGCCCAGTCGTAGAGGACGAGAACGGGCCTGGGGGAGAAGGAGTTGGCCCGTACCAGAGACTCCAGGACGTCCAGGTCGAGGTTGGGGCGGGCCCGATCGAGAGCGGTCGGGGAGAGGGTAGAGTCACGGAGAAGAGCGGAAGTTTCGGCCGAGTCCCAGGGCGGTGGTGGGGAAGGAGGGATGCAGGGCGGAGGCTCCGCAGGCAGCGGTGGTTGAGGTGGCCATCGGAGGAGGGGGTTGCCGGGATCAGAAAGCCACGACGGGGAAGAAGAGGAGAAACGGGGGGAGGGCGTCGGGCTAGGGCATGGGCGGCAGAGGAGGGCGGAGGGAAGGGGACGCATGTTTCGTCGGCGCCGGACCTCAGCAACCTAGCGGGTCGGACCCGAAAAGTATGTTCAGTCTTGTGGCGGGAAGTGGGAAGTTTGACGTAATTACGTGTACGGTCTGGAGGCATTTTGGGGAGTTCGAGTTTCTCAAACTCTAGTGAAAGCACCGATATCGGCTGGTTTGAATCTTGCGCGTCGATCACTGATCACACGGCGGACATTACAGGACCCACTCGTCGGGTTACGAATAATCGTTGGCCAGCATGTGCGATGATGATAAAGTCTGTCCTAACATATCGTATGCAAATTGAATGATGGTAATTTTTTTAAATTTTTACCTTTTTACTCGTAATTTCTATTTTACTTAGCTTTTAAACTTAATTTAACAATCTAATCTTTACAAAATTGTCATATAATTTGAAATTTTAGTAAAATTATTTACTTATATTTTTTTAGATGTTTGTCAAATGTCAACATAATATTAATTGTTGACATAACATAAGTATTATTTTTTAAGTTATGTTAATTTTAACTTTGTAAAATTATATATTACACTTATAATTGTGTATTCATGCATTTTTTGTATGGTTGGAAAGCTCTCAATAAGTTTTACTAAATGAGATCTTACATGAATATGTTTTTTCAATTTTTATAGGTCTGACACATATACTAGATAATAAATTCATCTATTTTTTCTATATTACACAAGGTACACATTTTTTACGCTGTTGGAAAATTCTTTAAGTTCTAATCAAATGAGACCTATCTTCCAAATTGGTCCTAAATATGAATATACCTTTGTCTGATGTGTACAATATAATCCTAAAAGCAAGTATTCTAATTACAATATGTAAGAAAATTTTTGTTTAATACATACTTTATTTTTATTTTATTTTGTCTAATCTATATTTACACACATTATGCATATGTATTCTTGTTATCATTAATAGTTTTATTTAATATCTCAGAATAAATTACTATGTATGAAGGAGAAACTATATAATTATATTTTTAATAATAATATGTAAAAAAATTGAGCCCCATGATGCTTAAGCTGAGCCATGTTGAGCCGATTGGAGCTGAGCTCAACTCAAAAAGCTCAATTTTGAGCCACAAGTTGAGGCAAGTCAAGTTGATCATGAGCTCGCTTGGCTCTTTATCACCCCTAATTGTAATTTGTGAAAATTTAGAAAATGTGATGGATCCTCCAACCCAATCCTCCATTGTGTCTCGGAAGTAAGGGGACAAGTGAAAAGGATAGATGTGGCTGACACACTGCATCGGTCATCCACTTGTAATCCTAAAAAATGTTCACCATAAAATTTAAAATGAAAATGTTACGGCCGCTTGCACCCAAGAATACTAGTTGTATGTGTGCCACAATGAAGGCATAGGACACACATTTTGAAATGAGCTTATTCATAGGGTAGCTCATCGTGGCACATCTACGACAAGAATTCACATGCGCGAGTAGTTGTAGCATTATTCAATTTGACCTTGTTTTCTTTTGTGAGGCCCTAGCATATGAGATCATGAAATTATTGAAATGGGCCAAAAACTTACGTGGTGTGGATGGAACTGTCATGCCCCGGGTTTATCAACCCATTTTCCATAAATTTTACAAAATTTTTTACAACATAAATGACAGTAATTTGTAAAATTTGACAAAAAATCAAAACCTGTAAAAATATTTTATATTTTTCACATCATTAATTTTAAACTACAGAGTGAATTTTTTTATAAATCATCAAACACATTGACTAATAACCCTGAGCATGAGATCTCCCAGACATAGCCAAGTACAAGTCCGATAATAGTCCAAAAGTAACTAGTCCAAAATCATACATGCATAAGCTTTCAACTCGCCCAATACATGTATAGTCAAAATAAAACCTCAAGTCGTGACATAACTAAACAAAAGAAAATGAATGGTCAAAAATTGACATGAAGTCGGTAAGTCTATCCTCTCCTCAAATCTCTAGGTCTTGCATACGAAGCTCTCGTGCTAGGACCCACAGAAGTCACTAGAATATCTAAAATTCAAAAGAGGGGAAATAAGTATTTTTCATACTTAGTAGAAAATACCCAGTAGGAGAGTTATAGACAGTGAAGTCTATAAGTCCAAAGTAGTTATGTTCGTGAAACATAACATGAATAGTAGAACATAAACAAATCAGTCTCTTGAAATATGATGCTCATAACCATATACATATCACAAACTCATGTTCGTACCATCTTACTACATAGTCCTATGTATACTTACACTTATAGTCTTACTCATGATGTCTTACTCAAACTCTTACACTTACAATTCTGCTCTTATAGTCTTATTCAACATATACACTTATAGTCTTTCTCCACCTCTTACACTTACAATAAATGGCTAGGACCCATTATCAAGCTAATTAGCTCCAACGTCAATGGAAAGGAATGCCACTAGCTCCAACTAGACGTCATGGACTTTATGGACTTTTTCGAAGGCAAGACACACCTATGCTCATAGGGCACATGATCACAATAGGTAAGAGTAGTTCCATGATTCTACTTATTTTAGCATGCAAATGTCCATACTTGGGGGGCCGTACACTGCCAGCTAAGGGCAAAAATCACACATTGCCACTTCAGGCCGAATCATACAGTACCACATAAGGGCAGAATCATATAGTGCCATCACTAGGTAGAAAAAATATATAGAGATCTCAATAGAGCATCACGCGTCTAGGCTTAAATTAGCACCAAGACAACATCCTGTAGGATAAACACCATGACTAGACATGAGAAATGCTCAGCTGGTTAATCACTGGTTGGCTAAACCACAAAACTGAATCTGTTGAACCTCTAAAGTCTCAAACTCACAAGGTTAACATTTTAGTTTTACTTAACATTCAAGTTTGAATTAAATACTTTATGCTAATGTAATTTTCCTCTGAAATCACACTGTCATACAATCTTCGAGTAAGATCAAAATTAAGTCCGTCAACCCACTGAACCTTTTTGCTCATTACATCAAAGTCTGATCTAGTCCAAACTAACTCTAACCCATCAAGCATACACATATTGATGCTATCCATATAAGCCTCCACCATTCCGCATGTCAGTCCATATACATCCGACCCAACATTACTTACAATTATAGAACATCCAACATATGCATAAACCATTGCATAGGCATGCAAATAAATTGTCATGCCCCGACACTCACCCGATTCGAGCCAAACCCAGTCCAAGGGACAGTTGAAGCACACTGGGGCGAAAAGGTTGGTTTAACATTGCAGAAGACTTTAACTTCTCTATTGGGTGAACTACACATATCGAGTTGCACACCTTTAAACCTTTATGCAAGAGAAATAAGTAGAATAAAATATGACTTTAACTCTGAATTAGTCCACGAGTCTTATACCAATATACTTAGAATACTAGTCGACACACATGGTTTGATTAAGAAAGTCTTAAATAGGTCGGAAAACATAAGAGTTACATGAGTCTGAAACAAGAACTACTATACATGATGTTCTATTATCATAACAAAGTAAATCAGAAAACAAAGCAAAGTCCAGAGGCATCCACGCATACTCCTAAGCCTCCCCGATCATTCCTTATACGGAGGATCCTAGTTAACTACATGTCACATCATGAAGCCCCAAAATAAAATACAGAAAGAGGAGTGAGTAAAACTCAGTAAGGTTTTGGATACGGTAATGGTAAATTAGAAAAACATCCACGTCGCATCAACACGGTCTATCAGATCTATATATCACATAATATCTTGTTTTTGATTACTTCCCTTACTATAACCATACTTAATGTAAGGACTCTCATTTTTTAACCGGTCTATTTTAATGTTATTTATCGGTTATCGTGTGGTTTAAGCGTTTTCTAATCAAATTCAGTGGTTTTCAAAAATAAATGGGACTTCCAAAGGTTTTAAGCAAAACTAACTCTATATTTATGAGTTTTAAGTAGTTTTTGGTCAATTCTTAATTTTTGGGAATTTTTTGAATTTTTACTAAATTTTTGAAAATTAGGGTTTGGTGGGACTCCCCTATGGGCCTTGCCGACGAAATTGAGGTTTTTAGACCAAAATGACCTAGACATCAATACAAGTCTATAAAAAAAATCCAAAATTTTTCCAGATTTAATTAGTGCTCAAATCTTCAAAATATCCATTTTTAGCTAGAATTTTTATTTATACCCCACTAGTTCATTAGGTATACCCCAAGCCCTACTATAAATAGAAAGGGCTGAGCCATTTCCCATTTAGGAATAGGTTGGGAGAGGGCAATTAAGGCCTAATTCCCTAATTAGGCCCGAATTAGAAAGGGATTAAGGTATGTTCTCCTTTAATCAAGCCTAAACCCTAGGTTTTCTCTTAATCTATTCTTAATCTTGACTTCAATCCTAGTTTTAATCCATTTTGAAAGCATAAAACTACTAATTTACCTCTCTTTTCTAAGCCTTAATCTTCAAATTTTAGTTTTTAAGCTTCTAAAACCCTATATCTAATGTTTATTTTTGGTTTTTCAAAGCTAAATCGAGATTAATTGTATGTTAACTTAAAATTGTGTTTTTGAAAGGTGTTGGAGGAGATTGAAGGTCCATTCCGGCCTAAATCAACAAGGAAAGGTAATGGATTTTTCAATCTCAACTTTGGGTAGCAAAAATCTTTGTTTTTATGATGTTATTTGAAGTGGATTTGCTTGATTTAGGCTCTCATGGTTGGTTTAATAAATGCTAATATTTCACTTCGATTTCTTAGGGTTTTGTCTTAAAAAACTTTAGATTAGCGTTCTGGAAGGTTTGATGAGTTTTTGATAATGTTTGATACCATGGATGAAGATTCAAAGGTGTTTTCATGGTGTCTCGGTTTTGAATTTCGAAATGAAGAAGGTCAAAACTGCTTTATTGGCGATCGAACAACCTGCAAGGCCGATTAATCGGTAACATTGCATTTTTGACAGATTTTCAGTTTAGCCAATCGAACGGCCTTGCAGGGTGATCGAACGGCTACACAATAGTTTTGCTATTTTCAAAATTTATGCTCATTTCAATGTTTTACTTTATTTGATGATTCTAATGGTTATGAGAAGAATGTTATGATAGAATTAGGCTACTGGAGGTGTAGAATTAATTATGGAAGTTTATGGAATGTGTTTAAGTGTGGTCATGTGGCATCATATTATGTTGATAATTATGCATGTGGATATTGAAGTAACTTGAACTTTTGAATGTTTAAATTCTTATGATTAGAATATGTTTCCAGCAGGGATATTATATGGAAAAATGGTGAGATGTGTTCTCTTATAATGAGGTGATTTATGGGTAATGGATGTGATCATGTTGTGGCTTAATGTGTAGAAAAATCATGTTTGTGGGAGTGAATGCTCGATTTCACATGGATGGATTTAAGCTTTATGTTGGATTTTTTTTTTCAGTCAGGAATCAATATTTTAAATGTGTTCAAGCATATGTAAATTGTCTTATGAGTTTGTGTCAAGCATTGGTCTTGTGTTTAGATATACATGAATACACACACATATGGGGAATCTACTATGAAAATGTAGTTAATTATGTCTTGATTTTGATGAATGAGGGGACTAATTGGGAGCATATTCCATGTGTTGGAACCCACGTAGGTCTTGCTCATGGATGTATCATATTATCATGCATCATGGATCGATATTCATGGAAGAAGTTTTACCAATGTTTAACCGAAACTAATCGATTGTATGAAATGGTTGAGATTGCGTGCTAGATTATTCGCTAGGTAAATTAATCGGAACTTGGTTTGTCCGAAAGGACATGTTTTCGATTTAAGTTCCTGTGTGGAACATGTATACTCCTTGGGTTGAGTCTAGTTAAATAGAATTATGTGGGGACGAGTTGTGTACTTGTCTTGCGGATTGAGATTATTATGATTGTCATATAGACCTTGAAAGTCCAAAGTGGTACGCTTTGTGCACAGGCTACCACGTGTTCTAGGGTTCCCTATGTGGGAATTCGGGCTCTCCCCACCACAGGAGATGTCCCTGGGTGAACACCTCTGCTCTAAATTCTCTGTGTGATAATGGGATATCCTTGGCCAGGATTGTCCAGGGCGAGCAGCTTTAGGGGTTGACCAACCCGACACTCTTTCATTTCCTGTGTGGAAATTTGACCGTGTCTCACCTTTGTAGCCTTGACCGTGTCCTACCTGTGTGACAATACTTGTGTTTACTCCTTGATAGAGGTTCACCATTGGTATTGATGCATGTTTATGATGAATGCTATGCATGATTGTGTATCATGTGTTTGACACGTTTGTCATGCAGGGTGAATGGGGTTGATATGATTGCATGATCAGAAAGTGTGTGAATGTGACACTATTATACTAGTTTATGTGATATGAATGCATGATCAGAAATGGTGTGAATGTGACACTATCATGTAGGTTTATGTGATATGAATGTATGATCAGAAAGTGTGTGGTTGAGACACTATTATACAAGTTTATGTGTATGAATACATGATCACAAAGTGGTGTAACATGTTAGTTTTAGATCTAAATAGCTACATTGCCATGCCATCGTGTTTTCTGATTATTATAGTTGTATTCAAAGCATTATTGGGTTTTTATACTCACCGCACTTTATTGTTTTGAGGAGAGGTCAGGGAAAGCTTGGGAGTAGGAGTAGAGGCCCCTAGACTTTGCATGTTTTTCTAATCATTTTCTTTTGATGTTAGAACCCTTGTGGGTGGTTCTTGTTTTCAGACTTGTGATACATTATATCTTTAGTGTTATTTGAGACCCTGTTTTGAGCCAAGTGTGTTGGCTATAGATTATTAGTATGTGGGTTTGAGATTTGTAGTTTAATTTAGAGTTTAAGTAACTCTTTTGGTTCTACTTATTTACTCTTGCTCAAAGTAGTGCGTAACTCTGTTAGTTAGACTGCCTTTGATTAGGGCATAAGTCTTCTGCTATTTCTTTAACTGTTTTCAAAACCGTCGCCCCCATGCACTAGACTAGCCCTTGGAGTGGGTTCGGCTTTGGTTAGGCAGTGCCAGGGCATGAAAAAGTTTTTGGTATTGGAGGATCTCTTTGTCCAAGAGTAATTGACGTTTGAGTGACAAGTCTTATGGGTTAAAGGGTTGTGAGATGATCAAGGTCTAGACATAACTAGCAATGTGAATTCCTTTAGTTGTTTGTCTTGAATGTTGCTTGCTTGCTTGTTTGTGTGTTTTCTGATTGTTTGGTTGTGTGGCTTCGAGTTATTAGGCTGTATGATTAATGTTTGGTTGTTGTGTTGGCTCTAATCATGCAGGCGCTAATAACCATTGCAGTGCTAGAGACCCAAGGGTGGACGATGTGTTGACCGCCATTGAGGGGTTGACACAGGTGGTCCAGGCTAAGCACATGAGTGGTAGCGGTTCCGAGTCTCTCTCACTCGAGGGATTCAAGAAGTTTAACCCTCTTAGCTTTAAGGGTGGGTTAGATGTTTCGGAGGCAGATAACTGGAGGCTTCACATGGAGAATATTTTTAGTGCTCGATGTTGCCCTGACGAGGAGAAGACTTGACTTGTAGTCTTTACGTTCGAGGGTGAGGCTCAGAGGTGGTGGTTGTCGATGGAGCGTCAAAGATTCCATGGCTGTGTGGACATTCTATGGGAGGAGTTCCTGTCTGCCTTTAATGACAAGTACTTCCCTCTTCATGTTCGGGAGGAGAAGAAGGAGTTTCTCAACCTTCAGTAGGGTTCGATGATGATCTTAGCTTATGAGACCCGATTTGTGGAGCTTGAGCACTTTGGTCCTCATTTCTTCAGTGACGAGTATGTTTGGGGATTTCGGTAGTTCTCTATGCACAAGACAAGGGAATGGATCGGATGATCCTTCCTGACAAGGGATAGAGAAGAACCTTTTTTTTTATGTGGGACGACCTTCTCTTGATTAATCAAGACTACTCTTTACACTTTAAAGTGAGTAGTGATTAATCAATTTTCAAAACCCTTCGATTAGTTGGCAAGAATGAAAGAAACAAGAATTTTATTAAAATAAGAAAAGAGAATTGCCAGGAGAAGTGGCTACAACTTTCAAGTTAAAAAAAAAAAGAAAAGAAAAGAAGAAAACAAGGAAGATTCTTCTTGAAGATGAGAGCTCCCCTTGCACAAATTCTTCTTCCTTCTTGGTTGCTTCTGCTTGTCTTCTGATTCCTCGATCTTCTTCAACTTTTTGAAGGTCAAGGCTTTTTAGGAATTTGGTGTGTGATGGACTTCTGGATTTCTCTTTGGAGGTTCCGTAGACTTGAAAGCCAAAAGCCCTTTCTTATGGAAATGAAGGGGTATTTATAAGATGAGAGTTGCACGGTTAAGTAAAGTAGTGGGGTGAGTTGGAAAGGTAGTTTATGAGAAGTGGAGAGTGGATTAGTGGGAGATGGGAAAATGGGTTAGTGGGAGTGTTGGTGAGAATCACTTGCTTAGTGGAGGAAGTGGGAAGTGTGAGAGAAGACCGGACATTATACCTTTGACTTGGTCATCTCCACTTTCTTCTCCTTTTTTTTAAAACAAAATAATAGCGTAGGACCCACGAGTCTTACCTAGTCTTTTTCATTTATTTATGTTTTATGACTATTTTGTTGTGAGACTTATGAGGTCCCACATAGTCCTTTGCAAATTTTATTACGTGGCCATGTGAGGCTTACAAAGCCTTCTTCAGCCGTTTAACTTTGAATGTAAAGAGGCCCCCATAATGTTCTCTCACAATAAATTTTTTGTTGGAAGCCTTAGTCCATTCCTACGTGTGTAGGATTTAGATCTTGCCTCTTCACTTTTTTTTTTGGTTAAAAGCCTTAGTCCATTCCTACGTGTGTAGGATTAGATTTTGCTTCCTTACTTTTTTTTTTTTTTTAGACTTTGTCCACTTCAGAGACTTTGTCTATTAAAAAAAAAATTTGGTCTCACTCAGAGCTAGTCAAGCTCCGAAATCTTGGCCTTTGGATTTAAATTTTTTTTTTCTTTGTTTGGACTTTATCCGAATTTGAGACTTTGTCCATTTTGAAAATTTAGAGTTATCTGGAGCTAGTCAAGCTCCGAGATCTTTGCATTTGAGTTTTGATTTGATTTTGATTTTTTTTTATGTCAACAGAGTATGAGCGGGCACGCAAGTTCAAGGATGGTCTGAAGCCTTTCATCAAAGGCCGAGTTGTGCCCTTCAGGCATAAGACCCTAGTTGAGGTACTTGAGATGACCATTGTTGTGGAGCGGGATTTAGATGACTATATGTGAAAGAGAGGGCAGCAGCAGTAGCCTAAGAGGCCGAGGCCGAGGCTGGAGGATAACCGTAACTGCCGAGACCATAAGCGGCGAGATGCCAGTCATGCATGACATAATACTCAGCAGGTGCAGCAGGACCCTCATGACCGCCGTGCTAATGTGACTTGTTTTGATTGTCGTAGAAGGGGCACTATGCTAACAAGTGTCCTTAGAGAGCTAACTGTGCTCAGAGACGTCCTCTGATTACATATAACTCTAGTCCCAGGTAGCTAGGAACATCTCAAGCGAGGCCACATGCTAGACCACCTATTGGGTAGCAGGATGCTAAGGGGAAGAAGTTGGCTAACGATGGGAGAGTCTTTGCTATTTTAGCGCAAGAGGCAGCCAACTCTTCCGACATGGTGGAAGGTAAGATCCTCATTGCCTCCCACTATGCTAGAATATTGTTTGACATTGGCTATTCTCACTCTTTTGTCTCCCCATATTTAGCTGATGAGATGGGTGTTGATTTTAAGTTGTTGCGTGTTCCATTACGTGTATCTACGCCTTCGTCCTCTCTGTGGGCGGAGGAGTATGTGGAGATGATTCCTATGGTGATTGATGGGCATGTGTTGCATGTGGATTTGATTCTTTTACCTATGATTGACTTTGATGTGATCTTAGGCATGGATATGATGTCCGAGTTCCATGTGAATGTAGACTGCCGAGGGAGGAAGGTGAAATTTGAGTTGCCAGAAGATCAGCCTTTTATCTTCTAATACACAATAACATCATGCATAATCATCATCAATCAACTTGCATGTAAAATGCCTCTAATCACAACCATGTAAATAGATAAAACATCAACTCTGCTTAATTGGCCGAAGCATAAGCAGTCCATGCTCACTCCAAACCATCCCTAATAGGAAAGTCTGAAGGAATTACGCAGTTTGGGTAAATTTCCTAGCGGGGAAGAATACCCCCTAGTAAGCCGGTACACTCGGCTACCCTACCTGGATTCTCAGGGTCCACATGGTCTCAATAGTTTTATTCTCCTTGTACCATTGCCACCCTTCTCAACTTGGGGAGGAAACTCATCCTCGAGGGATGTAAAACTCCGTCTTTTCGGACGTAAAAATGAATTGATAAATCTATGATTGATTAACCTGACAAACAATATCACACAATTGCAACCAATCGATCAACATGGCTAATCTCGCAACATGGTACATACATGCACAATCTCTTCATGGATTGTAATTCATGGAACGTGCTCCCATCAACCACTCATGTATCATATCTAACTATAATATCGACAATAACCATGATTACCCCCACATGCGTGTGTACTAGGTAGAAATATTCATTTCTAAGCATATGAACATATATTATAAATAATCCATCAACATACTACACACATACTCTTTAATATTTAGTCATGGCTCATTGTTGAGATCATGAGTGAAAACCATTGGAAAACACAATTCAAATCAAGTGCAACCTCATGCTAAACCTATGTAAGCATATTTATACCACACTTGAAGTTAGATATGACACCATCATTCACCCATAATTTAAGCATAATATGTTAAAAACATAAAAATCCATTCTCATGCTATAACCTTGCTAGAATCATGCTTAAAATATAAAGAATCATTCAATATGGATTCAAGATAAGGAATTACCACATGTTTAACCAATTAACATGTAATTCACATAATACTTAAACATTCATCGTAGCTTCCCACATCAAATTCATACCCTTCTAGTAGCTCATCCTAGCATAAATTACTCATTATGAACATAAGAAATGATACTTAAGAATAAAAATTCAAAAATGAGCAAAATAAGCAAAATTCACCAAACTGTAGTGTTGGTATTCGAACGCCCTGTAGGGCTATTAGAACAGCTGACCGTTCAATCAGCCTATATGGCCGTTTGAACACCAAAACAAAAGTTCTAGTTCATCTTCTCCACTTCGAATCCAAAATCGAAACTTCACATAAACATCAAAAACTACCAAATCTCACTCCCAAACATCATAATAATGAAATCCAAGCTTAGGAAACAGTAAATATAGCAATTTACAACCAAAAACACTAAAATATCACAAGAAAGATTAAGCTTTTCTAAATCCGTCATTAAAGCTTAACTCCATGGATGCCCACATAAAACTCCATTAAACATCAAATATGAAATCACAGATCTACTTAGGACGAAAAATCATTTACCTTCAATGAGTTTATTGACTTGAAATCGATGCTCTTACACCTCCAAATCCTACCCACAAGAGGGTTTTTATTAATACTTGCATAAATTCGATTAAAAATACCTAAAGCTCTTGAAAACTCATAGATATATGGTTTATTGAGTTCAAAAACAAAATTCTTTTCATAAGGGTTTGAAATAGAGGTTCAAATAAATATTTTTTTGGGTAGAAATCAAGATTAAACCTTGGAAAAAAGAAGTGATTTGGAAAGTTTAGGAGAAACCCTAAGAAATTAGTGGAAGATTAAGCTAATATTTACCTTAATACCCTTTTCTTCTTTGGAAATGGGGATTAGGGCTCCTCAGCTCCAGATTTTAGCCCTTCCCAATTGGAAAAGTAGCTGAGCCTTTTTATTTATAGTAGGCTTTGGGGTAAACCTAATAAATAGGTGGGGTATAAATAGAATTTAATACTAAAAATAGAAAACTTGCTTATTTTAAGCCCAAATTGACGTCTAAAAATTTTGAAATCTTTAATTACTATCTTAAGATGTTGTTAGGGTCATTTGAGACTTATAATCTCATTTTCGCACGTGGGGCTCACGACAGGTCCCACCCCCTAATTTTTCAGGAAAATAGTCAAAAATTCTAAAAAAAAATTCCAATTGACTTATATTAACATAAAAACTATCAAAGTGAAGACAATTTGATTAAAAAATATTGTTAACCACTTTAAATTCAAAAATAAGTTAAAACCGATCAAAGTTAACATTAAACCACACAATAATTACTAAAACAAATAAAATTAATTAACCGGTTTGAGTTTAGAGATCTTACATAAATTATCTTATTAGTTTGCAAATAAATCCCCCTACAAACATGTACAATCCATCATTCGTTGAGCTAATAAATATGCCATTTAATTAGCATTCATATAAGCTAATATCATACTATTACACGCGATATCCATAGCATTATGTGTCATTAAGCATGTAATTATGTTAGCCCTAACATGCATTCTAGCATTTCAAAGTCTATCTTGCTTCTCGAGCATATGACTGATGGTGGGACGCACAACTGTGGTAACGTTGGTAATAAATTTAGCCGGCCCAAACATCACTTTCTATAAAATAGAGTTGCCCCTCGGGTGAGAAGGTGTCGTAAGCTCGCCGGGGGTTTAAGTGATGAATGATCTGGTCCCGATTCAACGCCCCTAGATCTCCATACCGGCATACTCTTACTATTGTCTATTTACAACCTTACATCCCACACCATTTGCCTTAAGACCAAATCATCTTACTCGAACTCCTCAAAAGAAACTTCTCATATCTAAATCCAATCATCAAACCTTCATTAATTCCTTACTTGTTGTTCTTAAGTTGCAATTCATATTATGTACATTATGCTTGTACAATTATGTTGTCAACTTTTACTAACTTATAATCCCTAAAAAATGCTCCGAACCTTAAGTCTTCTTAGTCCCCGAATCCCCTAAGTCTCATGCTCATTGCTCCAAGGTACCATCCGATCAATCTAAATCAATCCTCTAATCTCCTCAAGTACGACCTTCACCCGTCAATCTTATGCCTTCCATCACCCAACACACTACTATAATTTCCGCATTATAGTCCATGGAACACACCTTCGACAAACTTACAATTAAATGCACATACTTGTGCCCATCAACCACACACAACCAGCCCACATACGAATATTCATCATTCTCTCTCTGATCACAAACATATAACTCATCAAACAACTTATTAACTTACTCCTTATTATTCACTAGCATATGCATAGTTCACATACATAGAAATGCTCATAGTTTACATGCATTTCATACACATAATCTAATCATATTTCTCATTGCTCCCACATACATCATGTCATTGAATCATCATTTATTATGCAAAGCATTAAGTTACAAACTTTTAACATGCTACTACACTATCAAAACATGCTATCATGAAATTGTGAGTTCAAGTTCTCCTATTGGGTATTTTCTTTTGAGTATGAAAATACTTATTTTTCCTCTCTTAAATTTTTGATACTCCAGTGACTTCTGCGATTTTAGCATGAGAGCTTTGTAGGTAGGACTTAGTGATTTGAGGAGAGGACAGACTTACCGACTTTAGGTCAATTTTTTACCGCTCATTTTCTTTTGTTTAATTATGCCACGACTTGAGGTATTATTTTGAGTATACATGCATTGGGCGAGTTGAGAGCTATGCATGTATTATTTTGAACTTGTTTATGGACTGTTATCGGACTTGTGCTCAACTATGCCTGAGAGATGTATATTTAAGCTCATGGCCATGACACTCATGATTTTATATGTATTTGTTTGATCTCATGCCCGAGGTTATTAGTCGATGTGTTTTGATGATTTATAAAAAAATTAAGGCTGTGTAGTTTTAAATTGATGATGTGAGAAATATAAAATATTTTCACAGGTTTTAATTTTAATAATTTTCAGAAATTACAGTCGTTATATTGCAAAATGTTTTTGTGAAATTTATGGAAAATGGGTTAAAAAATGGGGTGTGACAGTTGGTACTAGAGCTTAGACTTTTTTACTACAAGTCCATAACAATCCTAAGTCCAAAATCGTGGCACGTAAGGAGAAAAGTTTGGACTTTTTTTAAGGGTTAGTTGGAGTTCCTTAAGTTAAGTTCTTTTGTTTTGAACAGATACCTCAGGAGAAGGACTCAACCTCTCCGATTAGTGCGGATCCCATTGCAGCACCGCAGAGAAATTCTCCAGAGGCCATTGATTCACAACCAAGATCTTCTGTAGGTCGGGAGATATCTAGGCCATATCTCCTTTGGATTAGACTATAGAGTTTATGGGTATGATGTTTCAAGGCTTGAACCAGTATTTGCAAGCTCAAGGATATCATATTTCTCAGACAAGATCAGATGAGACAAATTCAGCAAAAGGACATGTCTAGCAAAGAGGTTCAAGAGAATGACACGTATTTATGATGGTAGAAGGGAGCGTTGTAAGTTTCTGCCCTTTGTTGGCATTGGATGTCTATATGCCTATAGATGGCAGGTTTAACTTTTGTGTTTTAGTTTTGGGTCACGCCCGATAATGTTGGTTTGGATGTACGATAGATTAATTTATAAAAGTTATTTTAAAATATTTTAAATTTCGTTGATTCCTTTGATTTACATCCGTATTTTGAAACAAAATTTTAGTAAAATTTCAAAGTAAATATATAAAAAAACCTTGGGCATGACAGGAACCCACACATCAGATGAACTTTAGCTTGGAAGAGTTTTTTATGCTCCCCTTTGACAATGAGCCTAACATAAGGATCACATATGAACCTTTGATATTTGAGATCAATTGTGCACATGCTAGAGCATGTTAGCACTAGTACCACTGGAGCTAATGTGCGCCATCGATCTCATAGATGAAGGCTTCTATGCATTCCTTATGATGGGCTCATAGTTAGAATAGAACATTAAAAAGACTTCCCTTTAGGTTGCATGTCATCTTCTCTACATCACATTATGGAAGAAATGTACCTTTCTATGTCATCAAATTTTAGGTTTTGCTCTTCAACTTTCACTCGATTGATTACTATGAAGAATATGTCTCATGGCCTATTACAAGTTCACAATAATCACATAACCAAATGCTTGCTTGAAATGTTCAATCTACACAAATCATAGCTTATACTATCAAACTATAGTAATGCACACATGTGAGTATTTGGCATCTCATACAACGATAAAAAAGATGACCAAATCCTATCTCTTCTAAAATTAAAGGACTTGATTGCAGAGGCATCTCATACAATTGGGAAGTTAGAAGACCATATAGACTCCATGATAAATTTTTATTGTTAAATGTACTAAATTTTCACTATTATTCGTTTGGTCTTTGCCATTTATGATTGAAGAGGAGAAAGGCTTACTAACTCACTCAATTTTCAAATAAAATTTGAAAAGTATTCACTCCCTCTCTTGAAATTTGTCTGGTGACAACATGTTTGTTCTTAAAAAAATTGCTTATGACTTATCAAAATTAGCACAACATTGTACGTCACGCAGGAAACCTGTACCATGCCTCAACCCATTAATTTAGTTAGTATCAGTTTACAACTTTCATAATGACGCGATCATTGTGGGGGTATGGTGATGTAAACAGCCCATCAATGTGCTTCAACTGGTCTCATGTAATTTTGAAATCGTAATCATACTTTGTAACCAATTTCCAAGGAAATATCAAGTAATCAAATCTTCATTTTCGTCCAAGAAATTGATATGCGTCAACTTCTACTAACTCAACAAAATACATGAGGGCCTTATATTAATAGCTATATTTTTAAAAAAAGTGGTTTTTATTAAATATTGAATCCCACACCTAAGAAAAGGAAAAATAAACTTATAATACTCTTTTTCATGCAAGTACCCTACCCAACCATTTAAATTTAACAAAATAAAACTATTAATATAAAATAAACTTTTTTACTAATAATTTAAGGAGGGAATATATAACTTTTTCGTACACGTTCTAAGAATGTGTTTATGTAATGATCACTTTCTCTTTTCATACAACAAGGAAGAAAAACTGATTAACATTTTGTGAAACTGTTCTGAGAAAAAAGCTAGCTATATTATCTTCCGCTTCTTTCAAGACTAAATGCAGGGAATAAATATGGACAAGAAGACAAGTACGGTCAACCCTTGCAGCTTTCTTGAAAGGTTATGCTGTTGTGTGAAACCTGTAATACATGAGATAAGGACTAATTATTTACATAAATATGAACGAGATGAACTCAAGAATAATTAAATGATGATAACAACAACAGAAGCGGTAGCAGCAACAAAAAACAACAAGAAACAGCGGTAATGATAATGATAGTAATAACATGCAACTCAGGGGTAGGCTGCTTCTGAGTAATATGCACGGTCTGTGGAGGCCCCGCTTACATAGTCGCGTATGAGGCGGGGCCATATTAGCTTTTTGCTAATAATAATCATAATAATAGAACGACATATTGTTCAACATTCCTTACACTGTACAGGATTTGTAAGAGAGTTATTGATATTCGTATCAAGGAAATGTGATCAATTATTGTTTAGTGTGTATAAGTGAAACCAACTGTGGATTGAACTATAAAATCTGAAATACAGGCCCAGCTTAAGAATTAATTTCAATCTTACAATCTACTAATAAGCATCCAAAAAGTCAAGAAAACCGTATACTTCCTCATCCTCCGTTAATAGCTCCATTTAATTTTTTAAAAGAAATTATTTTTAGTTCATTTTGAAAAACTAAATGGAGCTTATTGATATAAGACAGAGGGAGAATGAAAAATATGAGAGAGAGAGATTGGTTAATCGCAGAATTAAAACTGCTTGAACAAATAATTTAGTGGGAAATGGACATGACATTCTTTGGGAACTTACCATCTCCACCGGGTTTAGGAGCGTCAGAATGAGAAGGTGGTGGCGGAGGGAGTGTGGGAGAAGGATTACTACTACCAAATCCGAACCCATTGCAGTCTGCTCCCAGAGAACCTACAATGTATGTTAAATAATGTCATACAACTGCTAGATACTCTATGTTATCAAACTTAACTTTATAACCGAATTACAGCAGTAAGACATTGTTTTAGACACAGAAATCCGGGCAAATTCAGGATATTGGAAGACCCCTTGTTGCAGTCACATATGTGGCCAGTCCCATTTTGTATGCATTTTCCATCACCACAGAACGTATAGGTGCAAGCTGCAAAACACGGATGAACTTGTTTCAGTCTCATGACATGATCAAAACTGGTGCAAGCTATAATTTGATTGTCCAGTTTCGCTGTGAAACTCCCCATGGTTTATTGAAGAATGGGTCTTGAATACCTTTGCCCATATAAACGTATAAACCATAAATTGAATCACTAAGAAATTCAGACTAGGAAGCTAGGCAATCAAACTAGAGGCAGAGAAACAGAAATGGATTGATGAGAGGATCTGAGAGTATGGAACAAGAACTGTTGAATTTTAACTTCATAAATTGCTATAAGTGCATCTAATAAACATGCCCATTTCCTAGTCTTATTAAACATGAGTGTTTTTAACAAATTCCAGTTTATGAAAGGGGTAACAAAAGCTTTTTAGTCAAGCTTTTACGAATTCTTCAATCACAAATAACAAAATCATGTTATTTCCTCCTCCATGGTCATTGCTTGCAAGTAGGAGTTGTGAATCTATTATATATATAGATAAAAACTCGTTAACAACATCGAACTGGTGAAGCCGTTTAAGAAGCTGTTTCAATCAAAGTGCAAGAATCAAAGTGTTGAGAGAAAGTAGAAAGGTCTCCAGTTGTTGAGGATTATTACGGTTTGATAAGTTGAAAGCCGGCATGGGCGGAGGAGGAGGGGAAGGAGGGTGATTGCCACAAGCAAAGTCCACTGTGCCTGCAAAATCAATCACTTGTTTCTCAGCAAAAGCGTTTGTGATTATAGCCATGAACACAAAAGCATACTAACAAACAACAAATAGGTGCAACTCGAGAAATTATTAGGTATGCTTATGTGTACTTGAAAATTGTGTTAATCGACCTGCCGGCCTAAAATGCAAATAATGTGTGCGTGTTCATCAGCCATTAGTATAAGCACGATTTTTACATACGCTCTGAGTACCTAATAATTTCTCATGTGTGTGGCAGGGAGAGAGATAGTACAGTTAGGAAGGATGCACGGTGGGAGTATGAAGGAAGCAAGCTGTATTTGTTTCCATCCTTTGTTGCACTCGCAGTCAAAACCAAGCAGTGTCGCGTTTGATTCCACACATTTTCCTTTCCCGCACTTCACCAGACTACACTCTATGTCTACACCAAAACATGCCCATAAATTCAGCATCCAGAGAGAGAGAGAGAAAATCCAGAGAGAGAGAGAGAGCATCCAGAGAGAGAAATTGGAAGCAACACCTGATAAAAAATTCGCATAAGAAGGCAAGAGACTAGATAAGGAGATGACATAATAAAGAAGAAGAGCAAGGAATGAGGGAAATGGTGAGCTAGAAGAACTCCTCATGAGTTGTAGTTTGAAACTGTGACAATCCAATGGAAGATGAAGAGGCGGTTTTAAGAATAACAAAGTGAGAGGCAACAGAGTCAAAATTCTTCCCGCAGAGACAAACAAAAATGGCGTGGTGTTCAATCTGGGCAAGTGCCCACAAACCAGAAAAAGGCGCCTGTGAGGACTCCAACAATGTTTGGGTGGTGAGAACGATGGCGAGACAGGATAAGCGCAGTTATGTTTTTGTCCTGGTACAACTGCTAGAGCCCAGCGGCAGTTAATGCAAACACAAGATCGATGACACCATTAAATACTGTTATTTTGCGTGGATTACGCAGAGTTGGCTGCTATATTGTTATGTTGATGCTATCACATTTCAGTGCAATTAGAAATGTGACCTTAAAGATCCTCAAAATACCCGCTCTTCTATAAGCTTTTTTGTCCTGTTTATCATTAGCATGGGCCATGAGCTGGATGTGTGTTTGTAATCTTCTGAATCATTTTTCATCTGTGTTGATGCTATGATATTATTTAGGCAAAGGCTTCAAGTGTACTTTATTCCTACTCCACTTTCTCTACACTTAAAAGGCCTATAATTGGACATATAAAATTGTATCTCATATTAAGTATAATTCACCTCCTATATCTAATCATAGGTGGTGTAAGATCTTTCATGCAAAGAAAATAGAGGATAAATATCATTTTCCAAAAGGAATGTATCAATTAGGTTGGCTTCTGACTTACCCCCATCCTAAGATGAACACAATTTATTCCAAACTTATAACATACAACCTCAGTGAGGGGGTTAGTCAATTTAGATTTTAAAATAAAATGTTTGAATTTCATAGTTTTGTGTTAGTCATTGTTGATTTGAATAGTGATATTTACAATATAATATTAGTATATTAAGATATAGAATGCTATATTTAAAATACAACATTAATTGTTTGGCCAATAGAATGTAAAATTCGAAATCCAAAGTTAGTAAAAAAAATGACAAAGTTTATAATGGCTAGAATTGAGAATAGTCTTTATAACGTAATTTTTGGATTTCATAATGCCACCTCTATAAGATCTCTAATTTTAACTTAATTTAATTATGTACTAATATTGTGTGGTTTTGTGTAAATTGTCATTTTGATATAATTTTGGGGTTAAGGATTGATAATTATAGTTTTAACAAGATTTAATTTTACTTTTATAAATTTTAATATCAAACTTGATTTATCTTATTTTTATAGATTTTATTGTAATTTTTCTTAATTAAAGGTGTAGACCCAGCCATGGGCCCCACATCCACGTTAGACGACGTGCGATCCACTTAACCTGCTAAACCTTTATTGATTTATTTTAATAAATTTTGGAATGATTAAACTCATTTTTAGCCCCAAAATAACCCTAATTTAGGACGTTTTTACCCTATTTTACAACCCAATATTTTGTAAACATATATCAAAACCTTACTATTTATGGAAAAACCCTAGCCATTACCCATTTGAAGAAGCACTGTACGAGGGAGAAGGAGGTGCTCTACCCCCATTTTTTGAAGAGGAAAAACAAATTAAGGTGTATTTTTTAGCCCTAATCACCCTCTAATCTTTCAATTTTGCTCTTAATACTTCTTATCTTCAGATCTCCTAATTTGATTCTTGATTTCTTACATTAAAAATCTTACTTTTAATTTTGATTTCAAACCCTAAATGAGTGATTTTCATTTTTAACCAAATGAAATCATAGATTTACCCATTTTCAAGTTGATTTGAGCTTATTAATGATTTTTAATTAAGTTTTAACAAAACCCTAATTTTTGGGTAGGATTTGTTAAGGATTCTTCGTAGATCCAAAGGCTTCATATAGGTAAGGGGTTTTCTTTCTAAGAGATTTTCTTCCTTAAAATGCTATTATTGTGGGTTTCTTTGAGCTTTTGATTCATCTTAATGTGTAATGGTAGTTTATTAAAAATATACAATTTATAGTTTTTTTTTATATATTTAAACATGACAAATATTAGATCTATCATATTTTAGGCTTAGGTAATAATTATAAGAAGTTTTAGCAATTTTTGTTGAATTTTAGATGAATTTCGATTCAGTTTTGTGAGGTAGAAGACGACTGTTTTAATAGTTTTGTCCTGACCGTTAGATCACTAGTGGGCCAATCTAACGGCCAACTGTTCGAATGGGATGACAGGCCGTTCAAATGGCTAGACGTTCAAAAGGCCAATCATTCAAACAGGCACCAAGCAGTTCAAACAGCCCAAATAGCTCTCTATTTTGTATTTACGACTATGTTTGGGATACTTTTACTTTGTGTTTTTCTCTCAAATTTTTTCTCGTAATATATTAAAATGTCTAGACTGGGGAGGATCGTGAGTTAGGCATCTGAGTAGGGCTGTCGAGTGGGAAAAGGGAGGGGAGGGGAGGTGATAGTTGCAAGATGCTTCCCATTTATTCAACCAGAGGTGTAGTAACCTCAAACTCTATGCCTCTCTCTCTCTCTCTCTCTCTTTATATTTATATATATATATATATATATATATATATATATATATATATATATATATATATATATATATATATATATATATATATATATATATATATATATATATATATATATATATATATATATATTCCCTCCATCCCATATTGATAGTCCCACTGGAAAAAAAAGTGATATCCATGGAATCCATTTATTTAACTTTTCATTCCATTCACTAAATATTTTCACTCCATCCACTAATTACTATAAGAAGGATAACATAAAATAGGACTATTAATATGGGACAATTTTTTAAATGAAAAGGGAGGCCCTGATGGGAAAGGAGGCTTCAATTGGAGAAAAGGTGATGACTATTTGATTGGGAAAGAGACGTGGATAGAAGCTGATGACAATGGGGAAGAAGCATATGGGGTGAAGAGGGTGGGAGGGAGGAGGACAAGCCAACATGGTTAGGCTTCCAATGTGGATGTACAAGGAGAGGAAGCTTTGAGCTTTAGGAGGCAACGTATTTGGAGAAGAAAGTTGAGGCCTACTATCGAAGAGAGGTTTGGGGGGAAGCATTGATGGGAGATTAGGGAGGTTTGGGGGGATGGTGCTTTGATGGAAGAAGAGGCTCTGAAGGTAGAGAAATTGTTGTTCAGAAGGGAGGGGGAAGAAGAGGGATGGGAGGAAACGAGAACGAGAGAGCTAGGTTCCCGACACCCGTATCCCAATGACTTTGAGAAGAAGAAAAAAGTTGGGGGGTGCTTTAATCTTACAAACACTTAGTGAAGAGAAATGGAGCGCACTTTATTTCATGGAACCAAGCTCCAAAAGGAACCCCCCACCCCTAAATTTTAAAATTGGGTAAAAATTCTCTTATACCGCTCCCAGACATGCTATAAGTGCTTAAAAGATAGTGAACACAAAAGTGATTAAGTGCTTGAAAGATAGTGCAAACAAAACAATCTCAATCTAAAATGCATGTAAAAAAGAAGAAAATATTGAATACAAAGAGACTGAGAATGATAATGATGTTTGAGTTGAACATTACAATCGAATTGCTAACAAGTTTGTCAGACAATTCTCTTCCTCTATTTTTTTTAAAAAAAAATTTTATTTCCCAAAAAATCATATTAAGAGCCCCCTATTTTGGTTCCAAGGGGTGTTGGCTGAAGAAAATTGTTTTCGTGACTACTTTTCCATGACCACCACCTGACCAACCCACATGGGGCTTTAGACATAATACATAGGGGGCACTCATTCATAGGAGTTAGTGCCCCTTACGTGCCATGTCTGGGGCCCCATGTGACCTGGCCACAAGGCTTAGGTCATGGAAACTGGTCAGGCTAGATGCCCTCTTGGCCGAGTGACAATCAAGTGCAATTGTCACAAAATTCTTTCTTCAAAACATCTAAATCACAACTCAATTAATAATTAGGCAAATATTCTTCTATATTTTGAATTGGCACTTTTCAGAACCATGATATATTACCATGATCTGATGGTTAGGGAGCTATAGCTAGCTATTCATCCTCAATAAGGAAAAAGGACTAGTCAGAGTTGTATCTCATGGGAGCTTTGGTTCCATGGCCATTAGATCATAGCCAGAAACATGATATGATGTTCATGGAGCTGCAACTCTTGCAGAATAATATGTATTTATTATATTTTTTAGAATACATGTTGTATAATAAAATAACTCTCCATTTCTGTGTTTAGAAGCGTATTTAAGGATGAAAACATATGATTTTCAGTTCCTTCTTTTTAAGATGGATTGATATCTATGTTATGAGTATGCTTTTAAAATTTCAAGTTGTTTAGAGCACGATAAGTTAATGACAGTTATAAATTTGAAGGTCAACAATTCTGACAAAACTGCGTAGTCTCATTAATTAAATCACAAAAATTATTTTTCATACTTATTTTCATATGATATTTATTTATATATTAATTAAGCCTATGATGTAGGTCTATGTAAATTTTCACATTGATTGAAGTTTATTTGTTATTTTTCCTAAAATGTACAAATTATATATTGTGATTATGCTAAAATATTTACTTAAGATAGTATGGGATAAATGAGTATATGCACAATTTTAAGTGAGTTTTTGATAATTTATTGATATTTAATCTATGGTTTCAGTAGATTATGACCATGATAAATTATGAATACTTGCACATGTTACATTAATTATATATAAACCATGTTCCACATGTTTTAGCTCAAATATAAACACAACCATGTATGTATATTTTTACTCATGCTTATATGATTTTATTTGTCATAAATGAACCATGTTTTATACATATTAGGACTAATTAGAGTATGTTTACCTATGCTTGCATTCATTAAACATTGCTTACATATGTATTGTATCGCATGCATCATGAAAATAATTTATAAACGAGATTAATCACGATTAGCCGTGTTTGATCAATTGGATGCAAGTGGATGTCATTGGTTGTTGGATTAATTAATCGGAGGCTTATCGAATTGGTTTTAGGTCCTAAAGGGCAGGGTTTTACGTCCCTTTGAAAACGAGTTTCTTTCTCGGGTGAGAAGAGTAGAATCCTATAATAAGTTATATGGACCCTAAGAATCCAGCTTATTTGTCTGTGTACACTGGCTTACTAAGGGGTATTTTCTTAGCTAGAAAACTTATCCAAACTGCTTAGGGCTTCTTCTTTAGGATTGTCCAAGATGAGCAAGTCTGCTTAGGCTATGCCAGGGTGAGTAGTATGTCCGCTTAGGCTTCGTCCAGGGTGAGCGGGATAACTATTTTCTCAATTGTGAGACATTCACTATTTATTGTTGCATGTGTATGTGAGATAATGCTCATTAACACCGGTTATATAGGAATAGTGGAGCTTATGTTACACATATAATTATGGTATGGTTTGTATGGATATATAGGATGGTGTGTGTGGTTGATGCACTTGATGTTGCAGGGTGAATGTTTTATGGAAAAATGGATATGCATGATATATTCATGTTGAGAAATGATTCATGAAGGATGTGATTATGATAATAAGTTTCACATGTTTACACATGAGATGTATATGTGTTATGAGCTATATTTGAACCCATGATATGCGGGTAGCATGAGTATGTAATGATGAAATATGTTACATATAGTAAAATATGCAGATGACATGTGTTGATGAGATATGTTATACATAGCATGATATGCATGTGGTATAAATGAATGCTTATGGAATGTAAATTATGACATGATGCACAAGTGGCACAAGTTTATGTGATTATTCTGTGATTAATGGGCATAATGTTTAATTATGTGATAAGTGTTATGTTGATTATGCATGTGTTGTTATTATAAATTTACTTTCCGTATTAAAACCCTTACTAAGTTTTGGCTCACCCCTCTTTGTTTTGTATTTTATTTTCGGAATACATATCGTTCCATGTAGGTTGTTCTGATGGGCTCTATGTTGAGTATGTGGATGGCGCCGATCATTAAGAGGGGATTCATGGAGATGTATTTTATGATAGATTTGATATCATGTTATGTTGAGATCTATATGCACTTGATACTTCATTTCTATATAGTAATTGTTAGCTTAGACTCTTATTAGTCATTGTTGGCTTAGACTTATTTTAGCCATGTGTAGGCTCGTTTATGACTAAGTATGAGGGCATGAGTGGACTAATGCTTTAATTAGTAGTTTTATTGCTCATTTTACTTTTGTACAAAGTATATGTGCACAACTCCATAGTGTTCCACCCAAAGATGAGTTAAGTCTTCTGCAATCTAATTATACTTCGTTGCATCGTGTGCCACTTCCTCCTTAGACTAGGTTCAGCTTGGGGGTGGCGTGTGTCGGGGCATGACAATCTTTTAAGTTGGTCTTATGAAGCTAGTCTTATGAAATCCAATTGAGCTGACTTCTCTTCTCTTTTCCTTGTCTAGGGAAAACTGTTTTGGGCAAGTTTGCATGTCATTCTATAATAGTCGTACATGTTGAATTTAATGCATTATTCCAAGCATTGTTTAGATCTAAATCAGGATGAGAATTGATTGTTACTAATGATAATGCTTTTGTGAATTAGCTTGGTTTAAACTTTAAAGGTGTTCTACAATTAGTATTGGAGATTGGTTTCTAATGATAATGTTTGCACTTTAGTGGTTATTCAGGATAAATGATTAGATCTACTCATGGTCATTGATATTTTTCGGTTCATATTTGATATTATTGACTACATGGTTATTATATAATGGAATATTATGTCCAAATTGGCGTTATACATGATAGCTCTATTTGTTAATAGTGTGCCAATCTCTAGTTGGCGTTGTAAGAACTTGTTGATTTATTCTAACATTGTGACCACAACAACCCACAAGAGTACAAAGGGGCCACAAGCTGGTATGATCTTCTACAGGAATGGCCCCAAGCCACCCAAGAAGGGCCAGTCGAAGGATGTTGTATATGAATTCAAAGACAAGATTAACTTTGTTGTTTTCCCATCCCTTTAAGGAGGGCCACACAATCACCATATTGGTGCATTGGTAGATTAACTTTGCTATTTTCCCATCCCTTCAAGGAGGGCCACACAATCACCGTATTAGTGCATTGGCAGTTACCCTCAAACAAGTGATGACTCTCTATTTTAAGGCCTATGCTAAGCATATGGGATCTTTGGCCTCGTGGCTTGACTGGTATGAGTTTTGCTCCATCAATGTGTGGCTCAGACGTCTTAACTGAGATTAGCATGGGCTAATTACATTGCATTTTCATGTTGTGCGGGCAAGAAAGTTGAGAACCTTTGTGACTTGTGCAACATCACCATGTACAAGAATATTGTCTTTGGAGACATCAGTGCTTTGGCTCCCAGACGTGTTTGTATTGGTAAGAGCAATGTAATGTTAATCATAGTTGCTAATTTATATTATTTATTAACAGGAAGGGAGGGAACAATTGGAAACCTAGAAGTAATTGGAATTGAAGAAAGATATAGGAAATTTACTTGTCAGAATCAGTGATTGACTTTTACCTTGTCTCAAAAAATGATAAAAGATGTGAATGTGGAACTATTGTAACTACGGTTTTTTTTTATACTACCACCATAACTGTTTTTAGTAAAACAGCTTTCTCTTGGTAGGATTTGGTATTTATATAATTGGTAGTTTGGAATTTTGGAGAAGCGAAGTTCTACTTATTATGCCAACCCTTTTTTCTATGGATTCTTCTATCGGTCTTTTGTGGTGACATGGTGCCTTCCGATATATTGGATTATCGGTTGGATTGCTTCTTTTCTTATTTGGTACTCGTGAAAGAGGCAGAGAGTTAACTCAGTTTCGTATGTAGCTTGAAAGTTTTTTTGTAACTCATGTTGCTATTAAGCCGAGTTTGGTTTGTTTTTACATATAGGTACTTCTGCCATGACCTCAAGGGGTTTGGTTGAGAAGGATTTTGAGCAAATTGCAAAGTCACTACAACAAGCAGGGACCAACACTTTTAAAATTCAAAATGAACATGGGAAACTCTCGAAGGATTTTAACAAGGGATTGACAAACAACAAGGATATCGAGGAACTCAAGGTTGCAGTGGAGAAATTTTCAGGCTCCTTTAATATGCTAAGCTTTCAAATGTCTGCTATGAAATATAAAGACTAAGCATTTTGCAATCAGGGTTAAATCTCGGGCAAGTTGCAATGTTTCAATTGTTTATTATGAGACTCTTATGTCTGCTTGTACCCGTTTTTATTTTTCACCCCCCTTCATAACTAGGCTACTTTTCAATTTATCCCTGTGAAATTGTATTTGTTAATAGGATGTTGTTGCTAAATTGAGAATGAGACTGATTACAATAAGTTTATTGTGGGATATTCAGTATTCGCAATTACCATAATAAAACAAAGTTAAACACTTTCTAGGTCAGTTTGGTTGAAAATGCCTCTTACACTAGCATTCAAGTAAAGGTTTCTTCAAAATTTATTTGCATATAATTTTTTTATTAAAAGAGTTGACTTTATAATAAAAGTTTTTTTATTTTATATGTTAATAACATGTTTAAAGTTACAAGACTAATAAATTATGAGTTAGTTACATTTAAAAATTATAGATAAAACATTTTTTGGGGTTAATTATTTTAATATCGGGTAGCAATTCTAGCACTACAGGATTTGGGTATATAAATATTTTAAAATTTGGCAATTCAAATTCAAGAATTTGGATTACATTCTTGAATCCTATATTCAAAATCCATCATTCTAAAATCGAGAATGACTAACCCCCCGGCAAGTCATTTATAGCTTGTTATTGTTTTTCTGCAAAAAAAAAAAATAGAGATCAAAGTTCTGCATAATCGAGTTACCAATAAAAAAACTTCAAAAAATGTTGGACCTAGTATTGACGTATTGTCAAGCCAAACGGACTATTTCATCCAAATGATCAGCATCAACAACTTTAAAATGTGGTTATTTAAGACATCAAACTAGGCAGTTTGATTATTGGCTTACCAGAGAAGCCTTGCACCATTGCACCTATTTCCTGGTTCCCTGGAGTTGCATGCAATCGATCATTATATATGCATAGAGCCATACTACAACCTTTCCACGGATCATCAACCTCATCAGCAAACTATCATGTCATGATATCGCAAATACACATCTGAACTATGAATCTTTCAGTTTTTCATTTTCCTACTAGACGTTCTTTTACAGTTAAATTCCAGACAAATGGAGATCGATGGTATTATTTTCATCTTCAAGCCAACTGCCAAATTTTAGCAGCTTTTCCTAAATCAAGTATAGATTGTTGGACAACCCCTCATGAAGACCATTACCCCATGAAGACCATTATTAAAATGAAATATTCTACAGGCGCATGCAGGGGAAATCATGAATTACAATTCCAAGCAAGCCATGCGCTTATCCAACTAAAAATCAAATCATCCCCTCGCTAACAAGCTGTTCAAGCCCCTTCTTCAATCTTCCTGCTGCAACCTTACACTCTGCCTCTTTTAGTCCCCCAAAGGATATTCGAATGCAACCAGGCCCGCCGCTTGCTCTACCTGGAATAACTACCACCCCATGCTTTGTGACAAGCCAGCGAACTACCTCAAAATCGTCAGAATATTTTTCCGGAAGCCTTGCCCAGAGGTAAATGGCGCCTTCACCTCCTTTGACAGCATCTTTACCAAGTGGTGAGAGAGCCTCTCGGAGAATCTCCCTGTTCCTCACAAGGTCCTTCACACGGTCTCCTATCCACTCAGGTCCTGCTTCAAGACAGTACAGTGCCAGACGCTGGCTTATAATGGTGGCACAGATAGGTATGTTATCTTGCACTTTAAGCAGCTGAGCCCCAAGCCCCTCTGCTCTGGAAGGGTATGCTATCTGCAGACATTGCAACATACATAAAATAAGGAGCAAAGAAAACTTTTGGCACAAGCATACACCTGGGTACAATGCAAAACAAGAGGTCCCAGAGATCTAAAGGCTTTATTAGTCTTTATCATGGAACAACCATAGCAGAAAGTTCTACTATCCTATCAACATGCAATATGCAATCTGATTTCCAACTTATACTTGGGACAATACATATGACAGCGCATGTACTAGAATTCTTGATAGCAATAAAGAACTCATAAAGGTTTACATTTAATTTTCAAATTCATGGATCATCAAATCAGAAGTGTTTCAAGAATGAAGATCAAAAGTATTGAATAAGAATTTTCCAGATCATAATATGAAAGCAAACATGAAGAAACTCTACTTACATATCCCACTCGCCATCCCATCATCCCATATGCTTTAGAGAAGGAAAAAACATTAACTATATGATCATCCTCAATGCATTTATGCGTCAGTCCATCATACATGAAATACCTGCAATTGCAACATGAATAAAATGTCTATTAGTAAAAGTGCATTCAATTCCCGAACCTGCAAACAATAAATGAGAGAACCATATCCATCTGTTTTAGTCTCCTGCAATCATCTTCACACTTACTTTTTAAATAATTTTCTGTTCCAACCAACTAAGGGGCTGTTTGGATAGCGAATCTGCCCTCTGATTCAGCCCGTTCTTTCTTGATTCGGCATGTTTCATCCTTATTCAAATGAATCAACAATTCCGTTGAATTAGCCATTCCGCCCCAATTCGGCCCATTCCGCTGAATGTCCTACTGAGGAGATTAGGTCTATACCTTAAAATTGGAATGATAACAAGGCCTTAGTTTCCAGTATTACCCTTCTGTAATTGGAACCAAAAAACCAGGCGGTCCTTCCTCCTCCCGTAACCATATTGCCGCCCAAACAAAAAAAAAACAGGCATTGTTCTCTTCTCTGCCCAACCAGGTGTGAGTGACAAGTTGAGGTCTAGTGGGTTGAGGTTGTCCACATGGGCCAACAAATTGAGGTCCAACAACTCATACTTGCTTAACTTGGGTATTAGATGGAATAAATCATGGGTATTTTAGTCAGTTTGTAGCCAAAAGCCTTCTGATTTTGTCGGACTAATAATTCACTATCCAAACAGTATTCAGTTGGAATTTGGAATCTTAAATTCCATTGCCAAACATTATTCAGATTCTAACCCATTCTGCCTGAATTAATTCAGCCGTATCAACATACTGCTTCCATGTTGATTTGCCATCCAAACAGCCCCTAAAGCAAAGTTTCCAATACGAATATTAACACAAGTGTTGACATATATTTATGCCTTAAGGCCAACATGAGCTTACTCGTAGGTATTATCGATGATGAGCCAAGAGCCAGCACTTTTGCATAGATCTGAAATTCTCTAGAGGAAACAAAACACATCCGTAAGAACATGCAAAAGATCAATACAATATATAACCTAGGAAGAGACTCAGAATACCCTGAGAAGAGGCTCTGGAATGTAGGTCCCAGATGGGTTGCCTGGATTAACAATGCTAACAAGCTTTGGGACCAGTTTATTTTCTTCTGCCGTTAAAGTCCTCTCCAACCAATCTACAAGCCACTAAATAAAACTCAAATGAATATGCTGAGGGGACGGATTGGACCACGCCTTTTATTCAAAAGGTCAACAACACTAACATGAATAAACACATTTGCCACATATTAAATAGCCAAGCCAATGATGTTAATGGGATTCAGAACAGGTTGCTAAATTGACCACCATTCGTGGCATAAAATGCACAGATGATCAACCAATGCCCTTCTGTTCTGGGAGCAACACTACTGTTATTTGCATTCAAGGACATTGTCAGGTGTACTACGTAAGGGAAATACCTTAACAGTGAATTTGAGAATAATAGAACAAAACTACAGGTCATAGAATGCCGCAGAACATAATTCTCTCTTACCAACATCTGGCTGAAGCGTATCTGGATGACCAGGACCCACCAATATGTCGGTTACGCCAGTCATCTGGAATGACATGAATGAATTGAAGTAGTATGGAGCAAACATCACAACAGAATCTCCAGGATCGCACAACGCAAGAACCAAATTTACAAAAGCCTGTAAGTGAGACAGATAAACTTGCTTAATTTGTCACATACAAATTACCAGCTGACTCTTCTAACACAAAATTGTTGATTGAACATACATCCAAAATCAGTAGGCAGGAAAAGTCACAAATGAAAAACCAATTAAAACATCAGGCATAGGAAATAAGCACATTTAGTAAGACAAAGTACATATAATTCATGTTAAATAACAAAACACAAAAGCTTAGATACCTGATTAGCCCCAGCTGTGACCATGATTGACGAGTTATGCAAATTATTTTCCCGACTTAACTGCAATGGGGCAATAATGATCAAGCATAATCAAGAATATTTTACAGAGAATATGAAGTATGAATGCAGTTGCAATGTATGCACTGTAACTGAAAGCTCAAGGAAAGCTCGAAAAAGTTCCTATACAAGGAGAAACTAAACTTTATTTTTTATAATATAGGAGAAACTAAACTTGTATGCTTTCTGTAAACATATTTAAAAAAAAAAAGCAAATCTGCACGCCTTATATTTTGTTTTCTTTACGCTATCTGTTATTCTGTAACAAGAAAGATATTGGCAAATCGATCCTAGAATAAGCAGATAAACACCTATGGTCTAAAAAGTAAAAATGCAAAAAGCTCCTTAACAAGAACAACATAAGCCCATTCAACAAATGGGTACTCTAGAGCACAAAAATGTTCAAAATTATACCTTTTCAAGCAAGCCTGCCCTCAGCTCTGGTAGTCCTTCATCAGCACCATAACGACTGGTTGAAGGCTCCCAGACCATTTCTTTAACCTTATTTAATGCTAATTCAGGTGGTTGCCAGTAAACCACACCCTGCATCAAATTTGCAATCGGGTATCAATATAAGAACACGCCACAAAAGAAACACTGACTGTAGAACATCAATTTCCACCAATTAGTCAAGTCTGGACTTAGCAGCTTGAGTTTAGTCCCGTACTTCTTTTACAACCCAATAAGCAGTAACAAAAGTCGAATCATAAAAAGCTTTGCGACCAATCATGCTTCACGAGTTTTATAAGTTTGATCAAATTATCACCATCTTATAACCTAAAACATTCTCGTATAGTAGTTTGTGCGCTTCTCAGCTAAGCTGAATTGCATGGTCAGATCTCTTTTATTTCACCATGGCCTGTACTAAAAACCCCAAGCAATTGCCAGAAACCGGAAGGGAACGGCAATTTATTTACGTAAATTACAAACTATGAACATGAACAAAATTACAAACCTGAGCCAGAGAAATTGCATCCTTAGCTCCTCGGATCAGTTCCTGAACCTGCAACCAGCATCAATCACTACATGCATCAAACCATATTCCAAATAAACCTAAACACACACACACACATGAAGGACTCATCAAATCACAGAATCAAATAATCCAAAACTCATGCACAAACAATAAATCCAAGATGAACAAACCTCAACCATGACCGGCATGTCCGTCTCCAGCGCCCTCCTCGCAAGTCTTGCCAAAGACCCCATCTTTCCTCCTCCCACCCCTCTCTTGACACGATCCACGAATTGGCCAGAGAAGGTAGAAAAATCGCTCGGGATAACTGCTACACGACAGGGCGGCGCACTAAACAAGCCCCACTTTCCATACAGACAACAGAGGGACCAGACCCGCCCACCTAACACTTTCACCGCCTGCCCAACCCTTCAACAACCCACACTAGCCTTCATGAACTATATCTATATGGTACTAGACCCCAAAAAGAGCAGAACCCTTTATCCATCACACATCACACAGACACAGAAAGAGAGAAACATAAAATAATACAGAGAACTCCCCGCATCCCGGAGGCTGCAGAACAGAACGAAGAAAAGTTCGTCTTTTTATCACTTTCGTCAGGTTCCATGTCGTTTACCAAAGGAGTGTGCGGGATTGGATCGAACAAATCCAGTCAATCATATCCCACAAGGTTGAGGGAGTCGTGAACGTCGGCTGGCGCAGAGGAACATCGTGGGCAGTGTGTTCCAGTCCCTCAGCTGACGTCCCTGCACGTAAGAGCAGAAGATTACATGTCTCTTTTGGTAATTATTGCTCTTCCATGTTTGTGTCTTTGGTTTGTTTTTTTGGGTAAAGATATGTTTTGGTTAATTTTATTTCAGGTTTGATCATTGGTGTACTAGAAAAATGCTAAATCCCACTTACTCGCAAATGATAGACTTGTTAAACAGCAAATGATGAAAGCATAGAATAATTTTTTTGAAAATGATCATAACCGTCTTTTTGAAAATTATGGGGGCCAAATTTGAGTATCATTTTAATCTTTTGTAAGGAGAGTAGCCTTGAAAACGATTGTGTGTCACTCACTCACCCTCAAAAAGGGTTTTGTAAGGAATATTGTAAGAGGCCCGTTGATTCGATGGTGCACATAATTGTTGGACTAAATTATGTGATTTGAGCCATATGGTCACTTGAAGTCCAATTAGGGTAAACCGGTTCAAGTTTATAGGGGTCAAGGTATGTAGGGGTGGACCTATGTCCTATTGCCTATTGTTACACGTGTATGGTGGCCCTGAGTCACACACACACTTATATTTACATTAATTATATTACATGTGATTGTGTTTGCATACACCTTGTGGGCCCAAAGTATATTTACGAACTAGAGCAGGACCAATGTAAACTCGCTAAAGGTCAGCCCCCATGGACATGACTAATAAAGGGTGTGTTAGGCCTCTATGTGCCCATATGATTGAGCTAATAACCTTGATTAAGACACCACTAGGAAGCCCATGATAAAAGTGACATATTGGGCCTAGAGTATTAGCCCAAATGAAAGAAGAGTCAACACTACTTGGGGTTCTTGAGCCCTTATCCCCCACACCAGTCGCCCAACTCTCTCTCGTGCTCTCTCTTTCACATGAGGGAGGACCATCCGCCCCTCCCCCTTGGTGCTCCTCTCTCCCTCTTGGCTTGGCCGCAGCTCCCCTCTCCTTGGGTTGAGCCATTGACTTGACCTCATTGCTCTTTGTGTGGTGATTAAGGGAGGACGTTCCTCTCTCTCACCCTTGGCATGTGTTAGTCCCTTGTTTCGAGCTGTGTGCAAGTTGAAGAAGGTGATCAATCGGTGGCTTGTGCACTCGTGAGGAGGCTCTCGTGAGGCAATCTCTTCCCTTTCATGCTATACGGGTTGTGGTGATCTTGATCATAATTTATACTAAGAGGTATTTCATATCCCTCTCTTATATAAGGAAGAGTTTTTCATGTTTCACACAAATAATGAGCCCAACGTAAAGAACACATGGGTACCCTTAATATTTGAGATTGATGGTACACATGTTAGTGCACATTAGCATGTGTGTCATCAATCTTATGGATGAAGGGCTCTCATGTATTTCCTTACACCAAGTTCATTGTCAAAAGGAGCATTAAAAATATTTCCCTTATATAATTTGATTAGTTGCAGAAAAAAATGTGATTTTCTCTTGGGCGTGCAAAGACTGCATCCTATGAGCTCAACCCCAAAAGGTTAATATGTAGTAGTCCTTGATTATTTTTTTATTAATTGTTAATTAATTTTTAGCATGTAGATTATTGCTTATATATGATTATTCTTTGTGATTTGCATGTGATCTATCATTGAGAGAGTTTACAATTGGATTTTTGCACCTCCACTGGGGGCTCACCACCATGCTTCCACTGACGCCACCCAACAATAACTCAGCATGCAAGTTTGAACCACTGCCTGCCCCGTTATGCCATCAGATTGAGATGGCTAGGCTCACGGTGATGAATGTGAGCCTGAGATTATGTACTAACTTTTCCATGTTGTAAACTCCAAAACATTAGTAAAAGCAAGGTCTCAACTTTAGGAAAAGCCATAGCAGATTACAAAAAGCAGAAAGAACAGGAGTGGGTGTAAGCTTGGTTGAAGATGAAACACAAGTCATTCTAATCACTCGTGTTTTAGATGCGAATTAGATTTATCATTTGGATTAATGAATAAAAGTTCCATTTTTTTGTTAGATCATTATTCACCCGTCCTCTAATGTTGTCTTACTATTTCTAACAAGCCAACCTCCCGCTGTTGGTGTTTATATCGTTATTATCCATAATTAGTTAGCTATCGGGAGGGCATATTACCTACTATTAAGTTTATAAATTTCCGTAATGATAGTCTCCTCGATGGTGTCCAATTAAGCTTTGTTGATTCTTGTAATAAGTCTAACTCAAGGGCAGGAGATCAAACGTGCATACTTGTCACACTAAAAGTCAGAAACTTTATAACCAAAGAACCAACTCCAATCCAGCGTGATCAAGGTGGTGCATTTGTTTGTCATGTAACTTTTCAGTGATAGTCATGATGGACATAGTAACCACCATTCTAGGGAGCTAAAGTCGGTAATTGGCTTTCAAAATCTCATCCTCATGTTGTGCCTCATGTTTCTTCTGGATAAGGAAGAGTTTTTGTCCTCATACCTAAGTGTCCATCAGGATGTCTTATGCAAGGCAGGAGCCAATATCCATCATAAGAATTGATGCTACATATGTTAGCACGGTGCATAGTTTAGATAAAAACAAGAAAATAAATAAAAAGAGGACAATAAAGACCATGGCA
The DNA here is from genome assembly GCA_035235625.1 of Saururus chinensis. NCBI lineage: Eukaryota > Viridiplantae > Streptophyta > Magnoliopsida > Piperales > Saururaceae > Saururus > Saururus chinensis. The sequence continues at coordinate 16,923,890 of CP141149.1, read as the reverse complement.
GCTTTGACATTAATTTTTGGTTAAAAATCTATACTATATTAAAATTAAAACAAGGTCGATGATTTTTTGTTTCAGACTTAGTCCCTTGTATATTAATAACGGTCAATAAGATTGGTTCAATATGTTACTTTAGTCGTGTAGGTTATGGTTATATAAAATAGGGATTTTGGTTCAACATTGGTAAGTTGTTAGAGTTTTGATATAGAAAATGATATTATTATACTTTCTTTACATCAAAAGCCTACTCCAACCTCTGATTAGATTGAGAAAAGTGAATCTCCCTTTTGTTAGGTGTGAGTCATGTTCTAACTACTGTATCGATATCCAATGCTGAGAACATGATTTTGCTTCCCGTTGTGTTCACATTAGTGAACTCACATGAAAACTTAAAGCCTAGTCCCAAATATAACTCTGCCTCCTGCCCCTAGAGCCCCTTGACCAGCCTACATAGGGCTCCAAACATAGTATATTGAGGGCAATTCGCCATCTATGTACAACTACTCTTTTATGAACCATGTTTAAAGCCTTATGTGGGTTGGGCCTGGGGCTCTGATCATGGAGCCCAGTTAGGCTAGACATGTTCTACTCATTTTCCCCTCGTGTGTTCCCTACCTTAGCCAATGATATATCCACCCATAGGTAGCAACCTTCATAAACTAGTGCTCCATTGCATGGTAGGAACCAGTGGGATGTTTTCAAACTCCTTTGTCTAAAAGCTCAACCTCTTCCATCTCCTCCACCCGAACCACTCCTTTGCAAACAACTCTTTTCTTCTTCATTAAAAAAAACTATAAACAACAATCCAATCGGGAACCTCTTTCAACTTTTGTTCATTGCCATTGTTTTTTTCATTCCTTTGAAATCTCCATGACGAGCTACCAATACTTTTACCATTCACTGAGTTTCTTGTTCTTCTACCCCTTCCATTCTTTCCTTGCATGTCAAAGGAGCCCTAGGATTAGGGTTGATCGAGTTTGTTGGATGGCAATTCAGATTTCTTTTACAATACATGCCATTAATTCTAAGGTGATGACAATGTGGTAAGGGGTGGTGGTTGCTGGAAACTAAGGCATACCGACCTACATTATGAGGAAGGGGGAATACGAAAGCAATCTTTGACATATCCTCAAGTCTAATACGAAGCTAATGATAACCCAACCTTAAACCAATCTCTGAGAATACTTGTACTTGCTGCAATTAATCAAATAAGTCGTCAATATGGTGTAAGGGATACTTATTCTTTATTGTAACATGATTTAAGATTAAATAATCAATACAGAGTATGAGAGAACCATCATTCTTTACGACAAAGAGAACAGGTGCACCCTAAGGATATGCACTAGGTCCAATAATAAATCATGTTACTAAATTTTAAGCTCTTTTAATTCAGTTGATGCCATATGATAAGGAGCTTTTGAGTAGGGTTGCCAACAAAATGATACGGTTACGATATAACCTATTCCATTACCATAACCATTTCCTAAATTTTTATTCATAATTGTTCCATTAAGTAAACGGTATAAGTACTTCCATAATTGTTCCTTCCACTAATAATCGGTTGATTAATTGGATAACCATTATCCATTATATTTTTTAAAATATGCTCAAAAAGGCTAAAATGAATATATTTTATTTACTTAATTAGATATTACTAAGGTAAAAAACTAACATCATTACTACTGTTATTTATAGTTGTTGTAAATAAATTGTAAAGATTAAACATGAAACATAAATAGATACATATATTATGCATATATATATATATATATATACACACACACACACAATAAAACTACTTATTTTCCAATAATTATTTCCTATTATATGAGTCTAGCTTCAAGACAACCATCTACTGCCTGTTTAAGAAGAATCCCAATATGAGAATAATAATTGTCTTCTTATAGCAATTGTCTTTAAAGATGTATTAAAGGCAAGAATGAGACTACATGTAGTGATGCACATTATCTATTAGTGTCTTTTTGAAGCAATGTATTAAAACCTAGCCAGGACCCTAACCCAGATTAGTGGCCAGGCCAATATTTTAAAACTGGCCTAGCGAGTTGGACCAGGCTCAATTAGATCCAGTTGATAAATTGGGCCGATTCATTTACTTTAACGGGTTAAGTTAACCCGACCAGGTCAACACGACCTGGCCAATTGAACCATCGACCCGTTGCTTGGGTCAAACCGGTTTAACACTCTCACAAAAAAAAATTATATTGGAGATGGATTTCGTACTCACATTCTGTGAGAGCCCATCAACAAGCGTAACCCATTGGGTTGCAACAACTTTGTTTATACACATTTTTATTTTATTTAATATTTATCTGCTTTACATTGCTCCAAAAAAATTCTCCACGGTGGGATTCGAACCTAGGTCGTAATAAAAATAGCATTTACGCTCTACAAACTAAGTTATAATGATTTTACGTGAATATTGTACCTAACTTTCTATTTAATCTAATATATGGGAAAATCAGGTCAACCTAGGTTGACCCGTGGTTAAACCCAATTAACCTGGCCTGACAACCAATCTAGGTCAATGTCCGGGCTAGTTTTTAAAACATTGGGTTAGGCTAAGTCAACCTTGGTTGACCGGATGATGACATCATCACCTAAAAAATTTAAAATAGTTCACCATATTTTAGATAAAGTTTCACTTAAACCTATTCAAAGTTTCACTTAAACCTATTTAGTCATTCAAAACTTATTGATACCAACCTATTTCAATAATTAAATCATTCTAAATTTTGCAATCTCATATACAAACATAATTTGTAACATAATCATGATTCCAACCAACATATACCAAATCTCAAAGTAAACCACTGATATCACTCATTTAAAGTTAAGTCAACCAGCACTCAAACCAAGCTATTCAAGATAGGCCAATCAAGAGTTTGGTTCTTTTAGCCCAAGTTCAAGCTTTGATTTGAGCTAACTTGAGTCTACCCTCGAGTAGGATAGAGCCCTCGAGTAGGATAGAGCTGATTCAGCAATCCTACTCCAAACCAACCAATTATTTCCTTGCACAAATAAACATTTTATAAGTTTAATTATCAAAAACAGAAAAAGACTCACGTGTTTGAGTTATCAAAATGGAATCTAAATTAACCTGAGAATTGCAAAAAAAAATTGTACAAAGTGTCTATGTAGTTAGTTAAGATTTTATCACATATGATTAAAGATGAATTGTGGCCTAATGAGACCATAAAAATTAGACAAAGCAACCAAATGAGAAACATCAAAGTAAAGTGAGTTTAAGAAAATATAAAATATAAATTACAAATAGATATTTTTTTATTAAAAAAATACAGTTAGATATGAAATGTTAGAAATAACAAATTATCTTCTAAGTAGTAGCTTGTAACAACTATAATAAATGGTTGTAAGTAGTTAAATAAATATTTAGATTTAAATGATATCTTTCGTTGAGTAAATCACTGTGGTGAATTATGACATGAAGATTATTGTAAAAGATCATAAGCCAATCTCTTTTGAAATTAAATCACTTAAGACTAATTAGTATATATATATATTAAATATGATAAATGGGTAACAGATAAATGGGTATGGAAAGACTTTTTCCATTACCTTCAATTAAGATAACGGTCGAATAAAAGTATCCTCTTATTTACCCATTGAATAAGTTTAACCATACCATTTAACTTCTTAACAGAATGGTACAAACAGTAGAATGGTAAAACGGGTACCGTTGGCAGCCCTACTTTTGAGATTGGCATAGTGCCCGAATGAAGTTCAATATTAAACTTGATATCTCTCTAAGGAGGTAAACTTGGTAAGTCTTCTAGAAAGACATCCGAAAATTCAGACACCATTGAAATAGATTCAATAGGGGTTGGTTCTACCCTTTCCTTAGAAATGCTTACAAGAAAAGTCATGCACCCGATGTTGATCCAATTCTTTGCTTTAAATGAAGACACCAAGAGCTTGCTACTATTTATTGTTAAATATTATTTGTTTACTCACAAGCACATGAATTAAAGGTAGAAAAGTGGCTAAACAAGGTTGATCCAAAGAGACTTCAAAACAGAAAACTAAATTTTAATCTAATTGAGTCTAACCCTAATCTAGTTAATGAATTATCAAATAATTTTCTACTTTTAAAACCCTAAAATAAATAAGAATGAAAAGTGAAGTAAATAAAAGAAGTAAAGTTACTGAAACTATAAAAAAATAAGTAATAGAATTCAAAGTTAAATCTAATAACTAACTAGAATCAAAACTCTGAGAATCAATTTAAACTAAGAAAGCAATATTAAATAATTCGAACATCCAATTAACCAAACTACTAAGGCATGAGAATCCACACGAATTAATTTGTAAGTCATTACCATGATTATTGATTCAATTTCCATACTATCTCATAATACATTAGAATTTAATCCCATGTATTATGGAATATATTAAGCGTATTTTCAAGAATAAAAATTATGTTCTCCTTTGCTTAATAATATTAAGATTAAGTCCATAATTTTATCCTCAATATGCAAATCACAATCAATACCAACCCTAATTCAAGAGTTAAAAATCTATGCAACTAACTAATAAAAACCACCTCAAATCATAAGAAGAACATGATTAATCTTATATCTAAAATAGAGTTTTTCAATTAAAAATAAGTAGAACAATCAAACATTGAAGCACATATAAAAGAAATTTAATCAACTCTCATGATCCTTAATCCATACAAATTAACAAGATTTTATTTTGGCCATAGATGAAAATTTTAGCTACTCATTAACCTAAGACCTAAAACCATAATCTCTATTAAAATAAGTGGAAATAAACTTACAAGTTTAGAAGAAAGTAAAGAAAATTTTAAAATGTTCGAACTGCTACAATACCTATTTATTGTTCACCATCTTCAACCTCTCTTCTCTGCTATAGTACTCGTATCCATTGAAAAAAATTTCTTGCTTGTTCTTCATTCTCTAGCTTGGTTTTCAATTCCCTCATTTCCAAACTATTTTTCAAATGATTTTGGAGGATGAGATTGAATGAATTTGCTTCTGGTTTATGATTCTTCTCTCTTCTATCAACTGCAATTCTCTGTTCTTATTTAAACATGCTGGACATATTTTTTTTCTTTCTAATTCAAGCCCTAAATTCTATCCATATTTAGGCTATTTTCTTTGCTTAATCATTACCTTGTCTTCCTTCTTCTTCTTGCCCAATCCTTTCCTTTCTCTTGTTGTTCCTTTATTTAATTTGATTCGTCATGTTATATTTTAGACATTTTATTGTTGATAGGAATTCAAATCTGAATGTTCCATGCTGCAATTTGCTGGACATTGGCTGAGAACTAGTTACTTCATTTCTAAAGTCTTGACTTTGCTTTAAAAGATAGGAAATAAATGAAAAGGAGGTCGTTCTCATGCCTATGGGAAAGATCTCTTCTCTGCAAAAATCTGTTGGTCGCCCGCTATGGGTTTTCTCTAGTTATGGACGTGGCTGCCCTCTGATTTTTTAGTCTAGTTTGCCATGAGGTGATCATTCCTCGTTGATTATTCTCCCCTATTACTCTCTTCTGATCTTTCTTTGATTGTTGGAATAAAAAGGGAAATACCCTTGATTATATATGGCTATTGGCATAGGTACTTGAAAATGGAATTCTGCTCAATGATTTTCTTTTCATGTGAGGCTTATTCTCTGTAGTTTAATTTTCTGGTTTGCTCTTAATTTTTCTTTCTTTAAAATTGTTGAATTTCTTTCTATTCTCTGTCTTTTCTTTTCTTTGGTTTTGTTGGATTCATTGGCTTGTTATAGCTTGTACTCTTCTTTTGCCGATGTTGGAAAAGTAGTGAGAAAAAAATTGGTTGTTGCTCTCTTTCTCTTCATGAAATTACTCCAACATCTCAACATGTGCAAGCTCTTAGACAATTTCTTCTCTGTACCAATGTTCGATCTGTCTGAGATGTCTAAACCGTGTCCAAATATTTTTTAAGTGACCTGAGTATCAAGAAAGTTGTTTGCCCAACATTCACCTACAAAGCACAATAAGACCATAATTGAGACGTGTAAAACTTAAATAAAACCTCAACTTGATTTGAATACATGTCTAAACTACTAATAATGCCCAAATTAATTAATTAATAAATCAAACAATTACTATCTGCCTTAACATTATAAACCCTAATTAACCCTAAATTAGCCTAATCCTATACTAGCAAATAAGGTAAAATGATGTATAAAATAGATAAAAATTATGTGTATCACTAACCTATCTCATACCCTGGAAGACAAAAGGCTTTAGATCTAGCGTAGTAAACACTACCCTTTTTCCAACAATAAACATGACCATGATATATAGACATTATGTTCATACCTAAAATTACTTTAAAATTAATCATAGACAAAATAATCAAATCAACAACCAACTCTTGACCCTCAATATCAATAGGAAGTTCCTTAAGGTGTTCCTCCGCCCAAAGAGACGATGAAGGGGTAAAAACACACAAAGGAGTCAATAGTAATTTTGGCTCAATATTGAGCTCTCTAGAAAAGATAGGAAAAATAAAGGAATGTGAAGAACCAGTATCAAATAATAATCTAGCATGGTGGGAGGCTATTTTAAGCATACCTTCCACCACTACTATAGTGTTAGCTGGCTCATTAGCTGTGATAGCGAAGATCCTTCCTTAATTTGCAAGATTCTTTTGTTGAGCACCTTGCTACCTTTGTCATTGGTTTTGAGGAGTTTGTTGATGCCTTGAAGCTTCATCTTGAGTATTATAAGGACAATCCTTCCTAAAGTGCCCTTGCTGCCTGCATTTGAAATATGTAAAGTTTGTACGATCATTCTAGTGATTCCCTTTGTTTGTTCCCCTTAACTAACCTATATCATTGTTGTTCCAGCAAAAGTTATTTCCCGAATCGCTCGACATTTTATTACCTGAATTGTTGCTAGGATTGTCATTGTTCCCAAAAGGCCTCTGATTACGGTCTCCCTAAAAATTACATTGCCAATTCCGCTTAGGCTGCTCCTTCCTCCTATGATACTCATCAGATTCCTTTCCAACAACTATGTCAGTTGCTATGACACTGCCAAAGTCTCATGTCTGAAAGGCACCACTTGACCCCTAATAAAAAGGCTTAAGCTTGTCTTCAAACTTCCTTGCACTTTCATACTCAACATCAAATAGACGAGGGGCAAAGAGTTCTAGCTCCACAAACTTAGTCTCATATTCGATGAAAGTCATGGATCATTGCTTTAAGTTCAGAAATTCTTTATTCTTATCTTCATGCACATGCAATGGAAATTACTTGTCATTGAAAGCAACTAAAAATCCCCTCCAAGGAATGTCCACTTGGTCATGGAATTACTGCCTCTTCATAGGATGCCACTATCGTTGATCATCACCCTCAAAAGTGAACACAACAAGGCAAATCTTCTCCTCCTCTAAGCATCTTCTTGCACTAAAAATATTCTTTATATGTAGCCTCTAGTTGTTCTCCTTAGTAGGATCCACTCCACCCTTGAAGCTAAGAGGATTCAACTTCTTGAAGCCCTCCAAGGTCAGTTGCTCCTATCCACCATTGTGTTACCTGCCCTGTTGTTGAGCAAACACCACTTGAGTCAATTCCTCAATGGATGAAAATACATCATCTACATGGGGATCCCTACTAGTTTGGCTGCTTGATGCCCCTAGTTGACTACAATCCGCCATCTACACAACATCTAGGTGTTGAGTCTCATGATCTAACACCCAAAAGAAATCAATAAAATAGCACCAAAAGCAAGCCAAAACACAATAAACAATGGTACTAAAGTTGCTAGCCGTGTCTAATTCTTTTATTATCCCTCTCCTCATATCCCTTATTCTTTTGTTCTCCATTAGATATTATCCATTAGTGGGGATATTCATTTTATATTATTCTCTTATCCTTTTAAACAAAGACTGACTCTAATACCACTAAATTGTCATGCCCCATGACCCAAACCGGTGAGAGGATGCGACAACTTTTAACCCATACTTGGATTAAATAGGAATACACAATAAGTCATCGCTTTGTTTAAGAACAATCCAAAGAATATAAAAGGAAACTAGACTACAATTAAGCACTCTTATACAAATCCAAATGCAGTGGCATAACATATGCCTCAAATTATGAAAGAGATCTACTATAACTAAAAATGAAATGCTATCAATATACCATGAAGTTTCCTAATATTCCTTCAATTATTCTCACAAAACAAGTTATCTTGAGTACCTACGTGACACTATCACACAAGGAATCCCAAAGGATTCCCAAAAACAAAGCAAGGGTGACATTAAACCCAATAAGTTTTTTTTAAAAAAAATCATTAACACCATAATACATGCTTCAACATTCAAAGCAAAATCCTTACACAACCATAGTGTACATAAATATTGAAAGTGCATCAAAAGTCCTACACAATCATATTGGTGTAATTAATCTCAGAAATTGCATCTAAAATTGTCTCAAGATAATAGAAATTAGAGTAACTAAAAATAATGTAACATGTTACCTATTACCTTATATCTGATGCGTAACCTGACATTCCAAACCGGAGATGCTAAAAATAATCCTTGGTCAAGCCGGTGCACATAAACATGACCAACCTGGAACCCGTCCAGAAGTTTCAATAATATAAACATCTCAGTTATATCAACCCAGGGAGGTAAAACCCCCCTTTTTAGACAAAAAAACCCTACCTTTTGGACCAAAAATCGGTTTATTTAAACTTGATATGGCTAACCTGAAAAAGTACAAAAATCCTTGGCTAATCACGATTAAACATAGTTCACAAATCATTTTCATGATGCATGGAATATAGGGCATGGTTACATGTAAAAACCGAAGGAATCATACTGTATCATGTAAGACATAATTTAGTAGATAAGATCATATGGACTAGGACATGATGCATGTATGATGTAACACGAATTTATAAAGATAATATCAAATACATGGTTGCATGAATAACTCTAATGTTTATCAATCATAGTGAACCTATTATGTGCAAAAGAGTGTTCAAACATGAGGTTAATTTTGTAGAATATGCACATGATCCATTCATAAGAGTGCCCTTTGATCAAATCCTTTAGACCAATCAATCGGGCTCAAAAGAAAAAAAACAAATAAAAATTTGGTTATACCATGTTCGCAATCGATCACCAGGCCAGGGCAATCAATTGTCAACATTGTGTCGATCACAATAGTGTAGCCAATTGATCGCCAAGTGGGCCAATCAATTGACAACACTATTACGAACATAGTATGTCATACCGATCGATTAGCAACATGGTGTTGGTCTCAGTACATTATGTCGATCGATCACCCAGTAGGGTTTTTAAAAAAAATTCACCAATTCATGGAAATTATTGAAATTGCAATTTTTGAATTAAAATCATTGCGATTAATCATCAATTCATCATAATTCTTCTTGGAATCAATTCTAAACCATTAATTATGAAAACCCCTATCAAACTTATCCAAAAGCATATGCAAACAACATCAAAATCTCTCAAAGAGAAGAATCAAGTCATATAGTCATTCTTCATCAAAAAACATGATTAACATCATTAAACAAGGTGTTAATGTAATAAATTACTCTCAAAACAAAAACCCCTTACCTCTAGGGCAGAAAAATATTTCCAACCTTCCTAAATCAAAAGATCCCTACTCCAAAAATTAAAGTTTTCCATTAGCCCTTAGCAAAAATCATGATCTCTACCAACTAGAAGCTCACAAGTAGGATAAACATGTAATTTCAAGTACTTCCTTGTGTCTAATGAATTCTACGCATGAATCACAAGGTTTTAAATAAAAAAAACTAAGATTTAGGGTTCTACAAATTGAATCAATTAAGAGATATTTGGAAATTTCAATAGAAAGAGGCATAAGAATGAGGATTAGGTATGAAAGACTTTTAGGGTCTATTTGGATTAGTGGAAACCAGGAGAAAGGGAAGGAGAAAGTGAAAGTGAATCCGGGTGAAAGAGAAATTAGGAGATGCCTTAAAATTTTGTACTGTTTGGTTACACTCAATGTTGCTATAGAAAATTGAAACTTGAATCCACCAATGGTGGAAGTGGTGGAGTTAGCCATTGTCATGCTTTCGCACCCGCCCGACCCAAGCCAAACCCGGTCCAAGGGACGGTCAAAGCACACGGGGGCGACAGAGTTGGTTGGTTTAACAAGTGGAAGACTTTAACTCTTCTAGCGGGCATTCACACATACGGAGTTGTGCACCTTTAAACCTTTGTGCAAGAGAAATAAGGAGAATGAAAGAGGACTTTGAACTAGTCCATAAATCATATACCCACAAACTTAAAATCCTGAGCCTAAACACATGGCTCAAATTAGAAAGTTTGAAATAGATCTAAAAACATAAGATATACACAAGCCTGAAATAAGAAACACCATACATGATGTTCTATAATCTTAACAGCATAGATCAGAAAACATAACATGGTCCAAAGGCATCCATGCCTACGCCTATGCTCTCCCTGACCGTTCTTCATACAGAGGATCTTGGTTAACTGCATGTAATGTCATGCAACCCCAAAACAAAACACAGAAAGAAAGAGTGTTGAGTAAAACTCAGTAAGGTTTTGGGTATGATAATAGTAAATCAAAAAATAACCATAACACATATTCATGGTCTATTAGATCTATATATCACATAATATCATGTTTCTAATTATTTCTCTTACCATAACTATATTTAAACATAAACAAATACCTTGCATGAAAGTATTCCAAGCATAGTATTCTTGACATGACTAGTTATCACATATAACCTGCATGAGAAGTGTGTCTAATCACACCATCCCATCATGCATAATTATCACATATAACTTACATGAGAAGTGTCTCTAATACACAATCACATCATGCATAATCATCACATATAGCCTGCATGAGAAATGTCTCTAACACACAATCGTATCATGCATAATCATCACATATAGCCTGCATGAGAAGTGTCTTTAACATACAATCACATCATGAATGTTTCTAACACACAATCACATCATGCATATTCATCACATATAGCCTGCATGAGAAGTGTCTCTAACACACAATCACATCATGCATATTCATCACATTTAGACTGCATGAGAAGTGTCTCTACCACACAATCACATCATGCATAATCATAATCCATCAACCTGCATATCAAGTGTTTCTAACACACAATCATAACCATGTAAGTCGATAAAATAACTTTGCTTAATCAGTCGAAGCATAAACAGTCTTTGCTCACTCCAAACAATCCCCAATTGGAAAGTCTGAAGGAATTACATAGTTAGGATAAGTTCCCTAATGGGGAAGAATACCCCCTAGTAAGCCGGTGCACTTGGCTACACTAGCCTAGATTCTTAAGGTCTAGATAGCCCCAATAATTTTATCTCCTTATAGCATTGCCGCTTTTCTCAACCCGAGGAGGAAAACCCGTCCTCAAGGGACGTAAAACCTAGTCCTTTCGGAAGTAAAACTGAATCGAGAAGCCTTCGATCGATTAACCTGACAAACAATATCACACAATTGCATCCAATTGATCAACATGACTAATCTCGATAAAATCTTATTCGTAAATCTGTCTCATGATGTCATATAACATGGTACATACGTGAGCAATAACTATATGAATTCTAATTCATCAAACATTCTCCCCATTAGCCATGCATGCATCATTTCTAATCATAAACATTGGTAATCACCATATTTACCCCCCCTCATGTGTGTGTACATGGTAGAATCATTACATACTAAGTATATGGACATGCATTATAAACATCCTATTAACATACTACACACATGTCATTTAACATTTAATCATGACTTCTTACTGAAATCATGATTGAAAATCATCGAAAAATACAATTCGAATCAAGTGCAATCTCATGTTAGACTCAAGTAAGCATAATCATTACTACACTTAGAGCTAAACATGACACCATCATTCACCCATAATTTAATCATTATATGTGCAGACATACAAATCTATTATCGTGCTATAACCTTGCTGGAATCATACTTAAGATATGAATCATTCAACATGGGTTCAAGACAAGGATTTATCATATGCTTAATCGAATAACATGAACTTCACATAATACTTAAACATTAATCATAGCTTCCATCATTAAATTCATACCCTTCCAATAGCTTTATCTAGCATATATTACTTATTATGAACATAAGAAATGGTACTTAAGGATAAAAACTCAAAAATGAGCAAAATAGCAAAAATAGCCGAAATGCTATGTTGGTGTTCGAACGCCCTGTAGGGCTGTTCGACAGCCTGCATGGCCATTCGATCGCCATAATTGAAATATCTAGTTCATCTTCACCATTTTGAATTCAAAACCTAAACTTCACATAAACAACATAAACCTTCAAATCTCACTCCCAAACTTCATAATAATGAAATTCATGCTTAGAAAATAGTAAATCTAGTCATTTACAACCTAAAACACAAAGAAATCATAAGAAAGATTAAGCTTTACTAAATTTTTTATTAAAGCTCAAATCCATGGAAATCCACTTCAAACTCCATCAAAACTCAAATATGAAATCACAGCCACATTTATGATGAAAACACTTACCTTCAACAAGCTTCTTGACTTGAAATCACTCCTCCAATAGCTTCAAATCCTACCCAACATAGGGTTTTTGCTAATACCTTCATAAATCCGATTTAAAATACCTAAATCTCTTAAAAAATTATAGATCTAGGGTTTAGTGAGTTCAAAAATGAAGTTCCTTTCATAAGGGTTTCAAATCAGTAGCTTTTTAGGTAGAAATTGAGATTAAGCCTTGTCAAAAGAAGGGGTTTAAAAAGTTTAGAAGAAACCCTAAGAAATTAGTGAAAGATTGGCTAATCCTTACCTTAATCACATTTCTTTCTTGGGAAATGGGGATTAGGACTCCTAAGCTCCAAGTTTCGAGCCCTTCTCAATTTGGAAAGTGGCTAAGTTTTTTTATTTATAGAAGGCTTTAGGGTAAAACTAATAGATATGTGGGGTATAAATAGAGTTTTACACTAAAAATGAAAAACTTGCTTATTTTAAGCACAAATCGATTTCTAAAAATTTTAAAATATTTAAGTATTATCTTAAGAAGTTGTTAGGGTCATTTGAGACCTATAATCTTAATTTTGAATGTGGGGCCCATGGCGGGTCCCGTCCCCTAGCTTTTTGGGTAAAATAGTCAAAATTACAAAAAATACAAAAAATCTCCTATTGACTATATTAACATAATAAAAACTATCTTGGTGAAGAAAATTTGATCTAAAACCTTTTTTAACCATTTTAATTTTAAAAATAAGTCAAAACCGATCAAAGTTAACATTAAACCACAATAATCACTGAATAAAATTAAAACAGACTGGTTATGTAAGATCCCTAATCTTGAACCGATTTAAATTCATTTGGTTTAATTGCTTTTATGTGGTTTAAGCCGTTTCTAATTAATTTTGATGATTTTCGGAAATAAAGGTGATTTCCAAGGTTTTAAACAAAAATAACTTCATATTTATGAGTTTTAAGTGAATCTAAACCATTTTAGAATTTGTACATATTTTTCAAAATTTAGGGTTTGGCGGGACCCCTTGTCGGCCCCATAGTCGAATCTGGCAAAACATCCCAGACAACAAAGGAAGTCATTATAAAATTTTTCAAAATTGTTTTAGTCCTAATTTTGGGTTAAATTGCCAAATTTCCTAATTTTAGTTAAAAATTATATTCTTACTTCAAATTTCAATTAGGTATAGCCCAACCCTTCATATAAAAGGAAAGAGGTTGAGCCATTTCCAAATTGGGAATAGGCTGTGCAAGGATGTTTAGAGCCTAATCCCCATTTAGGCACAAAGAGGAAGTGATTAGAGGTATGTTTTCCCTAATTCATACTTAATCATTAGGGCTTTTCCTAATACTCTCTTAAATCTATCTTCCTCCATTGATTAAATCCGATTTTAAACCATTTAATCACTGTTTTACTTTTCTATTTTAAACCCTAACCTTCAAATTTTCTTTTTTATGTCTCCTAAGCTCTAGATCTAGGGTTTGCTTCATGATTTTCAAGTCTAAATCGAGTTTAGGTGTGTTTTAACATAAAAATCTTACTTTTGGAAGGTTTTGGTGGTGATTAAAGAGTAAATCCAACTCAAATCAAGTGAAGATGTAATGAGTTTTCAAATCTCAACCTTGTTATGGTGAAAATCTCGATTTTTATAGGTTTTATTTGAATGAGTTTTCTTGATTAAGGCTTTAATGGTAGATTTATGAAATGTTAATCTATTGCCTTGATTTCTTGGGGTTTTACCTTGGAATGAGACCAATTAGCTTTCTGGAATGTTTGATTGAATTTTGATAGTGTATGAGGCTTGGGATGAAGGTTTTATGGTTTAACAATGGTGTTTTGGTTTTGAATTTTTAAATGAAGAAGAAGGATCAAACTGTTTGTTGGCAATCGATCGAGCCGTTCGAACGGCCTGCCAGGCCAATCAATCAGCTACACAACAAATTTTCTAATTTTCAGGCTAACCGATTGAATGGCCTTCTAGGTCGATCGATTAGCTACATAGGAGATTTTGGGAAATTTATTTCTTATGTTTATTTTGGTATTTTTAATTTCCAACTAAAGTTCAAATGTTTATTTGGAGTGTTTTGAGTTAGAATAAACTATTGGAAGGATATGTTATATAGGTTGGGATTTATGAACCATGCTTAAGGATTATGCTGAACTACATGATTCTGGTTATACATGTTTAGCATTGATTATTGTAAATTTATGGTGGATGAAGTTCTTATGTTCTAACCATGTTTCCAGCAAAGTTAGTATATGACAATGAGATGATATGTAATCATATAATGAGAATGAATTGTGGGTGAATGATGTTATATTGTTATAGCTTAATGTGTAGAATAATTATGCTTGTAGGAGTTAAGCATTTGATTTTACATGAACAGATTTATGGTTTATGGTAGATTTTATCCTATATTTCAATTGGTAATCATGATTTGAATATATTTAAGCATGTGTGTATTGCCTTATGAGATTATATCAAAGCATTGGTCATGTGCTTAGGAAATGCATGAACACATATGTGTGGGGAATTTACTATAAAATCATGGTTATTTGTGATTCGATTATGATGCATGAGGGGACTGATGGGTGTTACGTCCAAACTAAGACTATGAAGGAGTCTAGTTCAGATTTCTTTTTTTTTACTTGTCAACTATAGTAAACAAGGTCGATCCACAGGGAAAGCCTTGTGTGACACAGAAAACTATTATGAAGAGACAATTCAAAGAGAAAGTGCTAAGGCATCAAAAATCCACTTGTAATAAATCTCTAATGTATACTTCATTCAAATGATAACTCAATTAAGATCAAATGAAAATTTGTCTCAATCGGAAAATGTATCTTTTAAAGAACTTTGAAATAGAACAATAGTAATTGATTGTTTACTATGTGAAAGTATTAAGTGTATAATCACAGGGAATTATAAGCATTCGGCGTGTCTTTCGTCAACGCTGAATCAAATAATTATATAGATTATAAACTCCTTAAATATGAAACATCAATTTAAAATGATAAAGAACTTACTTGAATCAAAGTATCCATTAAACATCAAGTACAAGCTTCATTCTTAGCCTTAGCTTGAGAGTTTTAGAATGCCATTACAATGAAACTAAAAACAAAATTGCAAAATGAGAGAAGAAAATAGGAGAAGAGAGCTCCAAAGAGGAGAGAATGACCCATCTATCACGTCCACCCCTCTATTTATATGAAAAGAAAGGGTTGCTTCAAAGGGGAAAGTCAAATCATATCTCCAGATTTCATCCTGATTGATTGCCTGATTGGACCCATATATCTTCGGAATTTGGAATTTCTTCCTAAAATAACACTTGTAGCCACGAAAGTCTTCTTTCCATTGCCACCAGAATCGTATCAATTCGAATTATACATAAAAAGATATGATCGAAATACTAAGGCTGTGTCAATCTGTCCGAATCAACTTCTTTCATAATTTAGTTCTATTCATACAAATCTCAAATCAAATGGGTCCACAAGGTTGTGTTCGACCATTCCATGCATGTTTAGACCATTAGGAGCCCATTCTTGACTTTTAAATAGCTTTGGGTAGTTGGGCTTCACTTCATATTCCAGTTGAATCCTGTTGAAGCCTGTTTAGACATGTAAACTCAATTAAGGTCCAACTAACCTATTCAAAACATAAATAGCCCAAATTGGTAATGAATTAACACAAAATAGGATTGCAAATAGAAATTTGAAAACATTTTATTGAATATTATTTCAGTGCATCAATGGGATTACATTCCATGGGTTGGAATTCATGTAGATCTTGCTCACGGATGTATCATGATTTCATGCATCATGAAATGGACTTCATGAATGAGATTTTACCGATATTTAGCTGTGATTGATTGATTATATGCAATGATGTGAGATTGCATGCCGGATTAATCAATCATTGGCTTAATCGAAACTTCGCTGGTCCGAAAAGACATGATTTCGATTTGAGTTCCTGTGTGGAACATGTATACTCCCCAGGTTGAGTCCATCTGAGTTGAGTTGAGTCGCTTTAAATTGTTAATACGGTTGAGATTTATTTATTGAGATAGTCACATCTAGACACTGAGCATCCATAGTGGTACGCCTTTGTGCACCGGCTACCACGTGTTCTAGGTTCCTTATGTGGGAATTTGAACTCTCCCCACCACAGAGATGTTATGGGCGAACACATTGCTCTAGGTTCCCTATGTGAGAATTTGGACATTCTTGGCCAGAATTGTCTTGGGCGAGTAGACCTGCTCTAGGTTCCCTTTGGGAATTTGGACTTCCCGTGTGGATTGTCCTGGGCGAGCAGAGGGGCTGACCACCCCTACTTCTTAGTTCCCGTGAGGGATTCGGACTGTGTCCAAAGTGGGCAATGCCCTAGGTTTCTAGTTAGAAAATCAGACTACATTCAGCCTTTGTGACAATGATTGTGTTCACTCCTTGATGGAGGCATTCACCATTTGTTGATAATGCATGTGTATGAAATAATATTATGTCCAGATTACACAGGTTGTGGAAGGATATTTGAGATTATGTGACACATGTGGATGTGATTTATTATGCATAATTTAGAACAGTGTGATTGAGACACTTATCGTGCAAAGTGAATGATTTATGAATGAATTATATGAATCTGCATTATGTAAAAATGTGTGAATGAGACACTATTATGCAAGTTTATGTAATATGAATGTATGATCAAAAAGTATGTTAGAAATACTTCTCAGGCGGATTATGCATGTCATTATACTTGATTGGATTAGATGTGAACTATTACATATGCAGGATGGATGTTAGGTTATAACTTGATCATTTATGTCTTGACCTTGATAGGTGTGTCATATGCATGATAGCTCTTATGTTTATGGATAAATAGGGGTTTAGCAAGGGAATGATCAGAAAAGGGTATACCATGTCCATTATGAATTTGAATTGCTTTGTTGCCATGTCGTGAGGGTTTTCTCGATTAATGTCGCTGCATTCAAAACATTATTGAGTTTTACTCACCCCACTTTTATGTGCTTTTATTTTGGGGCTGCATAGTTCGACATGCAGTCGGGCAGGACCCTTTGTTTGAGGAATGGTCGGGCAGAGCATGGGATTAGGTGTAGATGCCCCTAGACGTTGTTACATTTTTCTAATTACTCTGTTATGATGATAGAACATCATGTATATATGGTGGTTCTTGTTTCAGATTTGTGTTTTATATTATGTTTTGGATTTGTTTGAGACTTTGATTCGAGCCATGTTTGTTGGCTCAGGATTATAAGTATGTGGGTATAAGATTTGTGGCTAATTCAGAGTTAAAATTCTCTTTCGTTATACTTATTACTCTTGTTTAAAGGTTATGTGGTGCGTAACTCCGCCATTTAATTTGCCCGTATAAGGGGCTAAGTCTTCTGCAATCCTTTAATCTCTTTCAATTTTCTGTCGCCCTTGGACCGAGTTTGGCTAGGGTTGGGTGGTGCCGGGGTGTGACATGTTAGGGTTTAGAGATCTTACAACCATGGTGGTGTGGGTGGTAGTGGCGGCAGCGATGGTGGTGGTGAAATTATGGCAATTGGAAATAGTGGTGGCGGCAATGAATGGTGGCAACAATGTCAACATTAGTGGTGGTAGCGGTGACGACAGTGGTGGTAGGGGTGGGAGTGGCAATGGTGGTTGTGACGGTGACTATAGTGACGATGGTAGCATCGTCGACAGTGGTTGCAGAGGTGGTGGTGGAAAGGGTAGCAATGGTAGTAGCAGTAGTGCATCAACGACAGCAATGGAGGTAGTGATGGTGGTGGCAGTGGTGGAGGTGGCGGTGGTAGTGGCATGGTGGTGGCGACAACGGTGGTGGTAGTAGTGGCGACCGAGTTGACATTTGGAATATTAAAGACTTAGATGCATATTTTCTTCCAAAATTCATGGGTTGAGTCGTGAAAACTTTTGGGGCCAATTTTCTGCCCCTTTTCTCTCAATTTCCACTCTAGTTTCT